>CM029651.1:34849246-36069246 GCA_017311315.1 Dendrocalamus latiflorus | reverse complement strand
GGAATTGGGAGCGTGATAGGGCTTTCACTTGGTGGTCGTGAAGTCCGGCGCGTGTGATCTTGCGAATTAAAGAGCGTTCGTTCTTGCATTGGCAACGGAGGATCGCTACGATTCGAGAGGCTGCACGTGAGTATCCAATCCTACGTCGAGAAGATCGGGCGACCCCGTACCATCTTGGTATCAGAGCACGGTTTCTCGGTAGGATTTTTTACCCTTGTTTTAGATTGATTTATTTTGTCCTATTGTCCAATAACCAAAAACCCAAAAAAAAAATCCAAACCTTAGTTTTTGCATCTGTTAATTTTGTGAGTTTTGTCAGGTTTTAATTCATTAGAAATTTGTTTAGCTGCTGATCGTCATGAATTTTTTGCGTCGCTTATTCGTTGTTTGCACATAAAAGCCAAAAAAAAAAAAACTCTACCGTCATTGATCTGGTGATCGGCCGCACCAAATTTTTTCCCCATGATTTCTGGCCGAATCCAAATAGTGGCGTCAGAGTTTAACTCTTTGCTAGTTGATCTGTTGGTGCTCTGACGGAAACCACTTTGTGAAAAAAAAATCGAGTGCAGTTGTTAGCCGAAACCAATCAAGGAAACATCCGAACCAAAGTGCTAGAAATAAATCAACTTTCATGTGCGGCTGTTTCTAGTCTGGCCGAAATCCGCCGAGTGAGCAACTTTTATTCGGTAGTGAGTCAAACTAATCAAGTGCTCATGTCATCTATCTGCTGGCCGAAATCTTGGTTAGTACTGTCTCATCCGAAAACCAACTGAGCCATTAGTCATTCGAATACCAACTGAGCCATTTTTTGAATTTGTTTCTTCTGGTTAGTTCATACTGATTGCTTGCGCCAAACTTTGATCAGCCGAGTACATCACAAGCTTCACTTATATCTATTTTTATTTCATGCTTGAGACTAGCTGTTGAATATTGCATTTAGGGCTGCTCTTGAATATTTTACACATAGCTGAATATTTGTGACCTGTGCAAAATCCAAGGAACAATTAAACCTAATTCGGCCTTTGAAAAAAAGGAAGAAAAAAAAAACAGCCGCTAAAAAAAAACAAAACAACGGCGTGAGCATATTAAAAAAAAACAGAGAAAGAAAAAAAAGAGAGAGCATTGGCCGAATTTGGGTGAGTTCTTAGTCCATAAATTCAGATTGTGTAATTTAATTTCTTGAGCAATCTTGTGCCCTTACGTTCATATCATTGCAATTGGCTAGCGTCTCTCCTAGTACTTGATGCAAAGCGAGCTAATTAATCATTAATTTTGGATTGCCTTTATTTAGCTCACTCCTTTGTTTGCACTAAATCACATTGATCTTTATGTGTGCGTTCAAATACTTCACTTAAATCCTTTGGATCAGCACTTAGGCAAAATAAGCTTGGATTATTACTTAACTTTACAACATCAAGAATTTCAGATTACTAGGATATACACTTCCAAACCAAGCTCCACTAAATAACCGTTGTTGTGCAATTGTGAACACTCTTACATTCGTTTGATCATCACGTTGCTATTGTAGCTTCTACCAAGTGTAAGTTTTTATTGGCTTTAATTCACTTCGGAAACTTTATTTGGAAGAGAAAAGAGTGAGATTGAGTGTTTTCCACATATATATATGTTGCACAACTAACCATGACAGGATATTCAATGATTCGCTTCTCTCGGTGTGAGCCAAATGGGAATGGATCTTCAGTATTTCGTTCCTCTTGGTGCGCTGCCGAGCCCAACAATTTGTATCTTCCTTTCTATGGAAGTGATGATCCAGAGGAGTATCTTGAGTGGGAATGGCGAATGGAGAAAGTGTTTAAATTTCAGAAGCTTACCAAAGACCAAGAGGTGATGCGAGCCACTATGAAGTTCGAAGACTATGCTTATAGTTGGTGGCAACAATTATCTGGAAAACGATTCATTAAATCTTGGGTAGGTTTGAAGGTGATAATGAGAAATGAGTTTGTGCCATCCTATTATGAGCAGGGATTGCTTCACCATTTGGAGAGTATCACACAAGGGGGTAATAATGTTCAAGATTATTATTTTCAGTTGCAAGATGCGTTGCGTCGTGCAGGTGTCACTAGTGAATTAAAAGAGATGGCATACTTTAAAAGAGGCTTGAATTCTAAGATCGCCACTGCACTTCAACATAAATATTTTGGTAGTGTGCATGATCTTGTGAATTGTGCTATTGAGGAGGAGAAAAGACTTATGGAGAGGTGTCGGATCCATCCATGTTCATACTTTAGTTCTTATGCCTCTACTAATGTGACACATGAGAAGATGACCGAGCATGGGATTTTCCCTTCGGTCAAGGAGACATCTTGTGCTGCCCCAATGACACATACAACATTTGAGATGCGTTAAAACCCATGTGAGAATAAGAGCCACATAGCCAAATTGAGTGAGAGCGTTAAAAATAGTGAGCTGTGTGATCCTACCATATGTGAGTTTGAGAGCATCCAAATTGAGTGTGCGAGAGATACACTAAAAGAAAAGAGAGAGGTAGATATTAGACAAAGTGATATTGATTTTGAAATTAACACATTAATGGTTGTCGTTGTACTAAGTGTTTTGTGTGAAACAATGAGAATAACACAACAATTGATTCATACATATACCATGCATATGTGTTGTTCTTTTTATTTACTACGCCTTCAGATGTTCATGATGTGCTAAGCAAAATAAGTGTTGATGACAAATATATGTGCTATACATACACATTGTATTCTTTGTTTAGTACAATTTCAGGCTATCAAAAGCCGATGACGGCTTTTTTTTGAAGAAGGAGAGGATGATGCGGATACATACATGTATTGCGTTCTTCAGTTAAAAGTATTTTTAAACTGGAAAGAATTATTGAGCCGCATTAAAAATTATCAGGTGAATTTGTTTCTTAATGAATTTTTTTGTAATTGATGAAAACCGTATTCTACCTTATGCAAACTCTTTATGTATTCTCAGGTTTAAATATATTGAAGATTTTGGATCCACGAGGAAGGGCATATTCGAATCAGCCCATGGTTAGAGCCATGAGGCCTGACAATTGCATAAAGCCCACGCGAATAAAAAAGTCACGGCCTGCGTGCCAAGAAGTGACCGAGGAGGACTTTGATTTTCCCTAGACCGAACCGTGCTTGTGTGCACCAGCCGCCATATATATACACGAGACGAGATCCATCAGAGGGGGACTAGAGAAACCATGAAAAACACATGCAGTACGTGACATGAGACTAGATAATTGAGATGGAAATTCTTACTTTGTACATGTCTTTGAGTTTTTGATTTCCATCAAAAATTCAATAGAAGATTTATGAGTTCTTGCAAATTGAGATCGTTCGACCTTTCCGCTGGGAATTAGGAGCGCGATAGGGCTTTCGCTTAGTAGTCG
Organism: Dendrocalamus latiflorus; assembly: GCA_017311315.1. Classification (NCBI taxonomy): domain Eukaryota; kingdom Viridiplantae; phylum Streptophyta; class Magnoliopsida; order Poales; family Poaceae; genus Dendrocalamus; species Dendrocalamus latiflorus. Next base: position 36,065,855 of record CM029651.1, on the reverse strand, counting down.
TGAAGTCCGGCGCGTGTCATCTTGCGAATTAAAGAGCGTTCGTTCTTGCATTGGCAACGGAGGATCGCTACGATTCGAGAGGCTGTACGTGAGTATCCAATCCTACGTCGAGAAGATCGGGCGACCCCGTATCAATATATGTATTGTCCATGCATTGACTACGAGAATCTAAAGATGTTTAAGAACCGAGTGCAGATTGAAGTGCACTTGATTTGAAGGGGTTTTTCAAAAAGGGGTATGCACGTTGGACCAGTCATGGTGAAGAGCAAATTACACAGGAATGTAGTAGTAATGACATCACTAATGAAGTCAATGATATGCCGCCGGATATTGTCGATTGTGGTTCTGATTCGGATAGGCTGCGTGATGTCAATCTAAATCAGATGCTTCGTAATGCAGAAGGGAATTGTGATGAGAGAGAGTATGTTAAATTCTGGGGCTTGATGGAGGACTTAGAGAAACGTTTGTTCACGTGCTGCAAGTGAAAGTATACGAGGTTAGCAGCCATACTTGAACTGCTGAAATCGAAGACAAGCAATGGTTGGTCGGACAAAAGTTTCACGGTGCTGTTAAATCTTTAAGTGGATATGCTTCTAGAGGGAATTGAGTTGCCTAAAACCACCTATAAAGCTAAGAAGGTTCTTTGTTCATTGGGAATGAAAGTACAAAGAATATATGCATGTCCGAACACCTGTATCCTCTACCGTAAAGAGTATGCAAGCATGCATGTATGTCCGGTGTGCAACACATCCCAACACAAGCGTAGAGGACCTCTTGCTAAGGTGGCATGATATCTTCTTGTAATTCCCCTTTTAAAGTGGTTTTTGTGAACTCAAGGAGGCAAAACTGCTGCGTTGGCACTCGGAGTAGTGTAAGAAGGATGAAATGCTTGACTTGGTTGATATGGATATCAAGCCTGAGTTAGCACCGACAAAGACAGACAATGGACGAACTTATCTTCCCCTGCTTGTTACACTTTGTTCAAGTCCGAGAGAACTGAACCATGCTAGTGCTTGCATGGTGTGAAAGTTCCATCTAGTTACTACGCCAACATGAAAAAACTTGTTTCGATGGAAGATTTGAAGTTAATTGGCATGAAGTCTCATGATTGTCATGTGCTGATAACACAGATGCTCTCTATTGCAATTAGAAGTATTTTGCCGATCAAGGTCTGAGAGACAATCAGGATACTATGTTATTCCTTTAACACAATTGCTCAAAAGTTCATCGACCCCGAAGGACTAGATGTTCTGTAGGATGAGGTGGTGACGACTCTATGTCATCCTAATGTATTTCCCTCTGTCATTTTTTGATATCATGGTCTATCTTATTGTTCATATTGTGTGAGAGATAAAAATATGCGAGCTTGCGTTCCTAAGTAGCATGTACCTATTTGAGAGGTTTATAAGAATTCTCAAGTCCTATGCACGAAATCGATCTTATCCAGAGGGCAACATCATCAAAGGTTATGCAATTGAAGAGGTCATTGAGTTCTGTGTCGATTACATGACTTAGATTGAACTAATATATGTGCCTTGATCTCGCCATGAGGGGAGGCTCAAGAATATCGGGACCATCGGAAGAAAAGCTATCACTCTAGATATGGATGCGTTTGCTTAAGCCCATTACACGGTCTTGCAATACATAACTGAAGTGTCCCCGTATATTGACCAGCACAAGAACGTGCTTCGGCAACAGAATCTGGAGTGGCCGGATGTTTGCATCACGAGACAATACAACAATCGGTTCAACCAGTGGTTGAAAGAGCGACTATCTAGGAACTCGTTAGGTGATATGCTGACATGATTGGCAAAAGAGCCAACATTTATAGTTGTAACATGGTAAGGATATGACATAAATGTGTACGTATTCTATACGTAGACTCAGGATGTAAAGGGCACTAAACAGAACAGCGGTGTCCGCATAGATGCGTTTAGTACTGATGGATTGAGGAACTTCTACTATCGGTTCATAGAGAAGATTTAGGAGCTCGACTACGTCCTTTTTAAGATCTCCTTGTTTCGATGCTGTTTTGTCCATCTCTCACAGGTGAATGTTGACAAGTACGGTATCACTACCATGGGCCTCAAACATGTCGGATACAAAGACGAAGCATTCATACTCGTTAACGAAGTTGTTTAAGTTTTCTATGTAACCAACCTGGCAATAAGAAGCACCACATAGTTATTCATGGAAAAGGAGAATTGTTGGAGTTGAGAATGTAGTGGACGAGGAAGAATACAATCAATTTGATGAGTTGTCTCCTTTCGGAAATGGCATAAGGGTTGAGGAAGAACAATGGAACAACGTGATGAAACTAGTTACATACGTATCAATCGTCATGAAGGGCTAATTTTTAAAGGAAACAAGCAAGTGGAATGATGAATGAAAGGTTTATGTGTGATATGTTCTGTATTTGCTTTTATATATGTATATGAGAATGTGTGATTGGTGCCCAGACACCTAGGTGCCCCTGTTATTTATACTATATATATATATATATATATATATATATATATATATATATATATGAATTTTCATTTATGTATATAAGAATGTGTTATATATATATGTGTGTGTGAATTTGCATTTATGTATATGAGAATGTGTGATATATATGTGAATTTGCATTTATATATATGTGAATGTGTTTTATATATAATGTTAGGAGGGATTATCACAAACGGTTTTAAAGTAAAACCGTATGTGATATTTGTCATCACAGACAGTTATAAATTAAAAATGTCTGTGATGTTTTATTATTACAGACGATTTTACTTGAGAATCATCTATGATGAAGAATATCACAGATAGTTCTTAACTAGAATCGCCTGTGATTATTCCCCTATATATATATATATTGTGCACTAGGGTTGTCCTCACTGTACTAATGCTACTCCCCACTAATGCCATTGCCTCCCCCAAGTGTGTCGCCCTCCTCATCCTCCCCCGACTCCGGCGGAACTCCTCCCCTGAGCACACCACCTCCCCCGAGCCCATCGCCCTCCTCCAACTCCCCCAAGGCCGACGCCGCCTCCTCGGAGCCCATCACTGCCTCCCCTGAATCCATTGTCCTCGTCCTCCTCCCCCGACTCCGACTGCACTCCTTCCCTAAGCACATGGCCTCCCCAAAGCCCGACGCCACCTTCCCCGAGCCCATCGCCGCCTCCCCCGACTTTGGTGGCCATCCTCCCCTGCATCGTCAACTTAGTGGTTTAGATTGCATGCCATTGCGGCTGTGAGTTTTCCTTTGTACTTTGGTATTTAATATGATGCTCAGTTTGCTGTGCTAGTTAATCTCGGTCGTATTATCTCTAAAACTCGTAAGTGCTAGCACTGGGGGACTTTGTATGATAGTTTGTGGGTGCTATGATTGCTAAATGAAGAATTTGGTTAACGTGAAATTCTTATGTGACAATTTGTGATAATGAGTTAGGCTATGAGCTGAGTTATTATCTTTACATACTGATTCTTATTAGACATATTTTCAGTAAGTCATATATCTTAACATTTTTGTTAGAGCAATTTACTTGAAGTAAATAGTTTTGATATCTGTCTATAGTTCATTGTTAAGTTTACTGCTGCTTGTCTTCAGATATTCAGTAAGGTAGTCTAGAGTTCAAAGCCTGACTGATTAGAAAAATTGTCACATAAATACGTGATCATATTAGACCCTTGTGGTGATGAGGCCGTGCTGCTAGTAGGTGCAACCTGACACTTAAGAGCAAATCCATTAAATCAATTTGTGCATTATGTAGATCATTGTAGCCCACTTATTTGCTCTATTAAGCATGAATTCCTGCTTTTATGGCCTGAGTAGTCTATCTGTGTCGAGAAATGTTTATTTAATACTCATGTTATACATTTGTTGCTGGAATTATTTCAAATTCACCAAGAATTGGCTCAAGAATTGCTCACTTCTATTATCTTTTGAAGATGTCATCCGCTCATTCTTCATCATGTCACTGGATGCGTGTGATGCACCACCTTTTGGAAAATCCCGAAAAGGAAGAGGACTATCGAAAAGATCCAAGGGTCGATTTGCTATCACGGATGTCAATGCATCTGGGACCCCTCAATCTTCACCGAGCAGTGTCCGCATTCTGGAGATTGGTCAGAATAGTTGCATGGGAATGAATTGAGATCACATTCGATTTGTGGAAGAACATGACTGACGTTCGAAAAAGTGAGCTGGTGATAGAAGTTTTTCGATCGTTCAAGATTCCTAAAGAACACTAGGTCTCCGTGCGACAACATGTGTTGCTAGCGGCGTGCAAAGCATAGAGGAACTTTAAGAGCATACTTATCAAGTAATACGTGGAGAAGGATCTGATACCCTTTCACAAGTATCCATTCTTGAAACCGCAATGGAAATAGTTTGTGGTAATAAAGACAACAGATAATTTTAGGAGTGAAAGTGCGATGCGTTGGGCCCTCTTGGCAAAAAACACGCACCCCACAGACTCGACACCGCTGGGTATGTAGGTAAAATCCCGCAATGGAGGAAGGAGGACGAGTAGGGGTAGAAAACAGTAACGGATAATTCGTTTTATCCGATATTCGTATCCGAGAAAACGTGAATGTGGTAAGCAAAAATCCGTATTCAAAAATGTTTGTATTCGTATTCGACAATATTCGTACCCGTATTTGAGAATATTCGTATTCGCATTTGTATTCGAGAATATTCGTATTCGTATTTGTATCCGAGAATATACGTATTCGTATTCGTGAACATTCGTATTGCCGCCGGCGCCAGCTCGCCAATCGCCAATTCGTCGTGGCGTGAATGGCACAGCTAGGGGTGGATATCGAGCCAACTGCTCGTCTTATCAAGCTTTTTTAAAATTGGCATATTTTGATTTAATATCATTTTACGAATAATTTAAAAGTATTTTTAGAAACGAGCTAACGAGCCGAGCCGAGCCGAGCTTGAGCAAAATTCAAATTCATTTGAAATCAACTCATTTTAATGTTTAACCAATTAACAAGTATAATTGAAGCAATTTTGAACCGAGCCAATGAGCCCACTAACGAGCTTTTTTTCCACCCCTAGGCACAGCCCGACAACCTACTGGCTGGCACATGGGAACTTAAGGGAGGCGCCAAGGTAGGAGTCGCGCGCGCGGGAGTCAAGACTCACGAGTCATTCTCATTTGGTCAATCGAGTGCCGAGTGGCGAGTCTGGGCCAACCAAGCATCCGAGTGTGAGTCTGGCGACCGACTGGCGTGGCGACTGGTGAGTACCGAGCGGCGACGCCGACGAGCGAGAGCGAACTCAGCGTCTCAGCGAAGTAGCGAACTCCTCACTCCTTAGTCCTCAGTCCACTCCGTGTCTCCGTCACAGCGTCAAGAGCAAAGAGCGGAAGAGGAAGAGCAAGACCTCAACTAGTACACTCTTCATTTCACTCAACTAGTACTCAATACTCAAGACTCAACTCCTCATTTCCAGATTTCCTCAACTAGTACTTAACCTGCTGCCATTTCGGTGGCCGGCGGCTGCTGCTAGAGGCAAGGCGCCGAGGCCAGAGGGCGGCGGAGGAAGGGGAGGCCAGGCGAGCGTGGGGAGAGAGTTTGGGTGCTGGCGATCTGAGTTGGAGCCAAGAAAGAAATCGAGGAAGCAAGCTAGGAAGCAACCACTCATCTTCCCAGCTGGAGACGCATCGCCTCCGCCATGGACAACAATGACAGGAAGAAGAGCAGCCATGGGCGCCGACGACTGCTGGTCCTCTGCGCTATCACCGCCGTGGCCGCCCTCCTCTGCTCCACCTCCATGGCCCTCACCCCGGATGGTACGCAGGCATCTCTCCCTCTCCCTCTCCCTGCTGTATGTAATCTGGCAACCCCCACCCAGATTAGTGTGCTTCTTCTTGCAGGTGAGGCCTTGCTTGAGCTCAAGCTGGCCTTCAACGCCACCACCCAGAGGCTCACCAGCTGGAGGCCGACGGACCCCAACCCCTGCGGATGGGAGGGCATCTCCTGGTCCTTCCCTGACCTCAGGGTCCAATCCATGTCCGTTCTTCTCCTCCTTGAGCTGCATGCTCTTCTTGCATTTCTTCCTCTCCTACGTACTTGTACTCGATTAGATTAGCCGCCCCCCTCTTTTAATGGCATCAATATTTAATTTCTCTTTATTTTTCCTCCTCAAATATTCGAAGGAAATGCCTGACGGCTCGGTGCCAATGTGTTCTTGGATTCCATGTTGCTGAATAATTTGTGTGCCCTTTTCTTTGTGTTGCAAAAATCTCCCTTACATGCAGCTTGGAGGCATCATTTCACCTAGCATTGGGAAGCTCGACAAGCCGCAAAGATTGTAAGATTTCTTTCACCGTCTTTGTGCACAAATCTTCCCTTATCTGTAGGATGCAACAAGCTCTGATACTCTTATCTGGTTGCTCTTGGTTCAGGAAAGGCCTTAGAGTAAGTAAAGTTATAGTTCTGCATAATTCTTATCTGGTGTTCTTTTTCAAAATATGTGGACCTTTATACTTCCAAATTACTTTTTCCTACAAGTATCTCCATGAAAGCTTCAAACCTCCAATTGTGCATCAGAATTTTGAACCAGCTAACGTGCTCCTTGATAATGAATTCTCGGTGTGTGTTGCTGAATGTGGACTGGCAGAACTGATGCAATCAAGTTCTGTCACTCAGGTAAGCTATAAAATGTGATATAGATGTTGCACGTTCTTAAGACACTAAACAAGGAGAGGAGGCTGTCAGGGTCTTCTTCTTTTTCATCATGACCAATTTATTTTAAGTGCTGATGGTGCTATGGCTAATACAGCACAAAGTTAGCCTTAGGTGTTAACAATGAGATATCAGGCACAACATGCACTAGCTCATTGTAGGATAATTTGTATTGACAAGTCAGGGATGTTGATAATCTGCTTAGCTAATGTGGTTGCATATTGCATGATGTGGCATTTCTGTCTTCCTGTAGTTTTTCAAAAAAAGCGGATATGAATCATTTAGTTGGTCTATTAATATTAGCAAATAGTTGTGCTTTATTTTAAGGTTTGGAAGTGAGGTTACTGAATTCTGATGGTGAATAAGCATGCTCATATATGCATCCAAGGTCTGAAAAATGAGGATTCTGGTAGTGGGGATAATAGATCAACTCTCCTAGTAACTCCTTTGCCTGTTAGTCCAATGTAGTACCATCCTGTTCCTGGCTAATCTTTGACTCAACGTATTAGAAAATGCTGGATGGCCCATTGGTTGGAAGGAACTAAATTTTGATTTACCTATAATTATTAATCACTTTACTTTTTTGTTCAAAATATGAATCACTTTGCTATTAGCTGACGCTTAATGCTTTCCCAGTTTGATCGCAAATGAGTAGATTTAGCTAATTTAATTTGACTAGGTAGTGAGAAATGCATCTTGTTATGCTGATGGAAATGACTGCTAGTGTATTTACAACTGGTATATTTTTTGTTCCAGTTGTCAGGTCGGATGCGTGCATTACTAAACTATAAAGTGCCTGAATTCCAGGAATATGAGATCATTACAGAATGAGGTGATGTTTACAGTTTTGGTCGATGGATACAATTGCTACCGTGTAGGCTACATGTGCGAATAAACAATGGTGCCAGAAATATGAACTGTGGAAATCATATTTTGAGAAAATTTCAAATGTCAAAATTTGAATTAAAAACCGCTAATCGGAAAAACCGGTCGATTACGACATTTGTAGGAGGATATTCGTATTCGACCGAATTAAGCATATATCCGATTCGAATTCGTATTCGTTACGACATTTGATTCGTATTCGTATTCGAGAATGTTCGAATTCGAATCCGTATCCGTTTTAAAAAAACATGAATCCGTATTCGTATTTGAGACTATTCGACCGTATCCGATCCGTTTCCACCCCTAAGGACGAGTAGGCAATCTTGCGGGATACCTCCCCACCATTTGCCAGGATCTCTGATGAGCGCCCGAGACTAGATAAGAGCACGGTCATCCACTGTGTCATCGGGGGTCATCTCCTTTTGAAACCTCGTAGATAAGGAAGTATCCCATCGCCTCGTAAGATATCGAACTACCTAGTTTGTAATTACTCCATAGCTTCATAGAAGGTGAAATGATATGTCGGGCTCTCTATGGCCCTGGAAAACAAGGAGCACTCGGATAACACAAGATGCCTTGGTCTTTACGTTCCTTAGAAACATGGTTTCTCAGATGACTCCAATGCATACCGGAGCAGGAAGAGAGCTAAAGTTGAGTGCGAGGTATAGCTACAAGAGGATATTATGGCATCTCTTAGAGATGAGATGCAAAGGTATGTTAAAGATCAGATGGAAAGGTATAGGAAAAATCAGCAGGAAGCCTCCGCCACTCCTGTGCTAGGCAGCCCCCAACCGTCGTTATGTAGCCACTGATAGGCCTGTTGGAGTAGCTAATTTTGTATCATTATGTAGGAAGCTATGAAGTGCAAGCTCCAAGTGGCTAATTTTGTGTCATTATGTAGGTAGCTATGAAGTGCAAGCTCCAAATGAGATATGTCTCTGTTGCCCTGTATGCTCGACATTGATCTTCCTACCGATAGGTTGCGTCCATCGATACAACTCCGTTGGAACAAGTCGACTTTAAACAAATTTGAGAACAATGTGCGTACTTCTTGATATCTAAAGTCATAAAATAAGATGATGAGTTTTACAATATAGAATGAATTTGATTATGACAAGATTGAGCTTAATTGTACATGTGTGTATTTGTTCATGGATAGATAATTTATTTTATTTTAGTTAATTGATTTGTGAAAAGGGTGTTCTTGTTTGTGAAATGAATGAATGCGAATTGGATGTATACTGTGCTGATCTGCTTATTTCAGAGGGTATGGTTAGCATTTACTGAGAGTAGCCAACAAAAAGGAATAGATTTAGGAATAGAAAAGAATATCACAGACGGTTATTAATTCATAACTGTCTGTGATAGTGTACTATCACAGACGGTTTTTAGTTGAAACCGTCTGTCATATATGATGTACTGTGATAGTACACTATCACAGATGATTACGAGTTAATAACCGTCTGTGATAGACTGCATTACAAATGGTTCGAAAGCTGTCTGTGATATCATATTATTACTGACTCAGAAACTCAGACGGCTTATGAAACCGTCTGTGATGATTTTTTTGAACTGTGTGTGTTGAACATTTTTGCTGTAGTGTAGCTAATTAAGCACGACGACAACATGCGTAAATTCACTGCTGATCGATCGAGATCGAGCACGTAAACCAAAGACTGGGTGGCCAATGTATGGTGACATAGTAGTATGCATATGAATAACGAATTCTATCAATTACCAGAATCCATATATAGTACGTACCCTCGATTTTCTTGAAAGTTCACTTTTCACTGATTTGGCTTAATATTGGAGAGTTAAAATGCTGAGAATTACCCTCTGTTTACGAATGATTGCTGTAATATGCATGTGGTCAACTTTTTCATAATTTGACCACTATCACACCAACAAAAAATTTCTAAATTGGTCATATGAAAGTGGTACTAATAGATTTCTTGTGAAGAATACCTCCAAATTATTATAATTTTAGATTTCTCCAATATATGAGTATATATTAAAAAGAAGAGTGACATTGGGGTGCTCGTTCTGGCTTATAAGCCTAAGCTTATAGCTTATTTGGTATTGTTTGGGGTTTTTTTTGCACTATAGCTGATGCTAGTTTTCAACGTAATTAATTTTTTTAAAAAGAAAAAGGTTATATAATCTTGAACAATGCAAAGGAATAAGGAAAAAAAAAAGAAGAGAAGTGCTAAGGAGCATTTTAGTGTTTTTTGAGATTGAGAGTACTTAGATTTTGGGGCGTTGTATCTTCATCCAATGGATCCCCCATACCCCCTCAAAAAAAATGAATCTGGGCCGTTGGATCTCTATTCAATGGACTCCCATACCATCCCCTGCAAATAAAATGAGTGCTCCAAATCTAAGGCGTTGGATGGAGATCCAACACCTAAAAATCTGAGTAGTCTCAACCCAAAAACATCTGAGTGCTCTCTAGACACCACCAAAAAAGAAAAGACAAAAAAAAATCCCGAGAAGCCAAACAACCAAAAAAAAGTGAAATTAATAAGCTATAAGTTAAAAACATAAACCGAAATGAGCACTCCTGGATCTCATACATTTATGAACAGAGATGTAATACAATAATTAAAAACTGAAAAGCCTATGTTTTTTTAGAGAGTATATGGTAGATATACACATTCAACACATACCATACTCACATCACCTATACACTAGCGGAGTAGTGGAGGACGCACGGGCCAAACAGTCCACCAAGTCAAGAAAAGAGAGCCGGCGGCGGCGCTAACCTAGATCCCGGCCTCCCGGGCAGTAGAGGTGGAGGACGGCGTGGCGCCCAGGCGGAGGAGTCGGAGGACGGCGCGGCGTGGCGGCGCCCAGGCGGCTAGGGGAGGGCGGGAGGCGGAGGCGGTGGCCGGGGAGCGCGGCGGCCGCCGGCCAGGGCCCAGGGGCAGGGGAGGCCGGGAGGCAGTGGCCGGGGAGCAGGGAGCGGGGGAGCGACGTGGTGGCCGGCGGATTTGAGGAGAGCGGAGCACCGGAGTTTGAGGAGAGCGGTCGGGAGTGGCCGGTGGATTTTTGAGGAGGCGAGGAGAGTGGTCGGCAGCCGCCAACGGATTTGAGAAGAGGGAGAGTGGAGCGTCGGAGTTTGAGGAGAGTGGTCGGGAGCGGCCGGCTGATTTTTGAGGAGGCGAGGAGGCGCAGTCAGGCGTCGGCGGATTTGAGTTTGAGCCTTGAGGAATGAGGAGAGCGGTCGGGCGTCGGCGGATAATTTGAGGAGGCGAGGAGCGGTCGGGAAACACCGACAGTAGAGAAGCCGAAAAGGTGATTTGAGGATTGATAATTACTTTTACAATTTTATATATTGCATTTCTATAGTTCTATTTTATAAAGAACATCGAGTGGGAAGAACATCGAGGCATGGAGAAAGATGTGTAGAACTGGATGACATTCGACGTTGTCGGTGCCGACAATGCAAGCTGGGAGCAGGAAGCTCCAACCACACCCGAGAGCTCGAATCTATCAGGTGTTGACACTCATGAAGTCTCATCAGAAACATAAGACTTCGATGGGGAAGATTCGAGTGATAGAATACCAAAGATGAGAAGCATTAGCGACATCTATGCCCATACAGAGCCGGTGTAGTTAGAAGAGCTGTTGATTTACACTATGGCTGAAGAACCTGAGAGCTATGAAGAAGCAAAGGGAGACAAACACTGGAGAGCAGCGATGCAAGAAGAGTTGAAATCGATTGAAGACAACAATACATGGGAGCTCACCGATCTACCGAAGGGTTATCGGGCCATTGGTCTGAAGTGGGTATACAAAGTGAAGAAAAACTCTCAGGGAGAGGTCGTAAAGCACAAAGCGTGACTTGTGGCTAAAGGGTATGTTTAGAAACATGTTGTGGACTATGAAGAAGTTTTTGCACCGGTGGCTTGCATGGAGACAATCCGTGTTCTAATCGCTTTGGCAGCAAATGGTGGATGGGAGATTCATCACATGGACGTAAAAACAGTGTTTCTGAACGGAGACATTGAGGAGGAGGTATATGTTTCTCAACCACCGGGTTTCCAGTCCAAAGACAAGCCGAGAAGGTCTTGAAGTTAAACAAAACCCTCTACTGGCTCAAACAAGCTCCTCGAGCTTGGAATATGAAACTCGATAAAAGTCTGGCAACACTCGGCTTCAAGAGGAGCAACTCTGAACACGCCATGTACACGAGAGGAGATGAGAAGACAAGGCTGATCATGGGTGTTTACTTGGATGATTTGATCATCACTGGATCGAATCCAAAGGAGATTATGAAATTCAAAGAAGAGATGAAGAAGCTATTCAAAATGACAGATTTGGGACTTCTGAGTTATTACCTTGGCATTGAGGTAAAACAAACCGACAACGGCATAACACTTTGTCAGTCGGCGTATGCTCGAAAAATTTTGGAGACTTGTGGTACGGTAGAGTGCAATCCATGCCAAGTCCCAATGGAGAATCATCTGAAGTTAAGCAAAACAGGCCCAGGATCGCCAGTTGACGCCACGCAGTACAGGAGCATTGTTGGGAGTCTGCGGTATTTGGTACACACCCAACCAGACATCTCGTTTGCGGTCGGATATGTGAGTCGTTTCATGGAGAAGCCGACTCAAGAACATTTGAATGTCGTCAAACATATACTGAGGTATATAAGAGGTACTCTGAACCTCGGGATTCAGTACAGGAAAACAGCGGGAATATTTTGCAGCTGACGTGCTACAGTGACAGCGACATGGCGGGAGACGTTGACGGCCGGAAAAGCACAACAGGCGTGATGTTCGCACTGGGAGAAAGCCCGGTCAGTTGGCAATCCCAGAAGCAAAGAGTAGTGGCATTGTCATCGTGTGAAGTGGAGTACATAGCAGCAAGCGCTGCATCATGCCAGGGAGTCTGGCTCGCTTGGTTGCTAAGTGAATTGTCGGACGATGCAGTTCAGAAGGTGGCGCTCAGGGTAGACAATAAATCGGCTATATCGTTGAACAAAAATCCGGTTCTACATGATAGAAGCAAGCACATAGATACCAGATATCACTTCATCAGAGATTGCGTTGAAGAAGGAAGGATTATGATCGAGTACATTAGAACAGAAGAACAGAAAGCAAACATTCTGACAAAGCCGCTGGGGCGAATAAAGTTTTCAGAGATGAGGAAGAAAATCGGCATGGTTGAAGTCAAAAAACAAGGTTAGGGAGAGAATGTTGTAATATAATCTTGTTTTTGCAAGTTTGGAAATAATCGAAGCCAAGTCGAAGTCAAAATTGGAAGTTGAAGATGAAACAGAGTATTCAAGGCGGACCGGTCAGACGGAGAAGCAGTTGTATTCAAAGTTGAAAAGTAGTACAAGTCGTAGTCGAAAAATTAGACTTGGAGTCGAAGTTGGAGTTGGTGTTGTAATCATAGTTGAACCCGAGTTAAAGTCGAATAACCAGGTATAAAAGGGGGTGTAGACATGTAACCAAGAACCAAGATGTACCAAGCAATTGCGAGTAAAGGAGAAAAATACAGCAAACCCTGAGCGTTGATTTCGTTGTGTGATCTCGCAAGACGTGGTCAGAAGTACTCACGACCACGGCAAACATGGTTGGGAGGAGTTACGACCATGGCAAAGCATTGTCGACGGTGATCGAGAGATGCTACGACCACGGCAAACAGTTTTGAACGTGGTCGTAGAGGTGTACGACTACGTTGAAGGTGCGCTGAACGTGATCGTAAGGGCTATCGACCACGTTATAAAGCGTTCGACCATGCTGAGAAGATTACGGCCACGGTGTCAGTGGTCGTAAGGAGCTGCGACTACGCCGAGAAGACCAGAACGTGGTCGGAAGCAAATCCGACCACGTAGAAGGGAAGTGAACGTGGTCGAAAGGGTGTTTCAACCATGGTGAACAGTGATCGCCAGCATCACTGCGTGGTCGTAGAAGGTTGCGATCACGGTAATTCAAGCGAAGCTCAAGGGAGAAGCGGTCGAATGGCTACCTGAGTGGTCGTACAACAACAAGAGGCGGTCGGAACCGATCGTAAGCACCCGGAGCCGGTCGTAAACGATCCTAACCGGTCGTAAGCGATCCAGAGTGGTCGTAAAGATCCTGAAGAGGTTGTAAGACTTCCAACAATGAATATGGCTGTTCATGTAACTGAAAATTTGAGATCGAGATCTGTACAGTTTCCTCCAACCCCAAGTGAACAGGATTAATTTACACAAATCATCAGACGCCTAATTAAACCGAGCAGTACTACTGAGCAAACTAATAATAATGGAGCTCCCCAGTAACCAATCCATCGATCGCTTTGTCCAAATCAACCCAGTTGCTTGATGCTTCAGCCCACGAAAACAAAAGCAAGCAACGAGTTGAACTGAACAAGGCGGCAGCAAATTGATCCAAGGTTCTTTAATATTTTGCACGCCCGGTACGTGGTACCTACCTACCTTCCTTTGCCCAGCCCTAATAGCCTCACCGCCATCGGCGACAGCCTCCCGGGGCTCACCGCCGCCACGCCCCTCCTCGCCTTGCGCTCCTTGATCGTCTCCAGCCGCGGCGACCACGGCCGCCCTCTCGCCGCTCCCACCAGCTGCTCGTAGTGCTTCCTCAGCTCCGGTGTGCTGCACAGCGTCCCGCACGCGCCGCCCCCCTCCTCACCGGCTGCCGCCTCACCACCGCCGCAGCCTGATCTCGCGGTGATGGCCCTCACGATGAACTCCGGCGTGACTTTGATCACTGTCCGCCCGTCCTCGCTCTTGACGTACTCGAAGGGGCTCTTGGGGCCCCCGGCGATGGACCCCGCCGGGCCGGCCCTGTCGTAGGACATCGCGGCCAGGGACGCCGCGGTGAGCGCGTCGTAGCCCTGCGGCAGGCGGTCGACGGGGAGCACGAGGTAGGTCCTGCCAGCGACGAGCCTGTCCTCGATGGCGAGCACTGGCGCGGGCCGGCCGAGGTAGAACCCGTCGGCACAGCACACGACGCTGTCCGTGAAGTCGAGCATGACCTGCCCCGCCATCTTCCCGTGCCTGGCCACCCGCGCCTCCCCGCCCCACAGCACCAGCCGGGCCGTGCGGTGGCGCCGCGTTAGCGAGAGGCAGATCAAGCACGGGATCGTCTTCAGGAGGCGGCCATTGCCCATGGCAGGCAAGCTAGCTAGAGAGGAAAGTTGCTACTATTAGCTAGGGTTTACTGGTGATGTATGTACTCTTTCCGGGTTGCGTATATTAATATATGGACGCGCGCGCGCGCCGGAAGGGGTAGGTTTGATGACGTGTGCGGGCAGCATATGGAAGAACGCAAGGCAGCAAGCTAGCTAGGCCAGCCTCCTTGTCGGTAGTCAAAGTCGACGCGTTTTGTGCGCGTGCCTTTTATGGCTGCTCGCTTATGTGTCCATGTCCATCCTCATTCATCCGTTTGGATTTTTTTAGGCTGAGGTTTATAACTTAAAACATTAAATTTTATCTGTTTGTAAGAGATAGTATATACAGAGAAATAGTCACATGTGATTTTAGTCGATATAGCTAAACTCAGTATATTTTTATTACAATCTTTCTATTGATTCTCTTTAAAAAAATTATAATATTTAAAAATTAGTTATCATAACCCATGGGCTAAAAGTCCAACCGAACTGTGCGGCGGCTACCAGTGTGGAAGCGCAGTGTGGCGAGGAGAAAGTCCAAGCAAAGGCTTTTTACCTAGACAAGCCAGTATAGCGACTGCTGGTAGATAGGCAATTCTAGGTCTTGGTGTGAGATCAAAGTCGTGCCTTTCAGTTGGTTGATGCCGTCAAATTAATTAGTACTGCGTGCACAATTCTATGTTCCGTACTGGGTGTTAATGCATATGCTGCATTTCCTTAGAAAGTTACATATGTATATAGCTTGTAGGGCGCCAGCAAATAAATACTTGTAGTTGCCGCACTGTTATGGGTGTATAGATGTGTATGTGTAACGTGTACATGAAGATGTAGACGAAGCCGTTTCAATTTCATTTCTGGCTGTTGACCAGAATTCCATCCTACTAACTACACATTTTACGTGGTCGTGACTTGGGATCGTGGCATTTCAGATGAGTACACGCAAATAGCAATTAAATCACACCGCGTGGCCGTCAAACTCGATGCCGACCACAGTCTATCGGACAAGAACTTGGTGCTATGCTGCTATTTGGCATTTCCAATCATATACATCTCAAGCTATGACTATATAACCCTCTACATCATAGAAGAATTATTATAGATATTATTTCGCCTCGGTGATTTGCGTGCATTGACAAACACACAGTGCTAGTTATGAATTATTTCGTTCAAGATGTCATAAATTTTGTTTAATTAAATGAACCGAAACCCACCACCAGACATGGGATCTTTATAGATGGTTCGTAACCCTCATCAGAGACGATTTTCTGAACCGTCTGATTTATTGCGTCAGTGATAACAAGTGGTTATAACAGACGGCTCTTAAGCTGTCTGTGATAAGTCGCAACACAGACGGTTTTTAAAAATAATTGTCTGTGATATCCGACATATCACAGACGTCTAATACAAAGAACTATTTGTGATGGTCTATGTATTACAAACAGTTTAATGATAGAAACACTACTACAGAAAGGTTTATCACAGACGGTTCAGAAGTGTTATCACAGACAGTTTCTTAACCGTTTGAATTTATGTGTCTATGATAATAGACGGTTATCACAGACAGCTCTTAAACTATCTGTGATAATTACAACATATACGTTTTTTTTTGAAAAAGCCATCTGTGATATATCAAGTATCACAGACGGTTCTTTAATATAGCTGTCTGTGATATATCAAGTATCACAGATGATTTTTTTCTAAAACCATGCATCTATGATATACCAAGTATTACAAATGGCTAATACTAAAAAACCGTCTGTGATATATCATATATCACAGATGGTTCTCGGATATAGCCGTTTGTGATATCTTAGATATCACAGACAGCTAATCCTAAAAACCGTCTGTGATAGCTATTTAAATACTTATATTATTTTCTATTTTTTGGCTAGCTTCAGGAAATGCTACCTATGCCATCTGAAAATAAGCGATCACATATATAGCACATGATAATCATTACGCAGATCTCAACTAAATGATTTACATTTGAATGAATTATTTGATTAAGCACAATTGAGTCATTACAATTGTATCAAATGTTTCAACATCTAATTATCGCCAGGGTAGAACTCTCTAGACTTATTTATGACCTCTGCTATCAAGAATTGGGAGAGCCTTCCTCGAATTTCGACGAGTTTGTCAAGATCGATTGCACTTTTGTCAAATTCCACGTGCTATCGCTAGGAGTAGTGTTAAGTCATTAGCACGCACACACACATATATGTACTGATAATTACAAAATAATTATTGGCAGGTTGACAAACCTTTGGACCATTCGTCTTAGTGTCCATAATTTCCTCCATATAGCGGCAACCGTAGAAGCCACATACGTTGCCCTATAGCTGCTAATGGCACTGCAAAAATAGAATTACATACATAGGTATTGCTAGTTCTGGAGGCATTATAACGAAGTATGATATAGGATTGTTGTGTTGTAGCGGGTATCGAAAATCGTGTCCTGTGTTGCAGTGTGGCACTAGATTCCTTGTGTCTCCATCCCTAGGTAACGTAAATACTGAACGACCTACGTGATTCCAAAAGGTTAGCCTCGGCCATTGTAAACGAAGAGAAGACTACAATAGAGTTATGTATGGAGCAAATGAGCTTACCTGTTAATTATTTGTTACACACGGGTGAAGTCGTGATTACTCCTAAGTAGAAAAATCAGGGTATATTACCTTACTCCACTTTGGTACAATCACAATCAAATGTATGTTGCCATAGTGATTAATCCGAAGTTTATGTTGCGTATAAAGTATGAATGAAACTTGTTTGGCAACCAGTGAAGCACTTATCCATGGTTGAAGGGTACCATGATGTAGTCCTTGTTACTACGAGCAAACAATCCCCTCGTTATGTAGTATGTTATCATTGATGGATTGCTCAGAGACTATGTGTGGGTCAAGGAAACCCACCGGTTCTCATCATCACCGGACTTGTTGGATCATGGATCTATTCATAAGTAATGACTTGTGACATTTATCAACGTTACGTGAATGTAGAACTTGATTGTACAGTGCACTTGTAGTGTCCAGAGGCATCGAGTTTGTTAAGGTTGAATAGTAAGAATAAATCTTCGAAGGTCACGACGAAATAGCCCAAGTCGTGGAGGAAATGTGCCTCTATGTATCTCATGGTGAATCCACCTAGTTTGGTTTCATGTTGGATCTCTACATATACCAGGTATGCAAAGTTGCACAAACCAGTCCAAGGCTGGGTAATTGTAACTCGGGGACCAACGACACTCCGAGTATCAACTTCCATTCCCTGGGAGGCGCCTTAATCTTCTTCGATTCGGCATTGGCGCTTCGCTTGCGATACATTTTCAGCGTCGCCTTCACGGGAGCCGATGCGCTGGCCTTCTAAAGAGGAGCTTGAGGTGGAGTCATAGAGCATTCTATTTGATAGGCATGGTCGTATGGAGATCGTGGCACGGAAGGATTCGGGGTGATGTCCCTCTTGGGCCACTGGACGAATATGTGGATAGTATCCCCGAATGTCATAATTTCTCTATCTGGGGGCCTCTCCAGCAGGATGCTCCTGAAAATATCATTAATCATATCTACTTGGACCTTGGCGAAACTGGTCCCTAGCTAGGCACCGTGCACCAACGTCCCTAACAGGCATGGATACGCCAACCCCTGCCTAGCATCAATGGGAATGGAGCCAACAACCCTGATTCTGAGGATGCATGGCGTGGCCTTCTACATAACGATACATGATGAGCTAAGGCATCCACTAGGTCTATCTATGTAGTACTTGCGATGTACATTTCTTGGATGTCGTCGATAGATAAGTGGGCATTGCTATGTTCAAAAAGTGACACAGACGTGCAGCTACTCTGATGTTGGGGGGACTGGGTATCGTAATAACGGGGGTGGCTTGCGACTAGTTGCCTTAGAGTCATTTGGGAATCAGTGCCTCCAAGATACGTACACCCCTAGGCCTCGCGTGCGACCTGGGTGCTCCTTGTTTCCCAGGGCGGTGGACAGTATATCCCTCTCCCAGACTGCTTGGAAGGAGCCTCCAGAAGATTCGATAGTCAATGTTGTTGCAAGAGGCAATCATGTTATTTTAGACTACATGAAGTTATGGACCTATTAACATCTGGGTAGTTTAACATATCCGGACAGCAAAAGTTACATTTCTACAAATACGATGCATATACTACTACTTTTATAAATATCGTCACTAATAGTGCCAAATTCACTAAAAAGTCCTGCAGCTCGTTCGAGTGGTTGGTCTACGTACGGTTCCTTCAAATCGATCTCCCTGTAATAATAATTGATAACTAGTACTATCTTGCTTCTAGAATAGTCACTCGGGCTGAGAGGAGACGATGTTGTAAATAAACTTGTTGTAGATCGTATTTATGTGTTTGAGTATTGTATAATTGTGTGTCAAGTACTTGTATATTTGAGTACTATAGTCATGTATTGAGTACTCATGTGTTCAAGTACTGCGTGATCGTATCAAGTACTCATCTGTTCGAGTACTCGGTATATTCGAGTACTCGGTGTGTTTGAGTACTGTGGAGTCTGTGTACTCGGCAAGTCCGAGACTATAGCAGCCGATGAGTCCAAGTGCTAAAGTGGTTGTAGCTACAGTAGTCATAGCAGTCATAGTCGTAGGTCAATAGTCGTAAGCTACAGTGACGATCAGTGCTTGAAGATCTGTGTGGTCGGAGATACGGTCTAAGAATTCTGGTTGACAAGCCGTGGTCGGTGAAGTGGTCGAAGGGAAGCTGTGGCTATAGATACGGTCGAAATGTCGTGGCCGACAAGATGTGGTCGGTGAAGTAGTCGACAAGATGTTGTCGAGAAGCCATGGTCAAGCAGTTGTGGTCGAAGAAGGACTCGAAGCTTGGCAGGTCTGTGTGTGATTGTAGACTGGTCAGGTTGCAGTGTGTCTGCTCTAGTCAGTCGGTTGGTGGAGCGAGTCTTTCAGATGGTTCTCAGAGTGCGAGTTGTGTGAATCGTGGAGAAGATTCTGGACAGTTGCGTGAGAATAGGTACTACTTGTTAGTCAACTTAGTGTGTACGTGAAGCTTATTTAAGCCATGTAATCTGTTAAACATTTTGAGGTGTTGGGAGTAAATAACAGATAGAAAAAACATTTTGAGGTATTGCAAGTAAATAACAGAGAGAAGAAAAAGGTGTGTGTTGCTGCAAAACGAGAAGTCGCTCTTGTGTTTATTCGCTCTTGCTATTCATGTGCGTGTATTGTTTTAAGGAAGAAATCATGTATGCGTTTTTTTCTAGGTGAGTACCAATCGGAGCTGATTGGCTCAGTTTCAACTACGACACTTTGCCTAACAGGGAACTCTATATATGCTTCTTGCATTATATTACCTTAATATTAGTCACCTGTTGATCGATATTCGACCACATAATTTTTCAGCTATTCCAAATTAGTACTACGGCTTGTCTGCTACGTATCACCAATCATAAGCACACTGTTAGTCTGCAGCGACACACCTACGGTTACTTGATTTTGATGAAAATTGTAAAGGAACGTAAGGACACAGTTGTGAACCGTTCCACAGAAATTATATGTACCAGCTGCGTAAGCTAGACCGCTAGCTAACCTACACCAGTCGTTGTAGTTGTCGGCCTTGCAGCGCTGGCAGCATCCGCCCCACTGGAAGAGGTTGTTGATGAGGCACTTCGCCCGGCACGTCGCCTCGCAGATCTGGCAGTCCATGCTGCTCGCCAGCTTCCTCACGCTGCTCCCGCCTCCACCGGCGCCGCCGCTGTTACCGCCTCGCGCGCCACCAGCGGGTGCCGTTGCTGCTGAGTGGACCGCCGCCCTCTTGCTCGATCGTCGCGGGCTCCTCGGGCTCGGGCGCCTGACAGCAGTGGCTCACGGCGCCGGCCGGCCGGCGAGAGGCCATCGATCAACTCGCACGCGCGCGCGCGCGCGCCTCTGTGATTTGTATGTTCGACGCGCGAACTGTGGGAGAAATGCGGTCGAGGCAACGATCGATAGGTAGGGCAGTGACGGCGCGCGCGAGGTGGATCTGTACGTGTGATGCCCGGTGCTTTGTGCGTGATCGATGGCAGCGGCCGGGCCCTGGCTGTGTTGGTGCTCGGTGGTTGAGTCACGCGTGCCATGGTTTCTCCAACTCCGATCGAGCCCGAAACAAAAATAGAAAAGATATTCTTTGTACAAACACTGCAACCCGAACGACCAAAGGCCAAAACATCCGATCCAGCCCATGGTGTCGCTCTCTTCAAAGAGTAAAACTGTAGCCTATCTGAATCGAGCCCAACAGCTGCTCTGCTCTCCTCCTCGGCTCCTCTGGTTCCACGCTTTAACTGTGGCATTCTTTTGTGGGATTGACTAGCACTCACATTTTTTTTTCTTTTATAGAATAATTTTAGAAAAAAAAATTTGGTTTTCTATTCATGACATTTACCACTAAATTATGCCATCTAACTCAAGAAATTCCAAAAAAACAACTAAAAAAATAAAAGTTACCATCTGGATTTTTACCAGACGAAAGTTATATAAATTACCATTAGTTAGATCCTAAATTACCACCGATAGTTTAATCAGGGGCGGAGCCAGGAATTGGATATGGGGAGGACAACATAGACAACAAGTAGAGTAGAACCAATGAATCATGCCGGATTTACCGATCCAATAGTCACATATTAGAGTAATATGTTTCGCAAATTACAATGCAAAGAAAATTACATCTTTATTAACTTAAACTTAGCTCTACGACTAAAACAGGGTCTCTAGATGTGATGTGAGAGCAACTACTGAAGTGTGTACTTATGGTTTTTGTTTACGTTTTTTGATACCATAGTGAACGGTAAAGATATTGACGTGAACGGCTCATATATTTTTAGACTCGAGAAGTCATTTAAAAAATTGCTTTTAAAAAACACTCTATTTATTTTGATTTTTGAAGAAATCAAAAGACAAATCCACGAGAACATGTCCATTGTATTGCTTTAAATATACTTTACATTTGGACTAAAGGTGGGAGGGGCCAAATCACTAATTAAACACATATAATTAATTACATAATAAAGGATTAGTAGAAGCCTTCTCTCCGCCACTGGCTACATTCCACGCTATCTCAACAGAAGGCGCATATGCAGATGGAATAGGATTGACAGAACACATTCGTTCATTGTATTGTCTGAATATATATACACATACACATACAAGGTTGGGGGGTGCCAGGCCCCTCCCAGCCCCCCCTCTCTCCGCCACTGAGTTTAATTGCACCATAAGTTACCATTGTCAGCTTTAACAAAATATCACCCTAATTTCAAGAATTCGTCTACACTCCGTAAGCTTTAATAAAGTACCACATTAATTTTAGAATTTACCATCGCTTTGTGAGTACGTGTAAAAATGTTTCAAATTTACCATCATTAGTACCATAAATTATCATATATAGATTTAATAATTTACCACCCTAGTTTAATAATTTACCATCATTTTTGTAAGTGTACAAAAAAATAGTTCAAAAGTTATTAATTTTTGCACCCTAAGTTATCATTTATAACTTGAACAAATTACCATGTTAAGTTAGAAATTTACCACCCTAAGTCACCATCTATATTTTAAACATATTACCACCCAAAAAGTAATACTTCTACCTAGCTTTAAACATATCCGATATTAGTCTTATTTTGTTGATCTCATCGTGTAGAATACAAAAAAACACATGAATTATAAGTTGAAAGTACGGTTTGAAAGGTATAACTATATTAATCTCTTTAATTAGGTAAGAAAAGAATGTTTTATACATTAACAGAAAATTTAAAGGGCCCTTATGTAAAAGTAGGGATTTCCATCTCTTATGTAGCATTCTCCGAGCAAGGAATACGGGGTGGGGCCGTACGTGGATGCATCATGTGAGACGAGCGATTGCTATCGGATGAATCAAAATCGACGTCCGCTAAGACAATAGCATCAGTAGTAGATTTCCATCTGTTGTTCGGTTTACGGTTTTTGGGTGGGTGCTAGATTTCCATCTATTCGGTGATCGGTGATTTATTCGGTTGTCACTCTTAAGAAACGGAACAGGCCCAACAATCTATTTAGCTGTTTGTGCATATATGCGGGCCGAGCAGCTGGGACCCTGAATTAGCAAAATCCTAACCCTATGTAATTTCACTATACTATTTCTTATATCCGTAGATAGTACTTACATATATATTACTCAATCAAACTCATACATTGCAGAACCATACCAACATTAATATTATATAACCGAGTGTAAATAACTCATATCGGATAGAGATTACAGAATGGCCGATCAGACCAAATGTTACATTACAATTAAATAGAAGCAGAAGCGAAAGCGAAAAGCAAAAGGGTGATGCCACACCCACTACAACACAAAAGGTCATTACAGACGGTTCAAAAACATCATCATAGACGGTTTCGTGAGCCGTCTGAGTTTATGGGTCAGTAATAATACGAGGTCTTCACAGACGGCTTTCAAACCGTCTGTGATGAAGATTATCACAGACGGTTTTTTATTAGAAACTGTCTGTGATATATTGATTATTATAGACGGTTTCAACTACAAACCGTCTGTGATAATCAATATATCACAGACGGTTAAGAGTTAACAACCGTCTGTGATATTTTTTTCTATTCCTAAATCTATTTATGTTTATTGGTTAGCCTCAAGAAATGTTAGCCATGCCCTCTAAAACAAGTTAGCAAATTAACACAGTATATATATATATATATATATATATATATATATATATATATATATATATATATATATATATATATATTCAATTCACATTCATTCATTTCAGAAACAAGAACATCTATTTTACAAATAAATTAACAAAAATAAAATAAACTATCCATCTATGAAGAAACACACACATGAATAATTAAGCTCAATCTTATCCCAGTGAAATTCATTCTACATTGTGGAACTCCCCATCTTGTTTTATGACTTTAGACATCAAGAAGTACGCACATTGTCCTCGAATATGTTTGAGGTTGACTTGTTTCAGTGGAGTTGTAGCGATGGACAGAACCTATCAGTAGGAAGATCAATGTCGTGTATATATAAATTGATAGGTATGAAATAATTATCGCAAGATTGGCAAACCTCAGAATTGTTCTTTGCGGAATTGATGAGTAGTTGCATGTTGTGGCAAACATAGAATCCACAGGTGTTATTACTCGGCGGCTGTTGGTGACACTGCAAAAATAGAATTTGTTAGTTCAAGAGGCATTACTACGAAGTGTTATATAAGATTAATGTGCACTAGCAAATACCAGGAAATCTAGAACATGTCATAGGGCATTGATCCCTCCCTTGGATTTTCGTACCTTTGCAACGTACGTCTTGAACAACCTACGTGATTCCAAAACGTTAGCCTTAGTCATTGGGAAGGAAGGAAAGACTACAATACAGTTATCTATGGAGAAAACGTGTTTACCTGTCGATTACTTGTTGCACAATTGTGTAGTCGGTTTTGTTCCTCCTTAGGGAATCAAGATATATTACTCTGTTCTATTTTGGTATAATTACAATTAGAAGTGGAATCTACACAGGCATGTCATGGTCATTAGACGTAAGTTCGTGTTACTTATAAAGTACAAATCAACAATTATAGCTATTAGTGTGGCATAAGTATGAATTCCTTGTCACGGTAAACCTCCAGTGCCTTCATCATGTAATTCTCGACAAAGGATGCATCCTCCTCGATGGTATCTTTGGAGGCCAAGCATGGGTCGAAAAACCAACCGGTGATTTCGATAATCTAGCTTCAGTCACCACGTATCTATCTATCTATCTATATACACACATACACATAAAAACAATGAGTTATATATGCCATTAATGTACTCTTCATTCACACGATTCCTAATATACATCTAGCTTCGATCCTACGTTATGCATATAACAGTATGAATGATTTTGCGTATTTTTTTGGTAAGAAAATAGCTATATGTAGCATGAATAATTAATTAAATTGAATTAAGTAGAAATAGACTATGAATTAACTAAACTCTAAACCATGCTAGATGTAAATAATCTTTCTCTATATCAAGCTAGCTCGATCTAAACCATCTTCGATTCTTCTTTCACCAAAAGCTATAGATCTAAATTATAATGCAATCAGGAATAAATTACTAATCATAGGTAGCCAAAAAAGAATGGATCTACAATCACTCTTACCAAATAGTCTCCTTTCACTAAATGGCCGCCTCAAAGCCCTGCCTCCAGCTCAAAGCAACAGCCTAGATCTAGAATTTAAGATGGAGGGTCAATGGGTCAGCGCACAATTAATATAGTAGAATTATCACAGACGGTTTTAATAAAAATTGTCTATGATGACTTAGTTATTATAGACGGTTTGTAATATAAACCATCTGTAAAGTATTACAGATAGTTCAAACAAAAACCTTCTATGATGTGTGGTAGTATCACAGATGGTTCTTGTTAATAACTGTCTGTGATACTTCATAGACAGTTTTTATCATGAACCATCTGTGATATTACCTTTTCACAGACGGTTTTTATCGTTGGCAGCAACACAGGTGGTCTCTAAACTAAAATCATCTGTGGTTGTATTTAATACTGACGGTTTTGAAGAACTATCTATGATGTGGCGTCTAGTATTAGGCTTTTTATTTGAATTTGGACTGGCTTTGAATTTGGTTTACAATTTGAATTTCAATCTTCAAATTTGTTTTTGCCAAAATTTGAATTGTGCTCAAAATCAATTGTATTTCCAAACTTTCAAAACTACACAAAATGAGGTGTTACAGGTTACAGCCTAGCACACAGGCACCCAACGTTAGTACACACAACGTGACAGGCGACTGGGTGAGCGGCCAATGGCCAGCCAGTGAGCGGTAGGAGACGGGTTCGATGGCGGCTATACGAAAGTGCAAAGCTGCGAGCGGCGCTGCGCCTGCACCACCGAGGAACCATCACTCGTGAGTCGTCATGCCTCAGGTAAGGAGATTGTGATTCCTCTGAAATACTATGAGAGATGAATGAAATCTAATGATAATCATACTAACTAGTTGTTGGACCGAAATGGCGACAGAGGGGGGTGAATGTCGACTCTTTAGAAATAAATCCCCAAAAGAATCCTTGGATGAAACTCCTCTCCAGTAGCTACAGAGCTATGGAGAGGACTTCAAAGACTCGAGGAAACCCCAATCAAGCAAAAGGAGCTCACAACCACACTCTTTCCAATTGCTATTAAGAACTATGAAAAGAAGATCATGAACTTACAGAAAAACCATGAAGAACTGAGAAGAAAACATAGCACAAAGAAGGCACAACCAAGGGAACACCAAGCACAAACACCAAGGGAAAGAAACAAAACAACAGGGAAAAAAACAGCACAAATCCCACTGGGCCGGTCAGACCGCAGGCATCAGGCCGGTCTAACCGCTCCCTGGCCGGGGTCAGACCGCCTGGGCCATGCCGGTCTGACCGGGGTTGAGTGGCCGGTCTGACCGCTTTGACAGCGCCGGTCTGACCGGTTATACTGAACCCGCAAAACAACACTGACCGAAAATGAACACTACTTTGCAGGCAAAACTGAAACTTGTAATTTTGCATAAATTAGTGAAGTCCTGCTATTATCCTCTGGCCAAAAGATCACATATCTATTCTAAATAGCATAAAGGCCTCAAATAGCAAGAAGAATCAATTGGGAGACAAGAATTTCAGATTTTACCCAAAAAACTGAAAAGTGCACAGAGCTGCACTAATACTCAAATTTCTCTCCAACCATGGATCCTTGGCTCATGAAACTTTGCAGAAAGATAATTAATAGCCTCTGGACTAAGTATGCCAAGTTTCATCCCAACTCATGAAGAGAAACAAGAAATCCACCAAAACCCTAGAAGAGGAAAGATGAATATGGGTGGCTCAAAACGCAAAACTGAAATTAAACACTTGGCTCTAGGATTTAAGCTGACCAAAGGGTCTAGAAATGCAATTCCATTACAGAGCGACCCATTTTGGCACTCCCCAGCAAGAAACAACAAGAAATCGAAAAACTCAAAAATCACCCATGAGCAAGAATGAAGAACAGAGAAGAGCTCGTGAAGAAAGCTTCTGAGATTTCATTCCTGGAAACAAGAAATACAAAGAACTACGTCCCCATACGCATGGACATTAGAACAAGAGTTGATTACATGGAATCTCTACTCAAACCCTCTCCTCATCCTCTCCCAAACACAAGAACACCACAAGAACTCAAAGTGGGAGGAAGAAGCTACGGGAGACACTCTACTGCCATTCCACCAAACCTCACCAACTAAAGCTTCAAAGCAAAACCAACCCTCCAAAGCTTCTTTTGACTCACCTAAACCCTAACTCTCTCCCAAATCCATGAGGGGGCATGCGGCCACTCCCTCCTTTATATAGCCCTTGGCTAACGGGTCTCTAACCCGTTACGCCCGCCAGATCCAACGGAACTCGCTCCCGCCTGTGCAGCCTTGCGTTTTTACCGAAACGCCCCTCATGCACCTTCCGGGAAGCTTCCTTGTTCCTTGTCGTCCAAGCCTCGCAACCACCTCGAGCCTCCGCCGTCTTCGACACATCCGACCGTTCTGACCTCGACACCGCCCGTGTCTAGTCCGGTCACCTCGTGTCTCGCCACGACTCCGCCTCGACGTCCTGCAGCCAACACAGACAAGAAACACATCAAATAGCACCGCTCGATACATGTAAGCATAAATGCATTAATGAAATAGCCCAAACCTGACAAGTCGACATAATATGCATCCTAAACACTTTGACCAGGTTTGACCAAGTCCGACCGAGCCTGATTGCACCACGCAACGTCAAGGTCCGAACCAACCAAATCAAACTCGACTTTCCTAAACCGATGTCAATTACTCATCATACACACGGGATGACCTCCACATGGTCTCTCAGTTGTGTCTAAGCGTCATGCTTAGATACCTAGAGACATTAAATAGATACTCAGGGGCATTAAATTACCATGTCATTATTTTAAATATGAAACTGGTTTTAGACAGTCGTTGGAGGGAAATTGTTGATATGTTGAGATAACTTTGTTTTATTCTTCTCAAAACCCTACAACTTACTTTACAAATCTGGGTGGATAGTAAGAGGTGTAGGTGTGGATGTAACACGAGAATATACGCTTTGTGGTAGCACCACCCAGATAACACTAAGAATTGAATCTTGTGATGACCTCTCAATGTAAAATAGTGCAACCTCTCTTACTTTTTTCTTTAAAAAACAGATCTATAATGGGTACGACCTGGCTAATTAATTTGCATTCATCAGCGCTGGTTGTACCATTGAAATGACCCACGGGTTATGTCGCTAGATTTAAGCAGCTGTGGATACGTGTTGTGTTGATTATCTCTTTTAGGTAAAGTGTACGACTTCTACAAAGTGAAAAATCTTCGAACAAACGTTCACATGGTCAAGGGCGGAAATGGAAACTTATTCAAGTTAGTGTCTATTTCAAAAAATTTATGAGTGTGATGAAAACTCATTGGACAGATGTAACCCTGAATTGGAATTGTTCTGGGTGGATGTAACCTAGTAAGTATAATAGGTGGACATAATCTTAGTAACAAAAACTATCATTTGGTGAATGAAACTGTCACTAGTGGATGAAACCTGCATTGTTATTAATATTCCACTCTTACTTTCTTTAATAAAAACATAGTTTAGTTAAAAATACTAAATCATAGGGAATTTTCTATTTATTATAGCCTTTAACTAATGATTTTAGCAAATAAAAAATCCGAGTCTACCTTTGTTGAACCTTACATAGTAATACTGCATAATGTGTGTTGGCTCACAGAACACAGTTGTTTGTGCTCACCTTTGCTCACTAAAATATCTCAAAACTTGAGGATCAAGATCACTACTCTGGGATGGTGGAGATTAAGATATTCTCTAATTGCATAGTTTTTATTTTAGATAGCAGACTTTATTGGTGCCTATGTGCATATCTATTGTCCAAATTCTTAGAAAGCAGTAAGGTATCATTTTATCTCTAGTCACTTACCTATAATAAGATATACTCTCACCTTTTACTCTCACTTTCGCTTTTTTAATATATCTATTTGACCTTATCAGCCCTTTACATAAATTAAGCCCAATGTAATTTATTTAAACTCAGGTTTATAATATTAATAAATGGTATGATTCATATTATGTATGATTCAACGATATGTATCTATAAATACTATTTACTAATATAAGAAATAGTACAGTAAAAACGTAGAGGATTATAGATTGACAAAATCCATGTCCGACAGGTTTTGATATAGGCCATGGGGTTCAGGTCCCGCTGGCGAGAAACATAAACTTTCTCGTGCAATGAGATGCCAGGCTGTTAAAACTGATGAACGGCAGCCGACTCAAAAAAGAAAAAAATGCAGCCGGCATGTTACAGGTACTGGAAATTACCTGCGAGGATTAAAATACATCAACAATCCTTCAATAGATTATTTATACACTCAAGCTGGATCCTCATTTCATCCAGCTTTCCTCGCTTTTTTGCACTAGGTATGAATCAAACGGCCATACAAGGAGTCAGCCTATACAGTTTCTATGAGCAGCCACACAAAAATACATATACAATGCGACAACACCCGAAACTTGTCTAAATGACATCTGTCATGAACCGGGGTTCATGCGGGATAAACACCACCAAGAAGAGGGCCAGATGGCGTCGGCGTAGAGAGAGAGAGAGAGATTTAGACGGGGAAGACTATAATACTTCTCTGCTCGATTCCAATAGCATGCTGTAGCCCTCTTATATAGACGGCTCCCCCTAACAGATGGAATCTAATCCCAATTATATCTCTAACTCATATCATATCTCTAACTATATCTCTAACAATGGAAACTAATCACTAACTCAAATAGAAACCAATCTCTAATAATAACCGACTAGGCCTTGGGCCCAAGGCCCACACCCCTGACACATCACCCCCTTGACACATTACATACAGGAGACTACAACATCACACTCCATTTAGGTACCTACCCATGCATCAACAAAACGCTGAACTCATACTAAAGACAACCAAAAAAAATTACATTCTCACCAGCAGTTTCTACAAATGATAAAGACGGAGGGTAAAGAATTTCTACCAAGAATATACAATCATGAAATTGAATGAACATCCTACCTAGGACTGTTCCAAGGAGAAGGTGGCTTGCATGGAAAACCCTGTGAAGCAGATCCATGTCCTAAATCGAGACTATGGAGTTGTTCCATTAGGTGTGACCTCCGCTCTTTGAAGAAATCTAGCCTACTTGTTAGTTCTACCAAAGTGGAGGATGCCACCATTGGTTGCCTCACGTATTCAACACCCTGTCGTACAACAAATATGAATAATCTTCTTTTTGATAGTATCTGTAACTATAAAGCACTGAGATTTCCCAAACCTCGGCTAACTTTGGGGCGTTAATGGCCATAGAAGTGTTCTCTGTTGACATGCTTGTTGATGCATCCATGCCTCTTGAATCACCTGAAGATGCATCCAAGGAAAGCTTGCGGGTGAGTGGCCTTGAAGAACCATAAGGAAGCACATGCTGCTTGATGTTCCTCCATTGTGATGCATCCACTGAGCTCTCCTGCCAAAATGATCCAATCAGTATCGGTGTATGCAGTTCCAACTTAACATCAGAGTTCAATGGGAAAGCCACTCATAACACAAATGGATTCATTTTCCTCTTGTCCTTGTGACATCAACTCTGAAAAATGTTATCATGTAAAATAGCAATTGTTTGCGAGCCACAAGTCAAACCAAAGTAGTAGATAATGGTTGGATAAAAGTAACAAAAACTGGTTAGAAATTTGCCCAGGAGTAAACTCAGCTTAATTGAAACTGCCTCCAGAGCATGGTTGCAGAAAAAACTGAATTTCAAAGTTTTACTGGACCCCACGTGGTTACCAGTTAGATTCTGGTCCCCTCTCAAATTTCTCTGAAATTTTCTAGAATTTCTAACACCAAACATGTAAGAAACTAAGATGGCCCCAAATCAACATGTCACCACTGGTAGCTGTGCTACCATTACCCACTAGTAAAACCCATAAACAGCCACCAATTTTTGTACCCTGCTCCAGGCTAACGGTTGGCCCACATTTACCAAGATACTGCAAACTTGTGGGAGTAGCAACTAGCAAGCATAAAACTTTGATTTGTGCTCAGGCAAATTTTGGATAGAAACTGGGCTGAATTTTGATATTATTCCTAACGATGGAATCTAGCGATAAACACCATCAAAACTGATGAACCTGAATAACACTATTCTGAAAAAGCAAGACAAGATCCTCAGATATTTGTTTTCCATCACTTGGTTTTTTCTTACCAGCTGGTCCACTAAATAACCAGACATGAGTACATGAGCAATACCAGTATTTTTCATTTTCAAAACTGAAAACTAGTTATTTATTTATAGAGCACTATAAGAGTGCATTGAATTATGCATGTTCACAAGCCAAACTTTTGAAATTGGAATTTCAACAATATTCAGCACCATCATTAAGAACAGGAAGTGTGAGTGGTGTTGGGGGGGGGGGGGGGGGGGGTCTTAACAAACCTCATTTCTCTGCTTCTCTTGATTACAAAATGCAAGGTTCATGTCAAATCCTGGCTGAACAAAGTTTCTGTTACCACTAAAATAATGTCAAAATACAATAAGTAAATTAGGGGAATATAACATATCCAATGCATTGAAGTGTTAATTATGACTGCACAAACATTCTTTCCAGTGAAATAATGCCTACAATCAATTCCGAGTTACAACCAGCTACGGCATAAGTCTGCACTGCTTCTTAAAAGAAATGGCTATACTTGGATTAAATAGAACTATTAACATGTTCCCACCAAAATCCAACAGCTGCAGAAAATCAAAAGAAAGATGCCAGAACCGCAGATCCAGTAATATCATAAATGGAGACCAACAAGGGGGGGGGGGGGGGGGGATAAGAGGATTAGTATCTTACTGCTGTGAAAAATGACCAGGAACACGGTGATAGCAATCATTTGCATCTCCCAAAGGGCAATATTGGTGTTGGCGCTGTTGATTGAGTTGGAGATGAAGCTCCACAACCTTCTGTTTTAACCTTGCAACATCCGCTTCCGCGAGAGCAATCTCCTCAAGCTCTGCTTTTGTCTTCAGGAAAACAAGGACAATGAGCCTCCACAAAATAAGTCCAGCAGGTAGAGCAATCATTAAAGGTACCTTGGAGTCCATAGCACGTGAACTTGAAAACTGTCCAGAAGACATGCTCAACCCAACCTCCAATGCAGCTCGAAGATCCCTCTCAGCTTGTAGCTGCTCTTGCAACCTGGACACCTATAGATATAAAAAATTGTGGAAACTATTGTCAGCAACTCAGCACCAAGGTTCCAAATACTGGTGGTAACCGGTGCCAACCGGGAGAAAAAAACCACCGGTTTCTTATTTAATTCAAATTTAAACTTTTGAATGTAAAAAATAGTTTCTCTAATGATATTTATATTGTTTAACACTAATAGAATGTATTAGGAAAATCCATGCATCTTCTGTGCTTGACTTCATGCTTTTTGCCATGAATGTGTTATGAATTTCAAATTTGAAAAACCAGGTTTTAGTGGTTTTTCTCCGGTTTTTTGGGCGGTTACCGGCCGGTTTTTCCGATTACCGATTTCAAATTCAAATTTTGACGCGTAAAATTCGACCGGTTTTTTTCCGGTTACCAGCCGGTAACCGGTACCGGCCCCCTGGCGGGATTTACCCCGGTAGCGGTATTTGAAACCTTGGTCAGCACAATTCAGCCACCACCTGGTATATCCGAACCTGTTCAACAAAAACTGTGCCAAAACAATTACAAGGAAAGTACCATTTTGGCCCATCATCTTTGGACTATGTTTATATCCTGAATTTTGTGCAAGCAATATTCTATTATGGTTCCATAACTTTGGGGCTATTTCCAACTAAAGTCTTCCATCAGTAAATTAACCAAGCCTATCTGACAAGGCCCACCTTTCAGCTAGTCCTCTGTAGGGAGGGGTTCCAAATACCAGATGGAACCTGGTTCTGCTGGTTGCTGGAAATCCTGGTGAGGACTGAGATTACTATCCCAGAGGGTGTTTGAATGCTATTTTGAAGGAATATAGGCATCGATGATGATTCACTATGTAGAAAACATACAAACTTAAAAAAACAAAGAAAAGGTAAAATAAAGTAATGCCAGCTAGAAAAAAAAAAGACATTTTCCAGCAAACAAATGAGAAGTCGGATTTTTAAAAATTCTGATTTTTGGAACCATGCCTGTAGGGAACCTGCTCCCAGAGTTGAGGGACCACAGTAGTGACCTACAAAGTTCAAGGTAAACTGGATCTGGCCCTGCAGTTGGGGGACCCAATGGTACTTTTTCCCTAAAGTAAAACATAATGGCACATACGATGACCAAGCAAATTTGACAAGGCAAGGCAACGCAACATACATCCTGTTCCAGAGCCAAACGGCGTTCATGTAGTGCTTGCTTTCTTCTTTCCAAACTTGCCTGTAGAATTGCATTACCCCTAGCCTGGGAGGCACTTTCCATTAGATTACAGGAAGATGATAGATAAAAAAAATAATGTGATAGATAAAAAAAATAATGTGTATATGTGCAGGGTTTCCCCTACCTCTTTGGTAATTCTGTTCTTCAGATCATTCTTTGCGATCTCAAGCCTTTGAACAGCTAGCCTGAAAGGTTTATTTGCATAGCAAAATTAAAATCAGTAGATATCTAGTTATGTGCATCCCAGAAAGAACAGCAATACACCTGCTCACAAGTCACAACTATCAACAGCCACAGTGCCACACTCAATGAAACAGTACTGTAAGTGTAAACAAATAATATTAGTGCTTTAGTGGCAGATAACTTACTCTTCTTCACCAGATGAGTCAAATGATTCTGAATGTTGGCTCTTTCTTGCCTACATGAACAATGCATATAAATCAGAATGCTGAATGATACTTCTGATAATTACAAAATCAACTCCAAGAGCAATATGGAGGAAACCATAATTCAAGGGGCCAAAAAAGTTGACTCAGCAGTGTATTATGCACACTCATCGGCTCCACGAAAGGCAAAAGAAGTAAAACAAAACTAGAGTTCTTGCTTACATTATTCCACCCCCAAAAGTTACTGTGTTTAACATGCGGGTGAGATCCATTTATTTTGGTTGAATGTCTGTCTACAGAATATTCAGCACTGTGATTAGGTAAAGAAATTCCAGGATCCAAAGAAGAAAGGATCTCTCCCACAGACAATGGAGTTATGTGACCGGATGTTGGGTTAGAAGGATTCTTTCCACTCAGTGGTGTTTCCACATTTCTTGAACCATTTTCAGTTGAATGATTATTTGGACCTTTGCTTAAATCCAGCTTTGCTCCTAATGCTTTATCATTTCCAGAGCATTCAGCATCTGAATCATCAGCATGAATTACCTGTTGTTCAATCAGGATAGGTACAATAAGTAACAAAGCAAACCAAGCATGAAGATTAGAACATTGAAAAACACAGCATTAAGATTAGGAATTGCCACTCAGCAGAGGCAAAACTTGAACAAGGAAGGGAACGACACAAATGAGCATGCTATAACAAAATTTAGAAATCCATGGAAGGACTTAGGGAATAGCGGAGGCTCCGGAGGGGGTTATGGTGAGATACCGGCGGCCGGGGCTTAAACCCCGCTCGGCGGCGTGAGGGAGCCGTGAGGCTAGGGCACACGGTGGAACAGAGGAAGCGATTTCGCAGGGAAGCCTGCAACCGAAAGTTGCTCTGCTTATCTTATTCAATCCCAGGTGAGGCTATTTATCCTCCCTAACAAATCAATCTAGATTCTAATGCTTATGTATAGAAAAGATAGGAAACCTAATGAGGGAAAGTCTTATGGACCCAGGACTCTCCTAATGGCCGGCTTGTACTTCTCCCGTGCGTTTCCGATGCTCATACGGGATGCCGGTCATAACATCTCTCCCTGCCTCCGCAAACAGCTCGTCCTCGAGCTGAACGTCGGGGTAGATCTCCTGAGATTGTGGCAGTTGCTCCCAGGTGGCGTCGTCGCTGGACATCCCGCGCCACTGGACCAAGACATGCCAGACGCCGCGGCGAAGCTGGGCGCGGAGGACTCGCTCCGGGGCGGGCAGCAGTCGACCGTCGTGCGTAGGCGGCATCGAAGGCATCGTCGACGGAGGATCGCCGTGGAACGGCTTTAGCAGCCCCACATGGAAGACATCATGAAGTCTGGAGCCTTCCGAAAGCTGGAGACGGTAGGCCACCTGGCCGATCCGCTCCAGGACCTGGAACGGTCCCGCGTAGCGTGGACCGAGCTTCCCCTTGGGCCGGGGCTCCAACGTATGAGCCGGTCGGTGGAGGAGACGCAACCACACCCAGTCACCCACCGCAAACAGTCGCGATGGTGGTCGTTGTAGTAGCGCTTGGCGTACTGCTGCGCTTGGAGGAGGCGATCGCGGACCATTGCGAGAAAGGCATCACGGTTGCGCAGGAGAGCGTCCACCGTGTCAGTCCTGGCCGCGCCACCCGTGTACGGCAATAGTGGTGGAGGCCGGCCGTAGACCACCTGGAATGGAGTGGTGCGCAGCGCGGTGTGGAACGAAGTGTTGTAGCAATACTCTGCCCATGGCAGCCAGTCGACCCACGCACGAGGCCGATCACCCGTGACGCAACGTAGGTACATAGCAATGACCTTGTTGACGACCTCTGACTGGCCGTCCGTCTGGGGGTGAAAGGCCGTGCTCATACGGAGTTTGACGCCGGCCATCTTGAAAAGGTCGCGCCACATGTGGCCGGTGAAGACTGGGTCGCGATCGCTGACGATGGAGGTGGGGAAGCCGTGGAGGCGGACGATCTCATCGAAGAAGGCCCGGGCGACGGATGCGGCAGAGTATGGGTGGCCGAGCGCGATGAAGTGCGCGTACTTGGAGAAGCGGTCGACAACGGTGAGGATTACTGACTTCCCATGTACCTTCGGCAAGCCCTCGATGAAGTCCATCGAGATGTCGGCCCACACCTGGGACGGCACGTCGAGGGGCTGCAACAGGCCCGTCGGCTGCAGAGTCACCGTCTTGTTGCGCTGGCAGGTGAGGCAGGAGCGCACATAGTCCCGTACAACCGACCTGTCGCCAGGAATGTAAAAATCCGCGCGCAGGCGTTGGAGTGTCTTCTGGATGCCCTCGTGACCTGCCGCATGGGCCAGGGAGAGCACCTGATGGCGCAAGTCTTGCTGTGCCGGCACGAAGACGCGCGAGCCATGGAGCAGGAGGCCGTCGCCTGTGCGCCAGGGTGCCCCAATGGCACCGTCCTGGAGCTGCTGGCGGAGGCGGCCCACCTCCTCGTCGGTGGCCGTCGCGGCGCGGATCTCGTCAAAGAGGTGGAACGAAGGTCCCGAGAGAGCATGGATCGCGGCGGAGTCCGAGTCGTGGCGTGAAAGTGCGTCCGCCACCGTGTTGTGGCGCCCGGGACGGTATTCCACGGTGATGTCGAAGCCGAACAATTTGCTGATCCACTGATGCTGCGGAATCGTCGAGAGTCGCTGATCCAACAGAAACTTGAGGCTGAAGTGGTCGGTGCGGATGAGGAACCGGCGTCCCCACAGGTAAGGACGCCAGTGTCGGACGGCCTGCACAAGGCCGATAAGCTCCCGCTCATAGGCTGCAAGCTTGAGATGGCGGGCAGCAAATGGTCTGCTGAAGAACGCCAGGGGACCGGCGCCCTGGTGGAGGACGGCGCCAAAGCCAGCGCCTAAGGCGTCGCAGTCGACGATAAACAGCTGGTCGAAGGCGGGCATCTGCAGGACCGGTCCCGTTGTCAGTGCCTGCTTTAGCGCCTGGAATGTTGTCGCGGCATCTTCCGTCCAGGCTAAAGCGTCTTTGCGCAGGAGCTTTGTTAGTGGCACCGCTATCGTGCCGAAGTCTCGGATGAACTTCCGGTAGTAGCCAGCGAGGCCCAGGAACCCTCGCAGTCCCCGGGCCGAGCGGGGCACTGGCCAGGAGGCGACGGCGGCCACCTTGTCGCTGTCCATGGCGACACCGTTGACGGAGATGACGTGGCCGAGGTAGGCGACCGCAGATGCCCCAAAAGAGCACTTAGAGCGCTTTAGGTGCAAGGCGTGGGCGCTGAGTGCGTCGAAGACGAGGCGGACATGCTGCAAATGTTCGGACCACGACGAACTGTAGATGAGTATGTCGTCGAAGAACACGAGCACGAACTTGCGGAGGAATGGACGAAGGACGTCGTTCATGAGGGCCTGGAACGTTGCCGGCGCGTTGGACAGGCCGAAGGGCATGACGAGGAACTCGAAGTGGCCGTGGTGGGTGCGAAAGGCTGTCTTCTCAATGTCTGCCGGATGCATGCGCACCTGGTGGTAACCGGAACGGAGGTCCAACTTGGTGAAAAACTGAGCGCCATGGAGCTCGTCAAGGAGCTCGTCCACTACCGGTATCGGAAACTTGTCCTTGGAGGTCTTGTCATTGAGTGCACGGTAGTCAATGCAGAACCGCCATGAGTCGTCCGCCTTTTTGACCAAGAGTACTGGCGCAGAGAATGGTGAGGTGCTCGGTCGGATGATGCCTTGCTCCATCATGGCGGCGCACTGGCGTTCCAGCTCATCCTTCTGCAACTGTGGGTAGCGGTATGGACGGACGGCCACCGGCGCAGTACCCGGCAAGAGGTGGATGCGGTGATCATAGGGCCGGGCCGGTGGAAGCCCCCGTGGTTCCGCGAAGATCGAGCCGTATTGGTGCAGGAGGCGGTCCAAGAGGGGCTGGTGAGGCGCCCCGGTGATGGCGCGAAGGGCCGGTTGTAGAGCGTCGTCGCGGAAGGAGCCCAGGCCTTTCCAGAAGACCCGCCGGTCGCCTCGCCAGAAAGCCATGCAGAGGTCCTCAAAGTCCCAAAGGATGGGTCCCAAGGTGCGGAGAAAGTCGACGCCGAGGACAAGGTCGAACCCGCCTAAGTCGATGCCGTAGCAGTTGATGGAGAAATCCTCGGGGCTGATGCTCATGGCGACATCGCGGGCCACGCCCTTGCAGGGGACCCGGTCGCCATTGGCCACCGCGACGCGCATATTGGCGTTGTCCGACGTCGCCAACTGGAGTCGGCGCAGGACCCCGGCATTGAGGAAGTTATGGGTGGAGCCGGAGTCGAGCAACGCCAAGAGCCGGAGGCCCTGGATGTGGACATGGAGGTGCATGGTGTCCTCCGTGCGAATGCCGGCGATCGCATGAAGGGAGACCACGGGCAAGTCAGACGCGGCCGTGTCCACTGCCGCCCCGCTGGGGTCCTCGGTGGTGTCGTCGTCCAGGAAGTCAGTCACCTCAATGAAGAACAGCCGCTGGCACTTGTGGCCACGGACGTACTGCTCGTCGCAATTGTAGCACAGCCCCAGCCGTCGACGGTCGGCCAATTCAGCCGGGGAGAGGCGGCGAAACGGCCGGGACGGAGCCGGCAGTGCGGCCGCAGATGGTGCCGGTGGCGGCAGGGCTGGCGGTTGCGTCGGCGTAGCCGAGGGTACAGTGGCGGCCCGCTGCGGCGTGGGCAGGGCCAGCGGTGGCCGTAGAGGAGGCCGGGGCGGTCGCTACAGCAGCGCCGGGGGTGTCGTCTCGGCGCGGCGTTCATACGCCCGCGCAAGGTGCATTGCCGTCTGCAGATCGCGTGGTTCCCGGAGTTCGACATCGATCTTAATGTGTTCCGGAAGACCACCGGTGAATAACTCCACCTTCTGGGTCGGTAAGAGATGCGGCGCGTGGCAGAGAAGCGCATTAAAACGCTCCTAGTAATCCTGGACGGTGGAGAGGAACGGCAACCGGGCGAGTTCCGCCAAGCGATTGGCGCGAATCGGCGGCCCGAAACGGAGGTGGCACAAATCCTTGAAGCGCTCCCAGGAAGGCATGCCCTCGTCCTGTTCCAAGGCATAATACCATGTCTGGGCGGCACCCGTAAGATGGTACGATGCGAGCCACACGCGATCCGAGGCCAGGGTGCGCTGGCCACGGAAGAATTGCTCGCACCGGTTGAGCCAATGGAGAGGATCCTCCCTGCCGTCGTAGGTGGAGAACTCGAGCTTGTGGAAGCGAGGGGCGCCCAGACCGGCGCATGCACTACCGGACCCTGTCTCCAGACCTGACAGTAAGGGTGGCCTCAAAGGGAGCGGCGGCCCACTGGGAATCGACGATGGCGAGTGGGGAAATTGAATGTGGTGGATGGGAATCGGAAGGGTGGTGGCGGGCGGAAGGGTAGAGGGAGGAGTGGTGGTAGTCGCCGGCGGCCGGGATTCCAGAGCTTCCAAGCGCGCCGAGACGGACGCCATCTGCAGGGCAAGCTCAGACAATGCCTTGGCGATGGGATCAGCCGGCGGCGGCGGCGGTTTCTTCAGCTGCTGGTCGCCCTCATCAGAAACCAGCATATCTGATACCAGATTGGAAGGGCTTAGGGAATAGCGGAGGCTCCGGAGGGGGTAATGGTGAGATACCGGCGGCCGGGGCTTGAACCCCGCTCGGCGGCGTGAGGGAGCCGTGAGGCTAGGGCACACGGTGGAACAGAGGAGGCGATTTCGCAGAGAAGCCTGCAACCGAAAGTTGCTCTGCTTATCTTATTCAATCCCAGGTGAGGCTATTTATCCTCCCTAACAAATCAATCTAGATTCTAATGCTTATGGATAGAAAAGATAGGAAACCTAATGAGGGAAGGTCTTATGGACCCAGGACTCTCCTAATGGCCGGCTTGTACTTCTCCCGTGCGTTTCCGACGCTCATACGGGATGCCGGTCATAACATCCAACTATCAAAACTTCCAAGATTGTTCTTACCTGAAAACAATGATATCTATAGCAAACTGCAATAACATATATAAATTGAGCTTTTACCCAAAGATGTTAGCCTTTGGGCATGTTGTGCTTGTTATGAATAGTGCTTGTATTCATCATGAGGTAATAAGCCAGTATATATACATGTACATGTATATGCAGGAAGCCCCTCACACAACATAGTAATACACAGTTATATAATACATATTTAACACCCCCTCAAACTTATAGTAGATCAATATGTATTGGCTCTAATACTATGTTATGAATAGCGCTTATATTCATCATGAGGCCAATGGACCAGTATATATATACACGTACATGTATAATATATATATAGGAAACCCCTTACACAACAGGGTAAATACACAGCTATATAATACATATCTAACAGTGCTATCACCATCAACACCACATGGTATTCCTTAAACCATAATGAATCCATATCTCATGTTCCCACCGTTACAATACATGGAATAGGAAATTTACTAGTATATCATGGTTCCCACTGTTACTTACATTAAGGATTTGAGAAGACAATAACTCCAATAGTTGAGATGCCAATATATAGATAACCACATGGGCCTATAGTATATGGGCCTTGATATACTTAACACCCCTTTCAAACTCAAGGTGGAAACGGAGGTTTTGAAGCATTGAGTTTGAGCAAGTGTAGCCGATGTTGCTCTCGAGTCTGTGCTTTAGTGAAAAAATCTGTCACTTGTAGTTCTGAGGGCACATACCGAAGAGCAATTGTTTTCTGCTGACAATGAGACCGAGTAAAGAAAGCATCAACGCCAATATGCTTTGTAAGTTCATGCTTCACAGGATCATTGGCAATTTGTATGGCTCCAGTATTATCACATAGAAGATGTGTAGGAGCATCACAAGAAATACCAAAATATGCTAACAACCATCGAAGCCATACAATCTCTGAAGTGGTAGTGGCAAGTGCTCGAAGTTCTGCCTCTGTACTAGAACGAGATACAGCCGCCTGCTTCTTAGACTTCCATGCAAGAGGAGAAGAACCAAGAAGAATGCAATAACCTGTGATAGAACGACGATCTGTTGGATCACTCGCCCAGGTGGAGTCCGAGTAAGCATGAAGCTGAAGCGGACTGTCACGAGCATAGAACAAACACTGAGAAGATGTCCCCCTTAAGTACCGTAGTACACGAAGCAAATGTCCAAAATGAATGGAATTAGGAGCACTCACAAATTGACTCAGAATATGAACCGCATGAGCAATATCAGGTCTAGTAACAATGAGATAAACAAGGCTGCCCACAATATGCCGATATCGAGAAGGATCCTCAAGAGGTATACCATCGGTAGGGCGAAGTTGTAAATGAAGATCCATAGGTGTCGCAGTCGTTCGACTATCTGTAATGCCAGAACGAGCAATAAGGTCTTGTATGTATTTGGACTGAGAGAGATAGTAGCCCTTTGCAGAATGCAACACCTCAATTTCTAAGAAATAACTGAGAGGACCCAAATCAGACATCTGAAATTGCTCACCAAGTTGCTTCTTCACATGAGAAATGTGTTCCACATCATCTCCCGTAATCAACATATCATCAACATATAGAAGAAGCAAAGTACGTCCATGTGGAGAGAGATGAATAAATAGAGCAGGGTCATGATCACTAGGTGAAAACCCAGCAGCCTGTATTACCGAAACGAAGCGCTCAAACCAAGCATGAGTCTGTTAAGACCATATAGAGCACGACGAAGGCGACAAACATGACCAGGAGGAGCATCAACACCTGGAGGTGGTTGCATATAAACTTCTTCATGCAAATCACCATGAAGAAAAGCATTCTTAACATCCATTTGAGAGATGGTCCAAGAAGAAGTAGCAGCCACTGCAATGAGAGTACGAACAGTAGTCATATGAGCAACTGGTGCAAAAGTCTCATCATAATCTCGACCCTGAGTTTGCTGAAAGCCTCTAGCAACAAGACGGGCTTTATATCTCTCGATAGAACCATCAGACTTTGTCTTAATTTTGAATACCTATTTAGATGTAATAGGCACTGCATGTGACGGTAATGGAACAAGATCCCAAGTTCCTGTACGATCAAGGGCAGCAAGCTCCTCAGACATAGCAAGCTGCCATTCCGGAATATGAGAGGCTTCCTGGTAACTGGAGGGCTCATCAACAACGGCATTCACACGTGGAAAACCATACTTGTCAGCCGGACCAATAGCAGTACGATCTCGTAGATTATATCTTGGACCAGCCTGTAACTCATCAGGAATAGTATGAGACTCATCAATATTATTAGAAGCATCAACAGCGGTCGTATCAAGACTGGCCGTGGTGGTAGAACTGGGTGGAGGCACTGTGGTGTTTGTAGGACGACGATGGAAAACACGTGTGATAGAAGGTTTAGAATGAAAAGGAGGTAGTGCAAGAGGAGGTGTAGTCTCCTGTGAAGGTGGCGTGATGGAAATAGAAGGAGCAGGAATGGGTGTAATATATGGAGAAGGTGTGGTGACATCAATATTGGGTGAAATAGGAGGAAGACACAGGAACAATGTGGGTTCTGTGGAAGAATATGAGGGCTGATTAGAGGGGTTATAAAAGAAAGGACGGTCCTCAGCAAAGGTCACATCACGAGAGATACGTATGTGACGAGAAGAAGGATCATAACACCGATATCCTTTATGCTCAGGACTATACCCCAGAAAAACACACTCAACAGATTGTGCAGTCAACTTAGTTCGCTCACGAGGTGCAAGCAAAACATAGCAAGTACATCCAAAAACTCGGAGATGATCATAGCTAGGAGCAGTGTTCTAAAAGGCGGTTTTAGGCGGCCGCCTAGGCGGGCCTAGGCGCTGGGCGGAGCCCCGCCGCCGCGCTTTGGCCAAAATCGGTGACCTAGGCGGCGAGCCCGCCTAAGCGGCCGTCGGCGGCCATCGGCGGGGTCAAAGGCGGGGTCTAGGAAGATGGTCTAGGGCAGACGGAGAGAGAGAGAGAGGCACCTGGAGTCTGGAGATCTCGTCAGCTCACGCGTTGTCGGCCGTCGTCGTCGCCGGATCCACTGCCTCCGCCGTCGCCGCAGCCGGATCCGCCGTCGCCGCAACTGGATCCGGCGTCGCCGCAGCCGGATCCGCTGCCTCTGCCGTCGCCGCCGCCGGATCCGCCGTCGCAGCCGCCGGATCCGCTGCCTCCACCGTCGCCGCAGCTGGATCCGCCGTCGATGCCGCCGGATCCACTGGAGCAGCGGCGGCGTTGGGGTAGAAGGGGAGGTGGCGCTTGGGAAGAAGGGGAGGCGGCGGCGACGACATTGGAGAAGGGGAGCGGGGGAGAGAGCAAAGGTGAGGGGAGGGGAGGCGTGCGAGAGAGGGAGCTGTGAGAACGGGGGGAGAGCGAGAAGACATAAGTGATGGCCGGGGCGTGCGAGTGAAATGACGCGGTGAGAAGTGAACGGGTAGAGAGAGAGAGAGTAGGGGGTAAATGGGGGAGGTAAATAGGCTGGTGGGTGGTTATATACATAAATAGTTTTAAAGATTAAATAGGTTAGATAGAAAATAAAATAAAAATTAATAAATCTTAGTTTTAATTCCACCGCCTAGGCCCCGCCTAGGCCCCGCTTAGGCGCTCTAGGCGCTAGGCCCCAACTCGCCGCCCGCCTAGCGCCTAGCGCCTTCTTGAACATTGGCTAGGAGAAGTACCAAAAAGAACTTCACCAGGACATTTTCCAGACAGTTTGGATGAGGGTTGTCTATTGATGAGATAGGCAGCAGTAGAAACAGCTTCACCCCAAAAATGAGAAGGAACAAAAGATGAAATCAAGTGTGCGAGCAGTCTCTATAAGATGGCGATGTTTGCGTTCAGCAACACCATTCTGAGCATGAGCGCCAGGACAAGAGAGCTGAGCAAGAGTGCCTCAGAGGACAAAAACTGGCGAAAAGCATCAGACAAATACTCACCACCAAAGTCAGAGCGAAAAACTCTAATAAGAGTAGAAAACTGTGTGTGAACCATGCGAACAAAAGACTGGTAAATGGAACACAACTGAGAGCGATGTTTCATGAAATAAATCCATGTATATCGAGAATGATCATCAATAAAAATGACATAATGTTTATGACCACCCTTTGTAGCAAAAGGTGCAGGACCCCATACATCTGAATGAATAAGATCAAAAGGTCTAGCTGAATGAGAAACACTAGATGAATATGGTAGTTGTATTTGTTTTCCAAGTTTGCAACCTTTGCAATGAAAACTAGACTTAATAGGTGTATGACCTTAACAACCTTTATTTATTAATGTGGACAACCGGGACCCACAAAGATGACCAAGACGATGATGCCACTGGGCGAAGGAAGAGGCGGAAGACGAAGCAGCGAATGACACACGAGCTGAAGACTCAATGGAAGAAGGAAGACGCAAGGTGTCGAGGATGTAGAGGCTAGGAGCACCTTTACGGCGATGGCCAGTCCCAATCACTTTCCCGCTTCGACGGTCCTGAATAAAACAAGATGAGTCATCAAATCCAACAAAACAATGTTGGTCGGTAACTTGACCAACCGAAAGAAGATTCATGGACAACTGAGGTACAAAAGAAACATCAGGTACAGAAAAATGAGGATTGCAAAGTGAACCCTGGTGAGTGATATGACAAGATGTACCATCAGCTGTCTGAACAGAAGCACCATCAGTAACCGGCTTGCAAGCAACCAACTGGGACTGATCAGATTTCACATGAAAAGAAGCCCCTGAATCAAGCACCCAAGACGACGAAGAAGCATTAACAGGCAAAGCAGCAGCAACGGACACTGAACCTCTAGGAGTGGAACCAGTACCACGACCACAAGCAGCACGACGTGCACGATAGTCGGCCAACTTCTCTGGATAATGAGAAAAACAATTCTCTGGAAGATGACCAGACTTGCCACAATGCTTACAGAGTGCGGAAGAGGAACTTTTTGGTGCACTGATCCTCTGAGAAGCTGCCAACACACTATGAGGAACAGATGCAGAAGAAGACATAGACTTAAGACGTGTTTCTTCTGCAAGTAAATCAGACAATGCATGTGCCATGGTGAGAGCAGAAGAATTGTGAAGCAATCGTGTACGAATGGAATCATACTCAACCCGGACTCCCATGACAAATCTGTAAGTAAAAAACTTTTCAATAAACTTATGTGCTGGACAAGGAATAGCTGTACACTCAGGTATCATAGAAGTCAATGATCCCATCAGACGATCAAAAGCAGAGTAGTACTCATCAATAGACATGTCATTCTGCTCAATTTCATGAGTTTGCTGCATGAGAGTATGCAAAAGAGCACCACTATCCTGAACATAGCGTTTCTTCAAGTTGTCCCATATGCCCTTGG
The DNA here is from genome assembly GCA_017311315.1 of Dendrocalamus latiflorus. Lineage (NCBI taxonomy): Eukaryota > Viridiplantae > Streptophyta > Magnoliopsida > Poales > Poaceae > Dendrocalamus > Dendrocalamus latiflorus. The sequence goes on along the minus strand of CM029651.1, from coordinate 36,020,981 downwards.
CTGTTTTGAACTTAGAAAGACTCATAATCATTGATTGCTTAGTACTATTCACCATAGCAGCCATCACTTTCCCATCATTAATATGCCATTCTTTTACTGCTGCAGCATTACTACCATCATCCTTAAGCACAGGTGGAGTTTCAGTTAAGTGAAAAAGTAAACCATAGCCCCTCAATGCAGTCTCTACACAGAAAGCCCACTCTGGATAATTCTGACCATCTAGGGTGAGATTGATAACTATTGCATTTATCTGAGACATGTTGAGATGTGCTAGGGTTTGACCAACAGCAGGCAAAACAGCAGAACAGAGGACAGATAGCAATTACCACAGTGGAAGTGTTGACTGTGCAGAGATATCACGGGCAGAGGTCAGCAGACGAAGAATCCACGGGCGGTGAAGAATCCCCGGCAGAAGAGGATCCGAGCAGCCGTCGGTCGAAGCAGCAGTCGGAGCGGCCCAGATGCGGATCCGAGACGGCCGAAGATCCCCGGCCGTAGAGGAACCCCAGGCGACGGTGGTCGAGCCGCGACGGTGGGCGACCTCGAAGGGCGGCGACGGTGGCCCGAAGGCGAATCTAACGAGGAAGAGCCGACGGCGGCGGATCGACGTGTCCTGCGACCGCGCGACGGGACGCTATAGGAGGCGGCGGATCTGACGAGGCGGGCCGCTGGATCTGATGAGGCGAAGTGGGGCGACGGCTCCCCAGGCGACGAGGCAAGGCGGGGCGGCTGCAGGGGCGGCGGATCTGACGAGGCGGGCTGCCGGATCCGACGAGGCGAGATGGGGCGACGGGGGGCGGTTGTAGGGGCGGCGGCCGAAGAAGAGACCGCGACAGGCGGCTGCAGAGGCCGACGGACGAAGACGAAGTCGCGACGGGCGACTGCAGGGGCGAGGAGGGGCGGACGGCGACCGAGCCGCGATAGGCGGACGATGGCCGAGCCGCGACGAACGGACAGCGGCTGAGGGAAGCCGCGACGGGTGGCTGCCCTCTCTGCAGCCGAAGAGACGGCGGCCGACTGGCCGCAATGCGCAAAGACCACGTGACGGGTGGATTTTGGATCGTGAGAGGAGGATTAGAATAATCCTGACCTAGCCCTAATCCATGAGCTCTGATACCATGTTACTTACATTAAGGATTTGAGAAGACAATAACTCCAATAGTTGAGATGCCAATATATAGATAACCACATGGGCCACATGGGCCTATAGTATATGGGCCTTGATATACTTAACACCCACCGCATGGAACTGGTATGATTAAATTGCATACATACTAGATACTGGTAGGTAACAACAAAAACCAATTGGTATTTCACACCACTCATTCATATCTGTATTGATCAATACTGGTAAGGCCATAATAGGCCACCCAATACCCATCATCTTTTGTTCACCAGTGAACTAACAAACTTACATTAAGGCCTGTTTGGTTCGTAGCCAAACCTTGCCACATATTGAGTAAGGCAAGTTTGACTGAGTTATGTGCCCGTTTGGTTCATAGCCACACTTGTGGCTGAAGGAACACGCGTACGTTACACTAGCGCAGAATAAAATTTTCTACCGCGTAAACCAGGAAGCCATGCTAGTAAGAGATCATAGATCATTACCACTAGACGCGCAGTGCAGCGGAAGTATCGTTGATGCAGCCGATTCAACGAAGCGCGCGTCGATGCAGCAGTAGTAGTCGAACATTCTCCGTCCAACCGTCTCCTCCTCGTGATCGTCCTGCTTAGCACCGCAGTCACAGCAGCGCCTCTACCAAAGTCCACACGTCCAGGGATGGAGCATCGTGCGTCGATGTGCTAACACCAGCGCGTACGGCAGGGGATACGAGAGGTGGCAGCTAGGGTTTCGACGGGTATGTTTTCCAGGTCTTTTCCTCAGCCCCGCACCTCTCCTTATATAGCCTCCAATCAGATCCATATCTGATACGAGTAGAGATCAAATCCTGCTCGGAAACTATCATCCGACCTCTTATCGTTCCAGCCCATTAAGTGTGTGACCCTGTAGGTTCATGTGTATTTGGCCATGGGCCGAAAACGCCTTTCCGGCCCATAAGTCAGTAGCGGTCCCTAGCAGGACAATGACTCCCAAACACACACAAAAATCATATCGGACGAACCTATATAGTGCTCATGTACCGATCCCTTTGCCTCACGATACCAGATCGAACTCAAGGCGAGAAACGTGCCATCCTATGATAGCTCGATTCTTCACTCGAACCTGTAGTGGATTACTCAGTTGTGATTGACTCCTCAATCACATTTGGCATGGCTATGCACTTTCTTAATCCAACCACATCGAGGGGCCCAGAGATCTCTCATGTTATATAGGAGGGGCAAATTCCATCTTGATCGCTCATATTCCTCCGCATGTTTTATAGTAAACCCGAAAGTTACTTTTATTACCACCCAGTTACGGAGTAGTGTTTGGTAACCCCTAAGCAAACCATTACACATGTAGGAAACAATGACGATCCCAGGTCTAAGGATCCTACATACACCATGTATGAGACCAACTGATGACACTTAAGAATATAACAATTCTCGCAGTGTCTCACGATGGATCAATCCAACATCATGTTCTCTAACATGTGTTCACATTATTAATTTGATATCTCATATCCATGATCCGTGAAATATGATCATCAATCAATACATATGCTAATCTATAAATCATAAGTGTCCCACATAATGATATAAGATCAGGGATAATTTAGAATAATATCAAAACATGAATAAAGAGCTTTACGAACAAGTCACATACTTGTTGATCAATATAAAAGATATTTATTCAAGGGACAGAATAACAATTTATTCAAGCATTTATAAACATAGAAGTGATACAATCATCTCTATGATTGCCTCTAGGGCATATCACTAACAGTGGCAAGATTCCTTTCCTGCCATCTAGGTCCCACATATCAATGACTCAAAAAGTGTGGCAAGATTCCATTTTGCTAGCCAAAGTGTGGCTTCAATTTTGATGACCTAACCTTTAGGCGAGTTGACAAAAATTTGGGGCAAAGTATGGCAACCTTAGTATATGAACCAAACAGGCCCTAAATGTTCACAGTATGCAACTTCAAAAGTGCCATCAGGTCACTAAAAGACCCACAACTCACACAGATTGACAAACCAGAACTGCTATTTAACGTTCCATTGGAATTAGTTTTAAAACCAAATAAGGCATGTGTATATGTTTAGTAATAACAGTATAACACCAGGCACAAATACAGATGAGAAACTTAAAAGGCAGATGAGAAACTTAAAAGGCAGGAAGCATTTTAAAACCTTGTAGTCATAGAGGTCACTGCCAGCACATCCACTGCTCTCACTCAATTTTCCATTAAGTATAAGTTCTGCACCGTTGTCATCATCCATTTCTTGATCTACATCATTGTTTGCATCATGAAATCCATTACCCTTGGCGTCCATATTTACATCATCTGTTGATGCTTCGCTACCACTATCTTCAATTTGGTACTCAGGTGACAAGGAATATCTAAGGTGCTCATCCTGTAAAAATGATACACAAATAATCAATAGAAATACATATGCACAGAAATAAATCACAACATCCGGGAGACAGATCGAATGACAAAGAGGCAATGTTAATTTAGATACTAGATAGCAAAGTGTTTCATACTTTCATTAGCTGCCTAACATGTCATAATTACTGCACATAGAGGTAAAAATAACACATATGTGCAGCATGGACGATTAGCATTTCAATAGAGAATAGAGAATAAAATCAACAGATTATTCACAGGAAATAAAATCAACAGATTATTCACAGGAAACTAATGCCTACAATAAATCCTCAGAAAAGAGCTTGCAGCATCAAAGAATCTTACATCAAATATACTCTCATATTCCTCTAAGAGAGTTGTGACAATGCCTTGAGCGCTGTTAGCGGCATTTGCAGCAGCAAGAAGCTGAGCAGAATCGTCACCATCCATATCAAATACCTCATCCATCTCACATTCACCAGCCAGAAGCGACCGCAACAAGAGAGGTGCCATACAGGCAGCAACTGCTGATGCGGTCATTCGATTCTCAGCAGTATGAGAAGCAACAGTGTACATCATTTTCAAAATTCTGCAAACAAAAATCTCCATGAGGAAAGAGTATTTTGCAATGGTTAAATGTTTTTACTCACCTATCAATCAAAAGACAATGGTAAAGATCTGTAATATCCCTAAAATTCTAATTCTGAATTAATTAAATTCTTGATGCTATTTGGGTCTAATTGGCTATTAGTAGGCTAATTATTTATAACCTTAAACCCTAATTAGTATGTCATGTCCTAAATGTGACAAATATGACTAAAAGAAAATAACAATAATAATAATAGTAATAGTAAAATTGATGTTAATAATTAATTTAGGGGTATGAGGGCTGGAAAACCAGCACATCTAAGTCTTGTCCTATAAGAAAGAGTTGTACTCGAATTCCCATAAGGCTACCCATCTCTTCCTAAAGGGCAGTTGCCACCTTTCCCATGAAGGCGCACCTCTCTAGGGCTTCTTCTTTTCCCTAGGGCTTTGTCATGGCTGCTCCAGGAGATAGACGGGGAGGCAAGGAAGATATTGAGAAGGAGAAGAATTCACGTGTTTTCTTTATTAGATCTTCGATGTGTGGGTAATCCTCTAATACTTTCACCATGTATGTAGACAAACTTTTGGGTAAATTAACTTAGAAATTAGGGTGTGATTAGCCCTGTGGATAGTGCTAATTCTCGTTTAGAATTACTAGGTTTTTCTGATTTTGCGCAGCTTAGATCTAAACGATTTTTGAGCACCTTGAAGGTCGAATCCAAAAAGGTGATGTACATAAGAGTTGTAGATAATTTTTTTTAATCTATCCGACAAGCTCAAGATTACTAAATTCCATTCGGTATATCGTAAGATATGGTCTTTAGAATTCTGTTGTCCTACAAATCATTATAATCAAGCGATGCCGCAGTTTTTGATGGTTTAAGCCTTTAAGAAGATTGAATTAGGTCTAGTCAATAACTACAACGTTGTATATAATTTCATTAGCTTTCCATAAAGTCCTAGATCATTAAATTTGGATGGGTATACTGGAAGTTATGGCTTCAGGAACGTGTCTGTTCTGAAATTGGTTTTCATTGGAAACAGTTATGGAAATTGGCTAATTACACTTAATAGATGACATAATTAAACTCTGAGGTTAACTAAGAAGTTGTAGATAATTGTTTAAGAATTCCATATAGTCCAATAACACAAATTTTGGTGGAGTAGATTAGATGTTATGACTTTGGGAAGGTTACTGTCTAAAAATCGGTTGTTGCTAGACATAGTCATGAGAAACTGTTAATTTGACCTGGTAGATGGCCAAATTAAATTATGGTTATAATGGCCAAATTAAATTATTGTCATAACTAGTTACAGGTAGATACTTTTCTGTAGATTCCAGAAGTGGTATGGTTTATTGTATTTGGATAGGTAATTTAATAGATATGAAATTATTAAGCTTGTTGTCCAGTATGATAACAGAACTGTCTTCGAGATTAAGGACGAAGGGGTTAAATGGCTTAATCAGGGTGGCCAACTAAAAAATTGTAGAAAATCTTGTGTAGATTCCAAAACTGGGTGGTTTGTAATGTTAGGGCTTGGGAGTCACAAGTTATGCTATTTTTAGTATCGGAATAACAGGGAAGACTGTCCGGTAAAGGGGAGTTTTGCAAAATTGGAAAGCGTGTAGAAGCAATGTTACGTAATTGTTGATTTGGTACTTTTGTGGCTTCTTGTTGATATTGGGTGTTTACTGTAGTAGTAGTAGTAGTGTCGGGGTTAGTGTTATCTTCGAGTCAACCCGTTCCTCGCAACTAGAAAAGGCAAGTGCATGATACAATATACACAAGTGGCTTACTCTTGTTGTTTATGTTAAATACTTGTCATGATGAGTCACATGTTTATACTTGCTTCTTATAATGCTCACATTGTTATAGTTAAATGATGATGATGATGATTACGGTTAAATGATGATGATGTCAAATGGTTAATGTTGATAATTGACTAATGAATGAAATAATCACTGCATTGCATGTTGAGCATTCATGTTGCAAAGAGGTGATATGTGAGACCCTCTAAAGCCTACTTTGTGTGGGTGACCTACGAGAGTAGGTAAAGAAAGACCTACTTTGGTAGACACTCCACAGGAGTAGTGAGACCCTATATAAAAAAGACAGGGCAAAAGTGGTTCATTGATGGGTGAACACTTTGCTATACTAGTATAAGCAAAGAGAAGTAGAGACATGTGCATTGCATTCATGAAAAGATAAATGAGATAATGAGACGTGTATGATACAAAAGAGAAGATAAATGAAATTGAGATATTTGTGTAGTTGACATGAATAATTGGAGCCATGTTTTATATTGTTTATTATTCTATTGTGTACTTGTTAAGTTGTGGGTCCATCCTTTCTTTTGTTATTTTTATGTGATTGTTTATGACGACATGCATAGGCGAGAAGTAGCACATGATTGATCTTGCACCGTTATAGTTTCTTCATTCATTTAGTATCCAATTATTCATTGCTAGAAATAAATAATACTATTTATACCATCTTAGTTTGAATAATGATTTCCCTTAGAACATAATGATATTATATTGTTGCTGCCTATCGATGTTCCTTCGATTAGACTTAAAAGTCAATCCATTTAATCAATGTTCAAGAAGGCGCTAGGCGGGCGACGAGGTGGGGCCTAGCGCCTAGGGGGCCTAGGCGGCCGAATTAAAAATAAAGATATTAGGTAAAAATAAACAATCGTGTATATATATTTGCTGTTTAGATGAAAATTGTTACCTTGATCAACAATTATCAGTGTTACTAGGATTCGTCTAATATATATATTTAGGAGGTCTAGATTGAAAGAAATCTATTGAGAAAAAAGTCTATTTGTAATTTTTAAAAATCGGAGGACTAAATAAAAAAATCCAAACCGGACCCCGCCACTGTTCCTATCTAATCTAACCGACCGGCTCGCCCGGCGCAAACCCTAACCCTAACCCCAACCCGACGCCTCGCTCCCTCCGCTCCCACTGCGCTGCTCCCTCCCCGCTGCCCCTTCCGCGTCACTCCCTCCGCGCGCTTCCCCCACCACCTGACATCTTCCCGCGGCCACGGGCGCGGCGGCGGCGGGATCCGGCGCGGGGAGTCCGCATCCGGCGGCGGCGTCCACGAGAGCGGTGGGATCTGGCGCGGGGAGTCCGGATCCAGCGGCGGCGGCCCCGGAATCCGGCGAGTTGACGGCGGCGGCGACTTCGCCGTGTGCGGTAACTCTTTTCCCCCATCCCCGCTGCTCCCTCTGCGCCGCGCCTAGGCCGCCTGGCCCCGCCTTGCTCCCGCCTTGGGCCGCCTCGCCACCCGACTAGGGGCCTAGGCCGGGCGGCACCCTGCCGCCCAGCGCCTACGCGGCGCCTAGGCGGCCGCCCAGGCCGCCTTCTTGAACACTGCGTTTAATTTAATGTTATTCAATGTCACTATTTTGTGATTATATTTGTGTTATATAATCGCCTTGTGGAATTTATGGTTGAAGTATAGTTAATGGTAGTATATGTGTCATGGTTGCAGTTGGTAAGGAATTGTAGTTGTTAGCGATATTCAGGGCTTTTGTTAAGTCAGGGTGTACAGTTGACTTTGACCAAGACCAAAATAACCAAGTTAGTATATGTTTGATTCAGGAGGGGTTCAAAAAGTGACTTTTATAATTTCCCAGTTGCCCAGTTGGTGAAATGCAACTCAAGAAGGCAAAGGAATAAAAAAACTGAGCTGTTAGATAGCAAGGTAAAATAGCCCATATTATTAGTTAGGGATATTATTATTGCGTGTGTGAGTAGCATTTGCAAGCGAATGATAACATGCTCAGGTTGAATCAGCAGCAAATATGATTTCATACATAAATAATACAAAGCATTTAGCATAAACTCGCACACCAAGAGAAGTCAAATGAGAGCTAGAACTTCCAGGAAAAAGCATTTAGATGTTATCCAATATTAAAAATATGTGCATTGCTATGAGGAACCTGTGAATCTAACCTCTGTAGCAACCGCCGATTAGGCTCAGGAAATGTCTCAGATATAGCTGAACGAATAGCATTTATCCGAGCTTCCTTAGTTTCCAGCCCTAGGCGAGTAAAACAGAATACAGACAATTAGCCAAATAAAAAGCAGCAAAGGATATGGAAAAGCATGTACAATCCGAGCTAGATTCATAGCAACTGCCAATGATTTGTAAAATAATAATATCTAATCTGTTAGAGCTTAGGCTATACCAACTTATAATCAAAGGCCATACAAGGGAGAATGCGATATTGACAGATTATCAGAGGACATATAGGGCAACATTCGAGGCCAAGGTAGAAGCCTGCAAAATCTTGGACCAAAATAACTGCATAATTCACAAGGCAAATTGCCCCCACCTCCTCATTATCCATAAGCTATCCCAAATGGAGCGAGACAATCATAGTTGTAAGCTTGTGATTTTATATGAATAGATAGTTAGTTAGATACTGTTATGAACCTTAGTTTATAGGGGGGTAAACACCGCCGAGAGGATGGCTGGACAGTGTTGGCATAGAGGAAAAGGGAGAGATTATAGATGAGAATGATTTTATTATTTCTTACTTGCCTCCAATAGCATGCGGCAGCCCCCTTATATAGATGGGCTCCCCCTAACATATAAAATCTAATCTTAATTATATCTCTAACAATTAGAAACTAATATAATATCTCTAATCACATCTCTAATAGATAGAAATTAATCTCTAACTTTGTAATAATGAACTGGCCGGACCCAAGGCCCACGACCATGACATTACACCCCTCTTGGACATGTAGCTCATCCTCAAGCTGCTAGGCGGTGGCCATGGTTGCAGTTCCATATCGACAAACTATAGCGCTTTCAACTAAACAGTGCCTGCAAAAGGTGACTCTTTTTTCCTCTTTTTTTATTTTTTTTTCTCCGGCTCCTTTGTTTCGACTCCTTCGCCTTAAACGATGAGGCTCGGTATCACGCCGCCAAAAGGAGAGGCAGTGATGGCGGAGACTCCCCGGCGGCATCGGCTCCGACTCCAACTTTGGCTTCCGGTGGTCCAGAGGCGGCGACCGACGTGTGGCTGGGCGATGACGACGCCGATCGAGGTGGTGTCGGTGAAAGACCGGCGGATCGAGGCAGCACCGGTGGAGGATCGGCGGAATGGGCGGATCTAGGCAGTGTCGGTGAAAGACTAGTGGATTGAGGCGACACTGGTGGAAGATCAACGTATTGAGGCTGGCGGCGGACACGAATGGGCGAGGCGGGGACGGCCTAGGCTACCGCGCGCTCGGCGGCAGACAAGGCGGCATCGTCGACATAGAGCTCATCAAGGAGCGCATGGAGGTCGGCCTCGGCCTTCTTGATGGCAGTGGTGTCGTATAGATCGGTGGCGTCAACGACCTGTTGGTCAGCCCTTGCCTGGTTGACGGGGCAGACCTTGGGGTCGGTGGAGGGGAAGTCGTTAGAGGTCACCTCGAGCGTCTGGTCAGAGTCGGTGGTGCGGGCGACAAGGTGGAACTCAACGGAGCAGTACTCACAGGAGCTGTCCCGGTCGCAGTCGTGGGAGAATCGCATGGCCATGGCGTCGGTGGAGGTGAGGGGGATGAGGCCAAGGCAGTGTGCGATGAACTCGTCGTTGTTGAGGACGGATGGGTTGGCCTCGATCTCAACGAGGTCTATGGCGACAGTGGAGACCTCAACGATCATGATGCAGTGGAGGGCGTGAAGCCCGGATCTGAGCAAGCAGCCACGGGGGAGCCCCGATTCGGCGGATTCGGCGGCAGATCTAGCACGTGGGCTCACGAGCGCACGGCTGGGGCTGCGGGAGAGCTCTTCATCTTATCCGGCAGCACAACGCCGGCGTTGGAGACGATGGCAGAGGCGGAGCAGATCGCCGTGGTGGCACCATCATCACAATTAGGGGAGTTTTCCGTGGTGGCAACTTTGGTGTTGGGGCGGCGGGACGTGATTACTCGCACAATGTCGACACCAAGCCAGCTGCTTGTGCCTTCTCCTTTACTACCAACATCTTCATCACCATGCTCTCCATATTCTTGAGTCCAGCGATAATTTCTTCATAGCTAGCAATGATCTTGTCACATGATAACTCGACAGCAGAAACCATGGTATTGGCTCTAATACCAAATTGTTATGAACCTTAGTTCATAAGGAGGGTAAACACCGCCGAGCGGATGGCCGGGCAGCGTCAGCATAGGAAGAGAGACTATGATGAGAATGACTTTGTTATTTCTTGCTTGCCTCCAATAGTATGCGGCAACCCCCTTATATAGATGGGCTCTCACTAACAGATAGAATCTAATCTTAATCATATTTATAACAAATAAAAACCAATATAATATCTCTAATCATATCTCTAATAGATAGAAATTAATTGCTAACTTCCTAATAATGAACCGGCTAGACCCAAGACCCACGCCCATGACAGATACACAACACTAGGGATTTAGTTTTGTGTTCCATCCACTTGCCATTAGCTATAGGCTATAGCAATAAACTCTAGGCAGTATTTTTACATCATGTGGAATAAAATTATATAAATAGGAGTGGCTATGGTACGTGTGTTTGTATTTTACTATTTTATGCACTTTACATACACTTTCCAACCATACATCACTAATCCCCATAAGTGGGAATGGGGAAGGGAAGGAAAAAAATGTGGGGGTAAGAAAAAAGTGGGGAAGCTTTTGTAGCTAAAAGTTTTTTGTACCATAGCCATCCCAAATTTACATTTATTGAAAATTTTAAAAAGTTATGAAAGGCTTCATCTAAGAAGCACCGATACTCTGTTGAACTGTCATACTCGTGTCCGATACGTATCCGATACGGCGATACGTTACGATACGCGATGATACGGTGCCGCCGCCACCACTATCGCTTGCGACTCAGTACCGCCGCCTCTCCCGCCGGCGGTGCGTGGAGCTCCGCCGCGCCCTCGCCGTCGCCAGCTCGGGGAGATCCGTCGCGCCGTCGCCGTCGCCAGCTCGGGGAGATCCGCCGCGCCGTCGCCGCTTGGCTCGCCGTCGCCGTCAGCAACGCCTTGAGTTCCGCCGCCTCTCCCGCCGGCAACGCTTCCAGGTCCGCCCCCTCTCCCGCTGGCAGCGCCCATGCCGTCGCTGCTTGGCTCGCCGACTCCAGCTCAGGTCCTCCGCGCCCTCGTCGTTGCCAACTCTACAACTCGTGGAGATCCTCTGCTTAGCTCGCGTCGTCGCCCGTCGCTACTCGTCTCGCCGAGGTTTTATTCCAGCGACCATGGTTGTCACGGCGTAATTGGCGACCACGGTGTGTCGTAGGCGCCGGAACGCCTAGGCGACACCTAGGCGAGGACACAGTGACGCCTAGGCGAGCCCACGGCGAGTCTCGACGCTGATATGACTTCCGCTACGCTGTCTCCCCATACACTTACAAGTTACAACCCGTCTCCCGAGTCGATCGTCTCTCTCCCGACTCACTCTCTCTCTCTCTCCTGAGTCCCTCGTCTCTCTCCCGAGCAGATCTCCCCGGCGCCGCTCTCTCTCTCCCGTCTCTCTCCCGAGCAGATCTCCCCGCTCCCCGGCGCCGCTCTCTCTCCCGTCTCTCTCCCGCGGCGACTCCCGGCGATTCCTCTCCCCGCCACCGCCTCCTCCCCTCCCCAGCGCCTCCTCCCCCCACCCGCAGCCGCCTCTCCAAGGTGCGCCTCTCCCCTCCCCGCTGCCTCCTCCCGACCGGCGCCTCCTCCCCTCCACGCCGCCTCCTCCCCCCACCCGCAGCCGCCTCTCCAAGGTGCCTCTCACCTCCCCGCCGCCTCCTCCCCTCCACACCGCCTCCTCCCCCCGCCCGCAGCCGCCTCTCCAAGGTGCCTCTCCCATCCCCGCCGCCTCCTTCCCCCGGCCGGCGCCTCCTCCCCTCCACGCCGCCTCCTCCCCCGTTGCCTCCTCCCCTCCCCGCCTCCTCCCCCCGCCGCCTCCCCTCCCCAGTCGAGGCGAAGCTCCACGGCGTCCTCCCATCACCGCCATGACGCCTAGGCGACGCCGTAACAAGCATTCCAGCGGCTCAGCAGTCGGCGCTTCAACTCAGGTAATGACCCCCACAGCTAATGAGCTTTACCGAGTAAATGGGTAATGGGCTAATGGCAAATTGGCAAGTGGCAGGAGTGGACTCCAGGATCAATGATCACTTGTTAGTTTAGTTATTTGTACCATGAGTATATGACAATACTATCAATATGACAATACTGTCATATAAAATTTTAATGTGAGATCTTTACATTATAAAGAGCACTGGTACCGATGGTAGTGGTGTCAATTCGTCTGCTATTGGTGGTAGCGGAGAGAATGATAACCATAGATTTCCTTTGTGGAATCATGTTAAAATAATTGAGAAAACCGGTGGCAAGTCTGGTGGAAATGCAAAATCGGAATGCCGATATTGTGGTCATATTATACCTGGGAGTTTATACTGAGGTTTAGCCTTCATGATGACAGATATGCTGCCCACAAAAAATTCATTTCCCAGTGACGGTTAAATCTTTACAAACTAAGGGCATTTTATTTAACATCAAATGTATAATCTTGAGTCATATCGAATAGATAGAAGTTGTTTGAAGTGTTGCTGGCAGCGGAGAGGATGCTGCGCACTGCCAAGCACACATGTCAATGACTACTATTGTTTTAGTTTGCCGTCTATATTTGGGTAGAAAGATCAGTAAGGGGTATTTCAAATCGGAGAAAACTTGTGGTAATGAATTTATCATCATTGACTAAATATGAAAGGGGATGGGAAGGCAATCCCTGATGAAATTGAAATGTATAATCTTGAGTCATATCGAATAGATAGAAGTTGTTTGAAGTGTTGCTGGCAGCGGAGAGGATGCTGCGCACTGCCAAGAACACATGTCAATGACTACTATTGTTTTAGTTTGCCGTCTATATTTGGGTAGAAAGATCAGTAAGAGGTATTTCAAATCGGAGAAAACTTGTGGTATGAATTTATCATCATTGACTAAATATGAAAGGGGATGGGAAGGCAATCCCTGATGAAATTGAAAGCCAATAATTTTTACATGACATACCACATGACGCAGCAAGAACATTTAGCTTAAACTGAGCATAACACTTACGAAAAGCTTCCAATAATTCTTTGCAGCAAGAAGCAGGCACTGGAGAAGATGGTAGCTCTCGGAGAACATGCTGCAGTGATGTTTCCATTAATACAGTTACTGAGAAAAGGAACTATTCGTGCTCTGTGGCAGACCAAAAGCTTTCTGATAAGTGATAACTATAATGACTGAGTTACCTTTACACAGTCACCGACAATGTGAGCATCCTCATCTGGTGCAAACTCAGTCCTTCCTGGTATGGAATGGAAACAAGTACTGAAGTACAACATTTAAATTGCACACAAGATGATCAACACAAAGACACCAACACAAGAGATCTGCCAATACCACCAATGGACCATACTAATAAAAAATAAATTAAGAAATGGCATAAACCTTGATCATATTCCTGCAGCCTCTGGTCAACCTCCTCTACATCTGCAGCCTGACGCAAAATTCCTTCCACTTTTATCCCTGCAAAAAAATTTTATGTAACCAATTAAAATGAATGTTATAAAGATATCCAACCAGCAACAGCAAAAGTCTTCAGGTTCTAAAATTGGTGCTAGTAAACATTTTCTTTTTTTGCCCTCACCATGTTTCTCAAGAAAGCGCAGAGCTTTTTCTAGAAAAGATGGGCTGCCATCAATATCCTCAAGTGCGAGCAGAATTGGCCTCCCAACAACTAATGACTTGATTGGCCTCTTCTCTCTCCCTGAAAACAATTGGGGAAGGTTTGATTGAACGACAAAGAGGGTTCCAAACCTGAGAAAGAAAGAAATGCAACAGCATAAGGACACTGGACACCAACAGTTTGGAATAGCTCCTTCATATGTGTCAGTCGTGTCGTTACGAAATATTCCATTATGTCCCATCACAAGAGCAGCATTTGGAGCCTGGGCAAGAGCTTCTTCTAATGCTGCTTTCCACTCAAATAAACATTCAGAGGTTTCTGCCTGTGTTAAGCAAAGGTAAAACTTTAAAAGATAAAAAGGAACATGAACATATGTTCTATTGTCTAACCTCTCGGGAAGATGAATATATTTTCTATTATATAACCTCCCACTGTTGCTTAGAAGGTATGATTATTAAGTTGGAAAGGAAGAGCCACCATACCTTAAGGGTGAAAGCGCGACCATCACGACCATCTGGGAAAAGGACAGTCAGCAATTTTTTGTCTTCTCTGACTACCACACTGCAAATGAAAAGTGCTTTAATGCAGTATTATTGATGTACCACATCCCAAAAAGGAAAGAAAGAAAACAAAATCACTAAATGAGATAAATACCTCCCAGAATTATTCAAGTCAATCCCTCCCAGAGTAACATTCACTTCACCGCCTCTCTGGGGCAAGGTATTATACAATCCAAGCAAAAGGTACTTGTCAAGGACTGAGGAAAAATTGGTGCTTACACAAGAAATAAATTGGACAAGTGAAATAAAGAGATAAAAGAAATGAACAATAAATAGTTCAGCCAAACTCCCTAAATGGTGTAACAGCAGGGAAAGAATATGTTGTTTGGCACAGCTAAGAATCATATGTAAATCTCGAATGATTGGATTTTTATGCAATGAATGCATGGAACTATTGGATCTGAAATAACACAAGAGGAAGCTTATTCCACGAAAGCATATAGTGCAATCTGTCTGCTATCACCACTAAACCTGAATGTTGAATACTAATGCATGATCAAACTTCGGTATGCATGCAAAAGATGCAACGAAAACTGAAACCAAATAGAACTATCAAAATTAGTTGTGCACAGGAAGGAAGCAATGCAGACAAAATGTATCCAGGAAGGAAACATTTTAAACTATTAAATCAGCAAGAAGAATCATATATAGCAGTAATCATATATAGCAGTTTCAAGAGTCGATGTCATTTAACTTCACATTCTATTACAGTTGAGCTTTTGCAGGAAACAGTTCAAATGTTACGAGTCATCATAATAATAGCAATCATATCTTGGGAATAAAGTTATATACAGAGGTTTCCAACTGGCTAGTATTGCACTTCCGAAATAAAGGAAACAAATAAGGATAGAGACACTAACAGGATCACTCTTGAAGAAAACTAATGATGTTCGTGTGAGGATGAACCAGCGTTTTTTCCATGATTTCCATCCAATTCCTGAAAAGTACAGATACAAGAGTTCTCTTTCACAACAAAAAGAAAAGGAGGTGTTAAAATTATGATTCAGATATACAAAGGAGTAAAATGGTTAACTGATTTGGCGATTGACTTGTAGCTCTGCACACAAGGGCCAAGGCAATCTAACAAACTAGTGTTTGATTTGGAGCTCTGTACATGATAAGTTGGTGACAAGGCACATACAACATTCTTATTAATTACTGATATCAGAAGAATAAACTAATTTTTCGTGATATAAGCATTGATGATTCCCTCACTTATCACATGGATGGCACTGGCATATCTTACTGATACGTGAGAAAAGATTTTTTTAGATAACTCTGGAATTTTAAAGTTTCTACATAATTCTAGAATGTGATGTGATTATCAGTAAAATACTTAAATTTGATTGTCCTACTTAGGAAACTAAACTTGCAGCCAGTGGCGGACCCAGAGAATTTGACGAGCCTGGGCGAAGAACGCCTCGCTTCCGTCGTCGCGCATTTACTAGTGCTACTGCGCTATATCCCCGTGCCCCTGTAATTCATGGCAGCAGCTTGGAAGTTGTAGTGGGCCTTAAGGGTAGAAGATGTTACAAGAGTTGGAATAGATGAAGTTCAGTTGTATATTGCACAGCCCTAAAGGGGCAACATTGCGCATGAGGGTAGGGCGGTGAGGGGGAGCAGGTGCGGCATGCAACATTGCGCATGCTCTCATCCTGTGTTTACATATCTTTTTTTTCTCTTTCCGATCTTTACCTTTTGTTTCTGTTTTCATTTGCTGTCAGCTTTTCCTAAGCAACCAAGAGAAGTTCCACGCGAACGTAGACAAGCAGTACCGGAAGTTATCAAAGCTCATTTCACATCAGATTGCACACATCGAGCATAGGAGATGAGCCCGGGCAGGGGCCCAGGGTCGCCGGGCCCTGGGTCCGCCAGTGCTTGCAGCACAGGTTTGCATCAAATAAACTGGGTGAAACATTTGGGGGGGGGGGGGGGGGGTTACCTTTGGATGATATGCAGAGAGGTCCACTCTTGAAAACCTGGCTAGCATGCTATTATCACATCAGAAATGTAGACAAACAGCAAACAGCAAATAGACTAAGACACTGAATCATGTAGTTTTCAATCAAGCACTTCTATCTACCATCCAGAATCCATAGCACAATCAGAGCAAAAAATAGAATGGAAAACCTGCATATTCTGATGCATCATCACTTTTTATGTTTTTTCAATTAATTACTGTGATTTCAACTCTAGTGTTAACTGAACGCATATTGCCCTATGCTAAGTGTGGTGAGTATAAACAGGTGAAAATTTTTCCAAATAAATATTTTGACCAAATTATTGCGCTTGGACCTCAGACAAATTAATACGGAAGGTTTTAATTACTAAGGGGTTACATTGTGCAACGGTCAGATGTGTGTTGATGATCATGCCATGGTGATATTGAATTTCAAACTTCCAGACAAAGATAAGGTGAGTGGACCAGCTGGAATCTAGAGTGACACTGGGTCATTTTCTTCCCTCTTGTTCTGTTAAAGAGTCAGGAATAATTGAAGCTGTTCAATGTTCGATAAAACTGATCAAAGGTTATATGCATATTTAGTATTTAGCACTGTTATGGAAGGCTGGCAGTAGTGTTCCGCAAACGGTGTCTGGCACTTCCATGAAATCCAAATGCTTCGTGGCCACAAACTCATCAAACCATGCGGAATTCCCTGCTTTCAACCACAATATTCCTTCTCCCTTAACCGTCCAGCTTACCATATGATCAACTTTACCATACCGCAAATCTCCCACCCTCAACTCCTTTCTTCACTCTGCCGCAATTCAACCAACATCACTTGTCCCGCCATAACATCTCTCACACCATTTAAGCAAAACCAAAGTCCATCTCAAGTCAGAGCCAGACTGACAAATGCCGCCATTCCACTGAGCAAGCAACAAACCTCCAGAAATGCAGCTCCAAGTCCAATCCATGTCACACCCCGACGGTAAACTCACCTCCTCCGAATCCAAATCTAAGCTGCATTGCCAGAAACCCGCCAGTATCATCATCGATCCAGCAAAGTCGAAGCTCCCAAGACAGCCTATTATTAGCATTACCATCGCAGCAGCGACTAATGCAAGCAAGACTAAGACCACTCTAGAGCGGCGAACTGTCGCAGGCAGCCCAAACCCTCTGAACTGTAGAGCCGCCGCCCGCCGTTACACGAAACTGAGAGATACGCATCAGCATCTAATACCAAAACCGCAACAAATCCCAAACCCACCACCCCTACCGCGCACGCAAGGAAGCCACTCCACGCAAAGCAAATCACGCGACGCACCGTGTTGCCGCTCGCCGCCGCCGCCGCGCCGCCGCGCTGGAACCGGTCGAACGCCGGCGCGGACGACATCCCCTCCTCCTTGTCGTCGTCCTCCTCCCCCTCGTCGCCGCCTCAGATTGGCCGCATCCGCGCACCGATCCCCACCGCCCCTAGCGCTACAGCACCAGGAGCAGCCGCCGCATGGGATCCAGCCCCGGGCGGCCGCCGATCTAGCCCGCGTGGCACGGAACGGAAGGGTAGGTCGGGAGGGTGGGCGCGGTGGTTAGGGTTTGGGTTTTGGCGGTGGTCGCTCGCCTCGCTTCCGCTTTCCGGGGAGGAGGTGCACCGCAGGTGGAGATGAAGAGGAGGAAGTGGTACGGCCACGGGGATGAACGCGACGCGACGCGGGATGGTAGTACTACAGCGCAGCACAGGATGCCGTTGCGATTGCTCTCTCTCTCGCTGGCACCTGTAGCTACGGCTGGCATCGGAGCCGGCATCAGTACACTTCTCTCGGATGCCTGCTTCTATTAGTAGTACACTGCTAATAAACCCAGTGGGTGATGTGTCGTTGATTTGGGCTCATCCCTGTATCGTGTTGTACTGTGCCCTCTTGTAGTATTTCATTTTGATTTGGGCTCATCCCTGTATCGTGTTGTACTGTGCCCTCTTGTAGTATTTCATTTTGGCCCCTCCCTCCCTCCGGAATTTCGGGCATGTTCTTTTGCTTCAAAATTGGCGGTTTTTTTATACTACAGTACTTAACTTTCAAACGGAATATCTTTTCTTAAGACGGGGTCTACAAATTAAACGATGTACACGTTAAAAGCCCAACATCTGTACCAGCCAAAGTCGCAAGTGAATATTTCTCTCCGTAATAATTACCGTAAACAGCCAAAATTTAAAATTTCAGCCAAAAGCAATAAGCCTTCGATGCAAGCACCTAGCTTTCATTTTCGTCTTGAACCTGAAATGGCCCTCGAGCAATTATTTCGACCGTGGGTTTACTGGTTACAATGGTATCTTGTTTTTTCTAGGAAAAAAATCGTGAGCTTTTTCTGGCGTCTGGGTTGCCCTGCACCATCATTTTTATGGGTTCTCACGCTTTGGCATTCGATTGATGCTGATAACAATCCCACCAGTACTCGAAACCTAGCAAATAAAAATAGAGCGCAAGACGATGATAAAGAAGCTAAAGATCTCATTCTACATTACCCATTATCAACAATGGCATGTGTCCAATAAAGGGCAACAGACATGTGCAACAAAATAATATTTATAATTTGATAATTATATAGGTTAAGGTTACCCAGATAAGGGTAACGAAACTGATAGCCAAAGCATAGAAGAAAAGACGGAGATGGTGGAGGCCCCGAGGCCAGAGGGCATAAGCATTCGAGACTCGAGGCACATAAGTTTCAAAGCGACTGAACAGCGCAAATGAGTGCAAGAGCTATGATGTGCTTTCAATAGTCTGTTTTGTTGATTTGCATCGTTGCATTTCGTTTCGACTGCCTAGTAAATGTACACCTCCGTATTCGACTTCTACACTTGTTATATATATCGATAAAATGGGGTCAATGGTATTAACAAAACCGGCATTTTGTGTAACTGTGTTTTAGCAGTGCCTTACTATTTTTTAAATGATGATGTTGTATTAGTTAATTCCATAGTGGGGGAATTGGGGTCTGTCTGATATGGCTGCGGTTTATGATTTTTAGCTGAAATTTTTGAATTTTGATTATTTAGAATAGAGATTATGGAGAGAGAGATATTTGCTTGTGATTTTGGTTGATACAGATATTGAGCTTTTAACGTATACTACAATTAACTTATAGATCCCGTTTTAAGAAAATATTTCGTTTGAAAGTTAGGTACTATACCAAAAATCAAATACCAATTTTAAAAGTCATAAAGAACAGGCCCTTGGACCGTAGGGTTACCACCACTACCTTTACCTTTGTTTGTTTTTTTTCAATTTGCTTTTTTTTGGCTTACCTGCTACTGTGCTACAGTAGCGGTGTGTGTAACAGATGAATAGACGGACGCATGGATCCTTTCAGATTCTGCCCGGGAGCGCCGGCCCCCGCTCACCCGCTTTGGACGTGTTTGTGGTGGTGATCGGTTCGGCTGAAAAGTTCGTGGCTTATGGCTGAAAACATTGTAGCTGGCTGAAAAAATCATTGTAGCTGACAGAGGCTTATTTAGCATAATTAAATTTAAAAAAATTTAAAAATAAAAAATATGTTAGCCCATTACGTATAATACAAACAAATACGGGAAAAAAAGAACCGGCAAAAAAGCTCAACAAAAAGCCAAAAGTTCAGAAAAATACGAAACTTATGAATAGTGAAAAATAAGCCAGAAGCCAAAGCCGAGTTGATCAGGGTGGATTCCTTTTGATCGTCGCATGTGACTTTTTATTTTAATGTAAGAGTTTGTATAAATGAATGGACGTTGATAAATCGTTTTAAAAAAGCTATTTTTATAAACTACTTAAAAAACAACGAAAAAATTATCATGTTTATTTGTTTATTTGAGAGAAATTATAAACTGAAAAAAATGGTTGTGACGCGATTGCTTAAAAAAATCGTTTAGCCGAGCTGCTGCCAATCTACAGGTTGAACGTACTTTTGTTCGGGCGTGTATACCCTGGAGGTAATTTTTAGACCATCAGCTCCGACGGGAATGGTGGCTGAAGTGTTCCTCTAACTTGACAACCACGGGACGTGAGCATTTGATGTCACTTGGATGGCATGTTCGCCGTCTGTTTTTGAAGATTGGCATTTGCTTTGATAGAAGTGTTAGAATAGGATTTCTTATTCTATTCCTTAGATATCTTTGTATTTTGTTTTATATATAGCACATTCCCTTGTACTTCTTACTTATACTGCCTATTGAGCCTCATAAATATAAAAAAAAATATTCATAATATAGTATCAGAGCAAGGTCTAACCCAGCTCTCCATCCACTGCCATCCCGTTGTCCATTGTTGCCGCATTCGCCGTTGCTGCCAGGCCGCCGCTGTCGCCGCACGGATTCGACACTAGACGCCACCCCAGCCGCTGCCTAACTATTGCTCACCTGGCTCGTCCCGCGCCCGCATGCGTCGTTGCCCGGCAGTTGTCTCTCTGCGCCCGTGCACGTCGTCGCTCGCCCGATCTTCACCTAGTTGTCGGCCGCCGCTCAGCTGCGCTCACTCGCATTGTTGCCCGTCCGTGCTCATCGTCGCTCTACGCCGGACACCGCCACCCAACACCGGCCATCGTCCACCGCCCGACACCAGTCGCTGCCACCCGACACCGACAGCCAGTCGCCGCTCAAGCCCCTGCATGCTCTTTTCGGGCTAAGCTTGTTTTTGGTAACTAGTCTGTAAAATAGTTTCCTTTTTAGAGTCCTTCCGTAGTAAAATAAAATTAAAAAAGAAAGAAGCATTGATCTAACCGTCATGTCATCAAGTACCTATTAGACTTTGTTGTCATCGCGTCGTCCAGTGTCACCTATCGATAGTTCCTGTTCTATTAGCTGCGATCTCATTCTCAGAAACGAAGCTACATGAGACGAACTACAGGTTGTGGTCTTCATTCATGAAGATCACACTCAATGGTATCCGCCTCTAGGGACATGTCACCGTGTTCGATCTATGTGATTTTAATTGATAATTATTTTCGCTTTACATAGCTTTTCTCTGTGTCTAATTGTGGTCAGTTTCTTACTATCTATCGTAGCTTTACAATGATAGTTCATACTCAATTTGAGTCATGTATTTGTACTTTTCGCTGTGATTCTGTTGGCGAGTGTTGTTCTGGCGCTTTAGACAATTTCTTTCTAAGTAGAGCACTCTTTATCAGTCTTTTTGTCCTGTGCCCATGCTCAGAATAGGGTTGATGAGCGCAAACATCGTCATGTGATTGACACTACCCGCACTCTTCTCTTTGCCTCTTAGGCTCCACCGCAGTTCCAACTGAGGCTATTTCTACAGCTGCATATCTCATCAATATACAGCCTTCCAATGCTCTTAAGAATGTTAGTCCTATAAAGCGTATCTAGTCTAGAGTCTCCCAGTATACTCACTTTTGTGTTTTTGGCTGCATCTGTTTTGTCCTACTGCAGCCTCATGAGTGCACCAAAATGTTGGTTTAGTTAGTTAAGTGTGTGTTTCTTTGTGATAGTTCTAAGCATAAGGGTTATCGCTGTTATGATCCTTCTGATCGATGGGTCAGGATCTCATTAGATGTTATTTTTGATGAATCTCGACCTTTCTTGTATCGAGATTCGGCTCCTTGCCCTGTTTGCACCAATGAGATGATCTTATGGTTGTCTCTTTCTGACTTTTCACCTATTTCTCCACTATTACAACCTTCTCTTGGTCTGTCTCTAGTGGTTCCTTTGTAGGATCAATGATAACTGACTAGAGGGGTCAATAGGAGATTCTAAAAATTCATACTCTCTAAACAATAATTTTAGTGATATAGAACTAAACAAGAATTCTAGTACAATTCAGACCAAAAAATTCTAGTTTCACTAAAGAACCACAAGTGAAGTCTTTACAAATATGTTTCTAGCTTAACAAGATATGACAAATTCAATGGGTAGAAATATAAATGCGAAATAATAGAGACAAGAAATGACCAATGTGGAGACTCGCGATGTTTTTTACCGTGGTTTCGAAGACTTGTCAGTTTTCACTAGTCCACGTTAAGAAAAGTCCAACGGATTGGACCGGCTCCATGAATTAAGTCTTTACGCCTCAAATCCATTAGTGGTTATTATTCTTCCACTCCAGTGATAGCGAACACCGAGCCACTCACAAATGGCATCAGGCCTCTTCACAACATTCTTGAAGAGATCACCGCGCAAACCTCCGTTAAGCCATCTAGGTGCCAACAAAGACCAAGAGTAACAAACCACGGTGATCACTTGAAAAATTCAAGTGCCAAGAATCAACTAATGAGTGAATGCACTTAAATGAGCTTCAACTACCTCAAATGTAGGAAATAGGAGTAAATGAGGTATGAAGAGTGTGTTATAAGCTCAAAGGTATTCAATGAAGTGTTCTCTTGTTGTCCTAGAACTAGTGGAGGGTTATTTATACCCCTTACCCACCAATTTGACCGCTTAAGGGCAAAGCCCTAAAAAAATCAGCAAATATGATAGTAGCGACATGTATCGTCAGTACTACCATACCTGGGGTCCAACGGCTAAAATGTGTGCAATAAATGCTTCTAAACTAACCGTTATTATTTGGTGCGGTACTACCACCCTCATAGGGTCCGGTACTACTGAACTGCGGTAGTACTATTTTCAGGGAGCGGTACTACCATTTTTTAGAGCAAAAGATGATTCAAAATGACCCTCTCTGGAATCATCACCTAATCCAAAATCGCTACAGAATTGAATGTATTTTGTTGATAAATACATAACATGTCAGCAGTACATTATACATGTGTAGGAAGGTGGTGGCTACTGCCCTTGTAGATGAAGGCAACACTCCAAACACAAGAAACACAACTACTATTGAACTGTGGCATGTGGTGACCTGAACTATTTAGCTGTCATTGACCCTTTTGCTAATTCTTGGTCTGCAAGGACACACCAACACACGAGAAAGTTAGTGCAAGACACAACATCACAGTAATATAAATACAAGGCTTGTGTTATTACCTCTTTACTTGCGGTGCTTTTTTCTTTTGGACTATTGCCTTCTACAAATGTAACATCCCGCCTATTCTTTGGGCCTGAAATACTACCACCATTGTATATTTTTACCATTTTCAATAATTGCTAGTAATTTTAAGCAAACACTGTTTTATTCATATTGCAACGAATTAACATACATCATACCATTTTGACTCTAACTACCATAGCATACCAATAGAGTCTAAACATACTAATAAAAGGTGGTCCATAAAGTGATGTTGATATGTGAAATTATTCATATGCTACTCCCGCCCGTGCATGACGTCCACAATGATCACCTAAAAACAACAAAGTAAGAGTGAATCCGAACACTCAGCAAGCACATTATAGAATGATAAACGCTACCAAACATATAGCAATTAACCAGCCATGTAATACTTCCCATAAATTATCATGTTCATATCATTATTCTCAGGTTTCAACATTGTTATACCATTAATGCAATGCAGCACTACTCTACATGCTCATCTCATTACATATGCCGATATAGCCTGAGTGAACACCCGTCGATATTCACCCTATCTCGGGCCCGTCCTCATTGGCATGGGGGGTCTCTCCACTCTCGTAGAGGCCTATTGAAGTAGGTCTTACGGTATCTACCCACAGTGGATTCCAATTCTTATCTCATGAGTGCACATGATGTGAATGCATATTTTTGTTGTCATAACCATACTCATCATTATCATCATTAGTAGGTAAACATCATTGCTCACCCCGCTCCATCATCATTGTCATCATTTACCATGCAATATCATAAAGCATAAGCATCATATAGTACACAACATTTACCGTCTACTGCACTACCATGTACTTGCCTGTTTATCCTTGGGGTTGATGCGTGGACGGCTCCAATCCAAGACCACCACCTGTACAAGTGTCAACCTGACTCAAAATAATATATCGACACATACACTTATATGCACGTCACCGATTCTACACACAACACTCGACATTGGTATAAAACGCATAGGTATGTGGATTTGATGTGCACGTCGCAAAACCCCTTTTTTTCTCCTCTTTTCTTTTCTTTTCTTTTCTTTCTTTTGTTCCTGAATTTTCTTTCCCCAGCCGATCTCTTTTATCATTCGACCGAAAGACCATACCTCGCCCCCATTCCTCTCCTTCTCTCTCACTCTCTCTCCCTTCAATTTTGCCGAATGGCCTTTAGCCTCATTCCTCACTTCTTCCTTAGTCCCCTCACACACTCTCTCTCAAATCCGACTAACTAGGGCCAGGTTTGGCCACCCCCTATCATCGGTTGCCTCTGTGCCGCTCCTCCACTGCCCTCTCCTTCTTCTCACTCCTCCCCTCTCACTTGCCCCATTCCCCCAAATCCCCTCCCTTTGAGTTGGAGTTGGGGTGCGACTGCCACTCGGGCCGCTGGCCACTGGCCATCGATCACCAGCCCTCCACTGGATCCTACCCAAGCTACGCCTCCACTCTCCTACCCTCTACCCTCAAGGTTCCTTCCCCCTCTGGAGTGATTCGGTTGTCGTCGGCAGCTAGGGCCTTGCCGCCATGCCAGCACTCTCCAGCTCACCTCCGGTGGTCCATCCATCACCGAATCTACTAGTGCCGCTCTGGCTACTACGCCCGTGCCCAGTCCCCGAGACTAGGCCCAGCTCCATTGGAACCACCGCTTCCTCCAAACGTGGTGGCCACAGCACCGTCCTAGAGCTTGCCATTGGCTCCAGTCATCTACTCACCGTCGGACTATGGCCTGCTGCTCCGGTCGACCATGGTTACCACCATGGCTGCCGAGCGCCACCCCAGCTCCTCTTGTGGCCCGACTCTTACCCTCTCCCTCCCAGGCTCCTGGCCGGCTCCAGAGTGATGCCACACTCGGTGCCAACCTCCGGCCATCGCACCTCCGGTCGTTACCACCGTGAGCCCTAGGGGCATCACCGGTCCACTCTTTCCCTCATCTTTACGCATTTGATTTAGTTACTATCTTTACCTAGTTTCATTCTTCTACCATGCATGGTTTGGGAAGGCCTAGGATCGCCGTCACGACAGAACATGCTAGGGAGGTGTACGTTGGGGAGTACGTCTTCCCTCTCAAGGGCATGCGATAGTGGTTATGGGCTCGCCGCCAATGTCATGATAGCCATGTCAGTTGTGGTGCTCATGGCCGTGCTAAGTGGCTGCGTTAGAGGTAAGCTGAAGAGAATGGCCTACTAGAACATCAGGCTGAGGATGGCAAGGTTCGAGGACGACGACGTTGATGGCCGCGTTGCGATTCAGTTGTGCCCCTTCTCTTACTATCATGGTCAGCCGCGTCCTTGCTCCTCTCCTTTATCTTCCCCTACACCTCGTGCTCCTCTCCTTTGGTCTCTCTCTCTCTCTTCTTGCTCCCTCTCTTATGGTGTGGATGGCTTCGGTGGATTTTTGGTGGCTGTGCTTGCCTCTGGTTTGGCTTTGTGGATGGACTCTAGTTGCTCTCTATCTTGGCAGAGAAGAAGGGAATGCAGTGGTTTGTGGGGGAGAAATGAGGTGGCATCAGGTGTTGGTTAGGGTTTATGAAGGAGGCTTTGGTTGGCCTTTCC
Organism: Dendrocalamus latiflorus; assembly: GCA_017311315.1. Lineage (NCBI taxonomy): Eukaryota > Viridiplantae > Streptophyta > Magnoliopsida > Poales > Poaceae > Dendrocalamus > Dendrocalamus latiflorus. The sequence goes on along the minus strand of CM029651.1, from coordinate 35,995,133 downwards.
ATCTATTGCCCTGTGCATTGCCAAATATGCCCTCCTCTTACCCCCATTTTAGTCTTGGCTGGCTGTTTGCCTCAAGGACCTTTTGGTCCAAAGGGGCTCTGCCTATGCTTTGGGGGTTTTTCTATTACGGTAGGTAAGTCGGTAAAATGTGGGTGTCTGCTAAACTTTTCTGCCGAGTGATAAAACCTACAAATGCGAGAGGCACCAACCAGCCCTGGACGGTTTGGGAATCTCTGTGAGCACTATTGCTTTGGTAATTTTAGAGCCGAAGGGTCCTGACGGCAAAAATTCTTCATTTTCTTTTATTCTCCCTTGAATTATTTTTATTCCCCTCTTTTTATCTCTTTTGCATTCTACTGGTATTATATTCTAGCCCCTTAACATAATTTGATCCTAAATTCTGCTGTTCAACAATCCACATAGAAGAATCAACAATAATGAACTGCTCATAAAATCACATTAACCCATACCCGTAGAGAACAACTCTAGGTACTTCTCACACATGCGAGACTCTAACTCCCATATCACTTGTCGCTCGGATTGATGTGTCCAAAGCACTTTGACATACTTTATGGAACACAAATTGTGGGGGTGGGCTGGGGGGAAATACACAGATTATGGCATCAAGTCCAGGATTGTGGTATATTTGAAGTGCAAATTGGGACGGAGGTTGGATTTGGGGAGGAGGGGACCTTGCCTAGATCGAATTCTCCTGTGCAGCGTGATCCTGCCTCCCCGAGCTCCTGGCAGTGCTGCGGGTGCGGGAGTTGGATGTCGACGCGCACGACAATGGCTGCTTCAAAGTACAGTAGGGGAGGAGGCGCTGCAGGGAAAGTAGGCACACAGTGGAAGGGGCTGCGGTTTGATTGCCCTAGTTTGTGTGCGGAGACGGCGGAGAGATGGATGCCTGCCCTAGTCAGCTCGCGTGTGAATCCCTCCCCTACTCGTAGCGAGCCAACTGGTGGCCGAGGTTGTGAGGACCCTGAGTGATTGGGTCTAACAATCGAGATTCAGAGTAAAATTTGGGGCTAATTTGTTGATCAGAAATGGGGAAAAGTATGAACAAGAACGAAATAAAATGGAGAGCAATAACTAGGGTTTTTTCATTCATGCTTTAAGTCTTTACAAGACAGCGGCTTATAAGGATCCGCAGCCCACACAAGCCTGATGACAGTTCAACAGGTCTTAACGGTGAACAGTAACAGAAAAGGAGCTGACGGTGAATAGTAGTAGCGACTGTATTGGATCACGGCCATAGGATCTTAATGAATCGTTACGCTTCAATCTCGTCCACGAGATCTCCATAGTCTCCCACCTTGCCTTCCAACCACACGATTTAATTAAACGAAGAGGTATGAGAACCATATTCGTCCGATAACTGAAATGTCCTCTGGATGGATTTGGTTCTAGCACATTTTTAGAATTTTGACAATTGCTCTCTCCTTGAGATCTTTGTCCTCAAGGATTAAATTGTGGGAAGATCCTAGTAATGAAGTCTGAATCCTCCTAGGTTGCAGCTTCTTGTGGTAAATTTTCCTAGTGAATTTTCCATTGGACCACCGGTTCGTTGTTCCAGGAAATAACCCTCCTTTCCAGAATGGCTATTGGGTTAGTTTGGATATGTCCTTCAACATCTACCAGTGGTAGCCCTTGAATTGGAATTACAGTCAGCCCCAAGTGTTTCTTCAACTGACTGATATGAAAGATAGGGTGGATCAAGCATCCTTCTAGCAATAGGATTCTATAAGCTGCCTTGCCAACCTTATCAATGACTCTAAAAGGTCCATAATACCTTGAGTGAAGTTTTAGCACTCTATGCAATCCCAATGATTGTACCGATAAGGGTGCACCTTAAGATAAACCATGTCTCCTATTTCAAAATTTCCTTCAGTTCGATGCCGATCAGTGAAAAAATTCATCCTGGAACTAGCCTTTTCTAGGTTTGCCTTGATAGCTTCAAATGCAGCCTGTCTCTTTTGTAGCCGGTTCTTTGTTTTCTTCCACTGCTCCCTCTCGTAGCATTGCTTCAGTAATCATAGGTGGCTTCATCCCATACAGTACCTCAAATGGAGTCATGTTCAGTGAAGTGTGAAAGGAGGTATTGTACCATGACTCTACTTGAGACAGCCATGAACTCCATCTTTTAGGCTTAAGGTCATGCATCGCAAGTAATTCTCAAGGCATTGGTTGACTCTCTATTTGATTGTTTAAGGATGGTAGGCACTACAAAGCCTCAATTGGACTCCCAGTGCCTTGAATAACTCCTACCAAAAGGTGCTGGTAAAGACTTTGTCCCTATCAGAGATAATCATAACTGGGAGACCATGCAGCTTATACACATTGTCTAGAAAAATATCAACCACATCTTGCACTCAATACGGATGTTTCATTGGCAAAAAGTGTGCATACTTGGTAAATCTGTCTATTACCACTAGTATCACATCATTTCCTCTAGATTTTGGTAAACCTTCTATGAAATTTATGGTGATATGAGCCCAAGTTATTTTTGGAAATGGAAGAAGTTGTAATAACCCGGGGTGGAAATGGAAGAAGTTGTAACAACCCAGGGTAAGGAACATTCTCTGTCTAGCACGAGAGCTCGCACAGCTCTCACGAACAAACTGAATGTCAATACACTATTTTAAAAAGATTGTCCTGATAAACTGTTTCAAATAGACGATACAGGGAAACAATAAGCTAAAAAGGAGGCTTTCTTCTTCCTTTTCCTTTTTTAGAATGAATGAACTACAACGATACGTATATTTTCAGTTGCTTGGCATGGAGTAGCTGCACAGCATTAACGAATCTCTTTGAAGACAATCTGATTACAGGCAAAATGCGGCAGGCTGAGCTGCTCCACACATACGCAAAGCATCATGAGCAGCTGCGCAATGACGGGGGCGGTGTGACATTGCAAATTCTGATACAGCATGAGTACCCTCCTCCGACTTACATCTCTGAAGCTCATGAGACCAGGTCCAATTCGAAAAGGTAAATATATATTATTTCAGGCGTCTTAGAATACAGCACCGAGAATATTTCGATGGTTATTTCATTATTTCAAGTTTCGGCAACGCCATGTCTGGAACTGTACTATCAAACAAACAAGATTTATCCACTGCTTATGGGGGTAATTATACATCAGGAGATCTCTTATGATACTGCCGTTGGAAACAACTCGACAAGGGAAGCTCATGGCTATTGGGCCTAGATACTCTCCTCCCTCTGGAACAGTATTGACCCGATCATAACCGCGATTCCAGTCACGGCAATGGTGAAGAGTAGCCGCTTGTGCTGTGAACCATGAGCAGGGCGTACCAGCGGTGGAGGGCGCACTTCTCTCTCTGGAATGGTTCTGGCACTTAAATTTAAAGCACCTGTTTAGCTTAAGTGGCCTATAGTACTTTACAAAATCATCTCATAAAATGCAAACTAAAAAAATAGAAGAAAAGATCGACATATAAATCTGCCAGTTCCATTACTCCAACAAAGTATCATCTTCGTGGGAAAACTCACCAAAGTGTAAGACAAATAAGAAATATCAAATTGAATTGATTTTGAATTACATTGATTGAGCACATAAGGACTAAGGATCAAAGCTAAGGTATATGATTTGCTCATAATGGTTTAGCTTGGAAAGAAAATCTAAGTTCATTGAAAATAAGCAGTCAAAGAAGTATGCAACTCTCATCTTAAAATGGACCATACATTGGATCATACCAAGGTTATATGAATGACACAAAATTCAGCATTCTTTTAGAGAAGTGTCTATGTACGTACCTTGATGATTCTGCAGAACCATTTGAGTTTTCATGACACTGTATTTCATGCCCTATCCATTCACGTAGTCTAATATACTTCTTGCATGGTTGACAAAACTCTGTTCGGTTTCCGCATACATCCTGTATCTCAAACTATTATGATCAGAACATATATCAAATAAATTTAAATAAATATGTGTTTCAAGGGCAACAACAAATTATACCTGGTGTTCATGAAGATCAACTGCGGGTAATTCGAACTCACAATATTCACACGCAACAACCCTTTGTGGGCACTGTTCACTTTTATGAAAATCCCAGATCTCACGTTGTAAGGTTTCTTTGCAAAGAGAGCAATTTACCTGCATGTCATAAGATACAGTTAGTGTACATTACAAACAAATAAAGCAGCTGTTCTAAAAATCCTGGAACATGTGCATTTTACTATTCTTGCTCCTATATAATGGCAATGTTGCATATACTCCTGCTTTCAATTGGGATAAAAAATAACATATGGTCAATGTAGCAGGAGAAATGTGCGTAACCAATTTGCACATACAAGAAGCCGCTAACAAGCTAACATGGTGGTTGGAAGAAGACTATACAGCAACAACAAAAACATTTGTCCCAAACAAGTTGAGATGGGCTAGGAATGAAATCTTCTCAAGATCAAAGAGATGAGAGCATTGAAACAAAACCTACAATGCTAAAACCTTAAACCGTACATCCTATATCTGAGCCGAGAGTCTAAAACATTACCTTTAACTTTCTTATAGTTCCGGTACGTGGATCGCTAACTTCTATGTGCTTCTATCCAAAGTTAATTCTTTACATACATTTCAATCCCTCAAATTTTTTTTAACTGCTTCTTCCCACGTTAGTCTTGATCGACTTTTGCCTCTTCTTACATTTTCAGTACGTCTTAAAATTCCACTACGTACCGGTGCCTCAGGAGACCTCCGTTGGAGATGTCCAAACCATCTCATACGATGTTGGACAAGTTTCTCTTCAATTGGTGCTACCCCCACCCTATCACGTATATCATCATTGCAGATGGGATCCCACCTTGTGTGACCACAGATCCACCGCAGCATCTTCATCTTCGCTACACTCATTTTCTGTATATGTTGCCTTTTAGTCGTCCAACATTTTGCTCCATATAGTATCACGGGTCTGATCGTCGTCTTATAGAACTTATCCTTTAACTTTTGAGGGACTTTTTTTTGTCACACAGGACACTAGATGCATGGCGCCATTTCACCCACCCCGCTCTTATCCTGTGGCTCACGTCTTCATCAATCTCACTGTCCCACTGTAGTATCGATCCCAAATAACGAAACGTGTCCTTCTTAGACACTACTTGTCCGTCCAATCTAACATCTCCATCATCTGCCCTAGCACCACTGAAATTATAGTCTGGAAGAAGACTATAATTGTTTGCAATTTTGATTCTAACACATTTGGTTTCTATAACTGCTGCAGTTAACTTAAGTGCCAACCACATGTGCAATCAAGCCTGTCTTTCTATCTACTTTCTCTAAGCTATAGAAATTGACAGCACCAAATAGGAAACTAAGGAAACATATAGCATAGATCACACAAAGAGAACCAATATGGTGTAATGTTTTGGAAATCCGAAACATCACGTTTAGGATGAGATTGCAAACATACCGGAGCGTGGTTTTCATTGTAGTGTTCATCCATAAGCTTCCTGGCAACCATTTCTCCACAGTGTTCGCACTTTTGAAGGTTACGAGCACAGTGTGCAGAATGCAAATCAATGTTTGAAGATGGGATGTCTCGCTGGCTGAAGATAAAGAACACACAGAAACTAAAATTGGTAACCAGCATCCAATGTGGCAATAAAGCATGAATGTGATGACACCCATCAAACTACAACTGTACCACAAGTCATAAATTGCATAGGATCGGAATGAGTTGAAGTTTGAAGCATTCTAGAATGAAAAGCTCCTGATCCCAGAGCTCTACCAACTAATATTACGTTCATCCTTTGCACGTCTGATTAGAAAATGAGGCCAAAAGGTGTACACGAAGTAAATGGCATAAATAAATGCATCAACAATGTCCCAGTAGCAATGATCACAAATCATAATCCAGTCTCTTTTGTTTGTTCTATTCACGCCTGACACTGAATTACTTCGACTAACACTGAATTACTTCGACTAGAGATTAATTCTACAAACTCACTGTAAGGTCTATCCGTAAGTACAACAACAAACCATCAAAGAAGTGTTTTTTTCCTCCCAATTATTTTGATGGCTTCTAATGGAAAAGAACAGAAAGTATATGTATATCTCCTGGCGCCGGTGCTACACAATGCAATAAAACACCAGGAGCATTCATAGTTTTCAACAGTTCAAAGCTATCATTCTCGGTTCAATTATAATACCACACTTGCAGCTATTTTTGGATAAATTTGCAAGACAAAATTTCCCCCCAGAAGTACTCCCTAGACCACTAGCGGCCACCTATTTGGCTATTCTGGTAGATCAAATAATGCGTTTTCTTATGGGAATAGAACGCAATTTATTGATCGTGCCATACGCTAGATCAGGATCGAACAAACAGCTACTTCTGCGACCAAGCTAATCCTCTCCTCGAGCCAATCGGCTCTTCCCCGGCTCAGATCCAAACCCACGAGACCAACGAATCAGGTGAACCGCACCACCGACACGCGAGACAGTCCACACGAACGTCACGAAACAGGTAAGCGCAAGAGACGGGGACGGGCGGGCCACCTACCAGTGGGCGCAGGTGGAGGTGGAGGCGGCGACGGCGGTGGAATCGGAGTCGGCGGCGGCCGCTGCAGCCATGGCGTTTCGTCGCAAGACCGGACGGATCGCCTCGCCTCTGGCCCCGACGTCCCGCTCCCGATCGAACCGGCGCTCGGGCGCTCTCGTCGCCGCCCAGACGAGCTGGGGCCGCAGCGGGGAAGGGAGGATGGGGGCGGAGACGCGGAGGCTGGATGGCCGGAGGTTTCGAAGTAGAGGAGTCAGGGGAGACACGGAGTTTGGTGGGGAGGTCGAGAGGAAGCAGCGAGGAGAGAGGGTTGGGCATGCCTGTCCTGCCGGAGTAATTCTAGATTTTGACTCTCTTTCGTATGGTATTTTTTTTAAGGGAAAATTGCTCTAATGCCACAAATTTATATGACATCCTTTCTTTTGCTACATACTTAAATATCTTTGTTAATATGCTACAAACTTAAGTATTTATTTCTTTCTTTTGCCATTTCCTCCACTTAAACTCTAAATTAATTGCAGTTTGCTTTTTCCTTACATGGAGTGACCGTTTTGCCCCTTCTCATTCCATACCCTACGCACAGCACAGCTTAGATCGATCAGATCGATCGATCCCCTCCCCTCACGCGCGCACAGGAGCGGAGATGGAGCCGGCCTCCCTTCCTGTCGCCAGCGACCCTCGACCCGGCGTCCTCCGGCGACCCTCTCCCGCCGGCGGCGCCCACGAAGTCCTCCGGCGTGGCGTCGCCCCCTCTCCCAACGGCGGCGCCGACGACCCCGGCCTCCATGGCGGCGGCGCCCACGACCCCGGCCTCCTCCGGCATGGCGGCGGCGCCCCCTCTCCAGGCGCGGTCGTTGGCGCCCACTGCCCTGGCGTCTCATCTCCCGACAACGGCGCCCACGATCCCGGCCTGCGACGACCCTTGCAATGCTGAAATGAGTGATGAAGTGATTGTTGCATATTTCCCAAATACACTGAAGCTTTGAGAATTTATGCTCCTTCCTTGCTTGTTGGTTTGGACATGGCGGCAATCTTAGCTTTGGAACAACTCCATACAGGCCATTGTATATATTTTGTTAAATTTGGCACTGCAACTCTAGGAAATTAGTCCAGCAGGAGATTAATGCAACAAAACAATGGAACAAATACACATCACAGGTTACTTTCATGGATTATGTACTCAAAACAGAAAAGTGTATTGCAGTTTAACTAAACATAACCATGTGTATGATCTGTTGTATTATCTCCTTTCATCAATTATCGATCATGTCATCAGGATATATATGCCTAACCAGCTTATCTGCATGTCAAAAACTGTCTACCTGACTATCAGCAATCTATTAGCTTTTGTACCATGCATGAGACGCATATCATTAGTAATTTCAAAGAACACAACTATCTGTATTGTCTGTAGTGTTATCTCCTGGCATCAATTCCCGACCATGCCATTGGGATATATATGCTTATCAATTAGTTACGTCGGAGAAAATCAATGAAGTTTGTAGGCAATGTCATGACAGGCAGCAATATGAGCAATGATTTGCACAAAGAATCTTTACTTCTAAATGGAATAATTCAAATATAGAATTGACATAAAGCAAAATGCTAGATGATACTGGTGCAATGAGTAGTCTGTAGAGCTCATCCTATTTCAGGTAATCAGCAGCTCAGACCAAAATTGACATCAGAGAAATTAGTTAACCTAAAGAATGAAACATACAAAGTAGTTCAGACGAAGGAATTGAGAGCTCCCATCAGGAATTGTCCCAGTTAGAGCTCCCATCAGGAATTGTACCAGGGCATCTTGGGGAGAATTTAGTAATGCACTGTAAATTTCTCCAAATGAGCACTGCCAAACATGCACATATAAGGGAAAAAACAAATGATTATAAGCACTCCAAATGAGAACATTATGATCAGGAGAGATAATATTTCAAAACATTTAGAACTTCATAAAATATGCATTAGTTCTTACAAAAATAAAGCAATATGACACATATTCATAGCCCATACATAAACAAAAGGTAATACTTCAGAACATTCATAAAGACAGTGGTTCCATCCCATATTCATTACTTTCAGCTAAAATAACAGAATTACACTAAAATTCTACTTCTTTTTCTTCCTCGGAGATATCTTCTTTGTTGATTTGGAGGCCTTCACTGGAGAAGATGTCATTGCAGGCTGTGATGGCCCTTCTCCCAATGCTTGTGCAAGCATCCTTCTTGTCATCACCCCTGGACTATCAATGATTTGTTGAGGAATGGAAACATTTGCTCTAGTAGGTGTGCTTGCTTGAGAAGTAGAAGTGTTCCTTTTTGTAGGCTTTCTTTTCCTGTTACAGAACAACAGTCAAATGAATTGCATAAAATGAAAACAGTAAATTGGATGACTACATTTTAATTACCTCTTCTTGGTGCCATTAAGAGGGCTTCTTGTGTAGTAAGAAATGCAAGTGCATGTTGACACGGTTTTCCTGTATGCTGCCATTCTTGGCATGTGCACTCCATTTCAAGTGTCTTCACAACATGTCTCAAATCACCTTTATTTGTATCTCTCACCTCTGCACTCCAATCAGCAGACCTATTCACTTTTAAGTGCCCAAGGCCCCTAGTCCTTACATTGGTTTGAAGAACAACAGCTGGTAGTATATACCCTTCTAGCTTCTAACCAATCCTCCTCCTCTTATCAAATAGCTCCATGACCATTCCCCTAATTTTGTCTGCTAGCTCCACCACAGGAAGATCCTTTATGCCCTTCACCTAGCTATTGAAACACTCAGCCAAATTGTTGTTAACGTAATCACACTTAATGTCAGGATTGAACATGCATCTCATCCACAACATGTTATGGTACTTTCCAAGATATTCAGCTACTTGAGGGCATTTTTGAAGGACCAAATCCATGTGGTAGTCAAATACATCACTCTTGTATGCTCTTGCCGCCGGCCACATGTTATTAGGGATGTCATCATGAAATTTCTTAACAAAATTTTCCATTAGGTGTCTAAAGCACTCCCTTTGTTCTGCTTGTGGAAACACACTCTTGACAGCATTTTCTAAGCCTTTACATGCATCTGTACAAACTGCAAGAAGAGGAGGTTCACCTATTGCCCTTTTGAGCTGACTCATAAACCAAGTCCAATTATCATTTGTCTCTGCTTGTATCAAGCCAAAACAACCGGAAACATCCAATTATGCCCATCCAATGCAGTTACAGCAGCCAAATGTCCATTCCATTTGCCATTCAAAGCAGTTGAATTTATACTAATGTATGGTCTACATCCATTCAAAAAGCCCTCAATGCAAGGCCTAAATGCAATGAAAAGCCTGTGGAAGTAGACATTACCTTTCACTGATTTAGTGTCAATCTCAACAATGCTACCTGGCGACCTAAGCTCAACCTCAGCCTTGAAGTTGTAAAGCAACTGAAAACTTCCTTCCCAACTTCCATAAATCTCATTCAATGCTCTTTCTCTCCCCCTCCAAACTGTATCATATCCAATAGTGACATTATGGTCATCCTGCAACATCTCTTGCATCTTTTTTGTACCCATGTTAGGATTGGTCCTCAAAATACTTACTGCCTTTGACGCAACCCATCGATAATTGGCCATAGAAGATCTGATCCTACTTGTAGAAGAGTAGTCATGTTCTTCAACAAGTCGGTTGACCTACAAAAGTATTATGAAAAGAAATTAGTAACAATGTCATGTAAAGTATGGGTTAGTTAGTGCAAGTTAGTACCCTTATTGCTGTCCCGTCTGGTGTCACCCGAGCTAAAATTCTCTAGGGGCATCCATCACCTTTACAATATCCCATGAATCTTGAACGGTCAGACTTCTTGATGCCCAACTCAAACTCCTCGTTTATTGCATATTGCCTAATCGCTAGCCTAAACTGATCCATCGTGGGATACATGGTGCCAATGGTTATCTCTGGATGGTCCATATCATAAGAAAAGTGACGTTCCTCAGGTATTACATCGTCAATAGGAATAGCAGCCCCCTCAACGTCTGGCAGCGCATTGTTCCTCTCCTGTTCAATACCTACGTTACGCCTTTCATTAGCTCTGTCATCTTCATCTCTAAGACCCAAAAACACAAACATCTCATCTTCTTCCATTGGTACATCTCTCCCTTCCTCATCAGGACCCCGTACTATCTGCAGACTTGCCCAATCCACTCGTTCTATTCCAGCGTCTATGTTGAATACGCAGTTAGGATCGCTTGTTCTAAATACGAAAACAAGTTAGTACCAAATAGACATTTAACCCTAATCAGTATTGAACATACGACGAAACATACCCGGGATACCCAATGTCTATTGTTCGCTCGTCCATCCCATTGACATTAGCGCTATTTAATCCAACAACCTATGGTTCCATTCAACAAAATTAAATGCAATTACAGATCAAAAAGACAAACGATTACATGACTTACCTCATCCTCGCTGTCATGGTTGGCTGCCATTGACGAGGCTGGAGCAACGGCGACCCAAGAGAGGAGGCCGAGGCAAGGGTCGTCGCTGGCTGGGCAAGATACAGCGTGGGCGCTGCCGCAGAGGAGGTCGGGGTTGTGGGCACCGCTGTGGAGGAGGCCGGGGTCGGGGTTGCCGCCGCCATGCCGGAGGAGGTCGGGGTCGTGGGCGCCGCCACGGAGGAGGCCGGGGTCGGGGGCGCCGCCGCCATGCCGGAGGAGGCCGGGGTCGTGGGCGCCGCCGCCATGGACGCCGGGGTCGTGGGCGCCACCGCCATGGAGGCCGGGGTCGTCGGCGCCGCCGTCGGGAGAGGGGGCGACGCCACGCCGGAGGCCTTCGTGGGCGCCGCCATCGGGAGAGGGTCGCCGGAGGACGCCGGGTCGAGGGTCGCCGGCGACGGGAAGGGAGGCCGGCTCCATCTCCGCTCCTGTGCGCGCGTGAGGGGAGGGGATCGATCGATCTGATCGATCTGAGCTGTGCTGTGCGTGGGGTATGGGATGAGAAGGGGCAAAACGGTCACTCCATGTAAGGAAAAAGCAAACTGCAATTAATTTAGAGTTTAAGTGGAGGAAATGGCAAAAGAAAGGAATAAACACTTAAGTTTGTGGCATATTAACAAAGATATTTAAGTATGTGGCAAAAGGAAGAATGGCACATAAGTTTGTGGCATTAGAGCAACTTTCCCTTTTTTAAATAGCATTTTAACACGGAGCTAAAGTGTGCAAGCGAGGTGTCGAAACACCCCCACCGCGCCAGGTCGCCTGGTGTGTGCGCCTGCCGTGCGAGGGAGATGGGGTGCCACTCCACCGGGCTAGGGCGCCTGACGTGCAACCTCACCACGTCAGTCTTTTGGTTTTTTATTAATACAAATTGTTATTAAAATTTAAGGTTTTTTATTTTTAGTAGCAATTTTAATTAAAAATTTAATTGCAAAAAATAATAGTAATATTTTTGTATTGATCTGATGGAAGTAATTATGGGAAAATAAAGAGCAATTTTTGTAGATAATACATATAGCAAATCATATTTGTACATTGTTATTTTTTAAAAATAAAAGGGCAGACAATGTAGATGTGTTGGTCTGTTTGTGATTTTCGTAGATTCTCAATGGTATAAAATCTATTAGACTGGCATAATATTTTGTGATTGTCATGTGTTGTTGTAGTGTGAGAAATTTTCGGAAGAATTTTGTAGGGACGATTAAGGCGTTAATGACTCGTAAGTATGAAGGTAAGTGATAACACGATGTACGATTGATCCATTTGTAATTTTCGTAGATAGTGAATTGTACAAAATATGTTAGATTCATAATAACAATTTGCGACCGTCGTATGTTGTTATAGTGCAAGAAATTTTCTAAAAAATTTTATGACGACGATTGAGATAGCAACTATTGGTAAGTACGAAGGAAAGTGATATTAACCACGAGAAGAATTGAATGCCGAAAGACGACGAGATTTGATGTTGCGAATTAAAATAGACTTTATAATAAAGCTGGGAATAATACGGCGCATAGGGTTTGGTTACATGCATAATAAACAACATCATGCACGATGCAACAAACCAAAATACTCCTACGATACATATGTGCCTTTCTGGAATGGAAATAAATTCGACCTTTGGAGAACTTGTGCGGGACAGCCCAACCTACTGCGGGACCAGGGCCATTTCTCCTTCCTTATGAGCTCGGCGTTGAACTCCTTGGTGGCCTCTTTGGCTTTCGTCACCATTTTCCTCTTTTTCTAGTGCTCCCTCTCGCGAGCCTCGCGCTCCCTTTGCATGCACACCTCGAGATGAGTTTTCGTCTCCCGACATATACGCTCGGTTTGCTGGTCATTACGGCGCTCCTCCTCCCAGATCTTGCAGGCCCTTTAGACATTTCACTCTTTGTAGTCGAGAGATCCACTGTCATGTGGGTGGATCTCTAGATCGATCCACTTGCATTAGCCACATAGCGATTCCAGGGACTACGGGTGGATGGGAGATGTTGTTAGTGTGTACTTTAAAAGAGAAATAGTAGGAAAACACACTGTAACTGGTCCTTACTAGCTATCAATAGCTGCTCATGTCCCGATGGCGGTCGGGATAGTCACAGGAATAGTTCGCGCAACCCCAGTAACACATTAGTCACAGGAGTAGTTCGCACAACCCCAGTAATGCATGTCCATGCTAAACCGCTGCTTAGAATTGAAGAATTTGCATGGGTCCCTACACCAACAGAGGGGCTATGTCTCCCCCACGGGGCGGGTGTTGTGACAAACGCTTGGTTGGAACGTTCAGGATGGACATGCTTATACGGGGGCATCATTGCGGGGATGTGACCTCTTGGCACGCTCCACTTGTTCGGCCTAGACTACAACAGCTCTTACTTGTTCGTCATGGGGCCGCAGCAGATGATCATCCAGTCTGGCATACCTGAGCGTGTTCGTGAGGCTCAGCAGCACGATCGGCTCCTTTCAGAGGTGCAAAAGAGGATCTCAGAGGGTCATTCTCGAGAGTTTAACGTGGATGAGAGTTGTGCGGTTCGTTTCAAAGGCCGACTCTGTGTACCATAGATATCAGAGGTGAAGATAGATATCCTTCATGAGGCTCACTAGACTCTGTATTCTATACATCCGGGTGAGACCAAGATGCATCGTGACCTGAAGCAAGTCTTCTGGTGGAAACAGATGAGGTGGACATTGCTAAATATGTTGCATCTTGTGGCGAATGTCAGCAAGTGAAGGCCGAGGGTAAGTGGCTTGCTGGATTGTTGCAGCCTTTGGAGATTCCTGAGTAGAAGTAGGAGCATATCACTATGAACTTTTTGGTTGGCTTGCCGTGCTTGCCTCATGGTTGGGATGCTGTTTGGGTTGTTGTGGATAGACTTACCAAGTCCACGCATTTCATTCTGATGAAGACGACCAATACAGCTCAGGATCTGGCCCTGTTGTATATTAGAAAGGTGTTGATATTGCATGGTGTGCCCAAGTCGATTATTTCTGACCGGGACACCAAGTTCATCTCCAAGTTCTGGCAAAGTCTTTAGGCTATGTTGGGCACAACAATTTCTCTTAGCATGTCTTTTCACCCTCAGACGGATGGTCAGTCAGAGCGGACCTTTCAAACTCTAGAGGATATGCTTCGTGCTTGTGTTCTGTCCTGGAAGGGTAGTTGGGAGGACCATCTGGCATTGGCGGAGTTTGCATATAACAATAGTTATCAAGCAAGTATCAAGATGGCTCCTTTTGAGGCTTTGTATGGCCGGAGATGTGTTTCTCCTCTTTGTTGGCATGCTGTGGGTGAGAGGTCTTTACTTTGGCCCAGACTTTGTTAAGCAGATTACAAAGAAGGTGCAGGAGATTTGATAGAACTTGTTGGCCGCTCAGAGCTGACAGAAGAGTTCTGCGGTTGTTCGGCGTCGCGAGTTGGAGTTTGCTGTTGGTGACCTTGTGCTCCTCAGGGTGTCCCAGCCAAGGGCATCATTCGGTTCAGTACCACCGGGAAGCTTAGCTTATGGTTACATCAGCCCGTTTCTAGTGGTTGCACACGTGGGTAGTCTGGCCTATCATCTGGAGTTGCTTGGCTCAATGAGTGGAGTGCATAATGTCTTTCATATGTCTATGTTGAGGAAGTATCTGCGGGACCCCGAGCACAAGATCGACCTGGAGTTGATCACTGTGGAGCAAGATCTCACTGTGGAGTGTCGACCATCACGTATCTTGGACTCGTCGAAGCGGGTTATGAGGAAGAGGGCCATCAGGTACGTGAAGGTCCTCTGGACGAATCAGTTTGAGCGGGAGGCGACGTGGGAGCTTGAGGATTAGATGCGGAAGAAGTACCCCGAGCTCTTCGATGTTGGTGAGTACTCGTAGTTGCTGTTACATGGGAGCTTGAGGATCATATGCGGAAGAAGTACCCCGAGCTCTTCGATGTTGGCGAGTACTCATAGTTGTTGTTTAACTTTGTTGCTCCCTTCTTTGTTGTACTCCTGTTCCGTGGTTCTGAGGTGTTAGATTCGGGGATGAATTATTCACTACAAGAAATCCTTCTTTCTATGACAAAAATCCTCATGACGGGGCAAATTTTTGTCATATAATATATCATAATATGACGCAAAAGTCTGTAGCGTCATAAAATCAGGACAGCCAGAACTATTTATGACGAAGCTATTTTGTTTGTCACATAAAGGTACTAAGTGTCGTCACAAAATGCAAGTCGCCAGGAGCCGGTTGACTGTGGCGTTTTTATGATGATATGTGTTGTTTTATGTGACGGCTGTGGAGCGTCACTATTTGTTATTTCAAACATGACGGCCCCCAACGTCAATATACCCCCAATAGGAGGTGGACCCTTGACCCCTCTCTGTTGACCAGTTTCATTCCCCATTTCCCCAATTGAAGACGGCGGCGAGCGACGGGCGGCCTCTGGGCGGAGCCAGCTCCCCATCTCCCCAACTGACGGCACGGCGGCCTCTGGGCGGAGCCAGCGCGCAGATCCGCTGCAAGCCCGCCCGGCGGAGCGCGGATATCCGGTGACCGGCGGTGACTCCATCTTGTTGGTCGGCGGCGTGCTCCTAGTCCCCAGGTGCGCCATTGTGGCAATGCCGCCCTCATCCCCCTCCCCGTTCCCGCTCCGTTGCCTTTCCCCGTCGCTCACCTTCCCCGTTTCCAGTTGATGTGTGAGGCCTAATCAATCCCCGCTCTCTCAAGTTCTCATGTCGCAGGCGTCGTCATCTACCGCTCGCACTCGGCGGTCAAGCGCAGCTAGGGTTTCCTGGCAACCCGCACCCCTTGCTGTTGTTGCTGCAGCGCCTCCGCCCACTGCTGTCGAGCTGCAGGCGCCGATTGATGATGTGACTGGGTTGCCGTTGATAATGTGCCCGGATTGCAAGGACGTGAGGGTGTTTGCTGCCACTACCACGCAGTCTGAGTATAACGTTGGAAGGAGATTTTTCAAGTGCCCCAGGAAGAACTATCAAAATGTCAGTGTTATAATCATTTTGCATTGCCCAAATTTCATTCTTGTTTGAATGGGCATGCCTGAGAATGGTAGTGTTTTTAGCATTCAGTGGCTGCACTATTGATGTTAATTTGCCTGTTGTTTTAATTTGGATGTAGGGGACATGTACTAGGTATTGGTTGGAGGAAGAATATGTGGTGTTCCTTCATGATAATGGTTATCTACTGTCAGCTTCCTCGACCATTGCAGCAGCTTCGACAACAGAAGTTCTTGAGATGGTGGAAAAAATTGATAGCTTAGAGCAGAATTTGAACAAGGTGAAGGAAATGGTTGGCAAGAACAGGGAAGGCATGGGAAGCTGCATTTGTCTTGTGTGTGGCTGTCTGAATGTAACATTCCTGGTGTTGGCCATCCTTTTGGTTGTAACTGTAGTGTTGAAGTAGGCAATGATGATGAAGTAGGACATGTTGTGAAGTAGGTTGGATATGTTGGCCACATTTGATATGCTTTTGGCTATGATGATGAAGTAGGCTAGGACATGTTGTATTGAACCTGTTATCCAGGATGTATTTGCAGTTGGTATGAAATATGTGCCTTTGTGCTGTTGGACATCTCTTGTGTGCATGGATATGTAACCTATCTGTGTGATGAAATATGCGCCTTTCTGATGTATGTTGGAATTAAACATCCCTTTTGCTTTGATGTGTAACCTGTGTGTGATGAAATTTTGGCAGCATGTATGTAACTTCCAGCATATATATATCATGACAGATCCTGTAATTTCCATGACACTGTCAGGTTGTCATAAAAACCCAGAATTTTTGTAGTATATATCATCTCAATGAATTCTGGGGAGCATATAACATATCTATGATATTTTGGCAGCATATAGCCTGTATGTAACTTCCAATAGGTTACATGTGCATAGAATAGAATTCATAAATCAAGTTTAACATTGAAACAGAATCATTGCATACAAGGTCTTACAATTTCATAATTCAGATACAAATTTCAATAGCATAATTTAGATACAACAGAATCGCTAATAGAAGTTCATGGTTCACAAATAGCTCCAGAAATGCAAAGGTTAGTCATCATACTGTCTTCTTCTGATATACTCGCTTCGTCTTGACTATGGTACTCAAGGAAGGTTTCATCTTCATCTTCGTCGTCTGTTTCATCACCTTGAGGTGTTTGTTGATGTCGACGGATGCTCTCAACAAGATCTGCACTAATAGGGCTGCCTGGTTGATTATCCATGTGCAACAAATCCATATTAGGATAAATGTCTCCCACTGTACAATCTCCTAACGAAGTATTGTCCTCTTGGTATGCCTCCTGACATCTCATCTGTACTTGTTCATCGATTAGTTGTTTTCTGTCGGACTCTTCAACATCAAATATATGTCGGTGGCCAAATTCTTGTACCACTCGCCAACATGGACCTAACTTTGTATCTTCCAAGAAAAATACTTGTGAAGCTTCTGTGGCTAGAATGAAAGGATCATTCTTATACCATCGGCCTTCGATGTTAATGCTCTTGAAGTAACCATCATCTTTCATCTGGTATGTCCTTCCCTCAAGATTGTACCATTCACACCGTAATAAGATAACAGATCTATCTCCTTTGCTGTTCTTAGTGTAATTCAACTCAATAATGTCTGTGATTGTCCCATAGAAGTCAATAGTGTCATCATTGTGAGTACCTGCAGTCTTGATGGTGGAGTTTTGTGTTTTCCTGTGTGCCTCACGAGCCATAGTGTGGTACCGTACCCCATTGATTATACAGGTTGTGTATGATCGCACACGCCTATCCGGCCGACATGCGAGTGAGTACAGGTATTCATCAACATTTGTTGTGCCTTCGTATTTCAATCTGGTAATCTGCAGAAAAACACAAAGAATTGGTGAGTTTGAAAATTTATTGTATCATAAATGATTCCGCTGCTTTGAGATAAAAAGCCTTTGAAGGCGTGGAATTATTGGAAAGTAACGCAGAACCTTGTGAGGAACTTTCTTTCTGCCCTCCTTATTCACTTTCCATCTTGATTCGCCACAAACTGGGCAATGATCATCATTGGCATGGTCCTTCCAAAATAAGGCACAATCATACTTGCACACATGAATAGAAACATAACCAAAACCAAGCTTCCGAAGTAGAGCTTTAGTTTCGTTATAGGACTTAGGGAGACCGGTAACAATCTTCAACGATGTTGAAAGCAACTCAAGGAATGCATTGAACCCAGAATTTGTTATCCGATTGTACACTTTTATATGCAACAGTTTAATAATGAAAGTTAGCCTAGACTCCTCGGTGCAACCTGGATAAAGTTCACGCTTTGCCTCTTCCATGATTTGTTGATATAAGTTACCACCGAAGCCATGGCTTGCTGCGGTGTACAAATCTTGAATCAACCCCTGAACTCCCCGTGCACTATCTTCTATGACATCTTCAGCTTGTCCTTCATCATCAAGTGGAGCCTGGTCATTTCCATCCCATGATTTATCTTCAGTACCAACAGCGAGTGTGCCATCATCTTGTTGAACATCATTATCTCCCTCTCCATGGTGAATCCACCTTGTATAGCACCTAGAAATACCATTGATGTGGATATCCTCCTCTACCTCATCTTGACTTTTTTGTATTTGGTTCAGGCATCGACGTCATGGGCACTTGATTTCCTCATCTGCACTAAATCTACTTCTGACATGTTCCATGAATTGTTCAACACCAGACATATAGGGATCACTAAATGGTGCACTGTTATAAATCCAGCTTCTATCCATCTCGACCTGGATAAATTTAGGTGCCAAAATGTTACAAATCGAGCTTCTATCCTTCAATTCAATTAAAGGCACTGCAATAACAAATCTAAAGGGGAAGAGCTATGGCTCACCTTGTACAATGGCCAGCGAGGCAGCAGCTGCCAGCTGGGGTGGCCGGCGAGGCTGCTGGTGGGGGGGAGGGGGGCGAGGCAGCAGGTGGGGTGGCCGGCGAGGCACCAGCTGGTCTGGCCGGCGCGGCTCCAGCAGGGGTGGTGGACGTCGAGGATGCAGGTGCCTAGGCCGGCGAGGCTGCTGGTGGGGGGCGGCGAGGGAGCAGCTGGGGTCGCCGGCGAGGCTGCTGGTGGGGGGGAGGGGGGCGAGGCAGTAGGTGGGGGGGCCGGCGAGGCAGCAGCTGGGGTGGCCGGCGAGGCAGCAGCTGGGGTCGCCGGCCACCCCTGCTAGCAGGTGGGGTCGCCGTCGCGGCTCTTGCAGGTGGGGTGGCCGGCCAGAGCGCGCGTGGCCGACCTGTGCCTTCTGCTTCTTAGCCACAGCATGCTAAGTACCCCCCTTTAATGACATGTGGGCCCTGCATGCTAATTAGCCTTGACTGCCATGTGGGTCCAACGTTTGAATGACATGTGGGCCCTGCATGCTAATTAGCCTCTCTTGTAATGAATTCATTGTGCAAACATCATTTCTCTTTTTAATCTATGGCAAAAACTTGTAACTAGTATTTCTCCCACATACTAACTCCAAATGTGATGCTTTTTTTTCTAAAATTTTCTAAAATCATGATCTATCAATTTATTGCGTTGATTTTGGTCATCTTTTCATGTGACAAAGTTTGAACAATTCAAAATTTGAATTTCAAAAAAATGACAACTTTAAACCAGATTTTGAAACTCCAAATGATTTCAACTAAAAAAGTCATGAAAATAAAAGTTGTAGAACTCATCAAGATCTACAACTTTTATTTTGGTCATTTGTTTATCCGACAAAGTTATAGTAACCTTATTCACAAATTTTACGTATCCCTCTTATAGTTTATGAAACTATAAGAGAGATATGTAAAATTTGTGAACTATATTACTATCACTTTGTCGGATGAACAAATGACCAAAATAAAAGTTGTAGATATTGATGAGTTGTGCAACTTTTATGTTCATGACTTTTTCATTTGAAATTACTTAGTACCCCAAAATTTTGTTCGAAGTTCTAATATTTTGAAATTCAAAATTCAAACAGTCCAAACAAAGTCATATGAAAAAATGACCAAAATCAAAGTGGTAGATCTCGATGCGTTATACAACTTTGTTTCTGACATTTTTTCCAGTTGAAATAATTTATTACCACAAAAATCTATTTGAATTCCTAATACTACTAATACGGTCACTGACATAGCAGACCCACTACGCCAGGACCAAAAATTGGCCAGTGCAGGCTCTGCCACCGACATAGCGGACCCACCGCGCCAGACCAAAATTTAGCAGCTACACCTTGCAGCTCTCTCACGCTGATTCGCTCACCGACACATGGGACCCACCACTCCTCCCGCTCAAGAAGGCCAAAATTCCCCTCGCGGCCGCAGCTTGCCTTATCCTCAGACAAAGGGGAAAAATCTCCACTCCCCACAGACCTAGTGCCGCCACTCGCCCATCCCGCCGCCACACCTCCGCCAGTGCCTGGATCCGCCCATCCCGCCGCCACACCAACGCCGGAGGCCGGAGCGGCCCATCCCGCCGCCTGTAGCTGCTACGTCCCCAGCCAACCTCCTCCCTCCCCTCAACCTAGTGCCGCCACTCGCCCATCCCGCCGCCACACCAACGCCGGAGGCCGGAGCGGCCCATCCCGCCGCCTGTAGCTGCTACGTCCCCGGCCAACCGCGTCACGCGTGATCTCCTATCCACAGGTTAATGACTTTGAATGCATAGATTAGAACATGATGAATTTTGCTGAGATTACAGTTCTTTTCTTTCTAGTTTCTGCTTTTGCCTTGTAGCTATGGCAATTAGCAATTTGTAAATAGTATGTTCCATATGAATCTGCTGAAACAAAATGAATGCATTGCAATGTTCTGTTGTCTCACTTATGAGGAGATGGTAGTTCTTGATCAAGAGTGTAGTGAGCATAAGTATTGTATTGTTCAGTATTTTCTTTTCAGGTGTGGTGTGTAGAGATATTGCCTTTATGAATAATACTTAT
The DNA here is from genome assembly GCA_017311315.1 of Dendrocalamus latiflorus. Classification (NCBI taxonomy): domain Eukaryota; kingdom Viridiplantae; phylum Streptophyta; class Magnoliopsida; order Poales; family Poaceae; genus Dendrocalamus; species Dendrocalamus latiflorus. The sequence continues at coordinate 35,974,225 of CM029651.1, read as the reverse complement.
GTATTGCCTCTTCTTCTTGTTGTAGAAGAGTACTGATGTTAGCTTTGTCTCTAGCATGTTGGTTTGCTTCTAGCATTTAGTAGAATAAGTTGCATTATCAAGTTCATCATTTGAAAGTGCTTTTTGACTGACTGTTAGTTCTTTCTTCAACTTTTTTTTTTATAGAAACTGAATCCAGTTTCTGCTCTTTCTGCGTTTCATCGTAATAAGTATTAGAAGAAATGCCAAAAAACAAGTATGCGCAGGAGAGGGACGAGAACGTTAAGAAGGTTCAGGATGTTTTTAAGTCTTTGGGTATTCCAGTGTTAGCACAGACTGTTAGGGATGTTTTTTCAAAAGGGAAAGAGGGCAAAGGGAAGAGACTAGTGTCTGACAAACCAGAATCTGACATTGAATATGATCCATCCTCTGACATTGATAACCAATCTGACAGTGATGAGGTCAATATTGAGGTGAGATGGATTACTAGGCCAATTTACAAGTTTACATATCCGTCTATTTGAAACATATACTTCATTGTAGTTATTTAATCTATTGCTGTCTTCTTAATTTATAAGATGCATGTTTCTCTTGCCAGGTATGATCAATGGTTCCAGGAACTCGCCCTCAACAGAAGAAGCAAAAGGCGGCTACAATGGCGGCTGCCAAGCAGCAGCCACCGCGCACGCCAACCAGATTCACCAGGGCCAGTGCAGCCATGTCTTCGCCTGGTGCAAACACTAGGACCACTGCAGGCCGTCCGCCACCTAGGCCAAGAGAGAACTTGCCTACTAGGAACAATTTGAAAGCCAACCCTAATACAAATGCCATTTGCAGTAGCAGCCATTTGCAAGGCCACCTAACTACAAGCGCCAGGCAGAACACAGAAACTACAAACACAGTGCCTAGTTCTCCTAGATTCACCAGGACCAGTGCAGCCATGTCTTCACCTAGTGCAAACACAATGCCTAGTCCTCCTAGATTCACCAGGGCCAGTGCAGCCATGTCTTCGCCTAGTGCAAACACAATGCCTATTCCTACCAGACCCACTTCTAACCTGTCTCAGCAACCTACTCCCATAAACATTGTGAACCCAACAGTTTCTGCGGACAACTCGCCAGGTGGACAAAGCTCTAGGCAAAGCAATGACATCAATGAGTCGGCTGAGCAATTTGATGCTGCTAATTCAGAGGGTCATACAACTGAAGGAGAACCAGTCCATGACTCAGTTCTAGGTAAACAATATGTGTTTCCAAGCATTAGTTTCTCCATTCAATATCTACAATTGGTACTGCTATAATAAAACATTTCTATTATTATTTGCCAATGCAGCGCCCCCAAAGAATGTCTGCAAGAAAACTATGGGTCATGGCTTAGAGAAGATGATTAATAGAGGAAAGAAGCTGGCTATCGAGGTGGTTGAAGGGAAGAAAAGACCTGAGGTCCCACTTCAAGCCGCGAAGCTGGCATCAGAATGTGGTGTTGCCCTTAGAGACAACCTGCCTATCTACACATCTTGAAAAGAATATGATAATGAGCAGGGGCAGGTAGAAGTATCAAAAGTGCTTAGGAAAGTGGCGGTGAGATAGCTATTTCATTCTTCCAAATATTTTCATGCATTACAATACTCCCATGTGAAAATTGTGTCTAATAATTCATTTGTGTGGCTTCAGTCAAGGTTGGATGTGGATGTTAGGAATGAGGGACCAAGCAAGGCTGCATGCACTGATATCATTAAGAGGGGAGTAAGGCAGCAGAGGTATCACCTTAAAAGGAAGTACTTCGACGACTCACTGACAAGAGAACAGCTGTTGGCCAAAGAACCTCCACCTAAAATGAAGAAAGAGGAATGGATCCAGCTGGTTGAGTACTGGTGTGACCCAAAGAATCAGGTCCATGCCTGCATTATCTGCATTTGCTAATATGCAATGCAAACTGTGCATGTGAATGAAACCTCTGTATTGCATTTGTGGTGCAGGAAAAATGTGCTAAGAATAAGGTAAACCGAGGCCAAGTGCAGCTTCACCAAAGGACTGGATCTAGGTCCTATATTGCCCATCGATACAGCCTGGTACGGATACTATTACTTTCTGTGTATTCCAATTATAAGGAACTGTGTGCCATTAATTAGTTCTTGCACGGAAATGTGAAATGTTATGGAGACAAACCTGATTGCCTGATGTTTGTTTGGATCCAATATGTGTGCCAACTGGGAATCTGTCCACTGATTATCAAAGCACTGAAATCTGTCCAGGTTGCATTGATGCACAATTTTTTTTATGTCGATGGCCAACTGGGAATCAAATACATGTGGATGTTGATTGGCAAATCATAGTAGTAATTAGTTGACTATGCCAGTGATTGCATTTGTTGTTGGCATAAAAAATCTGGAGGCAGATACTTGTATGATCTATAGTGCATACATATTTTGGCATCTTGCTGTTGATATGTAAAAATAATTTATGGCTAATCTTATATCCCATGTTTGTCCAGCCCTCTCTTTACCTTCACGGATATCATTATAATCCAAATTTTTTGCATGCTACAGAGGCCTAAGTACAACAACATGGATCCAGATCCTGTTGATTTCTTTGGGGAATGTATGAATAGTCCGCAAAATGGTCGTACTCCTCTTGCAAATGAGATATATGTAAGTTACATAATTATTGGATACATGTACTGTACTCAAGTAAATGCCTGGTTGAACACTGTTGTATGGCCTTGTTAAGTGGATTCATTCTATATAGGAACATATGGTTGCAGAGAAGGAAAGAGAACCAGAAGAAGGAGAAGCACAAAATTCTCCCTCCAAGATTGTTGCCGACAGTCTGAGCCAGATCAGCCATTCATCCACCTTCCTTCCAAACATTGGTGTTACTCGAGTGTCGAAGACTGCCCGGTCTACATCGACGGCCGCAGAAGCACGCCTGCAAGCTCAGTTTGAGGCAACACTCCAAGCAGAAAGAGAGGAAGCTGCTAGGAAGAAGGAACAGTTGGAAGCACAGCTTCTTGCTCAGCAGTCCTCACTTGAAGCCAACCAAGCAGCACTTGAAGAAAATCAAAATTTACTGCGCCAGACCCAAGAAGAAGTGAAGGGGATGCATACCAAGTTTGAAGAGACTAATGCACTGCTGCGAGCTGTGCTGAAACTTCAGAAAGATTGAGGTAGGTCTGAATGCAGTTTCGGTTGATGATGCCTTTGCCTAAGCTTTTGCTGCCTTGCTAGAACACCAAACTTTCTCTGTTGTTGGAACTTTGTGCACTGTGTTGTCAGATGATGTGTTTGATGTGTTTGAACCTGCAAGCACTGTGTCTTATGCTCTGGAATGTATGTGGATGATGGCTTGGTTGAAATGTGTATGCTTTATGAGCTCTGATGAGAATGCTGGAAAGATCTGTCTGACATTGGTCATTGAATTGATACATATATTTGAGCCACGTTCGTCATCGAATGAAAGGAAAATTTATGACGACCTAGAGTCGTCTCAAGATGTCTCTAACTACCTTACATAACAAGACAAAATGAAAATGTCACAAAATCTGCATAATTATATATGACGCTACCGTATCGTCACAATAAGTTGTCTAAATCAGGGTTCCCAGGACACAATTTATGACGCTTGGCGTATTAGGTGACGAGTTCACCAACCAATATGTGACAGTCACAGTCGTCATTAAATGACAACAATATATGACGACACAACAAAACCGTCACAAAAGGTCATCACATTTTGTGACGGTTTTCCATATTTTCGTCACAACGTACATTTTGTGACGGTCGTTATATGACGACCTTCATGACGGTGGTTTTTTGTCATACCATTCATTTTGTGACAAATTCTGTACTTTCCATGACACTTTCATTTTGTTATAAAAGCCCAAATTTTTTGTAGTGATTTTTAGGAGGGGAGAATGTAATGCCCTAGATGTCGATTCAGTCTTTCTTTCGTTGAATCGCGGAAGGCGGGTGTGGGCTATGGATTTGTCAAAAAAAAAAAGAAAGAGGAGGGTTGGTGGGCTATCCAGAGAGGGAGACCGGACCTTCCACCTCCCCACCTTTGGCCTAGGCCGGCCCAACCTAAGGCCCAGCTGCCCCCTTTTTTCCCCCAACCCTAGGCCGCCCCCTGTGGTAGCCACCCCTCTCCCCTGCGTCAACTTCCCCCTGTGCCCTGCTGCTCTCCCTTCTAGAAAGAAGAAGGGAAGGAAGGAGAGAAAGAGGGAAGGAGAGGAAAAAGAAAGGAAGGAGGAAAGGATTTCTTGTGTGGACGACCTAGGTTTGGAATCCTTACCTTTCCTCTCTGTTTTAGAATGATCTTAGGCATTTGGCTCATCATCAGGGGTAGATCATCTAGAAGAAACCATCGTTCTACGCTTAATCGGTGTTCTACTCGTAGTCCGATCGGGCGGCGCTGCTGTTTGGGTGGTTTAGGAGACCAAGTCAATTTTTTTGTAGATCCCATGATAGGAAAGTTGTAGAGGACTCAGAGACCTAGTTTTTGTTTTTTTTTCATAATTTTTGGACGAGTGGATTGGGCGCAATAGAGTTTGGAAGTCTATTGTGTAGCAGAGATGGTTTCAGGATTCAATTTTTGTTCCTGGGCAGGTTCAAAGGCTCTAATGATTTTTATGAATTTTGTCATAACAACGGAAGTTGTAGATAATGTTGTAACATAGCTACTGGTAAAAGTCTAGAATTTTTGGAGTAGTGTACTGTCGGTGATGGTATGTAGAAATCCACTGGTCAGAATTTAGAGGCAGATTCTGTCCTTGGTTTTCCATTGCGAATTATGCCCTTTTAACAACAAAATAAAATTATGGTGTCTTTGCGAAAGTCGTAGCTTTCGTTCTATAGATTTCAAAAATACTATTTGTTTTTACGGTCCATTTAGTGGATTAAAAGATACGAGAAAGACAGGCAGCACTGCTACAGTAAGCTGAGCATCGGAACGACAGTTTGAGAGGGAATTGTCGGGTTTCGGGCGTAGTGACGCTTTACCTTTAAGTTATGAATGTTATATTGAGGTTTTGTGTTGAATAGTGATTTGCGAATATGTGGCTTTGTTCCTGACCGTACTTGAGCCCTTTGCCCCTTTGATAGAGGCAAATAAATATAGCGGTTATTGCTACAGTTTAACTTATTAAGTTAACTGCCTTCACCATAATTGTTGAGGTTTGGTAATTAATCCACCTTTAAATAAAGTTGTCCTGCTATGCTATATGCCTTATTTCACATATTATTGTCTGTGTGGTTTTATTACTAATGAATAAATCATGGCCATATCATGCATGTCATAGTATATCATTTGCATTGAAGCTATGTCGCCGCATCTAGCCGCGATCGTACCAGTATATCATCGTACATTGCCGTAGAACGATGCACACTCTTACATTGCCAGGTAAGAGCTCAATGTATCATTTACATACATATGTATTTCATGAAGATAACCCTTGTTCTGAGGTTTTAAGAGGTATTGGCTCGTGAGAGTCACTTGTGGCACATGGAATTTTCTTATGGTTGCTGTTGGTAGTAATTGTGGTTTTGGATATGAATGAGGATATAGTGTGGATGATGAGAATTAATTGTTAAGGATTTATCATTGTACCACAAGTCATTAATTTGATGCTTAATCATCCACAGTTTAATTAACTTGTTAAACAGCTTGCTTGCTAAGATTTTATCTCGCCTGTGTATTCTCTCTCCCAGATGATCCTTGAGCATGTTGGAAAGGGTAGTGCAGCACGACACCATTATACAAGTCTTCATGAGTTTTGCTGTAATAAGTTAAAGTATTTTTAATCATTTATTTCTCCCAGTCGTTGAGTATTGTATCTTAATGATGCTAGATTGTGGTTGGCTTTAGTGTGGTTTGAACATTCAAGCTATGTTGATAAAGAATGTTAGTGCGCAGTTTTATGTCCTTATATTGTTTTACTATCTCCCATTATATGTTATGTTGTCATGTTTTCACATAGCCCCTCTTTTTTTGCCGAGTTTACTTTGTAATCCAGTTGGTCGTAAATGTAGTTTGATATCATCCCGGAGTAACGTGGTTCCTAGGATGTTACATCACGCTGCCTCACATCTGCCGTGCGGCACCGCCCTCCCCCCGGGGGCGGCGTCTTCCGTTTGTTATTTTTGTGCGGTCGGTATCATTTGTATAATTACATGTTCAAAAATAAGCAAATACCGTCAAAAGCTCTGCAATCAAGCGGCAGTAGGTAGGAGGTAGGAGTGCGTGGTCCAGATTATAGCACTGTATTGCCCTCGTGCTGGATCGATCTCGAGATCCCAATCACTCAATCAGTGATGCATGCGTGTGCCTGCCTCCCAAACGGCTGCCCTTCTATTTGCCGGCCGGTGAAATCGAGTTAGTACGTAAGTACTAGATGACCTGTCGATCTTCATCAACCAGATCTCTCTTTTATTTGCTCGTGACCAGTGCGATATATACTAGGCATGTTGCATGCGTGCATACCGTGTCACTTGCATTGCCCGGTCCAGGTTAGGCAAGACGAGGCAAGCCTCCAAGCAGTTAGCCAGCTAGAGTACATAATAAGTGTACCGGCTGGTCCACGGAGGCATAAACCCATGCATGTATATGCATCCATGGCCGGCGCGTCGGCACATGGCTGGGCTCGCTTCTCGTCGGTGCATCTCCCCTTTAATTTCCGACCGATCGAAAGCTCCTTTAGTGCGTATATATTGCCTTATTATTGGTGGTGCCTGCCTGGGTTTGGCTAGCTTCGTGGGCGCTAAAAATGGACGGCGACGGGGAATGGCTTACGCGCTGTGGCGTGGGCCCTTTTTTTTAAATGAGCATCGATTAAGAATCTTTTAAATAATTATTTTTTATTAATATTATATAAGTATGCCATCAATTAAAAAATTACAGAAATAATACTCTGGCGTTATTTCAAATGGCCATTGGCGCTCTGACATGATTCTGTCACCATTTCAGAAATTGATAGACGGCTTGTCGCTAAATCAATCGATGACAATGCGTCACATGTGTTGTCGTCATTTCAATTGGCAATAGATAAACCAATCATCAATTGAAGTGGGGACAAAAACCCCAGATAAACCAATCGTCAATTGAAGTGGCGACAGAAACCCGCACAACCTTAATTGTCATTTCAAATGGCGACAGATGCCCCTTTTCCCCCATTTTAAGTCTAAAAACCGTTCATTTTGATTTGGTAACAAAAGAAACCGGGAAGAAGGGGAAACATGGCATACAGGGCTGGAAGCTCAAGGGGTGGGAGGAACGATGGTGATGGACTAGGTTTCAAGGTCATGACCCTTATCTCAAAGACTCGAGTATGTATGATCCCCTACACCTTGACCCCCTAAGCTTCGATCTACCACTCAATACCAAGGAGTCCTACACCCCTAGAAATTCCCTCTATGACTACACACACATCCTTGAACCTTGGCTCCAATGCAAGTACAAACTTGACACGGTGATCCAGTTTTCTGACAACAACACGCACCTAGGACGTCGATACTTTCACTGCCCTTTGTTCATAGTAAGTAGTTTATTTACTCGTATACTTGCACGCATGCATCACTTGTAATCACCTTGTCTTGCTTGCAGATCACGGATTGCAAGTTCACCGAGTAGGTAGATCAACTTATCCAATACCTACCCAGTTTTACATCCACACTCTCCAAATCTACCTAGAAGAGATACGGGAGGAGCTCAAGACAGGGAGGATCAGGGAGGGAAATAATGAGGATGTGGTCCATCTCGGCAACGACTACCACTTTTGCTATTGCACGACTTGGAGCTGTCATTGCACCTGCCACTACCATGACAACCAACCACGTTCATGCCACCTTGATGGCCGTCATTCTATGTGGGTGCCGTACGGTCTACCATTTTCAACTTAGGGGCTTCCCCCATAGGCCCTACTAGAACTAAGTCCATTAATATCATTTATGTTCAGCAAGGCCCACATGTATCTTAGATGTAGTTCTGTTTGATGGTCCATGTATGTTGTCATTTGTATCGTATTAGTAGTGCAATATAAAATCCCACAAGACGAACCATGTTCATGTGTAAAATTTATAACTTGTACCAGCTTTTCTCAGTGATTAGACTTTCTCAGTGAAACGACAGCACGCGCCAGTGGTTCTCAGGGAATTGACAACACATGCTAGCTTTTTTAGCGAGTTGACAATGCGTACCAGCTTCTCTCATAGAATTGACAGCACACACTTGCATTTTGCATGGGCTAGCTTTTCTTAGTGATTACACTTTCTCTGTGAATCGATAGCACATGCCAACTTTTCTCATTGAATTGATAGAGCACATATCTTTTTTCAATGAGTTAACAATATAAACCAGCTTTCTTTAGTGAAATGACAACAGCATGCTAGCTTTTCTGAGTTAGAACGTAGCACACACTAGCTTTTCTCAGTGATTAGACAATATGCAGTAGTTTTTCTCAGTGAATTGACAGCACACACCAACTTTTCTTAGCGAATTGGCAACATGGGCCATTTATTTTCAATAAGCTGATAACATGCACCAGCTTTTCTCAGTGATTACACATGACGTGCTAGATTTTTCTTAGTGTGTAGAGAACACCCTCCAGTTTTTTTGAGTGAATCGACAATATGACCGATCATGCTCACAAGATTCCCTCTCGTTGATATGAGTGCACTTTTGTTTAGCAAAATTCACTCCAAAACACTAAGCGCTAGCCTCCTATAATGGGGGGGGGGGGCATACTCCACGACTAGAGCGAACACTCCAGTCAAGCTAACATCGAAAATAGGAGGAGAGGAGAGGGAGGAGAGACGCAGAGGATGTCGAGCTATAGAGAGATGCTTCAGAAGTGAAAGTAGTTGCCAAGAAAAAGGGCTCCTACCCTAACAATTCTTGTAATGATGCACCTGTGCCACCTGAGTTTCCCCGCGCCACAGTACGTCTGCAGTAATCCGGCACATATCATTCAATCAACACATATAGCGACCACTGCCCGGGCGCACTACACGTGTGGCGATAACCACATAAGTGAATATTATGTATTGATAAATCACATCATTCGTGTGCCGCTAACTTTCCCATGCATGGTGCTAGATAAGGGAGCGTTGCTACTTCTTCCAATGGATCAACGGCCTGGAGAGGTATGATAGAGCATTTACCGAGCGAAATACATGCTCAGCTACCTAGTGGCGCCCAAGAACTTCACTCATTGGAAATCTTATGCCTTCAAGGACAAGAGAAAGGAGAGGGTGGAAAACAAGGAAAAGGCACCGATGGTCCCCGATGCTCCTACTGAATGACAATTTATTTCGGACTGGGACAAGTCTATAGAAGTTGTGGAAGCTGAGTACTGGACGGCCGTCACGAAGGCTAAACCCCACAGGGAAGATAAAGGAAAGGCACCGATGGACCAAAATGTATATGACAAATGATTACAAGCCTAACTTCTTCTCTATCCCGAGTGTTTTTATTCCAAAAGACGCATATGTATCTTAGCTGTAGTTCTAATTGATAGCTTGTGTATATTGCCATTTGTATTATAGGAGTTTTGAAGCTACACATATACACTTATCCAAAACTTATGCGCCATGTAATTCACACCGTCACTATTAAATTTTATGTTGGGCTCGAAAATGATAATTACCTAAACCCGAATCTTGAATACAATGTTATGCGCCAAATTCTAACGTTAATAGTTAGCTATTATTTCCAAACTACGGAAAGTTAATATTTAAAGGAATGATTTCATGGCTAATCCTCTATTTTTAATATTAATATATTATTTTGAAACTATTGAAAGTTAATAGTTAGCTATTATTTCGAGATTGCTGAAAGTTAATATCTTCCCTGAAAGTTAATAGATAGCATATGTTTTTTTACTACCGTGGGTCCTCAGTCGCTAGTTGGAATGATTTCAGGTCTGTGCTCTTTTCTGAAACATGATCTTAATTTGTGAAAAGACCAAAATGCCCCTTCTTCTTTCCCACTGTCTTCCTCAACATCTCCTTCCTCTGTCGGATCTACTGGCAGCGTTGGCGAGCTGGGTGAGGGCGCATGCACGTCGATATGGGCGCAGATGCGCCGCACGGTGTTGACGCCGTGAGTGTGTGCGACAACAGCGGCGAGCGCGGGGGCATGCTGCAAATACAGCTTTTCACGTGCAAATTTCAGCCAAAAAATAGAAAATGCTAGAATAAGAAAATAGTGGTAAATCTTGACTATTTCTATAAATTAGGTGGCACATCCTCAAAACCAATCCTTAAGGTTGTAATTCATAAAGCGGCAATCTTTATGGTGCCAGATATTTGATTTTCCCTGTTCTAAAAGAAATAAAACAATCCTTGTCAGGCTAAAAGACGTAGCAGAGGAACCCATTTTTCATGGTACTTACACTACACGCGCGTGACGCTAGGAATTTTTGCGGTGTATCAACGGCTAATAGCGCGGGCACTCCCCTGCTCGTTCGCGCGCACGCTGGCTCCCTCTCTGCCGCGCGCTACAGGGCCCGCCGTATAAATAGGACCTTTCTTAGGCAGCCCCTGCTTCGTATCAGATATACCCGTTGATTTGATCCGATCCGTAGTATTTCCGTCAGGAGAGGAGAGGAGAGGGAGGGAGCAATCATAGCGCCCCGCTTCCTTTATAAAAAGCGTCGCCCCCGCTTTTCCTTCCCTGCCTGCCACACCTCCATCCATCGCCGCGCCCCCGCCCCCGCTCCCATCCTTCCTTCGCTCGCTCGTGTGCCAGCCGCCCGATCGGATCCCTCGCAGGTACCGACTCGCCGTCTCTCCCGCCGATCATCCCAAAGTTTTTTTCGTCGATTTCGGAGGTGTACGAGGTCTTTTGATCTGCATTAATGCCGTTCTGGTGTGCTGATGCGATCGGATTGTGCCGGATTTTGGTCGAGGATTGTGATGCGTGTGCCATTGTGTGATTACCGGGAACGGTTACGTTTGTGGGGGGTTGGGAGCGTGGAAATGCGGCGTTTGTTTGATCGTGTTACGGTTAGTTTGTGGGCTGGTGGTTACTTCAACCGATCGCCAGCAATGTTTGGGGGGGGGGGGGGGGTGAGAAAAGAATGTGTGTGATCAGCGGATTAATTCTGAAAGCCACCACCATGTGATTTTTTTGGATAAATCAGTGAATCGGTTCAGTGGCTGCTGCAGTGAGCACTTTGGCTTGTGCAGTGAGCACAGTGGCCGATCGGATCTGCTGCTGGGCCGGCCTGTTACAGTTGTTATGTGGGGATCAAGAGATTTTGGTTGATAGTGTACAAATTGCCATCTGGCATCGTATAATACCACGAATTATGATGGCTTGAGGCAGAAAACTCGATTTGTTCTGTGGATTGTTAAGAGTCTAGATTGAAGGTTATCGTGCTAGTTTATTGTTTTATGAACGTGTATGATTCCAACCAGGTTGTATCTATTCTGTTTGCTTGTATGATGGATATAGACATCCCACCCCATTACGCCCCGCCGGTTTCCCGGCCCCGGAGCCCCTCCACGTCGCCCCTTTGCCTCCCTCGGCCGGCGCGTGGCCGAAGAATTTGCGTACGGCCGGGGAGGCCATTTCCCTCGGCTTTTTGCAAATTACGTAAAGGTTCTTTTTCCTCGCGAAAAGGTCCCTGCAAGTTTTGTTTTTTTTAAAATTTTTGTTAGCGCCCCGCCGGTTCCCGGAATTACATATAGGTCCTTATTTACTCACGTACAGGTCCTTACAAGTCCTCGGTATTTACAAAAAAGACCTTTGTTTTTTCCGAAATTACGCATATGTCCTCGATTTTTTTTATGGAACTCCCTGCGAATTATCGTCTTTTTTACTTTGGTCCATACGGTAGCTAGCGCGGCGTGCGCCGCGCTTATGCAGCTAGTATAGTCGAATACCTGATTCACAATTACATGTTTCGTAATTTGTCGTATTGTGATATCAGTAGAAGACCTTGAGTACAATTCCTATGTTGGTAACTACAATAATAACGAAGCCCTCTTTGCTTTTGAATATGCTCAATTTGGGGAAGATGGCAGTAAACGCATAATATATTATAGAATATCTATTCTATAGAAGTACTATATATCTCAACTTTGCAGTGTTATATATTATATAATAAACACAGGGTTAATTGTGAACACCATATGTACTTGAGAGGATAGAAATGCCTAGAGTAAGAGAAAGATCAATCAGACATATTTATTCGAGTTGTTGTTAATTCGTATGTCCCATCAGCTAATTTCTTCAGTTGTTGACTTTTTGTCTCACTTCTAGTTGATTGTTGTTTGAACTTCATTGTTTTTTTACATCAGGTCTTTCAATCCATGTCTACTTGTCTAGAATTCTAGATTAACTAGACTAGCATTTATTTTCAATGTTATTGATGGGTACTTAAATTGCTTTTCTATTCCCTTTTTCAGTATACAAGTTCCTAGTGTTCTGTGGCACTTTTTTGTGGTGGAGCCACCTTCCTCTCTCTTGCGTCAACTAAACCTTTGAAGGTTGCTGCTCAATGTCAAGTGCAAAACTGGTGCTTGATCCTGCATTTCAAGGAGCTGGCCAAAAACCGTATCCTCCTTTAGATGTCTTGAAGCAGGCTGTTGGTTTGTTTTATCTGAGATTTTTCAAAGATCTTTCTGTGCAAGACTTTCCTTGTCTCTTTATGCTGTATGCCCCTTAACATCAATACAGTGGGACAGAAATATGGCGGATTGAAGATTTTAAGCCAGTTCCTTTGCCAAAATCAGATTATGGTAAATTCTACTGTGGAGATTCATATATAGTTCTGCAGGTGATTTCCTAATCTATTCACCTTTTGGAGTCCTCTTTCTATTTCTTCCCACATATAATAATTTTTAATGATCTGTTCATCTTTTTTCTAGACGACTTGTAACAAAGGTGGTGCTTATCACTTTGACATCCACTTCTGGATCGGGAAAGATTCTAGTCAAGTACATTTTCTTTAACACCTCAAGTTTTCTGTACTGAGAAATGGCATTTCCTGCCCACTTCTTGACTTGATGTGTTGTCATGCAGGATGAATCTGGGACAGCAGCAATCAAGACAGTTGAACTTGACACCATGCTTGGAGGTCGTGCAGTCCAGCACAGGGAACTCCAAGGCTATGAATCTGACAAGTTCCTATCATATTTTAAGCCATGCATTATACCCTTGGAGGGAGGTTTTGCCTCTGGGTTTAAAAAGCCTGAAGAGGAAAAGTTTGAAACACGGCTGTATATTTGCAAAGGGAAGAGAGCTATTAGAGTTAAAGAGGTGCATAACATCTCAGCTCCTTAATTACTCTGTTTTTTCAATTTTTTAACTATATCCTCCTGTGTTATATAAATTGTATGTCTTGTTTATTCAGGTTCCTTTTGCTCGTTCATCGTTGAACCATGATGATGTCTTTATCTTAGATACTGAAAAGAAAATATATCAATTCAATGGTGCAAACTCCAATATTCAAGAAAGAGCCAAAGCTTTGGAGGTGATTCAACATTTAAAGGAAAAGTACCATGAAGGAATGTGTGATGTTGCAATTGTTGGTGAGATGCGCAACAGCCAAACCTCATACTTGTAACTTACTTCAGCAAGTCCACACATTTACTTATAATGTTTTTAATAATAGATGATGGAAAATTGCAAGCGGAATCAGATTCAGGTGAATTCTGGGTCCTTTTTGGAGGTTTTGCACCAATAGGGAAAAAAGCTGTAAGCGACGATGATGTAATTCTTGAAACTACAGCCTCAAAGCTTTACAGGTATGTTCTTTTTATTAGTGTACAGGAAGCTGTGAATTTTGTTAACTTGCACCTTTTGCCTTTAAGTAGGAGTTTCTATATACACCATCCCCCTGTTCGAAAAAAAAGAAGAAAAAACACCATCCCAATCTTTTTAAAACAGTTGCTCAGAACTGCAGCGACTTTCCTTCCTATTATAAACGCTATAAACTTATTTAATCATGGTGCACTCATTAAAGAATGGCTTAAATTTTACGTTAAAAGTTGCCTAAGCATTGCTCTAAAGCATGAGCCACCAGTGAATAGTTAACGGCCACATTTCATTGGACACGACATGCGCTGGATTGGAATGCTGGATGGTCAATGAATGAAAATTATGTAAATTTCGTCATTTCTTCATGATGGCACATTCTAGCTTGTAAGCACTTCTAAAAATTGGAAACTTTGAAAATTTATGAAAATTTTTCCCTCATTTTTTTTCTGAAAGTTATATTTGTTTAGTGTTCTTTTGAAAAATTGAACTTGTTGTGCAGTATGTAGAAGTTGATGGTATAGTATGTAGAAGTTGATGGTATACTTTCATTTTTAAGGATTTCTGATATTTTTTGCTTTTTATTTCTATTTTTATTTTGATTCTTTTCTTTTTATCATGAATCTACATATAAAAGAAACATAGAAAATATTAGTTGTCATACTCATGGACCACTTGATAATGAAATGATTTATTTACCTATTTGTTACTATTTTATAAAAAACTAAACATCGTTGTACTACCTGAGACCACCCTTTGGACACACCCAGCATTTTATTTTTCCAAATTTCTTGATAAGTTAGTGATCTTCAGATTTGAATTTAGAGCCTCTTGATGTAACCTTTTCCAAGTTTTATAGGAATAACTGCTTGATACCTTCAGTCGTTCTGTTGTTTAATTTGCCTTTGTTACATTATGTTATATAAATGTATCTGTTAACGGCCAGATGAATACTTCTTATTTCAATAAATCTGTGTTTACTTCAGTTTCATCTCTTATTTGTAGTTATAGTATATTATCGTGTCTCTTCACCTAGAATGGGCCTTTCTGCAAACCTGAGAGTAACCATTTGGACTTACCTTTTTTCATTGTGCCCTTATATAGTACATGGATGCCAATAATCTTTTGTAGCTTTCTGATGAACACTTTTTTGATGAGTGAAATTAAAATAATTATATGTAATTTCCTATGTCCAGTAGGAATTCACAGCTTAGTGTTATGGAAGAGGTCATGGAATTATTTTGACAATTCAGTATGGATTAGTCGAAAACAGAAACTTCAGAATATAAAAAGTCAATACTGGAGTACTGGACTATGGAAGAAAGGATCATTATCGTTAATAGGTCAAAGTTTAACATAATTTCTTTTGAAAAGATCACAATTGAATTTCTTGCAAAATTGAGTGATCTTCCTTTCCTAGCTGAAGTAGGGTGAATATATTTTCAGAAGCTTTCTTCACTCATAAGCTTGGTAGCTTTTTTTGGGTATTGTTGTAGTGCTGTAACATGGTCTGAATGGGAAGCACTTTTAGTTGGTCCATAAGGCCCATTAATATATTTTTAGGCATGACTGCCCCCATGTATGCTATATTGCTATGTTTGTCTTACAGTTTTTCAGTGGCTTAACTTCATTTTTATGTCTCGAATTGTTTTCCCCATACCGTCAATTGTTATGCTTGCAGTATCAACAATGGTCAATTAAAGTTAGAAGACACTGTTCTGACCAAATCAATTCTGGAGAACAATAAGTGCTTTTTACTTGACTGTGGGGCTGAATTATTTGTGTGGGTTGGTCGAGTAACACAAGTGGAGGATAGGAAAGCTGCAAGTGCGGCAGTTGAGGTAAACCCACAAATAATCATTCTCATTTTGTTGCCTTGTTCAAAGATGTAATTTTATCTAAATTTTTCCCTTGTAGGAATTCATTGTTAATCAAAATAGGCCAAAGACAACGAGAATAACTCAAGTGATTCAAGGCTATGAGGATCATACATTCAAGTCAAAGTTTGAGTCATGGCCAGTGAGCAATGCAGCAGGAAATTCCAATGTGGAGGAAGGCCGAGGAAAAGTTGCAGGTAGTATACTTGTCCTTGTTCATTGGGTAATGAAATTTACCCCTTTGGTCATTCTTAATAAGATTTGGTTTTTCTCTAGCGCTGTTGAAGCAAAAAGGTGTTGATGTCAAGGGAGCCTCAAAAAGCAGCATTCCAGTAGACGAGGATGTTCCTCCTTTGCTAGAAGGGGGTGGAAAGCTTGAGGTTTCGTTTATCTTACATCAAGCTTTATAAGTTGCATTTTTAATAACTGCAAGGTAAAATAGGAAAATGCAATAATGAAAATACAATCATGAGAACAATATGTGCATATTTCAGGTTTGGTGTGTTAATGGCAGTGCTAAGACTGCTCTTCCAAAGGAGGAGCTTGGAAAATTTTACAGTGGAGATTGTTATATTGTTCTCTATACATATCATTCTGGTGACAAGAGAGAAGAATTCTATCTAACCTATTGGATTGGGAAGAACAGCGTCCCGGTAATTGTCCTTTCAATATTTTCGAATATAGTTTGCCATACTATTTTGGAATTTCTCCCATATTTTAATGCCTTTTTTGTAACTTTGTGGGTGACCATCACATTGCCCTGTTGGTGCAATGTTCTGTGTTTTCACTGATACCTGCTGCTTGACCTTTATGCCATTATTTTTTCCATCACCCCCCCCCCCCCCCCCCCCCCCCCCCCCCCCCCCGTCATTTTTTTTTCAAGGGAGAATTTCACCTTCAACTTTCACCTCTCAATTATGAAAGCCGGTGCAGATTCCACCTTCACCCTAAACCACTGTTTTTCCTGACGTTTTCCCCTCATGGTGATGACAGTGACCAGCGGGCAGCTTCCATGGCGGGATTGAAAAATCAAACAAGCAAACCAGATGTACGCAAGAACAAGAACTAAACAATTCAATAACTGACCAAAAGCAGTAACTCGATCCAACCAAGGTCCCAAAAAAGAAAAAAAATCAAGAACCGGGCCGAACTTAATCTCCCCCAAAACCACCTCAACGTATAACCAAGTTCTCATTTTTTTTTCACTTCCAATCTGAGCAATAAAGTTGCCGCATGAAGTTAAGAAAGGAACTCAGCCCAAGAAAAAGTGTCCCTAAACACACACCAAAAAGAAAAAAAAATCAAACAGGAGAGCTGGGGACGCTGCCACTCTGGCCAGTGGCCAGAGCTTGCCGCCGAAGAGATTAGCTCAATGTCGATCTACATAAAGGAGTCGCTAGGTACCCGTTCCCCATCCCTTCGCCTGCCTCGACATCCACAGCGTCAAAGTCCACACACATACACACACACTTTGTGAGCTCTGGCGACGCTGCAGTTACATAAGCTCTCTCTCTCTCTCTCTCTCTCTCTCCAGGTTACGTTGGGTGGGGCGCCGTCAAATTTGAGAGCATCCCTTCTTTCTTCACGAACTCCGGCGGGTGGGGCGCAGTGTAGCACGCGCGGGGCTATCATGCAGTCTGTGGGTTACCGCGAGCTTCCGTCCACTGCATTGCCCGCTGCGGTGCTCGCTGGCGGCCACGCCATCAAGCCCGAGCCTACCAATAGACAGAAGAAAGAAGAGTGAGATAGAGAGGTGGTGATTTTGCTGATTCGGCGGGTAGATGGCTATGTCTAGGTGGCCAAGTCTGGTGACATGGCTGTCTAGTGTCTATATAGCAAAAACCAGTGACATGGCTACCAACGTGGCAAAAACCACTGATTAAACCAGAGTTGGTGTGATTTTGCACTGGTTGATAGTTAAGCTGTGAAACTTGAACAGCTTCATAGTTAAGGGGTGAAATTTGGACTCCAGAAAGAGTTGAGGGGGGTAAAATGGACTTGTTCCTTACCCTTCTTCCCCTAAATTTGATACGTACAACATAAGGATTTATGGGAATTGGGGACTCATACAACTGTGTTGGGATCTGTAAATTTACTCTTTGGTTTATTTTAACAGGAAGATCGACAGATGGGTTTGCAAATGGCTAATGCAATTTGGAATTCACTGAAAGGAAAACCTGTTCTGGTACTGTATTTCTATTGTGATAATGTATAAAATATTTCTAGGAAGGAGTTTGGTGTCTTATATGTGGTATTGTAGGGTCGTATTTATCAAGGGAAAGAGCCACCACAATTTATTGCTCTTTTCCAGCCCATGGTTATTCTGAAGGTATGATCCTCACCGTTTTCATGTCATGTATAATGAGTAGACTAATGAGTGCTGTTCTGTAAGAAACTAAGTATGCATTGGTCTACGTAGCTGAATAGTAATTTATAATGTCAATTAAAAAAGTACCAGCTAAGTATATTTGGCATTTGGCAAATCACGCAGGGTGGAATTAGCTCTGGATACAAGAAATTTGTAGAAGAAAAGGGCTTGACGGATGAAACATATTCTGGCGATGGCATTGCTCTTGTTCGGGTTTCTGGAACATCAATTCATAACAATAAAACACTTCAAGTTGATACGGTATTATTTGCCTGTACCTGCGCCTATGAAGATCTAAAGTGATAATGAAACTTTTTTTCTGTTGAAGTATGGAAATGTATCTGATGGTTATTTTTATGTTGTCAAGATGGTCCTTCATAATAACAACTAAGAATATGCCTAACTGCTGAGATTCTATGTACTCAAAAGTAGAGTCATGACTAATTACATATTCATAGCATAAATGGATGGTCTTAGTGTGAGATTATAGAGTATCACAACTGAGAACAGTGGGAACTGGGAACTCAAAATGTGGTAGTTTACAGTGCACTTAGGATGCAACTGGTATGAAGTGCAAGCTAAGGGTCAGTGAAATAAGGAAAGTCTAGACTGTGACGGTATGCACTGAGTGATGTTAAGTTGGCTGGCTCATTAACATGTTCTCGCCAGTACAGGAGAAACAAGTGAAAAGTTGTTGTCCACATTTTTGTTGGTATTCTTTTATATAGATACATAGAAGAGCTAGGCTGGCATAAGTATATTGATGGCGTTTCTTCTGAGTTATTGCATTCAAAATATCGAATGCTAGTCCCTGATCTCTTTTTTTAATGTAAACTGAGTTGGTTTTTCTGATATGCAATTTCATGGCACCCACATTCTTCTTGTTCTTTGCACTGACCTTTTTTTTGCTGAGCCAACTCATTTAAAAATTCACACATGGCGAGTGTCATTCTGGTTTGTGCTTTCACAAACTTGATCTATAAAGAACTTAAAATATTTTAAACAGTTTCTCTCTTTATCTTATCAGTAATATTTTTTAGGTGTCAACATCCTTGAGTTCCGCAGATTGTTTTGTCTTGCAATCTGGAAATTCAATGTTTACATGGATTGGCAACGCAAGTTCTTATGAACAACAACAGTGGGCTGCAAAAGTTGCCGAGTTCTTGAAGGTATGAAATAATGAAACGATCTTTGATGTTCATCTTCATCTAGTTGGTTCATGCTACTCTGGTCAACAAGGACAGAATGTGGTATTGTCGAGCATGAATTTATTGAAGTTGAAGCTCAAGAATATTTAGGAACATTATTTCAAATTGTTTTGTAGTTTGGCATTTCCTTCTCATGCAATATCACTTTCTGTTGCTAATAATGAGCACCGAGATATCCAAAGTGTCCAATGGAAAATTTCTGGGCCTCAAAACAAACGAAATGGCCTCTGCTATTGGAAACATTTACTAAACTTAGGGGGTGTTTGGATTAAGGGTATTTCATTGGAAATTTAGGACCTAGTTCAAATTTGAACTAAATCCAAAAACCTCCCAACGAATTATAGGTGAACTTGTAGGGAACAAAACAGGCCTATGTCTTGCTTTGAATGAAAGCTGATAACATAATGATCATTAAGGTAAAAACTTAACCATGCTGGCGGTAAGTACAGTTACCAGTCTTATTTTCACCACCAGTTGATTTAAGGTTAATTCAGATCAACAAACTTCACAATATTTTGAATGTTACTGGCTAAACATGATTTTTTTTCAATTGTGTACACAAACCATACTTAGCTACATCTTTGTTGATTGCATTGTGAAGTACCTTTTCAAGCAATTGGCCAATAGTAAATAGAAATCAATATGCACAAACACACCATTTGACTGTGACGTTACATAAATTTATCAAAATTGTTTTTTTACCAGGAAAGCACTTGTATTTACATAACAAATATGTATGTAAAAGTACTGAGATGTTTGGATTGAGATGGTTGTTTACAGTTGCCATCATGGGCATCCATTATTTGTTGTTATACTATTAAAAGACACTGACCTCAGCGGCTAAAATATTGTTGCATATGCAACAATGTCAACATGGCTGCTATCACAGAACTAACTTGTTTGCTAAATCCTCCAGAATACTTTGCTCTGACTAAACTGAAAATATTGATATTTCCTTTAACTCCCAGCTATCTATTGTTCATTATGATTATCTGATGTTTTCCAACCTTACAGCCTGGTCTTGCTGTCAAACATTGCAAGGAGGGAACTGAAAGCTCTGCTTTCCGGTTTGCTCTCGGTGAAAAGCAGAATTACACAAACAGAAATGTCACAGACGATGTTGTTGTTAGAGAACCTCACTTGTATACTTTCTCATTTAGGAATGGTCAGTTCTAGTCGAAACTGAATTCCAAATTTCTATCTTGTTGCTATTAGTCTGAGATATTTTTTATATCCTTCAAGTGCCCTAATTCTATTTCTATTGTTTTTGTTTCATCTTTGATAACTCGGTCACCATTTATCAGGGAAGCTGGAGGTTTGTCGTCTTACTCTTTGGACCCAAAATTTGTCATGGTCCAGTAATTTAGGATTTAAATTTCTAAAAAGCTTCTTTATATGCAGGTTACTGAGATTTTCAATTTTTCACAAGATGATTTGTTGACTGAAGACATGATGATACTTGATACACATGCGGAAGTCTTTGTTTGGATGGGTCAGTGTGTGGACGCAAAAGAGAAACATAAGGCATTTGAAATTGGGCAGGTTGCCTTGAAGTTTTAACCTTGCTGCTTTCATTTATAACATTATTGTTCAACTCATTGCAATAACTGCTTTTCCCTCAGAAATACGTGGAACATGCAGTGACTTTTGAAGGTCTTTCACCTGCCGTGCCTCTGTATAAAGTTATTGAAGGGAATGAACCTTGCTTCTTTAGGACATACTTCTCCTGGGATAACACAAGATCTGTGGTATGCTATCTGATATTTAGGACAACAGATGCATTTGTCCTTTAAATCTATATATACTGTAAATGAAATGATTGTAATGTGAAAAAGATATGCACCTTGCTATCGCATTTCAGGAACACCAGTTGTCAAATTTATCAATTAGTTCATCTTGAAAGGAACATTATTTATTTTTAGATATATTTCTCCATGATTTTGTACACTTTCTATGATATGGTATTCAGTTATATCATTCTCTTTGCTCACACTTGTTTTTGGATGCATCGTAATAATTTTCACCTTTGAAACAGATTCATGGAAATTCATTTCAGAAGAAACTTTCACTTCTTTTTGGAATGCGCTCAGAGGTAAGTTACATTTTTGCTCTTAAAGTTACGAAGTTCTACGAATTACTGTTTCTTCACATTAAAAGCTGATATCCGGAAATGTGAAATCTATGGATTCATTTTTTTGGGGTAACCTACAGCTTTATTTGCTTGCAGACTGGATCTAAGAGCTCAGGTGATGGTGGACCAACTCAAAGGGCGTCGGCACTGGCAGCTCTTTCATCTGCGTTCAATACATCTTCCCCAGGGAAAGAGGTATTGTTGTACATTTTTGACAAATATTATAAATAAAAAATGCTGATCTGACAACCCAATCAATGCTGTGATTCTTTTAGCCTAATGATAGGCCTAGAAGCTCAGGTGATGGTGGACCTACTCAGCGTGCTTCAGCAATGGCTGCGTTATCCTCTGCATTCACTCCATCATCAAAACCTAAAA
Source organism: Dendrocalamus latiflorus (assembly GCA_017311315.1). Classification (NCBI taxonomy): domain Eukaryota; kingdom Viridiplantae; phylum Streptophyta; class Magnoliopsida; order Poales; family Poaceae; genus Dendrocalamus; species Dendrocalamus latiflorus. The sequence continues at coordinate 35,952,530 of CM029651.1, read as the reverse complement.
GCCCACAGCCACCATCTCGTTCAGGTCAAGGTTCTCAAAGAGCCGCTGCTGTTGCAGCCCTGTCCAATGTTTTGACTGCTGAGGGATCTTCTCAAAGTCCTCGAATCAACATGTCATCCCCAACTTTAGGTGAGTCTGGCTGACCTACAATTCCCTTCTGACCTTGCGTACCTTTTTGAGGACAACAATAGCAGTTGAAATGTGCAGTTATCCAAATTTCCTTCATGTGGTGGTGGTGCTATTAAGTAGTATTAGATATTTTAGTCTTGTTGCATATTTTCTTTTACTAGACACATTTCAGTAGGATCTTGTTCATTTTTATCTGCAAGAAGCAATGAGCAACCCCAAGACTTGGGACATTGTATTGTGTTTAACTGTGTTTCCTGTTACTATTTTGTAAATTATGGAGGAGCGATACTATGTTCTGGTTATGACTAACTGCAAAAATAGTAGATGATGATTACTCACAGAAATTTGCAGTTACATTCTTTCTTAGCTTGATGGTAAATCCCAACAACTTAGTTGATGCAGATGCTGAGAAGACTGAATTAGCTCCATCTGATGCTTCTCCTCAGTCTGAAGTAGCGGAGTCCTCAGAATTTTATACAGATAAAGAAGCACCAGGAGATGGAGTGTCATCTGAGGGGGACCGTACAGAACCTGATGTATCACAGGAACAAACTGCTAATGAAAATGGAGCTGAAACAACCTTTAGCTATGACCGTTTGATATCAAAGTCTACTGACCCTGTTCGTGGGATAGATTCCAAACGCAGAGAGGTTTGTTATTTTCATTGCCTCCTTGCAACCAAAGTTGGTGCTTCATATGGTCTCTTTTACCTTGAAAAATGGCTAAACACTTAATCATAATGAAAATATTGATGCATTTTACTTCAAAGTTATTTTTATTAGATAACGTTGCTTCATCCTAGAAGACATGTTAATTAGAAGTTCTTTGCTTGTGCATTTTCTATTTATACACACTGATAGTTAAAGTTAATAATATCTTATGAATGCTTCTCATAATTTTTTGTGCTCGTTATTTTGAGTAAACCTGTTATTTAATGCCATCCTGTAGAAATAATGAAATGTTAATAAATAAACTTTGTGTATTAGTCTCAGTAAATTCGTGGAGCAAAATGCCCACTTAATTGCCATTTAGCTTCAATATCATTTACATCAAATTAAAATATTAGGCACAGCCTCGTTTAAAGTCATGGGCAGGGTTATTGGCCAGGTCCGAATTTATAAAACTCCGGAAAACAGAAGCCTGCTTTGCTTTGGTATATGCAGATTTGTTGAGGCTTTCCTAAATCACAACGCCTTAAGTGACGAATTTGTGTGGGTTTTCTTTGTTCCTTATCATATCTTGAAACATTTGAGTTAATTGCCTGTACATCATTAGGAAAAAAAAAGGGAAGATATGGAAACATCCATAGGAAAAAAAGGAAGATATGGATCGTGGGTACCAAATGAACTGAAAGATTCTTGTTTGGTTCAAGAAAGTTGTAAACTTGCAGCAAGATAAGCCCATGGAGTTCTTAGTGGTTTTGTGTTTGGGGTGTGTGGGAGGTGGCCCTTCTTGAGTTGGGTTTTGTTGACTCGACTCTTTGTACACTTTGTACTTTTCTCTCTTAATGAAATGACACGCAGCTCTCCTGCGTCGTTCGAGAAAAAAAGATAATCTACTTCTGTTAAAAGATTTATTAGATAATCTGAAACAGAGGATCTTGATTACCAAAATTGGAACAGAGGATCTTGATTACCAAAATTGGATAATCTACTTTCATTAAAAGTTCTGTTAGATAATCTTAAACAGAGGATCTTCAGTACCAAAATTGGAAAATCTACTTTCATTAAAAGATCTGTTAGATAATATTAAACAGAGGATCCTAAATACCAAAATTAGATACTTCACTAAAATATTGTGCACTCATAATTTGATAACCAGCATTTCTATGGATATTGGATAGTAATTCATACAAATAACAGAACTCGGTATCGGTCTCGACAAGGACCATGGTTAATCCTTGAAAAGAGTACAATGATTAAGCTTAGTTTCAAAAAAGTTGTGTGTATAAATCGTTGTTTCTTTTGTCGCTATTATATTTAATCACCACCTCTGTTCTGCCTTATTGCTGCTACCTGATAACTTTTGCTGTTTCATTACGGCTGATTTTGCTACTTACCCATCCTGTTTAAATCGACTGCTTAGAGTGTGAGTGGAGGTGCTCATCAAGTGAATTTGAAAGCTTAACTTTGTGTTTCTTGTGCAGACATATTTATCCGACAGCGAATTCCAGACTGTGTTTGGTATGACTAAGGAGGAATTCTACCAGCAGCCAAGGTGGAAGCAAGAATTGCAGAAAAGGAAAGCCGATCTTTTCTGAAGCATGGCCTTTTCCCGCTACAGAGGTTGCACATTCCTAGTTTTCTCTTCCATGATTGGTGTCATGGCACGTCAGGGCCCATGTTGTCTAGCAATCTTGGTCATGTTTCAGAGACGATTACCGGCGGCTTTCTCTGCTTTTCCCCAAGTTTTATAGGGTATTATTTATTTGTACACGGTCTGCGTTACGTAGCTCCAAGGGCCGTCCCCGACATTATTCTGAGCTTGTTCTGGTTATTGTCCGTCCATGTGTATTATTTCCCCTTCGAATGGGCATTCCTGGCCAGGTTTTGGAAGGCCATCCTGTATTGGAACTATGCCACTAAGTTCTACCATGTATGATGCATATTGACGTTCAGACTTAACACTAAGGTTTTTTTATGAGTCTTGGTTCTGTTCTAGTGTTAACTTGTGTCTTCTGAGCAGTGCTTCTGCAATGTTCTCTTCTAAGACTGGCTTCAATGCGGATACTCTGTTAGCCTGACGATTTTTAATCGGATTATCAGGCACATGGGCATGCGCATGTAGGTTTTGACAGTTCAGAGGGGTCACATTGAGACGGCTTCATACTACCTTGTATCAATCCATCAATTAAAACACGGTGTAACGACAGAACATAATATGTAACACCCCAGCCCATCTACCGGGTACAGAATGCTACCATTACTCTAAACTGTACCATTTATATCTATTGCTACTAGAATTCGATAGCGATTCCTCTGCTCAACTCAAAGACACGATAAGCACACACGCTTATCGATGAACATAGAGCAGATGTATCCATTTACCCACTATCAAAAGAAGGCATAAGCCACACCATACGAAGCATTTCCAATAAGACATTTTTAAAGCTAACTGTCAAAGCCTGCCGTTGAATGTGCTAATCCCACTCATGCATGTCATCTTCGTCATACACTAAAAAACAACAAAGCAAGTATAAGTCCAAAAACTTAGTAAATACATAATAAAATAGTGGCAGCAACATAGTAATCTTGTAAGCTTGACAACCAAGAACTGTAAAACACAATCTCTGTAACTGTCAGTAAAATACATATCTGTAAATTATAAACATAATCTATGCATCTGTTTCACTATTTCCTATTTCTTTCATGTAATGCAATGTCCACATGCACCTTTTTGAGCTCATATCGGTATAGCTGAGTGTTCACTTGTCGATGAACCACCCTTGTCCTGTCCTCTTTCATACGGGGGCTCAAACTTCACTCCCGTGGAATGTCTACCGTAGTAAGTCTTACTCATGAGCGCTCTGGATTAGTCATATAGCTTTCTCACTGACTTGACTCATGCACTCCGAACTAGCTATATGACTTACTCACCGCCCTGGCTCATATGCACTTTGCATGATGCAGCATTCTTTCAACATTAACAATTAACTCTACTTAAACTCCACTCCCGTGGAGTGCTTACAGAAGTAGGTCATTATCTTCTCACTGCTATGGAATGCCTACATGAAGTAAGTCTTTATCTTCTCACTCTGTAGGATGCCTACGTGAATTAGGTCTATTGTGTACGGGTGCGTTGCATGACGCAATACTCTTTCAACATTAACATTCAACCACAACCATCTCTCATCACAGTATGATCAACAGGCAAGCAAGGATATTATTTCATAAAATGTTGTAAAATATTGCATGGAAGAACAAGTACCAAGCATCCAACATGATTCAACATTGTGGAAGATGCGTGGATGGCGTCAAACCTAAACCTCCACCTAGACAAGTATTAGCCCACCTCAACACATCCAACACATGCACACATACGAATGGTATCGTTCCTACACGCAAACTGGCACATAAAATACTATTGAATCGGACGCCTTCCTATTGTCCCGTGGTTAGAAAACCATAGCGTTCAATTTCAAAAGTTAACATAACTATCTCAGGATCTGAAATCTATATAACTCTACTCACGTATTCTCAGTTGCCATAATTTAAATAGTACACCACTGCATTGCACATGAATTCCAACGACTAGCCATGTTCTAACAATTATACACATCTGTCTTGCTATTCGACAATTCAATCTCTACATAAGTCAACAATCGACATTTTAGCTTCTACACGAATTAATAAATAAGCAAGGGAAAGTGATTTCGAGGCATTACCCAAACCTCGAATGAATGTATCGAGGTTCCTTTCTTCCTTATCTTGGTTGGATTTGGTGGACCAGGCGCCGAAACAGTCTTCCCCGTTCTCTTCTTCTCTTTTTTTCTTTTTCTTCTTTTCTTTTCTCCTTCTCTTCTTCTCTTCCTTTCCTCGCAACCGGCCTCCACTTTTTCTCTCCTTCGGCCAGTCGGCCCTTTCCCTTTTCTTCTCCTCTCCTCTTCTTCTTTTGGCCGAGGCTCCTCCTTGTCATGGTTGACCTCACTCCCTCCTCCTTCCTTGGCGTCGCCCGTCGGCGGTGGCCCGCAGAGAAGCGACGAACAACCATAAGCATCTCTCGTCACCATAAGCATCTTTCAACATTAACATTCAACCATAAGCATCTCTTGTCACAGTACAATCAACGGGCAAGCAAGGATATCATTTCACATGGCATGGAAGAACGAGTACCAAGCATCCAAGATGATCCACTATTCTACCATGCATTTGCCTATTCAACCTTGTAGACGATACATGGATGGCATCAAACCCGAACCTCCACCTGGACAAGTATTAGCCCACCTCAACACATGCACACATATGAACAGCATCATTCCTACGTGCAAACCGGCAAATAAAATACTATTAAATCGGATGCCTTCCTGTTGTCTTGGTGTTTAGAAAACCATAGCGTTCGATGTCAAAACTTAACATAACAACTATCTCAGGATCTAAAATCTACATAACTCTACTCACGTATTCTTGGTTGCCATAATTTAAATAGTACACCATCCAAAACTCTGATTTTAGCCTGAAGGCCATGCTATCCCATACCAGCAGCATTCGACTCGGACGATAAACTTCCAATTTGATGTGCCAAAAATTGCAAGCCAGCATTCTATAAGCTTTAGAGGTTAATTACATTAATTATTTACTTACACTAGTCAATCACTAATTAGCATAGTACTAATTACTGACTCACTAATCATTCACTAAACACTAGTTGGCCACGCATGCACTGACACAACACCACCACCGCACATGAATTTCGATGACTAGCTGTGCTCTAACCATTGTACACATCTGTCTCTCTATTTGACAATTCAATATCTACATAACTCAATAATTGACATTTTAGTTTATACATGAATTGATAAATAAGCAAGGAAAAGTGGTTTCAAGGTGTTACCCTAGCCTTGAATGAATGGATCGAGGCTCCTTTCTGCCTTATCTTAGCTGGATTTGGCGGACCAGGCACCGGATCAGTCTTCCGCATTCTCTTCTTCTCTTTTCTTCTTCTTCTTCTCTTCTTCTCTTTCCTTCTTCTCTCCTTCTCTTCCTTTCCTCACGGCCGACCTCCTCTTTTTCTTTCCTTCGACTAGTTGGCCCTTCCCCCTTTTCTTCTCCTCTCCTCCTCTTCTTTCGGCCGAGGCTCCTTCTTCTCACAGTCGACCTCACTCCCTCCTCATTCCTTGGTGTCGCCCATCGGCGGTGGCCCACAGAGGAGCAGTGATGGCCCACTGCATGACTTACTGTAGGGCATTGGCGGCGCATAAGGGTGAGGGCAGAGCTTGAGGTGACAGTGGTCCATAGCATGGTGCACAGAGGGGTGGTGCCTGTGGCCCATGACGGTGCATGCAGAGGGACGGAGGTGATGGCACTGGTGGCTAGGGTACGGGGCACACGGTTGCATGGCAGCAGCAACAGCGGCGTGTGGCCAAGAAGAGCAAGGGGTGATGGCAAGCAGGTAGCGATGCAGGGAAGGGTGACTCACATGGGGAAACGACGGCGTACGGCATAAGAGAAGAAGAGGCGGCATCGTTGGTAGCAGGGGAGAGGAGTGAGTCAAGTTTGCTTCCTTCCCTGACTTGCCCTTAAGTGGGAGTTGTCATGGGCTGGGCTAAGCGAAAGCTGGCCCAACTACCCTCCTCTTAAGTTGTATAGTTGCAACGTACCATAGCACATACAATGATGATGTACAAACATCTTCTTAAGTTAAAAGAGTTTATTTGTGCTGTTGAATTATGCAAAAGAAAAGGGAGAAATGAGCATGCTGTCACATCCCAAAAATTTGGCTTTTTGAAAAATTTAAATTCAAATAAATTATTTTAAGGTAATTGGATTTTACTTGGCTTTTATTTGCCTTTTTGGATTTTCTGGAATTTAAAAACTATTTTTAGAGCTTAAAAAGTAATTCAAAATATGAAAATTAAATATCAACAGTAGTTGGAAATAATTTTATTTAGTCCAAAATATGTCCAGGAGCTTCTGTGAATTTTTCTGGAATTTTTGGAGGTATTTTCATATTTTTTCTGAGGCCTAAATAATTTTCTAGCCTTTTCTGAAATTAGAAATCAAATTCTGAAAAATAAAAATCTCCCCTCTCCCTCCAGCCGACGCGTGGACGGCCCAGGACCGCCCACGTCGCCGCTCGGCCTGATCCAGGCCGCACCTCCCTCTCCCTCGCTGCCAGCGGGCCCGGCCCAGCCAGCCCCGCCTTCCCCTTTTCCCCGCCCGACGCGTGGACGGCTCGGATGAGCCGAGTCCCCGTGCTGGTCATCCAGCCGCCCGCTCCCACCTTTCTCTCGCCTCGCTGACCCGCGGACCCCGCCTGTCAGCCGCACGCGTCCCGCTCTCGTTGCCACCCCGGCCCCGCCTGTCGGATCCGTCTCCCCCGCGGAATCGCCCCTTCCTTTCTCTTCCCCCCTCTTTCCTTTTTCGCCGGCCGACCGAGACCGCGCCGGATCCCGCCTTGCCTTACCCGGCCCTCCTCGGTTTTGGAAGTCCCGGACGCCGCCGCGACCAAATCCCCCAATCCCCGCGCCTCCCTTCCTTCTGGCCCCCCCCTCTTTCCTTTCCTCCCCCAAACCTTCCTTCTCCGGCCGCCAGCAACGGCGAGCTATTGCCGCGCCCCTGCTCCCCCTCAGCCCCTATAAATGCCCCCATCGGCTTCGCCTTCTCCCGCACCGCATCCCAGCGCACTCCACCGCAGCTCCCGAGCCCTCTAGAGCCCGATCACCGTGCCACTCCTCCCCTCGAGCTCCGCCCAACTCCGGCGAGCTTTCCTCGCCGCCTCGGTCATCCCCGGAGCCCGTCGTCGCCTCCCCGAGCTTCCTCACGCCCGGACGGTCCTCCCCGACCCCTCGGCCGCCCCTCCCCGTCACCGGAGCGCCGTCGCATCGGAACTCCCGAGCCGTCGTCGCTGCCACCTCGTCGCCGACCGTCTCCGTTCGTCCCCAAGCTTCGCCGACCCTTCCAACCGAACCCCCTCCGCGCCAGGATTACATTCTACGCGTCACCCGGGCACCTCCGGCCTCCCCTCGCCGCCGGCGCCGTCGCCTCCGATCATCTCTGCCCGGGACGCCCGAAGGTACCCCTCAAGAGGGTTACCTACCCTTATTGGGTAGGCAACGCCTCCCCGCTCCCCTGGCTAGCAGCGCTCACTCGTAACTCCCTCGGCGCGCGTTCGAGCCTCCGGCTCCACGCGCGGAGGTTGAGTTTTTCGTTTAATTTCCGGGCTGACAAGTGGGTCCCACCCGTCAGCGGCCGCCGGCCTGCGCTGGCCACTGCCGCCTGGGTCCCACCCCTCTGTGCTGGACTCTGACAAGTGGGCCCGAAGACCAGTGGGTCCCACGTGTCAGAGGTTGACTCATTGGGCTCACTGTCCAGTGGGTCCCACATGTCAGTGACCGCCAGTGGTTACTGTTCAGTGGGCCCCACCTGTCAGTCTCTCAGAATTAAAATAAAAGATTAAAATTTAATTCTCCAGTGGGTCCCACCTGTCAGAAATTTCCGAATTTCTCGATTTATTCAAATCTGAGATTTTCAAATGAGCATAACTTTCTCATTTTAACTCCAATTCCAGCCATTCAAATTTCTAAATTCATCTAAAATCATAATCTACCCAATTATGGCCTCTGTTGAATTTTTGGATTTTATTTGAATTTTCTTTTGTATTTATTTGTTTTGTTGCTTCGTCTTTCCTCGCGTAGATTCCAACATTGTCGACGATCCCTCTTCACAGCAGCAAGAAGACGCAGAAACCCTGCAAGAAGGCAAGTCTCCTTTGATCATCTTGAACCTATGATTTTGAAATGTTTTAATTATTTTAAATGTTATGCATTTCTATTTACATAAAATGATAATTCAAATCTTAAGGTAGTAGTTAATCCAACCTTGTTATGCCCTCCATTGGAATTGATTGTCATGTACCCTTGTCACCATAGAATTTCCTTTGTCTCATTAATGAGAGTATTATAATTACTTGTTGATGTTAGTATGGTAGGATAATGCTTAGTCATGCTATCTAATAACTTTGGAAAATCTTGAAAATGGGAAATTATGATTTATTATTAAATCCTTGTGTTTGAAAGTGAAGTGGCAATTGGAGTTGTCACTGTGATTTTAAAATAAAATAAAAATGTGAAAGTTGGTTTAGATTAGGGTGGATGGCTGTTTGGGTTGGTGCAGTAAGCACGAGAACTTGTTAAGTGTATGTTCCACCCTAGTCAATTAAGGACCGACGCTTGTGTTTGTCCAAACTGAGCATTAACCGTACAACCACAAGTCTATATGGGTACGACCTAGCTAACTAACCTATAAAGGTGTAGTTTAGATATCACCAGTGGTGTATTGAGTGCCAGGGCGTACTGGTTACTCATAGTGAGGGACAGGGTTACTGTACTCATATGGCGCAAGAGGGGGCTTCAGATTGGGCGGATTTAACCCTTCTGCGGTGAAACCTCAGCGGGTGGTCTCTAGCTATACTGGAGTAGGTGAAAGGCTTTGTGATATTTTATCTGGGTCTCATGCCAAAGGAAGCATGTTGACTATTAAGATAATTTATCTCTTGTGGGTAAAGTTGTACAACCTCTGCAGAGTGTAAAACTATTCGAATAGCCGTGCCCACGGTCAAGGGCGGGCAAGGAATGCATTCACATGGTAGATTTCTGGTTTTGATTTAAAATCAAAAGTTTTGTATTCCGAGGGTGGAGGGAACTCTCGGAAGGGAATCCTGGCGGATGGAGCCAGAGAGGGTGGATGGAACCCGAAGTTTAAAATTTGACCAATGGTAATTGGTTAGCTAGTGTTGGTAGTTGGAACCTTCACTAGAAAGTTAATTCTGTTAAAACATTTACTTCATTAAAGTGATGCCTTCGAAAATAATTAGTAGTAATGGAGATTTTAAATATTGCTTTGTGCAAAAGAACCATATGGCCTTCCTTTGTTAAGCCTTGCATCTATGCATTTTTCCCAAGACTTGCGGAGTACTTTATGTACTCACATGCTACACTTAAAAATAAAATCTCAGAGGAAGTTGAAGCTCAAGAAGGTGACTACGACTACTGCTTCGCTTGTGGCTGTGATGGATTCTTCCCGGAGGACTAGGTCGCGCTTCCCCAGTCAATTGCCTGTGGCGAATTGATGGGTCGTCCTCGAGTTTTATTTGCTTCCGCTCTATTTCTTGTGTGCGAGGTCTTAAACCTCCTTTGTAATAATGAGACCCGGTGGTCAGTACTCTTATTTATTGTAATAAATCGTTGATGGTGATGTTTTCCATTCTGTTTGACTGTGTGCACTAGCTTTGATCTGGGACTAGTGCTGTAATACACAGAGGGTCCGGGTTTGATAATCCGGAGGCCCGACAGAGATGGTATCAGAGCCAATTTGACTGTAGGACGTGACCTAGATTAGGAATGGCAAACCATAAGGACTTATATTTATAAAAAGAGTATATTAAAAATGTGTAAGCTTCTTTGCTTCTACTCTCTTCCTACCTAGAATCTCGTTCTTGTCTCCAACTCCAATTGTTAAAACTTTTACTAATCTTTTCTTTCTCTCAACTTTGTAGATGGCTGGTTCATCCTCCGCTGCCCCGTGGGACTACTACTCACATGGAGAGGATGCTGGAGCATTCGCTAGCCTTCTCCGGCAGCTGATGCAGTGTCTGGAGTACCGTCAGCCGCCCATCTTCAGGGGTCGGAAGACGCGGATCCTGGATCGAGACTCTTGGACGATGGAGGTATTCCTGTATGCACGGGAAGAGGAATTCAAGTCCCACACCTACCCCATCAAGCACCCTCGGTCCCGCTGTTTCGACGCTGTCCAGGACGCAGCACGCCTCGCCATTGACGAGTTGTGCCACCTGCACAAAGATGCTGTACATCAGTCCCCCTTTTGCTTCTTCATCAACCCTCGCCCAGGACAGAGGTATCCAGATCCCTTTGATATTCCAGCTGACGATCCTCGACTGTCACATCAGGTGTAGCTCACCCAGGCAATGGCCGTCACTTATGCTAGAGCTCAGGAGGAGATTGGACAACTTCGGATGCTTCTCACCTCCAGCTACCAGCATTCGGACACACTTCGCGCACAGCTTCTCCAGAGCCAGGCAGCTGAGTTTGAGCTGGGACGTCTCAGGGCCGCAGCTAACTACACGCCGTCTTCACCCGTAGTTGACTACACGCCGTCTTCTCCAGTACCAGCTGTCATCCCCAACAACCCGGCACCAGCTCGACTCTCGGGACTCCGCATCAGGATGACAGCACGCAAGAAGGTGCGACGCCCCAGTCCGCCACCTGTCATTACTCTCAAGAAGCGCAAGCCTTCTCCTTCCCGTTCTCGGTCGACTGCCTCCAGTCGTAACCGTGTCTCGGCCGAGTGTGACTATTCACGTCACCACGTGAGAGAGCGCCAGGAAGACCCGGAGGAGGATCCAGAAGAGGACCCGGAAGAAGACCCTGAGGAGCGCATCTTTGGAGAGGATTAGTAGTCTTTTGAGTCCGTAGTACCCAAATAAAATGTCCGCGTCCTTAGAACGCTTATTGTTATGTTTTGGTGTGCTAGATGGACTGTACCAGGCCTATGCGCACTTGTGGTACAGCCATCCTTGGAGTTATCTTGTTTTTAATAAAAAGTTTCCCCTAAGTGGTTGCTAGTTCTTTCTTGTGTGTTGGCTTGGGATGTGGTTTAGTTCCCCTAATCTCTTACCTTTGCTATTTCCCTCTTACCTTCTGCTAACCTAAACCGCTTCAGATGGTGAACACGAGGAGCAACCCTGGCAGCAGCCGTGACGCCAACAACCAGCCGGAGGACAACATTCCACCACCTCCCGCTCAGGCCCCCAACTTGGAGCAAATGATGGCTATGCAGCTGCAGTTACTTCAAGCTCTCGCCCAGAACCAAGTGCAGCCAGCCCAGCAGGCACCCAACCAGGCACCCCAGTCTAGATTGGGGGAATTCATGAGGACAAGGCCTCCCACTTTTGCTGGATCAGTGGATCCCTTGGAGGCAGATGATTGGATCAAGGATGTGGAAAGAAAATTGGTCCTAGCTCAGTGCAACGATAATGAAAAGGTGTTGTACGCTGCTCATCAGCTCAAGGGAATGGCTGCCAACTGGTGGGAAAACTACCGCGCCGCCCATCAAAATGCACAAGCCATCACTTGGGAGGAGTTTGTCGAAGCTTTCCGCACTGCCCATATCCCTACTGGGATAATGGAAATGAAGAAGAGAGAATTCTACCAACTGCAGCAGGGAAACCTCAGTGTTTCCGAGTACCTGAACAAGTTCACCCAACTGTCCAGGTATGCATCTGAAGAGGTCACCTCGGAGGCGACCAAGATTTGGAGGTTCACGCAGGGACTTGACCCCAACCTCAAGGTGCAGCTGGTGTCCAATGACTTCCCAACCTTCCAGCACCTAGTGAACAAGGCCTTTGTCCAAGAAGATGCTCAGCGCCAGCTGTACGAAAATCGGAAGAGGAAGTTTCAAGCCCAGCAAGGAGCAAGCAGCTCTCGATTCCGCCCCAACGCACCTCACTATCACAAGCTCTCAGAGTCAAGCGTGCCGAGGACTCCCTTTTCAGGACCCCGCCCAAATCCACAAACTCCCCGGGCAAACAATGGTGGCCAACCCCCGCAGAACAAGACTTCAGCAGCAGGAGTGCAGTGCTTTAACTGCAAGAACATGGGGCACTATGCCAGCAACTGTCCCCAGAAACGCCCAGCAATGACTCCAGTTCGTTTCAATCTGGGGACTACACCAGCAAGAGCTCCGACTGCAGGTCAAGGCCGTGGGGCACCACAAACCCCAAGGACTCCACAAGTGGTGAGCAGAGGGCATCTCAACCATGTGACCGCGGAAGCAGCCCAGGATGCACCTGACGTAGTTCTGGGTAAGTTTCTTGTCAACTCAGTAATTGCATCAGCATTATTTGATTCTGGAGCTTCGCATTCTTTTGTGTCAAAAGATGTGGTTGAAAGGTATAATTGGGATGTGAGTAAACTACAGAACCCCATGCTAGTCCAGTCCCCTGGAAAGGAAATAAGGACTAACACAGTTTGCCTTGACGCAACTGTGGATATAAATGGAGTTAAGTTCTTAGCAAATCTTATTATAATAGACTCCAAGGGTTTAGATGTAATACTTGGAATGGATTGGTTAACCAAGTATAAAGGGCAGATAGATTGTGCTGATCGAGCTGTTACAATCACTAACTCTGATGGGATTCAAGTAAGGTATAAGTCAAACTCCCCTACCCAGAGCAGGTGTAGTTTGAACAGTGTAAAGGGAGTGACTCTGGAAAAAGTACCTATAGTGAGTGAGTACCCAGATGTATTCCCTGAAGATTTGCCCGGAATGCCGCCAGACAGGGAAGTAGAGTTTGTCATCAACCTAGTACCTGGAACAGCTCCAATTTCCAAGAGACCTTATCGGATGTCTGCAAATGATTTGGCGGAAGTTAAGAAACAAATTGAAGAGCTGCAGGATAAAGGATTTGTAAGGCCAAGCTCGTCACCTTGGGGAGCACCAGTACTGCTAGTAAAGAAGAAAGATGGTAGTCTTCGCATGTGTGTGGACTATCGATCATTGAATGATGTGACTATTAAGAACAAGTACCCTTTACCCAGAATAGATGATCTGTTTGATCAGTTGAAAGGATCATGTGTATTCTCTAAGATTGACCTTCGATCAGGATATCACCAATTGAAGTTAAGACCAGAGGACATACCCAAGACCGCATTTGCCACCCGTTATGGATTGTATGAGTATACAGTGATGTCTTTCGGTCTAACCAATGCCCCAGCATACTTCATGAATCTGATGAATAAGGTGTTCATGGAATATTTGGATAAGTTTGTGGTTGTATTCATCGATGACATTTTGATATATTCCAAGAATGAGGAAGAACATGCCGAACATTTGAGGATAGTTTTGGAAAAGCTCCGAGAAAATCAGTTGTACGCCAAGTTCAGTAAGTGTGAGTTTTGGTTGAAGAAAGTAGCTTTCTTGGGCCATGTGATTTCGGCAGGAGGAGTATCCGTAGACCCGGAAAAAGTTAATGATGTGCTCAATTGGACACAACCAAAGTCAGTATCCGAGATCAGGAGTTTTCTTGGATTGGCTGGTTACTATCGTCGATTTATTGAAGGATTCTCCAAGCTCGCAAGACCTCTGACCCAGTTGCTGAAGAAGGAAAAGAAGTTTGAATGGAGTAAACCATGTGAGGATAGTTTCCAAGAGTTGAAGAAGAGGTTAACTTCTGCACCAGTGTTGACGCTTCCGGACATTAGGAAGGATTTCGAAGTCTTCTGTGATGCGTCAAGGCAGGGACTAGGCTGTGTACTGATGCAAGAAAGAAAGGTAGTAGCATATGCCTCAAGGCAGCTGCGACCCCATGAAGGAAATTACCCAACGCATGATTTAGAGCTCGCTGCCGTAGTGCATGCACTGAAAATATGGAGGCATTACTTGATTGGTAACCGTTGTGAAATTTACACGGATCACAAGAGTTTGAAATATATATTCACTCAACCCGATCTCAACATGAGGCAAAGGAGATGGCTTGAGTTAATAAAGGATTATGATATTGGAATACATTATCATCCGGGAAAGGCTAATGTGGTAGCAGATGCCTTGAGCAGAAAGAGTTATTGTGCCAAGCTGTGGATTAAGGACAGTATGCCTGCCCTTCAAGAAGAGTTCCAACGGCTCAACCTAGAAGTAGTGGAGGAAGGATTTCTAGCCACTTTGGAAGTTCAACCAACCTTAGAAGATCAAATCAGAGCAGCTCAAAAGGAGGACAAGTATGTCCAGGAGATCAGGGATAATATGAAGAAAGGAAAAGCTTCGGGATTTTCAGAGGATGAAAAAGGTACCCTTTGGTTTGGGAAAAGAATTATTGTGCCTGAAAAGAAAGAGGTAAAGGAGCTAATATTGAAGGAAGCCCATGAATCTGGATATTCAATTCATCCTGGGAGCACCAAGATGTACCAAGATCTCAAGGGAAGGTATTGGTGGTCAAGTATGAAACGAGAAATTGCAGAATACGTAGCCTTGTGCGATGTATGCCAACGGATTAAAGCTGAACACCAGAGACCTGCGGGACTTCTGCAGCCATTGCAGATCCCTGAGTGGAAATGGGAAGAAATTGGTATGGATTTTATAACTGGATTACCAAGAACCAAAACAGGGCACGATTCAATTTGGGTTATAGTGGATCGTTTGACAAAAGTCGCCCATTTCATTCCAGTAAAGACCACATACTCCGGGGATAGGCTTGCAGAGTTATACATGTCAAGAATTGTGTGCTTGCATGGGATCCCAAAGAAGATTGTGTCAGATCGAGGAACCCAGTTCACTTCGAGATTTTGGCAAAAACTACATGAACTTTTGGGCACAAACTTAAACTTCAGTACAGCTTATCATCCACAGACAGATGGTCAAACAGAAAGAGTAAATCAAATCCTGGAAGACATGTTGAGAGCTTGTGTACTGGCAAACAAGAGTAATTGGGATCAGAGTTTGCCCTATGCAGAGTTCTCCTACAACAATAGTTATCAATCCAGTTTGCAAATGTCTCCCTTCGAAGCCCTATACGGCAGAAAGTGTAGGACTCCATTGTATTGGAAGGAAACAGGAGAAGGACAAGTGTTTGGACCAGATGTGCTGAAGCAAGCAGAAGAACAAGTTCGTCTAATCCGGGACAGATTAAAAACAGCACAAACCAGACAGAAAAGTTATGCAGACAATCGACGTAGAAGCTTAGAATTCGTACCTGGGGATCATGTTTATTTGAAGGTGTCACCTCTCAAAGGAATGAGACGTTTTGGAGTCAGTGGAAAGCTAGCTCCCAGATTCATCGGACCTTTTCCTGTTGTGGCGAAACGAGGAGAAGTGGCTTACCAGTTGGAGCTTCCACCTCAGCTGTCAAAGGTGCATGACGTCTTCCATGTGTCTCAGCTAAGAAAGTGTCTCAGAGTTCCAGAAGAGCAGATGCCTCTAGATGAAATAAACGTGAAGGAGGACCTCACCTATCCAGAGTATCCAGTCAAGGTATTGGAGGAAGCAGAGCGCCGTACACGCAGCAAGGTTATCAAGTTCTGTAAAGTGAAGTGGAGTAACCATTCAGAATCGGAAGCAACTTGGGAGCGTGAAGAGGATCTAAAAGAAGAGTTCCCCGACCTTTTTCCCAGTCCATCCGAATCTCGGGGTCGAGATTCTTTCTAAGGGGGGTAGGTTTGTCACATCCCAAAAATTTGGCTTTTTGAAAAATTTAAATTCAAATAAATTATTTTAAGGTAATTGGATTTTACTTGGCTTTTATTTGCCTTTTTGGATTTTCTGGAATTTAAAAACTATTTTTAGAGCTTAAAAAGTAATTCAAAATATGAAAATTAAATATCAACAGTAGTTGGAAATAATTTTATTTAGTCCAAAATATGTCCAGGAGCTTCTGTGAATTTTTCTGGAATTTTTGGAGGTATTTTCATATTTTTTCTGAGGCCTAAATAATTTTCTAGCCTTTTCTGAAATTAGAAATCAAATTCTGAAAAATAAAAATCTCCCCTCTCCCTCCAGCCGACGCGTGGACGGCCCAGGACCGCCCACGTCGCCGCTCGGCCTGATCCAGGCCGCACCTCCCTCTCCCTCGCTGCCAGCGGGCCCGGCCCAGCCAGCCCCGCCTTCCCCTTTTCCCCGCCCGACGCGTGGACGGCTCGGATGAGCCGAGTCCCCGTGCTGGTCATCCAGCCGCCCGCTCCCACCTTTCTCTCGCCTCGCTGACCCGCGGACCCCGCCTGTCAGCCGCACGCGTCCCGCTCTCGTTGCCACCCCGGCCCCGCCTGTCGGATCCGTCTCCCCCGCGGAATCGCCCCTTCCTTTCTCTTCCCCCCTCTTTCCTTTTTCGCCGGCCGACCGAGACCGCGCCGGATCCCGCCTTGCCTTACCCGGCCCTCCTCGGTTTTGGAAGTCCCGGACGCCGCCGCGACCAAATCCCCCAATCCCCGCGCCTCCCTTCCTTCTGCCCCCCCCCTCTTTCCTTTCCTCCCCCAAACCTTCCTTCTCCGGCCGCCAGCAACGGCGAGCTATTGCCGCGCCCCTGCTCCCCCTCAGCCCCTATAAATGCCCCCATCGGCTTCGCCTTCTCCCGCACCGCATCCCAGCGCACTCCACCGCAGCTCCCGAGCCCTCTAGAGCCCGATCACCGTGCCACTCCTCCCCTCGAGCTCCGCCCAACTCCGGCGAGCTTTCCTCGCCGCCTCGGTCATCCCCGGAGCCCGTCGTCGCCTCCCCGAGCTTCCTCACGCCCGGACGGTCCTCCCCGACCCCTCGGCCGCCCCTCCCCGTCACCGGAGCGCCGTCGCATCGGAACTCCCGAGCCGTCGTCGCTGCCACCTCGTCGCCGACCGTCTCCGTTCGTCCCCAAGCTTCGCCGACCCTTCCAACCGAACCCCCTCCGCGCCAGGATTACATTCTACGCGTCACCCGGGCACCTTCGGCCTCCCCTCGCCGCCGGCGCCGTCGCCTCCGATCATCTCTGCCCGGGACGCCCGAAGGTACCCCTCAAGAGGGTTACCTACCCTTATTGGGTAGGCAACGCCTCCCCGCTCCCCTGGCTAGCAGCGCTCACTCGTAACTCCCTCGGCGCGCGTTCGAGCCTCCGGCTCCGCGCGCGGAGGTTGAGTTTTTCGTTTAATTTCCGGGCTGACAAGTGGGTCCCACCCGTCAGCGGCCGCCGGCCTGCGCTGGCCACTGCCGCCTGGGTCCCACCCCTCTGTGCTGGACTCTGACAAGTGGGCCCGAAGACCAGTGGGTCCCACGTGTCAGAGGTTGACTCATTGGGCTCACTGTCCAGTGGGTCCCACATGTCAGTGACCGCCAGTGGTTACTGTTCAGTGGGCCCCACCTGTCAGTCTCTCAGAATTAAAATAAAAGATTAAAATTTAATTCTCCAGTGGGTCCCACCTGTCAGAAATTTCCGAATTTCTCGATTTATTCAAATCTGAGATTTTCAAATGAGCATAACTTTCTCATTTTAACTCCAATTCCAGCCATTCAAATTTCTAAATTCATCTAAAATCATAATCTACCCAATTATGGCCTCTGTTGAATTTTTGGATTTTATTTGAATTTTCTTTTGTATTTATTTGTTTTGTTGCTTCGTCTTTCCTCGCGTAGATTCCAACATTGTCGACGATCCCTCTTCACAGCAGCAAGAAGACCCAGAAACCCTGCAAGAAGGCAAGTCTCCTTTGATCATCTTGAACCTATGATTTTGAAATGTTTTAATTATTTTAAATGTTATGCATTGCTATTTACATAAAATGATAATTCAAATCTTAAGGTAGTAGTTAATCCAACCTTGTTATGCCCTCCATTGGAATTGATTGTCATGTACCCTTGTCACCATAGAATTTCCTTTGTCTCATTAATGAGAGTATTATAATTACTTGTTGATGTTAGTATGGTAGGATAATGCTTAGTCATGCTATCTAATAACTTTGGAAAATCTTGAAAATGGGAAATTATGATTTATTATTAAATCCTTGTGTTTGAAAGTGAAGTGGCAATTGGAGTTGTCACTGTGATTTTAAAATAAAATAAAAATGTGAAAGTTGGTTTAGATTAGGGTGGATGGCTGTTTGGGTTGGTGCAGTAAGCACGAGAACTTGTTAAGTGTATGTTCCACCCTAGTCAATTAAGGACCGACGCTTGTGTTTGTCCAAACTGAGCATTAACCGTACAACCACAAGTTTATATGGGTACGACCTAGCTAACTAACCTATAAAGGTGTAGTTTAGATATCACCAGTGGTGTATTGAGTGCCAGGGCGTACTGGTTACTCATAGTGAGGGACAGGGTTACTGTACTCATATGGCGCAAGAGGGGGCTTCAGATTGGGCGGATTTAACCCTTCTGCGGTGAAACCTCAGCGGGTGGTCTCTAGCTATACTGGAGTAGGTGAAAGGCTTTGTGATATTTTATCTGGGTCTCATGCCAAAGGAAGCATGTTGACTATTAAGATAATTTATCTCTTGTGGGTAAAGTTGTACAACCTCTGCAGAGTGTAAAACTATTCGAATAGCCGTGCCCACGGTCAAGGGCGGGCAAGGAATGCATTCACATGGTAGATTTCTGGTTTTGATTTAAAATCAAAAGTTTTGTATTCCGAGGGTGGAGGGAACTCTCGGAAGGGAATCCTGGCGGATGGAGCCAGAGAGGGTGGATGGAACCCGAAGTTTAAAATTTGACCAATGGTAATTGGTTAGCTAGTGTTGGTAGTTGGAACCTTCACTAGAAAGTTAATTCTGTTAAAACATTTACTTCATTAAAGTGATGCCTTCGAAAATAATTAGTAGTAATGGAGATTTTAAATATTGCTTTGTGCAAAAGAACCATATGGCCTTCCTTTGTTAAGCCTTGCATCTATGCATTTTTCCCAAGACTTGCGGAGTACTTTATGTACTCACATGCTACACTTAAAAATAAAATCTCAGAGGAAGTTGAAGCTCAAGAAGGTGACTACAACTACTGCTTCGCTTGTGGCTGTGATGGATTCTTCCCGGAGGACTAGGTCGCGCTTCCCCAGTCAATTGCCTGTGGCGAATTGATGGGTCGTCCTCGAGTTTTATTTGCTTCCGCTCTATTTCTTGTGTGCGAGGTCTTAAACCTCCTTTGTAATAATGAGACCCGGTGGTCAGTACTCTTATTTATTGTAATAAATCGTTGATGGTGATGTTTTCCATTCTGTTTGACTGTGTGCACTAGCTTTGATCTGGGACTAGTGCTGTAATACACAGAGGGTCCGGGTTTGATAATCCGGAGGCCCGACACATGCTATACAAGAAATTTATCTCCATAATGCAGGCTTAACCTCACATTGCTCAATATACCGTGAACCAAGACCCTAAAGATTTGGTTTGAAGAAATCTATTTTTTTGTCTACCAACACCGCTTACGAGCCAAGCAGCCACACCACCTTGCCCATGGTCCTAGTCCACCGTGGACCCAGTCCATAGACCTGGGCCTACCTGTTAGTGACTACAAAATATTTCCTTTAGAAATTTAATTCAGCTAAAATTCCTAAAAGCCATGCTAACATCATAAATCCCTTTTCCTTTATAAAAACAAATCCAAAAATTTTGCATAAATCTTTCTTTCCCTTTTTTCTTGGTTTAAAACTTCTGAGAGCCAGTTCTCCTTTGTCCTAGTTCCAATGAACCCATTCTTCTTTCTAAAATCATCTAAAATCCTAATCTATCCCATTTTACCTTTCTTTTGAATTTTGGAGTTTATTTGGATTTTATTTTATTTATTTTATTTTGCTATTTTCATGTGTAGTCTACGACGTTTCTGAGGGCTGCTTCTTCAACGATGATGTTGAATTGAAGTTGGCGACAGAGGGGGGGGGGGGGGGTGAATGTTGACTTTTAAAACTTGCCCCCAAAAGTGTCTACTAAAAGACTATTCTCTCCGAAAGCTATGAGAAACTAGGGAGAGAAGTAGTTCAATTGCTTACTGGAGAACCAAGAGAAAACCCAATCAACAGAGAACTTAACCCCGAAATGAGATGGCAAAAATCTGCAAACAATAGAAGCCTGCCGGTCTGACCGGTGCCTTGTGACCGGTCTGACCGGTGGCCTTAGGCCGGTCTGACCGCAGGCCACCAGGCGGTCTGACCGCCAACCGGCTTCCGGTCTGACCGCTCTCCTTATACCCGAGTAGGCAGTGAGCAGACAACTGAAAATGACTGCGCAGAGAAAACTGAAACTTCAGATTTTGGCCAAAATAACGAAGTACTGCTGTTTCCCTTTGGCAAGAAGTGCAAGAACCTATTCTAAACAGAAGAGAGGCAATAAAGAACCAGAGGAAACAACAGGAAATCAAGAATGTCAGATTTGTGCCCAAAACTGAAAAAGTACAGAGAGTTGCACCAAAAACCAAATTCCCACTAAACCTTTGATTCTTTGATCATGAAACTTAAGGATTAGCAAGGAAATAGCATTGAAATTCTGAGATTCAAATTTGGGCATAATCTTCCAAGGGAAAACAAAAATAGCACTAAACCCTAGAACAAGAACACAGAGGGAGAACAGGGCACATGCTGAAAAGAAATGGATTCTCCCGATTCAATCATTTTGCTCTTGGAACTAGCTAACCAAAGGGTTTAGAAATACAATTCCATCACAGAGCAATCCAGTTTGCACCTCCTTAGCAAGAAACAACCCAAAACAGAAATATGAGAAATCAAGCAGAGAGAGCATCGAGAGACAAAAACCAACAGAGAGACATGAACTCAATCAAACTCAAACAAAGCCATCTCAGATTGATATTGAGGATGAGAGATGCCCGATTACAAAGGATTACAATCTCTACGCCCCCATACACGCTTGGTATGGGCATCAACTCATCCCCTCCCTCTCACAAGATCAAGAATTTGAGAACACTACATGCTTGGAGAGGAGCACGGGAAAACACACAGAGAGGAGACACACCCCAACAACACTCTACCTCTCTCAACCACTAAAGCCCCTAAAGCAAAACAACCTCTCCAAAGGCCATTTTGACTAAAGCAAAACCCTAACAACCCCTAGAATCCATGCATACAACCAGGAACCCTCTCCTATTTATAGCCTTTGGCTAACGGGTCTCCAACCCGTTATGCCCGTTAAATCTCGAACGGAATCGCTTCCACTTGTGCAGCTTTGCGCTTTTACCGAAACGCCCCTCCTGCACCTTCCGGGAAGCTTCCGCGTTCCTTGTCATCCAAGCCTCGCAACCACCTCGAGTCTCCGCCGTCTTCGACACATCTGACCGTTCTGACCTCGACACCGCCTGTGCCTAGTCCGGTCAGCCCGTGCCTCGCCACGACTCTGCCTCGACGTCCTGCAGCCATCACAGACAAGAAACACGTCACATAGCACCGCTCGATAACATGTAATCGACAGAAGCATTAAGAGTAATCTTAAGCAAGTAGAAGCCCAAACCTGTCGAATCGAAAGACTAAGCATCCTAAGCCCATACAATCAAGTTTGACCAAATCCGACCGAACCGATTGCACCATGCAATGACACGGCACGAACCTCACAAACCAAACTCGACTTTCTTAAAACCGATGTCAATTACTCATCACACACTCGGGGTCACCTTCACATGGTCCATCAATCTCCCCCTTGATGAGTATAGTGACAAACCTAGAAAAAGCACAAAGTTGAGTTTGGAAAAGAAAGAAAATCAAACATAGTCCAAAAGAAATCAAAGAAGCTTATGACCATGTCGACAGAAGGAACACTAGAACAACAACAGAAAGAGCAAATTGTTCTTCAAAGCTCCAGAAAGTTCCCAAAATGGCTTTTTCTCTGCTATTCTCCCCCTTTTGGCAATAAACACATCAATGATGCAAAAGAGAGAATAAGGCATGGTGTTGGATGAAATGGCTGAAGTTTTTTTATTTTAAGCATTTAGAGCCATGAAGATTATCCAAAATAACCATATGATGATTACATCAAGCCATAAGACATAAGTATGCTATCAAGATCATGACAAGACATGTATAATCAAGCTAAGCCAAATAAGTCACAATCTGAAATTTAGTCGAATTTCTTAGTATGTCAAGTTAACCATGATTCTAGTCTAGCTAAAGGTATCCAAAGATGATGCAAAACATGTCCATAGTCTAAGTGGAACCAAGAAGCTAGTATTGAGTCAATTTAGAGCGCTACAAGTTCAAGAATGATACATTTGTTTAAGTACTTGTTCTATGTGGAATTAAGTAAATTAAGCACAATTGGCATGCTTTTCTTTAGAAATTTTATGGTCGTTTCCAACCAAACTTTTGTTTAGTCATGTGCTAGATCTCAAGCCTTATGCGACCACTCCAAGCAAGAAGCTTAAGAAGATGATCTTGGTCATTCAAAACTCCCCCTGAGTTCATGCCTAGTGTAATGGCAAGCCGTCTCATGAGAAAGAATTGGTGAGATCAGTTTTTTCGCACAAAAGATATCTTTTTGCATTTTCATAAGACTTGTACTAACTCATGCTTCATCAAGGAACTAACATAGCTCAATCTAAAGGTCAATATAGATTCAAGACTCAACTCAGCCTATTTGACATGGCATGAATCTTAAGAGGATAACTAAAGACAGACTAGTCTCAAGAGCTAACATGACATGATTTAATTCAAGTTGAGCATTTTAATCAACCTATCACGACAAAGACTAAACTACACATATAAAGTCATGATATATCTAGCAAATAAGCACAGATCATAGCAAGATGTAAAGCATTGTAAACATGTCATAAATGGATAATAATCAAGGCTCCATGTGGTTATATTACAATGCAGAATGCTGAAATGCAAGAAAATCCAGCTCCCCCTCAACATGTGATGCAGCTTTTAGTTCAAGTTGAGTTATGTCAATATTAAGGTCTAGAAGCTCCCAAATGAACTCCCCCTGAGCCAAAGCAATAAATACGAGAAGCTGGGAAGAAAAACAGAAAAGGCAGTCCTCAAAGCATAGATAAGATATAGAGGATACTATGGCTCAGACTAACTCTCATCTACCCCATATGACTCTAGGACTATCAACTGATCATCTAACACACTAAGGAGCAAACACGTACCCTGTCTACCCAAGGGTGGCCCAACCCTTGCTAGAACCTATAAGAAGTGAGTGAGCTCAACCTAGTGAGAAGAGAAACAGCTAATAAGCAGCATCCTAGAATCACAAGATGAGAGAAAGAAGTCTAAACAACTCGACGAGAAAACCACTCTAACCTATGCTAGAATGACTAACCCCAATGCACCCATATGCAATGCAACAGAAAGGAGTAAGAGCATAATAAGCAAGATAAAGCATGAAGCACAAAACCCCCATCACAACAGTCCATAAGGACAAACCACCCCAAGCTCTTCCCGCAGAGCTGAAAATCTAGAGCTATCCAAAGGCTTGGTAAAGATATCATCCAACTGGTGGTCACTCTCCACAAACTGGAGCACTATGTCACCCTTCTCCACATGGTCTCGAAGGAAGTGATATCTAATATCAATATGCTTGGTCCGAGAATGCTACACTGGGTTCTTAGCAATGTTAATCGCAGAAGTGTTATCACAAAAGAGTGGAACACTGTCGATAACTAGCCCAAAGTTCCGCAGGGTCGAAACCATCCAAAGTACCTAGCTGCAACAACTAGCGGCAGCAACGTACTCGGCCTCTGCGGTGGACCGTGCAACACCGGACTGCTTCCTAGAAGACCATGAAACAAGAGAAGTGCCAATGAATTGGTAGGTTCCAGAAGTGCTCTTCCTATCTATCCTATAGCCAGCAAAGTCCGCATCCGAGTAGGCTCTCAAGGAAAGACAGGACGAGGAAGAGTACCAGATATCATAGTCAATGGTAGCTCGAAGGTACCGAAGGATGCGTTTCACCGCCTGGCGGTGAGATACGCGAGGAGAAGCCTGAAACTGAGCACAAAGACACACAGCAAAGTGTATGTCCGGTCTCGAGGCAATGAGGTACAAGAGGGAGCCAATCATGCTGCGATACTCCTTCTGATCAACTGGCTCGCCGTCCTCATCTAGGTCAAGAGAAGCTGTGGACGCTATGGGAGTTGACACATGCTTACCATCACTCATGTCGAAGCGTCTCAGGAGGTCACGAGTGTGTTTGCTCTGATGCAAGAAAGTACCCTCTCGAGTCTGCTTGATCTGGAAGCCAAGGAAGAAGGCCAACTCACCCATCATACTCATCTCAAATTCGGTGCTTATGACATCCGAGAACTGTGAAACAAGAGTATGAGAAGAGCCGCCAAAGATGATGTCATCCACATAAATCTGGACGAGCAGAAGGTCAGCGCCATGCCGGCGAATGAATAAGGTCTTATCCACCTTACCCATCTCAAAACCATGACTCAACAAATAGGACTTAAGCCTCTCATACCAAGCTCTAGGGGCCTGCTTAAGTCCATACAAGGCTTTGAAAAGCTTGTAGACATGGTTTGGGTATTTGAGGTTCTCGAAACCTGGAGGCTGTCTTACATAGACCTCTTCCTCAATAAAGCCATTGAGGAAGGCACTCTTGACATCCATCTGGTAAAGCTTGAAACCCTTAGAAGCTGCAAAGGCAAGCAGGATTCTAATGGCCTCAATTCTAGCTACAGGGGTAAAGATCTCCTCAAAATCTAGACCCTCAACCTGGGAGAAACCCTGAGCTACCAGTCTAGCCTTGTTTCGAACAACCACCCCATCCTCACTCTGCTTGTTCTTGAACACCCACTTAGTCCCAATGACATTGTGACTTCGAGGGGGCTCAACAAGTGACCAAACCTTGTTTCTCTTGAAATTCTCTAACTCCTCATGCATGGCATTGGCCCAAGACTCATCAGATGGAGCATGACTAACATCTTTGGGCTCAAAGGTAGCAACAAAGGCAGAATGGAGACAGAAATATGACATGCCAGACTTTGAGCGAGTGACTCGCTCAAAGAGGTCTCCAATCATCTGCTCGGAAGGATGGTCTTTCTGGATATGTCGGGGAGGTCCTAGATGAGATGAAGAAGTGGCCTCTACCTCATGAGCTGATGAGGTAGGAACAGAGCCACTAGCTTCAGAGGAAGCAGAAGGCATGGGTTGGTCACCTGGAGGTGCTGTGGACGAAGGCACCTCAAGTGGAGGATGAGGAACTGGATCGGGTAGACAACCCTCATCTCCATCCTCCTCATCGTCCACAAAGATGGGCTCGGACTGCTCTAAAGAACCTGATATATCGGGTCTAGTCCCCGGACTGGCCTTGTCGAAGGTCACCTCACAGGTCTCTACCAACTTACTAGACTCGCAGTTGTAGACCCTATACGCCCGCGAAGAAGTCGAATAACCTAGAAAGATCCCATCACAGGATCGTCACTCGAACTTATCTAGGTTCCCAGACTTCAGAATGAAACACTTGCATCCAAACATACGAAAATACGAGACACTGGGCTTTCGCCCATATCTCAACTCATAAGAAGTGCGATGCAAGTGTGCCCGAAGAAAAACTCTGTTCGAAACATGGCACGCGGTCGCTATAGCCTCAGCCCAAAACTTCCTAGGTGTAGAATACTCATCAAGCATCGTCCTGGCCATCTCGACCAAGGTACGGTTCTTCCTCTCCACAACGCCATTCTGCTGAGGGACGTGCAGAGAAGAGAACTAGTGCTCTACACCTGTCTCGTCACAGAACCTCTCAAAGTAGGAATTCTTGAACTCCGTGCCATTATTATTGCGAATCGCTTGTAAGGCACCCGAGAGCTCAACAGAAAGCCTACTGAAAAGACCTCAAAAATGTGTAAACATCTCATCCTTCGAGGCTAAGAAAAACACCCAAGAGAACTTCGAGAAGTCATTGATCACGACAAAAATATACCACTTCCCTCCTGCAGACTGCACTCGAGCTGGTCCAACGGTGTCCATGTGGAGTAGCTGTTTTGGTGCATCGGTCATAGTCACTGTGACCGGAGGGTGAGAAGCGGCAACCATCTTGCCGTGCCGGCAGGGAGCACAAATAATATCTTTGACCATCTTGAGTTTCGGCAGACCACGAATGAGATCGTGGCCGCTAACTCGGGTCAAATGATCAAATCCAATATGACCAAGTCTCCTATGCCAGAAAGTAAGGTCACGGGACTCAGAAGCAACTAAACACCGGAGAGGATCACCAGAAGACTCAGAAAAATCAGCACAAAAGATCCTCCCATAACGAGAAATCCCGCAAACTAGACTACCCGAAGAATCAAGAATTTTGCAAGCGTTTTTCTTGAAGCTCACCTCAAAACCGTCATCGGTAAGCTGAAAAACTGAAAGAAAATTATACTGCAGCTTACTAACCAAGGCAACATCTTTTAAAATAAAAGACTCATTAACGCGCACTGTACCTTTTGGCGATGACGCGCCCAGACGAAGCGTCTCCGAAGGTGATCGTCTCATCACCTGGAGCACGAGCTAGGGAAGAGAACCAACGAGAGTCTCCGGTCATGTGTCGAGAACACCCGGAGTCAACGAGCCAAATCTCTCTCTTCCCTGCCCAGCGAACCTGAGTCAACGAGAGAGCAAAGTCTCAGTACTGGGGTAAATCAAGAGTGATTTTGGCACCCAATACTGAGTAACACATCGAGTAGAAGAAGTAGCCACACACGACTGACCTCTATCTACCCTACGCTCTCTGTCGCTCAAAGAAGCAGAAGGTCCACGAGCAGACCTGGAGCTGTTGTTGGGTCCGACTGTTATGGGAGAGCGAGTCGGAGCACCAGCAACATGCTGATCACGCCGCGGGTAGCCATCTCGACGGGGAAAACGAGATCTACCCTCAGAATGGCAGAAGTCACGACCAAAGGAAGCATGAGGACAAAAACCAGAAAACTCGAAAAAACCAAGTCCTCGATGCTGCCCAAACCCATCAGAAACACCTGAAGCAAGCCTAGACCTCGTGTTGGTCTTAGGTGTACTCAAGGTCTGGGGCTGACCCTGAATACGCCTAAGAGCCTCAACATGGTCTCTACGCGCGATCTTGGCGCGCCTGAAGCATCCACTACAAAAAATTCTGGGCTTGTATGACAAAGCGAAAATGTCATGTAAAGTAAAGAAGTTGTCATAAAAAGTATCTTATGACGAAAAAGCGGCGTCACGCCGGTCGTCATATAATGACCGTCACATAATGTACCTCGTGATGATACTATGTACAACCGTCACAAAAGGTGGCAACCTTTTGTGACGGTTTTCTTTCCTTGTCACATATTGTCAACATTTAATGACGACTTCTGCTGTCACATATTGGTGGGTCAACGCGTCACCTAATACATGAGCCGTCACAAATTGAGATTTGGGAGACCTGACTGAGATAACTTATTGTGACGACCTTTATCGTCATACAGGACTTTGTGACATCTCAGTTGTGTCTTGTTTTATATGGTTGTTTGAGACATCTTGTACACCGTCACAAACCTTGCTTGCGAATACATGACGAACGTGGTAGCCATGTTCAATGACGAATGTCACATAGTTCTTTCATGACGGCACATACAAGCATGCAAATATATATCAGAAGCCATCATCCACAACATTCTCATCACAGCTCAAAATTCAAACATCATAAAGAGGTCCAGGTTCCAACAGACAAGTTCAAACTGTTCCACCACACAGGTTCAAACATACCACATAGTTCTAACAACAAAGTGTACAAAGTTCCAACAGAGAAAGTTTGGTGTTGTGCCAACATAGAGCGCATTTGGACCTACCTCAATCTCTCTGAAGTTTCAACACAGCTCGCAGCAGCGCATTAGTCTCTTCAAACTTGTTATGCATCCCCTTCATGTCTTCTTGAGTCTGGCGCAACAAATTTTTGTTTTCTTCAAGTGATGCCTGCTGAGCTTGAATTTGTGCTTGCAACTCTTGCTGCTTCCTAGCAGCTTCCTCTCTTTCTGCTTGAAGTGTTGCCTCAAACTGAGCTTGCAGGCGTGCTTCTGCGATTGTCGTGGACCGAGCAGTATTCGATGCTCTAGGGACACCAATGTTTGGTAGGAAGGTGGACGAACGACTTATCTGGCTCAGACTGTCAGCAACAATCTTGGTGGGAGACTTTTGTTCTTGTCCTTCTTCTGGCTCTCTTTCCTTCTCTGCCACCATTTGTTCCTACATAGAATGAATCTAATTAATAACAAGGCCATACAACAATGTTCAATTAGGCATGTAGTTGAGTACAGTAAATCAGTCTGCAATATTTATATAACTTACATATATGTCCGCCCCGACCGACGCTCGCCCAGAGGCCGCCCACCGCTCGCCGCCCGCCGCACCGCCAGAGGCCGCCAACCGCTCGCCGCCGTCTTCTGTTGGGTCGGGGAGACGGGGAAAATGAATTTGGTCAACAGAAGGAGACGGGGTCCACCTGCAGGGGTATATTGACGTTGCGGTCGGTCATTTTTTGAAATAACATAAAGTGACGCCGACAAACCATCACATAAAGACATCTCAAAGCGTCATAAAACCCAAGGCGTCAACCGGATCCTGTCGCCAGACAATTTGTGACGACATTTTGTAGCTTTCGGTGACACAATAAATTATGTCATCATAAATTTGTTTCTGGCTCATAAGATTATGACGACGCAAAATATTTCGTCATATTATGATACATTATATGACGAAAATAAGCACGGTCATAAGGTATTTTGTCATAAAAAGAAGGATTTCTTGTAGTGATCGCTCGATCAAGTGCCCATCCTTCTGACAGAAGGTGCAATGATACTTCACCTTCTGAGAGGTAGAAGTAGCACTATGAGGCTTCGCCTTCTGACAGGCCGAAGTAACAGGTGGAATCACCTTGCTGTCAGAGATCCCTTGGATAAAGCCCGCTGACTTGAATTGAACTTTCTCAGTACTGGGCTCAATCTCGATCACTCCTGCTGCTATGGGTCGAAGAACAGCAGGTGGATGCTTCCTCATATCCTCATAAAAGTCATACCCTAGACCTTGATTGAACTTGCAAATCTTGGACTGGTCTAGAATAAGATTCAGCTTCTTCTTGCCTCCTACAAACCTCTCGAGAGTGTTCATAAGGTACTGACACTTCCGAAAGAGAGAGGTGCAAGAAAAGCAGGGAGAAGAAGAGACAACAGAAGGTAAGGGAGCAGAAGAAGAACCAATAGCAGAAGAGTGAATGGCTTGTGCATGCACAGCCGACTCGGAAGGGACAGTCCTACTGCTAGCCTGTTGGTTCACGTCGCTAAGCGTCTCCACCTTACCCTTGGGCTTCTCCCCCACACCAGCACACACATCACAACAAGATTGTGGCTTCTCTAGTAAATCCTTAGTTAGCTTTACACATTTTTCTTCCAATGCAATCAAGTCAGATTTTAGTTTATCACAATTTTTGCATGGTGAGCTAACATGGTCCTTAGAAGCATACTGAGCCATTTTCTTATTATAGTCAATCATTTCTTGAAACTGTTTTGAGACAGATTCAAGTTCAGCAGTTAATTTAGGACAGTTCAAACATGAAGCAATAGGCTCAAGTAATGAAGCTTGTAATTCAGCAATTTTGTGATCTGCCCTCTTTAGGTTCATCTTCAAATTATTGCAATTTTCACAAGTCTCTGGCAGATCAAGAAGCATGGTATAAAGACTTCTAAAAGCATTGTCCTTATCCTCACATGAGGTGCAAGATGTAGTCTCAACAACGGGGGATGAAAGAGTAACTACCCTACTCATCTCTAGTTTAGCAAGTAGACTAACATTCTCCAGCTTAACCATATCAAGTTCAGAAGACAGACTATCATGAGAGGTCCTTAATTTCTCCATGTCATCCAGCAAGACACAGCATGTATCACATTCGTCACGGGAGGGAGCAGATATAAGTGAAGTAAGCTCCCGTGACAGTCTATCTACTTCCTTCTCCAACTCGCTAACCCTAGCTCTAGATCTAGCATGGAATTTCCCTAGCTTAAGAAAAGCATCATTAAGCTGGTCGTAGGAAGGGTATACCTCATCGGAGTCGGAATAGAGCTCGCTGTCTCTGATCTCGCCCTCAAGGGCCATGAAGCATATGCCGGAGAAGTCGTTGCCGCCCTTGGGATCTTGCTTGTCCGTCCCATCGTCGTCGCTCCACCCCTCCACCTCGTTGAGGTCGTCGAAGGCGGTGAGGACGCGGTGGAAGAGTTTCTTGGCTTTGCCAAGGTCGCGGAACTTCTTCTTGCCTTGGGCATGAGCTGAGGGCTTCTTGTTGTGATTCTTGTCGATGTAGTCATTCTTGCTCACACCGCCGTAGTCGCCCTTCCCCTTCTCCAGCTTGGGGCAGTTTGCCCGAATGTGGTTGGGGCCACCACACTCGAAGCAGATCACGTGTCCTCCTCTCTTTCTGTCCCTCCTTCTCTTGTAGGCATGAGAAAATTTTCTGGCTAGGAGGGCCAACTGGTCATCAGTTACATCACAGAGAGTAGCCAGAGAGAATCCATAAAGCGACTCGGAAGAAGATCTAGGGGCTGAAGTGGGATCGGTGACTAAGGCCATCGACTGCGACTTCGACTTATGAGAGACAATATCAATCTCGTGAGTCTTGAGGCGTGAGTACAATGCGTCAAGAGTCAAAGTTAAAAGATCGGTGGTGTTCTTGATGGTAGTCACCTTCATCTCCCAAACACGCAAGTCAAGAGCAGATAGCATCTATCGAGCATTATCCGAGTCGGGGTATGTGAGACCGACCGCTCGGAGATTGCTCAGAATCTTGTGAAAACGTGCAAAGCACTCATCCAAGGACTCACCAGCGAACATTTCAAACTTGTTGTAATCTCGCTTGAACTGGTCCTGTCGAACCATCTTAATCTGGGTGGTGCCCTCATGGTATGCATCGAGGGTCTCCCAGATGTCGAAGGCCAACGACAGATGAGAGATGCGATCGAACTCGCTTTTGCTCAGCCCCTGGATTATGATGTTCCTTGCCTTCGCATTCGCCTCAACATCAAGCTTGTTTCCAGTGTTGATGTTCTCATCGGCAGGGACAACATATCGTACCTTGACCTTACGCCAGATGGCGTAGCCTTGAGCCTGGATATAGGTCTCCATCCAGCTCTTTCAGAAGGGATAGTCGATCCCATCGAAGACCGGGGGCTTGGTCGAGTACTTGTCTGTCGCCATGGCTCTAGAGACCGGTTAAGATCTATGAGGAAGAGCTAACCGGCTCTGATACCAATTGTTGGATCGAAGTTGGCGACAGAGGGGGGGGGTGAATGTCGACTTTTAAAACTTGCCCCCAAAAGTGTCTACTAAAAGACTATTCTCTTCGATAGCTATGAGAAACTAGGGAGAGAAGTAGTTCAATTGCTTACTGGAGAACCAAGAGAAAACCCAATCATTAGAGAACTTAACCCCGAAATGAGATGGCAAAAATCTGCAAACAATAGAAGATGGCCGGTCTGACCGGTGGCATAAGGCCGGTCTGACCGGTGCCCTGTGGCCGGTTTGACCGGTGGCCTCAGGCCAGTCTGACCGCAGGCCACCAGGCGGTCTAACCGCCGGCCACCAGGCGGTCTGACCGCCAACCGGCTTCCGGTCTAACTGCTCCCCTGATACCCGAGTAGGCAGTGAGCAGACAACTGAAACTTATTGCGCAGAGAAAACTGAAAGGTTAGATTTTGGCCGAAATAACGAAGTACTGCTGTTTCCCTTTGGCAAGAAGTGCAAGAACCTATTCTAAACAGAAGAGAGGCAATAAAGAACCAGAGGAAACAACAGGAAATCAAGAATTTCAGATTTGTGCCCAAAACTGAAAAAGTACATAGAGTTGCACCAAAAACCAAATTCCCACTAAACCTTTGATTCTTTGATCATGAAACTCAAGGATTAGCAAGGGAATTGCATTGGGATTCTGAGATTCAAATTTGGGCATAATCTTCCAAGGGAAAACAAAAATAGCACTAAACCCTAGAACAAGAACATAGAGGGAGAACAGGGCACATGCTGAAAAGAAATGGATTCTCCCAATTCAATCATTTTGCACTTGGAACTAGCTGACCAAAGGGTCTAGAAATACAATTCCATCACAGAGCAATCCATTTTGCACCTCCTTAGCAAGAAACAACCCAAAATAGAAATATGAGAAATCAAGTAGAGAGAGCATCGAGAGACAAAAACCAACAGAGAGACAGGAACTCAATCAAACTCAAACAAAGCCATCTCATATTGATATTGAGGATGAAAGATACACGATTACAAAGGATTACAATCTCTACGTCCCTATACGCGCTTGGTATAGGCATCAACTCATCCCCTCCCTCTCACAAGATCAAGAATTTGAGAACACTACATGCTTGGAGAGGAGCACGGGAAAACACACAGAGAGGAGACACACCCCAACAACACTCTGCCTCTCTCAACCACTAAAGCCCCTAAAGCAAAACAACCTCTCCAAAGGCCATTTGACTAAAGCAAAACCCTAACAACCCCTAGAATCCATGCATACAACCAGGAACCCTCTCCTATTTATAGCCTTTGGCTAACGGGTCTCCAACCCGTTATGCCCATTAAATCTCGAACGGAACCGCTTCCACTTGTTCAGCTTTGCGCTTTTACCGAAACGCCCCTCCTACACCTTCCGGGAAGCTTCTGCGTTCCTTGTCATCCAAGCCTCGCAACCACCTCGAGTCTCCGCCGTCTTCGACACATCCGACCGTTCTGACCTCGACACCGCCTGTGCCTAGTCCGGTCAGCCCGTGCCTGGCCACGACTCCTCGACATCCTGCAGCCATCACAGACAAGAAACACATCACATAGCACCGCTCGATAACATGTAATCGACAGAAGCATTAAGAGTAATCTTAAGCAAGTAGAAGCCCAAACCTGTCGAATCGAAAGACTAAGCATCCTAAGCCCATACGACCAAGTTTGACCAAATCCGACCGAACCGATTGCACCATGCAATGACACGGCACGAACCTCACAAGCCAAACTCGACTTTCCTAAAACCGATGTCAATTACTCATCACACACTCGGGGTCACCTTCACATAGTCCATCAGATGAATCTCACCAATTCGTGGGGTGAGGCAAGTTACACACCTTGACCGTGTTGATCCCAGTTTGTAAATAAAATTATGTTGTTTTAAATTATTTTGCATGCTTATGTTTATTTAATGTATTTCAATTCTAGTTTTAAAGACTTAGTTAATACCTTCTTGTTATGACCAAATTTGACATTGATCACCTAAATATCTTATCTCCTTAGAATAAAACTCTGGTTAGTACGCTAGTATTAGCTAGAAAACTTTGTACGAATGCTCAGCCATGCATAGAAATAATTCTAGACTTGGGATAATTATTTCATATAAAATGATGTTTATTAAAATTTATTCCTAATTTGGTAAGTCAAGAAGGTGTATGAAATGTTTAAAAATAAAATATGAGAACATAGTTTAGACTTAGGCAAATGGTTAGGTGTTGGGTGTCCGATGGCACAAGGGGTATATAAAAAAGTCTACATAAGCCAATTAAGGACCAGTCTATGAGCTACTGCTACAAAACCACATCGTACTACAACAAGTCTGGTATGAGATAGATCTGGCTAACAAATTTGTGCATTCCAACCTGAGTCTCACTATAGGTTGAATATGGGTGTGGCGTAGGCCATGAGAAGTCTCATGCAGCACAAGAAGGGTACTCGATTTAGTGGATTCTTTATTGGGATGAAACCTTAGCGGGGGCATGACCAGGTTGATGGCTTTGCATTGTAAAAGCGTTGTGATAATCACTTAGTCACACATGTGAAAGAAGCGTGTTATGGCTGACATTATTAGTTGATTATCTCTTGTAGGTAAAATTGTACCACCTCTGCTGAGTGTATAAACTATCCTAGATAGCCGTGCCAATAGTCATGGGCATGCCGAGTAAGGTTTTTCATAGATTAAACTTTGTTTTTCAAAAATTGACTTAAATGAAAGTTGTTGAGATTTTTTGGAGAAAGATGGTTCGGGTGGGATACCCGTGGTTAGGTTAGTGTTAGGTTGGACCTACATTAATGGTATTAATTTGATTAAATTAATGATTTTTATTATTGTATTAAATTCAACACTTTACATTGATTTATTGTATTTGTTCAAATTTGGCTTTACGCTCAAATAACCCTATTATGCCTTTACTTGTTGCCCTTACATTAATAATGCATTTTCTCGTGTAACTTGCATAGTACATTTTTGTACCCACCCTTGCTTAATTTTGTTGCTCAAGGGAGGACATCTTTGACTATGGTGAGGACCAAGACGAGTAGGCCATGTTTCGTAGTAATTTGCATGTGGGCGGATTTATTGGGCTTCTCCACTTTATTTACTATCTTCCGCTATTATTTATCTTTATATTTGGCCTATGAGCCGTGGAGATGTAAAACAAGGCTATAAGGCACATACTCTTTTAATTAATAAAATTTGTCATTATACATGATATGTATTCCTATTATCATTGTGTGCACTAGCTTTTCCTTGACTAGTATGATTGACATAGAGGATCCAGAAGTGTTGTTTCTGGGTCCGACAGAGATGGTGTCAGAGCCATAATAAATCTAAGACGTGATCATAGATAGAGTATAATTGATTCATTATAAGGACTTATTTTAATAGAAAATGATTTTAAAATCTCGTAAGCACTTATCTCCCCCATTCTTTCACTTAACTATGTTCTTTTATTAAAATTGTTTTCTGATTCTTTTTCTTCTCAAATATTTTAGATGGCTAAAACCCCCACCAAATTTTCCCATGGATGGCCACCTGCCTATGGATCTCCTTCAGCAGCTGAAGTTCCAAGGTCAACTAGTCTACCAAGGGTACCTGATCAAGAACGCTAGAGAGTGGAGGTGCTAATCGTTGCCAATATAGGAGATGACACCGCCTTTCACACCTCCGATGCTCCATAAGCTCAGGATACCTTCTTCATAGGTATCTAGGGCGCTACTCAGGAAGCCATCTGCTAGATGAGAGATATCTATGAGGTGGAGTTATGGGGCACCACCTTCCAGTACTGTCCCAGCAAGTACCCCGCCAGCCCCAACAACTTCTTCGTGACCATAGAGAGTGAAGACGATCCCAGGCTTGTTCACCAGGTGGAACTCACCAAGTCCCTGGACTACCCATACCAATCTACCTTGGATAAATTGAGCTTCATCACCTACTAGCTCTGTAGGGTAGATAAGGGAGTTAGCTTTGATCCATGCTAGCGATGATAACTCCTAAGGGAGATAACATTGAGCTGCCATCGAAGAAGTGTTGCAATGGGGATAAGCAGAAGTACTTAGCCTACTTCAAGCCAACCCCATAGAAAGCCATAAGTTTAGGGTCTTAAGTCAATAAAGAACGTTGCTTGTGAGTGTTATTCCCTTATCAATAGCCACAAGGTTATCTTATTATTATTAAATAAAATTGTATTTGCTAAATTTGTTCCTTTTTATTTTGTAGTTTTCTTGTGTTTTGTTTGTGGGATGAACACAAAAATCTCTCTTAGTTTCCTTCTTCCTTTCCCTAACCTTTGGAAGCACCAAGCAAATGGTGAACACCAAGAGCAATGGTAATGACATTGGCAGCGGTAGCAATAACAACGGAGCTCAAGGAAGTCAATCAGCTCCCATCCCTCCACCACCACCTGCTAATGGACCGGATTGGGCCCAAATGATGGCCAACCAGAATCAACTCATTAACTCATTCAACTATTGGTGTAGATCATCAACAACCCTACTCAACCCACTCCAATGCTGCCACCACCCACCTAGGCTTCACAATCCAGATTATCAGAGTTCATGAGAATGTGTCCCCTAACCTTCTTCAGCAGCACCGAACCAATGGATGTAGATGACTGGCTTAGAGCCATTGGGAAGAAGCTAGGCATTATCTAGTGTAGAGATTGGAAGACAGTCCACTTTGCCTCTCACCAGTTGAACGGACCTGCTTCAGAGTGGTTGGACACCTTCACTACCGCTCATGCCAATGTGCAAGCCACCACCTTCGATGAGTTTGTGCAGAACTTTCGCAAGGCTCATGTTTCCACCAGCACCATCACTCTCAAGAAGAGGGAGTTCCAAGCTCTGCGCCAAGGTGAACGTACAGTGAATGAATACTTTTAGAAGTTCAATTAGTTGGCATGCTATGCACTAGAAGGTGTTGCTACTGATGAGGCAAGGCAAGAGAGGTTCTTGGAGGGCCATTCACTAAGAAGGCAAGCATGTTGAGATAGAGAACTACAAGAGGAGGATGTCCACTTAGAAGGTCAACCCAGGAGGTTTCCCCAAGCTTGTGGCATCCCATCACAATCAAGCAACTTCGGTCTAATAGCAACCTGGGCACCTTTCTAGGCCAACCGCCCTACTCCTCAAGCAATCCATAACATCCCTATTGGTGGGCAAGTGCAGAAGAACACGGCCCCATCTGATGGGGTGACTTGCTTCTAATGCAAGGAGATAGGCACTTTGCCTAGTCCTGCCCCCAACAAGCTTCATGCTGTGGCTAATGCTAGATCATTAGGAGGTTAAAACTCAGGGCAAGCCTTCAAGAAGCTCCAGAACTTCATCAAAGGGCGTGTGAGCCACATCATTGCAGAGGAAGCCCAAGCTACACCAGACATCATGTTGGGTATGTTTCTAGTAAACTCAGTACTAGCATCAGTTCTATTTAATTCTGGTACTTTGCATTCTTTCATTTCCAAAGCTTTTCTGGTTAAGAATGGGTTAGGCTTAATTCCTTTTAGCAATCCCATGATAGTTCATTCTCTAGGAGCAGAGATGAGAGCAGGGACCTTTTGTCCAAAAGTGGATTTGCTCATTGAAAGAGTACCATTTCTAGCTGAGCTAATAGTTTTGGACTTTCAAGGGTTGGATGTTATTCTTGGTATGAATAGGTTATCCAAGAATAGGGGACAAATAGATTGTACCACCCAATCCATCACCCTCACTAATGGTCAAGAAAATGGAAGTGACCTTCACACCGAGAATTCCTGAAGTAGAAGAGTATATTCTTAACCATCTCTAAGGTCTACAATAGGTACTACTTGTTTGAGAATACCTAGATGTGTTTCCAGAAGACTTACCTCGAATGCCACCTGATAGAGACATTGAGTTCATAATTGACTTAGTCCCTAGTACCACTCCAATTTTAGAGAGACCTTACCGTATGCCAGCTAATGAGTTAGCTGAGCTAAAGAAGCAGATTGAAGAGCTTGAGGATAAAAGCTATGTCTGACTAAGCTTATCACCTTGGGAAAAACATGTTCTCTTTGTCAATAAGAAAGATGGAAATATGAGAATGTGTGTGAATTACAGAGCTCTCAACAACGCCATGATCAAGAACAAGTATCCTTTACCCAGGATCGATAACCATTTTATCAGTTGAAGGGAGCAAGTGTTTACTCCAAGTAGACCTAAGGTCAGGATACCACCAGCTGAAGATTCGAGAATAGGATATACCTAAGACTACCTTCTCTACTTGTTACAGTTAGTATGAGTGCACTGTCATGTCCTTTGGACTAGAAAATACACCAACCTACTTCATAAGTATGATAAACAAGGTGTTCATGGAGTATTTGGATAAGCTTGTAGTGATGTTCATGAGTGACATTCTAATTTACTCCAAAAATAAGAAAGAGCACGAAGACCACCTCAAAATAATTCTAGAGAAACTTAGAGAATACCAACTCTATGTCAAATTTAGCAAGTGTGAGTTGTGGCTAAGGGAGGTACCTTTCTTGCTAACATTGTGATAGCTGAAGGAATTGTGGTAGATTCCTCTAAGGTAGAAGCAGTAAATGATGGGAAGCAATCTAGGTCAATTACTAAGATCAAGAATTTTCTTGGACTTGTCGGTTATTACCAATGCTTCATAACAAGATTCTCTGAGATAGCCAAGCTCATGACTCAACTTCTGAAAAAAAGGAGAAGTTCGAATGGACAAAAGCTTATGAGCAAAGCTTCCAAACTCTTAAGAATAAGTTGGTGTCTGCACCAGTACTCATTTTGTTGGATATACACAAGGATTTTATGATTTTCTGTGATGCATCCTGGCAAGAACTCAGTTGTGTTTTGATGTAAGAACGCAAGGTGGTAGCCTATGCATCACGTTAATCGATACCTCACGAGTGCAACTATCCCACTCATGACTTAAAGTTAACAGTAGTGGTTCATACCTTGAAGATCTAGAAGTGTTACCTAATTGGTAGCTATTGTGAAATCTACATGGACCACGAGAGCCTCAAGTATATTTTCACTCAAGCAGAGCACAATGTGAGGTAGATGGTTAGAGCTAATCAAGGATTATAATCTTTGAATCCACTACCATTTAGGCAAAGCCAATGCTGTAGCAGATGCATTAAGCAAAAAGACCAATGCAAACTACACATTGGCAGAAGACATACAGACTCAACTTTAGGAGAAAATTGCCCGTCTTAACCTAAACCCATGGATCGGAGTATACTCTTGGCTCGAGAAATTCAACCCACCCTACCTGAATAGATTAGAGAAGCTTAAGAGGTTGATGAGGACATCAATGAGATAAGGAAGAACATGAGAGAAGGAAACACCATCGATTTTAGTGAACATGAACATGGAATAGTTTGATTTGAGAAGCATATCTGTTTGCCAATAATAAAGAGATTAAGAATATGATTCCATGTGAAGCTCATGAGTCCCCTTATTTGATCCATCTAGGTCGTACCAAGATGTATCAAGACCTTAGAGAAAGATATTAGTGGGTTAGCATGAAAAGAGAAATCATTGAGTTTGTTGAAGCTTGTGACACCTGCCAAAAAGCCAAGGCAGAGCATCAAAGGCCTACTGGACTTTTGTAACCTTT
Organism: Dendrocalamus latiflorus; assembly: GCA_017311315.1. Taxonomy (NCBI): domain Eukaryota; kingdom Viridiplantae; phylum Streptophyta; class Magnoliopsida; order Poales; family Poaceae; genus Dendrocalamus; species Dendrocalamus latiflorus. The sequence continues at coordinate 35,913,421 of CM029651.1, read as the reverse complement.
GCCAATCCCAGATTAGAAGTGGGAAGAGATTGGCATGGATATCATTACTAGACTTCCTAGGACTCAATACGGTTATGACTGTATATGGGTGGTGATAGATCGATTGACCAAGGTAGCCTATTTCATACCTATCAAGATCACCTACTCAGGGGACAAATTAGTAGAGCTATGCATGTCTAGAATTGTATGCCTACATGGAGTTCCCAAAAATATTGTGTTAGATCAGGGAAGCCAGTTCACTTTTAGGTTCTGGCAAAAGCTACATGCAGAGTTATTGAGTAAGTTCAACTTCAATATAGCTTATCACCCTCAGATCGATGACCAAGTAGAGCAAATAAACAAAGTGTTGCAGGATATGCTAAGAGCTTGTGGCCTAGATTTTGGCACCAGTCGGGATCACACCTTACGCTATACTGAATTCTCCTACAACAATAGTTATTAGGCCAATCTCTAGATGGCTCCCTTGGAAGCCCTATACAGTAGAAAATGCAGAACACCTCTACTGTGGGAGCAACATGAAGGACATCAAGACCTGTGCCCAATCTACTTCAAGATTCTAAGGAGAATGTGAGAAAAATCAAGGACAGATTGAAGACAACCCAGTCTTGACAGAAGAGATATGCAGACAATCATCCCCGAGACCTAACTTTCAAAGTGGGACTTCGTTTACCGCAGAGTATCCCCACTCAAAGGAGTCAAGAGGTTCCGGACCAAGGGAAAGCTTGTGCCAAGGTTTGTGGGACCATTCATGATTTTGGAGTGCAAAGGAGAAGTTGCCTACTAGTTGGAGTTGCCACCAACCATGACAGGAGTGCACGACGTCTTCCATGTATCTCAATTGAAGAAATATCTTCGAGTACCCACAGAGCAAGCAGTGCTTGAGAGCCTTGACCTTCAAGAAGACCTCACTATAGGGAGCATCCAATCAAGATCCTTGAGATAGCAGAACGCAAGACCAAAAAGAAGACCTTCTGCTTCTGCAAGGTGCAATGGAGCAATCACTCAGAAGATGAAACCACTTGGGAACAGGAAGAAGACTTGAAGGCCAAGCATCCCCATCTCTTTGCTAGCCTATCCAAATCTCGAGCTAAAGATTTTTCTTAAGGGGGTAGGGTGTAATATCCCATATTTTAACTTTTATTTATTTGAGATTTTCTGGATTTTCTTTTCCTTTTTCTTTTTCTTTTTAGTTGAACCTAGAGAAAAGAAAAATCTTTAATTGTTTGTCTTCAAGTCTTTTTAAAGGTAATTTCTTATTCTTGAGTTTCCCTTATCTTATAGAATTTTCTAGAAGTTTTGGCCCTTATTTACTATTTTCTAAGCCTTCCTTGAATTTCGAGCCTTTATTTAAATAAAAACATGTATAAATTCCCTAAAATCTCTTAGGCCAAAACCAACTTTATTCCTAGCCCATATTCCATGTTTGTCCACTCTAGCCCATTCTTTCTCCACACGTGGCCTCAGCCAACGCAGTACACATGCGCTGGCCTTCTTCTCTCACGCGCCATCTCTCTCCCCTCACTTTCGCACAAGCCCACCTTGTTAGCATGCCCTTCTCCCATTGTCATTGTAATAGTCGAGGTTTTTATTAAAAAAATAAAGTAAAAAAATAATTTAAAATAAAAATAAGTGTTTTGGTTGCCTGAGTTTTAATTTTGCTTTACCTTGATTTTCTACTTTTAAAAAGGTTGGATTTGAAAAGTAATCTAAGTAGAAACCTAAAAATATTATTAAATAAAAGGATATTTTGATATTCTATAAAAAATACTATTTCAAATTAATTATTTGGATTTATTTGGCTTTTATTTGGTTTTTCTGGATTTTCTAGAGTTTAAAATCTATTTTTAAAACTAAAAAGTATTTTCAATATAAAATTTAATATCAAACTATGTTGTAAATATTTTTTCTAATTCCAAAATGGCTCCAAGAATTTTTGGGAATTTTTCTAGAATGTTTGGGTTTTATTTGCTATTTTTTGTGCCCTTTTATTTTCTTGGGCTTTTCTAAAAATCAAAATCAAAATTTAAAAGTTTAATCCTCTCGCTCTCTCTCCTGGGCCAACAAATGGATGGCCCAGATTGAGCCACTCCACTGCCCAGCCCATCTCCGCCGTCTGCCCCTCTTTTTCCTCCCGGCCGTTTGATCCTCATCCAGCGGCTATGGCCAACCTCCTCTTTCTCTCTCCCCATCCCCACCTATCGGCACCCTTCTCTTCCTCTCTCTACGCCTAGGCCCCACCTATTAGGCCTTCTTCCTCCCCGTGCCTCCTTCCCCGGCCGCGTCGCCGCACGGCCATTGGCATGTTCCGTCCTTTTCGGCCACCTCTCTCTCCCGCACGTGCACCGCCCCACCTCTTTCTTCGTGCGCCGCATTCCCCGCGCCCACCTCCCTAGTTCCCCCACTCTTGCACGTTCTGTTCCACAACTGCCATCGTCGCCCGCACCTTCTCTAGTGAGTAATTCGCTCAGGTGCGCCCCTCCGCGGCCCTATTTAAACCCCCTCAGCATCGTCTCCCTTCAAACCACCCCGCCTCCACCTCCACTCCCTCTCCTGAGCTCCCCACTTCCTCTGCCCCATGCATCTCCTGCCCCGAGTGCCGGTGTGGGCAACGGTGAGCAATTGCCACTGAGCCACCCATCCCTAGGCCACGCCACTACCTCCAAGAGCTTCACCATGCTAGCGCAAGCGTCCTTGGCCCCTCCACCGAGTGAATCCGCCGTCAGAGCCCCATCTTCGCTGAAGCCCCGAGCTCGCATTGTCACCTCTCACGCCACCAGCCGCCCACACGCTCGCCGGAGCACCACAACCACGTGAGATGAACTCCCTGTGTCCTTCTTTCTCGCGCACCCCTCGCTGACCCCAGCAGCGCCGCCGTTCGCCGGTGCCCTCGGTCCCCGTGTGCCACCCGTCGCCGGCGAGGCCACGTTAGCGAATGGCCAACATGGCTGCCACATGGCACCACGTGGCATGCCACACCAGCGCTTGCTCCCCCAGTCAGCAGCCACGTCAAGCCCTAGAGACACCTTAATTCCTCTATTCCACGTGTGTGCCACCTGTCCACCATGTCTGAGAAATTTGCTTGTCATCTGCCATGTCAATGCCACACAATTCCCCTTGCCACCTTAGCCACCCTCGAATCCATAAACTTAGTTCACGGTAGACCAGACCCACTGGTCAGCCTTGGTCAAACCATGGCTGACGTCAACATGAGGCCAAAACCAGATTTTCCAGTAGAAAAATAATTCAGCTGAGAAACCAAAAATCTAATGTTGATGTCACAAATCAAATTCTTAATACAAAAATAATTCCAAAAAATCAGCCTTTTCCTTTGATTTCAAACTTCCGAGAGCCCGTTCTCCTTCATCCTAACTCCAATTGGACCCGTTCAAATTCCTAAATTCATCAAAAAAAATTCTAATCTATCTATTTTTTCCCTCCTTTTAGTTATTTGAGTTTGCTTGAGTATTTTCACATGTATACTATGACAATTCAGAAGAATTCTTCGACAACGACTTGCACCAGATTGAAGAGCAAGGCAATTCACACACCTTGATCATGTTGATCCCAGATTGCGAAATAAAACTATGTTGTTTTAAATTATTCTGCATGCAAATTTTTCTTCAATGTATTTCAATTCAGTTTTAAATTTAGTTATTGCCTATTTGTTAATTCCTTCGTTGACATTTAATTTCCCTGATACCCTGTCATGCACCCTATAATAAAACTCTAGTTAGTATACTAGTATGGCTAGAGAACTTTTGCAGCAAATGCTTAGCCTTGCTTAGAGTTAAAACTAGGTTTGGGATACCTTTTCACATAAAATGATAAAGTTTTCAAATATATTCTTGACTTCGGTAAGTCAAGAAGGATTATAAAGTATTTCAAAATAACATATAAAATATGGTTTAGACTTAGGCTAATGGTTAGGTGGTGGGTGTAGGCATGCACTGTTGTTCAGTGACACAGTATTGATTGTCGGGCACAAGGGGTATGTGGTTGGAGCCTAAGTCAAGTTAAGGACCGGTCTATGAGCTACTATTGCAAAGCCCTATCGTACTACCACAAGGCTGGTATGGGATAGTCTTGGCTGACTAATTTACAGGTCCCAACCTGAGTCTCATCATAGGTTGAAAGTGAGTGTGACATAGGCCATGAGAAGTCTCACTTGGCTCAAGTGGGGGTCTCGGTCTGGTGGATTCCTTACTGGGGTGAAACCTTAGTGTTGGCTTGGCCATGTTGAAGGTTTTGCATTGTAAAGGCCTTGTCATCATCTCCTCGCCACACACCAATGGAAGTGTGCTTATCTAGTGGCAATATGGGATGATCATGTCTTGTGGGTAAAGCTGTACAACCTCTGCAGAGTGTATAATCTATCCTGGATAGCCGTGCCCACGGTTATGAGCATGTTGAGTAAAATTTTTTTCATGGATTATACTTTGTTTTTCAAAAATGGTCTTTAAAAAGCTTATGGATGGATGAAATCTATAAGAGATTGAAAGCGTATGGATAGATGGAATCCACATGAGATCTTTTGAAAAAGATGGTCTAGGTGGGATGCCTGTGGCTAGGTTAGTGTGGGGATGGACCTGCACTAACGGTATTAATTTCATTTACAATTACTATCTTTACTTATTGTATTAAATTCAGTATTTTCAATCTATTTACTGTATTTCTTTAAATGTTGTTTTACGCACAAACAACCCTATATGCCTTCCTTTGTTGCCTTTATCATTATGTTGCATTCTTCCGTGTAACTTGCGGAGTATAAGTTTGTACTCATCTGGCTATCTCCACACAGAGGAAGATGACTTTGACTACGGTGAAGACTTGGACGAATAGGCCGCGTCTTACTATCATTTGCCTATAGTCAAGCTTGTTGGGCTTCTTCCGTTTTGGTGTTTATCTTCCGCTGCTTATGTTTAAATTTGGCCTATTGGCCGTGGATGTAAACTTCGGCAATCATGCCCATATTTAGTTAATAAATGCCATTTTGGTTGATATTTATCTTTGTTGTCTACTATGTGCACTAGCTGATCCTGGACTAGTACGATTTACACAGAGGAGCCCACCCCTACCCATCAGTGACCCCTCCCCTCTTTCCTTTCTTCTTCCTCCCTCATTCCTTCTTCTCCCACACAACGCTACCATCACCGCTCTGAGTCCTCGCTCCCCTTCCGTTTTGGCTGCCTGCCCAAAAGGAAACTCCATCGCCCGATCCTCAATTCCTCAATTTTCATCTCTCTTTCCCTCTGTGCACCTCCCCATCCCTCTCCCGACACCCTGATTCTAAGTGGCCTTGATTTCGGCGAGGAATCCATGTGTTGTGCGCCCCTCAAGGCTATATAAGCCCTCCATTGACACCTCTTAGCACCACACTACCCCTCCATGACCCATATTCTCCTCCTAGCATAGCTGAGCCCCCTAGCATCGTGCGCTCCCCTCCTAAGCTCGGCCCAAGACTCCAGCAAGCTCCCTCCATCACTTCAACCTCCCCAAGCTCTGCCAGTGCTACAAGAAGCTTCTTCAAGCTATCATCGACGTCATCCACCACTCCATCATGAAGAACCACCACTAGAATGCCATCCTCCCTAGAAACCAAGCGCCGACCACCGCCTTCACCAAATGTCGGTCCTGGTCCATTGTGGACCAGGCAAGGACCGTGGACTCGGTCCATAGATGCTAGCCCACATGTCAGTGACTCCAAAATATTTCCTTTAGAAATTTAATTTTGGCCAAAATTTATAAAAGCCATGCTAACATCATAAATCTATTTTCCTCCGTCCGTCCTAGCTCGTTCTCCTCCGTCCTAGCTCCAAATGAACCCATTCTTCTTTCCAAATTCATCTAAAATCCCAATCTACCCATTTATGCCTTTCTTTTCAATATTTGAGGTTGATTTTACTTGAATTTATTTTCTTTTGCTATTTTCATGTGTAGACTATGATTTTCCGTAGAGTACTTCTTCAATGATGATATCACCAATTCGCAGAGTCAGGCAAGTTACACACCTTGACCTTATTGATCCTAGTTTGTAAATAAAATTATGTTATTTCAAATTATTCTGCATGCATATTTTTATTCAACATATTTCATTTCAGTTTTAAACTTAGCTATTGCCTACTTGTTAATTGCTCCATTGATATTGATTCCCGGATTCCTTGTCACCCTAGAATAAAACTCTCTGTTAGTACACTAATATGGACTAGAGAATTTTTTATCAAATGCTTGAGAATTTTTTATCAAATACTTAGACCTGCTTAGACATAATTTTGGGTTTGGATAACTTTTCACATAAAATGAAAAGCTTTTCAAATGTACTTTTGACTTTGGTGAGTCAAGAAAGACTATAAATTATTTCAAAACAAAATATAAAATCTGGTTTAGACTTGGGCAAATGGTATGGTGGTGGGTGCTTGTTGGCACATGTTGTTGTTCAGTGATACAAAAGTGATGTCAAGCACAAGGGGTACGTGGAAAGAGCCTATGTCAATTAAGGATCGGTCTATAAGCTACTACTATAAAGCCCTATCGTACTACCACATGCCTGGTATGGGACAGTCCTAACTGACTAATTTGCAGGTCCCAATCTGAGTCTCGCTATAGGCTGAATGTGAGCGTGGTGTAGGCCGCGAGAAGTCTCACACGGCACAAGAGTGGGGCCCAACTTATGGATTCATGTTGTGGTGAAATATTAGTGGAGGTGTGACCAGGTTGATAGCTTTGCATTGTAAAGGCCTTCTTATGACTTTCTCAGTTACACGCCTATGGAAGCATGTAATGGCTGACATTATCACGTAATCATATCTTATGAGTAAAGTTGTATAATCTCTACAGAGTGTATAAACTATCCTAGATAGCCATACCCATGGTCATGGGTAAGCTGAGTAAAGTTTTCATGGATTAGACTTTGTTTTTCAAAATGGTTTACAAAATGCTTATGGATGGATGGAATCCATATGAGATCTTTTTGGAGAAAGATGGTCCAGGTGGGATATTCATGGATAGGTTAGTGTGGGGGATGGACCTGCACTAATGGAATTTATTTTGATTACAATGTTATTTTTATTTACTGTATTAAATTCAGCAATTTTCAATCTATTTACTATATTTCTTTAAATGCTATTTTATGCTCAAATAACCCTATATGTCTTCACTTGTCAGCCTTGCATTATTATTGCAATTTTATCGTGTAACTTACAGAGTACATTTTATGTGCTCACCCTTGCTTAATTCTATTGCTCAGAGGAAGATGTCTTTGCCTTCGGTGAGGATACACTACTACAAAAAGCCTAATAGTAGACGCCAAATCACAGACGGTTTTGTGAAACCGTCTGTGATTTACACTATTACAGACGGTTTTAATTTGGAGGCCGTCTGTGGTATTTGTGGCGGGAAAAATGAGTATCACAGACGGTTCTTAACGCTGAACCGTCTGTGATACTAGAATATCACAGACGGTTTTATAATAAAAACCGTCTGTGATATTCCAGATTATCACAGACGGTTTTTATTATAAAACCGTCTGTGATACTAGAATATCACAGACGGTTTTATAATAAAAACCGTCTGTGATAATCTGGAATATCACAGACGGTTTTTATTATAAAACCGTCTGTGATATTCTAGTATCACAGACGGTTTTATAATAAAAACCGTATGTGATATATTTCCCGCCTTGCAATCCCTCAAAATTTCATATTTTCCCGCTTAAGTCCGAGTATGGTTCAGTTTTGAGACACCTTCAGTAAAACGGGCATAACTTTTGCATACGGTGTCCGTTTTCGACGTTCTTGTACTCGTTGGAAAGCTAACGACGAGCCCGATCCAAAAAAATGACCCGCTTGCGCCAGTCGACCTCCAAGACCCCGAAAATCGGCCATCTTTGGACCTAAATCTGCGTCGCAAGTTTTTGGTTTCTGTTTTTGCCCTTTTTCTTGGTTTTATTTTCGGAATTTGGATTTTTCTTCAACTGCAAAGTTGTAGATCTCGTCGAAACCTTTCAAATGAGTATATATAAACTATATAAACCTTTGCTATTTTTTCTTTTCAGACTAGTTGTTTATATTGCATCGGTATATAAAATTTGTGCTCCAATTCACAGACGGTTCTATATATAGAACCGTCTGTGATATTCATTCATCACAGACGGTTCTATATATAGAACCGTCTGTGATAATCTGACCGCTGGGCCTATCGATCCTCAGCCCCACGAATCGTAGCTCCGCCTTTCCGTTCCCGCGCCAAAAATTTCGAATTCCCGCTTCTCCCTCCCTCTCCCTTCCCTATAAATATACCCAAAATCCAGCCTCTTTACTGGTCTCCTCTTCCTTGCTGTCCTCCTCCTTGCTGTCCTCTTCCTTGTTGTTCTCCTCTTCCTTGCTGTCCTCCTCCTTGCTGTCCTCTTCCTTGTTGTTCTCCTCCTCCTTGCTGTCCTCCTCCTTGCAGACGACGCAGAAGCATCTAGCTCGTGCCAACCGGGCAGACGCTCAATCAACGCCGACGATGGTGGTCATCAAAGACATTCAGCTCATGCGTTGCATCAGGGGCGAGAAGGCATAGATGATCTTTGCTTGTTGTGTAACCTGCTCGTTGTTCTTGTTGTGTAACCTGCTCGTTATTCTTGTTATGTAACCTGCTCGTTGTTCTTGTTGTTCTTGTTGTATAACTTGCTCGTTGTTCTTGTTGTGTAACCTGCTCGTTGTTCTTGTTGTGTAACCTGCTCGTTGTTCTTGTTGTGTAACCTGCTCGTTGTTTTGAGATATTGTAATGGTATACTCTAATCTTAATAAAAATTGATGTTTTATGTTTGTGAAATGAATTGAGATGTGAATTGGATGTATACATGTACATGTTGATCTGCTTGTTTCAGAGGGCATGGCTAGCATTTCCTGAGGCTAGCCAATAAACAGAAATAGGTTTAGAAATAGAAGGGAATATCACAGACGATTTTTAACTAAAAACCGTCTATGATAGTTATAATCACAGACGGTTTTTAGTTAAAAACCGTCTGTGATATGTAAATATCACAGACGGTTTTTAACTAAAAACCGTCTGTGATAACTATATATCACAGACGGTTTTTAACTAAAAACCGTCTGTGATATTTGCATCACAGACGGTTCGAAAACCGTCTGTGATGACCTCGTATTATCACTGACCCATAATTTCAGACGGTTCACAAAACCGTCTGTGATGACGTTTTTGAACCGTCTGTGATGACCTTTTCTGTAGTAGTGATAAGGACGTATAGGTCGTGTCTTACTATTGTTTACCTATGGGCTGGCTTGTTGAGCTTCTTTCGCTTTGGTTTTGTCTTTCGTTGCTTATATTTAATTTTGGCCTATGGGCCATGAATGTAAACTTTGGCCTTCAAACCCATATTTAGTTAAATAAAGTTTGTCATTGTGCTTGATGTGTATCCCTATTATCACTATGTGCACTAGTTGATCCTGTACTAGTGCAATTTATATAGAGAATTTTGGAGTTGTTGCTCCAGGATCCAACAACAACTTGAATGGCTTGATGACAATTAAAGATTCGGTGAGGTTCACGTCCTGCTCTACGGTCTTCAGATTGCACCTGGACTCGTAGGAGGAGGACCCACCGAATATCATGTCAGTGTTGCGCTCTGGCTCCTGATAGTCCATCGCTTCATCACCATCTTTGTCCTTCTTGGAGCTCGGCGTTAGGTACCGAGGCTGATAGGGAGGAATAAGAACGCATGTGATAGGGGTCAGACACCAGGGCAGGGAGAAGAAGGATTTGGGGAAGAAATACTTGTATTATTGCTTGTCTATCTGTTATAATCCTTGAATCCTTTTTATAAGAAAGCTAAGTCTAAATCAATATAGCTGGAATAAAAAACTATTCCTTAATTGAAACCGATTTGTATATTACTCTTTCTATCTTGAAGCTTCCCATCTTTGAATCAGGACTTATTTGGGTGATGGTACTATAGTCCAACTAAACTATCCATAACATTTCCCCCATCCTTTTGAGATAGCTCGTCTGTGAGCTTATAATCAGGAAATTCCTTGCTAAAATCATCACACTTCACCCAAGTTTCATCTAGTTCATTCATAGAATTGGACTGCCACTACACCCTCAATTCCCACACACCGCGATTAAGTCTAGCGCTAAGCACGCGTGCTGGCTAAAGTTGTACATGACCACGATGAAGGGGAGGCAATGCCGGCATTTGTTCCAAAGGGCTGCCACAAAAGTGTTTGAGAGTGGAGATGTGGAAGACATTATGAATGCCAGACTATGCAAGAATCGCCAGATGATATGCAACCGGACCAACTATAGAGAGCACCTTGTAAGGGCCAAAAAAGTGTGGGCGCAACTTGGTATTCAGACCTAGAGCAATGTAAGGGCCAAAAAAGTGTGGGCGCAACTTGGTATTCAGACCTAGAGGAATGGAAGAATGTTGACATTGATGTAACCTTAGCGAGACCCATTCTCCTTCTACAAATTGGAGTTCCCGCTGCTTCGTATCAACTAAGCTTTTCATATGCTATTAAGCTTGAAGTAACCTGAAACGAATTTCCTAGAGGAACTCATCCTGTTCGGATAACAACTTTTGGACATCAGGAAGTGTTGTTGAGTCTCCTTCATGCCGTATCAATGTAGGAGGCTGGTGCCCATAAACCTCTTCCAAAGGAGTGGCCTTGAGAGCAGAGTGATACGATGTGTTGCAGCAAAAGTCAGCCCAAGCCAGCCATTGAGGCCAAGTTTGCACCCTATCTCCACATAAGCAATGGATGTAAATCTCAATTGTCCTATTAATGACCTCAGTTTGTCCATCAAATTGTGGATGATAAGCGGTAGTCATGTGTAGTTTCACTCCAGCCAAATAGAAAAGTCATATCCGAGGAGTTTAGTAATCCACCTGTGTGGCAGCACTGTCATCAAGCATTGATCCAACAAATGTTTCAAGCTATGATGATCTATCTGGACCCAAAATAGTGACCTCAAATATATGGACACCAATGATAGACAACATAAACAAGGCCAATGAGTTCGCATTCATAAGCGGGAAGTTGGACTTGATGTGCCGTGACAGCTTTGCTGAAAAAAGCAATAGGGCAACCTCCTTGGTGCAATACTGCCCCAAAACCCATACTAAAGGCATCACAATCAATAATGAAGTCTTTGGAGAAATCTGAATGCTGTAGGATGGGTGCTATAGTGTTGATCCACTTTAATGCGTTAAAGGCAGCCATGGCATCCTCCATCCAGTGGAACCCTTCTTTCTAGAGAAGTTTGGTGAGAGGAGACACAATATAGCCAAAGTCTTGTATAAATTTGCGATAATATCCGGTGAGTCCCAAGAATCCACGCAAGCTTTGGACATTATGGGGGTGTAGCCAATCCAACACTACCGACACCTTCGCCTATTCCATGGCCACGCTGACGGAGGAGATGACATGTCCTAGATAGGATATATGCTTTTGCCCAAAACACACTTCTTCTTGTGAAGGTTCAATTGGTGAGTGGTGAGGAGCTGCAATACCTGTTGTATATGGCAAAGGTGCTTTGCCAAGGACTGGCTATAAATTAAAATGTCATCGAAGAAGACAAGAACAAATCAGGGAGAAAAGGTTGGAGGACCAAATTCATCATCGCTTAGAATGTAGAAGGAGCATTGCAGAGGCCAAAAGGGACACCAAATATTTGAAGTGGCTGTGGTGAGTGTGAAAAGCTGTTTTCAGCACGTCGTCGGGGAACATGCAAATTTGATGATAGCCAGACAGTAAGTCCAACTTGGTGAAATAGCAGGACCCTTCCAATTCATCGAGTAGTTCATCAACATGTAGAATCAAAAATTTGTCCTTGATGATGTGCTCATTTAGGGCCCTGTAATCCACACAAAAGCGCCACCAACCATCCTTCTTATGGACAAGAAGGACTGGTAATGATAATTGGGAGGAACTTCGACGGATGAGGCCCTGTTGTAGCATTATGGTGCACTGATGTTCAATTTCATCTTTCTAAATGTGGGCGTATCGGTAGGGTCGAATTGAAAATTTCTAGGGCATTGGGTGAAAGGCATATGCGATGACCGCACGATTGGGCAGGTGATAGCCCCGATGGTTCCTCGAATCGATGGGAAAATTTGGCCAAAAGAGTTGCCATGAGATCATCGCCATTGGCAGCTTGTAACATGGCTACGAACACTGGTGGATAATGAAGACCAGTCCAGGTGATGCGCTAAAGCTGCTCGCAATGCAAAAATTGCATTTGGTCGAAATCCCACAAAACAGGCCCCAATGTGCACAGCTGAGAGACCATGTGGAGGTATCCCCATGTTTGTGATGAGTCATTGACACTTGGTTTGGAAAGATTGAGTTTGATTTGAGTGTTTCCTGCTAAGTCGTAGCCTTAAAATTGTTCGGAATCCCTTTCTGTGCAAAGTCGTAGCTTCTGGCCGTGGTCGTAGGCTTTTACGACCACTTTGGTCGTGGTCGGAAGACTCCCGATTCATTTACGACCACGCTGGCCGTGGTCAAAGGCTAGTACGACCACGTTGGCCGTGGTCGAAGCGCGTTACGACCACATTGGCCATTGTCTATAGTCGCGAGTCGTGCTATGACCACCGTGGTCGGAAGTCGGCGCTTGAATGAACGATCACGTTGAGGAGTCGGCAATTTACGACCACGGTACCGCGAGAGGTAGTCGAAAATCGAGACTTCGACCACTGTGGTCGGTAGTCGGCAGAACTCGACTTCGACCATGTGGGAAGTCGAAGCGAATTCGACCACATTGTGAAGCGGTCGTATGCGGTCGGCTGCGGGTGTAGGACAGTTGGCCGTGGTCGGATGTGCTCTCAAGCGCCTGGGTGTGGTCGGAAAGGGTCTCGACCACTGTAAAACTTGTTGTACGTGGTCGGAAGGTGTTTCGATCATGCGCTAAACGGTCAAAACTCCCCGGGAGGGTTGAACGTGGTCGTAGACATCTAGTAACCGGTTGTATGACCTCCAGGATCGGTCGTTTCACCTGAGAATCGGTCGTATCAACTCCTGGGCTAGTCGTCTTGACATGGAGAGCGGTCGTAGGTCATGTGCATGAATATTTAAGTGATCTTGACCGGTCGTAATGGGTGTACGACTTTGTGGAACATGGTTTGGTTTCTGTTTTGCTTATGCAAATGTTTATACACAATGTTTTGTGCGGTGCTATGAATGTATGCTTGTCTGTGATGGTTTGCAGAACTTGGAGACTAGTTGTGGAGAGGCATGGATGGCCAAGACTAGGCACGGGCGGTGCTGAGGTCAAGAGTGGTCGGGAGATGCCGAAGACGACGAGGTATGCCAGGTGGTTGCAAGGCTTGAGCGACAAGGGAGGAGGAAGCTTCCGGGAAGGCAGTAGGATGGCATTTTGGAGAAATGCGGAAAGCTGCAAAGGGAAGCTGTGTCTCTGCGAAAGCTCTGGAGTGGTTGGCGCTAACGGGCAAAGCAGTGGAGCCGTCGGGAGTAACGGGTAAAGCACTGGAGCTCGTCCTCGCTAGTGGGTAAAGAGAATGGTAAAACCCGGTGTTAGGTGGGGGTTTACGGGTTCCCCCCGGTAGCAGAAGGCTATAAATAGAGAGGGTAGAGCTCAGGTGCTCGATGAGGTTGTTCCCGAGTCACTCTGAATTTTTCGTCTCTTTTTGTGTGAGTTGTCTCTGGGTAGAGCACGGTTGCTTTTGTACCTCTGATGGAGTGGCTGTAGAAACCTCCATGATCAATCATTCATCTCTCTTCCTCAAGTTGATTTCTGTCGTTAAGAGATGTTGTGAATGTTGTGTTTGCAATCTGTTTTGAGAGCTTGTTCTTCTTGCTATCCTTTTCTCTCTTCTCTTCTTCGTGAGTCTGCATTCGTCTTGGTGTACTTCGAGTTGCTCAGAACTGGGAATATGTCTCAAGGCCACTTGGCCAGTTCATTCCCGAGAGCAGGAGTCGAATCAGAGAAGTTCTCTTTACTGAATGGTCGTGCGCCTCAAGTCCTCTGTTTCGAGTTTGACCATGTTGCTCTAGCCGACCGTGGCTAAGACTTTGGATTTTCTTGGTAATTTCTCTTCCAGAGGTTGGATTCTTTCAGTGCCTCAAGTTTGAGGACCAAAAGACCAGAGAGTCTTAGTTACTCGGAAATCTGGCTATGCGAGTCCTTCCGCAGCAACTCCACAGTATTCACTATTCGCTTTCTTTTGTCGGTTCGAGTAAGCTCTTGACTGGGGTTGGCCTTCTAGTAAGCTTTCCAAACTGAGATTTCATAGCTCAGTGTCTTTTGGAGAAGTAGGGTTGTGTGGATACTTGGGGCAGTTTTAGAAGGCACCATTCACCCCCCCTCTGTCGCCATTTCGGTCCAACAATTGGTATCAGAGCCGGTTAGCTCTAATCCATAGATCTTAACCGGTCTCAAGAGCCATGGCGACGGACAAGTGCTCGACCAAGCCGCCCGTTTTCGATGGCATCGATTACCCCTTCTAGAAGAGCCGAATGGAGACATACATCCAGGCTCAAGGGTACGCCATCTGGCGCAAGGTCAAGGTCCGATTCGTTGTTCCTGCCGATGAGAACATCAATGCCGGGAACATGGCTGATGTTGAGGCGAACGCTAAGGCAAGGAACATCATTATCCAGGGCCTGAGTCGTAGCGAGTTTGACCGCATCTCTCATCTTTCGTCCGCGTTCGATATCTGGGAGACTCTCGATGCATACCATGAGGGCACCACCCTGATTAAGACGGTGAGACAGGACCAGTTCAAGCGAGATTACAACAAGTTTGAAATGCTCGCTGGCGAGTCCCTTGATGAGTGCTTTGCGCGTTTCCACAAGATCTTGAGCAATCTCCGAGCCGTCGGTCTCACATACTCCGACTCGGACAACGCTCGTCAAATGCTTGCTGCACTCGACCTTCGTGTTTGGGAGATGAAGGTGACTACCATCAAGGACACCACCGACCTCTCGACTTTGACGCTTGACGCGCTGTACTCGCGTCTCAAGACGCACGAGATCGACATTGTCTCTCGTAAGTCGAAGTCGCAGTCGATGGCTCTAGTCACCGATCCCAGTTCGGCTTCTGGTCTTTCTGCCGATTCGCTTTGTGGGTTCTCCCTTGCTGCTCTATGTGACGTAACTGATGATCAGTTAGAGCAGCTCGAGGATGAGCAACTGGCCCTCCTAGCTCGGAAGTTTTCCCATGCTTACAAGAGGAGGAGGGACAGAAAGAGAGGCGGACCAGTCATTTGCTTCGAGTGAGGTGGCCCCAACCACATTCGAGCAAACTGCCCCAAGCTGGAGAAGGGCAAGAACGACTACGACGGTTGGGCAAGAACGACTACACCGACAAGAACCGCAACAAGAAGACTCCAGCTCAGACGCCGGGCAAGAAGTTCCGCGACTTCGGGAAGGCCAAGAAGCTGTTTCACCGCGTCCTCATCGCCTTCGACGACCTCGACCTCAGCGAGGTGGAGGGATGGAGTGACGATGACGGGACGGGTGACCAAGATCCCAAGAGCGGCGACGACTTCTCCGGCGTGTGCATCATGGCCCTCGAGGGCGAACTGAGCGACATCGAGCTGTACTCCGATTCGGACGAGGTATGTCCCACCTACGACCAGTTCAATCATGCTTTTCTTAAGCTAGGTGGTTTTCATGCTAGAGCTAGGGCTAGGTGTACTGAGTTAGAGAAGGAAGTAGATAGACTATCACGGGAGCTTACTTCACTTACATCTGCTCCCTCCCGTGATGATTGTGATACATGCTGTGCTCTGTTGGGTGACATGGAGAAACTAAGGACCTCGCATGATAGTGTGTCCTCCGAGCTTGATATTGTTAAGGTGGAGAATGTTAGTCTGCTTGCTGAGTTAGAGTTGAGTAGGATGGCTGTTACCCTACTTACTACTGATGAGACCACTTCTCCCACCTCATGTGAGGTTAAGGACATTGTTGCTAGAGGACCTTATGCCATGCTCCTGTTGGAAATATGCCCTAGAGGCAATCATAGAGATGATGATATTTCGTTGTATCCATGATTTAATAAATGTTCCTTGAATATTGCCTTTGTGTTGATTAACAAGTATGTGACTTGTTTGTGAAACTCTTTACTTATATGGTTATTCTAAAGTTGTCCCTGGTCGGAGTTCATGTGAGGACACACGTGAATGATGGATTAGCACATGTATCGGTTGATGACCATGTTTCACAGGTCATAGACATGGAGATGTCAAACCAATAATGTGGACACATGTTTAGAACATGGGGTTGGACTGACCCAACATGAGACATAACAATTATACTTATGATTCTCTCTCTACACAATGTGTACGCCTTGTCCTTAGACCTGAGATTGTCGCATGTACTTGAGATGTGAATCGACCTACTTAGGGGCTATCAAACGCTACTCCGTAAATGGGTAGTTATAAAGGTAGTTTTCGGGTTTGTCATGAAGCATGCTGCGAGGCATGGTCAGTCGAGATGGGATTTGCCCCTCTCTATCTGAGAGAGATATCTCTGGGCCCCTCGAGTGATCGGATCTAGAAATGCATGGCCATGCTACTTAAGGTTAAGAGTTAACCTAGTAAGGGATTCCGGATCACAGGATCGAGAAAGAGTGGTCAGCTTGGAGCTCGACCAAATATCGTGAGGCAAAGGGATTGGCATGTACATAAAGTTGTGATGGTTCGTCCGATATGATCTTTGTGTATGTTTAGGAGTTGGCACGTCTTGCTAGAGGCCACTGCCAACTATTGACCAAGTATGTGTACTCGCGTCATGTCTAAACATACGTGAACCTATAGGGTCACACACTTAAGGGCTGAAGCCTAATTCGGATTGGATCCGGGTTAGACTGGGCATTGAGTCCTAATGGGCCTCCATTCGTAGAAGCCCATTGTGAGGACGTCTATAAAAGGAGGGCAAGGGCGCACAAGAGAGGAGAGTTTTTTCGTGACATCCTCAAACCCTGGCCGCCACCCCTCCCACGCCCTGGGCGCTCGCGCGGATCTAGTAATCTGGCGTGCGTCGCTTCCTCCCGTACGTGTGGATACCTTTTGGCGGCGCTGCATCTGTAGCGTTTGGACGAATCGCAATAGAGGAGTTGTACGTGGGACGCCACGACGTGGACGAGGAAGTAGTACGACTACTCTGCCCCGACGTGCTGCATCGACGTAGTACGACTACTCTGCCCCGACGTGCTGCATCATTCCGCACCTGCGCGTCTAGTGGTAATTCCGTGATCTATAACTGCAGTGATCTTGGTTTACGGGTAGAATTTTTTTAATTTGCGCTAGCGTAGCCTACCCGTAGTCCTTCAGCTCCTTGATCTGCCCGAGTCTTGTGAAAATTGCAATAACTTGAAGATGAACTTAAAACGGGCAGATCATAAAATTGCTGAACTACAAGCTTCTTTACTTGAGCCGATTGATTCATGTTTGAACTGTCCTAAGTTAACTGCTGAACTTGAAGCTGTCTCCAAACAGTTTCAAGATATGATTGATCATGATAGGAAGTTGGCTCAGTTTGCTTCTAAGGACCCTGTTAGCTCACCATGCATTAATTGTAACAAACTAAAATCTGACTTGATTGAATTGGATGAGAAATGTGTGAAGCTAACTAAGGACCTTCTAGAGAAGCCACATTGTGCTTGTAATGTGATTGTGGAGAAGGGGGAGAAGCCCCAGGGTAAGGTTGAGATGCTTAGCGACTTGAACCAACTGGCTAGCAGTAGGTCTGTCCCTTCAGAGTCGGCTGTGCGTGCACAAGCCATTCTTCCCTCTGCTATTGGTTCTTCCTCTGCTCCCTTACCTTCTGCTGTCTCTTCTGCCCCCTGCTCTTCTTGCACCTCTCTCTTCCGGGAGTGTCAGTATCTTATGAACACTCTCGAGAGATTTGTAGGCGGCAAGAAGAAGCTTAATCTTATTCTAGACCAATCCAAGTTTTGCAAGTTCAATCAAGGTCTAGGATATGATTTTTATGAAGATATGAGGAAGCATCCACCTGCTATTCTCTGACCCATAGTAGGAGGTGTGATCGAGGTCGAGCCCAGATCTGATGAGGTTAAATTCAAATCAGCGGGCTTTGTCCAAAGGATCTCTGACAGCAAGGTGAGTCCACCTGCAGCTTCGGCCTCTCAGAAGGCGAAGCCTCCCCGTGCTACTTCTACCTCTCAGAAGGTAAAGTACCACTGCACCTTCTGTCAGAAGGATGAACACACAGTCGATCGATGCTTCAGGCGCGCTAGGATTGCGCGTAGAGACTGTGCGGAGGCACTTAGGCGTATTCAGGGTCAGCCCCAGATCCTGAGTGCACCTAAGACTAGCACGAGGTCCAGGTTTGCTTCTGACGGGTTTGGGCAGCATCGAGGACTTGGTTTTTCTGAGTCTTCTGGTTTTCGTCCTCATGCTGCTCCGGGTCATGACTTCTGCCGTCCTGAGGGTACATCTCGTTTCCCCCATTGAGACAGTTACCCACGGCGTGATCAGCAGGTTGCCGGTGTTTCGACTCGCTTTCCCATAGAGTCAGACCTAGCAACAGCTTCAGGTCTGCACACAGACCTTCTGCTTCTTTGAGTCACAGAGAGCGTAGGGTAGATAGAGGTCAGTCGTGCTTGACGACTTCATCTGCTTGACGTGTTGTTCAGTATTGGGTGCCAAAATCACTCTTGATTTACCCCAGTACTGAGACTTTACTCTCTGTTTGACTCAGGTTCGCCGGGTAGGGAAGGAGAAGGTTTGGCTTGTAGACTCCGGTTGTTCTCAACATATGACCGGAGACTCCCGTTGGTTCTCCTCCCTAGCCAGCGCTCCAGGTGATGAGACAATCACCTTCGGAGACGCTTCGTCTGGGCGCGTCATCGCCAAAGGTACTGTGCGCATTAATGCCTTTTTTATTCTTAAGGATGTTGCCTTGGTTAGTAAGCTGCAGTACAATTTGCTTTCCGTTTCTCAGCTTACCGATGACGGTTTCGAGGTGAGCTTCAAGAAAAACAATTGCAAAATTTTTGATTCTTCGAGTAGTCTGGTTTGCGGGATTTCTCGTTTTGGGAGGATCTTTCGTGCTGATTTTTCTGAGTCTTCTGGTGATCCTCTCAGGTGCTTAGTTGCTTCTTAGTCCCGCGACCTCTCTTTCTAGCATAGGAGACTTGGTCATATTGGATTTGACCCGAGTTAGCGGCCACGATCTCATTTGTGGTCTGCCGAAACTCAAGATTATCAAAGATCTAGTTTGTGCTCCTTGCCGGCACGGCAAGATGAGACGTTTACCCATTTTCGAGGTCTTTTCAGTAGGCTTTCTGTTGAGCTCCCGGGTGCCTTACGAGCGATCCGCAGTGACAATGTCACGGAGTTCAAGAATTCCTACTTCGAGAGATTATGTGGTGAGACAGGTGTAGAGCATCAGTTCTCCTCTCCGCACGTGCCACAACAAAATGGCGTCGTGGAGAGAAAGAACCGTACCTTGGTCGAGATGGCCAGAACGATGCTTGATGAGTACTCTACACCGCGGAAGTTTTGGGCTGAGGCTATAGCCACCGCGTGCCATGTCTCAAATCGAGTTTTTCTTCGGGCTCACTTGCACCGCACTTCTTATGAGTTGAGATACGGGCGAAAGCCCAGCGTCTCTCATTTTCGTGTGTTTGATTGCAAGTGCTTTATTTTGAAGTCCGGGAACCTAGACAAGTTCGAGTCACGTTCTTGTGATGGGATCTTCCTAGGTTACTCGACTTCTTCGCGGGCTTATAGGGTCTGGAACTGCGAGTCTAGCAAAATGGTAGAAACCTGTTAGGTGACCTTTGACGAGGCCAGTCCGGGGACTAGGCCAGATATCTCAGGTTCTTTAGAGCTGTCCGAGACCATCTTTGTGGATGATGAGGATGGTGGAGATGAAGGTTATCTACCCGATCCAATCCTTCATCCACCCCTTGAGGTGCCTTCCTCCACCACACCTCGAGGTGATCAGCCCTTGCCTTCTACTTCTTCTGGAGCTAGTGGCTCTGTTCCTATCTCGTCAGTTCACGAGATAGAGGCCACTTCTTCATCTCATCCTGGACCTCCTAGACACATTCAAAAAGACCATCCTTCTGAGCAGATTATTGGAGACCTGTTTGAGCGAGTCACTCGTTCAAAATATGGCATGTCTCAATTCTGTCTCCATTCTGCCTTTGTTGCCTCCTTTGAGCCCAAGGACGTTTGTCATGCTCTTTCTGATGAGTCTTGGGTCAATGCCATGCATGAGGAGCTAGAAAATTTCGAGAGGAACAAGGTCTGGTCGCTTGTCGAGCCCCCGCGAGGTCACAATATTATTGGGACTAAGTGGGTGTTCAAGAACAAGCAGAGCGAGGATGGAGTGGTTATTCGGAACAAGGCTAGACTGGTAGCTCAAGGGTTCTCCCAGGTTGAGGGTCTAGATTTCGAGGAGACCTTTGCCCCTGTAGCTAGACTTGAAGCCATTAGAATCATGCTTGCCTTTGTAGCTTTTAAGGGTTTCAAGCTTTACCAGATGGACGTCAAGAGTGCCTTTCTCAATGGCTTTATTGAGGAAGAGGTCTACGTCCGACAGCCTCCTGGTTTCAAAAACCCCAAATACCCAAACCATGTCTTCAAGCTTTCCAAAGCTTTGTATGGACTTAAACAAGCCCCTAGAGCTTGGTATGAGAGGTTTAAGTCCTACTTGCTAAGTCATGGTTTTGAGATGGGTAAAGTAGACAAGGCCTTGTTCATCCACCGGCATGGCACTGATCTCCTGCTCGTCCAGATCTATGTCAATGACATCATCTTTGGTGGCTCTTCCCATGCTCTGGTTTCACAGTTCTCGGATGTCATGAGCACCGAGTTTGAGATGAGCATGATGGGAGAGTTGACCTTCTTCCTTGGCTTCCAAATCAAGCAGACTCGGGAGGGTACCTTCTTGCATCAAGGCAAGTACACTCGCGACCTCCTGAGACGCTTCTACATGAGTGATGGTAAGCCGGTGTCAACTCCGATGGCTTCCACAGCCTATCTTGACCCGGATGAAGATGGCGAGCTAGTTGATCAGAAAAAGTACAGAAGTATGATCGGCTCCCTCCTTTACCTCACTGCCTCGAGACCAGACATACACTTCTCTGTGTGTTTGTGTGCTCGTTTTCAGGCCTCTCCTCGCGTATCTCACCACCAGGCGGTGAAGCGCATCTTTCGGTACCTCCGAGCTACCATTGACTATGGTATATGGTACTCTTCCTCATCCTGTCTTTCCTTGAGAGCCTTCTCGGACGCAGACTTCGCTGGCTGTAGGATAGATAAGAAGAGCACTTCTGACACCTGCCAATTCATTGGCACTTCTCTCGTCTCTTGGTCGTCTAGGAAGCAGTCCGGTGTTGCACAGTCCACCGCAGAGGCCGAGTATGTTGCTGCAGCCAGCTGCTGCAGTCAGGTACTCTGGATGGCTTCGACCCTGCGGGACTTTGGGTTAGTTATCGACAGTGTTCCACTCTTTTGTGATAACACTTCTGCGATTAACATTGCTAAGAACCCAGTGCAACACTCTCGGACCAAGGACATCGATATCCGTTATCACTTCCTTAGAGACCATGTAGAGAAGGGCGATATAGTGCTCCAGTTTGTGGAGAGTGACCACCAGTTGGCTGACATCTTCACCAAGCCATTGGATAGTTCGAGGTTTTCAGCTCTGCGGGGAGAGCTTGGGGTGGTTTGTCCTTATGGACTGTAGTGAGGGGGAGCTTTGGGCTTTACTGCTTTACTATATTGATTATGCTTCTGTCTCATTTCTGTCGCTTTGCACTCGGGGTGCATCGGGCTTAGTCCTTCTAGCATAGGTTAGAGTGCTTCTCTTGTCTAGTTGCATAGACTTCTTACTCTTATCTTGTGCTTCCAGGATGCTTCTTATTAGCTGTTTCTTATCTCACTAGATTGAGCTCACTCACTTCTTGTAGGTTCTAGCGAGGGTTAGGCCACCCTCGGGTAGACAGGGTACGTGTTTGCTCTCTAGTGGCGTGTTTTACGGTCAAGCTAATAGTCCTGGAGTCATATGGGGTAGATGAGAGTCTGTCTGAGCCATAATTGTCTCTATATCTTATCTATGCTTTAAGGACTGCCTGTTTGGTTTTCCTTGCCAGCTTCTCGTTTTTATTGCTTTGGTTCAGGGGGAGTTCATTTGGGAGCTTCTGGAACTTAATATTGACTTAACTCAACTTGAACTAAAAGTTGCATCTTATGTTGAGGAGGAGCTGGATTTTCTTGCACTTTAGCATTTCGCATTGTGATATAACTACATTGAGCCTTGATTATTATCCTGTTATGACATGTTTACAATGCTTTACACCTTGCCATGACTTGTGCTTATATGCTAGATTTATCATGACTTCATATGTGTAGACTAGCTTTTGCCATGATAAGTTAATTAAAATTGCTCAACTTGAATTAAAACTTGTCATACTAGCATTTGAGTCTAGTCTTTCTTGAGCTATCCTTTTATGATTTATGCCATGTCAAGTAGGCTAAGTTGAGCGTTGAATCTCTATTGAGCCTTAGTTTGAGCTATATTAGTTCTTGATGATGCATAAGTTAGTACAATATGTTTAAAAAGCAAAATGATCTCTTTTGTGCGAAAAAACTGATTGCACCAATTCTTTCTCATGAGACGGCTTGCCATTGCACTAGGCATGAACTCAGGGGGAGTTTTGGATGACCTAGACTATCTTCTTAAGCTTCTTGCTTGGATTAGTCGCATAAGGCTTGAGATCTAGCACATAAAAAAATTGGGTTGGAAACAACCATGATCTTTAAAAGGACAATGTTTTATGTGTTCAATTTGCTTAAGCTACAAAAAGAACCAAGTACTTAACCAATGTTTCAATCTTGAGCTTATAGCACTCTATTTGGACTCAATATTAGCTTTGTTGTTCCGCTTAGCTTAATTGACATGGCCTGCATCATCCTTGGATATCTCTAGTTAGACTTTGCTTATTGATGACTTGACATGCTCATAAAATGCATTACATTTCAGATCATCATCTATGTATTCTAGTTAGGATATACATATCCTGTCATGATCTAGATAGCTTTTTATTGAGTTATGGCTTGGTGTAGTTGAGTATGGTCATTATGGATAATTCTCATGGCTCTACATGCTTAAAATAAACATACTTCAGCCATATTCATCCATTGACATGTCATATTCTCTCTTTTTGATGTGTTTATTGCCAAAAGGGGGAGAATAGAGAAGAAAAAGTCTTTTGGGAACAGTTTAGAGCCTTGAAGAACAATTTGCTCTTTCAGTTGTTGCTCTAGTGTTCCTTCTGTCGACATGGTCATTAGTTTCAATCTATTTCCTTGGACCATGTTGGATTCTTTAAACTCAAACTCAACTTAATGCTTTTTCTGGGTTTGTCAATATACTCATCAAGGGGGAGATTGAGAGACCATGTGGAGGTGTCCCCATGTTTGTGATGAGTCATTGACACTTGGTTTGGAAAGATTGAGTTTGATTTGAGTGTTTCCTGCTAAGTCGTAGCCTTAAAATTGTTCGGAATTGCTTTCTGTGCAAAGTCGTAGCTTCTGGCCGTGGTCGTAGGCTTTTACGACCACTTTGGTCGTGGTCGGAAGACTCCCAATTCATTTACGACCACGCTGGCCGTGGTCAAAGGCCAGTACGACCACGTTGGCCGTGGTCGAAGCGCGTTACGACCACATTGGCCATTGTCTATAGTCGCGAGTCGTGCTATGACCACCGTGGTCGGAAGTCGGCGCTTGAATGAACGATCACGTTGAGGAGTCGGCAATTTACGACCACGGTACCGCGAGAGGTAGTCGAAAATCGAGACTTCGACCACTGTGGTCGGTAGTCGGCAGAACTCGACTTCGACCACGTGGGAAGTCGAAGCGAATTCGACCACATTGTGAAGCGGTCATATGCGGTCGGCTGCGGGCGTAGGACAGTTGGCCGTGGTCGGATGTGCTCTCAAGCGCCCGGGTGTGGTCGGAAAGGGTCTCGACCACTGTAAAACTTGTTGTACGTGGTCGGAAGGTGTTTCGATCATGCGCTAAACGGTCAAAACTCCCCGGGAGGGTTGAAGGTGGTTGTAGACATCTAGTAACCAGTTGTATGACCTCCAGGATCGGTCGTTTCACCTGAGAATCGGTCGTATCAACTCCTGGGCTAGTCGTCTTGACATGGAGAGCGGTCGTAGGTCATGTGCATGAATATTTAAGTGATCTTGACCGGTCGTAATGGGTGTACGACTTTGTGGAACATGGTTTGGTTTCTGTTTTGCTTATGCAAATGTTTATACACAATGTTTTGTGCGGTGCTATGAATGTATGCTTGTCTGTGATGGTTTGCAGAACTTGGAGACTAGTTGTGGAGAGGCATGGATGGCCAAGACTAGGCACGGGCGGTGCTGAGGTCAAGAGTGGTCGGGAGATGCCGAAGACGACGAGGTATGCCAGGTGGTTGCAAGGCTTGAGCGACAAGGGAGGAGGAAGCTTCCGGGAAGGCAGTAGGATGGCATTTTGGAGAAATGCGGAAAGCTGCAAAGGGAAGCTGTGTCTCTGCGAAAGCTCTGGAGTGGTTGGCGCTAACGGGCAAAGCAGTGGAGCCGTCGGGAGTAACGGGTAAAGCACTGGAGCTCGTCCTCGCTAGTGGGTAAAGAGAATGGTAAAACCCGGTGTTAGGTGGGGGTTTACGGGTTCCCCCCGGTAGCAGAAGGCTATAAATAGAGAGGGTAGAGCTCAGGTGCTCGATGAGGTTGTTCCCGAGTCACTCTGAATTTTTCGTCTCTTTTTGTGTGAGTTGTCTCTGGGTAGAGCACGGTTGCTTTTGTACCTCTGATGGAGTGGCTGTAGAAACCTCCATGATCAATCATTCATCTCTCTTCCTCAAGTTGATTTCTGTCGTTAAGAGATGTTGTGAATGTTGTGTTTGCAATCTGTTTTGAGAGCTTGTTCTTCTTGCTATCCTTTTCTCTCTTCTCTTCTTCGTGAGTCTGCATTCGTCTTGGTGTACTTCGAGTTGCTCAGAACTGGGAATATGTCTCAAGGCCACTTGGCCAGTTCATTCCCGAGAGCAGGAGTCGAATCAGAGAAGTTCTCTTTACTGAATGGTCGTGCGCCTCAAGTCCTCTGTTTCGAGTTTGACCATGTTGCTCTAGCCGACCGTGGCTAAGACTTTGGATTTTCTTGGTAATTTCTCTTCCAGAGGTTGGATTCTTTCAGTGCCTCAAGTTTGAGGACCAAAAGACCAGAGAGTCTTAGTTACTCGGAAATCTGGCTATGCGAGTCCTTCCGCAGCAACTCCACAGTATTCACTATTCGCTTTCTTTTGTCGGTTCGAGTAAGCTCTTGACTGGGGTTGGCCTTCTAGTAAGCTTTCCAAACTGAGATTTCATAGCTCAGTGGCTTTTGGAGAAGTAGGGTTGTGTGGATACTTGGGGCAGTTTTAGAAGGCACCATTCACCCCCCCTCTGTCGCCATTTCGGTCCAACAATTGGTATCAGAGCCGGTTAGCTCTAATCCATAGATCTTAACCGGTCTCAAGAGCCATGGCGACGGACAAGTGCTCGACCAAGCCGCCCGTTTTCGATGGCATCGATTACCCCTTCTAGAAGAGCCGAATGGAGACATACATCCAGGCTCAAGGGTACGCCATCTGGCGCAAGGTCAAGGTCCGATTCGTTGTTCCTGCCGATGAGAACATCAATGCCGGGAACATGGCTGATGTTGAGGCGAACGCTAAGGCAAGGAACATCATTATCCAGGGCCTGAGTCGTAGCGAGTTTGACCGCATCTCTCATCTTTCGTCCGCCTTCGATATCTGGGAGACTCTCGATGCATACCATGAGGGCACCACCCTGATTAAGACGGTGAGACAGGACCAGTTCAAGCGAGATTACAACAAGTTTGAAATGCTCGCTGGCGAGTCCCTTGATGAGTGCTTTGCGCGTTTCCACAAGATCTTGAGCAATCTCCGAGCCGTCAGTCTCACATACTCCGACTCGGACAACGCTCGTCAAATGCTTGCTGCACTCGACCTTCGTGTTTGGGAGATGAAGGTGACTACCATCAAGGACACCACCGACCTCTCGACTTTGACGCTTGACGCGCTGTACTCGCGTCTCAAGATGCACGAGATCGACATTGTCTCTCGTAAGTCGAAGTCGCAGTCGATGGCTCTAGTCACCGATCCCAGTTCGGCTTCTGGTCTTTCTGCCGATTCGCTTTGTGGGTTCTCCCTTGCTGCTCTATGTGACGTAACTGATGATCAGTTAGAGCAGCTCGAGGATGAGCAACTGGCCCTCCTAGCTCGGAAGTTTTCCCATGCTTACAAGAGGAGGAGGGACAGAAAGAGAGGCGGACCAGTCATTTGCTTCGAGTGAGGTGGCCCCAACCACATTCGAGCAAACTGCCCCAAGCTGGAGAAGGGCAAGAACGACTACGACGGTTGGGCAAGAACGACTACACCGACAAGAACCGCAACAAGAAGACTCCAGCTCAGACGCCGGGCAAGAAGTTCCGCGACTTCGGGAAGGCCAAGAAGCTGTTTCACCGCGTCCTCATCGCCTTCGACGACCTCGACCTCAGCGAGGTGGAGGGATGGAGTGACGATGACGAGACGGGTGACCAAGATCCCAAGAGCGGCGACGACTTCTCCGGCGTGTGCATCATGGCCCTCGAGGGCGAACTGAGCGACATCGAGCTGTACTCCGATTCGGACGAGGTATGTCCCACCTACGACCAGTTCAATCATGCTTTTCTTAAGCTAGGTGGTTTTCATGCTAGAGCTAGGGCTAGGTGTACTGAGTTAGAGAAGGAAGTAGATAGACTATCACGGGAGCTTACTTCACTTACATCTGCTCCCTCCCGTGATGATTGTGATACATGCTGTGCTCTGTTGGGTGACATGGAGAAACTAAGGACCTCGCATGATAGTGTGTCCTCTGAGCTTGATATTGTTAAGGTGGAGAATGTTAGTCTGCTTGCTGAGTTAGAGTTGAGTAGGATGGCTGTTACCCTACTTACTACTGATGAGACCACTTCTCCCACCTCATGTGAGGTTAAGGACATTGTTGCTAGAGGACCTTATGCCATGCTCCTGTTGGAAATATGCCCTAGAGGCAATCATAGAGATGATGATATTTCGTTGTATCCATGATTTAATAAATGTTCCTTGAATATTGCCTTTGTGTTGATTAACAAGTATGTGACTTGTTTGTGAAACTCTTTACTTATATGGTTATTCTAAAGTTGTCCCTGGTCGGAGTTCATGTGAGGACACACGTGAATGATGGATTAGCACATGTATCGGTTGATGACCATGTTTCACAGGTCATAGACATGGAGATGTCAAACCAATAATGTGGACACATGTTTAGAACATGGGGTTGGACTGACCCAACATGAGACATAACAATTATACTTATGATTCTCTCTCTACACAATGTGTACGCCTTGTCCTTAGACCTGAGATTGTCGCATGTACTTGAGATGTGAATCGACCTACTTAGGGGCTATCAAACGCTACTCCGTAAATGGGTAGTTATAAAGGTAGTTTTCGGGTTTGTCATGAAGCATGCTGCGAGGCATGGTCAGTCGAGATGGGATTTGCCCCTCTCTATCTGAGAGAGATATCTCTGGGCCCCTCGAGTGATCGGATCTAGAAATGCATGGCCATGCTACTTAAGGTTAAGAGTTAACCTAGTAAGGGATTCCGGATCACAGGATCGAGAAAGAGTGGTCAGCTTGGAGCTCGACCAAATATCGTGAGGCAAAGGGATTGGCATGTACATAAAGTTGTGATGGTTCGTCCGATATGATCTTTGTGTATGTTTAGGAGTTGGCACGTCTTGCTAGAGGCCACTGCCAACTATTGACCAAGTATGTGTACTCGCATCATGTCTAAACATACGTGAACCTAAGGGTCACACACTTAAGGGCTGAAGCCTAATTCGGATTGGATCCGGGTTAGACTGGGTATTGAGTCCTAATGGGCCTCCATTCGTAGAAGCCCATTGTGAGGACGTCTATAAAAGGAGGGCAAGGGCGCACAAGAGAGGAGAGTTTTTTCGTGACATCCTCAAACCCTGGCCGCCACCCCTCCCACGCCCTGGGCGCTCGCGCGGATCTAGTAATCCGGCGTGCGTCGCTTCCTCCCGTACGTGTGGATACCTTTTGGCGGCGCTGCATCTGTAGCGTTTGGACGAACCGCAATAGAGGAGTTGTACGTGGGACGCCACGACGTGGACGAGGAAGTAGTACGACTACTCTGCCCCGACGTGCTGCATCGACGTAGTACGACTACTCTACCCCGACGTGCTGCATCATTCCGCACCTGCGCGTCTAGTGGTAATTCCGTGATCTATAACTGCAGTGATCTTGGTTTACGGGTAGAATTTTTTTAATTTGCGCTAGCGTAGCCTACCCGTAGTCCTTCAGCTCCTTGATCTGCCCGAGTCTTGTGAAAACTGCAATAACTTGAAGATGAACTTAAAACGGGCAGATCATAAAATTGCTGAACTACAAGCTTCTTTACTTGAGCCGATTGATTCATGTTTGAACTGTCCTAAGTTAACTGCTGAACTTGAAGCTGTCTCCAAACAGTTTCAAGATATGATTGATCATGATAGGAAGTTGGCTCAGTTTGCTTCTAAGGACCCTGTTAGCTCACCATGCATTAATTGTAACAAACTAAAATCTGACTTGATTGAATTGGATGAGAAATGTGTGAAGCTAACTAAGGACCTTCTAGAGAAGCCACATTGTGCTTGTAATGTGATTGTGGAGAAGGGGGAGAAGCCCCAGGGTAAGGTTGAGATGCTTAGCGACTTGAACCAACTGGCTAGCAGTAGGTCTGTCCCTTCAGAGTCGGCTATGCGTGCACAAGCCATTCTTCCCTCTGCTATTGGTTCTTCCTCTGCTCCCTTACCTTTTGCTGTCTCTTCTGCCCCCTGCTCTTCTTGCACCTCTCTCTTCCGGGAGTGTCAGTATCTTATGAACACTCTCGAGAGATTTGTAGGCGGCAAGAAGAAGCTTAATATTATTCTAGACCAATCCAAGTTTTGCAAGTTCAATCAAGGTCTAGGATATGATTTTTATGAAGATATGAGGAAGCATCCACCTGCTATTCTCTGACCCATAGTAGGAGGTGTGATCGAGGTCGAGCCCAGATCTGATGAGGTTAAATTCAAATCAGCGGGCTTTGTCCAAAGGATCTCTGACAGCAAGGTGAGTCCACCTGCAGCTTCGGCCTCTCAGAAGGCGAAGCCTCCCCGTGCTACTTCTACCTCTCAGAAGGTAAAGTACCACTGCACCTTCTGTCAGAAGGATGAACACACAGTCGATCGATGCTTCAGGCGCGCTAGGATTGCGCGTAGAGACTGTGCGGAGGCACTTAGGCGTATTCAGGGTCAGCCCCAGATCCTGAGTGCACCTAAGACTAGCACGAGGTCCAGGTTTGCTTCTGACGGGTTTGGGCAGCATCGAGGACTTGGTTTTTCTGAGTCTTCTGGTTTTCGTCCTCATGCTGCTCCGGGTCATGACTTCTGCCGTCCTGAGGGTACATCTCGTTTCCCCCATTGAGACAGTTACCCACGGCGTGATCAGCAGGTTGCCGGTGTTTCGACTCGCTTTCCCATAGAGTCAGACCTAGCAACAGCTTCAGGTCTGCACACAGACCTTCTGCTTCTTTGAGTCACAGAGAGCGTAGGGTAGATAGAGGTCAGTCGTGCTTGACGACTTCATCTGCTTGACGTGTTGTTCAGTATTGGGTGCCAAAATCACTCTTGATTTACCCCAGTACTGAGACTTTACTCTCTGTTTGACTCAGGTTCGCCGGGTAGGGAAGGAGAAGGTTTGGCTTGTAGACTCCGGTTGTTCTCAACATATGACCGGAGACTCCCGTTGGTTCTCCTCCCTAGCCAGCGCTCCAGGTGATGAGACAATCACCTTCGGAGACGCTTCGTCTGGGCGCGTCATCGCCAAAGGTACTGTGCGCATTAATGCCTTTTTTATTCTTAAGGATGTTGCCTTGGTTAGTAAGCTGCAGTACAATTTGCTTTCCGTTTCTCAGCTTACCGATGACGGTTTCGAGGTGAGCTTCAAGAAAAACAATTGCAAAATTTTTGATTCTTCGAGTAGTCTGGTTTGCGGGATTTCTCGTTTTGGGAGGATCTTTCGTGCTGATTTTTCTGAGTCTTCTGGTGATCCTCTCAGGTGCTTAGTTGCTTCTTAGTCCCGCGACCTCTCTTTCTAGCATAGGAGACTTGGTCATATTGGATTTGACCCGAGTTAGCGGCCACGATCTCATTTGTGGTCTGCCGAAACTCAAGATTATCAAAGATCTAGTTTGTGCTCCTTGCCGGCACGGCAAGATGAGACGTTTACCCATTTTCGAGGTCTTTTCAGTAGGCTTTCTGTTGAGCTCCCGGGTGCCTTACGAGCGATCCGCAGTGACAATGTCACGGAGTTCAAGAATTCCTACTTCGAGAGATTATGTGGTGAGACAGGTGTAGAGCATCAGTTCTCCTCTCCGCACGTGCCACAACAAAATGGCGTCGTGGAGAGAAAGAACCGTACCTTGGTCGAGATGGCCAGAACGATGCTTGATGAGTACTCTACACCGCGGAAGTTTTGGGCTGAGGCTATAGCCACCGCGTGCCATGTCTCAAATCGAGTTTTTCTTCGGGCTCACTTGCACCGCACTTCTTATGAGTTGAGATACGGGCGAAAGCCCAGCGTCTCTCATTTTCGTGTGTTTGATTGCAAGTGCTTTATTTTGAAGTCCGGGAACCTAGACAAGTTCGAGTCACGTTCTTGTGATGGGATCTTCCTAGGTTACTCGACTTCTTCGCGGGCTTATAGGGTCTGGAACTGCGAGTCTAGCAAAATGGTAGAAACCTGTTAGGTGACCTTTGACGAGGCCAGTCCGGGAACTAGGCCAGATATCTCAGGTTCTTTAGAGCTGTTCGAGACCATCTTTGTGGATGATGAGGATGATGGAGATGAAGGTTATCTACCCGATCCAATCCTTCATCCACCCCTTGAGGTGCCTTCCTCCACCGCACCTCGAGGTGATCAGCCCTTGCCTTCTACTTCTTCTGGAGCTAGTGGCTCTGTTCCTATCTCGTCAGTTCACGAGATAGAGGCCACTTCTTCATCTCATCCTGGACCTCCTAGACACATTCAAAAAGACCATCCTTCTGAGCAGATTATTGGAGACCTGTTTGAGCGAGTCACTCGTTCAAAATATGGCATGTCTCAATTCTGTCTCCATTCTGCCTTTGTTGCCTCCTTTGAGCCCAAGGACGTTTGTCATGCTCTTTCTGATGAGTCTTGGGTCAATGCCATGCATGAGGAGCTAGAAAATTTCGAGAGGAACAAGGTCTGGTCGCTTGTCGAGCCCCCGCGAGGTCACAATATTATTGGGACTAAGTGGGTGTTCAAGAACAAGCAGAGCGAGGATGGAGTGGTTATTCGGAACAAGGCTAGACTGGTAGCTCAAGGGTTCTCCCAGGTTGAGGGTCTAGATTTCGAGGAGACCTTTGCCCCTGTAGCTAGACTTGAAGCCATTAGAATCATGCTTGCCTTTGCAGCTTTTAAGGGTTTCAAGCTTTACCAGATGGACGTCAAGAGTGCCTTTCTCAATGGCTTTATTGAGGAAGAGGTCTACGTCCGACAGCCTCCTGGTTTCAAAAACCCCAAATACCCAAACCATGTCTTCAAGCTTTCCAAAGCTTTGTATGGACTTAAACAAGCCCCTAGAGCTTGGTATGAGAGGCTTAAGTCCTACTTGCTAAGTCATGGTTTTGAGATGGGTAAAGTAGACAAGGCCTTGTTCATCCACCGGCATGGCACTGATCTCCTGCTCGTCCAGATCTATGTCAATGACATCATCTTTGGTGGCTCTTCCCATGCTCTGGTTTCACAGTTCTCGGATGTCATGAGCACCGAGTTTGAGATGAGCATGATGGGAGAGTTGACCTTCTTCCTTGGCTTCCAAATCAAGCAGACTCGGGAGGGTACCTTCTTGCATCAAGGCAAGTACACTCGCAACCTCCTGAGACGCTTCTACATGAGTGATGGTAAGCCGGTGTCAACTCCGATGGCTTCCACAGCCTATCTTGACCCGGATGAAGATGGCGAGCTAGTTGATCAGAAAAAGTACAGAAGTATGATCGGCTCCCTCCTTTACCTCACTGCCTCGAGACCAGACATACACTTCTCTGTGTGTTTGTGTGCTCGTTTTCAGGCCTCTCCTCGCGTATCTCACCACCAGGCGGTGAAGCGCATCTTTCGGTACCTCCGAGCTACCATTGACTATGGTATATGGTACTCTTCCTCATCCTGTCTTTCCTTGAGAGCCTTCTCGGACGCAGACTTCGCTGGCTGTAGGATAGATAAGAAGAGCACTTCTGGCACCTGCCAATTCATTGGCACTTCTCTCGTCTCTTGGTCGTCTAGGAAGCAGTCCGGTGTTGCACAGTCCACCGCAGAGGCCGAGTATGTTGCTGCAGCCAGCTGCTGCAGTCAGGTACTCTGGATGGCTTCGACCCTGCGGGACTTTGGGTTAGTTATCGACAGTGTTCCACTCTTTTGTGATAACACTTCTGCGATTAACATTGCTAAGAACCCAGTGCAACACTCTCGGACCAAGGACATCGATATCCGTTATCACTTCCTTAGAGACCATGTAGAGAAGGGCGATATAGTGCTCCAGTTTGTGGAGAGTGACCACCAGTTGGCTGACATCTTCACCAAGCCATTGGATAGTTCGAGGTTTTCAGCTCTGCGGGGAGAGCTTGGGGTGGTTTGTCCTTATGGACTGTAGTGAGGGGGGGCTTTGGGCTTTACTGCTTTACTATATTGATTATGCTTCTGTCTCATTTCTGTCGCTTTGCACTCGGGGTGCATCGGGCTTAGTCCTTCTAGCATAGGTTAGAGTGCTTCTCTTGTCTAGTTGCATAGACTTCTTACTCTTATCTTGTGCTTCCAGGATGCTTCTTATTAGCTGTTTCTTATCTCACTAGATTGAGCTCACTCACTTCTTGTAGGTTCTAGCGAGGGTTAGGCCACCCTCGGGTAGACAGGGTACGTGTTTGCTCTCTAGTGGCGTGTTTTACGGTCAAGCTAATAGTCCTGGAGTCATATGGGGTAGATGAGAGTCTGTCTGAGCCATAGTTGTCTCTATATCTTATCTATGCTTTAAGGACTGCCTGTTTGGTTTTCCTTGCCAGCTTCTCGTTTTTATTGCTTTGGTTTAGGGGGAGTTCATTTGGGAGCTTCTGGAACTTAATATTGACTTAACTCAACTTGAACTAAAAGTTGCATCTTATGTTGAGGAGGAGCTGGATTTTCTTGCACTTTAGCATTTCGCATTGTGATATAACTACATTGAGCCTTGATTATTATCCTGTTATGACATGTTTACAATGCTTTACACCTTGCCATGACTTGTGCTTATATGCTAGATTTATCATGACTTCATATGTGTAGACTAGCTTTTGCCATGATAAGTTAATTAAAATTGCTCAACTTGAATTAAAACTTGTCATACTAGCATTTGAGTCTAGTCTTTCTTGAGCTATCCTTTTATGATTTATGCCATGTCAAGTAGGCTAAGTTGAGCGTTGAATCTCTATTGAGCCTTAGTTTGAGCTATATTAGTTCTTGATGATGCATAAGTTAGTACAATATGTTTAAAAAGCAAAATGATCTCTTTTGTGCGAAAAAACTGATTGCACCAATTCTTTCTCATGAGACGGCGTGCCATTGCACTAGGCATGAACTCAGGGGGAGTTTTGGATGACCTAGACTATCTTCTTAAGCTTCTTGCTTGGATTAGTCGCATAAGGCTTGAGATCTAGCACATAAAAAAATTGGGTTGGAAACAACCATGATCTTTAAAAGGACAATGTTTTATGTGTTCAATTTGCTTAAGCTACAAAAAGAACCAAGTACTTAACCAATGTTTCAATCTTGAGCTTATAGCACTCTATTTGGACTCAATATTAGCTTTGTTGTTCCGCTTAGCTTAATTGACATGGCCTGCATCATCCTTGGATATCTCTAGTTAGACTTTGCTTATTGATGACTTGACATGCTCATAAAATGCATTACATTTCAGATCATCATCTATGTATTCTAGTTAGGATATACATATCCTGTCATGATCTAGATAGCTTTTTATTGAGTTATGGTTTGGTGTAGTTGAGTATGGTCATTATGGATAATTCTCATGGCTCTACATGCTTAAAATAAACATACTTCAGCCATATTCATCCATTGACATGTCATATTCTCTCTTTTTGATGTGTTTATTGCCAAAATGGGGAGAATAGAGAAGAAAAAGTCTTTTGGGAACAGTTTAGAGCCTTGAAGAACAATTTGCTCTTTCAGTTGTTGCTCTAGTGTTCCTTCTGTCGACATGGTCATTAGTTTCAATCTCTTTCCTTGGACCATGTTGGATTCTTTAAACTCAAACTCAACTTAATGCTTTTTCTGGGTTTGTCAATATACTCATCAAGGGGGAGATTGAGAGACCATGTGGAGGTGTCCCCATGTTTGTGATGAGTCATTGACACTTGGTTTGGAAAGATTGAGTTTGATTTGAGTGTTTCCTGCTAAGTCGTAGCCTTAAAATTGTTCGGAATTGCTTTCTGTGCAAAGTCGTAGCTTCTGGCCGTGGTCGTAGGCTTTTACGACCACTTTGGTCGTGGTCGGAAGACTCCCAATTCATTTACGACCACGCTGGCCGTGGTCAAAGGCCAGTACGACCACGTTGGCCGTGGTCGAAGCGCGTTACGACCACATTGGCCATTGTCTATAGTCGCGAGTCGTGCTATGACCACCGTGGTCGGAAGTCGGCGCTTGAATGAACGATCACGTTGAGGAGTCGGCAATTTACGACCACGGTACCGCAAGAGGTAGTCGAAAATCGAGACTTCGACCACTGTGGTCGGTAGTCGGCAGAACTCGACTTCGACCACGTGGGAAGTCGAAGCGAATTCGACCACATTGTGAAGCGGTCATATGCGGTCGGCTGCGGGCGTAGGACAGTTGGCCGTGGTCGGATGTGCTCTCAAGCGCCCGGGTGTGGTCGGAAAGGGTCTCGACCACTGTAAAACTTGTTGTACGTGGTCGGAAGGTGTTTCGATCATGCGCTAAACGGTCAAAACTCCCCGGGAGGGTTGAAGGTGGTTGTAGACATCTAGTAACCAGTTGTATGACCTCCAGGATCGGTCGTTTCACCTGAGAATCGGTCGTATCAACTCCTGGGCTAGTCGTCTTGACATGGAGAGCGGTCGTAGGTCATGTGCATGAATATTTAAGTGATCTTGACCGGTCGTAATGGGTGTACGACTTTGTGGAACATGGTTTGGTTTCTGTTTTGCTTATGCAAATGTTTATACACAATGTTTTGTGCGGTGCTATGAATGTATGCTTGTCTGTGATGGTTTGCAGGACTTGGAGACTAGTTGTGGAGAGGCATGGATGGCCAAGACTAGGCACGGGCGGTGCTGAGGTCAAGAGTGGTCGGGAGATGCCGAAGACGACGAGGTATGCCAGGTGGTTGCAAGGCTTGAGCGACAAGGGAGGAGGAAGCTTCCGGGAAGGCAGTAGGATGGCATTTTGGAGAAATGCGGAAAGCTGCAAAGGGAAGCTGTGTCTCTGCGAAAGCTCTGGAGTGGTTGGCGCTAACGGGCAAAGAAGTGGAGCCGTCGGGAGTAACGGGTAAAGCACTGGAGCTCGTCCTCGCTAGTGGGTAAAGAGAATGGTAAAACCCGGTGTTAGGTGGGGGTTTACGGGTTCCCCCCGGTAGCAGAAGGCTATAAATAGAGAGGGTAGAGCTCAGGTGCTTGATGAGGTTGTTCCCGAGTCACTCTGAATTTTTCGTCTCTTTTTGTGTGAGTTGTCTCTGGGTAGAGCACGGTTGCTTTTGTACCTCTGATGGAGTGGCTGTAGAAACCTCCATGATCAATCATTCATCTCTCTTCCTCAAGTTGATTTCTGTCGTTAAGAGATGTTGTGAATGTTGTGTTTGCAATCTGTTTTGAGAGCTTGTTCTTCTTGCTATCCTTTTCTCTCTTCTCTTCTTCGTGAGTCTGCATTCGTCTTGGTGTACTTCGAGTTGCTCAGAACTGGGAATATGTCTCAAGGCCACTTGGCCAGTTCATTCCCGAGAGCAGGAGTCGAATCAGAGAAGTTCTCTTTACTGAATGGTCGTGCGCCTCAAGTCCTCTGTTTCGAGTTTGACCATGTTGCTCTAGCCGACCGTGGCTAAGACTTTGGATTTTCTTGGTAATTTCTCTTCCAGAGGTTGGATTCTTTCAGTGCCTCAAGTTCGAGGACCAAAAGACCAGAGAGTCTTAGTTACTCGGAAATCTGGCTATGCGAGTCCTTCCGCAGCAACTCCACAGTATTCACTATTCGCTTTCTTTTGTCGGTTCGAGTAAGCTCTTGACTGGGGTTGGCCTTCTAGTAAGCTTTCCAAACTGAGATTTCATAGCTCAGTGGCTTTTGGAGAAGTAGGGTTGTGTGGATACTTGGGGCAGTTTTAGAAGGCACCATTCACCCCCCCCTCTGTCGCCATTTCGGTCCAACAACAGCGATTGCACCCCAGGACAACGTCAAAATCGAAGAGGGAAATGATGTAAAAATCAACACCAAATCTAGATGGAGCAATGGTCATGGGAGCCAATTTGCAAATTCCCCCGCATTCAAGCTGATCGCCATTGGCCACTTTCACCTGAAGGCCACTGTGTGGTTGGATGGGCAAGTGTAGTGAAGATACACAAGTTTGGTTGAGAAAATTATGGGTGGATCCTGTGTCAAATAATGCTATCATCGAAATTTCTGATGCGACATATGCCTGTGACCATGAGCAAGGAAATCTTTGATTCCGTTTCATGGAGCACGTGGTCGTCCACCCTATCTCTGGCATTATGGTTGACTTCTGGTTCTAACCAAAGCAATCGTTTACAACGATGGCCTCTCGTGATTGTTCATCACAATTGATGCATAAGCCCCGTTATCATCGGTCGGCCATCTCTGCGGTAGGCAGTCGTCTGAAAACCCTTGTCTGGGTTTCTATGGTGGCAGTTGGGGCGGATGGTGGCAGAACTGGCAGAGGTGCTGTGGGTGTTGATGGAGCACGAGGAGGCGGAGGAACCCACGTGTGGGTGTCAGATTTATTAGCGACGGATTGTTTGCTAGCTATTGTTGGATGTGCTACAGTTGGGTGGAGCCGTTCATATGCACGCACCAAGTTCATTGCCTACTGTAGAAAAGTCAGACCCTCCAATTCAATGTGAGTTTGCACTAGCTCTAAGAGCCCTACTGTGAATAACTCAATCTGATGAGTTCAAGAGAGGCCGGTAGTATGGCATAAGAGATCGATGAATTCCTACTGATACTGCACCAATGTGCCCGTCTGTTGCAAGTCCTTGATGGCACCTAGAGTATTTGTGTGAATAGCAGGACCAAAATGAAACGAGCAATAGTGCTTAAACTCTTCTGATGGGATCTGACCTTCATCGCATTCAAGCTGGTAAAACCATGAGTGTGCAACATCAGAGAGATGAAAAGTGGCCATCCATACTTTATCTTCATCTGGTGTTTGATAGGCATGGAAATACTAATCACACTTGGTCAACCATGTGATTGGATCCACTAAGCTGTCGTAAATTGGCAATTCCAGGCAGGGTTGTTTTGGTCAATCCAGATGGAGATGACCTGTGTCGTGGTGCAGCCGGCAATCATGGTTGTCATCAAACTCATCTTCACGCCAAGGGTGTCATGCAAAACCCGCCGGAGCCCTGGGCGTAGCGTGGCTATTGGGCGGAAGGCACCGTGACTCGACCGATGCCAGGGGAGCATCTATCATAGGTGTTGGTAATGGCAGCAGTCCTGCTCCATTGTGCACTGTGGTCATAACCAGGACTAGTTGAGTCATGGTCATAACCCCGACTGGCAGAGCTGTGGTCGTAACCCCGACTGGCAGAGCCATGGTCATAACCCCAACTGGTAGAGTCGTGGTCGCCACGGATGGTGTCCCACGCAGCGTATCAAATAGCTGTCATATCTCCATAACCAGCTTGTCGAAGCATTGATCGGAGGCTAACTGCTGCTCCTGAAATCACTTGTCGATCATTGATTGGATGTTAGAGATAGCCTGGAGAAGTTCGGGCTAGGTTCGTTCCATGCGTCAAGTCGGCCATCAGATGGAGGATTGTGTTTGGGTGGCATGGCAGGCGGGATCGATGGCTCTGATACAAAGTTGTTAGGTACCAAGGCTGATTGGGAGGAAGAAGAATGCAAGTGATAGGGGTGAGATGCCAGGGTAAGGAGAAGAAGGATTTGGGGATGAAATACTTGTATTATTGCTTGTCTATCTGTTACAAACCTCAAACCCATTTTATAAGATAGCTGAGTGTAAATCAATACAGTTGGAATCAGAAATTATTCCTTAATTGAAACTGATCTGTAAACTTTTCTTTCTACCCTGGAGCTTCCCATATTTGAATCAAGACATGTTTCAGTGATGGCATTGGAGTCCGACTAAACTATCCATAACACTCTGCTCTCTGACCTCTTAAATGAAAGGGAAATGACCCTTACCCGAGTAATAGTCTTCCAATTTCTTCTGCCAGCCATGACAGTTGTGTAGATCATGACTTGTCGCTTGATGGAAGTGGACATCACTTCTTATTCTTCTTAGATTCATTGGTTAGAGTTTCTGCCTTGTTCCAACCAGAATAATACTTCCTACTCTTAATGAATTTCTCTGGAAACACAAGAACCTCTTTAGCATTAGGTTTGTGATTCTTCTTACCTTTGGGAGACTTCTTGGGCTTCTTTTCTTTTTTTTCTCCAGCCCAGGTTAAGTAATTTTCTCTATCTAGTCAATAGCCTTGTTCCATTTAACTGCCACGCTAGTGGCTGTGTACCTATCGGCCATATCGAACAGCTCAACGATCGTTCTTAGAGGGTTCATTGCAATGTCCTCCATAAACCGTTGGTTCCTCAACACCATTTTGAAAGCTTGAATAACAGAGAAATCTGCAACCTCTAGAATGGAATTATGAACCTAGCTGAACCTCTTGATGTACTGTTGAAGAGTCTCATTGGTTTTTGCTGGATTCGGTGGAGATCATCCTGTTTACTGGGGCGGTCGCACGTCCCCTCAAAGTTTACAATTAATTGGTCACAGAGCTGCTCCCAGTTGTAAATTGATATGATCGATTGGTTAAGCAACCAAGACTAGATAGATCCTTCAAGACTACAGGGCAAGTAGTTTGTTGTAATAGTATCATCACCACTAGCAGCCCTGATGGTGGTAGTGTAAATCTGGAGAAATTCTAATGGGTTTTCAATTCCATCAAATTTTTCTAGATTTGCTGGTTAAAATTTGTCTGGCAACATACTGCTTTAAGGCCTGCTAAGAAAGCCCGATAGCCTGTGATCAAGTTATGGCGCCTTCTTTGGAAGGGCGTTGGATTGTAGTTAGTGGGAGACTGGCTCCTTCGATAGTCGTACTGATGAACTAGTGCTCCAATCCAATCATAGACACTTACATGGTCTTTGACCAGCTACTTGGTTTAGGTGATGTTGCAGATCACCTGATCCAAGCGGTCGTCCCTCGTAACAAGGAGGGGGAGTGGCATCATTGTTGAAAAGTCATCTTCCCTCATGACTCCCCTAGTAGAATGATTGAGGGGATCTTTTTCCAGACGTCGGATTATTTTCAGTCCGACCACGCTAGCTTCTGCTTATGGAGGAATACTTGAATGAAGTTAGAGTATAACTTTGTGAGTTCCTTTGTTCTCTGTACATCTCCATGCACCACATGGTCTGTTAGAGGATTTCTGACACTTGACCAGCAACTTGAGAATTTCCTAGAGTTTTTGCCAGAGTAGGATTCAAGTTGTTTAAAATATAATGGATTCTTTGCAAGTTCTGAATTATTACCAAGGGCCTCGAAGGATTCCTATTTGTGGAGGGGGTACGATGATCCAAGTTCCTCTTCGAGCCCCCAGCTTGTCCCGTTCAACTTGTCAAGTGTGGTGGGGTAGAAGTAGGAGGATTAGCCGATCGATGTCCACCAGCTCTATTACCTCTTTCCTCTTGGGATGATGTAAGAGCATTTGTACCATTTTAACTATTGGGTCTTGGCAGGTCTTGTTGTGAAGAATCATGCATGGCATCTTGATCGGTATCACCAATTGCGTTAATTTTGTGCCTCTAGCACGAATCTCCCGATGAGCTTCCATCAAAACTAAGGGAGAGACTTCCACCACTTTATCAAGAAGCCTCCATGATGGGGAGCAGTTGGAAATTACCACCTCTGGTGGGCTTTGTGGTAGACTCAGCCTAATTTGGTGGATTGTCGATTGGATGCTGAGCAATATCATCTCCACCTAGCTTTCTGCTAGACGTAATTGCATTGACACCGTGACCAGGTGTCCATCATTTCTCGGAATACATAGAAGCCATTAGCGAATAGTGGTCGCCACAACTATATCGAGAGTACTCGAACCCTCGGATCGCGGCGTTGCACTCTTGTCACCGAATTTGCTAGTCGGAAATACTGGCTTGCAGAGGTACTTGGACTTTTTGATTT
The DNA here is from genome assembly GCA_017311315.1 of Dendrocalamus latiflorus. Lineage (NCBI taxonomy): Eukaryota > Viridiplantae > Streptophyta > Magnoliopsida > Poales > Poaceae > Dendrocalamus > Dendrocalamus latiflorus. The sequence goes on along the minus strand of CM029651.1, from coordinate 35,872,832 downwards.
GGTCAGAATAACTGATTCCATTCAGAGTGTCACTGATGGGGGTGACAAATCTTTTTCCTTCTTGTCGATTTCACCAGTTCAGTGAGCGACGAGCCTAAAATGAAAGAGGATGAGGAGGCATCATGTTCCATGGCGTGGATGGATGCGTCCACATCGAGGTCAGAATAATATGCCAAGTCCCTACCATGATCGCATGAGCGATGACAATAGGGAAAATGAAGGATGACGATTGCTGAATGAAGAAGAACTTTAAGGATTCAACGCCTTCTTCCCCATAGACTACGTCAGCTATCGATGATCGAGTTGCTAATCTTACAAGATAATATGAGGAAAATAGCTAAAATCTTTAGGATAGAACAGGGGTGCTCGTTATGCTATGAACCAGATACAAGGTGCTTTTAACCAGACATGAGACTAGACCTAATTACATTGAATTAAATGAGATATGAATTATCTTCATCGTCCAGCCTTAAATACCAATGAAGAGATGCCAATTATTTTTCAGAAAGAGAATGCTTGATCATCGGTTGTTGGCAGTGGGAGACAAACATGGGCAACAACCACATGGTGTTGTTGTCAAAGACTTGGGCCGAAAATGTCATGCTGTTTGGAGTGGATAAGACACGCCTTCCATCCATCGCACGAAAGAAATATCCTGGGATCAGATCTAGGTACCAGTTCTAGAATCTCTAAGCAGTCATTTGGTCGGGCAACACGCACAGTGTTTCTCCGACCAGGGTACTCAGTGAGCAATCTCTGGAGGTTTACAACCACGGGGTCCCTTGGACTTAATTATATATTAAAGTCTATTTAGGGATTTATTTAATTCTCATCAATGCTATATTAGCTACTAGCAGCTCTACATGTTAAATGTTAGCATCTCTCTATTACTTGATGACAATTATCAACGATTTTATGCAATCAACTGCTAGTGGCGACTCTACGTAGTTGCTAACTCTACATGTTACTTACTACATTGGTTGCTAGTAGCTCTACATATTACTTACTACATTAGTAGCTAGCAGCTCTACATAGTATTTGCTAGTAGCTGACACCTAATGTTGCTAGCTGAGGAATAATTTTGTCAATATGTTCCCAAAACGTATTTAATATGAGTCTTGATTTATTATACTCATTATATAGATCATGACAGTTCACACAAAATGCAAAATGGACACTCGATTGAAGAGATATAACCATTTAAATTTAAATATAAAACACGAACAAGTACAAACTCCATCTTATATTGTGTTGTCAACAATGTCGTTCGCTTGACCCAACCGCATCGCAAGCATCTATGTGTACAAATATGGGCACACTATGAGACTATGTGAGGTCACACCGTGATTGTGATGAGTAATTAACTTTTGGTTCAGAGAATTTGCAGAGTTTGAGTTTGGTTTTTGGAAGGTCGGAAATTTAAGTGTGCAATTTGGGAGAGTTTGGAGCAATTGGCAATTAAGCAGTCACACCGACAAAGGGGTGGCAGTCTGACTGATATGACTAAGTGGTCAAACTGGCCTTTGTATCAGCAGTCTGACCGGTTGGTTGGATCGGTCAGATCGCCTTCACTGGCAATGGTCTGATCGGCTGGTTAAATCGGTCTGACCGCCTGGTGAAGTTCCAACTCAGGTGGTTTTGAGCTTTGGAATTTTTGAGTCGTGAGATGAGTGTGTTGTGACCTAGATCGTTGCATGTGTGCACAGGGGTTTAATATTTAATCATAGGCTTAGGATCAATAGTTTGGTTGCATACATTTTGTATGGTGCATTATATGGATGAATAGTATCAATTGATAACTTTGTGTATTGTGTGGTGCTACGTGATAGTTTGCTTGTTGTTGGTTATAGGACGTCGGAGCGAGGCCATGATGAGGCATAGGAGGACTGAGACTAGGCACAGGTTGGTGCTGAGGTCCAAAACAGTCAAGGAGCCACCGAAGATGACTGAGGCTTGTGGAGTGGTTGCAAGTCGGGGCCACGAGGAACTAGAGTGGGAGCTACCGGTGGTGGATATGACGAGCAACGGCGAGGTGGACCGGGACTAGGCTCAAGAGGGGAACCAAGGTCCTGTGCAGTCAAGAAAGTCGGTTGCCGTCATGTGCAAGGAGAGGTTTGTAGTGAGCCAAGTGACTTGGGTCATTTGCAAGTGAGGACAATTTGGAGCTTTTTGTACGGATAATCCATTTTTTATTCGAAATTACAGAAATATACCCGCGGGAAAATTTTTTACAAAAATAGGCTCAAGTCGCCCAATGGAAGGGCGACTGGAGCCTATCGCCCAACCAGAAGCCGATTCTGTCCCTGTCCCTCTACCATCAGGCGACTGCATCCAGTCGCCCTCCCATTGGGCGACTTTAATGCAGTCGCCCAATGGTTGAGCGACAGGGATCAAACCTTCGCCAAAAATAGTGAAAATTGGTGGAGATATTCTTCATTGATCCAAAAGCCTTCAGAAAAAATTTTGAGCAATTTCGGCTACGGGATCAAAAGTTATAGCAATCGAGGAACACAAAGAGAGGAAACGGGGAGTGATTGAAACTGCTATAACTTTTGATCCCGTAGCCGAAATTGCTCAAATTTTTTTCTGAAGGCTTTTGGATCAATGAAGAATATCTCCACCAATTGTCACTATTTTTGGTGAAAGTTTGGTCCCTGTCGCTCAACCATTGGGCGACTGCATTAAAGTCGCCCAATGGGAGGGCGACTGGATGCAGTCGCCTGATGGTAGAGCGACAGGGACAGAATCGGCTTCTGGTTGGGCGATAGGCTCCAGTCGCCCTCCCATTGAGCGACTTGAACCTATTTTTGTAAAAAAAATTTACCGCGGGTATATTTCTGTAATTTCGAATAAAAAATGGATTATCCGTACAAAAAAATTCGGACAATTTGTTGGTATCATTGTACCATGTATTTGTATGATTAGTTCCATGTCATGTTTTCTATATACTTGGTATTGTGATATATCAATTATAGATGTATGAGCCATGTCATATTATCATTAGGATGTGCTATAATTTTGATCATGATTGTCATATATGCTTGAGCTTGGCATTTCATCATGAGCATGTGTTATCTTGATATATTCACTATCATATTTTTGTGATATCTTGCTCTAGTTATCCATGTATCTATTAGATCCGTGTTAGCATATTTTTGTCTTGATCCTTGATAGTATAATTTAGGCATGTTTTGTTACTTAATATATTGTATGCTTACATGGTGTTGATAATACAAGTGATATTGCTAATTCTGGATAGATGAGCTTTGTCATAGCATTTCTTGCATGTTTTGTCCTTGATTGTGTGCTTACCATGCTATGTGTCTTGTTGTTTATTTTCTTCAATATCTACCATGGATATATATATATATATATCTTGATTTATCTCTCTAACATGTAGAGTTCCTATTTTTCTCATTGTCATGCTTTGTACATTCATGTTCATGCTCAAAATCAGTTACTTATACTTATGTGAGCATTGAATTTTTATTGTCTACCTCTCACCTTGGATTATAGCATTTTTGTGTGTTATGTGTCTTGGGAGTGGATTTGCGTGTCATTCTTCACTAACCCCAGTTTCAAGGCACAAACGGCTTTTTTTTCTAGTGATATAGGCTTTACCTGAGAGTGGGAAGACTAAATGTGCAATATTACAGCTGGGTACTAGGGGAACGGTCAGACCCCCTAGTTCTGGAATCTTCTGAGTCTTCTTCTTCATTCTAGTATCTAGTGATGGCTATCACTTCTCAAGATAAAGCTTGCTCATCTTTGACTACATCACACTACCAAGCAGTATGATGTAGGTTCTTGCTTGAGCTTTGTTAGTTCCCTACTTCCATATTCAGCATTACATAATATTTGGGAATGTCAAGGTTTTTAGGTCAATTCAGGGTGTTGAGAGTCACACCTTTTGTCTTATGTCTTTCTAGGTATTTCTCTTATTGGAAGGATCTCTTACCCTGTCTAGGTTGAGCTTGCTTCTTCTTTCACTAGTTTCTAATAGTGGGGTGGCTAGTGTGGTAGATTCGCACCTTAGTGGTGTATGCCTTCCTTAGGCTAGAGACCATGTGGTGGAAAGGTTTTCCTTCTTGCAAGAGTTTTACTTTTTCTTGTTTTTTATTTGCAAATAGTTTTGGTAGACAGGGGAGTTTTAAGTTTTGCTTCCTTTTTGCATCATGCATACATGGCATTACATTGTAAACTATGCATTTAGATATGAATTTTGACTATTATTCATTTGTGATGTAATATTACTTGATATTGCTTATTGCCATATTATGCCTACTTAGCTAGCTTTGTCATGCTTGTGTATGTATGATTAAATCTTTGTCATACTAGCTTAACTTGTCAACCTGAACTTAATTTCACAAGTCGTATCAATTTTTGCAATTGATATCTTTTAAGTTAGCAAGTATAGATCTTTTGATTAGTTGCTCTCTAGTGTTCCTTTTATGATATATGCCATGTCAAAAAATACTCTATTGAATCTTGAATCCCTTATTGAGCCTTATCGAGTGCTTTGTTATTTTTTTAGAAAAGCATGTCTTACTCATTTAACTAGTGCCTAACTTGATAAAAATGATCTCTTTTGTGCGAAAAAACTGATCTCACCAATTCTTTTTCATGAGACGGCTTGTCATTACACTAGGCATAAACTTAGGGAGAGTTTTGGATGACTAAGACCACTCTTTTAAGCTTCTTTCTTGAGATGGTCGTAGTAAGGCTTGAGATCTAGCACATGGCTTAGAAAGTAAAACTTATGATAAATGGTTGAAGCTTAGAAAGCAGTTGTGAATGACTCCTAGTTCAGAACTTACTTTGCTAAGATAAGACCACAATCTATTTTCATAAGTGCTAATTATGATAATTATACTCAATATTGAACAAAATGATTCAATATTGAACTTATAGCACTCTAATTGATTCAATTTGAGCTTCTTGGTTCTATTTACCTTCCTGACATAGCTTAGCTCATACTTGGATACATTTAGATAAACTTATCAATTTTGAAGCCTTGCTTATCTTGAAATTAATTTGAATGTTTTAAATTATGCTACCTTGCCTAGATTTGCTATATATGCCTCATCATGGTCTAGATAGGTTTGTATGTATCTTATGGCTTCAAGTGGTATCCTTTTAACTTGAACCTCACTTCGAATAACTTTCAAAGCTCTTTAGCTTTTGCATTTTCATGAATACATACATGCTCTCTCTTATACTCCAAATAGTGTCATACATATTTTCAGGGGGAGTTTTAGCCCTTGATATCTATATTGCCAAAAAGGGATAATGATTGAGAAAAAGGCATTAAGGGGCAGAATATACATTTTTAGTGATATAAGTGGCATTAGTTGCAAAACTTACTAATTAACACCTAAAAATGTCAAAATGAGATATATGAATGAGGGGGAGCTTCATTACATATCATTTGCTCTCTTTTGCATTTTTGGTTCTTCCTCTTGATATGAAAATGGTCATGGTGAGCAATGACTCCTTTCTTTGGACCATGAGCAAGATTGAGCTTTTGTGAGATTTTAGGTGTGATTTAGAGCATTTGTGGAAAATTGTTCTTTCTTAGTGTTGCTCTATTCCACACTTTGCTAACATGGTCATGATTTCCTCCTTCTCTTTGAAATGGAGAATATGTGACTTTTGCAACTTCTTGCTTTTCTTTTCAAAAACAAACTCAATTTCTTGCCTTTTTTGTGTTTGTCAATATACTCATTAAGGGGGAGATTGTGAGACCATGTGGAAGTCACCTTGTGATTGTAATGAGTAATTGACTTTTGGTTCAAGGAGTTTACAGAGTTTTAGTTTGGTTTTAGAAGGTTGGAAATTTAAGTGTGCAATTTGGGAGAGTTTGGAGCAAATGGCAGTCAAGCGATCAGACTAGCAAAGGGGTGGCAGTCTGACCGATACGACCAAGTGGTCGGACCGATATGACCAAGCGGTCATATCAGCCTTTGTGTCAATGGTCTGACTGGTTGGTTGGATCAGTCAAACCATCCTTAATGGCAGTAGTCTGATCGGCCGGTTAAATTGGTCTAACCGCCCGTTGAGGTTCCAACTTAGGTGATTTTGAGCTTTGGGATTTTTGAGTCACGAGATGAGTGTGATCTGATCTAGAATGTTGCATGTGTGCACAGAGGTTTAATATTTGGTCATAAGCTTAAGATTAATAGTTTGGTTGCATAAATTTTGCATGCTGCATTGTATGGATGAATAGTATCAATTGATAACTTTGTGCATTGTACGGTGCTACCGGACAGTTTGCTTGTTGTTGTTGGTTGTAGGACTTCGTAGCTAGGTCATGGTGAGGCATAGGAAGACCGGGACTAGGCACAGGGTGGCGCTGAGGTCCAGAACGAACAAAGAGCCGTTGAAGATGACCGAGGCTTGCGAGTTGATTGCAAGCTAGGACGACGAGGAACCAGAGCGGGAGCTACTGGTGGTGGACATGATAGACAACAATGAGGTGGACCGGGACTTAGGCTCAAGAGAGGAGCTGAGGTTCTGTGCGGTCAAGGAAGCCAGGTGTTGTCATGTGCAAGGAGAGGTTTGTAGTGAGCCAAGTGATTTAGGTCGTTTGCAAGCAAGGATGGTTCGGTGGGATTTGAACGTGTAAGAGGCTTGACGGTAAGTCATTGGAGCCACATGGAAGATGATAATGTATGGGCAATGCTTCACGGCAAAGAAAACGGGAAACTTCGTAGAAGACGGTAAAGGAGCACTTTGGTAAATTGCCCAATACTGGAGAAGTGGCGGTATGTGAAACCACGGCATTTGGTTTAGGTTTTGTATGTGCTAAAAATATGAAGTGGATTAATTATTGATTCACTAATGGGCTAATAGGTGTGAACGCCTTGAGAAGCATGTATGTGTAAGTATAAAATCCGATATAGTATTGGACAAATGGGTTAGCCCATGTAAGTTGATGAAACCCATCTAGAGGTGCTAGTTAGAATTTCCCTTGTGAGCCTCCATATATAAAGAGGGAGAGAGGTCGCTAGGTTAAGCTTTTGGGGGAGTTTATGCCTAGCCTTGAGAGGAATTAAGGTTCTTAGAGAGAACTTTGTGAGAGATGTAAGAGGCTCTTATGGCTGAGTTTTTTTTTGTCATCCTTAGGCTTTGTGTATGGCTAGAGATTGGCTATAAACATTCCTCTCCAAATATCAATAGAGAATAAAATTCATCCAAATATTTTCCTCTTGTGCTCAAGTGATGAAATCTTGATTTGGCTTGGTTTTTGGTGTTTCCTCTTCTCTCCGTAATCTTGCCATGTGCCAAGGATGTACAAGTGATGAAGATGTGTCTTGGACACTAGATGTCATCCATCTAAGCACTTGTATTTTTCAAGTTCTTGTGTTTGCCCCTTTTTGGTTCAAGAAAGGCGGCTTTTGGGGTTTTAATGATGTGGGCTTTTTGGCTTGAGTTCGTGCTATAATATAGCTTGCTATGATATGTGAGAACCCATCTAAGATCATCTACAACATCAAGAAATCACGAGCAAAAGTAGAACAAGATTTCCCTCTTTTGATCAATTTTGGTGCACTCTTCATTCGAACGGAAAAAGATCATAACTTTGGAAATGATTTTTTTATAATTGATTAGAATAGGCTCCTGACATCTAGAGAAGGTGTATGCAAAGTTTTAAGCCATTCGAATCAATTGATCAAAAGTTGCATGGATTTTCGGTTTTGAAATAGCACTAAAATTACTGTTCATATCCTGATTTAGAGGTCAAACCACCCCCTCAATGGAGGTCAGATCACCACCTCCATAGAGGTCTGACGGCCAACCTTGTAAAGGTTAGGTCACCCCTTCATGGAGGTCGGACCGTCATATATGTAGAGGTCAGACTATCCCATTCATGAAGGTTAGACCGCCATATATGTTGAGGACAGACCGTTGGAGGTTTTCAAAGCTCGTTTTGCTCGGATTTGATTGGATTTTTCCTTATGATTATTTGTCTTTGATCTTCATAGCTTTCATAACTACTAGAGTTAAGAGTTTTGCTTCATCTTAAAGGAAAAGGTTTTAAAAAGCATCGGAATTAACTTAGGCTCCTGTACACCCACCCCTCTAGTCACCATACTTGATCTTACACACACGCGTCTCTCCCCCGTGTAAATACCCTACAACCGAAGATGCGCACGACCAGGAGTAGGGAAGCATCATCGTTAGGGTAGAGTAACATGGACTAGAGGAAGCATGAGAAGCAACACGTACTACTGGGGTTAAGTTAGTGATCAAATTCAAGTAAAGAACATATTGTTTAGGGCATGTAGCACTACTACAAAAAGGGTCATCACAGACAGTTTGGAACTACCATCACAGATGGTTTTCTAAATTGCCTGCATTTATGTGTCAGTGATAATCGGAGGTTATCACAGACGGTTTGTAACTAGAACCGTCTGTGAAGAAAAGTATTACAGACGGCTCGAAATAAAAATCGTCTGTGATACTCACACATCACAGACGATTCTAGTTACCAACCGTCTATGATTGGTGAGTATCACAGACGGTTGGTATATAGAACCATATGTGATAGTCCTTCATAGATGGTTTATAGCACAAACCATCTGTGATGTTCATCCTATACCTATGACCTTTGAAAACAAGCAAATATAGTGGCAAACACAACAGCACATTCTATTTCCATTAAGATTAGAACAAGAGTGTGTTGTGTAGTCAACCGAGGTGTCACAACGGAGGCGTTAGCTCACGATGGTAGTCGGCATCGTCGAGGAACAAGTTGGATGCATAAGATGGTGGCCGGATATCATCAGCAATGGACAGGCAGTGTGTTGGATCCCGGACCAACAACTTCGAAACCCTCTGTATTAGTCGCACTAGTCCAGGATCAGCTAGAGCACACAATGAATAACAAAGACAGATATCATGCATAATGACCAACTTTATTTAACTAAATATGGGCTTGATAGCCAAAGTTTACATCCACAGCACATAAGCCAAATTTAAACATAGTAGCGAAAGAAAAACACTAAAGCAGAAGCCCACTGAGTTTGCCCATAGGTAAACAACAGTAAGACATGACCTACTCGTCCAGATCTGCACTGTAGTTGAAGTCGTCTTCCTCTGTGTGGAGATAGCAAGGTGAGTACAAACTTGTACTCCACAAGTCACACAGAGAAATGCATCATAATGATAAAGGCAACAAAGGAAGGCATATAGGGTTATTTGAGCATAAAACAGCATTTAAAGAAATACAGTAAATAGATTGAAATTGCTTAATTTAATACAATAAGTAAAAAACAGCAGTTGTAAATGAAATTAATACCGTTAGTGCAGGCTCTGACCAAACACTAACCTAACCATGGGCACCCCACCCGGACCATCTTTTCCAAAAGATCTCGTATGGATTCCATCCATCCACAAGGTTTTTAATCTCTTATGGATTCCATCCATCCATAAGATTTTCATAAACCATTTTGAAAAACAAAGTCTAATCTATGAAAAACTTTACTCAGCTTGCCCATGACCGTGGGCACGGCTATCCAGGATAGATTATACACTCTGTAGAGGTTGTGCAGTTTTACCCACAAGACATGATCATCTCATATTGCCACGTGATTAACACACTTTCTTAGTTGTGCGGTGAAGAGATCATGACAAAGCCTTTACAATGCAAAGCTTTCAACCTGGCCAAGCTAACTCTAAGGTTTCACCCCAGTAAGGAATCCACTAGACCAGGACCCCCTCTTGAGCCGAGTGAGACTTCTCATGGTGTACGCCACGCTCACTTTCAACCTACGACATGACTCCGGTTGGGACCCATAAATTAACCAGCCAGGACTGTCTCATACCAGCCTTATGGTGTAGTACAATAGGGCTTTGTAACAGTAGCTCACAGAACGGTCCTTAAATGACTTAGGCTCAACCACATACCCCCTGTGCTCGACAATCAACACTGAGTCTCTGAACAACAATGCATGCCTACACCCACCAGCTAACCTTTGGCCTAAGTTTAAACAAGATTTTACATTTTATTTTGAAATATTCCATAGTCCTTCTTGACTCACCAAAGTCAAGAATACATTTAAAAGCTGATCATTTCATGTGAAAAGGTTATCCCAACCCAAAGTTATTTCTATACATGCATAAGCATTTGCTACAAAAATTCTCTAGCTATACTAGTGTATTAACCAGAGTTTTATTCTAGGGTGACAAGGTAACGAGGGATTCAAGGACAATGGAGAAATTAACAAGTAGGCAATAACTAAATTTAAAACTGAATTGGAATACGTTAAATATAATTAAGCATGAAATATAACTTAAATCAACATAATTTTATTTGCAAACTGAGTTCAATATGATCAAGGAGTGTGACTTGCCTTGCTCCGTAGTTTGGTGTGAATCGTCGTCGAAGAATTCTTCCGAATCGTCGCAGTCTACATGTGAAAATAACCCACCAAACTCAAATAAATTCAAATAAACTCCAAATATTTAAATCGAGGGCAGAAATGGATAGATTAGAATTTTTATGAATTTAGGAATTTGAATGGGCTCAATCGGAGTTAGGACGAAGGAGAACGGGCTCTCGGAAGTTTAAAAATCAGAGAAAAAGAATAAAAAGCATTTTTGGAATTATTTTTCTAAAGAAAATTGGAATTATGACGTCAGCCCTTGGATTTATTTTTTGACCGAATTATTTTTGTACTGGAAATTCGGGTTTATGACATCAGCATGACGTTAGCCCTGATTGATTTTTCGGACCAGAGACTGACATGTGGGCCTGGGTCTATGGTCCAGAGAAATGGCTGAGGTGGCAGGGAGGGTGACATGGCGCTGATGTGGCTGGTGACTGGGCTGGTTTTGCTGACGTGGCAGCCAGGTGGCGCTGACGTGTCTGCTACGTGGGTCGGGAGGGCTTATGGTGCTGACATGGCATCCACATGTCTGGCACGTGTGCCTGAGCGCTAATGTGGTGGCCAGGTGTGTGCCACATGTGCGCCACATGGATGGAGTGCTATCGCAGCTGCTGACCAAGCAGGCGAGCGCTAGCGTGGCGCTAACCGGCTGAAGTGGAATGCCACCGAGCGCTAGATGGCATCCACGTCGCCTTGGCATGCTGAGGTGGCCCGCCGGCGGGGAGGCTCTTGGGGATCGAGAGCACGCCGGAGCTCCGGTGGATGGCGGCGGCCGACGTCTGGTGCAAAAGAGAGACAAGGCGATAGGGAGTGCGATGGTGCACGTGGATATTACCGAGGATGGCCAGAAGAGGGTCGGCGATGAGGGAGGCGGCGGCGTCGCTCGGGTCACCAGTGAAGACGGTGCTCTGACAGCGAAAAGGTCCGACCGAGGGGTGGAGGAGCTCGGCGACGTTGCGGTGAAGCTGGAGGAGGCGTCAGAGGGGCGCGAAAGTGGCCGAGCTGGCAGCGATTGCTCGCCGGAGAAGCTTCGGCAGCTGAGGCAGCGGATGCATTAGGCGGGCGCGAGTGGCGCTCGGGAGAGGGAAGAGGAGGGCGGAGGAAGGTGGTGCGAGGGTCGGGGGTGCCTAGGGAGGGTTTCAATAGTGGAGAGGAGGGGCACGGCGTGGGGGATTTCTCACAGGAGAAGGCGGTGGGCGGCTGTTGCAGGAGGAGAAGGGGGAAGCGGTGCGGGAAGAGGGGAAGGTGAGCGACGGGCATAGGATTGATGGAGGAGACGGGCGTGCGGAATGCGGCGTATCAAAGGAAGGACCAGGAAGGGCGGAGCAGCGCAACAACGGGGAAGGAGGCAGGCGCGCGGGGACGAATGGTCTGATCGTGGTAATGAGGAAGATCGGGCGGCCGAGAAGAGAGAAAGGCGGCGGACGGGGGAGATGGGTTGGGTAGTGGCGTGGGCTGATCCGAGCCGCCCACGTGTCGAGCAGAGAAAGAGAGAGAAGGCGGGATGCCAGGCGGCGACGTGGACGCATCTTGGCCGTCCACACGTCGGCCAGAGGGAGGCAGGAGATTTTTTTTTTGATTTTCAGAAAACACTAGAAAAGCAAATAAAGCTAAGAAAATACGAAATGAATTCCAAAAATTTCAGAAAAATTCACAGAAATTCCTGAAGATGTTTTGGACTTAGATAAAATATTTCCAACTTAAGTTGTTATTATATTTTTATACTTAAAATACTTTTTAATTTTAGAATAGATTTTAAAACTCCAGAAAAGCCAGATAAATCCCAAATGAATCCAAATAATTAATTTAAATTAATATTTTTGTTGACAATCAAAATACCCTTTTATTTAATAATATTTTTAGGTTTGTACTTAAATTACTTTTCAAATCTAGCGTTTTTAAACATAAAATCAGGGCAATTGAAAATTAAAACTTAAAACACTTAATTTTATTTTAAACCAAATTAATTTAATTTAATAATTTTTTTACCCCAAAATTGAGATAAACAGTTAGGCTGTTACACGGCGGTAGTGCCACCTTTATGGCACGACGATGAAATTGCAGAAGACACTCTTACGACACTTACGACAAGAATGTGTTCTGCATTCGACCGAGGTGTCACGACGGAGGCGCTAGCTCACAGCAGTATTCGGCATCGTTGAGGAACAAGTTGGATGCATCGGATGGCGGCCGGATATTACCGGCAATGGAGAGGCGGCGGTAGCACCACCTTTGTGGCACGACGGTGAGACTGTGTAAGACACTCTTACGACACTTACGACAAGAGTGTGCTATGCAGTTGACCGTAGTGTCACAACGGAGGCGCTAGCTCACGGTGGTAGTTGATCGGTGTCCTCGACGGGAGGAAGTTATATAGTGGATGAACTCACGCGTGACTGCCGATGGGAAGGTAGATGGGGATAATTAATAAGGGCCGAGCGGTGGGAAGGTAGATGGGGAGTAATTAATAAGGGCCGAGCGGTGGGAGGAACCGGTGCCTACCATCCGATGTGGAGAGAATGGACGGGTGAGATCGAAATCCTAGGGGATACGCCACGGATCGGTGATGTGTCATTATTAGAGATGGTTTGTTACACGAACTGTCTGTGATAATACACATATTAGAGACGGTTTGTTATCTGAACCGTCTGTGATAGTTTCATGGATGGTTCTATTTAAAAACTGTCTGTGATAATGCGTATATCACAGACGGCTTCTAAACCCCACTATCTGTGATAGTTTCAGAAACGGTTTTAACCATGAACCGTCTGTAATAATCAAAGCACATATGGCTCCACATAAACCGTCTGTGATGAGACATCTAGTATAGCTTGTTTTGTAGTAGTGTAGGAAGCGATTGGATATATAGGTTGGGTTCGTTAGTGCTTATGGCTTACGGTTTATGTACGGATGAACAGTAGCACACCATTAAACGGTACATTTTTTCAATCCAGGGTCTACAGGTAAATTATAATACAAACTATACCGAGTTCAGCTATACTGGCTAAAATTACATGTGATATTTCTCTCTACATACTATCTCTCAAAAATAGACCAAAATTCAAAAACCACAACTATAAGTCATAAGTCTCAACCTCATAGATCTAGGTTGCGACTAGCTACTCTTCCAAAAAGAGTAAGGCTCAAGCCGCGCGCAACGCATGCCAAGACGGAGTACCGGGAGGTATGCATCGATTCATGATAGGAAATGGATAAAATGGTAGAGAATTAATGGATGAATCGTACTCGAAATTGTTGCAAGAGGGAGAAGAGGGCATGATGCATGCACAACGAGCAAATTTTCACGTTTCCGATGTCTCCAGGAAAACTTTGGCGTAACGCATATGCAATATGGATATGTACTAAAATGTGATAATGCCTTCTGTGTCGATGTTCAACGGTACTCTATATTTAGCTATATATGTATAGTAGGATGTATTGGTTTGCCTGAAATAAATGTTAATTATTAATGTACACTAAACTTAGCACAAAGTATGTTCTTACAATGAATGGAAAGGCTTTCAGATCATGGCCTGATGCCAGCATAAATACAAGAGGCTCATCGGAATCATCCTTACATGATAACCAGAACACCACCAAGCTCTGAGTTGAGAACTCTGGCGTCTAGCTCATCTGATCCTCACCTGGTACTAATCATACAGCGGCCAAGCTTGCTAGCTTCAAAAGGGTAGCTAGTCCTATCTCTCATACATAAATGCTTGCGATCATTTCTTCAAATCAATCCTTGCATGGAGAGTTTATTTTGTGATCTATATATGTGAGATTGATGGCATACCTAGAACTGCTTGCTGTAATGCACATATGTTTTTGTTCATCCAAATTTTTTCTTGTGAGTTTCTGAATGCAACCACTGTTGTTTTTTTTTTTTTGTTGCCCTAAGTACTCATGGAAGTTTTCTCTGAAAAGAACTCAAAGAAAGCTTGGTATATTTTGATTGTTCTTCTACCTAGATTTTCCATTTGATAGCTTTAGATCTAGATTTAATTTGTATCCCTTGCATTACCATTTGAAATGTGTACGTTTGGGATTGTTTGGTCTGAATCAGTGTGTTCAGATCCAAGTGTGGATGATCCTGTAAGGCCTAGCAATTTCTCGCCCGCCTTGATCTCAAGGATTGGAGCTAGGTTGGTTTGCTTGACCACATACCATGGCATGCATGGTGATGGTGCTAGCGGAAAGGCTCATCTTGCCTCTTGTTAGAAAAGGTGGGAGATCCGGTTCATTTTAAACCGTTATAATATAGGATTAAGCTCAGGGAAAACTCATTCGGTTTAGAAAAAAAATTCGCCAGGCAGCGAAAGCAACAAATTGAACAAAATTTGGTTATTTTGTTCCAAATTCCGGACAAAATGTTCAAACAACATTTGAATTTTGACGAAATTTAACCAAATTTTGGATGCAATTTAGACAAAATTCAAATGAGGACAAATTCGGCCAAAATTTGATCAAATCATTCTTCCTTCGGAGGGTAACAAAAGGGATGAATTTTTCAAAATTTTGGTGGAATTTTACCGAAATTGTAAACCCTGATTATGCTTCGTTACATCTCTTTTAAAAAGGTTTACAAATCATTGGTGTTGCCTTGTCGTAGTTCACTCCAGTGACCCCACTATACTACTACGTGGAATGACTACGGCCTAAAGATATACACTAAGGGCCTGTTTGGAACAGAGGAATTTCACAGGAATTTTGCAGGAAACAGTTCAATTTCCGCAGGAATCGGGAAAAATTCCCGCATTCCAAACAGGGCCTAACTAGAAGACACTTGACTATGTTTTTTTATGTTTAATCTACTGTTTACTTGACAAATTTACTTGTGTATAGATATTTTTTTTATATTCGTATGCCAATTGAATTTCCAAGCTTAACTAATTAACAACATTTATTATATGTTCCATGAACGAGCTAGCTGCTAGCTAAGCTATAGCCAGAATCACATCCTGTGTATATGGAGTATTATCAAATTACATTCACACCAACGTGCATTTCTTCTTCCGTCATTGTGTTGTGCCGTGGCAAAGTAACCATGGCGTGCCTCCTCTTCTCCCATGAGCAGCTGCTAGCAGATCCATGGAGCCCGCGGGCGTCATCGGGCAGGCCCCCTCCCACAAGCCCAAGGTCGTCTTCGTGCTGGGCGCCACGGCCACCGGAAAGTCCAAGCTTGCGATCGCCCTCGCCGAGCGCTTCGGCGGCGAGGTCGTCAACTCGGACAAGATCCAGGTCTACGACGGCGTGCCCATACTCACCAACAAGGTCACTGAAGAGGAGCGCGCCGGCGTGCCCCACCACCTCCTCGGCGGCGTGCACCCAGACGCCGACTTCACCGCGGAGGACTTCCGCCGCGAGGCGGCCCGGGCCATCACCCGCGTCCTCTCGGCGGGCCGCCTCCCCGTCATGGCCGGCGGGTCCAACACCTACATAGAGGCGCTGGTGGAAGGCAACGGCGCCGCCTTCCGCGAGGCCCACGACTGCCTCTTCCTCTGGGTGGACGCCGCGCCGAAGCTGCTGGAGTGGTACACCGCGCTGCGCGTCGACGACATGGTGCACCGCGGCCTGGTGGACGAGGCGCGCGGGGCGTTCGACGCCGGCGCGGACTACACCAGCGGCGTGCGCCGCGCCATCGGCTTGCCCGAGATGCACGCGTACCTGCGCGCGGAGCGCGAGGGCGCCGCCACCAAGGCCGAGCTCGCCGACATGCTCGAGCGTGCGGTGCTCGAGATCAAGGCCAACACCTTCCGCCTGGCCCTCGCGCAGATGCAGAAGATCGAGCGCCTCAGCACGCTCGACGGCTGGGACGTCCGCCGCGTCGACGTCACCGCCGTGTTAGCGCGCATGGCCGAGGGCGTGTGCCACAAGGAAACATGGAAGGCGGTCGTGTGGGAGCCCTGCGAGGAGATGGTGAGGCTCTTCCTCGAGGCCCCTGCTGTTCCTGCTGCACCTGCCGTCGTCGGCAACGGTGGCGCCACCCTGCTGGCGCCAGCACTGGATGAGGAGAGCAACGGAGGTGCTGTGTCAATGGCGCCGATGACGTGGACGGCAATGGCGCTGCCGGTGCTGGCCCCGGTGACCGCGATGAAGGCGATGCCGGCGTCGCAAAGGCTGCTGCATCTGAAGCAGCGGACGAAGTAGTCTAATAAGCTTACTGGCTTTGGCTTTGCGTGGTGCTTATAGTGCTGGTGCTTAGATCGACGGATGCATGGGAGCGGGTGATACAAGTGCCATGAGCTTAAGCTATAGAATTAATTAATAATGATTCTTGTTTTCCGAAAAATAAAAACTCATATGGCAACAATAATAATAATCGAAAAGGCATTGTGTTACTATGTTGCTGTGTTTATTTTATAGTTGTCTGATATATATGTCAATCAGTGGCGGATCCAGCCTAAAAATCTTGCTATGGCGGAGTCTTTGAAGACAAACTAATGAACTAGCGGTTGTACTATTAAACCCAAGCAAAACCGATAATAAATCAAACCGCAATCACTAAATTGTAACAAGAAGGTAGTAAATAAAAGAATACCTCATGAATGTAGACCAAATCATAGTAAAATGAAAGTTCTGTGACAAAAGATAAAATAAAAATAAGAACCTGCAAATGAAAGGTAGTTGAATTAGTACATGTAGACTTTAGCATTATAACGAAAGCAAGCTAGAATACTTACAATAGAACTAGTTTTGCCTAGGATGCTTCGGCAATGTCATTTTTCTATCTTTCATAGCTTGAAACCTGTTCTTGATGGCATTAGGATCAAGCTTTCTGAACAAGTCTCTCTCAATGTAGCACAACATCAAGTTATTAAGCCAATCATTGCACATCCTATTACGCAAATCGGTCTTAATAATCTTCATGGCTGAGAAAACTCTTTCAACAGATGCCGTTGCAACCGGCAAAGGCAATGCTAACTCAATAAGACGGTAAACCAATGGAAATACAATATGCCGCTCAGTTTGAACCATCTTTTCAGCTAGACTTGCAAGGTCTTGACAAAGAGTAAAATCATCAACTCTTCGCACATGAAGAATAAATGTCTCAAGTTGGTATTTTATGGCAGCACGATCAGGACTAGTAAAATCTTTCTCATAGATCTCAGTAAGTCTAGCAATCTTATCCACATTGAACTTGGAGAAAGAGTCTTTAGGATCAAGACAAGAAAAAGAAACAAGCAACTCTGAAGATACCTCATTGAAGCGATGATTCATCTCCGTGTTAATAGCATCAAGAGCGGCATAGAAAATATCAACACGATAGTGGTGGTCTTGAGTTACTGCTTGATCGTGCCAAAATAGCACACCCGCAAGTGCACGGGTTGCCACTGAAATAGCGGCGAGTGTCGTGCTCTCCACAGGGACTAGACTGAGGCTACCGGTGCTCAGCTAAAGCTAGGTCAAATGAAACGGGGTAGAAAACTAAACTACTGAACGAACGAACTCTAACTCGCACAGACTAAACTACGAACGAACTAAATAAACGAACGAACAAAGGACAACGGGACGAACGACCGTACGAATGGACGTCGTACGACCGAACGAACAAACTACAGAACGGACTGACTACACAAAAGACTACGATGACTACACGAACGACACGACGACTAAACGAACGAACACGACTACCGATCGACGATCTAACTAACTACCGACCGTGAGAAAGAAAGAGGGAGTCGAGAAGCACTGGGGAGTCTAGAAGAAGGGAGGTAGAAAACGGTCGACTGCTAACTAAATGACGTCGGCACACTACAACACAACAAACTACGACAAATACTCGCACAATCTAACTATCGACAGACCGCTGGGAGAAGCAAAGAGGGAGTCTAGAAGCAAGGGGAGGTCGAGACAGCACGAGGGGAGAAAACGGCCGCCGGCTAGCTAATTCGTGCAACACAACCAACACAGATACAAATTTAACAAAGACAACTACACTAGACACAGGGCAAAGCCTACAAGAGAACTGATCACAAACACGCACACAGTCACTACACTAACATCACATAATGCTAATCAATCTAACACATATAACCACTTAACAAAGCTAAACAAAATCACAATCAACAAGTACTAACACACAGAAGACTAACAACCACTAAATGACTAACACAGAGATTGCAAAATTACATGAGCTAAATCAGTATCCAAATCCATCATGATCCACAAATCAAAATCACAGTTCACATCCGCATATATCACAATAATAGAACAGGGCATAATGTCATCTCAGTGAGTACATGCATTCATCACAGTGCATAATTAACCATCACACAGATCTCATATTACAAGTCAACATCAACAGTGCAAATGGTAATTATCACTTAACAGAGTAATAGAAATGAAGAGCTGAAGAAATAAAGGGGAAGAAAAGAGTCAACCGAGAGGAATAAGAGCAGAGGGCGCTGCCGGCGGTGGAGTTGATTCGGGGGTTGATGTCGTCGGTTGCGGTGGAGATGCCGGCAGTGAAGATGACGAAGAGACGAGAGGAGAGGCGACGCTCGCCGGTAGTAGCCGAAGAGCGGCGGCGCCGAGGTGGGGCAAGAGGAGGCGCGGAGGAGCTGCGGCCCGGATCTGGTGACGGGAGGAGGCGCACAGAGGGGAGCTGTGATGGCGGCCGGAGAAGGGAGGCACGATGGAGGGAGAGCAAAGGGGACGGCTGCGCTCTGTGGTGGAATGGAGCAGCAGAGGAGGGAGTCGGCGCGCTGAAGGAGAAGCGGAAGAGGTGGCGCGCGGGTGGAGAAGGAGGATGCGGCAGCGGAGAGAGATGGAAGGGGAAGGGAGGCAGTGGAGAAGGGAGGCGAGGTAGATGAGCAGCAGTCGGCAAGAAGAAGAGGAGTGGCGGCGATTTGGTGGTGGAGAGAGGTGGCGAGCACGAGAGAAGCGGGGGCGCACCGGAGAATGGCGATGGGGGAATGGCGGACGCTTGGTGGCGCGGTGGCGATGAGGTGGCCGCCGGAAGAAGGCGGCGCGGGTGAGAAGCAGCGGTGGACGTGTTGGTGGCGCGGTGGCGAGCCGGCCTGGCCTCGCCGCCGGCCGGAGCTAGAGTAGGGGGAGGAGAGCACGCGGGGGCCAAGGGAGAAGAAAAAATGCCAGGCTAAAAAATTCCCACAGCGGCGGCGGCGTGGTTTTGAGGAGATGGGGATTTGGCGATTTTGCAGATTGGTCCTCATAGTATCTAGGGTTTTTCAAAAAGGTCCTTTTCCAATTTGATTTCTGCTGTTTTGTCCCTCGGAAACTCCGATTTCATCGCGGTTTGATCCTACGCATCTGTGATGACGCGCACATTTGTATGGAGCAGTCCCGGAATGCCAAATTTGTCGTTTATGCGCCTCGATCGCGCCGGCCTACGGAAAAATATGAAAAAGTGTAAAATAGTCCATTTTGAGCAATTAAATATAGAAAAACGTGTAACTGATGATAAATGGTCCCAAAATGCGAAGAGAATGAGGGTAAAATGAGGGCTAAATCTATATAAAAATGACGCATGTCAGTTACTGTGATCCCACTTAACCTTGATCGGCCCCATCTTGGTATTGCTTCATTCATATTTGGTATCGGAATTTTATTAGCTTCACAAAAGGTCTTGACTTCTTCAAATAAAGACTCCCAACCAAGATTCCTCAAGTTGACCAACCTTGTCTTCACATCAACAAGCAAGGACATAGCCTGCACAATATTTTGATCTTTCCTTTGCAACAACATAGACAACTCATTTGTAATGTGAAAAATTATCAACATCATCTTCATAATGAATACAAAACTGGAACTCTCCAATATCCACATCAAACCAGCTGCCGATGTTGGATTACGTGCATCTTCTTGCACGAAAGATAGCACATCTATCACTGAAACCCACATTGACTCAATACGAAGTAAAGTTGTGTAATGAGAGCCCCACCTTGTATCTCCAGGTCTAACGAAACTAGTTTCTTGATGTTTCCCTCTTCCAGGCAAAATCAAACCACTCTCCAATTTATCCAATAAGTGCACACGCTAACTATCAATCAACAAATCCTTTCTTTGACAAGATGTACTTGTGGTGGACACAATCAGGTTCACATATTCAAAGAACTCATGAATAGATGTGCAACATCCTGTCACAGAAACAACTACTAATTGCAATTGATGAGCAAAGCAATGAACATAAAAGGCATAAGGGTTTTCATCACGAATCAGTTTTTGAAGGCCATTAAATTCCCCCCTCATATTTGAAGCCCCATCATACCCTTGTCCTCGCAATCTGGCAATAGCTAACCCATGTCTAGAAAGCATCCCAAGCAAAGCATTTTTTAGAGCCTCTGATGTTGTTTGTTTAACATACTTGAGACCCAAGAATCTTTCCATAACTTTCCCTTGTTTGTTCACAAACCTAACAATCACAGCCATTTATTCTCTCACTGAAATATCACGAGACTCATCAATAAGAATGGAGAAAAGACCATTTCCCATCTCTTTCTTTATTGCTTTAGTGATCTCTTGAGCACAGGATTTTGCTAAGTCTTTTTGAATCGTTGGTGCAAGCATGCGAGCATTCTTTGGACATAACTCATCAAATGCTTTCTTCACTTCCTCTTTCCTCTCTTTATACCAATCAATCATTTCTAAAAAGTTGCCCTTGTTTAAATAAGATGTCCACGAAATGCATGACCTTGCATTAGAAGGTAACTTGCACAATCTAGAGATGTAGTCAAACGAATCTCATAGTTGATTTCTGCCTCTTTGCTATAAGTGCTAACCTTATGTGACACACTAGCCTTTTGATTTTTAAAATCTACATATGATGTCCTTGCTTGATTGTGCACACTTGTAGGCCCTCCAACATGCCCAGGTAATAATTTGTATGCATTCTTCCAAGTCTTAAATCCCACTTTTGTAAATACATCATGTCCAAATTTTTCATCCAAAGGATCATGTCTAAATAGAAAGCAATAGAAGCAAAAGGCTGCATCTTTCTCAACACTATATTCTACCCATTCATACTTATTGTACCATGCCTCACAAAAGCTTCTTTTATCTTTTCCATTTGTTGGATAATTATGACCAATTAGTTGGGTTGGACCTTTCAACACATAAGCCCTTCTAACCTCATCTCTAATGTCCGGATCAAAATCATAAATGGGAATGCGCAATGCTGGATCATCTACAATATAATCTTGATTGAATTCCTTAATACCTCGCACTTCATTTTGCGGTTGACGCTGAGGCTGAGGTACTGAAGGAGCATGAGCCACAGGAGGAGGAGCCGGTGCCACAGGAGGAGGAGCCAGTGCTGGATCATCTGAGGGGGAAGAGTCTACAATGGCAGCGGCAATTGCAGCGGTTCCACTAGCACCAGTGCTCCGGGTGGTTGAAGAAATTGTGGTGAAAAATTTCTTCAATCCCACATCTATTCATGAAGCAATCAAAAATTATCACAAATGGCCACATCAATTGCAAAGTAGCAAAAATTATCACAAATGGCCACATCAAAATCCCCCTTACTTCCTGCCTTTTCAGGTGCTTGCGGTCGTTTTCTTCCTCTACTAGTGCTAGGTGCTGCTACAGGAGCAGGACTCGGAACAGAGGAGCCAGAGCCAGCGCTGGAGGCAACTTCTTGTGCCGGCGACGCCAGCGCCGACTGTGCCGCTCCCCCCTCTGTATTCTCGCCGCCGCCGGCCAGCACTTCGTCCCCGGCGCGCCGGAGCGTCGTCGCCGTCGCGTTTCGAGTTCGGCCGGCGCCGCCTGTCATTGCTCCCACGCCGCCCAGCCCTCTGCTCGATCGCCGAGTTACCGGCCGCGCTGCCGCCGCCCAAGGCGCCGAGCCGCCGAGGCCGAGCCACCGGTGGACCCGTGGAGGTGGAGGCGCCGAGGGCCCGAGGCCGAGCCGCCGGTGGAGGTGGAGGCGCCGACCGCCGAGGCCGAGCCGTCGGTGGAGGTGGAGGCGCCGAGGTTGAGCCGCCGCCGAGGGCCCGAGGCCGAGCCGCCGGTGGAGGTGGAGGCGCCGAGGTCGAGCCGCCGCTGAGGGCTGAGGCCGAGCCACCGGTGGAGGTGGAGGCGCCGGAGCGCCCGAGGAGCCCCTGCCGCCGGCCGTCGGCTGCCGCGTCGCCGAGTCCCCTCTCCCCTGGTCGCGCGCGCGGATCGATCCAGCCAGAGCGCAACTACGCAAGGAGGCAGGAGGCCAGGCCGCCAGGGTGAACCCTAGAAACCAGGGTGGGCTCTTTCCTCATGGGCTATTATGCAATTTGGCCCATTTCAACAGGGGGTAAGGGGTATTAACGCCAATGGTTTGCTATGGCAGCCGCCATAGCATGCCATAATGGTAGATCCGCCCCTGATGTCAATTACTAATGCTCCAGCTACATGGAATATTAGTTTGTTTTACACATAGAACGAAGCCAATGCCTAAGCAATGTTTGCAAATGAAATTGTCAGTTTTGTTGCAAAACATGTGGTGTAGTACTTCGTCTGTGTAGAACCATGTTGAGAATGTCCAAAATTTATATGTGCCAAACAATTGGTAATCCTGTCGAGTTAAATTTTGAATTTTCAAGATTTTGCAAGTTTTTAGTCTTGTCACTGCTTGGCGGTCTAACCGGCCAAATGGGCGATCTGACCAAAGGTAGCAGTTTGTCTAGCTACCGGTTAGTGGTTAGACCGGTCCTCTACACTTTTGGATTTTAAGTGCTTTGATCTTTTTGGAGTCCTAAGCCATTATATTCATGGTGCATGAAGCACGATTGGAGGCAACCATGGTTGACAGCGTGAATCGAGACTAGGCTCAGCGATGAACTAAGGTACAGTCAAGAAAGTCAGATGGGATGGCTAAGTTCAAGCAAGGCACAGGAAGGACTAGGGATACTGAAGGGAAGATTCAGCAATAGTTTATTGAATAGTACGGTTGGTGCAAATGAGACATGATCAGGGAAACCAACACGGAGAGACTTGCCAATGTGTGAGCTATTGGTGAACCTACACATTGTATGTATGAAGATTGCTTGCAAAGGAGGAGATATCATTTGAATTTTAATGCATTTTACTCCTTTTTCATAGATTTATTTTTTCTTCGCTTGATTAGGCTCAAGCAGGACTTATGTTATTTTTGTGTGTTTGCGCTAGCTTCGAAGTTTTCGGAGGCGATGATCCAAGGGCAAATCAAGGAAGCGCGGTTTACGAGGTTGCCGAGCTCGTCGAGTTTCAAGGCAAGTCGCAAAACCTTGACCATGTTGAATCCCATGTGGTTTAATTATGTAATTATGGTATTTGCACTATTGTTACTTGTAAAATGCTAATTGCTTAAAATAAAGTGTTTAGAATGACATGATATTTAGATAATACCTACCACCGACAAATACCATATTAATTTGTAGCCATGCCTTTGTCAACCCTAGAATTGCTCTAATTATGGTATAAATACATGTAGTATATCTCATGCAAAGATTTCACACTACTAAGGTTGTGGCCGCGGGCCGGTAGATTTGGAAAGTTGGATTTTAGGGTAAAGGTGTTGTGGGACATCGCGAGACAGTCTTCGCCCACCACTTTACCCGGAGGTGAAAGTTGGTCACCCTGTGAAAATGTAAGGACTAGACCCTTGCGCCGAGCAAATGACATATTGGCCGCTCAACCACAAGTGTTGACTTGTCAACCCTGGTTTGTTAGCTGCTCAACTCGGGTGAAACCCTACATTGGGAGTTGGTGTGGATCGGTAAATCCATACTGGACAACGATAGGTCTCCACAACTCGGGCCTGGCGTTCCGTGTTGGCCAACAGATACCCGAGGGTGTGCGAGCCCTTAACCTATCGGGTAGAGTGTATATTAAGGATTGAGCAGTGAAACGACCCGGTTCCTTAACTCAGTCATGAGGGTTAAGAATGGTTATGGGTAAAGTTGGGCAAATCTGCAGAGTCAATAAAAAGGTATTCGAATACGCCGTGCTCCCGGTTAATGGAGCTGTGTCTATTAGGTGGTTCCAGCAGCGAGACATAAGTAGCTTTTACAAGTGTTTTAATGGGATTAGTTGGTTAATCAAATTTATCAGAAACCCCTTAATCTTAAAGAGTAGTCGTAGGTTTTGGGTTTCCAAAAATGTTTACAAATAAAAGTGCATCCATTACAATTAATAAAACAAGTATATTTCCCTTTCTTTGGTGATCCGTGCAATTTAACGAAGTTAGGGTTTTTCCTTTGTGACTTGCTGAGCTGGTTAGCTCACAGCTTGCTAAACCCTTCAGAGTGTCAAGAAGCCGGTGAAGGTCTCCCAGTTGAGGAAGCTCCAGAAGAGCCGTTCTACGACGAGGATCCCTGGTTTTAGGTCTCAGTCGCGCTCAGGCTTCCTGGTGGTTTTGTGTAATGTAATATACTTTCGGGCTTGCACGCTCGCTGTAGTTAAACTGGGTTGATAAACCTTATATTGCAATCTAAGTTGGCTCTTTTGTTGTAAGCATATGTTGTGATGATATTCTCTTGCTCGACACTCCGTAACTGACTAAACTTAAATAGTTGCGGAATGTCGGGTCTAGACGCCCCTGGAAACGGGGGCGTTACAGATAGTGACACTGAATTCATTACTTTTACGTGATAAGACTCACCAGAGCTAAATAAGTTATTTTGATGCATAGCTGTGTGCATGATAACATTTTTAATGGTACTTGCATGCATGTATCTTGCATCTTAAGTTGTAGGAAATCTAGAACACGCAGCTGGTGGTGTTCTTATGTTCATTGTTATTTTGGCTCAACTAGGAAATATTGTTAAATATTTGTGATTGCATAGAGGAGAACTTCGCTTCTAGCTGGCTTCATTGGAATTGTTTCGTCCGGGGAACACATTTTGAGGCTGAAATTCGTGATTTTCGAAGATTTTCGGTTTTCTTGACACATTTTGAAAGAAGCCTATTCCGGTCAAAAATTTTGGCCCATTTCAAAAAATTTCGGCCCATCGCTAACCCATCCCACATAAAGCCGATGGCTGATGCAACATGGTGCGGGCACTCGGCTAATCATATTTATGAAGACAGATATAGGTGGTAGCTTGGAGGCTATACATTGAAGTGATGGGTTCGCAAGTGGCCTGTCCTGGCCTGCTAAGTCCTGTTCTTCTCTCTCCCAATCTCCATGGTGCATATTGTTGTGATCTACACCACACGTCCATGACCAAGAGTTCCGCACCAAATGAATATGTAGGCGACCTATGTTCAGTAATTTTCCAAAATTTGTAAAACTTTGCGTACTATTCTCAAAATTGGAATATAGTTCTCTATTCACGGTTTCACACGTTTAGTATCTGCATATAGATCAACTAAAATCTATGGAGTTGTAGGATTACCTCATTTTGGACAATTTGTTCTATGTTAAATATAGATGGAAAAAGTTTGCTTCCTAGCTCGTAATTTTCTACGATTAGCAAGAGATGCTCATAGCTTTCAGTACCTCACAGTTTGACACAAATCTTAAGGTGAGCCAAAAAAAATTCGATACAATAGTCCAAACAATGCCTTTAGTTGCACAAACCAGGGAAGAAATTTTTTAGGTGGGATGGCATATGTACGAAAAAGTTTTATGACCTTGTCGACATGTGTGTTTCCGTGCTTGTCACGCTGAGGCCACTTATTGCCATGGTCAATTTCATCAGAAAGATTCGTGAACTCTTGCATGCACAACAAGATTCATAGTTGCTCAGTGCTAATGATGATTGGACCTAGATGTGGAACAGGGGTAAGGGTGAATACGGATACCATGGAATAGTCTTAAATATAAATATAAATTTATATTTTTAAAATGAATATGATAGAATAGGATGTCAACGTTGATGATAAAATTATACCATAAGTGCAGGGCCAATTGTAGTCTTTCACCTAAAGTATTTTAGATTTTATCGAATCCACAGGAAACATATGCAACGATCAATTAGGGTTTATTAATGAAATTCATCTAATTAGCCCGTAAAGAACAATTCGATTGCATGAGAATATTGATCCAATCCACAAGTTCAAGATAAAAAAACAAAGGATAACTAGTTGCATTCTAGAGTCATTAGCCAAAGTTGAATTCAAGTCATGGGTGCAAATTTAAATCTAACTATCTAATGCTCAAGAAAGTTGACTTAGGGAATTAGCCGACTTGTAGATTACCCATTGCTCGCGCACCACCAGTTACCTCAGCCTTCTAAGGGCCTGTTTGGAACAGAGGAATTTCACAGGAATTTTGCAGGAAACAGTTCAATTCCCGCAGGAATCGGGAAAAATTCCCGTATTCCAAACAGGGCCTAAGTATGGACTTCAGTCTAATTAGTAAGCAATAGACCTTGAATCGAACTAAACCCCTAAAACCAATTATGAATCTAGATCAAATTAACAAATCATCACACACTACTAGGCTGCTCCAGACAATGGCGGATCCAGTATTTCTAAAATAGGTGTTCAGAGTTGACAAATAAAAAGTAAAAATCCACAATAACAAAAAAAACAATAAAAAGTAAAAATCCACAATAACAAAAAACAATTTGTTTCGTGCTAGATACGACATCTATAAATAATCTAAAATAATTACACAATAATTTAGAGAAATTAAGAAATAACTTAAAATGAAAATGTGTTGATACAATCTCTCACAAAACAAACCAAAAAACATTTAGCATTTTGAGCCACAAATATCACAAATCTCTCCCCTTTTAGCAATGTAAGCATCAAGGTACAAAAGGACAAAACAACATAGAGAGAACTCACATTCAAGTATCATTGATCCAAAAAAAATTAAAGAAAAAACACACCATGAAAACTTGTAAGATTATTTAAACCAATTGAAATCTTATAAAGCTTGCCCGATCATAAGTATACATATATAACAAAGCAAGCCAAAAGAAGCTTATAATATGATTAAGCAAATTAATGTACATGGCAGACCTTCACAAAAATAACTAGTTAAGATAAGGATCTCACTAAAGGAGATATTCATCTAAAAATATAGATTTAAATCTAGATATTAGAATCAAGAGCTAAGTGAGACACAAGTGTCAAGCTAAAGCACAAAACTCAACATAGATTTACATCACCCAACACATAGCACTTTATTATTGACACTTGATATGGCTTATCTTAGTAAAGCACATCCTAGACTGGGAGCCATCTACCGCAGCCTCCTGAGTTCCAACCCAAATTAATTTTAGCATATTTATAATGGCCTTTTTAAGCCCACTTGAATCATATTTCATAAATTGCAACATCTCAAGCATTACTTTTCAATCATGCTAGGCCAAAAAGTTTAAGGTTTCATGATCTCGATTATACAAAACTCCCCCAAGTTCATGTCTAGTGCAATGACAAGCTGTCTTATGGGAAACAATTGTTAAGATGCATACATAATTAGTGATTTAACCATAATTTGCCACATGTATTTATAGAAAAACTCAAAGTGATTCAAGAAGGAACTAGAATGGCTTAAACTTAGACTTGATCTAAAATCAAGATTTAACTGTGTATTTAAACATGACACATCTCAAGAAGTAATCACTCTAATCAAAATTTAGCAAAAGAATTTAACCTTGTCATGTTGTTTGTTCAAGTTGACAAATTTTAATAAATAGCTAATTATGGCCTTGCTGAGCTACACATGAGCTATAAATAGCTAATTATGGCCTTGCTGAGCTACACATGTAAAATCATGATAAAAAATGCTCAAAATACATATCATGACTTGTTTTGTGATTATTGGCTTAAATTATTATCCAAGTTCTCAAAAATAATATAAAAACAAGCCTTTACAATGATATACAAAAGAAATCTCCCCTCAGAACAATCCTAATGGATGACACAACCTCAACTCGCTCCACAAACGAACAAATCAAGAAGTATCGAGCAACTTAGTGAGAATATCAGTAATCAAAGCAACGTCTTCGAGAATAAATTTACCATTAATGTGCACTGTATATTTAGACATCATAGCACCTGTTGAGACATCCCCAAAAGTGATCAACTCAACACTGGATGCCTAGGTGAGGGAGGAGAACCATCTTAAATTACCAGTCATATGTCTGGAACAACCTGAACCCACTAGCCATAGGTTCCCCTTCCTCATCAGCTGTACCTACATCATAGGAAACATTGATGTCACAGTACTGCGGTTAGTGAAATAAGATCTAGAATCTAGTACTAAGATACACGATGTGGAAGAATAGCAACAAAATTAGAACCAAAATCACGAGTATATGGGCGATGAGAACGCCAAAAATAATATGGATTATTTTAATTATATCCCAATCCAGCATGTAAAGCAGATTTAAAATCATCATAAAAGTTCTCTAAAAACCTAACGTTCGCATTAGTTTTAGGAACAAAAGAGATTGTACATTTTTGCCTTAAAGCATTCAATCTTTTCTTCTCTTTCTTAGCACTCCTAAAACAAAATTCATGTAAGTACCCATCTCTTACACAGTAGGTGTAACATCCCAAAAGGAGACTTTTTGTATTTGGGAAGAATTTAAAAATCTTTTATTTGTGGTTCCAGGGGAGTTTAAAATTTTTGGTGTTTATTTGGATTTCTTGTTTTGGGTCCCTTGCTAAAAGTCCAAATTAATAAAATGTAACTCTTGATCAAGAACCAAAACTGAAATCAAATCATGGAAATTTCAAATTTCCTTTGCAAGCCCTAAAGTCTGGAAAAAAAGATATATCCATATAATAATTAAAATTTAAATTGACTAACATTGGAAAGTTTAAGATCAAGAATGGGAAATTCAAATCAAAAGATTATATTAAAAATTTCCCCATCTAATTAATTTAACCCATCTATTAATTTCTGAAAAAAAGGAGGAGAAATCACCTTCTTGGGCCGCAGCCCATCTTCCTCCCTCTCCCGGCCTTTTCTCCCCTGGCCTTCGGCCCAACCGTTCTCTCTCCCCCCCCCCTCTTTCTTTCTTCCTCCTCCCTCTCGCTCTGCTTCCGACAGCGCCCGGCCCCGCTACTCCTGAGCGCACGCCATCGCTCGCACTGCCGCCCCGCGTCGTGCCACGAACTCATACTTGCCGAGGCGCTGACCCCGTCGCATCGCCATCGCCTCCTGCGTGCCGCGCACACCAGCTGGCTTCGTCGCGTCGCCACCGCGAATCTCGCCGGCCCAGTCGTCTAGCGCCGTCAACTTCAATCCCTTCGTCGTCCCGTCGTCCTGCATATCGGTCCCTGGTAGCAGCTCGAGCGCCCCCGTGACTCCCCCTTCCAGCCTTAAGTAGCCACCGGCCTCCCTCTTGCACCGCATTCCTCCCCTTCCTCCTTTCCCCGCCACCTCCTCTACCGCAGGCGCCCTCGGGCAGACTCTGCCGCCAGCGTCACCCGATGGTTCTCGAGACTCCCTGGGTCCTTCTTTGAATTTACCACCACCCTCTACCTCTCCTCCCCCGCCTAATTGGGTTCTCTCTCCCTGCAGGCCGCCGGCGAGCCATTTCTTTACCAACTCCGGCGCCAAGGCTTCACGATGACCCGCCGCACCCCGAGCCAATTGCTCGCGCCTGGAGCACCGCCCGGCCACCACGAAGACATTCCCCACCTCAACGGGCTCCGTCTCCCTCTCCGGCAAGCCGGCACCGTTCCCCTGCCCGCGCCACCGCCGGCAACCAATGCCGGCCCGCCACGGTTACTCTCCGGACCTGCCAACGCCTCCGGTGAGCTCCCCTTGGCCCACTAATGCTCATGTCCCCCTTACTCCTATCCTTTCCCCCTCCGGCCGCCGTCGCCATTGCCGGCCTCCCCCGCCGTCCGCTTTCCACCGCCGCCAGCTCGCTGCAGTGCCCCTCGGTCGGACCCAACACCTTCTCGGGCTTCCTAGTGGCCCCATGGTCCCGTTTTGCTGGTCGCCGGTGCACCCCCGGGCACCGCCTACCGCCGGCGAGCTCAGCACCGAGCGCCACCCGAGTCCCCTGTTTTGCCCCAGCCTCAGCCTCACCTCTTGTGCATTACTGATCCTCCTCCAATCAGGAAACAAGAAGTGGCTCAGTTGGTCAGCTGGGCGCGCGCTCACTTCTCACCCCTCAAGTCACGGGTTCGAACCCAGGCCACGCATTTTATTCTCCCTTTTCGCTTCTCTTCTTTTTCCTTGCCCTTAGTACCTTTCTTTGATCCATTCCAAATAATAAAACTTAGAAAATTTTTAAAATAATCCCTGGAAGCTAATGAATCTATTTAAGATTTAATGTTAGGTTAATGACCATATATGAATAGATTAATTTAGCAAGTTTGTGCCACATAAAATCATAAACTACTCATCTATAAAAAAATCATAAGACCTTTCTATAATTAGTACTTAAAATAATTTTGGTAGATTCTCCCATAAAAAGCCAAGTTTTAAAATCAAGTGTCACCTCATATTTGTTTCAAACATTCTCGAAATAATTAGAGCGTCAGTAATCTTTTGTCATTATCCCAATCAACCTCTCCCATCCAACCGTACGCCTTGTCTAGGCAGACTCCTATCTAAATTAGTATGTCCCTATGAATATTACTTCGACACCGATCCTTCCTCTGTATCTTTTCCTGGTGAAGTTACTCCGTCACTTCACTTCCACTCAAAAAGAAATTCGTTTGACTCCATCTCTATCCTGCAACTCACTACATACCCTTAATCATAAGCAAGTTATAATTAAACTTATTTGGACTTTTGCTGGATTTGTTGAATTTGTTAGTCGTTAGTCGTGCAATTAGTCACTGGAGCCATGAAGAGACGACAAGTTCGAGCAGGATCAAGACTTGGTAAGAGACGAAGATCAATAATCCAAATAATCGACTGAGAAGGCTTTGAATGAAATCGAGGCCATGGTAAATCGAGCAAGGCAAGTCATCACTTTGATCATATTGATCCTACATTTTATGCAAAAGTATGTTCTTTTAAATTATCAAATTGCATGCTTACTTTATTATGCAAATGTATGTCAACGCTTAAGGTAGTTACACTCCTATTTGATGTTTTTAAATACTACTATGCCTTTCCTTGATACTTGAATCACCTGACCATTGTCACCCTAGATATTAATAATAACTTTACTAGCTATAAGTCATATTAATGACATGCTAGTCTTGTCAAGTCTAGGACACTAGTGGCCCTGATCATCAATCTTCAAATATGAAAACTGGTTTTGGGACAGTTACGGGATGTACGTGACTGATTGTTTGTGATAATTTAAGTTATGCTTCTCAAAACCCTAAAAATATGCTATACTGGTCTGGGCGGATGGTAAGAGTGGTGGGTGTGGATGTAACACAAGGTTTGTGGTTTGTGGAATGAACCGCCCGGACAAATTAAGGACTTAATATTGTGATGACCCCTCCGTGTACAACAGTGCAACCACAAGCTGGCAAAATGTAGGCTTGGCTGACTAATTTACTAGACCCTTGAAATCATCTCACAGGTAGGGGAAAGGAGGGATTGTGCAGGAGGAATAAACATCCGGCTTGAATGGGACACCGAGCAAAGGTGATGATCACCAGCTGCACTAGACGTTGCGGAGAGTGGAGTCCAGCTGCGCTAGACGTTGTGGTGGATCTTCCCGCACAACTTATGGGACCTTCTTCGTGAGGGGTAAGCCCATATGGGTGAGATGACGATAGGGCGAGGTATTGTAAAGGCCTCGTGACGATCTCTCGATCTACATGACAAAGGAATCATGTGGGCCCATCGAGCTGATTGTCTCTTGTGAGTAAAGATGTACAACCTCTGCAAAGTACAAAATATTTGAATAGCCGTGCCCACGGTCAAGGGCAGACACGGAAATCTTCCTCGAGTTAGTTCTATTTCAAAACTTTTGAGGGTGGGAAGAAAACTGTCAGGCGGATGTAACCTGACTTTGGTAAATTTTCCTGGAGGGATGTACTCTAGAGTTGACAATAAGGTGGAAGTAACCTATTGATCAAAAATCTAGCATAGGTGGATAGAACCTACACCATAATAATTGTTACAAAATTTTCAAACTCCATAAAGCATGTTTGTAAAATGCTAAGTCATAGGAATTTAAATTATGATTATTGCAAATGTCGCTTTTAGCAAATAAATGAACCTCAAGCCTCACTTGACAGCCTTGCATCTATTATTATTTGCATTCTGTGTGGTGGCTTGCTGAGTACCTTTGTACTCACTGTTGCTCAATTACCATCATTCAGTCAATAAGGAAAAAAAAGACAAGCCTAAGGTGTCTTAAGGAGATCAAAAGAGCTGGAAGATGAAGAGGTCAAGAATTAGGTCGCGAACCCTAGTTGGCTGCCTGTGGGCAAGTCGTGAGGGTCCCACTTGAGTGAAGTTTCCGCTGCTGCATTTCATTGTTTTCGGCCTGATCGGCCCATGAGTAAGTTGTTACTGTATTATCTACGCTTCCGCATAATATGTTTGATATACCGCAATGTAACTGTGAGCACTATCTACTGATCCAGGGAATAGTGCGGTGGAATCACAAGGAATTCCGGATGGCTAAATCCGGGGTCCTACAGTAGGTGCAATGAAATTTAACATAATTAGAGTTTTTTACGATGATGAGCTAGCACCTTGTTGGATCGGAAATGGCGATAGAGGGGGGCTGAATGGAGCGTTTTTAAAAAATTTGTCCCCGAGTATTGACTCAAGTCTCTTCTTCGTTAGCTATGTAAAAGCTATGAAGACAGAAGACATTTGCTTGTTGGAAGCTGAAAATAATTTTGCCGATGACCAAAGATACTCACGAAAGATGCAAGGCTTAGACCGGCAAAAATTTTAGAAAAAGACTTCACTAACCAACCAAGGAAAAGGATTCTTCGCTGCTGAAAACTGAAGCTGAAAAAGTCCCAAAAGAGAGACTCTCTTTGCTGCAAAACTACTGCTGCAAAAGGTACTAAAATGACTATTTTTGCTGCTGAAAACAAGAGACAAATGAAGAGAAAAGACTGAGAGGTTTTGCTGATTTTTGCTCCCTGAAACTGCTGAAAAACTGAGCTGAAACTTGCTGAAAACTGCTGCCTAAAACTGCTGAAAACTGAGCTAAAACTTGGCTGAAAATTGCACTGCTATTTGCTGAAAACTGCACTGCACAGATGCTGAAAACTGCACTGCATAGATGCTGAAAACAGCAGCTAACAAATGCTGAAAACAGTAATGAAGTGATGCTGAAAACAGCAGCTAACAAGTACTGAAAACAGCAATGAAGAGGTGCTGAAAACAACATCTAACAAGTGCTGAAAATGCAGTCTGAAATCAGCAAGCAGTAAATATTCAGATCTTCGAAAAACCATGAGAAGGATGGCATTCTTCCATTCTTTTTGGCCCAAGACATCACCAAAACATACTTAATAGCAAGGAGGATCTAGAGAACAAAGAAATCAATCCTAGAATCAAGAATTTCATATTATAGCGAAAATCTGAAAACTTGCAAGAGCTGAGCCAAAAACCAAATTACTCCTCAACCTTTGATCCTTTGGCTATGAAATTTTGAGGATAGATAATTAATAGCCTCTGAACTCTCCATGCCAAATTTCAAGCCAACTTGCAAAGGCAAACAAGAACAGCACCTAAACCCTAGAAAGCCAAAACATGAACAGGGAAGGCTCAAAAATGAAATCTGAAATTGGAGATGGGTTTTTGGGATTTTAACTGATCAAATGATCGTGAGGTACTATCCCAACATAGAGCAACTCATTTTGGCACTCCCAAGCAACAACCAACAAGAAACGCAAAAGATCAAAAATCACCCAAAAAGAAGAACGAAGGAAGAACAGAAAGCACGAGAGAAAACTTCATATTTCCATTCATTGAAGCAAAAGGAATACACAGAGCTATGTCCCCATACACATGGACATTAGGACCAGAGGGATGATTACATAGAAACTCACTTCATCTCCTCAC
Organism: Dendrocalamus latiflorus; assembly: GCA_017311315.1. Classification (NCBI taxonomy): domain Eukaryota; kingdom Viridiplantae; phylum Streptophyta; class Magnoliopsida; order Poales; family Poaceae; genus Dendrocalamus; species Dendrocalamus latiflorus. The sequence goes on along the minus strand of CM029651.1, from coordinate 35,838,608 downwards.
TCTACCAAGCTATCACACACCCAAGAACTCAAGAACAAGTTCACCCACACAGGGAGGAGAAAGCTACGAAGGAGACAACTGCCTGTTCATGTCCACCAACTCTCAACAACTAAAGAGCAAAGGAGAAACAACCTCCCAAAACCTCTTTTGACTAGCAAACCCTAACTCACTCCAATATCCATGAGGAGGCATGCAGCCCCTCCAATCCTTTATATAGCCTTGGCTAACGGGTCTCCGCCCCGTTACGCCCGCTAAGTCCAACGGAGCCCGCTCCCGCCTGTGCAGCCTTGCGAAATTCCCGTTTCGCCCCTCCTGCACCTTCCGGGAAGCTTCTGCGCTCCTTGTCGTCCAAGCCTCGCAACCACCTCGAGTCCACGTCGTCTTCGACACATCCCGACCGTTCTGACCTCAGCGTCACCTGCGCCTAGTCCGGTCCACGTGTCTCGCCACGACTCCGCCTCGACGTCCTGCAGTCACACAGACAAGAAACACGTCAAATAACACCACTCGATACATGAAAGCGTAAATACCATCATACTTACCACATATGAAGTCCAAACCTATCGAATCATCGGAATATGCATCCTAATCTCATACGACCAAGTTTGACCAAGTCCGACCGAGCCCGTTGCACCGCGCAACGACATGGTCCGACCACACAATCCAAACTCGACTATCCTAAACCTTTGTCAATTACTCATCACTCAGATGGAGTCACGACCACATGGTCTCTCACACCTATATCATTATTCAATGAACTTTGCATAAAACTAGCAGATTTAAACATAGTTTTATAATTCTCACTTTTTGTTTCAATTAGCCCACTTCCAATGACCTTAACAATCTTAGGTGGATTATTCTTGGCATAATTTGCAGTATTAAATCCTAGACCAGTGTTTTTGACTTGTTTATAATGATATTCAAATTTTTCTTGCCGAAAGAAAATCTCTCTAGAGTGTTATTAAGGTATTCATTTTATTTAGCTAAAATGGGACATGTTGTGCATTTTACCGATTCATTCACAAGATTCTTAGAAGCACTAAACTGATCTAATCTTTTTTTAGTAAAACCATTAAGTTGTTTAGTTCATGCTTATATTTCTGTGTTCAGCTTAGGACAGTTAAAGCAAGAAGATATCTTATGATAAAACATCTATTAAATTGATTCATAAGAAGAATTAAATCTAACTTCTAGCAATTCACAATTAGAGTAAGCTTTTGATTGAGCATTCAAAATATTTTACTCTAAACATGTGAAGAACTAAACTTGAGCTTTTCAATTTTATCATTTGCAAGTTTTAATTTGTCATCACAAGATTCATGTGCCAATCTTAGTTCATCAAGTTTAGTAGTTACATCACTAAGTTGAACCAAGTTTGATGTATTAATTATTCTAATAGATTTCAACTCAGAAAGTAAAACTTGACAAGATTCACAAGATTCATCATTAGGAATAGAAATTCTAAGTCTATTAATTTCAGAATTTAATCTCTCAACAATAAGATCATAATTTTATTTTTATATTTTTTGAGCTCCTCTATCAATCTAAGTACAGCATGAGATAAATCTGTATAAGAAGATTTTATCTTATCAGAATCACTGTAGAGATCATCTTTGCTGAGCTCCTCACTATTTGCCACTAAATACATCCCTGTGAAGTACACCCCCTTTGCCTTTTTGTCATTGTCCTCATCGTCGCTTCAGAATCAACATCACTCAAATAAATCTCATCAAATGTTGAAAGTCTTGTGTTGACCGTCCTACGATAATTGCGCTTCTTGCTTGGGTCAATCTTGAATTGAGAGCGACGAGTTGGTGTCTTGTCATCTTTGAACTTCTTGCTCCTCAGTTTGGGGCAATTCATCTTAATGTGGTTTAGCTCACCACATTCATAGCATTTCATTGGATCTTCTCTCCACCATGATCTGATGTTGTTAATTGTCTTGGTCACCCTGTTGGAGAAAAATACAAATTGCTCTTTTGGAATATTCTCTAATTGTTCATCTAAAATAGAACATAGTGTAAACAAAGAAACAATAAAGGAAACTAGAAGAACTGTCAGCTTAGTTGGTCACTAAACCTAAAGAATTAGATTTGTTTGTCAAGGTTAAAACAATAATCTCATATATTTTTTTCATCTTAGAATAAATATCATTTAAACTAAGTGTTTTTATGTTAACAGAATAATTAATAATAATAACTAACATATTCTAAATAGACATATACAGAGTATTAAAGATTTGACGAGCATTGTCAGAATTAGAATATATGACATCAATATATTGCAAATCGCTAATAATTTTATTGAACCTATCAAAAGTGCATCTACTAATTCTTCATGTTTCGTTTCAAATTTAGAGTACTCCTTTTTAAATTAGTTCTGATGAACACCTTTAACAGACTTAGAATCTTTATGATAATCAGTTTGAATAGTCTAAATTTTATTAGCAGATTTAATATGAGCAATTCTGACAACAGAATGCACTATATATGTATTTTTCAACTTTTGACCAAATAGTATTACCTTGTACTTATAGAAAAACCTTCATGTGTTTTCTAATAGATATAATTTGATCCATTGAAAAATGTTGTCTTATCTGAAAATCAATCTCGATCTGATGTCATTGCAACATGTTCTGATATCACTTATAGGATCATCGATAGCAATCAGATGGGTGAATGATTTTCTGATTGTCTAACTTGCCAACACAGAAAGAACACAAAAATAGACAACAGAAGAAGGAAAAAAATTCTTTTCTTAATACTGTAGTAGTACTGTAGCAGATAATAAAAAATTCAAAACATCGCTTTCGTTGGTGTCTTCGACCATACGAACAGCTCTTGATTAATTACGTACCAATCAAACAATTAAAAGCCACTACTACAGAAAGCCTAATACTAGACGCCAAATCACAGACGGTTTGACAAAACCGTCTATGACCGACACTAACACAGATGGTTTTAATTTGGACATTGTCTGTGTTGATGGCGTCGGAGAAAACAAGTATCACAGACGGTTCTTACCGATGAACTGTCCGTGATATTCCAATATCACAGACGGTTTTTATTTAAAACCGTTTGTGATAATCTGGAATTATCACAGACGGTTTTTATTAAAAACCGTCTGTGATAATCTGGAATTATCACAGACGATTTTTATTAAAAATCGTTCGTGATAATGAAATTATCACAGACGGTTCATATTAAAAACCGTCTGTGATATGTTTCCCGCCTTGCAATTCCCCAAAATTTCATAATTTCCCACCTGAGTCCGAGTAGGATTCAGTTTTGAGACACCTTCAGTAAAAACGGGCATAACTTTTGTATACGGTGTCCGTTTTTGACATTCTTGTACTCGTTGGAAAGCTAACGACGAGCCCGATCCAAAACAAAATGACCGGATTGCACTATTCGCAATCCAAGACCCCGAAAATCAGCCATCGTTGGACCTAAACCTACGTCGCAAGTTTTTGGTTTCTGTTTTTGCCCTTTTTCTTGGTCTTCCTTTTGGAATTTGGATTTTGCTTTAACTGAAAAGATGTAGATCTCATCGAAATATTTCAAATGAGTATATATAAGTCATATAAAACTTTGCTATTTTATCTTTTCAGACTAGTTTATATTGCATCGGTATATAAAATTTTGTGCTCTAATTCACAGACGGTTGGCATATAGAACCGTCTGTGATATTCATTCATCACAGACGGTTCTAGCTACCAACCGTCTGTGATAATCTGACCACTGGGCCTGTCGATCCTCCTCAACCCAATCCTAGCCAATAGAAATCCACCAATCCTCACCCCACGGATCGTAGTTCCGCTTCTCTGTCCTCGCGCCAAAAAATTTTGCACTCCCTCCCCTATAAATAATCACCAGAATTCAGCCTCCTTTATGTTCTCCTCCTTGCTGTTCTCCTCCTCTTTGTTGTTCTCCTCCTCCTTGCTGTTCTTCTCCTCTTTGTTGTTCTCCTCCTCCTCCTCCTTGACCCATACCATAATAGCCCCACGAAGCAGACGATGCACAAGGCAGCGCTCAATCAACGCCGATGATGGTGGGCATCAAAGACATCCAGCTCGTGCGCTACATCAGAGGCGAGAAGGCCTAGGCATAGAGGATCTTTGCTTTTCTCTATTCTTGTTGTGTTAGCTAGATGGGCAACCTGTTTGTTGTTCTCCTCCTCCTTGTTGTTTGTTGTTTGTCTATCTGTTCTTGTAATGATAGGATGTAATCTTAATAAAAAAAATGTGTATTGTGTTTCATACTCTATTTGCTTGTTTTCATTTCAATTAATTGATTTACGAAATGGATGTTTTATGTTTGTGAAATGAATTGGATGTATACATGTACATGTTGATCTGCTTGTTTCAGAGGGCATGGCTAGCATTTCCTAAGGCTAACCAATAAACAGAAATAGATTTAGGGGTAGAAGAGAATAGCACAGACGGTTTTTAACTAAAACCGTCTGTGCTAGATATCATAGACGGTTTTTAACTAGAACCGTCTGTGATATATAGATATCACAAACGGGTTTTAGTTAAAACCATCTGTGATATTTACACCACGGATGGTTCGAAAGCCGTTTATGATGAACTCGTATCATTACTGACCCACAAATTCAGACGATTCACAAAATCGTCTGTGATGATATTTCTGAACTGTCTGTAATACGGTTTTGTGTAGTAGTGAGCAACAATTGCTGTCATCTGAACCATGCACGAGGCTGTTGCGTTTAATCGCGCGAATACCAGTGAATATAAAAGAACCATATATTGATCAATTGCCTCATTGGTCCTGGTTCTTCACTGGAGTGATGACACCATGGGATAGCCGAATGAGAGCACCACCTCTCCCTGGTCTTCACACGTGGAAAACACGACGTGATGCGCCATCTGCTCCCAATGTGATGTGAGAGCACCTCTGCTCTCTGTATCTTGCTTCCTAGACGTGATGCTCCTAATAGATCTTGCGTGATGCACTCGAAACGAGAACACTAAGAGCGCGTTGATAATTTTTTGATGCAATTTTTATTGTTGGATCATCGTATTTATGGCTATAAATTATCTTTCTGACACATCTTAAACCCTAGCATAAAAAGTACATCTATTCACATCTCTATTTAAGCCCAAACCATGATCTTATCTCTAATATCATGAGTTATTTTCCAATTCTAACAAATAAGGGACCCGAAACCCTTATGTGACATGGGTTTTTAACTTTTATCACATGTTGTAGTCTTTGGACCGTATCTCCATAGCTCCAACATGTACCATCTATCTTTGATCTCCACGTGCCCTAACTTGAGGATGACCATCTCCTCCAGCATCCTTGACTCTCTCGACTATGACTTTACACCAAGCCATCTCCCGATTCCCACCGTAGACCACAATCATTTCTGAGTTACTCTGCACATGTAAAGATCAAAACAATATCTTTTTACAGTACAAGTTCTTTCCAAATTGATCGACATGAGTCCACACACGCCACACGCCTCAAATAACATTGTCAAATATTCATCATCACAAATATTCTAGTTCTAACCACATGGTCTAACACATGCTCTGCGTGCACTAGTGCACGACGGCGTGTAGTCGGTGCCTACTGCCTCATCGGCCTGGCCGCCCCCGCCACACACTCTCTCCCGACTCTCAAGTGATAGTCATCACCCGTTTACTCCTTGTAGACGTATCGTTGCCTGTCGTAGCCATACTCCTTGCCACCGAGGCCAAGCTAGAGGCCAGAGTTACTCTTAGCCTCTCACCAAGTCACTCGGTGGCCAATTACCCCTCGATTTCGTGCACTGGTGCCACCAAGTTTGGCGATTTTGGTCTGGATCAGTGGAGTCTAAGAGAGATACATGGAGAGTGGGGGGAGGCGATAGGTTAGAGTTAGATCTACGAATGGGCTAATCTAATGAGGGGGCAGATGAGTTGTTAAGCCACACTACTTTAGGTGAATTGGCGAGAGGTGTGGGAGTAGGTTGAAATCAATTCGGGGAACAAATATAAAATATTTTGTCTAATTATAGTATATATGTGTAATATACCTACTAAATATTGGATATTACATGAAAAAATCAATTGTTCAGCTAAACACCCTTAAACCACATTAGATTTGCCCATGGCTCCAGTGATGTGCCCATTACACAAGGACAGATGCATTGGTTGTTTCCTCTCTATTACCACCCATATGGCCATATAGGCATGAGAGTGGAGGGCATAGAGATCTCTGAGACATAGCAAGTGGACACACCATGACGTCAAGCAAGGATGGGAGAGGGAGGCACACACTTGTGCTCGGCCAAATAGGACAGAAATAGGTCAAAAGTCAAAATTGGAAAAATCAAATTAGACAAACCTCAGCCGAGATTTATTTTTAAAATATAAATTTTGTATTTTTATTTTCCAAATTCTGACAGTATTGGAAATCCTAGCATTGATCAAATTACTAAAAATTAAATGTACTTGAAAAATCAAAATGCTACTGGACGGCACTAAAAGGTGATAGATATACAATACTTGAAACAAATTAAGTGTTAGATAAGATTGTCACATGATACACAATATGTCACTCATTGTGAGGCAGATATATAGAATCTAGGCTTGTATGGTGAACATACAAAGTTATTCAATTAATGGTATATGATTAAGGAATCACCCCAAGCATTAATGCCATGACTCACTCCCATTCTTGTGGCACCCTAAGCTAGAGAAATGGGGAATATTGGGAGAGTTAGCTATGTGATATCCCTAAATTTTAATTATAAATTAATTAAATTAATAATAGTAGTAATAGTAAAATTGGTAAATTATTATTATTATTAATTTAGAGGTGAGAGGGTCAGATGGGCCTATTGGGCCAGCCCATCTAAGTCCCATCTAAATCTTGCCTCATAAAAAAGAGTTATTCGGATTCCCCTAGCGTCGCCCCCCTCTCTCCGCAAAGAACAGCCGCCACTTTTCCCCAGGGGCACCTCTCTAAGGTTGTTTCCTTCTTTTCCCTAGGGCTATGCCATGGCTACTCCAAGAGGTGAATAGGGAAGCAAGGGAGAGATTGAGAATAAGGAGAATTCGTGTGTTTTCTTCATTAGATCTTCTACGATGCGTCGGTAACCCTCTAATACTTCACCATGTCCTATAGATGAACTTTTGTATGAATTAACTTGGCAATTAGGGCACAATTAGCCCTGTGGATTGTGCTAATTCTCGTTTAGAATTGCTAGGGCTATTCTGGCTTCGCGTAGTTTGGATCTAAATGATGTTTGAGGGCCTTAGAGGCAAAATATTGAAAGGTGTTATACTAAAGAGTTGTAAATAACTTCCTAATGTTTCCAAAACACTAAAGATCACTAAATTATATTAAGTAGATTGTAAGATATGGCCTTTGGAAGCTTGTTGTCCTACAGATCATTATGGTTGAGTGGTGTTGTGGTTTTGAGTGGTTTAAGCCTTGAAGACAATTGAATTAGGTCTGTTAAATAACTAGAGAGTTGTAGATAATTTTATCATATTTCATGGAGTCATTAATCATGTACTTTTGTTGGATAGATTGAAAGATATGAATTTATAAGTGTGATGTCTGGAGGGTTGATGTCAGTTGCCAGTGTTGAGGTAAAAATCTAGATTAAACATATTAGATGGCTAAATTATGATCTATGCTCTATAAAAAAAATTTGTAGATAATTATTCAATATTTCCATAAAATCTGATATCATTAAATTTGGTTGTTTAGATTGGAAGTTACAGTATCAGGAATGTTGTTGTGTTGGAATCTATTGTCAATGGACGCAATTGTGGAAATTGGCTACTTTCATTGAATAGATGGCAGAATTAAATTCTAAGTTTAACTAGGGAAAGTTAGATAATTTTCCTTAGGTTCTAGAAGTGGTATGGTTTATCATGTTTGGTACAATATATAAGTAGATATAAAATTGTTAATCCTACCCTCTAGTAAAACAATAGAACAGTTTTCGGGGTCAAAAACAAGGGTTTAAATGGATTAATCAGGATTTTTGGCCAACTAAAAAAGTGTGAAAAATTTTGTGTAGTTTCCATAAAGTATATGGTTTCCTATGTTTGGATTCTAGAATTTAAATTTATGGTTAGATATAACCAAGATAGTGGGAAGGTGATGGTGAAGAGGGTTGTTGTGCCTAGTTTGCGCGTAGGAGCGATGTCATTCGTTTGTATGTGTATGCACTGTTTAAGTGATATTTTGAGATGGGTGATGTTGTTCAAGTAGAGGTTCGAGCTTAGTGTAGTCCACGCATCATCCCTGTAGATATACAGGCAAGTGCATGGTATAATGGTGAATTGGTTTGGTGGTTGTTACTAGTTATGTTTGATGCAATATCTATCTTCCATTATGTGATAACTATTAATATTTCATAATAATCATATAATGGTTAATGGACGATAGCATAATGATGGATAACGGTAATGGTACATGGTATTGATGTTACATGGTAATTAATGCTGGGACATGGTAAGTGATTATTGGAAAATATTGCATCACTTACATTAGCATCATGAAAATAGTGCATGAGCCAGGTTGGTGAGAAAGAAATATAATTAGTCTGGAGTGCATGTGCCAGGTTGATGAGAAAGTTATATGACTAGTTCAAAGTGCTCTAAAGAAAGACCTACCTTAGTAGGCTCTTCATAGGATGGAGGTTGAGACCCTGTATGAAAGATGACATGGAAAAAGTGGTTCGTCGACGGGTGCACACTCCGATATACTAGTATAAGCTATAGAAAAGTTGAGACATGTGCATAAGCATTGCATTGCATTGAAATAAAGAGAAGTTCATAAATGCTTAATGTTATTGTTATGTGGTTAATGTGAATGACATGGGATGATTACTGTTGGGACATGTGTTTGCCATGCTTATGATCTCCCTACATTGCTTCAATGGTAGGAATGAGTTAGTGAAGTGTGAATTAAGATGATGACTCATATATGTTGATGTTTACTATTTTATTATGTACTTGTCGAGTCTTAGAATCACTCTAGCCTATGCTGTTATTTTTAGGTACCAATGAAGATGGCATGCTTGGGGAGGGAATAGTACATGATCAACACGTGCATCACTGTTGTTTAACCTATCACACTTAGATTTGTTCCTTATATATTAGAGAGATCATTCATGCAAACTTTATAATTTAGTTAACGAGTTTTGCTGGAACATAATAATATTGGTATTATTTATAGTTAGCTCAAGTACTATTGGTTAAAGTAATATTTGATTTATCTCAATTATTAATAATGTTTTTATTATTGTCATTAATGGTAAGTTTGCCCCTAGGCACATGGTTCCAGGCGCTCTTGAGTGCGTGGTCTCGAGCGTTCTCAGGCGCGTGGTCCTAAACATGTTTGGACACAAGGTTCCAAGGTTATATTTGTACAATATTTTAAATTATCTGCCATACTTATGTTTAAGTCATTGTATTGTGAAATCATGGTTCAGACAATATTGTTGGAGGTTTTGTTAAATAAGATCTAAAATAGTAAGGGAAAAACGTAGTGGTGACATTCTAGACTCATTGTTGGGCTAAGATGTTACAAGCCAGGGGGTTTTAGCAATGATGAGAGAGTTTTGAGTCATTGTGGCTTCTTGATCAGGAAGGTGTGGCATGATAGATCCATGGGGTGGTGGAAATGTCTATGAATGTAAGGGGTCTAGGAGTCTAGTAGTGATGGCATCATGGCATCTAAGGGAGATCAATGGAGTGAGTACATGGGAGAGGTTTTGTGAGAGGAAGGGGAGTTTGGGGCTGGGAAACAGGGTTAGGGTTTGTAAGTGGTAGTAGAGTATCTTGAGAGGATTAGGGTTTGGAAGAGTTTACGGTTTATCCTAGAAATTAATGTTTTCGTAGAGGGAAAGTCAATATTTTCATGTCTAGCGATACAAATAAATGACACACACATAGGGTTGGGGAAGTTACTAATTAGAGGTTTCGCATAAATGTTGTCAATTTTTACAATAAGATTTTTTTAACAAAAAATATGTCTTACTGTTTGTAATTAGAGAGTAACTGACTATCATATTATTTATGGGGGAGCTATATGAAAACCGAATGAGCTATTCAAATTTTGGAGGTAAAGTGTTTTAATTTGTGAATATGACGTACAAAATGGCCCGTATTTAGTTTTAACCGTATTGTGGCCCCTATAAAATGGCCTTCGTTCATTTTTATATACAGTCTATATTGTTAATGTGATTGCCTTTTCTGCATATATAGACAAGGGATGTGCCCTATTCATCCTTTGATCTTCCCTCTTGTTCTACTAACTCCTTCACTTTCTGCAACAAGGTCTAAAAATGCAACAAAGTTTTTTTTAAAGAAAATAGCCAGGAGCTCCGGCATTCACAACAAAACTAACCCAACGTCATTACCCTAAAGCCCATAAGCACACCCATACTTTGCACTGCTTGTTTAGCGTAGATATACAAGATCACATACAATTAACTAATTAAGAGATACTTTTCATTTGAAGACAATATATATTATATATAATTTAAGGAATTTGATAAACATCACCTGGATGTTTTCTTTCAAACAATCATCCAAATTTCTCACCTTTGGATGTGTGCGAAGATTCGTGCACCTCCACCTTCTTCTTCGGCGACCCCTTCTTCCTCCTCTCCGGCAACCCCCTTCTTCCTCCTCGCCGGCGAGCCCAAGCGAAGAATTCTGCCCCCCCCCCCCCCGCACCTAGGGTTCACATAAAGGGAGGCTAGGGGCGGTGGCCCGGCGATGGGCTGCGGTGGGGTGACGGATGGGGTAAGAGGATTGTGGGCAATGTCGGTAGGTGGGGACGGTGGCGGAAGGTACTAGCTATTAGGTTGGATGGGGGTAGCATGGCGGGCAGCGGTAGGGACAGCGCAGCGAGTGGTGAGGGGACGCGGGTAGTGTAGGAGGGGGTAGGGGTGGTGTGGGAGACGCGTGGAGCTGCTCTAGTGAGAAAGAAGGAGGTCATGGGAGGGGTTTGTCGCCGGCGACGAGGAGGGGACAGCGTGGGATGGGAGGCGACGTGGAGGGAGCAGTTCGGGGTGGGATAGGGTTAGAATTAGATGGAATTATATAGTAAGGGGTGAAAGGATGGGGGCTTTTAGATCTTAATCTAAGGTCAAAAAATTTGGATGATTGTTTAAAAGAAAATATCTGAGTAATTCCTAGACACACTAATAAATTAATCTAACCAAATGGAATTAATGCACAGAAAATCCTTCAGGACACGTTTAAGAAAACTTCTGGACCGCCAATATTCCAACGACATATAAATGAAGCACCCAATCATACCTACCTAAGCATTTACGTGAACTAAATTACCAAACTTATATAATCATAAGGGGAGCGGGGACGTGCAGTTAATCAAACTTCGTGAGTAGTCGCATGATCGAATGAATGCATGCGTGCAGCCGGACGGCCGGCGACGTCTGATGCCGGCGGCTAGACGCCGCCGCAGCGGTAGGTGATCCGGCACGTCCTGCCGACTCTGACGACGTACGTGTGCTGCGGTTTCACGAGGAATGGAGGCAGCCGCAGAAGCGCCTCGCACACGCAGTCCTTCTGCACCTCCTTGAGCCACCGGCAGCAATCACGGTACGCACGGAGCTCCTCGTCGTGGTGCTCATCGTCGTCATCATCTTCGTCGTCGTGGTCGTTGTCCCCGCCATGGTCGTCGTCGTCGTCGTCATGGCCGTGGTCGTGGTCGTTGTCATGTTCGTCGCGCAGACGGCCACGCCGGCCGTGGCCGCGCCCGCCGCGGGTGCGATTGCCGTGGTGGCCGGTGCCGTTCCCGCCGGCGCCGTGGCTATCATTGCTCGCCATCAGGGCCGATATGCTGATCGCCGCCCGGCCGCGGCGGCCATGGTCATGGTGGTCATCGTCGCCGCCGCCATGGTGGTCATCGTCTTGGTCGTCGTCGTCGTCGTCGCGGTGGTGGTCGTCCTCGGGAGGGCTCGGCGGCAGGATGGAGCAGGCCTGGCTGGCGATGGCGAACTGGCTGATGCAGAACGCCTTCGCCTTAGCCTGTGCCGCGACGGGCGCAAGCAGGGAAGGGAGGAGGAGGGCGGCGGCGACCACCGCTGCGTGAAGCGCCGATGCCGCCATTGGCTAGCTAGATAGATGGTCCAGTACTTACCTAGCTGTGGCCTCTCTTGCTGACTACGTGCCACTTCTTATAAAGATGTGTAACTAATTAAGTCGTCATTAAGTAGTTGGGGTCATCGATCCTTTGCTCGGTTGCATCGCGTGCAGCTTCAATTTTGCGTAACTAGAAGACTAGGAGTGAGCAGAGATGGATGCAACGATGCATGGTTGTAAATTAGGTGCTTCATACCGATGGTATGCATCAAGGCTTGTTCAGCCATGTCCATCTTGTTTACAGAGTTTTTTTAAAAATACTTTTTATTAATATTATATAAATATATCATTACTTAAAAATATATAAATAACTTCTGTCATCATTTCAAATAACGATATACCTTTGTCATCATTTGAAATAGTGACAATCCTACGTTATGGCCTGCGTGGTAGTCAGCCGGTTTCTATCGCCAAATAAACCGGCCTCTGTCGCCAGTTCAATTGACGACAGAGGCCTTGTCATCATTTGAAACAGCGACAATCCTACGTTATGGCCCGCGTGGTAGTCAGCAAGTTTCTGTCACCAAATAAACTGGCCTCTGTCGTCAATTCAATTGATGCAGGGCTCCATGTAGGATTGTCGCCATTTAAAAGGGTGATTGAACCTATAGAAGCTTCTGTCACTATTTCAATTGACGATTTGTGTCTCTGTCATCAATTGAAATGATGACAGATATCATGGCATTGATGTAGCACTCTATCGTCTATTCGTTTGACAATAGAGCGGCAGAAGAGCTCTGTTCTAAATTCAAATGGCAACAGAGCCCTGTCACTATTTCACCATTTAAAATGGACAGAAGGTTTTTTTTTAAATGATGATATATTTTTGTAATATTAATAAAAAAATATAATTTTAAAATCCTTGTTTACATGCATGAGTGCACTGTTGGTGATAGGTCAGTGGCTCCTTGGCTGTACGAAATATTTGCTTTTGGTTATTGTTGTTAGACTGTACCGCCAGTGAAGAAGCCAGAAATTAATTTTAGAGGGACTGGCATGTAGTATCACAAAGCTAATATCATGGTATCGATACATTAGAAAAATGTACACAAGTATTCCCTTCGGTCACAGAAGAATGTCGTTTTGAGATACATGAAGTCAAACTTTTGAGACTTTTGGTCATCGATATCTTTGTAAATATTTAGATTGGTTACAAAAATCATATATATATATATATATATATATATATATATATATATATATATATATATATATATATATATATATATATATATATATATATATATATATATATATATATATATATATATATATGGGAATATATATATGGGAATATATATATGTCTCAAAAACTACATAAAAAATACTTACTCCGATCACAAAAGAGTGACATCATATAATACATATAGTCAAACCAGATAAACTTTGACCAGATATGTTGCTTAAAATGTAAGGTTTGGATATATTAAAATGATACGAGTGAATTTGTCTTTAAAATAGTTTCATAATATCATATTTTTACAACTTTTTCAAATATATTATGAGAGAATTTAGTGGTAAAAAGAGCATATTGTTGACTTTAAAAAGTAAAACAAAAGGTCACGTGTGTGAGTGAAGAGAGTTTTTTTGTCATTGTAGAGCGTGCAGTCAAAATAGCATATGTCTTGTAAAAGGTTATCGGACCTTCTCCTATGATACCTACTAGCCTCATAGGCGCGGCGACACGCCGCGCCAGCCACCGTGTGTATCGAAGTAAAAGAGGCGATAATCCGTGAGGAGTTTGAAAAAAAATTAAAAAATCGAGGGTACATGTGTATTTTTGAAAAAGTCAAAGGGTTTTTTCGGAAAAACCGAGGGCCTGTACGTAATAAATGGGAAAGTAAAAGGATTTTTTTGTAAAAAACCGAGGGCCTGTACGTAATAAACGAGGACCCGTACGTAATTTAGAAATCCGCGGGGCGCTATCCTGCAAAAACTTGGGTGAAAAAAAATTACCAGGGACCTTTTCGCGAGGAAAAAGGACCTTTACGTAATTTTCGAAAAATATGAGGGAATCACCTCAGCCGGCCGTACCAAAATTTCCCCCGCCACGCGCCAGGCGGCCGCGCGGGCGGGGGCGACGTGGATGCCCTGGGGGGGCCGGAATCCCCCCAGGTTTATGATTGGTATTATTTGTGGGGAGCGACTAGAGCACAACTAGACATGCTTCTTTCTCTTTCTCTGTGTGGAGTTCACGGTCTACTGCTCTGCTGGTTGCCTTTTCTGGGCCAAAAGCAATTCGCTTAACTTTTGTGGACCGAGTAGCAATTCACTCACCCATGCTTCCCTGTATCTAGATTGAATGCCCTCTAGGCCCTAGCTAGATTTTGTTGGCCCGAGCTTGACGATCATGTGCGGAAATCATATTGCTTTGCACAGCCATAATGGCTAGCGGAAAACAGATGAATAAGCAAGCTGTAGCAACAAAAACTAATCTATGTGTATAACTTCATCATTTATTGTGCATCTAAACTAATAATCCACCAGTTAAAATTATCCTACATCCACCCAACAATTACCTGCTCCACAGTCATAACCTTAACTACGTCCACACCACAATATGCACCCAGAATTACACCATCCTAAAAACGTGCGCACCAGATTAACTCTCCTCCATTCTCTCTCCTTACTCAACCATATCCGACGGTCATCCTTCAATGGATCTGCAGTACCCCTTCGCCCTCCCTCTCCAACTCCCACAATCCCCTGCCCTGCTCCCGCTCCTCCTCCCCGTCGCCGCTCTCTCCCTCTCCCGCTTCCCTCCCTTCCCCCTCCTCGCAGCCGCCTTCGCCGCAGGGTTCGCCTCCTCCCCCGCGCCTCCCCCTCCTCCTCCTCTCCCTCCGCCTCCCCCTCCTCCCCCGCGCCTCCTCCGCTCCCTCCGCCTCCCCAGCGCCTCCCCCGCGCCTCCTCCGCTCCCTCCGCCTCCCCCACGCCTCCCCCTCCTCCCCCGCGCCTCCCCTCCCTCCGCCTCCCCCCATCCTCCACCGCGCCTCCCCTCCCTCCGCCTCCCCCGTCCTCCACCGCGCCGCCGCTCCCCATCTCCACCTCTCCCCCGCGCCTCCGCTCCCCCCGTCCTCCCCCGCACCGCCGCTCCCCTCACCTCCTCCTCCCCACTCCGCACCGCCGCCGCTCCTCCTCCCCACCCCGCGCCGCCGCCGCCTCCTCTTCCTCCCCACCCCACCCGGAAGGAAGGAGAAGACACACACACCGCAGAGGCGAGACTCCACCCGGATCGAAGCCGCCGTCTCGAACTCCGGAGCCCACACCCAGACGCGAAGCTGGCGCGGGAGGCGGCCGACGCGAGCTCCCGCAAGCGCAAGGCGGCGGATGGCGGGGAGGCCGGCGCCGCCGCCGACGCGGACGCCGCAGCGCCCGTCCCCGAGGAGGCGGTCATGGGCGATGCCCCCTCGGCCCCCGCGCCACACGTCGGTGGAGGGGAGGAGGTGAACCCTAACCCGAGCATCGGCGGCTGCTGCTCGGACTCCGTGTCGGTGGAGCTCTCGATGGGCGGCGACTACTACCACGCGTGCTGCGGCGACGCCGACCTCGACCTCCACGCGCCCGAGGGGCCCAAGGCGCCGTACGTCGGTGACAAGGTGAGGCGTCTCCATCTCCCCCTCCCCCTCTGCAATCACTGTAGATTTGTTCATGTGGTACATGGGTCTGAATCACACTCAGTGTTGCAGCACCCAGTGTTTCTAATCCGGCGTCCTGATAGTTGTGGCCTTCAGCCTTTGGGTGTGGCAAGAGATCGACCCTGTCGACCCAGTAGGATGCGAATGTTGGTAGTGGAAACTGTTGCACTGAAGTTTAGTTCCGTTGGTCAATTGACGTTTGGGATGCCTAAGGTAGCGTAAGGGATTGAAATTTGGATAAACAGGGAGCAATTACTCCTTATCGTGTTCTATTCTAGGATAAAAGGGGTTATCAGGTTCTCCTTAATCTCCACGTCTAGAATGATAGAGATAATTGGTTGAACAAGTTTGTTCCAATTTGTGGTTGTAGAATAGCCTTCAAGAAGCTAGGGGCAACGCAGCACAGAAACTGGAGCACCATTTTCTTACCTTGACAGTGGGGTCTGATATCAATCAAAACTTTCAAGTGGAAAGATTAGTGACCCAATTTTTCAATCTTGCCTAACAAATTCTGTATTTGTCATTTGAACATGATTGGTGCACAATTTATTATTAAGCAAGATCCTATATGTTTGAGGTGACCAAACAATTTTCCCTGGTCGTCATAGAAATGAAGCATCCATGGAAAATTAGGGTTGCATTGGCGTCCTGCGTTAATAAACCTTGTAAGATTGGAATGTGCAGTGTGCATATTTCCCAGTTATAAAGTTGCCTGTAAACCTTTAGGAGGATGTTAGTTTTATGCGACATCCCTGAAAGGTGTTTACTTTAGTTAGAATAATCTAATTTTAGGGGATATATCATATACTGCATGTATTAGCAAGTGAAATCTGTCCCCTGCTCTTAGATTTTGAAATCAGAATTTTGACGGGCTTAGCATTTTCTTTCCCTGACAGGATGATGCAGGGACAATAAGGGACAAGGACTTAAGCAAGGATGAGGTTTTGGAGCCTGCAAAGAAGCGGAGGGGAAGAGATGCAGGGAAGAAGTTCACCACAAAAATGTTGAAGAAAGAGGAGGAAGAATAAAATAATGCCCCATCCTCCAAGGATAAAAATTTTGTTGAAAGATACAGGGTAAGCTACCCATTTCCTGGTATAAGTTGTTTTATGGAATGGTTCTCCACAGCTATTTTGTTGAGTGTAATGAACCTTCTATTGTTTTAATTGTCCAGAATGGGAAGAAATTGTTGACTGGGAAAAATGCTTAATGTGTCGCCATTATTGCCCTTTGCTGGACTCAAAAAGTTTATGATATCTTGATATTGGTTTATGTTGATGTCTATTATCTTCAGCAGACAGCCATGTTTTCTTTGCTCAATAGAAAAGTAATATGATATCTTCATACTTGTCAATCATCTTATGTTTTAGTTATGATCAGGTTCTATTGCTTTCTGTAGAATTTAATTATGATGATATGCATCTTAATCTCAATGCTTTCTATATGGTCAGGTTGCATTGCTCAAGTTCACAGGATACAAGTTATTGAGTAATATTTCAGATGCTGGGAAGGCCTTTCTTATCATTATGCTTGCAGATATCTCTTTGGGGGTAAGTAAAGTTCTTTTGTTTCCTTACATAACATGTCCTTTTGGTTGTACTGGTATAATTTGTTGAAAAACAAGGATACTGGCTTTTATGTTATTTTTTATGCTGGATATTTAGCAAAAGTGTTATGGAAGAGCTAATAGTTCAATTAAGATGCAAGTGCCTACCACATCTTGTGCATGTATCAACATATAACCAAATTTCTAATCTATAGGTATTTACTCCGAAAGAAAAGGCTTTCCTTAATTAAACAAAGCTGACCTGTTGCATGGTAGCACCTTGCATATCACATTACCTTGTTATTTACGATCTAGCTAGAAAAAAAACTGAACTTGAATGTTAGTATGTCTTCTTTCATTTCGAAGCAAGTTAGTCTGCGCAGAAGAATGCCCTATATGAACTGCATGAGTCATGGAACTCTGCATTGCGATGCTACTATTGGCCATGTCATCCTATCCCAATTACTATTTTACAGGTACCATTCCGAGTCAGGTTGGCACACACTGGCAGAAGTAGTTCTTGAGCACTATGGCCTTGAAGTCAATCAAGCTACAATTACCATCTTTGTTTGTGTGGTTCCAGTCATTATCGATGTATTTGTGAAGATATGGGTTGGTTATGCTCGTATTATTCGAGTCTCAATACAGTAGTCATTATTCTTATCTGGTAAATAAGAAAATCATTGATTATTCCCATGAGCATGCTCCTCATTCTCATCAGGTAAATCCTTCCAATTGTAGGGTTTGTTGGTTTACGGTTTGGAAGGGATGTTCATGTATTCAAGGAACAACAAGTGTGTGCTGTTTATACCCCCTCAGCTTGCCCTTTATTTTTTTTAAATAAATATGAAACCATAAAAAGGTTGATGTAATTGGTTGATGAGGCCACGAGGGTTTGTGATTCTACTCAATACTGTAATGTGCTACCTTAAACTTGGTGTTCCTTCACATTCTGCATATTAACATTGGTTGTGCTTGTATTAATTGAGTCTCAATACTGTACTCATGCTCATCTGGTAAATAAGAGAATCATTGATTATTCCCATGAGCATGCTACTCACTCATTAGCTAAATCCTTCCGATTGTAGGGACTGTTGGTTTACGGTTTGGAAGGGAGAGAAATTTATAAAAGAAATATAGATCAAGAAGTATGCAGAGGGGTAAGCAACAGTTTTTATTTGCTCTGTTTTGAGATCATACATGCACACAAAAGTAATCTAGATCCAGAAAGGTTACATTATTTTCTGTTTTTTAACCTTAAAAAATGGTATAGCGTCTGGTTTTGTATCTCTCCAGCTAATGCGCTAGCTTACAGGCCCACTTATATCTGAGATTATTATCTGGTTGTTTATTAGGTGGATCCACAACAGAAAGAAACTGTAGAACTATCTATCTGAGTAAGTTAGATCATTATCGTACTCTCCATCTTCACCAATTTAAGTTAGCAACAATGCTTGTGCTGAACACCTGCATTTTTTCATTAAACTCAATGCGTATAGGAGCTTAGTGGCATATCATATCTAACTTTTGTTTAAGTCTTGGTACAACTAATAACTATTCTTCTATATTTGCAACATTAGTGACACTTCATTGGCATGTTGCAGGCATTCTTATATTCTTTGGAGCACAAGGTACCATTAGTAGCATTTAGCCAGGATCAATGTTTTTCCATGTTTGACGATCCTTTGGTTGATTCTCTCCATTACATATACCATGAACCTAAGGTATGATCAGGTTTACAAGCACATTCTTGAGTGAATTTCACTTGTTTGTATTCCTGTTGATTTGACTGTGACAAAAATATTTGGTTATACAATATATGAGACGTGAATCTTAATGAATCTGATTGTTCGTTTTATTTTTTACAAATTTTATCTTGTTTTGTATTTTACCGTAGCGTTAGCACGGGCACACTACATATATAGCCATTCAAAAATTGGCTTTGAAAGCAGGGAACAAAACATGTATGGCCATTCAAAAATTCGTTTGGTTGATTTCGTGTGCATCCCTAAAATGCCGCCGTGGCGTTAGCACGGACACTATACTAGTCAAATAAGTTGCACACTTTGACACTCATCTGCGATATGGACTACTTATCATCCAAGATCAACAAAACCATCAACAAACTTATCATGTACATTTTAAACAAATTACCATGCCAAGTCATATAAGTTACCGCCTACAATTTAACAAATTACCAATCTAAGTTGAAAAACCACCATTAGTTTATGGGTTTATAAAATCTTCTAAACATACCATCACTTGGAACCTAAATTATATAATATATATATATATATAGTTTTAATATATTACAAAAATTGAAAAAGGTTCAAAATTAACATTTGTTGCACTCTAAGTTACCATCTGTATTTTTAACAAATTACCAACCTATGTTCAAAAAATTACGATTAGCTTTTGTGAATTTAAAAAGTTCAAAAGTTAATTGTCAATTGCACCATAAGTTACCATATGTAGTGAACCGAGTATTTTTAACAAATTATCATTAGTAAATTATTTAAACAAATTACCATCAGTTGGTGCTCTAAGTTATCATTTGTATTTTTAACAAATTACCAACTTAGGTTAATAGTTTACCATCAGTAAATGTAAAAAGATTTAAAAATTACCATCAGTTATACCCTAAGCTATCATTTGTGAAATCGAGCTATCGTCTGCTTTTTTGACAAATTACCATTCAAAATTCTATATGTTACCATATGTAATATGAATAAATTATTAGATCCAAATTACCATTAATTTGTGAATATATAAAAAGTTCAATACTTATCATCAGTTAGACCCTATGTTACTAGCTACATTTTAATAAATTGCCACATAAATTCAAATTTGCCATCAACCTTTTGAGTTTGAAAGAGTTTAACAATAACCATCAGTAGTACTCCTAACAAAGTACCAACCTAAGCTCAAAAATTACCATCAATTTTGTAATTTAAAAAAGGATTAATATTTTTCCATCTACATATTTTATTGAGCATTGATTTCATCGTACAAGAACCCATGTGACGTTGACATATAACATCGTACTATGCAGCTGACTTGGAACATCACTTCTGGACGTTTATCCCATCCCACACACAACCGTTTGATGTTTGATGTAGGCCATATCTGGCCTGTACATTTAGCTAATCACGATCGCTCGTTCCCACTCAACAGCATCATGCGACAAGGAAACTGACACGTGCTAAGGTCATAGCGCTGGTGTAGCGCCGTAGAAATTCGGTTACTTTTTTGTGACGCTGTGAACGCCTCAGCATTGCATATGCACATGTTACAACAATTGACCAACCAAAACAACCAGCCAAAGAAGGATGCATTTCACAGAGAAATTTACATAATTCAGTTTACCGCACAACCATTAGTTTCTAAATATTTACACAGCATATGTACGTAGACATTCTGCTGACAAGCGAGTATCAAAACAGCAACTATCAAAGAAATATTTCCATGCTGTTTTCTGCTCTTTGAGAACGAGGCAGTGTCAGTAGCAGCTGATACAAGAACTACATCAAAATGATTTGTATTTTTTGGCTTATGTACGCTGTAATCAGTTTCAGTAAGTCATCTGAAGTAGCTGTTGTCAGAGGGCCGGAGGGATTCATGAATGGAATGAAATTGAACACTGTTAGGCTAACAATACAATCTATGGCTAAGATTGATAGATGACAGCCTATCCTACAATAACATCTCTCGATGAGGTCGGTCTGCCTTCCGCTTCTGCATTGGCAGATGCTAAGATACATATGTACAAGGTGGCAGGTACCCTCTCCCCCATTTCTGGAGGGGTTTTGTGCCAGGCTCCATTCCAGGTTTTACCAACAACCAAAAAGGCAACCCAAAAAAGGCATCGACCCTGTAAAACAGGAGGTGAGATGAATCAGAAAAGAAGAGAACTAGTTGACTATAGCGATCAGAGCAATGGGATAAAGAGTATACCATTCAAACACAGCAAAATGTTATCTTGGTCTCCAGCTACCATGCGCTGCAAAAAAAAAAAAAAAAAAAAAAGAGGTGCATTTAGCATCCTCAACTTATAATCACCCGAGGGAATGTGAAGAAAGTTTCTTCCTTTGAAACTGCTCGCTTCATACATTAGCATGTTGCATCAAGCAATTCATATTTTACAACAAAAGTTTGTTATTAAGTTGGAGGAATTACTGATGAAGCTCATCATAGCTGTTTTTAAACTAAATAAAATTGAAGCAAAGTTGGTCACAGCATCAACAATATTATGTCTTTCATGCCTTCTCTTGCATGGTTTTTCACTGAAACTTCACAATTAAGCTATAGAATAGGTTCTACCATAATAGTGAAATAATAGCAACTTCAGACAAGGCAAAGCTAACAAACTGGATTTGCCAGACAAATTGATTTGTTATGTTAGAGGCAAATGGATGCTACTTACATTAGGAAACAGAACAAAGCAACATGCAAGTGTAACATACCTCCTGCTACATGAGATACTGGAGGCTCCATAGAATGTCTGGAGGGGGAATAATTAGAATGTCTAGGGCGCATAGACCAGCCGGTGCAGGGACCTGGTGGACGATCTGATGGTCGTCCATAGTGCATTGGGGCTGGTGATGCTTCAAAATGATCTGGAATAGGTGGAGGTCCTGGATAATAATCAAGAGCAAACCAAATCAACTTTATATTGCATGATCATATAACAATGGTTCACGTCATGGAAAAACACCAGTTAACCTCGTGTAAGGGAACTGTATATCATGAAAAGCATGCTAAATAAGAAATGGCTCACAATGTGACCATCTTAAATAAGAAAAGTACCTGGCGGAAAAGGAGGAAATCTTCCCCCGTCAGCGACTTCATGGTGCATCGGTCCCCTAATAGCTCTGTCATCAAAGTGATGTCCTGTGTCTTCGAAATGATGCCCTCTGTCATCGAAGCAATGTGCTCTATCATCGTAGCGATATCCTCTGTCATCAAAGTGCCGCCGCCTATCTCTATCATGCCCATGATGTCTTCTATCATGTCTGTGATGATCTCGATCATTTCCATTATACCGATATCTCTCAGGATAGGATGAACAGTTATTACCCCACTGTTGTGGTCTTTGTTGGGGTTCTGATGGCACATAAGGGAATTGATTTAAAGGAGGCGGAGGGGGTGGTGGTTGCAAATGATATCCTTCATTAGGTATTGATGTAGTTGCGGGTTGATGATAGTTATTCCCGTGACATGGTGCAGGGAAATTGCCATGGGGTCTAGGAGGATTGAGTGGTGCAATTGGCGGTGGTGGTGGAATCTTATTTGGATGCCCGCCATATCCCGATTTACAGAATGGTGGAGGCTGCAACGGCACTACAGAAGGATTCATGCTGCCTGGGTGCTCGGCAATAGAATGTGGCTGTTGACTTTGAACATTCTGCAAAGAAAAAGACTCGTTAAGTTCATAATATAACAACACATAAATGTCTTCTGGCACAGGAAGAAAATGTGCACACATAGGAGGTAGCTCTTGGAGGATGTGGCCCAGCTGGCTCAGATGTCATTTGTAATGTTGGTGGCAACTGCGTACTCTGACCAATGGGAGCAGGTGGAGGTGGTGGCACAGGTGGAGGAGATGATGGCAATGGCGGGGGTGATGGAGGCCTATCGTCAGGCAGGGGAGGACTGGTATCTGAAGGATGCTTATCTGATGTTGTACACTTGGTATTGCTTTGCTCTGGTCGACATGTGGAGCCAGCTTCAACTTCAGATGGTGGAGCTACATCCTCCATCTCAAGCTCACCATCAACTTCTTCAAGGATGTGTCGATGCTTCTCCACAGACATCTGAGATTCTTCCTTCTCATCACTACCTGGAGCATCCTGTTCAGGTGTAACAGCTTCGAAACTCCTATCCTCAGAGGAGCTTCCTTCCTCATCTTCAAGTACTTTTGTGCAAATTAAGTTTGGTAGGTGAAAACCAGCATTGCTGTGGAAAATAACAAAACATATGAACATGGAGAAAGTAGAGGAAACACCACGTGCAACTGTGATTTGCTATATTATTGTAATGATGATAAATTCAATGGTCCTCTTAGCACCAAATCATGAAATCAAGCAACAACGATGCCAGAGCCACAGTTCTGCACTGCATGTACCATGATCCTAAACACATGCAACACATGTTTCATGTAATAGATTTGTCTCAAGTATTATCAAAAAAAGTGTCCATTAAAAATTGTTCCGTCATAAGCAACTTTACTGAGTCCTCCCTCTATATTCCAGTGATAATTCTTTCACATTTTCTAGCTACTGTGCTACTCCACATAGCATTAGCAGCAGCCTTTGCCTCTTTGGCAGCCTCATCTGCTGCAGGAGGTGCAGAAGTAGACTGCCTAGGAGGAGACTGAACTGGCGGCGGTGGAGAAGGGCGTGTACCGGTAACATGTTCCCAAAGGCGAAGACCATCAAACGTGATCTCCATGAGAGAAGATCATAACCTGTAATTCGTTTCATAGAGCTTTGTTCCTGAAAATGGGATCACAGCAGATGGAATGGAAGCCATCGGTAGGC
This sequence comes from Dendrocalamus latiflorus, assembly GCA_017311315.1. NCBI lineage: Eukaryota > Viridiplantae > Streptophyta > Magnoliopsida > Poales > Poaceae > Dendrocalamus > Dendrocalamus latiflorus. The sequence goes on along the minus strand of CM029651.1, from coordinate 35,814,743 downwards.
GGTACTAGACGGCGCGGCGACCAAGGAAACGAAGTCTAACAGGCGGTGTTGGACGGCGCAGCGGTTAGATCAACGTTGCGTGTGCATGTGTGCGTGTGTGTGCGCCTATATATATACAAAACTACAAAAAGAGCCGAAGTGGACTTCAGTCGAAACAGACAGCGGCCGACAAAGCAGCGGCCGGTGGAGCGGCGGCTCAATGGCAGTTGGCAAAACGGCGGCTGGCAGCGATCGAGATCGGGTGGAGACGATGGTGGCGGCAACGGCGGCTGGGGCGGCGCGGCTACAGCCTGAGCGGCGGCGTCGGAGTAGCAGAAGAGCAAGGTCAAAGCCCTAGCTCTAATACCATGTTATAAATATTGTGTGTATATTCATGAGGTCCAAAGGGCAATATATATAGAGAGTACAAGGAGATATACAAAGAAATATGCCATATACAGATAAGGAAACCAAGACATATAAGGAAACGAACAACAATCCTATTCTATCCTTAACAACTGGGTTTTATCCAATATTTGCTAGTTGGATGTTGGCATCATTTATCCATCATAGCACACTGCTTAACCGACCAACAAAAGCACCTGAAGCATACAAATGCTCCAAGAGAATTACTCAAAATTGCACAGTGCAGATTACCTCCATTAATTCTGCAGCAACTTTGCCTGCTTCCAATATTTGGAGCATGGGCTCAAACCACAAAAAGGATCTTTCATGTATGGACAAGGATAGAGGCACAAGGCATACCCTAACCTGGCATGCCAAAAGCTAAGGCATGATGATACCATTTTATGTAATTTTATGTATGGCAATTCATCTAGTCCTCACCTTAATTATGTAAGCACATAAACATATGAACAACATAAAAATGCCAGGCTAATACCTGTGACTTAAAATCATTTTTGGTACATTAAAAAGGTAGACTGCTTAGGGGATTTTCAGTTTGACAAGCATACCTCCCATACTCATCCACAAGCATTCCTTCATTGTCACGCAAAGGATCATTTAAAGCTCTTTCTGTCCTTGAAGGATGGCGAGAACTTCCAAATGATGCCTCATTGATAGCCTCAAGTTCTCTAATATGGTGACGAATGATGTATTCTGGAAGTGTTTTTCTCTCAAGCCAAATCTTCAAAACCTAATAATCAAAAAACTTGAAACTTGTAAGGGGAAGGAACCCTGCACATGTCATCTGTTTTATCAAACCATTGAAGGTGCTTGCCTTTAGACACTGCCTTCGATTCTCCCATGCTGAATTTCCAGGAGGTGCAGCAGCATAAAGTAATCGAGGAAGAACCACCTGAATAAGAGGGGGATATACATCTCCGGCTCCACCTGCAAATTTCTTACAGTACTGAAAAATACCATCCATACAAAAATTAATGAGGAAAAAAATAGGAAGGTCATACAGTCACCTTTCTGATTGCGAGAGCATTGAGTTATTGAATCAACAAGAAAGAAAAGATCAACCCTCTTATGTAAATTTGATTCCTTTTCCAGGCGTTCAACAATAATATCAATTGCCTAAACAATGGAACAAAAAAAAACAGCATCAGAAAATTTGCTAGACGGCAACTGGTTGCATGAAAGGCCATGTTTGCCTTTTCCTGGAAAGCTGAAGGCGTCATGCTTATAAAGCAATGTCTGCCAGCATTACCACTGGTTCTTTCCAACTCCTAAGTTGACGATATAACCATGTCTAAAGCATAAAGAAACTAGAAAGTATTAGAGATGGCTCTCTTCTACGTGTAAACAAGCTCGATACTTGAGATGCGAAATGTTTGTTCATCATGGTACATAATAAAGAACAGCTGGTAATTGGCACAGAGAACATAGCATCATAACCAGATAAGCAAACCAAGAAGAATCCAAATATTTGCCGATGCATCAACAAAACAAAGAAAGCAACAGTGCTAAATAAATCTACAAGCAAGAAAATGGTGATAATCCTAAACAAAACAAAGATCTTAGAAGTCACAACCAAGGTTCCAAAAACCGGTACCGGCCTAAATCCCGGCTGGAGGCCGGTACCGGTTCCCGGCCGGTAACCGGAAAAACCGGGGAAAACCCGGTCAAATTTTGAATTTTAAAATTTGAATTTGAAACCGGTAACCGGAAAAACCGGCCGGTTACCGCCCCAAAAAACCGGAAAACCCGGTAAAAAAACCGGAAAACCCGCTAAAAAACCGGGAAACACAAGAAAAAATTGAATTTCAGATGATTCGAAGCATATTTAGCTCATACAATAGGTAATCTAATACAAAAAGGGTTTAAACCAACCAAGAAGATGCATTATGCAATCACAAAAGACTCACAAATATAAATGCACTTCGAAAAAACCCGGCCGGTTTTTTTCCTCCCGCTCACCGCCGGGAAATCCGGTTACCGGCGGTTACCGGCCAGTAACCGCCGGTAATCCGATCCATGGTCACAACTCACAACAAAACAGTATTCTCTGTGAAAAATAAAAACAATAAAACAAAAGAGAGGGATATGCATGGTCTAACCTCCCCAGCAATGCCATGTTTAGCACAATCAATAGCAAGACGTGTTGCACGTGCTATACTTTCTTTTGTTCTTGTCAGTGTACCAAGGAAAGCTCCAAAAGCCCTTTGTGCTGCATTAGCCTCATTATGTCCTGCTAATTTGTTCGAGCCCTTCTGTTGCAGATTATCGAAAGGACTCTTAGAATGAACAGTATCATTTGTAGAGGTGGAACTGATTATCCGATTTGAAGGTGACAACTGTCTCTGTGATCCTTCCTTGAGAGCAGGTGTGTTGACTAAAGTTTCGGGAATATACTTGGCACTCAGAAAGTTATCTGGAAAGGAAGTTGATCGAGAGAACCTTCTAGCTTGCGCAACAGCAATAAGTTCTTTCATAGGCATTGAGTCTGGAGAAGTGCTCTTATCCTTTAGGTTTCTGTAGTTCAGTTCTTTCAATGCCAAAGCTGAGAAGGTATGCCTGCAAGACAAAAATAAGTATTGTCATGCCTGTCCAGAAGACTGCATTATAAATCCAACTATACAAGCACCAACTCGGAAGGTAGAACAAAAGAAAGGATCAGACACAAAAAAAAAAAAAAGAGAAACTGTGCATTTGGGCACCGTATCTAAAATATATTCAACTGTCAATAAAACTGTAGATCCTGCATTCAGGATGTACAAACTACAAAGGATTATATTACTTATGCTTCACAGTTCAGTTGAATTGAAAGGGTTCTATCATCACATACAGATTCTAATTCTAGGAGAAAATTTGGGTTTTTAGTGGGGGTTCAGGTTCCAATATATAAGAAAAAACAATTTGCTATTCCAGGGCATTGTAGGTGAATAAATAGGACATCAATTGATCATACTCCTTACTTGCAAAATAAGCATTCCTGATAAGATACAGCAATAAGGATCCAAACCGGGGTTTTTATAAGATCAAACCGGTCTGAAATATTTCGGATTTAGAGTGATTTACTCTGATTTAGACTGATTTTCAGCCATTTTTATTTGAAATTTGAAGCCCGAAACTACCAAAATTTTCCGAAAATTGGTGGTACCCCCCCCCCCAGGGGGGTGCGGTGTAAAAATTCCAAACTGGTTATGAAAGCCTGATCCAAACCAGTGGGGTCTAGAGCTCAAGTAATAGAGTTTGTTCAGACTTCTGACATGTCCCTATAACAATGACATTTCCATTGGGGCCCCAAAAATTGCTATCCACCGACTTTGAAATGACATGTTCCTAATTTCCTATAACAGTCTCTAGCTGAAAACAGGAGAACATATAGAGATAGAACATTAGGGGCATATGAAGGTAGAAAATAGTCCCAACAAACTCTCATTCTTAAGAAAGGATTGTGCGGGATAAATGAAATATCTCATAAAAGATATATATTGGCATCCACATGTATGCAGTATTGTAAGATTTATAGGATATGACCAAAAAAGTTATAATCAACAAATTTTGAAAATCAAATTAATAAAAGCATCTAATCTGCTCAGGAAATTTCAAACATCCAACACAAAGCATCGAATTCAAATCCATAACGCAAGGAAAAATTAAATCAGTAAGCTCCTAGTCAATGAGCAAATCAAGATGGTGTGCCTGTGGCCCAGTGATACCACTCATCCACAGTGCATTTTTTTTTCATTTAATTGTCCGGTGAAATAGATTGTGAAGTTCTACCAATATGTGACATGTACATTAACCCAAGCTATTTAGTATCCAAAGGCAGTGCATACTGATAGATGAAAACATCAATTTGAAATTACACTACGAGCTCATATGGAACATAGGAATTTCACATGAAACAAAACATCAAGTGTGCCAGTCGTACCATCCACAGTGCATTTGATATTTTTCCCATTTAATTTTGTCTGGTGAAATAGATTATGAAGTTTTGCCAATATGTTTGAGACATGTACATTAACCCAAGCTATTTAGTATCCAAAGGCAGTGCATATTGATGGATGAAAACATCAATTTGATATTACACTAAGGGTTCATATGGAACATAGGAATTCCGTAGGAAATGAAACATCAAGTGAGGGTGGATGCTTCCTTTCCACCAATTTCCCCCAATTTCAAACAGGGCATACATCTGGAAGTTATATCAGCATACATTATCTGCAAATTAGTGTAAGATTGTTAATAAGCCTTTGCTAGTTATGTACATTGCAAATCTAGTCTATTAAGCTGGATTCAAAAAATGGCACAAGAGTGCACCACATTTTCTTCCTACCATCTGATTCAGATACAACGAACACAAATGCACTACTCTAATAGAATATACACTCTAGAACTTACGATATATTCCTAAGAAAGTAGATTAAACAAACCCCTTCTGTCTTAACTCTAAACCTCTCACACACAAAAACAACTTATTTCATATGGTCTGCATAAGCATTTCATTCCACCACTTATAATACAAAAGTTTTCATACCAATTAATAAAGAGAATGGAATTTCTGCACTTTCCTAGTCATGCATCAAGACCTAAGAAGCACCGATACGGTACAGGACTGCCGTGCGTGTGTCCAATACGGTGATACGTTCCAATATGCGGCGCGGCGATACGGTATCGATGGAGTATCGGTGAATTTCAGCCAAAAAAAAATAGAAAAAACCCTGATACGCGAACGATACGTCTGGCCCAATTGAATCCCAACCCAACAGAGGAGACGACCCACCAGCCCGAAGGTCCCAAACGCTCATGCCCTACAACTCGAGTAGCCAACCACGCGACTCACACCCAACACCTGAACCCTAACTTCTCCCCAAGTCGCGTCGCTTCTCCTCGGTCGCCGCCGCCGCCACTGCCTAGAGGCCACTGGCCAGCCGCCACCTGGAGGTCCACCACTCGCACCACCTGGAGATCCGCCGATCCCCGCCGCTCCCACCGCCTGGAGGTCACCTCGCCGCCGCCGCCTAGAGGTCCACCACTTTGCCGTTCAACGGAGGTACTTCTTAAGTTTAGTTCTGAGTCCTATCTCCCTGAGCTAGTCACTTTAGCAGTAAGCAGTAAAAATAGATATTTATCAAGGATAGTATCAAAGAAGTCATTTCCCCTCTACTTGATTCCTCTGTGGAGTGACCGGTATCCAGTATTCCAGTGCACGAGCTCGAGATCTGGTTGGTTACAGGAGTGCTTGAATGGGGGCGGGGAAGGGAGTGCATGCTGTCACGGCCGCCGCTTGGAGGTCCCTAGACCACCGCCGCTCCCACCGTCAGCACATCTGGTACATGTTTGTGGGGATAAGATTTGCAGCAGTAGCTTAATTGTTTCTTCTACTCTGTCTTATGTAGTCTGTTATTGACATGTATTGATATTTTGATGCTTTTGAGTTTTGATTGTGGTTATTTCCTGCTTACCTACATTAGCCAAATTACCAATGATCTCCTTTCTCCTTAAGGTCATAATGTGATCTGTAGAAATGTTTTCTTCGCATATCTTTGCTGAAGTTCTGTTGATTCTCATGCAAAAGGCAAGTCTCCATATTGCTTGTGTATAATGTTGAAGATTATAGACTTACAGAGTTTTAACTTTTAAATGTACATCTTGCTATTTTAGGAGATGGATCCAATTGATCTAAACACCAAGCCATTATGGAAACATACTGATATTCTGGAGAGATTTATAGGTGGTGGAGGAAATGTGTGATTCAAATGCAAGTATTGTGCTTAAGAATACTGTGAAAGCTACTGTAGAGTTAATGCACACTTGCTTAAAATATCGAATGCCGGGACCAAAATGTATCCAAAGGTGACAATAGCTATCCTTCAGCAGCTTCAGAGTGAAGTTGATAAGGCTAGAGAAGAAAACTAGAGTCTCTTGCTGTTTTCATGTCGTATTTGTGCAACATATGAACATGTTCTATCATACTCTTCATTTAGTCTTGCTGGCTGCTGGTTATGTTGTACTATTGTTAATGTTTACCCTACATACTAATGTTTAATGTTTACCCTACCTTTGTTTCAATAATTAGCTCAAATCAATTAATTATTGACAAATTTGCCTCTGTACAAATTTTCCTATGTACATATTTAGATTCATGATTTTCTTTGCATACAAGAATCTGCTTGTTATGTCAATGACATGAGAATGCAAGATTTTCTCCGTGCCTCTGCTGAACATATACTGGAAATGATGATTGATGACTACGTACATGGAGGAATTAGCCTTTGGAATTGAGAAGTTCAAGCGTTGTAAGATGTTTGCTCCAAATCAATCTTTTCAATTTATAATCTAGTATGCAGATTTCCAAAAAATGCATTCATTGTATTCTACTCTGGGGATAGCAATTGCCGCAGACACTTTTGAGAGAAGTCCTTTGAAGGAGAATATGCTTTGCATCCCTATTCTGATGCTATCAACTGGTAAGTTTTTTATTTTCTCCCTCTTGTATCCTGTTTACAATTTTTTATATTTTAAATACATACATACTTGCTGTATCACCGTATCCTTGTTTTTGGAAAATATCGTATCATCGTATCCGTATCGTCGTACCTGTATCGCCGTACACGTATTGCTTATCGGGGCATCCTAGATCAAGACACAAGCATTTTGTTGTTCATATTTATTTGCCTATACTAATATAAAAAGCACCAATTTGATTAAATCTTTTATCACCCAACAACGTTAATACCCTCCTCTCCCGACCGTTAGATCAACATAATCCAATGACTAGCATAGCAAGTTGGTCCTGCCATCTGGATATCTACACCGTTCATTCAGCTCATCCAACATCTACCATTGCAAGTTGGTACTGCCCATCCCTTAATCACCTCTTCCTCTCGTCCCAACCCGGACACCTCGAATCGCGCTTCTTCCTCTCATCCCAATCCCGCACACCGCCCCCAGTGCCGCCGCTCTGTCCCACTCCACCCAACACTACCGCTCTGTCCCCCTGCTCCCATGCACCGCCCCGCCCCGCCGCTCCGGCCCAATCCTCCTCCACCCCACTTCCCCTGCCCCGCCTCCCCTGTATCGCCGCTCTAGGCCACTCCGCCCCCTTTCGCCGCCGCTCTGTCCCCCACTCCCGTGCCCTCATCCGGCCCCAAACACTCATGCTGCCCCCTGCTACGTCGCTCCCCCTCCGCCTCCCCGTCGCTTCGGGCCACTCTGCCCCCTTTCACCGCAGCTCCATCCCCCCGGCTCCCGCCCCCACATCAGGCCCCAAACCCTTGCACCACCCCCCTGCTACACTGCTCCCCTCCTCCGCACCCGCCCCTCCAACCCCCCCCCCCCCCGGCGCGCTCCCACCGTCCATGTCCCCGCCGGCGCCCCCTTGCTCAAGCATGACGCAGCCTATGCACCCCCTGGTGCAACCCGGCACTACCCCTCTCGACCCTACCCACTGTCCGACACACCATCCATGCCTCGACTACCACAAGGTATGTTAATACATGCTGCATTACAAGAATGTGCAGTTTATTTATGTCAATGAATGCACATTACAAGATTAGGGACACCATGATGCAAGGTATGATGCACATTACTTTTATCTTCAAATCTTCACCATCGCCTCTTGGCAAATTTGGAAGCAAAGAAATAACTTCATTTTTAATAGAGAAAGACCTTCTTTCAACTCTTGGAAGGCTCTCTTTCTTGAAGAGGCTAAGCTTCAGGCTCATAGATTTCTGGTTGAGGCCAAACGAGATGCTTTTCTTCTTTGTGTAGAGCTTCTTGTTTAGTTTTGTCTTTAGTTTGTTTTTCTTCCTTTTAGCCTCTCTAGTCCTGCTCTTGCTGTTTGGCCTCTTGTCAAACATGCTTGTTTTATCCTTTTGCTTTAATAAAATCTCTACAGTGGGGGCCTCCCCTGCTGTATTTATTGCTCAAAAAAAAAACTTTTATCTTCAAATCAGCAGCTATGATGCAATGTCACTAATTTGTGTTATTCTTACTGTATTAGTTGTGACACCATGTCCACTTAGAAAGAAGACTATGAGGTCTTCCTTTTTGGCTTCATCACTACTGATGTCAATCACCAAACCTCTCATTTCCTGTGCTGGTTCATTTTCAGTTCAATGCAATTGACATCTCTGTTGTTGCTTATCTATTTTTTAAAAAAAAATACTTAATGCTTATATTTTTGGGGCAAGGAATGGGTGATTAGCAATGTCAAATGGGAAAGCTGGGCTAGATCATGATAGGTTAAACCATACAGATATGGCCAGGCTGGCCATTTTCATTTCTGTATCTGTTACAAAATTTAACCTTTTGTCCAGTTAATCAGGCCAGGAAATACAAAGTTGAACCCTGGATACTACTGATGACAGTGAGAAGCTTAGTTTAGGCCTGTACGAGTAATCATACCAGAGTATCTAAATGTGAAGCTCAATCCTAGCTATTTGATGTTAATAACGGGGATATGCAACAAAAGTTAAAAAGCAAACGCTAAATGATGTTACCTTATGTTACCAAGTAGAGATAAGATAGTTATTTTCGCTAGATAAACCGTCTAGAAGCCTTGGAAGCTCCAAGAAAAAAGCACATAGTATTGTAAAAAAAACAGCCTTTTCTGGTTGACACTCTCTTTGACATTTCTGTAAGTGCAAATCAGGGATTGAGGATCGTTTGGTGGCTTGCTGCGGTGGAGAAGGACCTTATGGTGTGCCCATGACTGCAAGCTGCGGAGTTGCAGAATAAAAGGTGTGTGATGAAAAGTATGGATCATGGGATGGCATACATCCCTCAGAGGCTGCATACAAGGCCATTGCAAATGGCCTCCTAAGAGGTTCATACACTCTCCAATTGCCACCGCCAGCAGTTCATGTCCACAGCATGGTCGTCACGGCGTAATTGACGACCACGGTGCCTAGGAGGCGCACGGCGACGCTATACATACATGCGTACATATGAATCACATCTTCTCACTCTCCTGACTCTCTCCCGCTGTCACCCCCCATATAATCCCGTCTCCTCTCTCCCGACTCTCACGCTCTCTCCCGACCAGCTCATCTCTCTCCCGAGTCCAAATCCCCTCCCCGGCGCCTCCTCCCCCCGCGCAATGCCTCCCTGTCCCCCGGCTCCTCCCCCCGCCACCTCTCCTCCCCTCGACGGCGGAAGCAGGCTAGAGATAGGCACCAGCGGTGGGAGCAAGCTAGGCGAACAGCCTCGGCGTCTCTCTCCGGCCACCAGGACGCCTAGGCGACGCCTTGACAACCATGGTCCACAACATACTGAGCTCGGCTCTTTTGTTGAATAAAAGATCCTCTACAACTTGTAATTCTGTAACTATGGTAAAAGATGTAAAGACCATGACAGCCTAATTACAGAATAATTGCAGTAAATCACGGCTGTTGCCCAAGTGATTGGTTGACTTTTGTTTTTCTTCTCTTTTCATATATAATTAGCTAGGCACAAGGTTTTATCCATTGTTTTTTCTGTTGCTTCTCCAGTTCTCCCTTATTTTCATACAATTTTCTTTGAACTCCTTCAGTAAAGTTACTTCAGCTTCCAGTTACTGTTCTTTCAATTTGCTACCTATGTTTAAACTACTGGCATTGTTCTGCGAGTTCACTTTAACATTTTATGAATTTGTTAATTGATTTGGTATTCTGCAACCCAAAAATCTGGGTCGAAGGTAAATATATGATTTATTTGAATGCTTCTGTGTTTTTGTACTTTATATTGCAAATACTTATGTGTTCCCTTGGCAGTCACGATGAAGTTACTGCTACGAAGATGCTTCTTGACAAAGCCAACCTTAAAGGCTATCAGGTAATTATTAGAAGAAATAACAATGCTTTGATGTTATTAGTTTATTTCAATTCTTGAACCTGTTATTTATTTATTCCAATCTTAAAGGAAGTAGTATGACAACATGAGCCCTCAAGATTACCGTTATTTACCATTGGATACCGGTAACCGAAAAAACCGGCCGGTATCAATTTTTGATTTTCGAGTTTTGACCAGTTTTTCCGGTTTTCCTGGTTACCGGCCAATTTTTCCGGTTACCGGTTTCAAAACATCTCAAAATTCAAATTTTGATTTTCAAATTGTGACCGGTTTTTCCAGTTACCGTAACCGGCCGCCGGCCGGGATTTCTTCCGGTTCCGGTTTTTGGAACCTTGAGTATGACAACATGAGCCTTCAAGATTACTGATGATCGATATAATGAATATGTAGTGTTAAACAGAGTTTTATTATGAAACTTCAGTTTAATGTGGGAGTTTTTAGGACTTTATGACCCATATATCCTCAGCAAAATTGTTTGTTAATAGATATTCCTGTATTGTAAAGCAATCCCAAACACAACGATGAGTCTACGTGTGACAAGTCATAATGTCAAACACTGATATGCTGTTTCATTATTCTTATATCTACCTCACTGTCTGATTTCAAATTTACAGATAGGGAAAACAGCAGTGTTTCTTTGTGCTGGTCAAATGGCCGAGTTAGATGTTATAAGAATTGAAGATTACATCTATCAATTCTGTTGCAATGACTCATGATTTAGTATTTGCTTAAGATGGTTCATTTCTTGCAAATTCCAGAATAAAATGAATTTCGATCTACAATGCTTTTAACGTGGATTCCAACGTGCATGCTTACTAGTAGTAAACAAGGGGGAGAGTCTAGTACTCTAGCGCAAACCCATTTTTGAGTGCAATCATGCAGAATTCACACATGAGCCATCGGGATAGCTATCACATTGATGGACAATTTTAATAACCCCACTCGCAGGGTTGTTAAATTACATGCGAGGGATCCCACCAAACTCTGATTAATCCAAGCCTCAGTCTATGGCCACACTAGGAGTTTGCATTACACCTCTGGTTAAAAATGAGCACAAAGGAAAGAGAGCACAATCTGTGCCTGCATCAGGGAAAGAAAAACTAGCGGTTACCGGCCAGTTACCGGAAAAACCGGGAGGAAAAAACTGTTCAATTTTTTCAACTGTAAATTTAAATTCATGACTACATAATGCACTTCATAGGTTGATTTAAACATTTTTATACTAAATTACCTATTGTATGAACTAAATAAGCTTCAAGTATTGTACTCCCAAGTTTTCTCTGGCTTTTCCCGGTTTTAGTAGCGGTTTTCCGGTTTTGTTACCGGTTTTAGAACAGCCCAAATTAAAAATTTAATACTTGAATTTCATCCGGTTTTTCCGGTTACCAGATGGTTACCGTTACCGCCCGCTGGGCGGGTTTTTGTCTGGTTCCGAGATTTGTATCCTTGGCCTGCATTTTGTGTGCTATTATAGATATGCCTAATAACAACCAGTTTTAAGTCCCACCACCAAACGGAACCCAACCCACCAAATGTGTCGCACCCTTCATGTAAGTTTTTGTAATCAATGTCCTAGATCTGTACCAATGTAGACATGCAGCATACAGGGTATTCTCCTAAGTCCTAACTCCTAAGTCCTAACCCATCAAGTAAATCCATTTTGCAAGTGCAACTTCAAAAGTAGACATCTTCAGGTGACATAACCACCCATTACATCATTACATGGAAGAAAAAAAGGCATACTAACACAAATTTGGAAAAGAAGCATGACCAAAACAAAAATAACACGTGCCCTACAATTGTTGCACAAAGATGATTGACATCAAGGTATGGAACATATCAAGGAAAACAAATAGGCCATGCATACATAAGCAAAGATTTACTTTGAAATTTAGAGCTTACACTTCAAATGTTCGGGTGTCTGCATCAGACTGTATACTGGAAGATTTAGTGGCCAATGAAGAGATGCTTGCTGTATCACCCACATTGATTGCAGATTCAGCTAAAACAGTCTCACCATGTTCTAACACATTATTATGAGAGAGAAGAAACCTCTTTTGGTCAACTAGCTTGGCACATCTGTCAACATCATAAGCAGGGCAGCCAATTGGTTTTGTATCCTCATTGCAGCTTCTTGGTTTGCTGACCTCATTACCACTAGCTTTCCCCAAAGATGAAGATGGGCGGTCAGGTACAGCTATGGTCTGTGTAACAGCAAGAACAGTCTCCCTCAACTTCGTAGAAAGGGCTGAAGCCTTCCCACTGACATCATTATCAACTTCATCACAAACCAACGAGCAATCAGTGTTTTTGCTGTCAATGTGGGTTTCTTCACAAATATTGCCTTTTGTCAGGATATGATTATCATAATGTTTTGCTTCTGAAGGATCTGATGCAGAAGTAGGCACATTGTTATTTTGTACATTTGATTCAGGGGTGTGCCTTATGCCTGTTGGGCTATGCACGAATTGCGTGCTCAAAGATGGTCTAGGGCTTTTAACTATTGCAGATTTGTTGGGGGTTGTGACTACTGCATCTGCAGATTTATTAGAATGGCTGTTTTCTGAAGACACACATCCATTTACGATCAACTGCTTTGATCCTGTCTCTTCGGGTAGACTATCATTAGTTTCGGCAACATTAGCACACATAGCTTCTAAAGCACGATGAAGGCGTTTTGATGGAGGCAAAGCAGCTTCCACATCCAATGTTAAAACCTTTGGTTGGTATTCTTTATTCTTCCAAACAGACTGACCTTCCCCTGGCAAGAAAGGCATGTCTAATTTGGATGATTGATTTGAAACAGTGTTTACCACTGATGATCGATCAGCTGAAAAATCATCACCAGGCAGTGCAGGTCTACAATGCATATCACATTGGTCTGCAGGTGTTGCAAGCTCTGGTTTGTTATTAGGAACATCAATCTCATCAACTGATGAATCCTCCAATTGAGGCCTTCCCATTCGAACCCTTGCCCTTTTGACCAATGGCAAGTGCTCATCTCCCTCTGACTTATTCACTTCATACTTTGAATTTGGAGAATCTGCAAGGTTTTCACTTAACTCAGCCTGCAATTCTTCATCCTTGTTTGGTGTCATATTATCTGTAGAATGAGGAATCCGCTTTCTATTTGGCTTTCTTTTTCTCTTGAAAATTAATGCTGTGTTCATGGGAAGACTTGATGTACCATTCGATTTAAATTCTGTCTCTGAAGTTCCATTTTGAGATGCTTCTCTGTTACAGGTACTATCTACCTTAGCAGTAGAATTCATTTTTTTATTGCTGTTACGGGCCCCAGGCGTTCCAGCTTGGTTGAAAGTGCCTCCGCTGGAATGCAACCAAACATCATCTGGTGTAGAAGGGGAAACCGAATTAGCTTTGTCATCCTGTACATACTTATGAAAAGTGGAATCTTCCTTATTGTCATCAGAAACCAAATCAACAGAAGCCAAACTAGTTTCACCCGAAAGCTTACCAGAATCTTGAGCTTTTCTGGGTTCAACACTTAATGAACTTCTTGACCTCCGCAGAGATGGAACCCTACTCCGTGTGTAGCAATTTTGAGGCTGTGCATCCCTTAGCTTCTTCTTTGAAAATGAACTAGTGGACAAAGGGATATTCCTCATTTCATCAAGGATGGATACATTTTCAGCAGCCTCATCAGGATTAGAATTTACAACACATCGCTCGCTCCCCATTACAGTGACAGAAGGTTCATCAGAATTGACCATGTCATGACCTCTTGCAGTGACATAATGATCTTCCAGCTTTTTATCATTACCCATACTAGAGTTATTGACTAGACCTTCAGTATCCAAGCTGCTATTATTATCAGCTAGATTTTCTGCACCTGGTTTCACTTCATTGGCAGCCAAGTCAAGCTTTTGGTTACTATCTTCCTTCAAAGTATCATAAGCGCCAATTATCTCATCAACTGCTCTCACAAAATCAGCACCTTTACCCTGTCGCTTGGCAAGTAGAGACCTCTTTTTCTCTTCAGTGAATGCCTCAAGATCTGCATAGTTGCAGAATGCACTACAATAGAAAGAACTAGAAGTCAGATATAAATATACTGGCTTCATAGGTAAGGTAATCCAGTTCCATACCATAAATTTTGTGCACAGCTAACCCATCTGGTTCAGAAAAATAGACCCCCTCATGTTTTTTATGTAAGATCCTCAGTATAGTTCAAAATAGGAAATTCTAAATAAAAAACTGGTATTCGACAATTTTCTATTGAAGCAAGCCCCCGATAATGAATTTCAATTGTACTTATTATACTGCATTTCCCAAGCAGATCGGGTCAAATACAGTCCATAATCCATACACTATGACTACATGGTGCAACCGATGAAAGCTACCTGTTTCCATCTCATATCATTTACCAACAATGTGGTCTTATGGAGAATATTTTTTTCTATTTTCTAACCCCCCCCCCCCCCAAAAAAAGTACCTTGGGGACAAAGATGAGGATACAGGCATTTTCTAACCATCATTGTCAGTTTATCACTATTTTATTATAGTTCTGAGAAATCAATACTCCCTCAACCCTCTGTAACTCTGTTGCTAAATAGATGTCGTTTTGATCAATGAGATAGCCTCAAATGTAAAAATTTTCACTCTTAGTTTTGTAGTAATGCATTAGCGGAAATTATTTTAAAATATAATATTATTACTTTTGATGAAAAATCTATAGCATTACTTCCATGCGGTCAATCTAAGTACTTTTGTTCATATTACCAGCATGGTTGTCACGGCGTCGCCTAGGCGACGCCTAGGCGTCCTGGCGGCCGGAGGAGGACGCCGTGGCTGCTCGCCTCGCCTGATCCCGCCGTTGACGCCGGCTAGGGTTAGGAGATCGGGCGTGGGGAGCTGGAGGCGGCGGGGAGAGGAGGCGGCGGCAAGGAGAGGCGGCGGACGCGGGAGGCGGCGGCGGGGAGAGGAGGCGGACGCGGGAGGCGGCGGCGGCGGGGAGAGGAGGCGGACGCTGACGCGGGAGGCGGCGGAGGGGAGAGGAGGCGGACGCGGGAGGCGGCGGCGGGGAGAGGAGGCGGACGCGGACGCGGGAGGCGGCGGGGGGGAGAGGAGGCGGACGCGGGAGGCGGCGGCGGGGAGACGAGAGAGGCGGAGAAGTCGGGAGAGGCAGAGAGACGGGAGAGAGAGACGGGAGCGGAGAGGTCGAGTCGAGAGAACTGAGAGGTCGACTCGGGAGGACAGTTTTATACACGAGACGGAGGTATGTGAGTGTGACCGTATGAGATAAAGAGGGTATGTGAGACGGACCGTATAAAACCGGAGGTTATATGGCGCTCGCATGGCGTCGCCTAGGCGTCGCCGCGGCGTCGCCTAGGCGTCCAGGCGTACCTCACTCGCCATGGTCGCCGATTCCGCCGTGACAACCATGATTACCAGTATGTTCAAAAGGTTTGACTGCACAAATTCTAAAACGGCATCTATTATGTTGTAAGTGCTATAGAACATCTATAATAATTTACCTGTACTGTAGACTATGTAGCACGGACACTTGGCAAAACAGCCGTATCCGTGTCCGACACCGTGTCGGACACGGATACGACACGGACACGTCTTCGACACGTGTCGGAGACGTATCGACCGATTTTAAAATTAATTTTAATTAGTAAAATTCTCGACACGTGTCGGACACACTAAATACATGAATCGGACACGGCCTGGACACAGCCGGCCCAAGACACGGTCGGCCCAGGCCGGCCCATTACCCATAACGCACGCACGGCGTGCCCTAACCCTAACGCATGCATCGCACGCACGAGCAGCCGAGCGCGTTATTCCCGCTACTCCGCATCGTCTGCTCGTGCTGCTCCGCATCGTCTGCTCGCGCCGCCACCCACTCCCGCTCCAGCACCTCGCCGCCGCCCGTCGGCTTCCTCCCCACTCGTCGCCGGCTTCTTCCCCACTCCCCAAGCGTCGCCCGCTCCCGCACCTCGCAGCCGCCCGTCGGCTTCCTCCCCAAGCGTCGTCGGCTTCCTCCCCACTCCCCAAGCGCCGTCGGCTTCTTCCCCACTCCCCAAGCGCCGCCCACTCCTGCTCCTGCACCTCGTCGCCGCCCGTCGACTTCCTCCCCAAGCGCCGTTGGCTTCTTCCCCAAGCGCCGTCGGCTTCCTCCCCGCGCGCTGCCAGCTTCTTCCCCGCGAGCCGCCGGATTCGTCCCCGCGCGCCGCCGGATTTGTCCCCGCGCGCCGCCGGATTCGTCGCCAAGCACCGCCGGCTTCTTCCCCAAGCGCCGCCGGTTTCTTCCCCACTCGCAGTTTAATAAGCATGTGGTCAAGTCTTGTTGGGCCTTAATCAAAGACGATGTGTTGGCAGCCCTGGACGCTGTTCATCAAGGCCATGTCTTTAAGTTCAAGCTCCTAAACACCGCATTCATCACTCTGCTTCCTAAGAAGGCGGATGCTACCCTTGTAAAAGATTTCCGGCCCCTAAGTCTTATTCACAGTTTTACGAAATTGGCTGCTAAGATCATGGCTAATCGGCTTGCACCTCTACTTCCCAGCTTGATTTCTATCAACCAGAGTGCTTTTGTGAAGGGGCGGTGTATTCAGGACAATTTTCTTTTGGTGCAGCAATTGGCTAAAGCTCTGCACAGGAAGAAGGAGCCGCACATTCTGCTTAAATTGGATATCTCCAAAGCCTTCGACTCGGTTTCCTGGCCCTTCCTTATTGAGGTGTTACTCCATCTGGGTTTTGGTCGCCGTTGGTGCAATCTCTTGTGCCTGCTCTTATCCACTGCCTCTTCAAGAATATTAGTTAATGGGGAACCTGGAGAACCCATTTTTCATCTTAGAGGGCTTCGCCAGGGTGACCCTCTCTCTCCCATGCTGTTCATTCTGGTGATGGATGTGTTCAACTCTTTAGTGAATAAGGCCACCAATGATGGTTTTCTTCAGCCTCTTGCAGTGCAGCGGCCTCAGCAGCGTATCTCCTTCTATGCTGATGATGTGGTGTTGTTCCTTCGGCCAACTGCTAATGATCTTACTCTCATTAGAGAGCTGCTTGATATTTTTGGGCATATCAGTGGGCTGGTGACTAATTTTGCTAAGAGCTCAGTTACTCCCATCCAGTGCAGTCTTGAAGAGAAGGAGTTGGTGTCCAATCTTTTGGCTTGTGAGATAAAAGATTTTCCTTGCTCTTATTTGGGCCTGCCTTTGAGTATCAGAAAGCCCTCCAAAGCTGATCTGTTCAAACTAGTGGATAAAGTGGCTGATAATCTTCCAAATTGGAAGGCCTCCCTCATGAATCGTGCTGGCCGGCTCATCACTGTTAAAGTTGTCCTAACTGCCATTCCTTTATACCACATGATTGCTTTGGATCTTCCTAAATGGGTGATTAAAGCTATAGATAAGAGACGCAGGGGCTTTCTCTGGGTCGGTCAGGAAAAGGCTTATGGGGGAAGATGTTTGGTCTCTTGGGACCTTGTAAACCGGCCCTTTCATTTTGGTGGCCTTGGTATTCATAACTTAGAATTTCTGGGTTGGGCTCTCCGTATTCGTTGGCTTTGGCTTGAGAAAACTGATGCTTCTCGCCCCTGGGCCGGGTTGCCTATTCATGTGCCTCATAATGCTCGTGCCCTCTTCAAGGTGGCTGTGGAGTCATTGGTTGGAAATGGCAGGAATACTTTGTTCTGGACTGATAGATGGTTGGGTGGCAAAACCATAGAAGAATTAGCTCCTAACCTTCTCAAAGCAGTCTCTAAGAGGGCTATTAAGCAACGCTCGGTTGCGGATGCTTTTGCTAATCGTCGTTGGGTTTCAGATATTAAGGGTGCTCTGTCGGTCCCTGTGTTACTTGAGTATCTTCTGATCTGGGACCTAGTTGATGCCTTCCAATTACAACCGGAGGTGGCTGACCAGCATCTTTGGAAGCTCTCCAAATCTGGAACGTATTCTAGTAAATCAGCTTACGAGGGTTTCTTCCTTGGCTCTATTCGGTTTGCGCCGTGGAAGAGAGTTTGGAAGTCTTGGGCCCCCCTTCGCTGTAAATTCTTCATTTGGCTTGCTATTAAGAATCGCTGTTGGACAGCCGATCGGCTAGCCAAAAGAGGACTGCCTCACCCCGTTGCTTGCCCCCTTTGTGACCAAGAAAATGAAGATGTGCAACACTTGTTAGTCTCTTGCGTTTTTTCCCGTCAGGTTTGGTTTATTGTTCTTCAGAAGCTTGGCCTGGCTTCTTCTGCTCCACAGTCAACCTTCAACAAGTTCTCTAGATGGTGGTATCAAGCTGGGAAGGTTGTTCCAAAAGACTGTCGGAAAGGATTTAATAGCTTGATCATCCTTGTCTCTTGGGAAATTTGGAAGCACCGAAATGACTGTGTCTTTAATGGCTCTAGCCCTAGCATCCCTACCTTGCTGCAGGCCATCTCTAATGAATGTTTTTTGTGGTGCTCAGCAGGGGCATTAGGTCTTCAGGAGTTGTTTGCTAAAGTTTTTGCTGGTGGACAGTGATTTCTGTCTCTAGCAGTCTTAGTTGGGTCGTTGGGAGTTCTTTTGTAGTTTGCTAGTGTGTTGTGTGTGTGAGTGTGTGTTTGGGGTTTCCCTCCCCCTTTTGTTTACCTTTTCTTCTTAATGAAATGATATGCAGCTCTCCTGCGTATTCGAGAAAAAAAAATAAGCATGTGGAAACATAGAAAATAATATATATATATATATATATATATATATATATATATATATATATATATAATTTATTATTTAAATATATATAGCCGTGTCGCCGTATCGGTCTTTTTGGGAAATTGGCGAATTCCCGTGTCGGTGTCGTGTCGTGTCGACGTATCCGTGTCCGTGTCCGTGCTACATAGACTGTAGATTAGGACAAGATTATCTGTGATATTTTTCTTGATGAAAATTAGTTTTCCATTTTAGTTACCACCAATCTCCACCTCCACACATTGTCACTCAGGTCTCCATGCACGATTCAGTTAGCTTAAAATGTTGAGGACTTGAAATAAACTTCAAAGACCTCCATTCTGCACAATTGGGCCTTCTGACACCCAGAAGCAACCCTGAGAAGTCAGGCCTTCCCTTACACATATAAAGGGGCACCTAGGGCCTCCCACAACCAATAGGCAACAAACCAACATATATTAAACCCTATACACAGCCATATTCTCTAGTCCATGATAACCCTCACCACCTTGTATGAAGGCAATAATAATACCTAAAACTGTAACTACATAATTAGAATTGTTACAGCCAAAAAAGGGGATCTTCCACCACATCGCTCTCTCAGATCTTCCGGTCTTTCCTCCATTTCTGGTCGAACCCAAACATATGTATCTGCAGAGCCCCACCCACCCACCCCCAGAGTCAAAATACCAAAAATGTAAATGCAGCCACTGGCTATTGCCCTGTGAGTTAGTGACAATCCCATTGTTCGGATTTGTTCTATACCATGATGTTTCTCTGTTACATTAGCTAAACAATATCTGTGGTTTTGTAACAGAAACTACTCCCTCCATTCTAAAATGAATGACATTTTAGCAATTGGCAAAAGAATTAAGGGCTGGTGTGAATTGTCTTATCTACCCCTATTTAATTACCTTGGTGTTTGCATCCATATGTCTCGGTTGCATCCACATTAAAGAAAACCATGGGCAGTTTGGGAAGAAATGTGTAAATATCACCTTGGAATCCTAAAACGTCACTTAAAAAAGAAAACTTTTCATAGCTAAAACATCAGTTATTTTAGAACGGAAGGAATATCATTTTCAATTCTGGTAGAGAGGACGTGTCCCTCCCTCCTGAGTCTGCAACTACCGGCATCCCTTGGTTGGCGGATGCCTCAGATTAGTGATGTAGTAGAGCATCTTCCACCTCACGACAAATCACAATGCCATTTACGGATTATAGCTCCTCGAGGTCGAGGAGCTAGTTTTTTGCCCTTGCCTTATACATCATTGTACTGGTAGTCCAAATGACAACTTCAACCGAACCTGTTAGAAGTACGACTTCCTCAGCCGCAAGAGAGGACTATGTGCAGGCAACTAATTATACTTTTCTCAATGCTCAATAGTACTCTTTTTTTTTAAGAGAGAGCCCAAAGAGTGGAGTTTACTTTCTCTTCCCCTGGTGTAAGTCTTCTGGTCAAGTGGAATCTCCAAAACTAGAGTTAACATGGTAATTTCAAGAACCCAATCATCTTGATAGGATCAACATGTTTTAAATGGCACAATTCAACTCTCAAGCAGTATGTCTATTTTATCTGCAAATTATAGCTGTATAAACTACTTAATTCACTTAGGTAAGTAACTTGTATGCAAATGAAAAGGTTAGGATTGATATCATTGCCCAAGAACACATGAACTACAAATATATACATCATGTCTGAACCCATTTCTTTCACATAACAAGTATATAACCCAATTATTAACAGAATACTTTTAAAAATATCCTCTACAAATAACACACTAGGATGCTTCTAAACACATGCTATTTGGTAAATGCAAAAACAGCTTATAAATTCAAATAAAATTGACTGGTTCGGTCAAAATAGCACTTACATCTGTTTAGTTCCATAGAAGTAGACCAGCAGCTTCTTTTTAACAGAAGACAGGCCCCACTGCTCTGGCTCACTTATCTGCAACAGCATGCAAATGCACAAATGAAATAATTTATGAAGAAGTAAAATCCATTTCATCCATGCAAATACCTCATGTACACATGAATATCCATACATAATAAAGAAGGCAGACTTAAAGTGGGGAGGAAATAGAAGGAACAAGGCTGTAGAGAAGTTCCATGAGAACTACCCCAGCAAAAGGTTAAAGTAACACCCCCCCCCCCCCAAAAAACAACAATAAATGTGAGGGAAAACCACTTCATCGGGAACCCTACTCCTCCCCGATGAAATGTCTACATCAGCAAACGAGACGACTGACACAGTTAACAGCATGCCTCCTTGGCGAATACAGGTATGAAGGGAAATATGCATTGATGTCAACGTAACAGTTCTGAATTATAGTTTTAACTGACCATAACAGAGGTGAAAGAATAGAAGAGAAGTACATAAGCATCTTAGCAAAAAAAACGGGAGCAAAACGAAGAGAGAAAACAAAAATACTGAAATGGAGATCAAGTCATTCAAATCAAATTTACCATATAACTTATGAAGAACATTTTATTTATCAGTGTTTGCTGTCTAAAATCATGCACAATACACACTCCGTTATAAGAATGACCAACATATAGCAAGTATAGATGCTCAACCATGTTTGAAATTGTATACAAGTATGCAACATGTAGCACGTACACACACTCAATACAACTTGTATCCGGAGGCAAGTGTGGCACTATGATTAGAAGGTTTGAGAATACCTGTGCAGCAATGTAACTGTCTTAACCAATGTAAAGAGGCCTAATTTGCTGAGTCATGTTATTAACGCAACAAATAGACAAAAAAAATCAAGGTCAAGCCGCAAGACAATAACCAACGAGATGAGAACTAAAATGATCTTGAAGTGAATAGAAAGAGGACAATATTGGGGAAAAACAGTAGCAAAAATTAGAGTACTCAATAGTCGGCTAGCAGAACAAATGAAATACTTGTCTATCATATAAGGGGGCACTGGGGCACAGACATCCTAACAATTAGAGAAGTCGGTAAGTAAAATACAAAAGCATACGCATTGACATAATTCCTAAACAGATGCGTCTGATTCAAAACTTAGCAGAGAAGAGTGCCACCCTGTGTTGAGAAATGCCATTTTCCTCATTCCATCATTGTCTTTTTTCTATCAAAAAGGATAAATATACAGAAAACCATCATGAAACACTATGAGAAAAACAATTACAAGAAGATGATAAAGTGGCACTTAACCGTAAAAACACCTCTCTTTCCATTCCTATCAGGCAATCAGAAAATCCACACTGAAAACGTACCAAAGGAAACTCGTAACTCTTTGACAAATTATAGAAAATCTCACACCAGTACTTGTAAACAAACAAGTCCTAAGAGCAAATCACTAAGAATAAAAATCACATCTGTAACAAATAAACTTCAAAGAGCAAAACACTAATAATAAATACCACATCTGGAACTAACAAACTTCAAAGAGCAGACTGCAGCCCTAAATCTTGGTGACATATCCAAATAGAGGCAAGATAACCACATATCACCCAAATCCTAACTGATCCCCAGACCCTTTACACCCTAAATCACCAGCAACGGCAAATCTCAACAAGAAATCAGTAGCTAAACCAGGAATTGAAACTAGCGGTCAAATTGCAGTAGAACTTATCACTTAAATCTCGAGAGCTCAGCAGAAAGTAACAAAATAAGGGCTTCTTTGACTCAAAGATCCAATCTTTATTACGCATATGATACCCGAAACCCTACATAACACCAAATCTCGCTGATAAGCAACAAGAAAACCACAAAACTAGCACAGATTAACAGCTAAAACCGCCAAATCGGGGTAGGAGGCCATCCAAGAACCTACAGATTTAGCCGAAATATTTCGGCTACGCCGCAGCCCCAACAGCAGGGCCTTCCCCGCCCCCAACGAAACCCTAAGCAAGCTACCCCAAGAATCCCCTAACCCCAGGCAACCCAACTACCCAAGCCACTACGAGGCCACAGATCAGAAGGAAGAGCAAGCGGCATGTTCCTCCACTCACCATGGCCGGCCACGCCGGGAAGCCCTTCATCTTGGCGAGCACGAGGTCGCCCACCTTCCACTGCGCCGCGGCAGCAGCCACCGCGGCAGCCGCAGCCGTTGCGCGCTTCCTCCTCGCCGGCGCCATCGCCCGCCCGCCCACGAGCCAACCGCCGCCGCCGCCTCCACCCCCACCACCGGCGATAGGAGCTCAGAAGGCAACTCTACGACGGTTAGTGCCCGAGGCCGTGAGGCGGCGGCCCCGCAAGATGCCGCGGCTGGTGCCGGAGGCGGCGGGGCGCCCGGTGGTCGTCCACCTCTTCACTTCGGCGGCGGCGGCGGCGGTGGCGAGGGGGGAGGCATGGGAGAGGGGGAGCTGCGGGTTGGGCTTGGGGATTTTTCTTTTTCTTTTCCTCGTTCAGTTTTATTTTTGCGTTTTCAGTTGTTTATCAGAAGGGAAGAGTATGCGGCTCCGTCCGTGTGTGGGGGGCCGGGGGTTGGACGGTTGGTACTTCCGTGGGAGAGGCAGCGGCTTGGTTATGAGCAGACCGCGGTTATTTCGGTTTGAGTTTCCGTTTTCTAGGTTATTTTTTATTATTTAATAATTTTGTTTTTTTGGTTTTTTGTTTTTTAGGTTTTTGTCGGTTTTTTTATGTATTTGTACTGTCTGTAAGGTTAAACTGTTTTTCTATTTTTAAATTTTTTTTAATTTAATTACATCAAATAAGTTACTGTCAGTTACAGTGTGTTTTTCAACCAGCTACAGTACTTTTTAGCCATAAGCTACTCAAAATAAGTCCTTTTGAGCAGGACCATTTATAGACCGTACAACGTAGCATAACATAGATCTGGTCTAGCATGGTCGGTCCAAATAATCATATACTTGCCTTTTGACCTAAGCACAGTAAAGAGAGGGATCCGACCATGTGTTAGGTCGGTCCGAGCTTGCTTAGCCAAACATATCATTAATAGTCCGTTGATTTTACTATCAATTACAAGTAATTTTACTGCTAATCACAAATAATTTTACTACTAGTCACTTATCTAAGTATTTTTATTAACTATTATGAGTAAATTTATTGCTAGTTGTAAGTAATTTTACTGTCAACTCACTCGTCTGCGTTCAGAAGGGTGCAATAAGCCTAACACAAGTAATTTTACCATCAATTATAAATAATTTTATTACACTATCACAGGAAAAGATACTGTATATACCGTATTAAACTAGCACGATTATTTATTGTATATCGTACCGTGTCTCGCATCAACATGAATACATGATTAGCTCGCCCGTTCGGCCAGATCTTACGTGGACGGAATAGCTTGCTGCGGCATGTGCCATTTGCTAGTAGGGCCTAATGGTTAATGTTTTAAAGAGTCGTTGCTTTTTGTACTTGATGAATAGTGTAAGAAAACAGTTTTTCAACCACCGTAACATGCTAGCTAGCCTGACATGACTTAAAAGAGGGTCATTTTACGGTCGCTGTGTTGCGGCTATTTTTAAAGTTGCTACGAAAAAGTAATTGCGGGTCTGTTCTTTTCGGCTGTGGTTTTTGGTTTTTGGCTGAAATTTTGACTGTTTACAGTACAGATTACAGAGAGACAGATACTCACTTGAGATTTTGGCTGGTACAGATGTTAGGCTTTTAACGTGTAGATCGTTTAACTTGTAAATCCCGTCTTGGGAAAATACTCTGTTTGAAATTTAGGTACTGTAACAAAAGTCAAAAGTCGCCAGCTTTTGACTTAAAAGAACAGACCCTGTGTGAAGAATCAACCAGGTTGTTTGTTAAACCATGCAAAAGTTATATAAATTATGTTATCCGATGGTGGCTCCTCTCATTTGTCCTGTTATTAGGAACACAATAATACATGTGTTTGCATCTTGGTTTAAAAAGAAGCAGGTATGCAAAACACCAAAATAGATGAAAGTGGTTTTGCCAAACGAAATCGTCATTTATCATCAGTGATACCAAACAGAGACTTCAATTTGGGGACGAGATAAAATTTAATGGGTTTCGTTAAACAGCATCCGAATATTTTCTTTCTAACTATCATTCAAATTTAGGATTGTTGAATTAGAGATCCAATGCAATAAATTATCCCCCCTCTTGAAAAAAAATCTCACTCCTTTAACAACACAAGGGCCCGTTGATCTCTAATCCAAGGGTTATAAATTTGGGTAATAGTTAGGAAAAAACATCCAGGTGATGTCTAAACACTCCCAAATTCAATTGACACGTCCCGTAGGCGCTAGTATGTATTATACTCTTGTACATATTTTGTAATTATTTACACGTCCTCAGTGTTACTGATGTTTTTGTAAAGTTCTTGTGCATTTCCTATACTTTTTTTTTGGATGATAATGCTCTTCTCAGTTGCCCATGGAATATCAATGATGAGGTAGGCATGTGTGAGGCGATAGACTAGGGGCCAGGGTGGAGATCCCGTGTGTGTTGTCATGTTTATACATTTTGTATTTTTCTTGTTTGCTCTCAGTGTTTTTGCAAAGCTATTTATTTTCTTACGACTCGGGTAGCAAGGCTAGGGGCAGAATTGTAAATCTATCAGACCATCCTAATTTTGCATATTTTGATTTTTAGGGTTTTGTTAAATATTATTCGGATGTTTTCTTGTTAACTATTATCCAGATTTAGAATTGTTGGATTAAAAATCCAATGGCTATGAATTCTCTCTCCTCCTTCTCCTTGAAAAAATCTCTCCCCTAAAAACAAGAGGCCCCTTGATCTCTAAGAGCATCTCCAACAATCCCCGTAAAAACCCACCCCAAAAGACACCTTTTAGGGGCAGCCCAAAAAATTTGTTAACCTATTTTAGTCCCCTCCTCCAACAGCTCCCCTAAATATATCCTAATGGTATTTTGAATCTGGCCCAACATTAACTACCGGCCCATTTACTTTGCTCGATATCTAATTTTGATCGTGAGCGATCCTGGAGAGTCTGTGTCCAAAACGGAATGAGTGTTCTGAACTCAAACCGGATACAAAAGATATGGCATGAGTGTTCTGAACTCAAACGAAATATGGCATGAGTGTTCTGAACTCAAAAGATATGGCATGAGAGTCTGTCCAAAACGGAATACAAAACCAAGTCTGTGTCCACTACGGCACAAAAGATATGGCATGAGTGTTCATCATCAAACCGGATACGGATAGCTAACTGAAAACGGAAAGCATTGTACAGAAAAACGAAACATAAACCAAGCTATATTATCCAACATCAGCCATCGCAAGGACGTCGCCGGCGCCCGCGCCCGATTTCGATCTCCCGAGGCTGCTTCAGTTTGGTGCGTCCTTGTAGATACGTGAACTATGAGCGGGCGCAAGTCTTTGTTGCAACAAGTACTGGACTCGTCCTCATCGGATGATGATGATGATTTCTTTATCTAGTCCGCATCTATAATTCATACGTATTATACATCCATGAGTGCACCTAAACAGGGTGGTTCTGTTCCTGGGCATAAAATTGTTCGTCGTAAGAGACAAGAAGGACACCAAAAATTATATGAAGATTATTTCTCCGATGATCCTACATATGGACGAGAATTCTTCAGACGTAGGTTCGTATTGTGTCATGTTTACTGTTTAATTTAAATATTTTAGTTACTATTGATTGTAATATTTTTGTATTTATTTGCAGGTTTAGAATGAGCCGACCTTTTTTCTTGCGTATAATGAATGCGGTACAGGATCATGATGAGTATTTTGTGCAAAAAAGAAATGCAGCTAATGTACTTGGATTAAGTTGTTTACAGAAGGTAACAGCAGCACTTCGTATGCTAACTTATGGGGTATCAGCTGATTCCACAGATGAGTACATTTGTATTGGAGAGAGTACCGCTATTGAGAGTATGAGATGGCTTGTCATTGCAGTTGTTCAAATATTTGAAGATGAGTATTTGAGAGCGCCAAATCAGAAGGATACGGCTCGCTTACTGGCAATAGGAGAAGAAAGAGGGTTTCCAGGAATGTTAGGATCCATAGATTGTATGCATTGGAAATGGAAGAATTGTCCTACAGCATGGCACGGTATGTATTCTGGACATGTCAGAGTGCCAACTATAATATTAGAAGCTGTTGCTTCTAAAGACCTGTGGATTTGGCACGCTTTTTTTGGTTTACCGGGATCACACAACGACATCAATGTTCTTCAACGCTCTCCACTCTTTGCAAAATTAGCTGAAGGTCAATCACCTGAAGTCAATTATACAGTCAATGGTCATGATTATACAATGGGGTACTATCTTGCCGATGGAATTTACCCATCATGGGCAACATTCGTGAAGACCATTTCTCAACCACAGGGCAATAAGCAAAAATATTTTTCCAAAGCACAGGAGGCAGTCAGAAAGGATGTCGAGCGAGCCTTCGGAGTTTTACAGGCTCGTTTTGCCATAATTCGAGGTCAAGCTCGTTTATGGGATCAAGAGACATTAGGATACATTATGAAAGCTTGTGTTATCATGCATAATATGATTATAGAGGACGAGGGTGATGTAGATGCAGAAGAACATTTTGACTCTGAAGATGAACATGTCCGAGCTTCTCATAACTATACTGTTGATCTTATGGAGTTCATAGAGACAAGGAAAAAATAAGAGACAAAGAAGTTCATCATCAACTACGAGAAGACCTAATAGAGCACCTATGGCATCTTCAAAAGTCTTTCCACTTTGATTTCTTCCTTCAATTGCAGCAAAGCTCCCACAAAACTTATTGACACACTCTTGAATCACTGTCCACCGATGTGATAGAGAATTTGGAGTACGATCTAATACAACATCCTTTTCACAAATGAAGGCTTCATGTACCCTTCCAATATGCCGCACGCTTTTGATTTGTTCCTGGAATTGGATCTGTACTGGTGTTCAACCAAGCTTTCACGAGTATTATATCTTCATTTTCGCTGAAGTTCTTGTTCCTACTTTTTGTGCTCCCTTTTGTTGTGGGAGTAGGTTCAGGTTGCTCTTCCGGAGGGCTTCCTGTGCCATCCCATCCCATTCCGACATTTCCTGGACTCTGGTTCATCAAACCCATAAAATAGCCCTGTCCCTCCATTGCAGAAAATGCCTATTAAAATAGTACAGAACAGTTAGCATTTCAAGAAAAGAAAACACTAAATCGTGCTCACAAATCTTCACAGGTACTAACAATGATCACAGATACAATTAAATGACTAACACAAGATCACGGCACCATAGTAGATAACAAATAAACACAAATTCTAGTATTAAACTACTGCAACATGCACATTGAGCAAACTGGAAATAACTAACAGAGCATAATCACAAATTCTCAGATCACATGCATACATCACAAATAACATTTCACAGTGAGCACAAGCATCCATCACAGTGCATAATTCCCATCACACATATCATGAGCAGTTAAATTGAGCAGTAAATGAAGAACAACAAAGAGAGAGGGAGAAGAAGCAGAGATAGACCGAGGAGAGTAGAAGCAGCAGAGGGCTGAGGCTGTCGGTGAAGTGGATGCAGGCGATGTCGATGAAGTGGTGGCCGGCGGCGGCGCTCGTTGTAGAGGAAGAAGCCGTGGATGCTGTGGATGGAGACGGGGTCCCGGTCGCCGAGGTCGGTGTCGGTGGCGATGAGATCGGCGGTGGATGCGGTGGTGCCGAAGGAAGAGATGGGGAGAAAAGCAATATGGGGCAAATGAAGAAGTGGATGCAGGTGGCGCACTGGAGGGAGGCTGTAGGGAGCGGCGGCGTTGGCCCGCGGTGCGGGTGAGAAGGCAGAGAAGGGGACTGGCGGCGCAAGGGCAGAGGATGAAGGGGGAGACCAAGGGAGAAGAGGAGAGGAGAGAAGTCGCGGCGGCCGGAGGTGGTGAGTGGTGGCGCCGGTGGAGAAGGGAGGTGGATCCGCAGAGGGGAGAAAAAGGACTGCGGCGATGTGGATGGAGACGGGGTCCCGGTCGCCGAGGTCGGTGTCGGTGGCGATGAGATCGGCGGTGGATGCGGTGGTGCCGAAGGAAGAGATGGGGAGAAAAGCAAGATGGGGCAAATAAAGAAGTGGATGCCGGTGGCGCACTGGAGGGAGGCTGTAGGGAGCGGCGGCGTTGGCCCGCGGTGCGGGTGAGAAGGCAGAGAAGGGGACTGGCGGCGCAAGGGCAGAGGATGAAGGGGGAGACCAAGGGAGAAGAGGAGAGGAGAGAAGTCGCGGCGGCCGGAGGTGGTGAGTGGTGGCGCCGGTGGAGAAGGGAGGTGGATCCGCAGAGGGGAGAAAAAGGACTGCGGCGCACTGGAAAGGACGGTGTCGCGGGAATTTTTTTCCCAGCACGCGTGACGGCGGGAGCGAGGATACGGGACCCCTGAAAGTTCCCGATTTCTACCTGGGTTTTGGGAGAGTTTTGGGGGAATAGAAATAGGGGGTGTTTAGGGGAGTTGTTGGAGAAGACTTTTTACACAATTTCCTAATAATTTGATTTAGGGGAGATTTAGGGGATTGTTGGAGATGCTCTAATCTAATGGGCAAAATTTTAGATAATACTTAAAAAAGCATTCAGATAATATGTAGACACTCTTTTTTTAAAAAATGTATTCTTTACCGCGACCATCCTAAGAGTCCCGTCGGAGACGGCCGGACAGCATGTGCCACCGCCGCGCGGGCCCAACCTCCAGCGTCCGGCGCACCGCCGTTAATAAATTCGCACATCTAGAGACCACTCTCCCCGTCAACAAACTCGACCAAATCAAGAGAGGCTTCGAGAGGGCCCCGTTCGGGAGGCGAAGAGGGCGGGATGGGGGCGGCCGAATCCGTGGCGGAGACCTCCATACACGAATTCACTGTCAAGGTACGAGGATCTCCTCGCGAAATCACAATTCTTTGCACGATTTTCCCGGCTTCTTTTCCCAAATTTTTGGGGGATTTTTGGGAGCAGGATTGCAGCGGCAAGGAGGTGAGCCTGGGGAGCTACAAGGGGAAGGTTCTCCTCGTTGTTAACGTCGCCTCCAAATGGTATCGTCTCTTCTCCTTGGCCGTTGATAGAAAATTTTGCCATATCTTGGCGTGTCAAGCACTGAAAATGCTGTTCTTGATGCCATCAGCGGGTTCACGGAGAGCAACTACACGCAGCTGACAGAGCTTTATCAGAAGTACAGGGACAAAGGTCAGTTTCTGTTGTTGGTTTATTGTCTAAATTATGCATCTCTGATCTCTGTGGCTATTAGCATGCCCGAATGACCAAGAAAGATTGTAGTTGGCGTTCGAGCAATGCGTATAGATGCTTGTCGAACACTAGGGTGTAATTTTACTGGAAGAAGTGGGGTTGGAATTGGCTGATGCTATTCGTTATTCATGGAAGATCAACTGGCTTCTTCAATTTACCAGTAGCCCCTTTCCCTCTCGTGAATCTTGTGTTGTTTGTCAGACATCTTGGAATATCTAGGTCTCCAGGTTCATCTGGGGCTGCTGCATAAGAAGCGCATGGCCCATAGTATATGCGTATGAGTTCGTCGTGTTAACTGATCAAATAGGAGCGGTGTTGTGCCTTTTGTTTCCTGGAGTGTCGATAGGCAATAACGAGAAAATTATTCTGCATCCAAAAGTCATATATCATCATAGCATCTCTGTGCCTTAGAACCGCTTTGAGAGATGAGAGGGGTTATATGAATAGTTTTGCCTCATTATATTGGTAGGTTGAAAAAAATTCAGAGGAATAAAGATCCATTTGTTACAATTTTCCTAGGATAATATAGCCTGGTAATTTTAATGTAAACACATCTTAAGGGACCATTTGGATAGATAAGGATTGTTCTAACTTCTATACACATTTTAGAGCTAAACTAAGGGTTTTAAAAAAGACAGAGGAAATTCCTTTTTCCAATATGCAGGATTAGTTCCACCCAAAATATCCCAAAGAGATTTGCTTCCTTCAGGCTTCCCCCAAATTTCTTGAACAAGGCCTAAATTTAAGGAAAGCATGACAGTTAGTTATCAGCCACTTAATATTTTTCTTGGCCAACAACCATGTTTTCATCTTTAATTGCACATTGCCAAATGGGACTTCTCGTGTTTTCATCTAAGAAATAGAATAAATTATTGCCATTATATTAGCTTCATTCCTTAAAAAGATTTTGCATTTCAAGCATTTGTTGTGAGGTTTAAGCATGGCAATACTTAAACCTGGGCACTGTTATGGGAAATAAAAGTGCATAACTGAGCTCAATGCTGAATGCATAACTAACAATCTGTCATCACAACAGTTATGATGACAGATTGTTAGTTATGCATTCAGTATTCAGCTCAGTCATGCACTTTTATCGAATATTACTTTGCCATAAGTTCAGTATATAGGTAATAGATGAATTGGCTATTACATTTCTAATTACATAATTTGGTTTTATTTGGATAGGTTATTCCATTAATCTGTTAAATAATCTACAGATCTTCTTAGATAAGACAAAAACTAACTTCATTTACTTCCAAATGGTCAGACTTTGAGATATTAGCATTCCCCTGCAACCAGTTCTTGCGACAAGAGCCAGGCACTGACCAGCAGATAAAAGACTTTGCTTGCACAAGATTTAAAGCTGAATATCCAGTTTTTCAGAAGGTAAGAACAATCTGCCAGACCTGCTTGCTTGTCGAGAAGCTTCTCATCCTTTTTTGACTAATGAATGCTCAGTCAGAGTCACTTATTCATGGTACTTATAACATTATCTATACCTCATTCATCCTGATTTCTAAACGATGACATTGAAACAATATGGAGAGGTCATATCTCATGTGGTACAACATATAGCAAGTTTGGATCTGAGGTCATGTGTCAAAATAAAATGTTAACATGGAGAGGCATTGTTTTTGTTACTTGTACATAAGTAGACAAATTTTAGTTGCTTTAGACAAAAGCATATTAAAGATGTTATTTGCATATGTATCTTGCCGACATATTATCAGCTTTGGCCAGAGTTTCTTGGAATGGGATATCGTTAATAGCCAAACATACCAAATTGCAGGAATACTTGTTTTGGGGAAAAGCTGGTCACTTTTTGAAGTTTGAATTTGCAGGTGCGTGTAAATGGCCGAGATGCTGCACCAGTTTATAAGTTTCTGAAAGCTAGCAAACCTGGATTGTTTGGATCTAGAATCAAGTGGAACTTTACCAAGTTTCTTGTTGATAAGAATGGGAAAGCCATTAACAGATACTCAACTACAACCAGTCCGTTGGCAATTGAGGTCTCTCTCTCTCTCACACACACACACACACATTTTGCACTGTTTTCTTATGCATTGGTTTCGAATTTGCAGAAAGACATCCAGAAGGCGCTTGAGAGTTAGATCTGCTACCCTCTCCCACTTGCAGAAATAGGCACCTGCGAAAGTATCCCGTTGTAATATTTAGACCGCAGCGTTTCTCAATAGTAAACATGTGTAATATTTCCCCTGGTTTCACATCTGTGCTTTTTTTCCTGAGACGTGCTGATTGTATTTGTGATTTTCATTTCTGTGAGTAGATGTTGACTAGCTACCATTTTCTCTATGCTCTCCTACAGCTTGTTTTTTTTTTCTGTGGAGAAACTTGGGACATTGCTCCACACTATGTAATATTTTGATGAACTGGAATTACAGACAGTTTAAGGTTTGTGTTTGCGCTCATTCCGTTCCTTTTTAATGCTTCATGACTTGAAGGGTCATGTATTCAGTAAAGTTGGTCCATAGGGTAGAGACAAAGTCGGATTTGGCACTGTTACGCACGGTATTTACAAAACTAGACGTATGCGCATCGTATTTGTAAAAATAGCACTTATGCTATCCGATAGACGAGCGGCAGCGTCACTAACCGTATGCGTACCGTATTTACAAAAATAGCACTTCTACCGTCCAGTGGGCGAGCGGCAGCATCGACGAGGCGACATGTGGCGAGGCCGCCAGCGGCAGGCAGTCTGCCACCCGGTGGGGGGGCGGCAGGCAGGCCTGTCATCCGATGAGGAGGTGATATGTGATTAAGCCAGCTGATTAGCCAGTTTAATTACCTATCCTAATTTTTTTAGTTTAATGTTTGTTTGAATTTTTAAATATATCAAATGAGCTCAAAAAATTAATAAAATTATGTACAGCCTGCTGACACAACATACTTCACAGTATGATTTTTGGGTAAATTTATCCGTTGTGAATGTTGCTCAAAAATTCATACAATTTTGATATTTGTATGAGTTTTTACATATAGCAAATGAGCTTTAAAAGTTATAAAATTTTATGTAAAGCCTCCTAACACAGTCATAGCTACATATAAAAGTAGTGTCGTTATTCGGAGTCAAAAAGTTAAAAGGGCAAAAGAGGCATTTGCTAAAGACAGTTAGCAAAATTGAAGGGTGAAGAGAAAACACTCCAAGGGTTTATTGACAAGCTCAAAGGTGCGCTCTTCATAACTACTAGTCATTTGCCAAAGGGTGATATGTCAAGCAAATGTTATTGAAGATGCTACTTTTCAACGGATACCTTTTATGTTAAAGTAAGACTTTCTATACTATGCAGAGCAAAAGAGATTGACAGAGAAGGCAGAGGAAGAGGAGCGCTTAAGAAAAGAGAAGGAAGAAAAGAGAATGAAAGAAGAAGCAGAAAAACATGCCGTCGATGAAAAGAAAACACCGGATGCCTCTCAAGAAGTAGATCTGATGAAACTAATGAGAATGCTCAAGAAGATGAAAACAAGGTTGACATTTCTTTCTATATATTGGTTAACCTCCTGCCCACCTTTCCTATGTGGATTACTATCACCTTAGTCTGAAGAACTATCATCCTCATCCATAATATCTGAAATTGACCTAAGTTGGTTGTTAGCATGTCGAGCATGTCTAATATGATGGTAGCTTTGTACTTATTAAGTTATTATACTTGGGAGTGAACCACCACCCTTCAAATGATTCTAATGTATTGACTCCTCAAACATTCACATAAGTAATGAAGAAATCAATGTTTCTTGTAGCTTTTATAATTCCTCCATCATTCAGCATGCCCAATAAAAAAAGTAAAACCTTAAATTGTTGGTTTAGTTTTAGGGTTTTGAACTAAATGACCAAACTCTGGTTGCAAATGTCATATGCATATACACATCAAGAAAACAGATACTCCCAATGTACCTTGGAGATTGGAGGCTCGATTAAAGCTATTTACAAGTATTTTGTTGAATCACGGTTCACCCAAAATGCCTATATGACTAAAGAACATACAAATGATGACCAATGTGGAATATATACTGTAGTAATCCTCACATCCGAGAAATAGGCACTTACTAGCGACTTGTTTAATTCATTACTGTAAAAAAGATCTTTAATATTATGTTGTTATTCCTGTTGAACATAGTTAGCTGAACATCATGATGGACATGTCACAGACCATGACAATCACGCACCAAAAAGCGAGACATCTGTTGAGCAGGTATAATTTAGTTTTGGAATTACAAAATCAAAGTTCTAATTGTTCACATTTCATTATGAAAATTGCTCATTCTTATATGTAAGGTTTCTATGTCAGCATGATCCTGAAAGCAAAGATGAGAATAGCATTAAAGTGCCACAGGAGGATACATCCGCAGCACATACCAAAGAGCAGGTGGTGTAATAACTGCTTTACGCATGACTTGTGTCATTGAACTTGTTTAACATTTTTTCTTTGCTATTTAGAAGCAATAGTAGAGAACTAGATATTAATTTTGTGATTTTCTCCCTTCCAGGGGTTGAACCTGTATAAAAAACAATTGTGCATTCCCCTCTCTTATAACTCATAAACCAACATTTTCACATTTCCTCTTCAAAAATGTTTAACCCTTTGCCCTTTTAGTGCTCCCATCTTGTAGACATCCCTCCAATTGGCTGAAAGCTAATAGCCCCAAAAACTAATTAGCTATTGGGAGTTGAGCCATATGATGGGAGATGGGTCATATGGATCCACATAGTGACAACTCTTGTAATCTACTAATTAGGTATTATGATCCTAGGAAATGATTTCAAGGCAAAGGATGTCATAACAATTCACGTAACATTCTCTTTGTCGATTAGGCAGGATGGGATGGTGATGGTAGCTTCAGCCAGTAGGGGGCGATTAGTTGATAGGAGTTCAAATTGGCAACTTAAAAATTGCAAGGCGTAGTGTTTCAGCAGCAACATGAGGTTTGTAGCCTTCACACATAGCCACATAGAGAATCCTTCAAAATTTCAACAAGGCATCAAAACTAGCCTTGCAGCTCATTGAGGCCGCAAGTGTCAAGGTAGGGACCATCTGCCACTTCTTTGCTATATTAAAAACTACAATGGCTTCAATGGGTTCTTAACGTACAGATTATCAGGCATTGTTTAGTGCTCCTAGGGTGTAACAGAGGTGGAGTTTTTGCTGTTTTTGGAACAAATATCTCTATCTATACTAATATAAAAAGTGTCTTCCTTATGGCAACATTTAGGGGATTGGAGAATGCCATAAAACTATAGTTTTTATGTTGCTCTCACTTAACACTAGTGTATCTCTAGCATAAACTAACGCAGAGCTTAGAAGAACGACAAATCAATGATCTGGTCAATAATCCTTACCAAATCAACGATTTGGTCAATAATTCTTGCCATTATGGTTGTAGAAACTGTTATTGTTGGCACGGCATTTTTTAGCACTTGGTGCTTATATATGACAAAAAAACTTGTGATCTTGTTATCTTAAAGCCAACGTCAAGTTCATCATGAGGATCTCAGTTTCATGGATTCGCTAGCACTCGACAAATGAGTATACCAGAGGGAGTGGTTTAGAATGAATGGGTAGAACATACATGATATATGATATTTGCTATAAGCTTTATTTTTCATTGCAATGTATAAGTACAGGACTAGTATCTTATTAAGCTCGATAGCCAGCCAACTTAACACTTCTGGTAAGACGTCTTTAGGTCGGATTGCATGACAACACATAGAAGAAATTTTTGACGGGTAGGAGGTCAGATTGCACAAGAGCGGAAATATTTGGCATGTACACAAGTTAGGCCAGAGCGCACAAGAAATAGAATTCTTTGGCAAGATGATGACAGCGAACGGTCTCAGAACTGAAGAGAAGAAGCATCCCCATAAGGCAACAAAACTGCTCGCTATCTGGCAGCAATTGGCTCTGTTTAACTTGTATTAACCACACCCAAAAGACAAGAACAAAAAATACAACCCTTTTTTTTACCGAGAGAGGTAGGAATAATATCACAGCGCACTAGCTGAACTTTCCCCGGAATTCGACGATGCATGCAACAACTGCGTAAGAGCATGCGCGTCAAATGTTGTTCCCTTGCATCTCTGTCTTCACTACGCTACTCATGCCTGAGAACTACTGAACTGTTCAGTCACACAGGACGACAACTAGTAGAAAAATTGCAAAAAATAGGGCCACTGGCAGTGAGGCTGCATGAGAGTGAACAAAAGAAAACATATGATTGTGATGTTCCACCCCCAAGAAGAACACGGTGGTAGCTGCGAATCCGCCAAACGAATGCCCCGGGGGGGCGATCAGACTTTATCATAAGCATTCTCCTGCTGCTGGAGCGTGCCCTCCGAACTGCTGACCGCGGCCAGCTTTTCAGCCAATCTTTGCTCCAGTGCCCTTTGACCCCTTTCTCTGCAGTTAACCAACAGCAGTCAAACAAGAATGAGTTGCCTGGGAGCACAGCATTTTCAGCTACGCAGTGCAAGCGGAAGCAGCGCAGTAAGCAAGGCATAGGAAAAGTGCATGATTTATGCTCTTCCCTCCATAACAAAAAGGCAACAGGAGCATAAATCCTGCACTGACTTTTGAGTATTTCCCAAGCTTTGTGAAGATACAGTTCGATGAAAGCAACAGCATATGGTCACTATTATCAACGGTTGCGCACATGGACTGGATATGGATAGGGTGAACAGGAAAAGGAAGCCCGCACCTCCTCCGGTTTGCCTCAATGGAGTCTGAACCAGGCAACAGTCCATCAAATGTTTGATCTTTGCCTTCAGATCTTTCAGATCGTCCACAAACAAGTTTATGAAATATAGAAGCTATTGGGTCCAAAATTGGCCTACATGTTTTGATAGATCAGCAAGAATGTCTTGTTAAATATGGTAAATGGGTCCAAGAAATTCTCGCAAGAATTAGAATGAGAAAAAAAAACATCTGGGCTCATGAATCCAAATATAGAAGGCCAGAACTATTTATTTCGGGCATTTTTTTGTCCTGTTTAGCTGGTTTAAAAATGTTGAATTATAACTCTTTATATATAAAATAATCCATGAAAACATTTCCAAGAACTCTTTGCAGAACTCCTAGAAATTGTAGGAAAATAGGTTGATGAACTAATTTCTGCTATATGGCTATGTGAATTGCGAGGAACCAAGTGTCAAGAACCATTTTAAAATTCTTTTGAACTCTTATTTTATATGATTTTGAAAGTATAGCTGAATGATATCTTTAATCGAAAGAATAATTCCATGAACTTTATATACATCAGGGATTTACAAATTGGACCAACAAACAAGTTTATTGTAAGGGGTATTCTGAAAATTTTCAAGTATTTGCAGAAATATTATGTGATTGCTTTGGGCTTCATATGGTTTACAGAAAATGTACAGTTGTCAAGATCACTTGGGAAAAATCAGTACCTCAAAAATTCAGGGAAGAAGCTTGAGAATGAGAATTCATCACTTGGGTCCCCTTTTAGGCCTGCTTCTAGCCTCTTTTGGAAGTAACGCAGGTAAACCCAACTCATGTAGATGCCAAATAGTATCGTTGGAAGGTATGACATTGATTCCTTCAGGAAGAAGCTTACAGCAACTGAGATAAGTGCAACAAGAGACGGAATCCACTGAGAAAAATAGTAAACAGGAAAATGACGCGTCAGGAAACCCTTAAGGAGAATGAAAATTGGATACCAGATTGGACGAATTTAGTAACAGATGTGGACAAACACCTTTGCCTTAATCTTCAACACAAAAAGATTAAGCTCCTGATCAGGTAAAATTTGTTTGATGCCCACCAGGAATCCTGAAAGAACTCCATAGAACCCAGAAAGTGGTGTGTAACTGCAGAATCAAATAGGTTCAATGTCAAGATTCACGAGGTAAAGAACAACTAAGTTGGAAAAGTAATTCATTCAAGAAATAATACAAAGATCCAATATTAAAAAAAGACCAGAAAAGTTCTATTGCTGCATCTCCACTAAAACATTGCTGCCGAACAAGCTAGATTACCCCGGTGCTGTCGTATTAATTACTGATCCTACTAGGAGGTAAAAGGGGAGGTAGAACCAGCATTTCAAGTTTTCAAGTAAGTGAGCTAGTCAACTCATTTCAAAGAATTCAAGCATGGTTGAGCAGAGGAGCCGCACATTTATTGGTTCAATCTGCATGATGCGTGTCTAGCAATATTTCTATTAATGCACTCCTCAAAATATGCGACATTTACAAAATAGTTTCAAGATGCAGCAGTGTTGTTTTCTGTCAACATGAGTGATGTTTTCTTTCTGCGACAAGCTGCAGCTAATATCCAAAAAGTATTTTACTGGTAATATATTACAGAATTGCGTACTTACAGGTAGATCTCCTGCTGTGTTATGTAGTAAAAAACAATAGCAGTTACGAAGACACACACTGAAGTTGAGAGATTGACAATAAAAATGAACTTCAGTAACTCCTTAGAACCCCATAAAGGCTCCAACAACCTCCCAAATAGAAGCAGACCAACTATGCTGACAATCACCTGGAAGCGCATCATATGTGTCAGATAAGGTTGAGTTGCACTATGCAGTAGGTAAAGAATATTCATGACATCGTGATGTGATATAGTGTCCAAGGTTAAAAGAGTGTAACAGAACTGAGCAGACAAGGCTTCCCTAAAGAATGGGGGACCAACACATAACATCATGACAAGACATTCCCCTTATTTTAACATACACATAAAGCAACATATGAACATGCTCATCAGATAGTTCACAGGCATACAGGGGAAAATACCATGGACAGTGGATTATAATATATTAGCATCTTTTATCATTTTCTAACATGTTAAAGTTCACATAGTTTGTTTCTATTTTGGTCAGAAGAAGCAAATGGCAAAACCAAATAGAATGGTATCCCACCTTATTTAAGTTCAACAAAACCTAACGTTCTTTTAACAAAAGTGACACCCAACCAACCAGGCAATGGGATCGTGCTCAACATCACTCGGCAAAATTACTTCCACTACCATTTTGTTACATTTCCATTCTTTATTTTTCTCAAGATCTAGCTTCATAGGGAAAACATCAAGACAAATGTGGATACTCAAGAAAGGGAAATTTGATTATGGCAAACAAACTAGGAGTACAAAATAACAAGTCAGAACGCATGCTCTGGATATATGTCAAGAGCGAAACTTACCCCTGGAATTGTTTGCTCAATATAACCAGCAGTTACAAGGTTCCAAGCAAATGGGATTGTCCTGTAGATAGACACATTTAATTAATCACTTGGAAACAATCGTCCCGATCATCCACTTTCATTTCATGAAATGGTATAATAAATATCTTAATAAGTTATATACTATACATTACTGTAGTTAGATATTTGCCATTGCAATACTGTGTTTAGATATTTGCCATTGCAACTGAATGAATAACAGGGGTGGAGGTATGTATTAAGTTCACCACATGAACATTTAAATTTTACATCAAGACACCAATTAAACGCGACTGAGGCCTCGTTTGGCACAGCTCTAGCTCCGAGATCTATGCTGGATCTGTAGTTTGTTGACAAAATTAAAGTGATTTAAATATTTTTATTTAATATATAATATAAATGAAATGAGTCATGTAAATGCACTTAACATGCTTGCAACTCTAGATCCAGGATTTCCTAGAGCTACAGATGACCAGCTCTAGGAAATCTACAGATTTCCTAGAGCTAGAGCTCTGTCAAACGGGGCCTGAGCACCAACTGCATGTAGTAGTACTGAAATTTCTCCCAATGGTGGCAGAACCCAACTGGTGTTAGATTAATCTGGTGGGTTTAGGATGACGAGTGGCACCTGGAGGGAATAAGCGCGAGGTAGGTGGCAGCTGAAGGAAATAGCTGGATTAAAATGTGGCCGAGGAACAGGACGACGGCGAGGCCCTTGCACAGCTTGGTGAACCCTGTGAAGGATCTTCCGCCCTGCATTAGCGAAACCAAACAGACACTAGTTAGCTACGCAAGTTTAGTCATCGTTACAACGAGGAAATACTATGACACACGGTATCATCCCGCTGCCCAATCATTGGTAATTTGGAAAACAGTAAGCTGATCGTTCGAGATGGGACACGAGGGAATGGATGCGAGCAATTCGAAGAGCGCGCACGCCCGATCCGAAGGTTCTAGGATCCTAGGCGAGGGGAAGTGGTAGATCACCACACGGATTCAATTACGCGCGCGGGGACACACAGTCAGAGAGAGAGAGAGAGAGAGAGAGAGAGAGAGATGGTGGCGGTGCCCTACCGCTGCGGGGAGCGACGCAGAGGAGGGGGCGGGGGCGCTCATCCTCGCGGCGGCGATGTCCCTCCCTCCCCGACCCCAACGCCCTCGTCGACGTCACCGGCGGCGGCTCGGGAGGGGATCCAGCCAGCGTCCCACGGATCCAATCCGCGGTGGCGCTAGTGCCGTTGCTAGCGGCGACGATCTCGCCGTCGTCGCCCGTGGCCGGCGAGGAGAGAGAGAGAGAGAGAGAGAGAGAGAGAGAGAGAGAGAGAAAGAGAGAGGTGGGGCGGGAGAGCGGAGGAGGTGGAGCGAACGGGTGGGCTCGAGCGAGCTCCTCCTGGGTTTTATGGTTTTGGTTTCGCTGCCGAGGCGCTCGGGGCCATTACTTACGCGGATTAATTACAAGTGGAGCAAGATTTGATGGTCCGTCGGGATTTGGTCGTGGGTGCTTGGTTGGCTCCGACTCCAATACGCG
This sequence comes from Dendrocalamus latiflorus, assembly GCA_017311315.1. NCBI lineage: Eukaryota > Viridiplantae > Streptophyta > Magnoliopsida > Poales > Poaceae > Dendrocalamus > Dendrocalamus latiflorus. The sequence goes on along the minus strand of CM029651.1, from coordinate 35,773,956 downwards.
CCTCCGCCTCTTGTCACACTACAAACTAGACTGATAGGCGCGGCGACACACCGCGCCAGCCACCGTGTGCACCGAAGTAAAAGGGGCGATAATTCGTGAGGAGTTTTTTTAAAAAATCCAGGGCACATGTGTATTTTCGGAAAAGATAAAGGGTTTTTCGTAAAAACTCAAGGGTCTGTACGTAAGTTTTTTTAAAAAAAATCTAGAGCACATGTGTATTTTCGGAAAAGATAAAGGGTTTTTCGTAAAAATTCAAGGGTCTGTATGTAACTAAACGAGGATCCGTACGTAATTTAGAAAACCGCGGGGCGCCATCCTGTAAATTGGAGGGGCGTTTTCGGGGGAAAAGCGTAAAAAAAACCGACAGGGACCTCTTCGCGAGGAAAAAGGACCTCTTTGCGAGGAAAAAGGACCTGTACGTAATTTTCGGAAAACACGAGGAAACTCCCTCCCCGGCCGTACTGAAATCCCCCGCCACGCGCCGGCCGGAGCGCGCAGGCGGGGGGACGTGGCCGAGCGCCCGCCCAGGCATTCCCCCGGGTATAATGGGGTTTTTTATGACCCTCGATACATGCTATGATTTTTATAAGAAATTTGTTAGAAAAAAACTGTCTTTCGGCCGATACATCCTGTTTCGAACACTGAAATTTCGTAAAATTTCTGCTAAGTCTACATAAACTTATACCGTAGCTACAAACTCAAGAGCTCACGATACCAAAATGTGCATAGATAGATAGATCGCTTCTGTTAATTTTACTGGGACTTACTACTTCCTTGAGAACAAGTTTAATTGGTAGATTCTAAAAACGTAGATATAGAAGAAAAAAAATACAGCAATAGAATAGGAATATACGTGCAAAACAAAGGATCGAAAAACTCAGTATTAAAAGCACAAAGGATTAAAATAATGAGGTTTGAGTGGGTGTTTTGAATATTTGAAATTCCTATGATCTCGTAGGAATGCTACAGCTGAGGAATTCGATCGACTGATTCTCTTAATAAATCAAATACAGGTACAGCGCAAAATCCTAAAGAAATACAGTGGATGGGTCACCCGAGCATATCTCCAAACATAACCCCACCTTTTTCTTTACCAACGTAATAATGTGTTGGTCTATTGCTACATCGTGCCCCGTAAGTAGGGATGGAAACGGATCGGATACGGTCGAATAGTCTCAAATACGAATACGAATTCATATTTTTAAAGCGAATACGAATATGAATTCGAATATTCTCAAATACGGATACGAATATTCTCGAATACGAATACGGATATTTTCGAATATGGATATTCTCGGATACGAATATCGGATAAAACGGATTCCTAGCGATTTTGCCGATTTTTCACCGGTTACCAGTTTTAAACCACCTAAATTCAAATTTTGAATCACAAAATTTGTACGGATTTTTCATAGGTTCTAGAAACGGATCGAATACGAATCGAATAGTCTCGAATACGAATACGGATACGAATATTCTCGAATACGAATACTCTCAAATACGGATACGAATATTTTCGAATACGAATACGAATATTTTTGAATACGGATTTTGCTTACCATATTCGTGTTTTTTCCGGATACGAATATCGGATAAAACGAATTATCCATTACCGTTTTCCACCCCTACCCGTAAGGGACGTCTAAAAGACAAAATTCACGGCGCCCATGAGTGCCAGAGTGACCGCCCAAGGCCGAAGCTGCCAACGCGTTCACACACGATTAGGATCTAGGACGAGCAGAGTAGTCGTGTTGCGGACGGAGCGGGTTTCTCTCGTCTCGTGACATGACGACATGATGGCGCCGTCGAGAGGCATCATCAACTAGCACCGGTAGAGGAGCGCCCGTCCTTGCCCCCGCGTTGTTAGGCTCGAATCACGTCAAGTTCACGGAGAAAACTAGGCAAGATTGGGCGCCGTTTTTTGTGCGTTTTAGGCCGAGCCCAACAAGCTAGCATCAATTTCTGTGTGAAAGCTGAAAACGGCGAGTGACATGCAAGCGCGGGCTGCGGAGCGGCGCATGGTGCGCTTGGAACCTGCAGGCGAGCGGCACCGTGCGTGCTTCCCCACGCTCTCCATCGACAGCTGCCCCTAATCTTACCGAATGACGAGCATTGAATTTTGCTAATATTTTTTTGCTATGATTTTTTATTTTTAACTGGAAATAAATAGTAATAGTTGAGAAATGACTTTTATAAGAAGGGAACGAGTGGTGCAAAGAGTGAGAGATATATATATGCACGTAACGGGAGTAAGAAGAGTGAGGTGGGTGATGCATCGGTGACCCTCTGCCTTATCTTCAGATCGAGACAGTAGCGAGAGGAGTGGAGAAACCGCTTCAAAAAGCCATGTGCTCGTATTGGCTTTTGGTTTTTTAAGCAGAAGACAGAAGAAAAAAAAAACCAATACGAACAGGACCGACGTGGAGCCACCGCCACCATCATGATGTTGGCCAGTGCTGCGCTATCTCCCGAATAGACGCCACACGCTATTCTTGCGCTTCTTCACCTACACCCCATGATGCAGCTATACTTCGTATACCGGCATAGATGATTCCAATTGATTGTAACATTTGTCTTTGTGTACAATGAGCACAGTAGTATTGTGCAGTAGTGGTAGGCCTGTGCATTCGGTTTGTTCGAGAAAATCGACTCGGTATGTACGGTATTTATGGTAAATACAATACGTCACTTCGGTAAAATACGGTATTTTGGAAAACACGGTTCAGTATCAGTAAATCTCAATTTGTTTCGGTAAGATATCGGTACATACCATATTTACCAAAATTGACGCAAATTGCGAACGATATAGCGAGGCAACAATATACTTTGGAGTTATGGAGATTTGACATTTTGACAGAATATCTGCATATGCAATCAGGCATCAACAATTATGCATTATCAATTTATCATTATGCAAGACTAACAACTAACAAGTAAGTGAGTAACAATTTAAGTATACGAATGCCAACTATGCAAATCAAGTGCAACAAGCCAAGTGGAGTAGCTCAACAAGTGACAAGAAGTAACAACCAAGGAGAAGCAACAAACCAGCAACTAACAAGTGAACCTGTAAGTGTTCTCCTTAGAGACTCAACCTTAACCAGACGCCTAGACGGACCCCAGACCAGATGGCACAGACAGACTCACTATCAGTCACTCAGTCTATCATAGAACTATAGAAGAAGTGAAGAACTCATAGAAAATCACATAACAGTAGAATACAATTATACAACACAGCCACCCCTCAATAAAACAATAACATTAACAGATGGCCCTCCAGCTTCCAGTGGAGCAAATGCTTCAACATAAACGACCAACCTCCCAGATAGGTAGATCATATATAGGCTATATTTGGTATGGGATCATATTTCAGATCATATAGTCCTTCGGCAATCTTGAGTGCAATTACTCATCTTTGAATGTAGGACCCAGATTTTACAATCCAGAATCCTCTGTGATTCCACCGCACTATTTCCTGGATTAGTAGATAGTGCTCACAGATATAGAAATGAACATCAAAATACATATCATGCGGAAGCATAAATATAATAGAAGACTTACACATGGGCCTATTAGGCCGAAATTAATAAGATGCAACAGCGGAATCGAAGCACATAGGTGGGACCCTCAGGACATGCCCACAGGCAGCCAACTGGGGGTTCGCGACCTAGCCCTTAACATCTTCATCGTCTTCGCCATCATGACCAAGAGTATTACTGAAGCGTGGTGATCTGATTCTAGATTCTGGATTTGTTATGATAACGAGTGTGAGCACAAACCACCGTGCTCCGCGAGCCAATACACATGATGCAAAAAATAGTATGCATGACTTATCAAAGGAGAGGCTCGGGTTATTTTATTTGCCATAAAATACTTTTAATAGCATTATTATTTAATCATAGTGTTATTGTTGCTGTCTAAAACTCCACACAGCGATTGTCATCATTTACTTAATCCGCCGAAGATACACTTTCTTTACTGATTGCTATCTAAGACTCCAAACAACGAGTGTCATCGATTACTTAATCCACCGAACATATATTTTCTATATTGAGTGCTGTCTAAAACTCCAAACAGCGAGTGACGTCATGTACTGAATCCACCGAACATACACTTTCTATATTGAGTGTTGTCTAAAACTCCAAACAGCGAGTGACATCGTTTAATTTATCCACCGATCAAACAATTCCCCTTGCATTGTCTAAAAATTCTATTAATCAAATCGGGGTTACCAACTCTCATATAATCTAAATTTTTACCACCAACTCATAGATCCGATCTCAGACCAGTTTGATCAGTTCCTTAGTCTAATGGGAATTCAGAATCCTTTATTTTAGATCCACCAATATCTTTTGTATTCTAAATTCCTAACAATCCAATCTTGTAGTTGCTATTTATCAACTCTTCACTTTTGACTCTAAAAATTATCCATCATAATTATTTTTAAATCCACCGATATCATTTATATCAGGACTTTCTAACAATTCAATCCTCTCTGTTTTTGATTCAAAACCATAATTTGTCCTTCCAGTAATCAACCTTATATTCCATCATCTATCTCTAACTAATTCACTAGTATACATCCACCAGGAATATTACTGATCAAGTTTATACTCCAATATTTGTTATCATACCTCCATATTCCCAAAATTTTAATTGACGCCTCTAGTAACCGATGAAATTCTAATAATCCCAATACTGCCAACATCTCCCAATAATTTACATTATTTATCAGTGTCGTAATCCAGCAATTACTTTCGCACTCCTTAATTCTCCAAAATCATTTAATTCATCCATCTAGCCAATCTATTCACTCTACAATCCAATGATAACCCAATACATTTAATTCAGATCCACCAATTTATTTTCCCAGAATTCACACTATCGTTTCCTTTTGATAATCGACACGAAATCCACCAACATCTTTATGTGTTTACTATCAATATCCATCTTCTTTACTCACGACTCTATTTATTCTTCTCTATATTTTATTTTGTAAGGATAAAAGTGTTTTTATTTGAAATATGATACATAAAAATTCCTGAGACCTAGCAGTTTGAACGGAAACATAATGCGTTAAAGAATGCAATAATATTAGCGATCCCGATTCCATCTCCGTTACATAGTTTCTGCACCATATGCTAGACCTTCAGCGTTATAGCTGCTTACATTATCACTGGGACGACACCCAAAGCAACACAAATCAGGGCTTTCCACTGCTCTCCACCTTTCCATTTCCACCCACAAAGTTTTTGAAATAGAACTATATCTGGTTAAGTTCCCATGTCCGCCCTTGACCGTGGGCATGGCTATTCGAATAGTTTTGACTATGCAGAGTTTGCACACTTTACCCACAAGAGACAATTCACTCGTTGCCCCCACACGATTCCTTAGCTGTGCGGTTGAGCAAACCATCATAGTAACCATTCAAAGTACCTCGTCCCTTCTATCATCTCACCCCTATGAGCTTGGTCCGCTTGCGGCAGGTCTCATAGGTTGTGCGGGATGTTCCCCTCCTATGTGCCTAGCAGCCGGCTACCCACACTGCTAGCACGCCGCAGAAGAACTTCACCCTCTGCAGGTGCCCCATTCAAGCCCGCCACCCAGACAGCCACTTGCACTACCTCACCTCCTCCACCAATGATGATGACTTTCAGGGTCCGGTAAATTTACTAAGTCAAGTTGTACTTTACAGACTTGTGGTTGTACTTGTTTTACATAGGTCATGACAAGATTCAGTTCTTAGGGTTATCTAGGCGGTTCTACCACTATCCACACTCTCGTGCACCGCTGCACCATACCCCCGAACCATCCGCCCAGATAAGTAAGCAATTTGAGGTTTTTGGGGAGCATGAAATAATCATACCAAAATATACCTGTCATTACCACCATGACTGCCCAAACCAGCTTCTCATGATTAAAAGTGATGGTGATGTTTAGAGCATTTCAGCGCCCCCGAGTATCTAAGCAGTGCTAAGCATGGTGTATAATTACGGACTTATTTTTGAAAGATTATCATTATAATTTTGCTAGGGCGACAAGGTTTACATATTCAAATATTCCAAAGGAGGTGTAATACTAATCAAGTTAAATAATGGGCATATAACTAGAATCTCGAATTAAACATGTATTTGCATATAAAATATCAGCATGCAATTTGATAATTTAAACAAAAGTAATTTGCAGAAAATGTAAGTTCAACATGATCAAAGTATTGACTCGCTTTGCGTGGTTTTTACTGCGGTCTTGAGCTCGCTCAAAGCCTTCTCATTTGATGGTCTTGAGCTTTTGGTCTTTTTCTTCATCTCGATCTTGATCTCGCTTGATCCATTGAATCTTCACGACTTTCAATTTCTAATTACATGCTAAGCAACTAAATCCAAATAAATGCAAATAACTCAAAAAGTCCAAATAAATCCAATTGAACATGATTAGTTTTTATTATGATTAAATAGGTGATTTGAGACAAGATTGATTGGACGCGGAGTATTGTCGGTGTCATAGTGGTTGGAGTGAAGTGGGGAATGGCAGGGAAACTTGTCAAAATGGAGATCAAGGATGGGTCATGATAAAGGTATATCCATGAGATTATTTTTGTTTAGTGCTCGAAGATAACTAGGTATAGTTGGTGGCAGAATACGATGACTCGATCTTTGTATTAATAGCTTCCTCCATTATTTTTGTATTTATTAAGGAAGTTCCATGGGTTAGGTTAGAGCTATGATTCAGTGTACGAGTTTAGCTGAGCTTTGTTTTTGTCGAGCGTTAATCTTCAGGGCACATGTTATATATGTGCGATGTATATAATTTTTAGCGTACCGAATTAATCTTAGGGTCCGATTTTATAGCATTTTGTGGTACAACATTTTATGCACCCTTAGATATTACTAGGCATAGTTTAATTTGAATTAGGATCTATTTATACGGGTCCTAGCTTGTTGTATACATTTATGCTCAACATTATTATTTACTAAATCCAATGTTAAGGTTTAATTAATGGCACCATTATTATTTTGTCTATACTTTATTTATTATTAGGCTTAGTTTAAATCTAAATTTAATTTAAATTTAGTTATCTGGGCAAAGCTTGTTGTACCGGATCATATTTTAATATTGCTACTTTAATTAAATCTATTACTGAGATTTATTTAATGGCGTCATGTTAAATGTTGGGCATATTTTAATTGTAATTAGTGTATTCTTTATTAAGTTTGGACATTTAACCAAAGTTGTTTTTCTTTATTAATGCCTTTAATTAATAATTAAATTTAAAATAAATACTAGAGGCACACTAATTATTCATCATGATAACTAATCCAAATTTAAACCTTTCATAATCTCTTTTATATCCTTTCTAAATTTCTTATTATGCCTTTGATTAATAATTAAGCCCTTAAAATGAAGATCAAAGGCACATTAGTTACTAGCGCATAATGATTAATCCGTGATTAAATATTTAATAAGCACATTTATATCCTAATTAAATTTATTAGCTTCCATGGATTGATTTCAAATTTTCCTTAATCATTTTCTAACTGGAATGGCTAAAAGGAATCAAAACAAGAAATGTGGTCGAAGGGGGATTCGAACTCAGGACCTCACGTCGGATGCTAACGCGGCTGACTAGCTGGGCATTCGCCCGGTTATGAATGGGGAATGGGGACAATTTAGAAAAGGCCATCCACGAGCTGGGGCTAAAACATGTAGGATCGGAAATGGCAACAGAGGGGGGGGGGTGGGGGTGAATGGTGCCTTTTTAAAAACGCCCCCAAGTATTCACAAATGAATCTCCTCTCCGATAGCTATGGAAGCTATGAAAAGGAATCATATGCTCACTGGAACCTCAAACACACAGAAGAGAAAGCGAGACGAAAGACAAACGGACAGAACGGCGCAAGCAGCAAGGGGGCCGGTCAGACCGCAGTAGACCGGGCGGCCAGACCGCAGTTACTGGGCCGGTCTGACCGCTGCCTAGCCGCCGATCAGACCGCCCGGACCACACCGGTTTGACCGCCGGTCAGGGGTCGGTCAGACCGCCCGGTTGCCACCGGTCTGACCGCCATGAAGTGGCCGGTTTGATCGCAATGCACAGGCCGGTCAGACCAGCCCAAACCCTAGAATTCAGGTTTTTCGGCTGGGAACAGAGCAGATTTTTGCAAAGCTACAGAAAACAGAGAAAAGAAGGATTTGCTTCTGTTCTTCTCAGGCCAATAGGTCAATACCTTAAGCTAAATAGCATTGAGGCCTGAGAAATCAAGGTAATACATCACAAGAGCAAAGAATCAAGATTTTGAGAAAAAAATCTGAATGTTTGAGTAGATTTCCCAATTTCTTTCCAATCTCTAATCCTTTGCTCATGAGGCCTTGTATTTCAATATGACATGATCTCAGGACTAGAAGACACAAAACTCAAACCATCTCTTGGAGAGAAATCAAAGTTCCACACATCCCCTGACTATAAACCCTAATTTGAAGCAAATAGAGGAAATGTGACGAAGCACAGAGAGATGACATAAATCATTGAATCTTCCATTTGCTCTTGGGAATGGAATGGCCAAATGGCCTTGAGTATTTTCCCATCACAGAGCAACCAAGAACCAACCATTCAAGCTAAAGATTCAACTCAAATTCATTTCTAGCAGAGAAGAACAGAGAGATGACTGAAAAAGAAATTCATCACAGAGAGAGCAAGAAATGAAAACAACCCAACACAATCCTTCTCATATTGATATAGAGGAAGAGAGATGAATGATTATATAAGGTTTTTCTCTACCCATACATGATTCTCACTGAGGAGAGCACACACGCAGGAGAACACTACACTCCCTCAGCTGTGGACTAACTCACTCATTTCTTGCCTTTGCTCTGCCTTCACCTCTCCTCATTTGAAGGCAGGACCTCGCCCACAAGTGGCAAAACAAGAAATGGCAGCTACAACACACTACCCACCTCTCTCACATAAGAGGCATAAAGTCAAAAAGCATTAGGAAAATGGAGGGAACCAGCCCTTTTCACTCCAAAAACCTAACCTCTCTACTCTCATCCATTAACGGGTCTCCAACCCGTTATCCTCAACCAAATCCGCTTCCGTTTTGCAGCCTTGCGTATTTTACCGAAATGCCCCTGCTGTACTTTCCCGAAAGCTTCCTGTCATCGCACGACCGCACCCGGCATCCTGACCGTCTGGACCTTAGCTCCTCCCTGAGCCTAGTCCCGGTGCACCTCGCTGCTGCCTGTCGTGTCCACCTGACTCCGACCGACTGGACCTACGACTCCACCTGAGTCTAGTCCTGGCCTGTTCCGTCGCACACAACCGCAACCAACATCTAACCGCCTGGACCTCTGACTCCTCCTTGAGCCTAGTCCCGGTCTACTCGTCGTTCCCGTCGTGTCCTCCACTGGTAGCTCCAGCTCCGGTTCCTCGTCTCCCGACTCGCAACCACCTCACCAGCCTCGATCATCTTCGGCATCACCGACCGTCTGGACCTCAACACCTCCTGTGCCTAGTCCCAGTCCTCCTCGCCTCACCATGACCTAGCTCCGAAGTCCTGCAGCCACACAGACAAGCAAACCGTCACATAGCACCGCACGAAACAGCATATCAACAATAGCATAAGTGAAAGGTATTTAACCCTAGAATACCCAAAACAAACTCAAACTCTCTAACACAACTGTCAATTACTCATCACACACATGGGGATACCTCCACATGGTCTCTCAAAACAGGGGAGGCGGCCGGCCAAAACAGGGGAGAGTGGGCGGCGCCGTGGGGTGAGGTTGCCGGCGGCGATTGATTGCTGGAGAGGTAGTGGAGATCACCAAAATGGGTTGCTAGGGAGGTATGTATGCCAAAGGGGTGGTGGTGTAAGCCGGGGAGGAGCAAGGTGGCTTGGGCGGCTACTTGAGCGACCGGCGGTGAGGTGAGGAGGGGGCGCCGGAGGGAGGGAAGAGTAGGCCAGGGTGAGCATGAGCGATAGGGGACCCCGAGGAAGCTTACCGCGCAACTGGCCGAGCCGGGGAGGCACCGAGGCGCGCCGACGGAGATGACCAGGGGCGGCGTGAGCATGCGCACGGTGCCGACGAGCTGGGGTGGAGGGGAGCCGCAGCCGATGCTTGGGGAAGCCTCGTGGTACCTGGGTGATGCTCGTACTGGAAGTAATCGAGCCACGGTGCTCAGGAGGAGCAGCAGCGGAGATAGGGGCGTTGGCGGCCGAATTGGGGTAGGTGGTGGCGTCGGTGTTCCTTGGTGCACAGAACTCCAATTGGGTGATGGGGAGGGAAGAGGGGGCCCTGGGACACTAGGCGACACGGTTGTTTCACGGCGAGGAGCACCAAGGAGCCGGGAATGGCAAGGAGGTGGGCGGTCGTTGCTTCGCTGAGGTGCGGCTTCGCAACGGGGGGAGCAAGGAGAGAGGGAAGCAATGGGAGGAGGCCAAGGGCTACTTATAGTGCGAATGAGGAGCTCCATGGGGGCACTATTGTCGGCGACCTGAGAGCAGTGGCCGGGACGGGACGACGACGTGAGTGCGAGGCGATGGGAGCAAGTGGCGCAGGGCATGGGCGGCGGCGTGGGCACAGGCAACGTGCGTGACGCAGAGGTGACGAAGGTACAGGGAGCATGGGGCCGGCGGTCAAGTGACGTGAGCAGCGGAGGGAAAGCGAGCGAGGAGATGTAAAGAAGGGAGACGCAACACTTTCTCGGCCATGGGACGGGGAAAGGAAAAGAAAGAGCACGGCGCAGAGAAGGAGGGGAGAGAAGAAGGGAGATTTAAGTTTTGAATTGGCATTAGGGTTTGCTGATTTCAATTTTTGGATTTTGGGTTGCTAATTGAAATAAAAGATGGGATTTTTGGTTTAATTATTTAGGCATATATTCTAATATTCTTTTTGGGTTCATTTTATATCAGTAAAAATCGCACATGAGTTTCTGTTACTCTGTAATATCTCGCATGAACAGCCCAAAAGCCAAAAGCCGTAAGCCGTAACAAAAAAGAATGGACCCATAGTTAGTCATTTACTGAAAGTTCATATTCCTATTCAATTTTTGAGATGATGATTTGAAATGCATTGACTTTAGTGGTTCAATACCTGTGGATGAGCGAAAGCGCCTTTATCAATAGGAAGGTCATATTAGCACAACCCTCTGAATAAATGACAATGTCTTCTAATGGAGGTACTAGGCCAATACTTATATTTGTATAAGCCAAAGTCAGAGATGAGCTTGCAAAAATCTAGAACACAAAGATCTATGCATGTTCGTAGCACCAAGGCCTGCATGGAGTCCATGCACAAGTCATAAACAATCAGATTTATTTGTGAAATAATTATGGCATAGGATAGATTACTCACAGCATGAAGACCTATCCTTCTCTATTGAACTGAGGTAGCCGCCAATCAACAAAAGACTGCATGACATTATGACAGCATGAAGCACATACTGCATATATTGCATGGCTACTTGCCATCAAAACTAGTCAACTATACAACAAAAGACTGCATGACAGCACGAAGTGCATACTACATAGAATCATAGATTGCCATCAAAATTGTACAACAAAAGACAACCATTATTCTTCAAGCATCAAGCTCAATCCGAAGAGAAGACACTTGATGTTGGCATGATAGTATCATCAACTTGGCCTTCCATTTCTACATGACAAAAAAGTGATCATAGCAATTTGCATCACTCATAAATAGAAATATTATGTCTACTTATCTATATTATAGCACCTTCTTCAAATTTAATCAATTCCTTTATATTGACTTCAATATTAATGCATTTTGAATGACGCAACCAATCTTGTGCACATATCAAGCATTGGAGTGTTGACGGAGTCAAGGAGCTTGTAAAATCATCAAAAACACGACCACTAGTACTAAAAGCTGATTCTGAAGCAACTGTTGATATGAGGATTGCTAATATATCACGAGCCATCCATAAATGGATAGGAAAATGAGGTGAGTTGCATTTCCACCAAGAGAGAATGTTAAAATATTTGACATCATCTTCTGTATCTTCAACAAGGTACTTCTCTAATTCAGATTTACCACCACCTCCAATAGTAACTTTCATTCTCTTGTTGTGGAAAGACCTTATAATATTTGTAGATGAACTACTTGATTGCTCAATAGCACTAGTTTATTTTTCAATGCCTTGGCTTCCACTAGTTTATTTTTCAATGCCTTGGCTTCCTACTTCAGAGTACTCATTCTCGTATTCTCCAAAAAGATCTAAGAGTGCGTTTTGTACCTTCTCCCATATCTTACCACCTTTAATCTAGCCATACATCTTGTTGGCTTGCCACTGGAAAAAACAGATTGCTTGGTCCTTACATAAACATTGAAACAAAATCATAACTAACATTAGTGAGTAATGAAGAACACAAGCCATATCTTCATAAAAACAAAAAAAAGGACAAAAGAAGCTTATACCTAGGATCAAGAATAACAGTAATAAAAATTAAGTCGTTCATCTTCTTAGGATCCCACAATACTTTTCAAACTTCGCCTTCATCTTAACAGTCATGTCTTTGAATGTATTATCATCACCATCTTCACATTCAGTCCATTCACACAATAAATAATTTACACCGGCAATATCTTCAAAGAAAGTGTTGGAAGTAACACATTGAGTACCAGAAACTTTTTGTAAAGTCAAAGAAATGTTTTAGAAACTCCTTGAAGTCCTTTGAATATAACCAATCATCATGTTTTGGAATTCCATCCACACCCAACTCGACCTTGTATAAGGGGTCTTGAAGTTCAAGTCTTTCAAATGCCTTCTCAAAACCCACGACGATCTCTAACATAAGATATGTCGAGTTCCATCTAGTGCACACATCAAGAGCCAACAAACCTTTTTCTTCTACCTTGTTGATTGGCACACATTTTTAAAGCTATTCATTCTTGTAGTGGAGCTTGTCGGAACCTGGAGTGGCAACTCCAGGATCCTCTGTGTAAATCGCACTAGTCCAGGATCAGCTAGTGCACACAGCGGACAACAAAGATAAATACAAAGCATAATGACATTTATTTAATTTAAAGAGTACGGCCTTATGGCCAGCGTTTACATCATCGCACATTGGCAAATATAACTGCAAAAGAAACTGCGGAAGCGAAGCCCAAGCCTGCCCACAGGCAAACAACTGCAAGACGTGGCCTACTCGTTCTGGTCGTCACCGTAGTCGAAGTCGTCTTCCTCTGTGTGGAGATAGCAACGTGAGTACAAACTTGTACTCCGCAAGTCACACGGAGAAATGCAATATAATGCTAAAGGCTTCAATAGAAGGCTCATAGGGTTAGTTTGCATAAAACATCATTTAATGAAATATAATAAATAGATTGAAAATGATGAATTTAATACAATACGTAAAGACTAAACTTGTAATTGAAAATATTACCGTCAGTGCAGGCTCCGACCAAACACCAACCTATCCACGGGCATCCCACCCGGACCATCTTTTCCAAAAGATCACGTATGGATTCCATCCATCCACACGCTTTCACTGCACAACTCTGATGAATTCCATCCATTCACCAGATTTCAGTCTCTCACGGATTCCATCCATCCGCAAGGTTTTCATCTCTCGTGGATTCCATCCATCCACAAGGTTTTCGAAAATATTTTTGAAAAACAAAGTCTAATCCATGAAAAACTTTTACTCAGCATGCCCATGACCGTGGGCACGGCTATCCAGGATAGATTATACACTCTGCAGAGGTTGTACAGCTTTACCCACAAGACATGATCATCCCGTTTTGCCACGCGAGTTACACACTTCCTTAGGTGTGCGGCGGGGAGATCACGACAAGGCCTTTACAATGCAAAGCCGTCAACCTGGCCAAGCCAACTCTAAGGTTTTACCCCAGTAAGGAATCCACCAGACCGGGACCCCCTCTTGAGCCGAGTGAGACTTCTCATGGCCTACGCCACGCTCACTTTCAACCTACGAAATGGCTCAGGTTGGGACCCGCAAATTATTCAGCTAGGGCTGTCCCATACCAGCCATGTGGTAGTACGATTAGGGCTTTGCAACAGTAGCTCATAGATCGGTCCTTAACTGACTTAGGCCCAACCACATACCCCCGTGCACGACAATCAACCATGTGTCTCCGAACAACAGGGCATGCCTGCACCCACCACCTAACCAATTGCCTAAGTCTAAACCAGGTTTTTATATTTTGTTTTCAAAATATTTCATAAACCTTCTTGACTCACCGAAGTCAAGAATACATTCGAAAAGCTTATCATTTTATGTGAAAAGGTATCCCAAAATCAAGATTATTTCTAAGCAAGTCTAAGAAGTTAATATAAAGTCTTCCTAGCCAATACTAATGTACCAACTAGGGTTTGATCTAGGGTGACAAGGTATAAGGAATTCAATAACAATGGAGGAATTAACAAGTAGGCATTAACTATATTTAAAACTGAATTGAAATACGCTGAATAAAAATATGCATGCAATATAATTTAAATCAACATAATTTTATTTGCAATCTGGGATCAACATGGTCAAGGAGTGTGACTTGCCTTGCTCTTCAACTTGGTTTGAATCTTCGTCGAAGAATTTTCCCGAATCGTCGAAGTCTACACGTGAAAATAACCCACTAAATTCAAATAAATTCAAATTGACTTCAAATATTTTAATTGAGGCTATAAATGGATAGAGGGGAATTTTTTATGAATTTAGAAATTTGAATGGGCTAAATCGGAGTTAGGACGAAGGAGAACGGGCTCCGGGAAATCTGAAAAGAGAGAAAATGGAAAAAGAGATTTTCTGGAATTATTTTTGTAAAGGCAAATCTGGGATTATGACGTCAGCGAGGAATTTCGTTTCGGCCGAATTGTTTTTAAACAGAAAACTCGGCTTTATTGCGTCAGCAGGCGTCAGCCCTGGGGTGAGCCCCACTGACAGGTGGACCCTTGGTCCATGGACCAAGTCCACAGGCAGAAGGGAGTGTCGTGGCGGGCTGGTGCTTGCGTGGCGCTGACGGGGCGAGGTTGCCAACGTGGCACCGATATGGCGTGCCACACAGCTGCCACGCGGGCAGGTCGGCTGACGTGGACCGGGCGACCGGTGGTGGCGCTCGGGGGAGGGAGCTCGCCGGCGCTCCGGCGGGCTGTGGCCGCCGGCGAGCGGCGCAGGAGGGAGAGGGAACCGAGGGGAGGTGGGCTCACCATGTCGCGGGGCTCGGTGGGCACCGGAGGCGGCCGACGGCGAGGAAGGGGCAGCGACGGCGCTCGGGTAACAGCGGCGACGGCCTTCCAGCGGGGTTCGGACTCGGGGGAGGGGCGCACGGGCACGGCAGCGAGGCGGGGAAGCCGGAGGGGGCGTCGGCTGGGAGAATGGGGGCGAGAGTGGCCGGCGATTGCTCGCCGTAGATGGCGGCGGCGGTGGAGGCGAAGGCGCACGCTGCGGGGGCGAGGGGGAGCTTGGGGAGGAGAGCGGAGTGGATGGGGAGGGAGTGCGGAAGGAGGGGAGACCGGGGGAGGTATTTATAGGGGTGGAGGGGCGCGGGGGCGGCGCGGATTGCTCGCCGTTGATGGCGCGGGGCGGCGGGGAATGACGGGGAATTAGGGGAAACAGCGACGCGGGGACGGCGGGATTCGGCGCGGGGATGGCGGGGTCGGTCGGGGAGAGAAGGAGGGGAAAAAGGAAGGGGATCGGGCGACCGAGGGGGCGGCGCAAATGGCGGTGGTGACCGTTGCGGGCGGCGGCGCGAGAGGAGGAAGAAGGGTCCGCGCGGGGACGAAGGCAGGGGTGGCTGACACGCGGGCCCGGGGTGGCAGCGAGAGAGAGGAGAGAGGAGTAGCGCTGACAGGTGGGGCCGGGGCGCAGAGAGAGAGAAGGGGATGGAGTGGCGCGGGTGGTGGAGATGAGGCCGCGTGGCCAAGGGCGGGATCGGGCGGCTAGGGGGGTTAGGCTGGGCGGAGGGGCCAGATGGGCCGAGGGGGCGACGTGGCGGCCATCGGGAAGGGGTAGGCGGGGTGGAGGCGACGACCGGATGGTGGCGGCATGGAGCAGATCTGGCCGTCCACGTGGCGGTCGGAGGGAGAGGTGAAGATTTTTATTTTCGGATTTGATTTTTCAGATTTTCAGAAAAGCCCAGAAAATCCATTAAGCCTAAGAAAAATATGAAATAAACTCCAAAAATTCCATAAAAATTCATAGAATTTCCTGGTGACATTTTGGACTTAATAAAAATATTTTCAACTAATTTTGGTATTTAATTTTCATACTTTAAAATACTTTTAATTTCAAAAATACATTTTAAAACTCCTGAAATCTCAGAAAACCCAAATAAAATCCAAATAACTTCAAATAACTAATTTGACATAGGATTTTTATAGAAAATCAAAATATCATTTTATTTAAGATTTTTTTTAAAATGCTTTTCAAATCCAGCTTTTTGAAAAACAGAAATGCAGGGCAAATCCAAATTTAAACTTTAGGCGACAAAAATACTTATTTTAGATTAAATTTTATTTTAATTAATTTTTATTTATTTACTTATTTATTTTTATTTTAATAAAAATCTGGGCTGTTACAGAGCTTCTCACATATTTGATAGCATTACGGATTCGGGAAATAGAAGGAGTCACTATCTTCAACCCATCTTGATCCATAAGATTAATAATATGAGCTACGCATCTCATGTGAAGTTGACAACCTTTTGCAAAAGTACCACCCTGATTTTTCAAAGCACTCCTCATGTAGCTTACAACACCATCATTTGAACTAGCATTATCTATGGTAATAGTGCACATATGCTCAATGCCCCACTCAAGCACGTATTTATCTAGTGCTTTCCCGATGTCTTCCCCTTTGTGGCTATCTACCAAGCAGAAGTTAAGTATTTTTTTGTTAAGTTGCCAATTGATATCGATGTAATGGGCAGTTAGAACCATGTAATTTTGAAGAGTCAAAGAAGTCCATGTTTTAGTTGTAAGGCTAACAGTTTGATGAGAGTCCTTAAAATAATTTTTTAGCTTTGCTTTCTTAGCTACATAAAAGCGAAGAACATCTCTATACATTATTGTCCTAGATGGCAGACTGAACCGAGGACAAGCTTTGGACATAAAGTCAATAAAACTTTCATGTTCTAAAAAATTAAAAGGTAGCTCATCTATGATTATCATGTGAGTAAACGCTGCCCTAACATCTTCAGCATTGTGTTGCCAAGAAACTACACTAGTACTTTGGCCATCTGCAGTAAGTTTGGAAGCATAATTGAGTTTGATTATTGCTCCTATCAGGATGCTTTTTACAAGATTTTGCATGAAAGACTAAAGAGGAGGTACCATTCTTTTGTGAATAATTGAGTTTAATTGTTGCTCCTATCAGGATACTTCTTACAAGATTTTGCATGAGAGACCAAAGATGAGGTACCACATTCTTATGTGAATCTCAGACAAGGATTCAAGAGCAATAATTGCATTAGCCTTATTCCAGTCATTTGGCAGTCGTCTATAATGGTTCCTTATCTCCGATCTGGGATTCATTTGTTTTTTCCTTCTTGACTTTGAATGGGTCTAATAGCTTCATCACTACCCACACCCAAATTACTACCAACAATAGGAATACTTCCTATACCATTAGACGAGACATCTAAAAATAAAATGCCAACTAAGACATCAAAAAATAAAATACCAAAAGGGAAAAACTCAGACATTCACAACAAACTACCAAGTAGCATTTGGGAATGAAACATAGAGACTAGAAATTACATTGCGGTGATTGCACAATCCTACTGACTCCGTTGTTGCCTTGTTGGTAGAAATTACAAATCCTACAGATCAGCTGCAAAACAAACAAGTGCATCAATATAAATATATAATGCAATTTCATCTCTGGCTAGAGAATCTTTTCCTAACAGATTGATTTTGGCCCCCCAAAGGCCCGAAGAAATGGCTAAAGATGTAAAGAACCTTAAACAATGCATCACTTGATTCACTTCACAGTACACCCTAAACAAATAAACAATGCCTAACAATATACCTTGGATCTGGAATCTGGACGGTGGTGGTGGTCTGGTGGATGCCGATGGCAAGAGTGCACGGCTGACCAGCAGTCGACAAGGGTGCTGCCACTAGCCGAGCTCGAGAGTTGACGGCGGGGTGAAAGGCAGTGAGCTAGTCAGCATAGTCGTGTGGTGCTCTCCTGCTTGGCTCCTCAGGCTTCCTACTTCGAGCCTCTCTACTCCTAGGGATGGTAGCGTGGCACAACACTCAAAGGGCTAGAGGTGGACAAGCAAGCTCGGTTACTCGTGCTCGCCCGCTTGGAGGCAGAGCATCAGCAATCACCAATTGGGTGGTTAGCAGGCTAGGGTTACTCGCATCACTAGAGAACTGCACTAGTGGAGAGTGGAGACCTGGATGGTGACTTGGAGTTGGAGAGTGAGAGACCTCATGGAGGCTGGACTAGAGTAGTAGCAGAGTCATTGACAATACATTGAGTCTATTCTCTACGCCTCTATGGGTTGAATGAGATGGCCAGATGGCTTGATGGGCTGCACCTGTTGTGGTGCCGCTAGCCCCCTGGGCGCCTGTGCAAGCAGCATTGCGTACGCCTAAGTCTTTGGTTTTTTTTGGGTTTTCAGTTGGTAAAAACTGGAAAAACTAAACGCCAAAAAACTTAAAATCTAGATACCATACCGAATACCACAAATCAATCAAACTAAGTTGACCGGTTCATTTTGGTTTTTTTAGTACGATACCAATGTGCACAGCTCAACCACCTTGTCCATCACACCATAGGTCCAAACCACCTTATCAGTCACACCATATGCCCATAACTGTTGAGATACTTGTGTGTAACTGAAGCAATATCAATGACATAATAAAATAATTGACACGATTATAGCGTGACTAGGTACGCTTTAGGCTTAGTGAGTACCTAGTTGCCTACCCATGGGCTGGTTGGATTGTCGAGTACACCACTTGTCCTTCAATTGTGAGCCCAATTTCTCTATTCACATGGCCCGTGCATGGGTGGAGATGGTGGCCCTGCTGCTGGTTGTGTGCATTAATTCCTAGGCTAATTGGTGATGTCTAGCAGTGGTGATGGTGCCCAATCAATTGCAACCTCCTCTCAAAAAAGAAAAAAAAATTCTTTTGAGGGAAATTTTAGCTACTCCTTTTGAGATAAATTAGTCAGTGCACACAAATTATCACCTAGAAAAAAATTAGCATCAAGTTGCATAGAAAAGAGTTTCTATCATGCTAACTCTAGTAAAAAAGTTGCAATTAGTTGTGTTCCACAAGTTACTATATGTGGTTTAAAAAGCTAGCATTTTATTTAAAACAGAATTACTACAAAACAAGCTATACTGGATGTCTCACCACGGATGGTTCATATGGAGCTGTCTGTGCTTTAATTATTACAGACGGTTCATGGCTAAAACCATCTCTGAAACAATCATAAACGGTTAGGTTTAAAAGTCTTCTGTGATATACCCATTATCATATATAATTTTTAATTAGAACCGTCTATGAAACAATCACAGATGGTTTTTTATTTACAATCGTCTGTATTTTATCTTTTGTCGTATGAACTACATAAGCTACTAAGCTGGAACAGATAAGTCCGTCGGTGTGACTAATCACTTTTACAAAAGACAAATCCAGGGCAAATTTATTACAAAAGTCCCAAAAAAAGTGATATCCAGATCTTAGTCTTCTGAGCTTTATATGCTTCTTCTTCGAATTTTGGAGTTGGAGGATCAACCGCTGGGTTCTCGAATGCCGTGAAGATTGTTCTTGCCCTCTCCACTTCCTCCTCTAGCCTGGGCAAATCATTAGCATGGCCTATAATCTCAAAGAGGATGCCATGATAAGCTTTCTCAGAATCAGCCGCTTCTGCTTGATCAGCAATGTTATCCATGTGTCTCTTCACTGTCGTAAGAGCTTCTTCTGGCTTGTGCACATTGTAGAGAAGAACAAGGCTAAGGGTGGTTTTCTTTTCCTGAGCGGCAGTGAGACACCTTCGTCGACAGCGGATGATGAGGTCCAGCTGACGGATGGAAGCAAGTCAAGGAAGGAGAGCAGGGCGTGAGTGGAGAAGCTGCTCCAGACGTAAATTGTTGGCTACCAGTATAAGGTTGCAGTCGAACAACTCATGATGGATAGATGAGAGGAAGGAGATCAAAAGAATATTAGATGCTATTATTGAGAAATCTAGTGAAGAAGATGAGGGAGAGGACAATTTAGAAGAGCTGGATTAGGGCGCGCATATTTAAGCATTATCATAGATGGTTCGTATACCAAACCATCTCTGATATTAATATCATAGAAGGTTTGTATAATAAACCGTCTCTGATATGTGACTTATTACATATGATTCGTATAACAAACCATCTCTAATATGTGCATTATCATAGACAGTTCGTATAACAAACCGTCTCTGATAATGACACGTCATCGATCCTTGGCGTATCTCCCAGGATTTCGATCTCACCCGTCCATTCTCTCCACATCGAATGGCAGGCACCGGTTCCTCCCACCGCTCGGCCCTTATTAATTACTCCCCCTCTCCATTTCCATCAGCAGTCACGCATGAGTTCATCCACTAGCTTCCTACATCCTCCCCTCGACGACGTTGACTACCACCATGAGCTAGCTCCTCCGCCTCCTGTTGTGACACCACGGTGTACTACTGCTTCTAGCTAGTTCATCCACTCTTAGCTTGTTCCTCAACAACACCGACTACCGCCGTGAGCTAGCACCTCTGTTGTGACACCATGGTCGACTGCACAACACACTCTTATCGTAAGTGTCGTAAGAGTGTCTTGTGCAGTCTCACCGTCATGACACAAATGTGACGCTACTGCCAACCTCTCCATTGTTGGTGATATTCGGCCGCCATCCGATGCCCTCCCCTCTCTTCATTAATGGCAAGTGCCAAGGACATCGCGCACTGCATCCAGCTTCTACTGTCTGTTAGGATGTCTGCTTCTTATTTTTTCTTGTTGTGTTAAAGAGTAGGGTTCGTTATCTTGTTATGCTGTAATGGTGAATTCTAATCTTAATGGAAATAGAATGTGCTATTGTGTTTGCCACTATATTTACTAGTTTTCAAAGGGCATAGGTAACATTATTTCTTGAGGCTAGCCAAAAAACAAAAAAAAGGTATAGAATAAACTATCATAGATGGTTTGTGCTATAAACCGTCTATGAAGAACTATCATAGATAGTTCTATATACCAACCGCCTGTGATGCTCGCCAATCACAGACGGTTGGTAACTAGATCCGTCTGTGATGTGTGAGTGTCACAGACAGTTTTTGGTTCGAGCCGTTTATAATAGTTTTCTTCACAGACGGTTCTAGTTACAAACCATCTATGTTGTTTTTATCATAGGTGGCTCACAAATCATTTGTGATACTTCCGATTATCACTGACACATAAATTCAGGTGGTTCAGAAACCGTCTGTGATGACAGTTACGAATCTTCTGTGATGACCCTTTTTGTAATAGTTGAATACAATTTACAGTTTAAAATTTACCATCAGTTGCACTATAAATTATTGTATACATTTTTAACAAATTACCACCCTAAGTTCATAATGTGCCATGTGAGTTTGTCTGAATAAAAAAGTTCAAACTAGACCATTAGTTGCATTCTAAGTTATCATATACACTTTTAGTTAATTACCCCATGAATTAAGTTTATAATTTACCACATTATTTTGGGTTTGTGTAAAAATTCTTGAAAATACCATTAGTTGCTGCAAAAGTTATCACTTGGACTTTTCATAATTACAACCTTTAGTTATGAATTTACCATCATTTTGTGATATGGTGTAAAAAGTTCAAAATTTATCAGAAGTTACATCGTAAGTTATCATCTAGACTTTTATATAAATTACCACCTTAAGCTATGAAGTTACCATCATTTGCAGTTTTGATAAATTACCACCTAAAGTTTAGAAATTACCATCATTTTGCGAGTTTGTGTAAAAAAGTTTGAAATTTACCGTTAGTTGCACCCTAAATTATCATCTGCATTTCTCATAAGTTATCACATTAAGTTATAATTTTATCGTTGTTTTCGTGATTTGGGTTTAAAAGGTTAAAAAATTACCATTCGTTGCATCCTACATTATCATCTACCCTTCTCATAAGTTATTCATCAAGTCATAAATTTACCATTGCTTTGGTGATTTGGTATAAAAGTTCAAAGTTTACCATTCGTCACGTCTGAGTTATCATTTACATTTTTCATTGGTTCCTAGTATATGACCTAATTAATTAGCGGTTAATCTCATGGCAAAAAATAGTAGAAATGGGTGTTTACTTGTTAGTTTTGTTTACAACCACAGTTATGTGATATTATTCAACTAACAACCCAGCAGTAATGATGCCCCCTACCTTTTCATCTCAATACGCTCCCCAACGCGAGTAAAGATGGCTGGACTGAGTGCACATGGTCACTTGATTAACACTAGTCTTGTTCATACATCATTAAGAAGGGATGGTGGACATAGTGCAGCTAGGGAAGCAAATAAATTGCATTTGTGGGGGCAACAGAAGATGCCCAGTGCAAAGCGCAGCACATCAAATAGACACAAAATTCTAGCGTACAAGAGAGACTGCCAGCGAGGAACAAGCCTGCATTGTACTCCATCGGACGGCTCCGCACCTAGGTGCGCATTAAGACTAACACATGCCTAGGTGCGCGTTAGATTTTTTGTAAAATAATACAAAAGTAGAAGAACTAATAGATATAAGAGGTAAGAAAGGGTAATTCATCTTCTTATCCGTCGCATAGTAAAATAACAAAAACTCCTGTTTCCACGCGTGCACTCGTTTGCTTTATGCTCCACACGGTGACTCAAGCCTATGGATGCAGGAATCCCACGTGGCATTTGCTTGAGGATTTGTTTAGACACCAATCCCTCATTCTGCACATGCGTGCTTTTGTGTGATGGTCCACATAGTATCAGGAGTAGTTGTATCGAAGCGAGTCAATCCAAGACATCCGTGTGGCATCGAGCCATGTGATTATAGCTAGCCAGTCAACCCACTTACACACAGATAATATAGGTATCCTCACGAGGCAGGGGCACATGACCTATATTTTATTTGTAATTTTGCTTGCAAAATTATGATAATTCTGCTTCCATGTTTAATCCAACTTGGTTTCGAATTTTATAGTCAATTGCTTTCAAATTTATAATCAATTGTTTTTAAATTTATCCCGACTTACACAAATTTGGTTTTATATTTCATTTATAATTTTTCTTGCAAGTTATGCTCATTTTGCGCCCATTTTTTTTTCCCAACTTGCTTTCGAATTTATACCGATTTGCTTTCAAGTTTATACCGACCCATTTCCCAAAAATATGCTAATTTGAATTTTTTTATGCAGAATTTGCATTGAAAATTTCACAACTTTGCTTCCAAATTTTTATTGACATGCTTCCAATATATAATAATTGGTTTAGAATTTTGTTGATTTTATGTCCAAAGACTATCTTAATTTGCTTAACAGATACACCAATTTGATTCAAAATTTATTGCTAAATTATACTTATTTTGCTTCCATATTTATCCCAACTTGCTTTCAAAATTATAGTCAATTGCTTTTGAATTTATGTTGACTTTTACTCCCTTCAAGAATTCATGTGTAAAAGAGGAGGGTGTGTGTAGCCAAAGGGGTGGATCCGCAGAGAATTGCAAGTGCACGTATCAACTAGCAACAGTGCATGTAAGTGTACCTAGAAGCTGGAGGGATGCACATAGCTACATATGGAAGTGGATAGTGTGCGTGCTATTGAACTCTTTCACACACGCATGGACTGTAGTGAAGTCCGTGGATCACGTGCTCCTACGGCCTTGCGCAACATGTGTCGCTCTGCCCTTGGTTGCTAGTCAAGGAAGTTTAGCACGGCGAGCTACTGATCTCATTATTCGTGGCGAAGGTGATTAGTCCATCTTGATGTTGCCCATCGAAGAAGCATACCAGGAGAGAGGGCGTTGTTAATTATGCTCAATTAGTACGTGCGTCCACTGGACTAGGGCCCAAAACCAGTCACAGTTTGCACATTTCCTTAGTCTTGACACAAACAAAGCATGCACTATCGTGTGCAAGTCAGGGCAGATCCACCAGTAGACTTCATCAGGTTTCATTCTACGCTCCAGTCCACCCTCAACACTCCACTCCAGAGACTAGATGCAAAAAGGAAGGATTGAGCTTGCACTTGAATGTTGAGGAGCGGTGGCCAGTGACACGACTGTGCGAAGAAGAGGAAGCTGGGCCAGCGGACGGCGACAGGCCACCGGACCACAGGGAGGCTTCCTTGACGGCTCAACCTCGAGCCTGGAGCCTAGTGGCCAAGGCGGTAATTGGTGGGGACTAGGGAGGTAGGCATGGTGACAGCCCGAGCTAGATCTGACATCGACCTAGCAAGGAGAGGAGGCGTCTCAGGGAGAACTGAGAGTTGATGACTTGGGCGAGGAGGCTCGGTGGGTTAGCGAACACAGGTGGCTCAATGGCTGGCAGGGGAAGCTTGGCCACTTTCATGTTTCATTCACAGGAGCCCATCATAATATTCGTCTTCCTTGTGTACAGCCAAAACCGCCGCCACCACTGCCATTTTCCACACGGTGAGGCTCGACTTGATTTCTCTTGCCTGGAGCCGTGCCCATAGTGTTCCACTTTTGTGCTTGCCCGATGCAGTTACTGCTTTCCTCACCGATGCCAAGCTTGGTCAGGAGCCCCATGCTTATTGTCGCCTGTCCACCTCTGTTTCTTCCTCTCTCATTTCCTACAAAAACAAAGGAGAGAGAGACTCTTGTGTGCTACCAAATAAGGCCCGTGGTAGTTAAGTAGTGATAAGTACTGGTTCAATTAGTAGCTAATTACATGTTAGTATCTCACTAGTGTGTGATCCCGTAGAGATTACTAACATTAATTTAATTTTAATTGAATATCCAAGCCCAAGATAAATAGGCCCCGCACAGTTAATCCTAGTTAGATTATTGCTGATTCGACGCATCATATACCAATAGAAGATTATACCAATGAAATTAGAGATCATGTTAGAAGACTATGCTCAAATGATGGTTCAAACCAAAAAAGATAGAACTGTAACGCCCCCGTTTCCAGGGGCGCGTACGGACACGGCATTCCGTAACTATTCAAGCATGAACAGTTATGGAGTGTCGCGCAAGAGTATACCATTGCATGCTTACAACAAAAGTCCAGCATATAATTCACATAAGGATTACTATCCAGGTTTTCACAGTGGGGCGTGCAAGCCCAAAGTATATTTACATTACAAAAGACTTTCAGAATCCGCTTCGAGCGCGGCGGAGACCTACAGCCAAGGGTCCTCGTCGAAGAAAAGATCCTCCGGGACTTCTTCAACGGGGAGACCTTCTCCTTCGTCTTGATCCTCTAAAGAGTGGATTAAGCAAGCCGTGAGCCAAACAACCGGCTCAGCAAATCCCAAAGGGATCTTAACTTACTATATGCACGGAATATCAAAGGAAGGGTGTATATTTGGTTTATTACATTTGGTGGATGCAGTTTTATTTGCAAACATTTTAATAAGACGGACCCAAAACTTACTTCTTAAGATCTCAGGGGTTTTTCACGAAAAGTTCATTAACCAACTAACCAAGTTAAAGCATGTACAAAACTACTTAAGCTTCGCTGCTGGAATCACCCAAGTGACACAGCTCCAATAACCGGGAGCACGGCGTATTCGAATACCATTTAAATGACTCTGCAGAGTTTGCTCAGCTTTACCCACACGATCCCTTAACCCCCGCTAAAGAGTTAAGAAAGCCAGGTCGTTTCACTGCTCAACTCTTTATATAGGCTCTACCCGGTAGAATTCACTCGGGTCTGGCTCACACCCACACACACACACACGCACACACAAAAGAGGACAACGTCCGCTTCGAGTGAATTCCACCGTTGTTAGGCACCCGCAGCACGGCCTGCCTAACCTCACTGCTACCCTCCTGTAGAGTTTCAATCGAGTTGAGCAGCTAATAGACAAGTGTTGACAAGTCAACTCCTGTGGTTGAGCGATCACTGTGACATTTGCTCAGCGTAAGGGTTTCAGTCCTTATCTTTTCACCTGGTCCGCAACCTCACCAGGCCCGCGACCCAAACTAAGGTAAGCGGTGGGCGTAGACCGTCTCGCGGTTTCCCACTCACCCTTACCCTACTCCAGCCCTAGGATAAGAGGTGGGCAAAGACCGCCTCGCGGCTCTCCCCCAACCCTTACCCTACCTTGTGCACGCCGGCACTCTCCGCTCTAAGATACGGTGTCCCATACCACCCTACCTTAGAGTCGGGTTTTCCAATTTCTATTGGCCCACAGCCACAACCTTATTAGTGTAACACTTTGCATGATAATAATAGCCTACAATTATCTAGATTATCAGATAATTAATTCTAGGGTTACAAAGGTATGGCTACAATTTAAACATGGCATTTAGCGGTGGTAAGTCTAACTATATCACATGTCATTCTAAACATTTTATTTTATTTTAAACTAACATTTCACAACTAGCATAATGCAAATAGCATATTAACATAATTAAACATTACGGGATACAACATGATCAAAGGATTTGGGACTTGCCGTCAATCCGGACTATTTCAGCAAGCTCGAACGAAGAACCTTCTGGTTCCTGAGATTGCACCTGGGCTTCCGGGATCTCCGTCACTAGCGCAAACAAATAAAATAATTAAATCCAGCTTGCAACTAATCAAGCGAGGAGAAAATTAAACTAATTAAAAAGGAATAAAATGCATAAATCCTTCAAATGGAATTTTAGGAATTTATCTGGGGTGATTTTGGTGGAAAGGAGGTCACAGCTGGGTCCAGAATATTATTTGGAGCAAAGTGGTGAAATTTGGGAATTTTTGGGATTTTCTGTGATTTTCTAGGATTTATTTGGATTTTTCTGATTTCTGGAAATTAATAAATCACTGGAAAATCTAGTGAACAGTGCTAGGCCGGCCCAAAGCCACAGCGCAGCCCAGCACTGTGCAGCCCGCATGGCCGAACGGCCGGCGCGGCCCGCGAGCGACGCGCGGCCCGCAAGCGCGCGCGCGCTCGGGCGACGGAACGGGCCGGGGAAGCGGCCCACGCTCGCGCGCGCCCACGCCGTCTGGATGCGCGACGCGTGGAGCTGGCGGACGGGGAAGATGGCGAGGGAACGGGCGAACGGATGGAGCAGCGCGGCGATCGAACGGTCCAGACGAGATGGCAACGATCGACGCGAGCGGCTGAGATGAGACGGGCGAAGCGGTACGGTGGGGAGATCCGACGGAGGAGAGGCGGGGAGTTTATGAAGATCGGACGGTCGAGGAGGGACAGCCATCCGACGCTCCGAGTTAGACGGCAACGGGAAGATGGACGGCTGGGGGGCGACCACGTCGTCGTCGTCTACCTCCAGCCGCGCGCGCGCAGCAGAGGGATGGGGACGGCGGCGCCTTCGTTCTCCGGTGGCCGCAGTGGCTCCCGACGGCAACGGAGGACACCACCGTGTCAGGCTTGACGTGGGGAGTCCATTTTGGGGCTTGGGTGGAGAAGGAGACCAATGGAGGGGGGGGGGGGGGTGGGAGGCAAAATGGGGTAGTTCGGGTTTGCGGTGGTGAGTAAGGTCGCCGGCGGCGAGAGGGGCCGATTGGCGTCGGTTTCACGAAGAGGGGAGCTAGGGGATTACACTGGCGGTGGCGGCGTGAGATGGGGAGCTTCGAGGAGGGCTGGCCACGGGAGCACGGCTGGGGCGGCGGTGGTCGACGGCGACAGAGCTCCTCAGGGGTTCTCCTGGCCAAGGGAGTCCATTAAGACGATTAGTAGATGGTAGGGATGTTCATGGGTAAAAGAATCGGCAAATGGGGAAGGAAAAGGGGAGATCGAGCTACGGGGGTCGCCGGAGCAGGGGAGAGCCTCGACGGCGTTAGGGACGACGGGGGTCCAATCGGTAGCTCTGGGAGGTGGCTGGGAGTGGCAGGAGGGGAATGAAGGCAGCAGAGGAGCTCGGGGAGCAAAGGGGAAAGAGGGAGCCGAGGTGGGGTATTTATACCCGAGCGGAGGGGAGGGAGGCTTCGGGGAGAAGGCAACGGCTCGGGCGCTGGGGGCGACAGGAGGGAATGGGAGCAGGTGGGGGGCGTCTCCT
This sequence comes from Dendrocalamus latiflorus, assembly GCA_017311315.1. Taxonomy (NCBI): domain Eukaryota; kingdom Viridiplantae; phylum Streptophyta; class Magnoliopsida; order Poales; family Poaceae; genus Dendrocalamus; species Dendrocalamus latiflorus. Next base: position 35,745,810 of record CM029651.1, on the reverse strand, counting down.
TCGCGGGACGGGGCGGTGACCCCGGGGGGGGGGGGGTGACGCCGGCCCTGTAGTGGCTTAATGGCGAGAAGACGGGAGCAGGTGAGCTGCGCACGGTGAGGGCGCGTCCGCGCGCAGGAGAGGGAGAAGGCGGCGACCGCCAGGTGGGGCCGGAGCTGAGGCGGGGTGACGTGGAGCGAGGACGTCCACTCCTCCGGACCCGGGGGCTGTCGGGACGGCGCGGCGCAGGGACGTCCCGCGGCGGCGCGAAGACAGGAGCGGCCGCGGGCGCCGGGGCGGGGCGAAGGCGGGGAGGGAGCGCGGCGCCTGCGACCGAGGGGGAGCGGAGGGAGGCGCTGGGCGAGGGAAGAGGCGGGAGGGGAGGCGGCGCCAACGAGCTGGGCGCCAAGCAAGGGGGAAGGCGCACTGTCCAAAAGGGAAAGCGGGGAGAGGGACGACTTTCCCGAAACGGAAAGTTTCAGATTTTCACTCAAAATACAGCAAAAATTGGGAAATTTTTGGTTTTGAATTTTTGGGGACTTTTCAAGAACTTTCTCGATGATATATCACCTCATTAAGTTGATATTAATCCTTCCAGTAGCAACGATATCATGATTTCTTGTATTAATTTAACTTAGTTTTTTGAGTCTATCCTTCATTTTTGTCCTTGCCTTCACCACCAATGTCACTTGCAACTTACATTTTGCAGCAAGCACGCACAACACATTACATTGAGATGCAAGTTCATTTGGAAAAAGCAAAGCTCCACCGAGATTCCAGTTCCTTAATTTTTGTTGCTCGCTTATTGTCCGCTGAAAGGTGATTATACCAAGGTTGTTAAAATCATGATTCTAGTCATAGAATCGTATGATTCTACGATCCCACGAAACCAATTTGACTCAAATCGCATCTTAATTCATACCTGGTAGAATCATGATCCTAGTCATAGAATCATAGTAGAATCATGATAGAATTATAGTAGAATCATGCAACATCCAAGATTATGAAAGACTTAGATATTTGGTTGTGTTTTACATCTCAATTCAAGCTGTATGTTTAAGTACTAAGTAGTTAATAATTTAAACATTAAGATTCAGATATTTGGAATAATAAAAATTAATTTGATTATTTATTTGTTTTATATTGAAAATGATCAGATTGTGGCAATATTAATAACGTCACTCTTCTAGTTGTAGCTCTCAATGGCATAGAATTTAAATCACAATTCTAGTCGTGAATTAGATATATTTTGAAGGACCATGTGAGAAGGTCCATGATACTGTTATGATGAACCATTGCAAATTTTATGGAGTGGTAAAGTGGTCTTGCAAAGATTGCATTTGATTTGGACTGTTTTCTAGAAGTTCTAAAAAAATCAGTAGTACCGCAAGGTGGTAGCTCCGACTTCACGGCGGTATGATTTTTTCAGAGTGGTTTAGCTCAGGTGCAATAGTACCACTTTGGGGAGCGGTAGTACCACAGTATGGTAGTACCGGCATTGTAAGTGTAGTACTACTGATCTTCCCAGAAAATAGGGTTTTAAGGATTTGGGTCATGTATTGAGTTAGGTTGACCTGGGCCATTGAATTAAGGGTTCATAATGCATGTTTTGCCTAATGTAGGTCAAGTTGTGATGAATTTGTGCGTAGAAATGATTTCTTGTCTTTCGATGTGCAGGGTCGCTTCGAGTCAACTTTGGTCCACGGATGATCGGGGCAAGGCACATGGAGGAGTTGAGGCCCAAAATGATCGAGGATATCAGGTGAGAAGGTGAGTTCAAGTATGGCACGAGAAAGACGGGAAATGTTGAAGGCGAGTTCGAATGGCGGGATGGCGCCATGTGGCTTGCACGAGACAAATGAGGCCTGGTTCGGTGGAATTGGGACAGGAGAGACTTGGCGACATGTGGCAAGTTAGTGGTGCACCTACACATAACAAGCATGGTGATTGCTTCCAGTGGTTGCTGATGACCGAGTCAAGGAAGGGTATTTTGGTAGTTTCACCAAAATATCGAAAACAATCTTAGATCAAAACCGTGGCACATGGGTGATGTGTTGGAGAACAGTTTAGGTCAAGGTGGAGCTGGTTTGATCAAGGCAGATTAAGGCTAAGGATTTAGCGGATGTCCACTTACGCGCTTTGAAAAGCGTGTATAACTGAACTTGTGTGAGTAAAACCCGTGTGTGGGGTTAACGGGTTTCCCCATTGTAATAGTGGATAATATCCACTAAGGTGAATAGGTGGCTGGTTACCCACCTATAAAAGGGGATTGGGATGGAGACATGTAAGGTTAACTATCTAACCCATCTCTTGTACTCTCTTCTCTAGGTTTAGAGTTAAGACTTTAAGAGTGAGTAACTTGGGTGCTCTTTGTCTTTCAAGGTGGAGTGGCTATAAAATATACCTTCTCAAGTAAGCAATATATTAATTTTTGTGCAACTCTTGATCGTTTTGTTTTTGATTGATGAGCTAGACTTTTGGTTGGTTTTGATCTCTCTTCTTTCCTTCTTGTTATGTTGTTGTGCTAACAACATGTAAGAGGTGGAGTTAATCCTTGGGAATACATCTTCGCTTATCTAGAAACTTTAATAGCAAGATTCACGAGAAAATCCACTTTTGCTTGACTTTAGCCTCTTTGGTACATCTCTTGATCTGAGTATTTTTGGCTTTGTTTCTATGGTGATCTAACTTGCTATGATGTGTGGAAACACATCTAGACCCTTCTTAGTCAGTATCATCCCACGAGTAAGTTGTATTCATCGATTTTAGTTTTGGCTCGGTTTCAGTGCACCTTTCCTTCAAATTGAAAAAGTCTCAACTTTGGCCATGATTTTCATGATCATTTGTTGAAATAGGTTCTTGATAACCTAGATAACATCCCTACTAAATTTTATGTCATTTGGATCTACGGATTAAAAGTTGCATCGATTTTTGAATTTGAAATAGCGCTAAAACACTATTCATTTACCTGATTTTACTGTAGCAGCGGTCAGACCACCCTTATACTAGCGGTCAGATCGCCATTTTGAGGCCGGTTAGAGGTTTGTTCCAAGTTTTCTTACCTCGAGCTAGCTGATTTGGGTTTTGAGTTGAGGATTTTATGTTTGAGGATAGAATCTTAAATACTTGGGGGAATTTTAATAAGCACCATTCACCCCTCTCTATTGTTATATTTTGTCTTTCAATTTGTATCGAAGGCCAGTAAACTCTTCTCATATATCTTAACCGGCCTTTAGAGCCATGGCATCATACAATTATTCCACCAAGCCATCTCTCTTCAATAGGGTCGACTATCCCTTTTGGAAGAGTAGGATACAGTCTTACACACAGGTTCAAGGCTATGTGATTCAGAGAAAGGTAAAGACTAGATTTGTTGTTCTTGTCGATGAGAACATAATGGCTATGAATACGCCAGATTTGGAGGCAAATGCTAAGGCAAGGAACATCATCATTCAATGTCTTAGATGCAGTGAGTTTGATCGTATCTCTTATCTCACGTCGGCGTTCGACATCTGGGTGACCCTTGATGCATACCATGAGGACACCACTCATATCAAGACTGTCTAACAGGACCAGTACAAGTGAGAATAAAACAAATTCGAGATGCTTGCTGCTGAGTCCTTGGATGAGTGCTTTGGCAGATTTCACAAGATACTGAGTAACATCCGAGCTGTTGGTCTCACATATTCGAACTCGGATTATGCTCGCAGATGCTTTTTGCCTTGGACCTCAAGGTTTGGGAGATGAAGGTGACCACCATCAAAGACATGATTGATCTGTCAACCTTGATGTCACGCCTCAAGACTCATGAGATCGACATCATCTCTCACAAGACGAAGTTGTAGTCGATGGCCTTGGTCACCAATCCCACTTCTACCTCTAGAGCATCGTCTAATAGTGCTTCTAGATTCTCTTTCGCTATTTTGTATGAGATGAGCGATGACTAGTTTGAGCAGTTTTCAAAGAGTGACCTAGCCCTCCTAGATAGAAAATTCTGACATGCATACAAGAGGGTTATAGAGACGAAGAGAGCAGGTCCATTGATTTGCTTCGAGTGTGGTGTCCCCAACCACATTGGAGCGAACTGCTCTAAGCTGGAGAAGGGCAAGAATGTCTACAGTGGCGTGAGTAAGAATAACTAAATTAGCAAGAACCATAACAAGAAACCCCCAGCTCATGATCAAGACAAGGAGAAGAAGTACCGCAACTTCATCAAGGCAAAGAAGCTCTTCCACTACATCCTTACTGCCTTCGACAACTTCGACTTCAGTGACATGGAGGGCTGAAGCGATGACGATGGCGAGGATGATCTTCAGAAGGACACCAAGGATGGTGACGACTTCACCGGGACGTGCTTCATGGCTGAGAAGAACAGAATCAATGATGATGATCTCTACAATGACTTCGATGAGGTATGCCCCTCCTACGACTAGCTTAATGATGCTCTTCTTAAGTTAGAAAACTTTTATGCTTGGTTTAGGACTAGGTTTGGTGAGTTAGAGAAGAAAGTAGAGAGCTTGTTATAGGATCTGCTCCCTCCTGTAATGACTGTGGTGTATGTGCTTCCTTACTTGGAGATATGGATTAACTAAGAACCTCACATGATAGTGTGATTTTTTAGTTGTATTTACTTAAGATGGAGAATGTTAGTTTGTTAGCTAAATTAGAGATGTCTAGAGTTGCTTCTTTACATTTTGATTTAGTTGAGACTACACTCTGCATCTCACGTGAGGATAAGGACAATGCTTTTAAAGGATAATATACCATGCTTCTAGATCTGCCTGTAACCTGTGATAGCTGTAACAACTTAAAGGTTAACATAAAGAAGGAAGATCATAAAATCACTGAAATGCAAGATGCTTTGATGGAGCACAAACTGTCCTAAATTGATTGCTGAACTTGAGTCTGTTTCTAAGCAATTTTAGGATATGTGTGATCATAATAAGAAAATGACTCAATATGCTTCAAAGGTACCTGTTAGCTCACCATGCAATAATTATGAAAAACTAAAATATGAATTGATTGCTTTGGATGAAAAATATGTGAAACTAATTAAGGATCTACTAGAGAAGCCACAATCTGTTTCCTTGTTTTATGCTGAAGTTGAGGAGAAGTTGGAGGATATGCAAGAGGCTTTTATGAAGAGTTACGAGGTCCAGATGGATAGGATTAGAACTACCCCCTGTGTCTTGCGAAGCCCTCAAAGTTGAGGCAGCCGTGCATAAGGAGAGATATGCACGTGCTATTCGATCTTCTCCTTCTGGTTTCTCACCCTCTGTTTCTCATTGTGCTTCATGTGGTTCTCTTTTTTGGGAGTGTGAGTACCTCATGAACACTCTCAAAATATTTGTTGGAGGTAAGAATAGGCTTAATCTTATCCTAGGCAAATCCAAGATTTGTATGTTCAATCTAGGTCTAGGATATGATTTCTTAGAGGATGTGAGGAAACATCCAGCTGTAGTAGTTAGCATTGTAGCTGGAGGTGTGATTGAGGTTGTGCCCAAGGCTAAACATATAATGTTTGTTTAAATCTATGAGTTTTGTCCAAGGGATTTATGATAGTAAGGTTGTTCCACCTGTTGCTTTGACCTCTCAGAGGATGAAGTAACATCTTGCTGCTTCGACCTCTTAGAAGGCAAAGTATCATTGTGCCTTTTGTCAAAAGGATGGACATGTGGTTGAGTTCTGCTTCAAGTATGCCAAGATTGCACGTAAAGACCATGTTCACGTTCTTTGGAGTATTCAGGGTCAACCCTAGACACGAAGTGCTCCTAAGACCAACACGAGGTGTAAGGTTGTAGGCAGTTCTCCTGACGTGTTTGGTTTTAGGCAGTATCGAGGACTTGGTTTGCAGGCTTCTTCTGGTTTTAGTCCTCGAGTTGCTTCTAGTCACGTTTTCCGCCGTCTTGAGGATAGACCTCATTTTCCCCCATCGAGGTAGCTATCCGCAGCATGATCAACAAACTACTGTAGGTCAGACCTACTCGTCAATAGTGGTCGGACCTAGCAGAGGCCTGAGGTCTGCTTCTAAACCATCTATTTCTGTGAGAGGTGAGGCGCGTAGTATAGCAAGAGATCAGTCTTCTATTTCTATCACTGGATCTACTACTCGTTGTGTGACTCAGTACTGTGTTTCTAGATCTGCTCTTATTTACCCCAATACTAAGCCACCGATGTTGTCTTCTCGCTAACTTAGGTTTGCCATGCTGGGAAAGGAGAGGTTTGGCTTGTGGACTCCGGCTGTTTTCGCCACATGACCGAAAACTCCCGTTGTTCTCTTCCTTAGTCCGAGCTCCAGGTGATGAGATGATCACCTTTGGAGATGTTTCTTCAGGTCGAGTCATTGTTAAAGGTACCGTGCACATTAATGATTCTTTCATTCTTAAGGATGTTGCCTTAGTGAGTAAGCTGCATTATAATTTGCTATCTGTTTCTCAGCTTACCGAGGATGATGTCGAGGTAAGGTTTAAGAAAAATGCTTGTAAAATCATTGAGTCTTTAGGAAGTTTTATTTGCGGGATTTCTAGGTTTGGGAGGATCTTTTGTGCTAATTTTATTAAGTCTTCTAGTGATTCTCTCTGATGCTTAGTTGCTTCTAAGTTCTGTGATCTCTCCTTCTAGCATAGGAGACTTGGTCAAATTGGTTTTAATCATTTGACCCGAGTGAGCGGCCATGACCTCGTTCATAGTCTACCTAAGATCAAGATGGTTAAAGACTTAGTTTGTGCTCCTTGCCGGCATGGCAAGATGGTTGCTGCTTCTCATCCTCCAGCCACTTTGACTATGATCGATGCACTATGACAACTTCTTCATATGGACACTATTGATCCAGCTAGAATGCAGTCGGCCAGTGGGAAGTGGTATGTTCTTGTCGTGGTTAATGACTTCTTGAGGTTTTCCTGGGTGTTTTCTTAGCCTTGATGGATGAGACTTTTAGTCATTTTCGTTGCCTGTTGAGCTCCCTAGTGCCTTGCGAGCGATTTGAAGTGATGATGGCATGGATTTCAAGAACTACTTTGAGTGCGTAGTGGAGAGGAAGAACTATACCTTAGTCGAGATGGCTAGAATGATGCTAGATGAGTATGATACACTTATAAAGTTTTAGGCTGAGACTATAGCCAGCGCATGCCATGTTTTAAATAGAGCTTTTCTGAGGGCACACTTGCATCGCACTTCTTGTGAGTTGAGGTATGGACGAAAGCCTAGTGTCTCTTATTTTCGTGTTTTTGATTGCAAATACTTTATTCTGTAGTCTGGGAACCTAGATAATTTCGAGTCTCATTCTTCTAACGGTATTTTTCTGGCTTACTCGACTTTTTTACGGGGTTATAGGGTCTAGAACTGCGAGACTAGAAGGATTATAGAGACAAATGAGGTGATTTTCGATGAGACTAATCCTGGTACTAGGCCTGACATCTTAGGTCTAGTTGTGTGGTCTGAGACCATCTTTATAGATGATAAGGATGATGGAGATGAAGGTTCTCTACCTGATCCAATCTCTACTTTCTTTGAGGTGCCTGCTTCTACCACTGCGCCTTAGGGAGATCAGCCTTTGCCTTCTAGCTCTTCTGGAGCTCGTAGCTCTGCTCCTACCTCCATAGCTCATGAGGTAGAGGCCACTTCTTCTCATCCAGGACCTCCCAGACATGTTCAGCGTAGACATCTTCCTGAGCAGATCATAGGTGATCTCCTCGAGCATGTTACACGTTCAAAATCTGACGTGTCTCACTTCTGTCTACATTCTGCTTTTGACACCACATTTGAGCCCAAAGACATTTTCCATGCAATATCTGATAAATCTTGGGTCAATTGAGGAAATAGAAAATTTTAAGAGAAACAAGGTCTGATCACTTGTTGAGCGTCCTAGTGGTCATAATGACATAGGAACCAAGTGGGTCTTCAAGAACAAACAGAGTGAGGATGGGGTAGTCATTCAAAATAAGGCTAGACTGTTAGCTTAGGATTTCTGTCAGGTTGAGGGTTTAGATTTTGAGAAGACCTTTTGATGAGACAATGGGGTCCCGATCTTCCGATAGGATGATAACTTCAATTTGGAGGAGAACGACTTTGACGATGCAAGCTTCTAACCAGCCATGACCAGAACACCAAGCAATCACTAAACCATACCCCAAGTCATTATCAATCGTGCTAAGAACACAGTTGATCTGACCACGAAGGTCTATTCCTGCATGCAACCGAAGAACATGCAAGCACAAGATAACAAGCAATCTTAAATTGCAAATATTTATGAATTACTGGTAAGGTGAGATTTCGAATAAGGATCTTGACTGGGTGGTCTAGTCGACACACGCAGAAGATACAAGTTACAACGAAGGCACACTAAACATAAATGAAATCCAAGGAAACTAGAAGGGTTCAGCCTCTTTAAATAGAGGAGAGAAAGCAGCGCAAAACTAAGAAATAATGGATGATACTATTTATGGTATTATTTATATGAACAGTACGGTTGTGAATAGTATGGGCCAAGAGAGGGGGCGCTTCCCCTTGGGCCCAAGCATTATAAGGCCCAATTTGGTCCAAACATGTGATGCAACATCTTTTGATGATTACAGTGTGCACAGAAGGAATTTTGAGATGAAGCTAGATCCGTTGGAAAGAGTACGAGAAAATATTTCCAACAAGTACTCATGGACCTCAAACGGACTCCGTATGTGAAAGTTATGCACATTTGAAGTTGAACCTATCAGGCTAAATCTGAATTGATCTGGAGGCCGAATTGAATTCCAAAATATGTCCAACTTGAATTGGTCCAAAAGTGATGTGGTGCTACAAAAATATATATTTTCATCATTAGGTGGCATCATGTAGTTCATATAATATAAAGGCACTCCTAAAATCGAGCTCACTTGATAATTTAAGTGAAGTGTATGAGCTCTTGTAATTGGAATAGCAAGCATAGCAACTATGGTTGTATCCATAGGGGCATTTCTCATCATCCTCCCCTTCTTGAAAACAAAGCCATCCTCAGCTTTTGATAAGCTGAAAATATGGCAACAAAGAAGCCACGGTATATGCATGGTATATGTATATGTTATCCGTTTTAACAGTTCTTCGTTGTTGCATAATTAATATTATAAAACAGCAGCGATCATAAAAGCTTATCATATTATTAACCCAAGAGTAGTCATATATGTTAATGAGCAAATCAAAATTTCTTACACAGCAATTATTGTAACTAGATTTGCTAATGTAAACGAAGCATTTATGCAATTCAAATCTCTGAAGTTGTAAACTTGCAGCGGTGGCACATATGGGCAAAGCTACAGCTTTTGGAATCAAGCAAAGTTCATCCATATAATCGTATCTCAATTGAGCAATAACAAATTCATCTAGCAAGGGTTAAGAGATTTGTACGTTCTTCCATAATTCATCTTTGTACGTTCTTCCATAATTCATCTTCTTTATTCAGATTGTCCGTACTAGATGGTGCAAAAAGCGATGAACACATAGGCATTGGATGAGTACTAACTTTTACTCCCTCTCATATTGAATAAGATTCAGCACACAAGAATTGTTGTACAAAACAACAAGCTCCAATTCATTCATCCATATAAGAAATTAATTTTCTACACCATAATCTCCCATCAAATTAAACTTATACCCAGGGGTGTAGGCTCTAAACAAGGATTTTGAACATGTGAGTTCAGAAGCTTTCTCCGTAGCATGTGACAATTTCATAGGTAGGTCCAACATGATGTAACATAACGCATTAGCAGGAGAAATTCTAGTCAAAGCTTCTTTATATCTAACTGTTGTGGTTATAGACCAAACAGAGAGAGAGTGTGTGGTAGTGGAGAGTTGAGTAAGTGAAATGGCTTCCGGCTCTCCCCATGGCCTATGTCCTACATATATACATCCACCTGGGGAGTGCTTTTACAGTTACACCCTTACACATGAGTACTCCCCTCAGGGGTACTTTTGTCACTATACATGTCCCATTCTGGGCCTTACATTCTCTCAACAGGCCTGTTGGGATTAGGTGGGGGCCACCCCTACAACAGGAGCCTCTCATGGTGAAGGGCTTCACAGGCCGAAGCCATGTTGCCGAGCCCTTTGGCCCCCTCCGTCCCTGCGGCCTGTGAGCTTTTTCAGCGTTCGAAATGTAGTGTTCGCCTTGTTGCGAAGGTATGGCGCCGAACGGCTCGGCGAAGGCTTCGTCACCCACGGACTCCGTCACGGGGTTGGGGTTGTCATCCGGAGCAGAGATCGAAGTCAAGGTTGGCCTCGCCACCGAGGGGCCGGATCGGGGTTGTTGGCGGAGTCAAACGCATCGGTATAGGGGGCGGAGCGGGTCGTAAGTCGCTGCGCTCGCGCGCGTCTCCGGCGCCGAGCACCCTTGACGATAAGCGGCTGCCAGCCTACCCAGCGAGGCTTGATTGAAGCGGCGTGAGACTTGAGGGGGCGCGGTGATACCATGCTGCGACGTTCTTTTCCTGGCGCGGATCTTGGAGCATCGCGGTGGTACGATGCTGCGACGTTCCCCCGCCGGTTGGACTCCTGCCGGTTGGACTGCTGCCGGTTGGCTTCCTGTCGGCTGGACTTTCGCCGGTTGGGCTTCCGCCAGCTGGGCTTCTACCGGTTGGCTTCCCCACTGATGGGGTATATATATAGCGTGCTGGTGTAAGACTATACCTGCATTGTGCGCTCAGATAGGTGCTGCTCCCCCAAAATGGGCCCCTTCAGTGCATCCACATTCCATGGCGGCACTACACAGCTCGGGGAATGTTGATGTACTGATGGAGGCCTATTTTTCTCGGGAGCTTGGTTAGCGTGTATTGACGGCAACTGCTCACACCTGGTGTTTCTGCATATGACGGCAAGATTTGCCCTGTTCTCTTAGATAGGCTCACCTTCAGTCGGGGCTTCTGATCAAGCCCGTCATTCAAAGGAATATAGATGTACTGAAGGTGGCCTGTTTATGAGAACAAGCCAAAACTTGGCGTGACACAACCTGCGCCGGTGCAATGTGTGGGGAATGCCGTCGGACCTGCCGTCCCGCCGAGGCGGTGCCTACAAGGCGGGTAGCGGGGTGGTGCTCTGAAGCCGCTGGTCTCCTGTCCTGGAGGATAGCAGTCGCGGAGAGCAGGCGTCTGCGGGGTAGTCCGGGGGTGCTGCGCCTAGTCATGGTAGATGCGCGAGCGCTCCGTCCCCTACGCTCCAAAGTGGTGGCAGCGGAGCTGGCGCCTAGTCGAAGTACAAGCGCGAGCGCTCCGTCCCCCACGCTTCGAAGTGGTGGCAGCGGAACTGGCGCCTAGTCGAAGTAGACGCGCGAGCGCTCCGTCCCCTACGCTTCGAAGTGGTGGCAGCGGAGCTGGCGCCTAGCCGAAGTAGACGCGCTACCTAGTCGAAGTAGACGCGTGAGCGCTCCGCCCTCTACGCTTCGAAGTGGTGGCAGCAGAGCTGGTGCCTAGTCGAAGTAGACGCGCGAGCGCTCCGTCCCCCACGCTTCGAAGTAGTGGTAGCGGAGCTGGCGCCTAGTCGACGTAGACGCGCCACCTAGTCGAAGTAGACGCGCGAGCGCTCCGTCCCATACGCTTCGAAGTGGTGGCAGCGGAGCTGGCGCCTAGGCAAAGTAGACGCGCGAGCGCTCCGTCCCCCACGCTTCGAAGTAGTGGTAGCGGAGCTGGCGCCTAGTCGAAGTAGACGTGCGAGCGCTCCGTCCCCTACGCTTCGAAGTGGTGGCAGCGGAGCTGGCGCCTAGTCGAAGTAGACGTGCGAGCGCTCCATCCCCTACGCTTCGAAGTGGTGGCAGCAGAACTGGCGCCTAGTCGAAGTAGACGCGCGAGCGCTCCGTCCCCTACGCTTCAAAGTGGTGGCAGCGGAGCTGACACCTAGTCGAAGTAGACGCGCGAGTGCTCCGTCCCCCACGCTTCGAAGTGGTGGCGGTGCACTCCCTGGGGTGAGCGCGACCCCGCGGTAGTGCGCCTTAATGGCCCCGGGAATCGCGCCGACCCCTGGGCTGGCACGAGCGGGCTGCTATATCTGTACGCACTTGTCCATTCGAGATGAACACGCGGCGGGCCATGACTGGCATGTCGACGGGTCGTCTGCGGTCAAGCCCCTTCCCCAGAGGGGCGGGGCACGTGGCGCGGTGCTGTAGGCGTGCCGCCCGCTGGTTGCCCCCCTTCCAACGCGCGTCACCGGCTGCTAGCGATTGCGCTTCTTGCCGATCCTCGGTTACCCATGCCGCGCAGACTTCCGGTTGTCCCTTCGGATAGGTGTGGCCAGGGTCGGGGGGGGGGTCGGTGACCCCGTTTGGGATATCGCGGTTTAGGGTCCGAAGAGCCGCGCCGGCGCACGCCGAAGGCTATGCCGGGTCGCGCGACCTGCGTTTATTCCTTGCGCTGACCGACACGCGGTGGGACGCTAGCGACGCGTCGTGTGGTGACAGGACTCTGTACAACCACGGTCGCGTGCTGGCTACGTGTACCGCCGCGACGCTTCGGCTTCGCGCGTGGGGAGGTGAGCGGTTGTCGCTCGCCGTTTGCGCTTACCCACGGTGGGAGGCGGGGGGCCTTTAAGTATCCCCCGTGGCGTTGTGCCTACGCCTCCTCGCGCTTTTTGGTTGTTCACGTTGCTCTCCGCATTCGCTCGCCCTGTTCCTGCGCTCCTTTTTCGCCGCCGGGTTCCCCGTGGATGCTGATGGCGACTTGCGACGAGCGTACTCAGGTGGGCGACTACGCCATCCGCAGGCGGTCCTCGCCGCTCGAGGTGAAATACACGCTGGAGGAGCGCGATCCGGCGGCGGCAGACAAGTGGTGGGCGGCGAAGAAGAGTCAGGGTCCGTACTCCGGCGAGTTGGGCCGCACGCTCGTGACAGAGGACACGATCCGGTCACTGCTGCAAGAGGGGAAGCTATCGGACCGCCACGCGGTGCGGTTGCCCGCCGATGACGAGACGGAGCCGCGCCTTGAGAAGTTGGAGGCGATCGTCTTCGTCTTCGCATTCCGTCCGCCACAATTGTTGGGGCCGTGCTGCGGACCTTCAAGTTGGAGTTGTCACAATTGACTCCGAACGCGGTGGCTCGCCTCTCCGTGTACAGCTGGGCCCTGCGCTCGGAGGGGTGTTGGCCCAGCGCTTCCCTGTTCGCGTATCTGCATGAGGCCCGGTGCCAACCGAAGGAGCGGAAGGACGTTACGCTGTCGAAATTTGGCAGCGTCAACTTCGTCCTGCGGACGTCATGTGGGAAGCTCTTCCCTGCGAACGCGACCCGAGGGAAGTGGGAGGTCCACTGGGCGAGGCGGTGGTTCTACCATCGTGTGACGAGTGGCAGCGGCCTTGAGTGCGCAGGCGGGCCGATTACATTCAAGACCACCCCCGGCTTAACGCTAGACCAGGAAGATAGGCAGAGGGCGCGAAGACTTGTGGGGGTCGCCGCCCGCTTCAATATGCGCGACCTCGCCGAGGAGTACATGATGCTCGGTGCGCCACCGCTTTCCCACGGTTGGCGCTTTACAGCCGGTGAACGTCGGGATGATAACGTTCGCCCGTCCGTTTGCTAGCTGCCCGTGCCGATTGGCCTTCGTAAGTCTCGACCATGCCTTCCTGTTCGTTCGTACGTATCACCTTGTGTAAATGTGCTCTATCTGGGGCAAGGACTGGCCTTGAGGATGTGGAGCGCGCCGCGCGCGTGTTCCTTGGGCCATACACCGGCAGAGAGCGCGGGCAGCGCGCAGCTGCGACTGCGAAGGCCGGATTGGGGCGAATAAACCGCGTGTGTGAGGCCTTAGGGCTTCTTGTGCCGGATCGCCCCCCTCTGGACCAGCAGCATGAGGATAGTGCTGGCCAATGGGCCGTGCCGGGCCAACACGGCACGGGCCCGGGCTCGGCACGGCCCGTTTAGGCCGGCCCGTTAAGGCCCGTGTATTAAACGGGCCGTGCCGTGCCGGCCCGCGGGCCGCGGTGGGAGCCCTGGCACGGCCCGAGGCCGTGCCGTGCCGGCCCGGGCACGGTTAAGGCTAAACGGGCCGTGTCGGCCCGGCTAGCCCGTTTAGCCGAAAAAATAAGAAAAATTGTAGAAAATTAAGAAAAATTGTAAAAAAAATTGTAGAAAATTCAGAAAAAATATAGAAAATTGTAGACATTGTTAATCATAAAAATAAATATTTGCAATGATATAATGAGCTTTATTAATTTATTAAATTACATGGGATGGCTGCCTCATTAAAAACTTTACCAAGTAAAAACTCAATTTGAGAAAACCTTGGTAAAGAAAAAAGAGTACATCCTATAAAGCTCATTATTGACCACATGTGAAAGAAAAATATTGAAAATCCTATTCATTGCTATCTAAATACAAATTCTAAAAAGATTCTTCTAAATATTTATTATCTGCAGTATGTTGGAGTCTTGATTCAGCCTGTTCCCAGTCTTTGACGGTCATAAGTACTTCGACCATCTCGTTGGAGAGACTTGTTCGTCGCTCCTCGATTATTCTTCCGGAAAGACTGAATGCTGACTCCGAGGAGACTGTAGAGACAGGAACAGTCAACACATCCCGCGCTAATATGGATAGCACTGGATATGATACCTTCTGGGTTTGCCACCATGAGAGGATGTTCAACTCCTGCTCGAAGCTGACGCTATCACTGTTGAGATAGCTTGATAGGTCTCCAGTGCTTTGTCGCCTTCCTCCTCCTAACTGCTGTGTACCTGCACCTGCACGAGAACTAGACGAAGAACCAAAAATTTTGCCCCATTGCATAGCCCCCCTAGAGGTGCTAGGGACTACCGGGGGTGTTTGTAAACGCACAGATCCAAATTTATTGTCATATTTATTATATACTTCATATAATTTATCCTTAACTTGTGTATAGTATGAACAATAGTCTAAACCGGTAGCCTCACTTAAAACTTGTAAAACATTTATAAATCCTTGGAGTTTGGCCCTAGGATCCAAAATAAAAGCAAATGCATATAAAATAGGAATTTCGCTCCAATATTTTAAAAACTTAGATTTCATGGCACTTACAGCATCCCGTAGTATAGGATCATTTTCAAAAGCCTTTAGGTGAGTGGCAATTTCAACAATATTATGAACAATCATGGGAGATGTAGGGTAGTATACTCCAGAAAGACAAACTGTAGCTTTATGAAAAATTTCTAGAAAGGAAAATATTTTTTCACCAACATCCCAATCGTCCTCAGTAAGTTCAGGGTCTCTAACTTGGGTTCTACTTGAGGAGCTACGAGATTGATGACTTTGGGTGTGAAGGAAAACAGATAAAGTGCTCTTATGTGGCAATATATGTTTAAGCATAAGATAAGTAGAGATCCATCTAACAGGCATGTCTAAACCAAATTTTCTAGGACGAACATTCATTGCTATGCACAAACTCTTATATGCGGCTATTCGTTGGTTAGAACAATTAATAAATGAAATTGCATCTCTAAAAGAATTAATACAAGCATCTAATCTTTTTAAACCGGATTTAACAATAAGATTGATAATATGACAAGCGCAACGTTGACGCAATAAGAAATACTGTGCATAAGTATCAAACAAAGGAGTAAGAATTTCCATAGCTTTAGTGTTTGCAGCTGCATTATCTAAAGTTATGGAAAAAATCTTATCCGTGAGACCAAAATCTTCTACAACTTTAATAATGTTTTCTGCAATATTTTCAGCATTATGTGAAACATTAATTAATTTAAATCCTATAATTCTTTTTTCCATTATCCAGTCATCATTAACATAATGAGCAACAACACTAATATAATCCTCTCTAGCCCTACCACTCCATATGTCGGATGTCAAAGCAATAGAGAATGTACATGTATGAAACATTTCTTTCAATTTCTCACGACAATTGTTATAATACTTAATTAAATCTCTAGTTGTTGTCTGCCTAGATACAGTACTAAATCGAGGGTTATGAGCAGTCCTAATATATTTTTGGAAAGCATCAGATTCACCAAAATTTAAAGGTAAATCTTGAGAAGCAATTAATCTACAAAGAGATTCCCGAGCTACCTCTGGGTTATACTCCCACGTACGTACCGAGCCGTCGGGGTTATATTGCAGCTGTGTCTGGCGCATTTGTATTCCTTGCCTTTTCTTGTAGCTTGCAGCATGTCGTTGTAGATGACCCGTCCCACCTGAAGATTTTGCACTCAATTCATTACCACAAATTTTACAAACAACATACCTCACTTCAGTTCCATCATTGTCGGTCTTGATCTTCTTGTCGAAATCATTCCAAACTGTTGATGTACTAGCTCTTGTTCTTTTTGCACCCGTGCTTTGGGTCGTGGATGCACTTGTTGAGCCAGCAGAAGATGGATCGATTGGACCCTGCGCCACCGGGGCTGTCGGTTCTTCGGCATCTCCAGTTTGTACATGTGGACCTTCCGCGGATGGATATGCTTGTTGAAACGATTGCATATCCTCCGCCGAGAGGCCGAATTCGGAGAGTTGAAAATCGTAGTTCTCCATTAAATTGACTGCAAATTGAAATAATAAAGAACGATTAGCAAAAAATTAAACCAATAAATAATACCAAATAAGAGTATAATACAGCATTATTACCTCCTTTGCAGCTCTCACAAAAATCTTTGAAGATTTTTGAATTTTCGGAATTTTGCCCGAATTTTCACCAAGTTTGCGCAAACACTTTTGAATTTTTCAGAGCTAAACCGAGAGAGAAGAATGAGGTTTGAGGTGTGGAGAATGGAGGCTGGATGCCCCCTATTTATAGAAAAATTTTCAGATTTTTTCTGATTTTTTTGCTATTTTTTTTCGGATTTTTTTACCCCCAACGGTCACAAAAACGGCTAGTTTTTGAATTAGCCGGGCCGGGGCGGGCCGTGCCGGGCGTGCCGTGCCGTGGCTGCCGTGCCGCCGGGCCGGGCCGGGCCGTGCCGTGCCGGCCCACCGTGCCGCACCCTCGGCCCAGGCACGGCCCGGTCCGTCGTGCCATGCTGGCCCGGCCCGCCTAATTTTCGTGCCGTGCCTAAACGGGCCGGGTCTACAGTACCGGGCCGTGGTGCGGCCCGGTTAGGCCTGGCCCATTTGGCCAGCTCTACATGAGGATGACGGTGCCGTGAAGACGAAGGCGCCATCCCGCAAGAGGACCCGGAGCACTGCGACCACGCCCCGTACGGCGGTTGCCGCTGTTCCTGCCGGCGCGGCGAGCCCGGAGTCGGGTTCGGCGAAGTATGCCGATTCAGATTTAGAGGGCGCGGGTACTGAGGGCGAAGGCGGCGGCGGCGGAGGGCTCGCCGCGGAGGTCTCGCTGCCCGCGACCGTCGACGAGGTGGTGGTGCCGGCTGGCGGCACCGGTGCGGAGTCCTCGTCTCCGGCCATGACTGTGGTGGGGCTGCCCTTCGCGGGAGTGTGTGGAGCGCAGCCTTTGCTAACAGCGGCGGCCGAGGCTGAAGTGTCCCCCGCGGATGCGGGGGTGTCTCCCGCAAAGATGGGGGTATCCCGCGCAGAGGTCGTGGGGGCGAAGCCCCCGACCGCTGTCGTTGTAGCTGTGGAGACCCCTTCGGCGAGTGTTGCTGCCGCAGAGGCTCCTTCTGCGGCGGGTACCGCGGTGGTATCTTCCGCTCAAGCGAAGCGGCCACGCCTGCAGTCCCCCCTTCTGCGGACTTCGCGAGGGTTCGTTGTGGCGACCGGTGTTGGGAGCTTGTGGGACTCCACTTCGAGCACCGAGGTCCCTCCACCCTGCGCCCTCCCGGCCCCTCGGGCCACGGTGACCGTGACGCAGGATCAGTTGGCACGAGGTCCCGACTCGGAGGTCCCCAGGCCTTGCGAGACAACGCCGTCCATTGGGGCCGAAGTAGCAACGGTCCCGCCCGCGGTTAGGGAGACGTCTCCGTGAAGTCCCCCGTCCGCCACCGAAGGTAGGTTATGACGGTACTCCTTCGACGGTTTTTTTGTACGCCTCGTGACATGTGTAATTGCCCTTTGTAGCGGCACTTATCCCGGAGGAGGAGCCGTTCCTTGAGCGCGGGGGTTCTGGTGCTGGCGACGCAGGTGCCGCGCGCCCGAGCCCGGCGGACTTCGTCCCTCCGTCGGATGCTCTGAGGGCATGGTGTGGGATTGCGGAGGACGCAGCCGCCAGCATTGGTCAAAAGGCGTTGTAGACCTACGGGTTAGGGCGCCCTGGAGATGCATTGGAGGTGTCAGGAGTGAGGGTAAGCATCTGTCTTTTAGACCACTTGCAGCCGTTTAGCGTTTGCTAATTCCTGCATCGCACAGACGTGCTGGCCCAGGCCCTGCGAAGTGCTCACGTTCGCGAAGGACCAGTGATACGGAGTAGGCTACGGGCCGCCGAAGAGGAGCTGCAGGGAGCTGCAGGAGGGCGGTCCGCCCAGGATGCTCGCATACGCCGCCTGGAGTTGGAGTGCGCGGAGATGAAGACGCGCACCGATGGGCTCGTTGCCGCAGCGCGAGCGTCGGCCGCAGAAGCGGTGCGGCAAGGGGCTGCTGCAGAGCGGGATGGACTTCTGCAACAAATCGCTGCTCTAGAGGGGAAAAACAGCGAGCTTGCTGCCTCTCTCGCGGAGCGAGATCGAGCCCTGGGCGACGCTTCGGTAGCCGCCTGGGACGCCATGCTGACCTTGGAAGATACCCTTAAGGGGCTTGTCGCCGAAGTGCCGGCGCGCTCCTTTGGGCCAGAGGACCTGTCGCGGTCACTCCGGTGGATTGGAGAAGCGGCCGGCGTTGCACGCGGCACCGCGGCGATCTTCGGCAATCACTGCGCCTACGTGGCGTCGTGTCTGACGTGCGCGCTCCAGCGACACCGCGGTTGCGAGCACGTTGCGGGGCTAGTCGATCCCCGTCTGGAGATGCCCGCTGGGGGCGGGGTAATGTCCGGCGCCGTGCGAGCCGTACGCCGCGCCGTGAAGTTCTTCCATGAGCGGATATGGGAATACTGCGGCGAGGCCGCAGCCATAGTCGAACTGCGGAACAACTTGCATGGCGAGGGAAACCTTGGCCGGTTTCTGGACGAGGTCCCCCGGTGTGACGAGGATGGCGCCGCGGCTCCGGAGGACACCGCGAACCCACAGGTGTGACGGGAGGTTGTCGCGTGTTGGTGTGCGTTGTAACCGAAGCCCGGGTTGTCTCTTTTTTTTGTTAGTAAAGTACGGAGTTGTCTCCCGCTGTTCTGATTCCTGCCCCCTTGTCCCGAGCAGCTGCACAGCTGATCTCCGACCTTGCAACCCGATGGCGTCTTCGGCGCTTGCAAAGGGCCGAGGAAGCATTGGATTTCTGGGCGGGTCGGGCGTCTTCGAGTGGAGCCTCGGCATGGACGCATGTTAAGGATGAGCCTTTCGAGTAGCAGCCTGGTGCGCCGGAGGTGTTTGTGCGCCTTTGTAAGCGTCCTTAGCGAATGCAAAGAGCAGTGTTGATTAGATCCTGCGAAGTGCATCGCCGCCCTCCGGCTACGCTGTTCCATGGTAAACTCGGAGGGTTACTGCGCGCGCCCGTATGCGATGATTTGCGCCTTGCGGGGGCGGTGTGATTGAGGTAGACGCGTAGTTGCAATAACCGCATACACGCTCAGTCCGATATCCCTTTGAAGCGGCGGCGGAGCTGGCACCTAGTCAAACCAGACGTGCGAGCGCTCCGTCCCCCACCCTTCGAGGTGGTGGCAGCGGAGCTGGCGCCTAGCCGAAGTAGACGCGCGAGCGCTCCGTCCCCTACCCTTCGACGTGGTGGCAGCGGAGCTGGCGCCTAGTCGAAGTAGACGCGCGAGCGCTCCGTCCCCTACCCTTCGAAGTGGTGGCCACGGAGCTGGCGCCTTGTCGAAGTAGACGCGCAAGCGCTCCGTCCCCTACCCTTCGAAGTGGTGGCAGCGGAGCTGGCGCCTAGTTGAAGTAGACGTGCGAGTGCTCCGTCCCCCATCCTTCGAAGTGGTGGCAACGGAGTTGGCGCCTAGTCGAAGTAGACGCGCGAGCGCTCCATCCCATACCCTTCGAAGTGGTGGCAGCGGAGCTGGCGCCTAGTCGAAGTAGACGCGCGGGCGCTCCTTCCCAAGATTATGCAAGAACAGCCTCTGGTGTTTCTCGCTCGCAAGTGTGCTCGCGCGGGAACCAGCCTCTGGTGTTTCTCGCTCGCGGGCGTCCTCGCGCGGGAACCAGCCTCTGACACGTCGCCTTGGTACTTCGCGGGCGGCGCGTGTGAGTGGGCCCCCGTGGTGCACTTTGCACTCCGTAGAATGAGCTGGGGTAAGCTGTGCTCTAAGTACGTGGGGCCAATGTCCACGCCTTGTTTATACTCCGAAGAGGACGCACTGGGGCAACGCCCATGCGTGCGCGGTGTTCGCGTCTTGTTTATACTCCGTAGAGTGCGCGGAGATAGCGTCCGCGCCTTTTTTATACTCCGGAGAGTGCGTGGGATCGGCATCCACGTCTTATTTATACTCCGAAGAGTATGCACTGGGGCAATGCCCATGCGTGCGCGGTGTTCGCGTCTTGTTTATCCTCCGTAGTGTGCGCGGATATAGCGTCCGTGTCTTTTTATACTCCGGAGAGTGCGTGGGATCGACATCCACGTCTTATTTATACTCCGAAGAGTACGCACTGGGGCAACGCCCATGCGTGCGCAGGGTTCGCGTCTTGTTTATACTCCGTAGAGTGCGCAGGGATAGCATCCGCGTCTTTTTTATATTCCGGAAAGTGCGTGCGGAGGTGGACCTCGACGCTACGTCTTATTTAGAGTCCGTAGACTGCGCGCGGAGGCGAACCTCCGCGCGTTGCGGGCGGTGAAATTGCGTGCGGAGGTGGACCTCGACGCTACGTCTTATTTAGACTCCGTAGAGTGCGTGCGGAGGCGGACCCCGACGCTACGTATTATTTATACTCCGTAGAGTGTGTGCGGAGGCGGACCTCGACGCTACGTCTTATTTATACTCCGTAGAGTGCATGCGGAGGCGTTCCCCCGCTCGTCTTGGTTTATACTCATACCCGTATCTTTGACGGAGAGTGCGTGTGCGAACGCGTGTCTTTGTTTATACTCATGCCCGTATCTTTGACGGAGAGTGCGCACGCGAACGCGTGTCTTTGTTTATACAAATGTCCGTTTCTTTAACGGAGAGTGCGCGCGCGAACGCGTGTCTTTGTTTATACTCATGCCCGTATTTTTGACGGAGAGTGCGCGCGCGAACGCGTGTCTTTGTTTATACTCATGCCCGTATCTTTTACGGAGAGTGCGCGCGCGAACGCGTGTCTTTGTTGCGAAGAACAAAAATTTGTGCAAACGGTGAACTTTATTAAATTCCCGTTTGCGCGGGTGAGCGATTACAAAAGAGGGGGGATACCGGCCACTAACCGCTATGAGGACGGGGCGACCGCTGACGAGCCGCTGCTGCCGGGGCAACCTTGTGCGCGAGGAATACGAGACGCTCTCGGGGGCCACCCGAGGGCTCCGCATCTGCACACCCGGCTTAGGTGCCTTGGCGAGCCGCGTGGCATGGACCTCTGGCACCAAGCTCTATGCGCCGAGCCATGTCCTGGTCGCCATGGACGATGATGACGGCCCGCGGTCCGGGAAGCTTCATGCACAGGAAGCCGTGATGCGGGACTGCCCGAGAGTATTTTGGAGCTTCATGCACAGGAAGCCGACCTAATATGGCGTTGTAGGGGTATGCAATGTCGACTACGTCGAAGATGGCGTCTTCGCTCCTCACGTTGTCATTTTGGCCGAAGGAGACTTGGAGGCATATCTGGCCCAAGGCGCGCAAAGGCTGCCCTCCAAATCCTTGCAGCGGGATGCCTGACGGGTCCAATCGACTCTGAGGGATCCCCATTTGGTCGAAGGCCATGGTGAACAGGATGTTCGTGGAGCATCCTCCATCGACTAGGACGCGCCTGACTTCGCATCCGGCTACAAGGACCCGGACGACCAAAGGGTCTTGGTGGGTGTCGGGACCCCGGATTTCCAAACCCGGACCCTCTGTGTATTACTGCACTAGTCCCAGATCAAAGCTAGTGCGCACAGTTAAACAGAAATGATTCATGACCAACAAAGCATTTATTACAATATTAAAGAGTACAGACCAAAAGGTCTCATTATTACAATTGAGGTTTCAAGACCTCGCACACACGAAACACAGCGGAAGCAAAAGATAAACTCGGTGAAGACCCATCAATACGCCACAGGCAATTGACTGGGGAAGCGCGACCTAGAACTCCTGGAATCCTTCGTCGAATCCACCCGCGAAGAAGTCGTAGTCGCCTTCTTGAGCTTCGTGTTCTTCTGAGTATTGTTTTTTTAGTGCAGCATGTGAGTACATAAAGTACTCCGCAAGTCTTAGGAAAAATGCATAGATGCAAGGCTTGACAAAGGAAGGCTATATGGTTCTTTTGCACAAAGCAATATTTTAAAATTTCAATTACTACTAATTATTTTCGAAGGCATCCATTTAATAAAGTAAATGTTTTAACAGAAACTATCAATAATTCTATAGTGAAGGTTCCATCTACCAACACTAGCTTAAACAACTTGAACAAGTTTAATACTTCGGGTTACATCCACCCTCTCTGGCTACAACTGCCAGGATACCATTCCGAGAGTTCCCTCCACTCTCGGAATACAAAACTTTTGATTTTAAAACAAAACCAGAAATCTACCATGTGAATGCATTCCTTACCCGCCCTTGACCGTGGGCACGGCTATTCGGATAGTTTTACACGCTGCAGAGGTTGTACAACTTTACCCACAAGAGATAAATTATCCTAAAAGTCAACACGCTTCCGTTGGCATGAGACCCAGATAAAATATCACAAAGCCTTTACCTTACTCTAATCTAGCTAGATACCACCCGCTGAGGTTTCACCGCAGGTAGGCTAACTGCCCGAACCGAAGCCCCCTCTTGCGCCATGTAAGTACAGTAAATCCCTGTCCCTTACTGTGAATAACCAGTCCATCCCTGGCACCCACTTTCCACTGGTGGTACCTAAACTAGACTATCATAAGTTAGTCAGCTAGGTCGTACCCATATAGACTTGTGGTTGTACGGTTAATGCTCAGTCTGGACAAACACAAGCGTCGGTCCTTAGTTGACTAGGGTGGAACATACACTTTACAAGATCTTGTGCTTCCTGCACCAACCCAAGCTAGCCATCCACCCTAATCTAAACCATCTTTCTTATTTTATTTTATTTTAAAACAACAGTGGCAATTCCAATCACCACTAACTTTGTAAAAACAAGTTTATCATAATTTCCCAGTTTCAAGGTTTCAAAGGTATTAAGTAGCATGACTACGCATTATACTACCATTCTATTATCTATCAAAGGTTTAACATTATTCACCTTATTGAGACAAAGGAATTTCTAGGGTTACAAAGGTACAAGGCATTCAATTTCAAATGAGGGCATAACAAGTTGGACTAACTAATACCTAAAGATTTGAACTAATATTTTATATAAATAGCAATGCACATAATTTAAAATAATTAAAACATTTCAAAATCATAGGTTCAAGATGATCAAAGGAGACTTGCCTTCTTGAGCGTGGTTTGGTTCTTCTTGCTGCGACTCGACAAACACTTCGGCAACGTCGGTTTCTACGCGCGAAACAACAAAATAAACAAATAAATAAATGCAAATAAAATCACAAAAATACAAAATATATACTGCAACTTAGATTATGAATTTAGACAAATGTAGAAATTTGAATCACTGGATTCGGAGTTCGGACGAGGGAGAACGAGCGATTGGAAGTTTGATCGGTTTAGAAATTCCAGAAAAATGCAAAACGAGGGAATATTCTCTGGAATCTTATTTTGGCTGATTTTTGGGGTATTTTGGAGTGTATGACACGTGGGGCCCGGTTGTCATTGGGTAGAGGTGAACAGAAAATGGGCTAAAGCCAAACCGAAATTGCCTTCTCCTGGACTTGAACACACAACCTCATGCATGCATGCACTAACATGCCTCCACTAGCCAAGTGGCCACTTGTTGATTCTTGACAAAATAGCAACAACAAATCAAAATAAATGTGGATGAACATGATTGAAGAAGGAGACACAGCGAGGCACTCATGGCGCGCGCGGGAGGAGAGCTCGCCGGCGGCCGGCGGCGGGGGTAGCCGGGGTGGCGGCGCTACTCACCGGCGGCGGCGGGAGGCGGTGGTGGCGGTGGTTGGAGATGGGAGCGGCCGGAGGAAGGTGGCCGGGCGGCGGCGGCGACCGGTGGAAGATGGCGCACGGCAGCGGGAGAGGTGGGAGGCGGAAGCCGGCCGAAAATGAGGAGGAAAGGGGAAGGAATGGTGAGGGGAGGCCAATTTATAGAAAGAGAAGGGAGGGGAAGATATTTCGGTTTTGAGAGGGTTAAAGGATGGGAAACGGCCGGGAGATTGATGAGGGTGATTAGGGCGTCCGTTTTCATGTTTTAATCGGGAGTTAAGAGGGAGAAACGGCGGGATTTAAAAGCTCATTTTCGGTTTTAATGGAGGAGGAGAGAGAGAGGGTGGGAGGAGGAGGAAGGTGAGGTTGAAGAAGGATATGACATATGGGTCCCATGTGTCACAGAGAGTGAGAGTTAGTGAAGGGGTACGGGCCGTCGGATTCGCGACACGTGGCAAGTGAGTGGATGAGGGCCTTTGGATTTTATGAAGGGTAAGTGATCATGTGTGGCTAGGATTAAAACGTGAGAGAGGTTGATTTAATCTGAGAGCGACACATGGCGGGCTAGGATTTATTTGATTTTTATTTTCGGAATAAATTTCAGCAAATACTGGAAACTTTATAAACACTTGGAAAAATAATATTTAATGTCTAAAAATTCCAGAAACATCATAAAATATTCCTGGAAGCATTTTAGACATAGGAAAAATATTTTTAATTTCAGATTTGCATTTAATAATTTCATAAAATACTTTTTAACTTTGAAAATTGATTTTAAATTCCAAAAAATTCTCAAAAATTAATTAATAATTTAGGAAAGGCTAGGAAAAATAAAATAAACTCTTTTTGGCTTTAATAAATATTTTAAATACATTTTCTTACTTTAAATTTTGAAATAAAATCCAGATAAATCCAAATAAGGTTCAAATGCTTTAAAATAATTAATTTAAAATAAAATTTTTCAGAAAGCGAAAATTTGGGATGTGACAGTGGGGAAACTCCACGCCCTCGGCGTCAGCGGGCGTGAATGTGACTTCGTGTTGTGCCTATTTCGGAGGCGCCTGCGCCGGGTATGCCACGACGTGGTGCAGCCTCCTCGCGTAAGCCTTCCGTTGCCGCGCCGAGGCGAACTCCAGCGAGGAGCCTCCGGAAATGACGTTGATGATCCTGCGATGGGCTCCTTCCGGGGCTTGTAACTATAGGAGGCCCTCCCGAGGTTGTTGCACATGTGCCTGAATTCACAGGAAGCTTTCCTGGGGCTGTATTCCTTGGTCCTGGGGGTGTTGGACATGGGCCACAACGGGCGCGCGTGTATCCGGGTTTTTGCTTCTAGTGACGCTCTGCCGTAGCGCTGCGATAGTGGCACAAGCACGCGTGTCATGGTTGCCTCGGCCATGGATTTCGCACCACTGCCCGTGGTGCTGGTCGCCGTACTCTTCGCGGGTTCTGTCGTCGCGACCCCGGCCACGTCCCCGTCCTCAGCCTCGGCGCCCTCTGCCTTCGCGGCCTGCGGAGGTGTTGTCTTCGGAGCCGCCCTCGATGTCAAAGACGTAACGAGGTTTCCTGGACTTACGTTGGTCGCGCTTGGGCCTATCGCCTGGCTGGTCATTGTGTTGGGGGTCCTTGCGTTCGGAGGCACCCTTCGGCCGCTCTTGCTTGCGCTTACCCTTCGAAGAGCCCCGCTTCGACGAGCCTTCGCTCTTTGCCGAACCTTCCGCCTTGTTGGTGTCGGAGTCATCACCGTATCGCCTCCGCGCGTCCTCCTCCGCTCTGGCGTACTCTTCCATCTTGTCGAAGAGCTTCACGACCATCTTAATGGGCTTGCGCGCGTTGTATTCGGCCATTGGCCCCGGTCGGAGGCCTTGTATTGCTGCGTTGATGACGGTTGTTTCGTCAATGTCCTTGACCTGGCAACGTACTTTCGTGAAGCGCTTGAAGTAGTCCCGGAGCCTTTCCTCGGGTTTTTGCTTCACTGCGAAGAGCTGGTCCGCATCGACACGCTCGACGTAGTTTCCCTGAAAGTTATTGTAGAGACGGTCGCGGATCTTTCCCCACGCGTAGATGGACTGTGGTTCAATGGTGAAGAACCAGGACAGCGCCACCCCTTGTAACGTGAGAGGGAGTCCTTTTGCCTTTGTGGTGTCGTCTCCGTCGGCAACTTCGATAGCGGTCTCGTACACGCGCACGAACTCTCGCGGGTCGGAGTCGCCTTTGTAGGCCTCGATGACGCTCGGGAACTTGAAATCTTCAGGCCATGCCGCCTGCTGGAGGCCCGCAGAGAGCGGGGACTCTGGGTCTACGCGCTGCAATGGGACGCGACTGGACGTAGTGGCGTCGCGGCTATCCGCCCTCTCCGGAGCGGGTTCGGATGCCACCGCCGGGGGGGGCGTGTTGGCTCCGAGCCTCTTGCATGTCCCGCACAGCTCCGTGGAGGTCTGTTAGCTCCCGCTGAAATGCGCTGAGGGCCGCCAGCAGGGCAGTTTCCACCGCGGGCGTGGCCGGGGCCGTCGGTGCGCTTGGCGGTGCTATCGGCACGGTGGTGACCACGGCCTGCGCGCCCAGGCTGCCCGCCGCGTTGTCCTGGAGGACCCTGGAGCCGGTGACGAGGTTCGTGTCGCCGCTGAGGCCATCCATTGCTTCTACGCCGGGTGGAAGAACGGATGCACCTGCGTTGCCATCGCCGGGGTTGGTCGTCGGGGCAGTGCTGGCGGGGTCGGGCGTTGTGTCGCTGGCGGGGTTGGTCGTCGCGTTGGTGGCGGGGTTGGGCGTTGCGTCTGTGGCCGGGTTCCCGGTCGCACCTGCACCACCGCTCGTACCTGCGGCTGCTAAAGCCGAAGCCCTCGTGCTGACGCGAGACTTCACCGCTTCCGCCCTCTTCTTCTTCGCCGCCGACGATGAAGCTTTCTTTGGTGCCATCCTCCTTCAGACCTGGAGGCTTGTTCTTGTCCCCCCCACGGACGGCGCCAACTGTTGTGGTTACAGACCAAACAGAGAGAGAGTGTGTGTGGTAGTGGAGAGTTGAGTAAGTGAAATGGCTTCCGGCTCTCCCCATGGCCTATGTCCTACATATATACATCCACCTGGGGAGTGCTTTTACAGTTACACCCTTACACATGAGTACTCCCCTCAGGGGTACTTTTGTCACTATACATGTCCCATTCTGGGCCTTACATTCTCTCAACAGGCCTGCTGGGCTTAGGTGGGGGCCACCCCTACAACACTAACCAAAGCCACATGATTATTGTATGTGATTAATTCATCACATGAATCACTTAAAATAGCAGGCAATTTATTTATTTTATGACATGGTGCACTCAAGTCAATGCAGTCTGAATTCTCTACTTGAAACATATGCGTGTCAAAATCGTTTTCCACTAAATTTTGCTCTAAAATAGCATGAACAATGGATAATTGTAGTTCTTCACAAGCATACTCACTGTGAGTGATGATAGCACTATGACCTTTACCTTTTTGGCTCTCCTCAGATGATGTAGGTGCATCAATCTCCTCATCTTCATTCTCAACCAATGGAATAAATGGTTCAATCAGCTCATGCTCCTCTTCGGCATGGTTCTCAACTACCTGCAAGTTGTTAGTCATAGAAAAAGGTACAACACAGGTTTGTTATCATTTTTCTTATCATCAAGCACTCTCAATTTTCCCTCAATCTGACTTTCAACCTTACAAGCAAGTATAAACAAATGACAGATAGAATTATATTCTTCATGAATAAGAAGGTCCTAAATTTCTTTGTTAAGCCCACATAAGAATCTATTCTCTGTAGCTTCAGTATGTTCCTCTAAGCCACAAAGCAATAAACGAGTTTTTAATTCATGACAGTATTCCCTTACAGTTTTACTTCGTTGTTTTAAATGTTGCAATCTAGCTAGCAAATAATTAGCATACTATTTGGGAACAAAATGTTCACTCAAAAGTTTCTTTAATGCATACCATGTTTGAGACACTCTTCCATGTCTACTTAAGTACTTACACCAAAGTTTTGCATCCTCAACAAAAACACTAGTGGCAGCTCTAATCTTTTGCCCATCAGACTATTCATAACATTCAAATTTGTCGTCTAAAGCTATTTTCCAGTCAACATAGACATCAGGATCAAATTTGCCAGCAAAAGATGGCACAATGAGGTTAGTTTTAGCAGAAGTAATGTCACGATCATATACCTCCCGTGGTGGATGATCTTGTCTGAAGCGTGCATCTTCCTCGTGGACTTTCTTGCGCTCCCATTCAATGGCTCGAAGAAGATGTGTATCTAGCTGAAAATCATCCCGTGAATCTGCCATTGTTAGTAGAAAATAAGGAAACAAATCACAAGTATATATTCCTATCAACTACTAGGATTCGGAGGCTCAAAGTCGCTTATACTCAAGCTCTTACCAAGCTTTGGCAAGTTCTTACCAATGCAAATAGGTGGTGCAATCCATTGCTGGTTCGTGATAAACTTGACTCAAGTGATGATTAAAGCGATTGCAAAGGACGGTTTGACATGATCTGCTCGGTTACTATAAGGTGTAGTAATAGAGAATAATTAGTTAATTTCAAAAATTGCATAGAATTGAATTATAGTTTGTATCTAACTCTTAGCTAATGTATAGCAATGTATAGGAGTGGTAAACATAAGATAATTCAATAGAATGCAATCTGGAATTGAAGAACACAAGGATTGACCTAAAATTGAAAAGTGAAGATTTCTGTCCACCGGACAACACATCGGTATTTTGGCAGTAACTTCTTTTTGGTTCCTTTTATGAATGATTCTTTTTCTCCATTTTCTGATGGCTTTTTCTACAACTTTTGTTTTGGGGCCATGTTCCAGAAACCGAGTGAAAAATTCGCACAAAAATCACAAGTGCCGTCTATTGCAGATTCAATTCAGAAATTTGGGTCAAATATCACCACAAATATCTTTAACTGCCTTATGGGAATGAAGCAAAATCTTAGGGACATATGAATATGGAAGTTATCTATCTAATGGCACTGGTTTCACTTAAAAAGGATCTCGGAATCAAAAGTTATAGCATTTTTTGTGGCGGCTGCAGAGAAAGGAAAAGATAAGCCAAATTGGAATTGGGGTTTCGGGTGGGGGAATTTTGTTTTGTTTGGATTTTAATAGAAACAAAGATAGGACCAGCAACTAGAAAATATTAAAACAGACGTAAATTCAATTTAGCAAACCAAAACTAATAGATTGAAATGCACAACGGGGTTTGGACTGCGGAAATTAACTCTTTTTGTGGGGCAATTTTTTTCTGGACTATAAGAAATAAAAACCAATCTACTATCTAGGGCTACAAAAAAATTCCTACCGGTCAGCTGAAACTCTAATACCACCTGATGCGGCAAGGGAGTCCCGATCTTCCGATAGGATGATAACTTTGATTTGGAAGAGAACTACTTTGATGATGTAGGCTTCTAACCGGTATGACCAGAACACTAAGCAATCGCTAATCCACACTCTAAGTCATTATGAACCGTGCTAAGAACGTGCTTGACCTGACCACAAAGGTCTATTCTTGCATGCAACTGAAGCAAGATAACAAGCAATCTTAAATTGCAAATATTTATGAATTACAGGTAAGGCGGGATTCCGAATAAGGATCTTGACTGGGTAATCTAGTTGACATACGTAAAAGATACAAGTTGTAATGAAAGCAAACTAAACATAAACGAAATCCAAGGAAACTAAAAGGGTTCAGCCTCCTTAAATAGAGGAGGGAAAGCAGTGCAAAACTAAGAAATAATGGGTGATACTATTTATGATACTATTTATATGAGTAGTACGGCCGTGAATAGTATGGGCCAAGAGAGGAGGCGCCTTCCCCTTGGGCCCAAGCATTACAAGGCCCAATTTGGTCCAAACATGTGAGGCAGCACCTTATTTTGATTGTTACGGTGCGCATAGAAGGAATTTCAAGGTGAGAATAGATCCGTTAGAAAGAGAATGAGAAAATCTTTCCAACAAGTACTCGTGGACCTCAAACGGACTCCGTATGTGAAAGTTATGCACATTTGAAGTTGAACCTGTTAGGCTGAATCCAAATTGATCTGGAGGCCGAATTGGATTCCAAAATGTGTCTAACTTAAACTCTTGCTTGAATTGGTCCAAAAGTGATGTGGTGGTATAAAAAAATATATTTTCATTATTAGGTAGCATCATATAGTTCATATAATATAAAGGCCATGTCCTCATCACTTGATAATTTAAGTGAATTGTACGAGCTCTTGTAATTGAAATAGCAAGCATAGCAAATATGGTTGTATCCATAGGGGCCATGTCCTCATCACCTTCGCCCCTGTAGCTAGGCTATAGGCCATAAGGATTCTACTTGCCTTTGCAGCATCTAAGCGCTTCAAGTTGTACTAAATGGATGTCAAGAGTACCTTTCTCAATTGGTATATTAAGGAAGAGGTCTATGTTAGACAGCCTCCAGGTTTCGAGAACCCTAAATACCCAAATCATGTCTTCAAGCTTTTCCAAAGCCCTGATGGACTTAAGAAAAACCCTAGAGTTTGGTATGAGAGATTTAAGTCCTATCTGTTGAGTCATAGATTTGAGATAGGTAAGGTAGACAAGTCCTTGTCTATTCGTAGGCGTGGTAATGACTTTCTACCCACCTAGATTTATGTGGATAACATTATCTTTGGTGGCTTCTCTCATGCTCTTGTTTCCCAGTTTTCTGTTGTCAGGAGCACAAAGTTTGAGATGAGTATGATGGGCGAGCTGAGCTTCTTCCTCAACTTCTAGATTAAGCAGACTCGGAAGGGTACCTTCTTGCATCATGGCAAGTACACTCAAGACCTCCCGAGACACTTCAACTTGAGTGATGGCAAGCCTGTGTCGACTCCGATGGCGACCTCGACTACACTCGACCTAGATGAGGATGGCATGCCTGTAGATCAAAAAGAGAACTGTAACATGATTGGCTCCCTCCTATACCTTAGGGCTTTGATACCAGAAATACACTTTGTCGTGTGTTTGTGCACTCGATTTCAGGCTTCTCCTTGCATCTGTCACCGTTAGGCGGTGAAGCACATCTTTAGGTACCTTCGAGCTACTCTAGACTATGGTATCTGGTATTTTTCTGCTTCCTATCTTTCCTTTAGAGCCTTCTCCATTGCAGACTTTGATGGTTGTAGGATAGATAGAAAGAACACTTCTAGAACTTGCCAATTCATTAGCACATATCTTGTTTCTTGGTCTTCTATGAAATAGTCCAGTTTTGCACAGTCCACCACAGAGACAGAATATGTTGCAACCGCTAGTTGCTGTAGTTAGGTGCTTTGGATGGTTTTGACTTTGCGGGACTATGGGTTAGCCTTAGATAGTATTCCTCTTTTTTGTGGTAACACTTCTGCCATTAACATTGCTAAAACCCAGTGCATCACTCTAGGACCAAGTACGTAGATATCAGATATCATTTCTTAAGAGACCATGTGAAGAAGGTTGACATAATGTTTTAGTTTGAGGAGAGTGACCACTAAGTGGCCGATATTTTCATCAAGCCTTTAGATAGGTTGAGGTTCATGACCTTGCGGGGAGAGCTTGGGGTGGTCTATCCTTATGGCTTAATCTAAGGAGAGCATTATGCATTATCTGTATTATATGTATATTTTCATTCTATTGTACTTTGTTTATTGGGTGCATTTGGGTTAGTCTTTCTAGTATAGACTAGAATGGTTTTCATTCTTGTGATCCTAGGATGTTGCTTATTAGTTGTTTGTCTTCTCACTAGGTTGAGTTCACTCACTTTTTTAGGTCAGCGGGGGTTGGACCCTCTTGGGTAGACAATGAACGTATTTACTTTTTTGTGTTTTAAATGACCAGCTAATAGTCCTAGAGTCATATAGGGTAGATGAGAACGAGTCTGAGTCATAGTAATTCTTTTGTCTTGTCTATTCTTTAAGGACCGCCATTTCTTTGTTTTTCCAAGCTTCTTATTTCAGGCTATTTGCTTTGGTTCAAAAAGAGTTCATTCGAGATTTTCTTGAGCTTAATGCTGACATAACTCAACTTAACCAAATTATTCTAAAACTAACTCACTTGTTGAGGGGAAGTTGGAATATTTATGTCATCATATTTAAATTCAGTAATATGCATTGTGATATAAATACATGGAGTTCTGATTATTTTCCTTGTATGACATGACAAAACTGTTTTACATTTTCCACGACTCATGCTAAATTGCTAGATTTATTATGACCTTCTATGTGTAGCTTAGCTCTTATCATACTAGCATCTTTAAATATGAAAAACTTGAATTAAATCATGTCTTGCTCTATTGAATCCTCTTATGATTCATGCCATGTCAAATAAGTTAAGTTGAGTCTTGAATTTGCATTGAGCTTTAGATTGAGCTATGTTAGTTCATTAGTGAAACATGAGTTAGTATTAACTCTTTGTTCTTGAACTAAGTCAAGAAAATACAAAAAGATCTCTTTTGTGTGAAAAAACTGATCTCACAAATCCTTTCTCATGAGACGGCTTGTCATTGCACTAGGCATGAACTCAGGGTGAGTTTTGGATGACCAAGATCACTTCTTTGTGCTTCTTGCTTGGAATGACCGCATAAGGCTTGGGATCTAGCACATGGCTAAAGAAACTAGATTTTTTAAAAATGGTTGAAACTCAGCTAAAATCAAAAATAAATTCAAAATTTGCCAAATGTGGTAAATTTGCTCAACTGTAAGTAATATTAAGTGTTTGAACAAAATATTTCATTTTTAAAATTTTTGCACTCTAAATTGATTTAATGTTAGATTCTTAGTTCTTTGCACTCTATATCTATTTTAAACAGTCATGTTTAGTTCTTTGCGATCTTGTTTTGATCATTTGGAGCTCTCTTTGTAAAATTTATCTTTCCTTTTCTAAAACCACCTCTAATTTGCATTTTTGAAGAATTGCCAACAGATTCATTAAGGGGGATATTAAAGGACCATGTGAGGAGCTCTATGATACTATTGTAATGAACCATTGCAAGTTTAATGAAGTGGTAAAGTGGCTTTTGCAAAGATTGCATTGATTTGGGCTGTTTTCTGGAAGTTCTAGAAAAATCGGTAGTTCCGTAGTTATAAATGCGGTCATACCACAGGGTAGTAGTACCAGAAGGCGGTAGCTCTGACTTCATGGTGGTATAATTTTTCCAGAGAGGTCCAGCTCGGGTGCGGTAGTACTGCTTTGGGGAGCGGTAGTACCGCAGTGCGATAGTACTAGCATTGTAAGTGTGGTACAACAAAAAAATAGGGTTTTGGGGATTTGAGTCATAGATTGAGTTGGGTTGACATGGGGTCATTGAATTAAGGTTGCATGAAGTATGTCTTGGCTAAGATAGGTCAAGTTGTGAAGAACTTATGCGTGGAAACGATTTTTATGTCTTGGATGTGCGGGGTCGCTTGAAGTTAACTGTGGTCAATAGCGATGATCGGGGCTAGGCTTATGGAGGAGTTGAGGCCCAGAATGATCGAGGATACTGGGTGAGATAGTGAGCTCAAATATGGCACGAGAAAGGCGAGAAATGTTGAAGGCTAGTTCGAATGGCGAGATGGCGCCATGTGGCTTGCATGGGCCAAATGAGTCGTGGTTCGGTGGAACTAGGACAGGAGAGACTTGGCGATGCATGGCAAGTTGGTGGTGCACCTACACGTGATAAGCATGACGATTGCTTGCAATGGTTGGTGATGGTTGTGTTAAGGAAGGGTATTTTGGTAGTTTGACCAAAATACTGGAAACCATCTTGGATCAAAACCACGATGTATGGGCGATGCGTTGGAGAACGGTTTAAGTCAAGATGGAACTAGTTTGATCAAGGCGGATCAAAGCTAGGGGTTTAGTGAATGCACACTTATACGCTTTGAAAAGCGTTGATAAGTTAAACTTGTGTGAGTAAAACCTATGTGTGCGGAGTTAACGAGTTTTACTCATTGTAATAGTGGATAGTATCCACTAAGGGGGTTGGGTTGGAGATATGTAAGGTTAACCATCCAACTCATCTTTTGTACTCTCTTCTCTAGGTTTAGGGTTAGGGTTTGAAAGTGAGTATCTTGTGTGTTCTTTGTTCTTCAAGGTGAAGTGGTCATAAAACCTACCTTCTTAGATAAGCAATACATCAATCTTTGTGCAACTCTTAAGTCCCTGCTGTTTTTGATTGATGTGCTTGATTTTTGGTTAGTTTTGATCTATCTTCTTTTCTTCTTACGATCTTGCTGTGCCAAGGACATGTATGAGATGGAGATAATCGTTAAGAATACATCTCCACCTATCTAGGCACTTTGATAGCAAGATTCACGAGAAAACCCAGTTTTGCTTGACTTTGACCTCTTTGGTCCATCTCTTGATCCAAGGATTTTTGACTTGATTTTGGTTTCGGTTCCCTTTTCCTTCAAACTAAAAAAGGTATCAACTTTAGTCATGATTTTGATGATTGTTTATTGGAATAGGTTCTTGATAATCTAGAGAAGGTCTCTGCAAAATTTCATGTCATTGGATGTACGGATCAAAAGTTCCATCGATTTTTGGATTTGAAATAGTATAAAAATACTATTCATTTGCCTGATTTTACTGTAGGAGTGGTCAGATCGCCCAAACAGTCAGACTATCGTTTAGAGGCCGTTCAGACAGCCAGGACTTGGTAGGCTCCATGATTTGTTAACTCGAACTAGTTGATTTGGATTTTCAGCTGAGGATTTTGTGTTCTACACCTCTGTAGGTATTTGATGATAGAATCTTGAATACTTAAAGGGAAATTTTAAAGCACCATTTACTCCTTTGTTGTTTTATTCGGTCTTTCATATTTATTAATAAAATTAGATGCCAAATGACCAAATAAATATTCATATCACTTTTGGAATACACGGTAAATTGAAAAAAAAAATATGTTTTTGGTAGAATTGGTAGGATCTTAGATTCTATTATTTGATCATAGAATCCGATCATACCAGAATGTCTTCGATATGATTCAGTATCGCAATTCTGATAACCTTGATTATGGCCGCAACAGCAGGTTTGGCGTTGCTCTACCATGCTAGTAGCAAGACAAGAGGGGGAAAAAGGACAAATCGCATGATATCATGCAAGCGTACATTCATTTGTCACGCGATGTGCTGCGCCACGCCGACCGCGAACCGCTCGACCAAATCGAGCAGGTTGGCGTGCGACGAGCCGCCCTCCCGCATGGCCGCCCTCGCCTTCGCTGCAAGCGCGCGCACCCGCCGCCGCCTCTCATCGCCCTCCTCCCCGCCGCACATCACGCTCCTCACAGCCGCCTCCACCGTGCCCCGCTCCACCACGATCTCCTTCTTCTCCGCTTGGTACACGATCGGCTCCTTCACCCCGACGCTCACGCCGATGCCTAGCACCTCCACCGCCATCTTCTCGTTCAGGAACTGATCCGTGAAGTGTGGCCACGTCACCACCGGCAGCCCCGCCGCGATCGCCTCTAGCGTCGAGTTCCACCCGCAGTGCGTCACGAACCCACCCACCGCGTGGTGGGACAGGATCAACGCCTGGGGCGCCCACCCCCAGATGAGCATGCCGCGCCCCGCGACGCGTGCCTCGAGCCCCCGCAGGAAGGCTCGCGTCTTCTCGTCGTGGCGGTCGGCGCTCTGGACCACCCAGACGAACGGGTGCCCCGACGCCTCTAGCCCGAGGCCGAGCTCCACGGTCTGCTTCGGTTCCGGATGCACGATGCTCCCGAAGCTGACGTAGACCACGGAGCCAGGCTCCTTGCCGTCGAGGCACCGGAGGCAGTCGTCGGCGTCGATGACGGCGGCCTTCCCCCTCTCCGCCAGAGTCACGGTGTGCTGGTGGTAGAGCGAGACCGGGCCGACGGTCCACACCTTTATCCCCCTGGCGGCCGCGTAGCCGACGACGTATTCCGGCTCCATCTCGACGAAGGTGTTCATGACGACGCCGTCGGCCTCGGCCCGCGCGCGCTCCACGTAGTCGGCGAATTCCTCCCACCCGGGCACCCGGAAGAAGCCTGGGGCCTGCGCCCTCGTCACCTCGAACCTCCTCTCCAGATCCGGCACGACGACCGGCTCGTTGTTGTCGGCGACGCCGACGTAGGCGCCGAACCTCTCAACGTTGTGTTGGCACAAAAGGCAGAAGGCGCACATGCTGAAGAAGCTGAGCCGCGGGACCCCGAGGCTGGCTGCGAGCTCCGTGGTCCACGGGTGGCAGAAGTCCGACACGACACACGTCGGGCGCGGCTCGCGCGCGCGGAGGTGGCTCTCGATGGGCGCCCGGAGGAGCGCCACGGCGCGGAAGTAGCCCGCCATGAACTCCGCGGGGATGTTGTCCACGTTGTCCACCCCGTCCGGCAGGCCGGCCGCGGCGTAGTCGAGCGGGAACTCGACGAGACAGACCGGCAGGCCGGACCGCCGGCCGGAGTCGACGGTCGGGCGCACCCGTGCCGCGGTGGCCGGCGTCACGACGATGGTGCAGCGCCCGCCGTGGGTGGCCAGCAGCAGCGCGGTGTCGACGGCCGGGATGAGGTGGCCCTGGGCCATGAGCGGGACGAACACGAAGTGCGCCCCCTTCGTGCCGGCCTCGGCGTTTCCCCGGCCACCGTTTGCTGCTTGGCGTTCGCTACTCATCCTAGCTGGCCGCGCATACGAGAAAGTAGCCAGCTGGTGATGTGCGTTGTTGTACATGCGTGTGTGCCGTGTTTTAAAGAAGATGCCTGACGTGGTGACGTGAGTTTGGTTGCGTCGGCATCCCAGCAGCCGGCCAAGCCCGGCCGGCCGGCGTCATCGGTGGTTCCAAGGTCGTCTGATCGCATCGGCGGCGCCAGGATAAAACTTTTTTGAGAGGCAGAGACTGCGATGTTTGACTAATTTAATTGTGTGCTTTGAGTAGTTTTTCCTACTGAATAATCACTGTTATAAAGAAAGGCCTATCCAATCATTCTCCGATACGCCGAAGCGCATGTGGCCGACCGTGTGGCTTCATGCTAGCTGCTAGCTACCAGCAATGGGTCTCTATGATTGACTAATTTAATTGTGTGCTTTGAGTACTTTTTTCTACTGAATAATCACTGTTATAAAGAAAGACCTATCCAGTCTTTCTCCGATACGCCGAAGGGCTGGCGCCGTGTGGCTTCATGCTAGCTGCTAGCTACCAGCAATGGCTCTATGATTGCATCGCCATGATCAGTTTTTCCAATTCTGAATTGTTAAATACTGCTCGCCATGCTAACATCTGGCCAGCCGTAACTTCAAGCTAGCTAGCTACCAGCAATAGCTCTCTATGATTGCATCGCCGTGATCAATTTTCCCAATTCTGAATTGTTAAATACTGCTCGCCATACTAGGAAAAAAAAAAGCAAAACCTAAGTAATAAATCTTGTACACGTGTATTGTATTTTGTTATTCGAATCTGATCGGATCAGGCCACTGCTGATCTTTTTGACCACATTAAAAGTTCAATCAGGAAGCAATATAAACTGATAGGAGATTTTGATTGAGATCATCTCCGGGTTCATAATGGACTCTGCACCAATCCACATCAGACGTGGTGCTCTAAAGTGTGTGCACGGACTGAAATCAGACATGACTATTTGATGCGCTTCTGACTATATAACACCACACCGTTATCTTCTGACACTCCCCGAGCACGGTGCAGCTCCCTTCTCTAAGAAGGTTATTATTCCAGTTTCCAATAGGTCTCTATTTCGTTGCTGACTAGGACTCTATTCCTTTTCTCGTCTGGGACCCCTGTTTTTAAGGCTATTTATAACCTTTGTAAGTTACCTAGTAGAGCTATGGAATCACATATATGCCAAGAACGTTCTTGTAACTTCTTCTCATATAGTGATTTCGCCAATTATGCGTCCTGTTTTTTCACCCAAAAGGGTTTTCCACGTTAAATCTCTGTATTGCGTTCTTGATTGTTGCTCATGGTTTCATGCTTTATCTTATCGATTCTGTAACAGGTGGTGCTCGGTCCTAACAAGTGGTATCAGAGTAACCCCAAAAGGTGACACAAGTAACCATAGAGTTTGAAAAATATGTATGTATTTTGTGGAAGTGATATCCTTTTAAGCTTTATGTCACTACTTTGGAAGAATTGAAGAAGGTCATGAAAAAGGTGTCTGTACCATATGAGTATATGTTGGATCGAATTTGGCGACAGAGGGGGGGTGAATGTCGACTTTAAAAATTGCCCCCGAATTTTTCTCAACAAGTCTCTCTCCGATAGTTACTAGAAACTATGAAGAGAAGAGCTCAAATTCTCTGGAAAAGACTCACTGAACAGACACAAGAAAGATGCAGAGAGAGACCGAACAAACAAGAAACACAGCAGCCAAAACAGGGATCTGCTCAAGCATGGCCGGTCTGACCGCCA
This sequence comes from Dendrocalamus latiflorus, assembly GCA_017311315.1. Classification (NCBI taxonomy): domain Eukaryota; kingdom Viridiplantae; phylum Streptophyta; class Magnoliopsida; order Poales; family Poaceae; genus Dendrocalamus; species Dendrocalamus latiflorus. The sequence goes on along the minus strand of CM029651.1, from coordinate 35,707,374 downwards.
GCCTTGGGCCGGTCAGACCGCCCAGGCCGATCAGACCGGTTGCCCTGAAATCAGGAGCAGAACCTGGAGCCCGAAAACAGACTGAAACAGAAGACTTTCAGACCTTGAAAAACAGATAAAATGAAGGATTTCTTTAATTCTTTTTGGCCCAGAGCAACACTACAACAAACTAAATAGTATGAGAGGCCTGAGAAACAAAAGATTCCATCTCAAAAACAGTAATTTCATATTTGAGCCAAAAATCTGAAAGCCTACAGAGGTAACACCAAAATCCAAATTTCTCTCCAATATTTGAATCTTTGACCATGAAACTTTGAGGATAGCTAATTAATAGCCACAGGATTTAACATGCCAAGTTTCATGCCATCACATGAAGAGAAACAAGATTCACAACAAAACCCTAGAAATGAAAGGAAGAACGGAGGAGGCTGAAAAAGAGAAACTTTGATTCATTCGATTTGCTCTCGGGAAAAATTGATCAAATGATCTTGGGATCTAATTCCATCACAGAGCAACCCATTTTGGTACTCCTCAGCAGGAAAAAACAAAAACTTGAGAAATCCAACATAGAGGGCAACGAAGAACAAAAATAACAGAAGAGGCTCAAGAACTCAATCAAACGCGCTTACAATCTCTCAAATAAAGTCATCTCAGATTGATATTGAGGATGGGAGATACATGATTACGAAGGATTACAATCTCTAAGTCCCCATACGCGCTTGGAATGGAAAGAACAAGCTACATGCTCCACACTTGAGCACTCCTCCCTCTGTCTCTCAAGAACACACACACAAGAGACAACACAGGGAGAAGACAACGAGGGAGACACACTCTGCCCTCCTCACCAACTCATCAACCACTAAAGCCTAAAGCAAAACAACCTCTCCAAAGGCTATTTTGACTAAAGCAAAACCCTAACAATCCCTTGAAACCCTAGAATGCATACAACCACAAGGGGACATCCTCTCCTATTTATAGCCTTAGCTTAACGGGTCTCCAACCCGTTATGCCCGCTAAAACCTGAACGGAACCGCTTCCACCTGTGTAGCTTCGCGCTTTTACCGAAACGCCCCTCCTGCACCTTCCGGGAAGCTTCCGCGTTCCTTGTCCTCCAAGCCTCGCAACCACCTCGAGTCTCCGCCGTCTTCGGCACATCCGACCGTTCTAACCTCGACACCGCCTGTGCCTAGTCCGGTCACCTCATAACTCGCCACGACTCCGCCTCGACGTCCTGCAGCCATCACAGACAAGAAACACATCAAATAGCACCGCTCGACACATGTAAGCATAAATAGCATCAATGAACCATCTTACGCATGAAAGAGCCCAAACCTGTCAAATCAAGAGAATATGCATCCTAATCACTTTGACCAGGTTTGACTAAGTCCGACCGAACCGATTGCACCACGCAATGATAAGGCTCGAACCTCATAAGCCAAACTCGACTTTCTCACAAACCAAACTCGACTTTCCTAAAATCGATGTCAATTACTCATCACACACTCGGGGTCACCTCCACATGGTCCATCAGTATAAGCTTGAGTTATTTCATTATATGAAGAGCATTTGCTAAGGATGTCGAACTACCCAATCTTAGTATGATGAACTAGATTATGCTATGTATCATGCCAACATCACAGAGGCATGTGTAATAAGAGTTTACTTCAAAAAGAAGTTTGAATTTCGAGATCGCTGCTACTATTCGTTTGAAATATGATGAAAGTATGCATGATCTTGTGAAATATGTTATAGAGGAGGAGGAGAAAATTATAGAGAGACGTATACCATAATTCAACATGAGTCCACACTTCAGCTCGTATCCTTCACCAATGTGTCTCATGAGAAGATGACCAAGCATGGGATTTTCCCTTTGGTCAAGACGTCAAATAGTGTTGTCTTGTTGTTACATGAGGAGATTGGGGTTGATGGTAATTGTGCCATTACTGGCCCACGATCCATAGAGGATGAGACATAATTCTTTATTGTCGGGACACCCTCACCCTCAAGGAGGTTTATGATTCTTTGCATGCAAAGGAGAAGCTAAAAACCATGGTGTCAAGTGAAAGCACGAGTTCGCATGTAGAATATTTGTCTGTTCATGAAAGACAAATTGAGATGTCTCTGACTAGGGATTTTAGGAGCTAGAGGAAATTTCAGGGTCCTTCTAAGTGAAAGAACAAGAAGTCGTGCCATTATTGCAAGAAAAGTGGTCATGACATATCTAAGTATTGGAAACTCTAGAATAAGAAGAAAAGAAATAAACATTTTAAGGAAGATCAACAAGAATAAGAAGTCAATGCCACCATTATTACTAAAGAAGGTTTTGAATGAGATGTCCTTATTGCCTTTGCTGGTGATTTTAAAACCAGCGATAAATGGATTCTTGATTTAGTATGCACTTTTCATATGAGTCCGAACCATGATTAGTTCGTTAACTATGAAGCAACCTTGAGTGGATCAATGTTGATGGAAGATAATACTCCATGTAAGATTGCAGGTATTGGTTATGTTTAGATCAAGATGTATGATGGCATCATTAGAACCCTGTCGGAAGTCCAACATATTCCAAGCTTGAAAAGGAGCCTTATCTCATTGAGTACTCTTGATGCCAGAGGATACAAGTTTTTAGGTGAAGATGGAGTCCTAAAGGTCTCCAAAAGCGCTCTTGATGTGATGAAAGGTGATACGATGGCATCAAATTTTTATCATCTTCAAATCACTACTTTGATTAGAACCGCTACTGTTTCTTCAACTACATTATTCGATACCAATCAGACTAGTCTATGGCACATGTGTCTAGGACACATGAGTGAAGCTGATATGAAAGAGTTGTGCAAAAAAACAGTTTACTTGATGGTTAAGGAGTTTACCAGTTGAAGTTCTGTAAACACTGTATCTTTGGCAAGCAGAAGAGGGTAAGTTTCAACACTACAATTCATTTTTCAAAAGGTATATGGATTGTGTTTACTTTGATTTATGGGGAGAATCTTGTGTTCCATCCTTTGGAGACTAAAACTACATGATAACCATCATTGATGACTATTCGAGAAGAATTTGGGCATACTTCATCAAGCACAAGTCATATGTGTTCAAAATGTTCAAAGAGTAGAATATTATGATAAACAAATAGACCAACAAGCATGTCAAGAAACTCTGAACAGATAATGGCTTGGAGTTTTGTTCGGGAGAATTTGAAGCATTGTTTTGATCAGAAGGCATCGTGGGGAGCTATACTGTTCCGAGTACACCATAACAAAATGGTGTGGCCGAATGCATAAACAAAACTATCATGGAAAAGGTACGCTGTATAGTATCAACATTAGGTCTGTGAAGGAGTTTTTGGCTAAAGCTAGTTCCACTGCATGGCATTTGATCAACCGATCATCTAACACTATCATAGATAGAAAACTCCGATTAGAAGTGGTCAGATTCTCTCACCGACTACTTAAATTTAAGGATATTTGGCTATCTTACTTGTGCCCCTGTTAATAATGCAAAATTGGATCCAAGAGCTATTAAGTGCATCTTCCTAGGCTATAAATCTAGTGTGAAAGGTTATAAATTGTGAAATTCTAAAACTAGAAAGATGGTCATGAGTAGAAGTGTCACATTTAATAAGTCTGCTCTAATAAAAGATAATACAACCAGTGCTGCTCTTGAGAACCAGCAGAAGACCAGCATGCAGGTGAAGCACGTTATTGATTCAGGATTCTCACTAGACACCAACAAAGAAAATTCACATGAAGTCCCTATTTGAGCTTCGACCAATAGTCATCCAATAGGAACTGGTCAAAACCAACAATCCATTACAACTAATTTGGTAAGGAGGACTATTCAAACTTCGAGGAGGTTAATTGAAGAAGCCAATGTTGTGGCTTATTGTTTAAACATGGCAAAAGACATTAAAGGGACTGTTGAGCCTTAACCTACTCAGAATCCATAAGTTTTGATGAGTCAAAGAGGTGAATAGCTACCATGCACAAGGAAATGGAATCTCTCCAAAAGAACTCCACTTGGGAGCTGGTTGAGCTTCTGATTAAAAAGAAATACATACACTGCAAGTGAATTTACAAGAAGGAAAGCACATCACCGACCGACCAGGTTAGATATAAGGCGAGACTCATTGCAAAGGGATATAGCCAAATCCTAGGTTTTTATTTCATAAAAATTTTCCCCTCTAGCAAAGCATAGTTCTATTCATACTCTACTCAATATTGTGGCTATGCGTAATTTTGAGCATGAGCATCTAGATGTTAAAACCGCATTCTTACATAGAGAATTAGAAGAAGACATTTATATGGAATAGTCGAAAGGTTTTGTCATTCCAAAAAATGAGGTTTTTGCTTGCAAATTAAAAAATCTCTTTATAGGTTGAAGCAATCACCTAGACAATGGTACAAGAGATTTAACTCCTTTGTGATCTCTCATGGGTTCAAAAGATCTAACTATGATAATAATGTTTATTTGAAAACTATCAACAGTTTAGCTATCTATTTGCTCCTATATATCAATGATAAGTTGATTGCGGCTAAGTACAATTCTGAAATTTCAAAGTTGAAGGTACATTTGAGCAGTGAATTTGAGATAAAAGATCTTGGTGCAGCAAAGAATATTCTTGGTATAGAAATCATTAGAGACCAGCGGTTTGAGAAACTATACCTAAGTTGGAAAGCGTATGTTGAAAAAGTTCTTCATCGCTTCAACATTCACAAGGCCAAACGGACCTGTGAGCTCTCTTCAGTATCAAGTCCACAAACAATTAAAGAAGTTGAATAGATGTCTAGTGTTCTGTTTGCAAGTGCTGTCGGATCACTTATGTATGCCATGGTATGCTATCGCCCCAACCTCTCTCATGCTTTGAGTGTTGTCGGCAAATATATGGCCAATCCTAGCAAAGACCACTAGAAAGTTATTTAGTGGATCTTTAGGTATTTAAGGGATAATTTTGATGCTTATTTGCATTTTTGAAAGACCAGTGATTGGTTGGTCGGATATGTTGATTCAGACTTCACAGGAGATCTGGATAAGCGAAGATATTTACTGGTTATGTATTCATGGTCAGACCACTGTGCTATGAGTTTGAAAGCCAGTTTACAAGCCAAAGTTGCTCTCTTGACCACTGAAGACGAGTGCATGGCTATTTCAGAGACCTGTAAAGAAGCATTTTGGCTAAAGGTTCCTTATGCTGAGTCTTGTGGAAGTACATCTTGTACTAAGATTTTCTATGACAGTCAGAGTGCTATTTATCTTACAAAAGACCAAATTTTCAATGAGAGAACAAAGAACATTGAAGTTAGATATCACTTCACCAAATTTTCAATGAGAGAACAAAGAACATTGAAGTTAGATATCACTTCATCTGGGGAATTGTTACACAAAATGATATCAAAGTTTGTTAGATTAGTACTCATGAGAATCCAGCTGATATGATGACAAAGCTAGTTCCTACCGCTAAGTTTGAGCTTTGCTCAGACTTGGTTGATATTACTTGTTAGTCCTTTTAAACATTTGACACAGAAAAGGCATTCTATAATTTCATCGTAAAGTTCTTCGAGGCTTCTTTTCGCTACAGGTGGAATTTGACTCAAGCTGGAAATTGTTGTATTTTGTGATCCGAATATGATTGTCTCCAATCAATGCTATTTTTGACCACTTGAAGAGTTCGATAAGAAGCAATGCAAACTGATCAGAGGTTTTGATTGGGATCATATTTGTGTTTGTAATGGACTCTACACCGACCTACATCAAACTTAGTGCTCTAAGGTGCGTGCACCAACTGGAGTTAGACGTGACTACTCGAGGTGCTTCCGACTATAACTCTACACTGTTATCTTCTAAGACTCTCCGAGCAGGCTGCTGCTCCCATCTCTGAGGAGGTTATTGTTCCAGTTTTTGATAGGTTTAATTCTATTTCATTGCCAATTAGGACTCTATTCCTTTCCTCGTCTTTGACCCTAGTTCCCAAGGATATTTATATCATCTGTAAGCTACCTGGTAGAGGCGAGGAATCACATATACACCAAGAGTGTTCTTGTAACTTCTCCTCATACAGTGATTTCATCAATTGTGCATCCATGGTTTTTCACCTGAAAGGGTTTTCTACATTAAATCTCTATTTTGTGTTTTGATTACTCTTCATTGATTTCATGCTTTGTCATTACAGGTGGTCTCCGATCCTAATGACATACATGTGGTGCATGCATTTTTTAGGGGTGGCATGAGGGACCCCATTTATAGTTCAAGAGTAAGAAAGCTCACGCATGCACATTGGAGCAGCCTGTAGGATCGGCCTGCTCCATAGGGCTAAAAGCCCTGGCTTTTGGTTTTTTTGTGTAGGCTTTTTACTTTAGTGACTGTTAGCCTTTTGGGAGACAAAAAATAAGAAAAACTAGTAAAAAAATCAGAAAATTTTGAAAAGACCACTAAATCTTTTGGTACAATACAAAGGAATAAGAGACAGTTTGCTTCTAGCCCACTAGTCCTTTGGCCCGGCCTAGAACAGCTCGAGCTGGCCCAACACGCCTAGTGCACACCCAACATGTGATGCACCCGCGCCATGAGCGCACTGGCACCACGCCGTGAGCCATGTCTGCCCCTGTGGCTCAACAGCCCCCACACGTCCCAGTAATGCAACGCCCACATCGCATTCGCTCGCACGCGTGCCTCCTTTCCCTCCTCCTAGTTCCTTTCCTCCCCTCATCTCTACCGAATGACTCACGCCATACCCCCGGCCAATTCCACATGGCTGGAGCATCGCCAAAGCACCCTCAGCACGACTGTGCCACTGTCCTGGACCACTAAAGCCCATGTGCCTCTAGTGCCGTTCTAACTTCGACTTTGCCTTGGGGCCACATTGCCAAGCCACTCCAGCCATCTCGAAGACCAGTCGACAACTCAGGTAGCCTCGCCACCATTTGTAGATTCTCCCTATACCAAGAAATTGGCTCGAGATATTGTGTAGCACCGTATCACCATACGTCCTGTTCCACTGCTGCCTGGACTCGCCGTTGGCCACCACACCGGCCGAATTGGCCGGTGAGGCTTAGTCCAGAGGTGCATAGGGTCGTGTAGAGCCCATTTTGAGCATGCTCACATGCCACCGTGCCTTCCCTCATCGGCGGTGAGCACTGCATTCATCGGTGGGGCAGAAGAATACTATTTAGTTGAGATTATTTTAAATAGAAGATTAGATTAAAGTTAAGTACTGTGTTTAAATCAAGTTAACCAATCACTGTTTGGTAGGCCATCATCATTTGTTAACGTTATTGGGTCTATGACATTTAGGCCCTTCCATGGTTTAAAAGCTCAATTAAACCGGTTAAAGACATGTGAGTCACTGACATGTGGGTCCTGTTTACTGTATTGAATAGTACATGGTCCTACCTGTCAGTCATAGTAGGCTTTTCCAATTGCAAAATAATTCCAGAAAGAAATTAAAAAAACCATAGGCCCCACCTGTCATACATAGTAAATTTTCTAAAATAAAATAAATAGAAAAGAAAATAATACCCTTAATGGGACCCACATGTCAGTGAGAGAAATTCTCTCTCCCGTTTTCTTTTCTAGAATTTATTCAAATATAAAATTTGAAAGAACATAACTTACTCATTTTAAGTCCAACTTTGATGAAACAAATTTCTAAATTTATCTATATTCAAGATCTATCTAGTGGAACTAAAACCATGAATTTTGTAGTTAATTTGGATTTTTATTGAATTTAGTTTTATTTGGCTGAGTTTTATCCAAATTTTTGCGCAACATTAAAATAGTGTACGAGACCTAAGAGGAAGAAGAAGCCGAGGCAAGCCAAGATCCGTAAGACCAATCCATCAAAGAACAAGGTGAGTCAATACTTTAATCATCTTGAGCCTACCTTTTTATTGCAAATTATTTCTACTTAAATCATCAAATTGCATATGTTAATTGTTATGCAAATTATGTTCATCTTAAGAATTTTAGTTGCATACCTGTTGTTATGCTCCCATCCTTGAAATGGTTGTACTCTTAACCATTGTCTCCCTAGAAAATTACTAATAACCATGTTAGTTATAAACTGTATCAAAATGTCATGTTTAGACCTGCTTAGATACTCGGGGGCATTTAATTGCCCTGATGTCGATTTATAAACATGAAACTGGTTTTAGGCAGCCATTGGATGGAAATAGGTAGTATATTGACATAAGTTAATTTATGTGTCCCTAAAGCCCTAAAACATGATTTACATATCTGGGCAGATGGTAAGAGTGGTTGGTGCAGATGGAGTATAAGTATGGTTGGTATGTTTATGGTTGACCCGCCCGATGCTCTAAGGACTGAATCTTGTAATGACCTTCCAACATAAAATAGTGCAACCATAAATCTACTACGGGAACGACCTGGCCAAATAATTTGCATCACCAGTGATGGAGGCACCATTGGTGTGAACCACGAGTTGTATCATTGGATTATGTCGTCGTGGACACGGGCGTGTCACTAGATAGAAGCCACTGTATGGCGCAAGAGGGGGTCATGGTGAGGGTGCATGGAACCCCACCTTGATGAAACCTTAGCAAATGTAACCTTGACTAGATGCATTGTAAAAAACCTTGTGACAACCTTCTTGATCTGCATGTCAAGGGAAACATGTGGAATATATTGAGTTGGTTGTCTCTTATGGATAAAGTGTACAATATATGTAGAGTAAAAACTATTTGAACAGCCATGTCTACAGTCATGGGAGGGCATGGGAACTTACTAGATATAGTTATATTTATGAAACCTTATGGGCGGGCATAAAAACTTGTCAAGTGGATAGAACCCTGAATTTGAGTTGTCCTGGATGGATAGAACCCAGTGATTATATAAGGGTGGATGGAACCCTGTAGTCAAAAACTAGCATTGGTGGATGGAAAAATATAGTAGTTGGATAGAACCTGCACCATTATTATTACTACACCCAACAAATGATTAAAAACATGGTTTGCTTAAAAATACTAAGTTGTAGGGCTTTGTACTTATGGTAGCTTAAAAATTGAGATATTGGCAAATAAAATACCTCAAGCCATCCTTTGGTAAGCCGTGCATCTAAATAATTGCATTATTTGTATTGGCTCACAGAGCACGGTGGTTTGTGCTCACACTCGCTCACTCAACAAATTCAGAAACAAGAGAGCAAGATCACTATGCTAATGACGATGCACCTACCCCTGACAGAGGAGAAGACGAAGGAAATTAGGTCGAATTTAAGAAGTTTAAATCCTAGTTAAGCAGACTTGTCGGAGATTGTGTACACATATATCATCCTAAGTATGATAATATATGTAGTCCACATTTACCCCTAATCACTTGTCTGTGGATTCTTTGGGTCCTACCCTTTTAGTTTACTGATTTTGCTTCCGCTTATGCATTGTAAACATTTGGCCTAATTGGCCCTTATGTGGAACTATCATCCAATGTGGTGTATTTAAACTCTGATATGTGTAATACTATCGTATGGTATGGTTCATACAATGTATGAAATGATCCAGCTATGTATCTGTGAGCACTATGTACTGATCTAGGGAATAGTATAGTGCAATCACAGAGGATTCTGGATTTAAAATCTAGGTCCGACAGGTTGATAGTCTACTAAATTGACTTTGCTTGCATGTTTGTTGCTTTGACCTTGAGAGCGGTTTCTGCTTGTTGGGTGTAGAGACCCAAATATGCAAATTCCGACTCTTCTATGTATTCTGCACTAGTCCAGAACTCTCCTGTGTATTTTGCACTAGTCCAGCGTGCTCGGGGGAGGAGGAGAGCTCGAGTGTAGCATTAGTACAGTGGTGAAAACCCTAGAGCGCAATATATATAGGGGAATAATCATAGACGGTTCTACTTTAGAACCGTCTGTGATAATTAAGTATCACAGGCAGTTCTAAAATAGAACCGTCTGTGATAGTAATCATCACAGACGGTTCTAAATAAAAATCGTCTATGATGATCCTCACAGCCATCACGCATTCTCATATACATAAATGCAAATTCACATATATATCACACATGTTCATATACATAAATGCAAATTCACATATATATCACACATTCTTATATACACATATGCAAATTCACACACACACACACACACACACACACACACACACACACACACACACACACACACACACACATATATATATATATATATATATATATATATATATATATATATATATATATATATATATATATATATATATATATATATATATATATATATATATATATATATATATATATATATATATATATATATATATATATATATATATATATATATATATATATATATATATATATATATCACACATTCTCATACACATTTATATATGCAAATATAGAACATATGACACATAAATATTTCATTCATCATTCCACTTGCTTATTTCCTTTAAAAATTAGCCCTTCATGATGATTGACGTGTATGTAGCCACTTTCATCACGCTCTTCCTCTACTCTTATGCCGTTTCCAAAAGGAGGCAACTCATCAAATTGATTGTATTCTTTCTCGTCCACTATATTCTCAATTCCGACAATCCTTCTTTTTCCACAAAGAACTACGTGGCGCTTCTTATTTGCCTGGTCGGTTACATAGAAAACTTGAACAACTTGGTTACCTAGTACGAATGGTTTGTCTTTGCATCCGACACATTTCAGGTCAACGGTAGTGACACCGTACTTGTCGACCTTCACTTGTTGGAGATAGATTCAATGACACCGAAACAAGGGGATCTTGAAAAGCATGTAGTCGAGCTCCCAAATTTTCTCTATGAAACCATAGTAGGAGTTCCTTAACCCATCGGAATTGAACGCATCTATGTGGACACCGTTATTCTGGTTATTGTTCTTTACATCCCGAGCCTGCGTATAGAATGTGTACCCATTTATGTCATATCCTTATCATGTCACAACTGTAAATATTGGCCCTTTTGCCAACCGTGTCAACATATCACTTGATGAGCTCCTAGCGAGTCGCTCCTTCAACCATTGTTTGAACAGACTATTGTGTTATCTCATAATCCAAACATCCAGCCGCTTTGGATTCTGTTGCCGAAGCACGTCCTTGTGCTAGTCGATATATGGGGACACTTTAGTTATGTGTTACAAGGCCGTGAGATGGGCTTGACCATACGCATCCATATCTGGAGTGATTGCTTTCCTTCCGATAGTCTCGATACCCTTGAGCCTTCCTCATGGCGAGATCGAGATACACCTATCGGTTCAATCTAAGCCATGTAATCGACACAGAACTCAATGACCTCTTAGGTTGCATAACCTTTGATGATGCTGCCCTCCAACCGAGATCAATTCTATACATAGGACTTGATAATTCCTAGAACCTCTCGAATGGGTACATGCTACGTAAGAACATGGGTCCACACATTTTTATCTCCCACACAATGTGAACAATGAGATGGACCATGATATTGAAAAACGATGGAGGAAAATACATCTCAAGATGACATAGAGTCATCATCACCTCATCCTGCAAAGCATCTAGTTCTTCTGGATTGATGACCTTCTAAGCAATTGTGTTAAAAAATAACACGACCTCATGATTGTCTCTAAAACCTTGATCAGCAAAATATTTCTAATTACAATAGGAAGCATCGGTGTCATCAGCACATGACAATCATGAGACTTCATACCAACTAACTTCAAATCTTCCATCGAAACAAGTTTCTTCATATTGGCGGAATAACCAAATGGAACTTTCACACCATACAAACACTGGCACAGTTCAGTTCTCTCAGCCTTGGACATAGTGTAACAAGCAGGGGAAGATAAGTTCATCCTTTATTAATCTTTATCGGTGCTAACTCAGACATGATGTCCATATCAACCAAGTCAAGTCGTGCGTTGATACCATCATTTGTTTTATCACGAATGTTCTGTAAAAAAACCAATCAAGCTGTCACATACGTTCTTCTATACATGCATGACATCGATGCAGTGGCGAACTTCTAGGTGCTCCCAATAAGGTAAGTCCCAAAATATTAATATCTTCTTCCAGACCTTCTCCTCATGGGTTGTCGATTTACGCCCCTTTTCGAGCACAACATCTAAATCTTTAACCATATCATATATCTGCTTTCCGCCTAAACGCCTTGGAGCTGAACTATCCTACTTCTCTCCGTTGAATTGTTTCTTCATCCTACAGTATGGGTGAGCCCTCTGAAGGAACCTACGGTGACGCATGTACACGGTTTTACGTGAGTGTTTCAGCGACACACTTTCGGTATCATATATGTAGTGAGTACAGGTTTTGGCCCCTTTTGTACTCTGGCCTGACAGATTAGCAAGAGCAGGATAATCATTTATGGTGCAAAACAATAACGAGCGTAAAGTGAAGTTCTTTCATTTGTACACATCCCATACCTGTACCCCTTCAATTCATAGTATTTTTAGATCTTCCACCAACGGTGTTATGTACACATCAATATCATTTCCAGGTTGCTTCGGCCCTTAGATAAGTATCGACAACAAAATATACTTTTGCTTTATACACAACCAAGGAGGAAGGTTGTACATGTAGAGAGTCACGGGCCAAGTGCTATGCTGGCTGCTCATATTACCGAAAGGATTTATTCCATCTGTACTCAGTTCAACCCTTATATTACCTGGTTTTGCACCAAGTCTGCAAACCTCCTATCGATGTTTCTCCACTGGACGGAATCAGCAATGTGTCTTAGCATTCCATCATTCTTACGCTCCTCCGAGTGCCAACACAGCAGTTTTGCCTCCTTTGTGTTCGCAAAAAATCTCTTCAAATGGGGAATTACATGAAGATATCATACCACCTTAGCAGGAGGTCCTCTCTTCACCTCTATTCTCTCGCCCTCATCTAATTAATTCTTACACTTGTATCAGGAGGCGTTGCACACTGGACATGCATGCATATTTGCATACTCTTTACGGTAGAGGATACAATCATTCGGACATGCATGTATTCTTTCAACTTCCATTCCCAATGGACAAAGAACCTTCTTGGCTTTGTACGTGGTTTTGGGAAACTCATTTCCCTCTGGAAGCATGTCCGTTAAAATACCTAATAGTGTCATGAAACTTTTGTCAGACCAACCGTTGCTTGCCTTCAATTTTAGCAGTTCAAGCACGACTGACAATCTCGTGTATTTTGACTTATAGCACGTGAACAAAGGTTTCTCTGAGTCCTCCATCAAGCCCTGGAATTTAATATACTCTCTCTTATCATAGTTCCCTTCCGCATTGCGAAGCATCTGATCTAGATTGTCATCATGTAGCCTATCCGAATCAGAACCATAATCGACATCATCCGATGACATATCATTGACTTCGTCGGTGATATCATTATTACTACCTTCCTGTGTAGTCTGCTCTTCACCATGACTTGTCCAACACATATCCCTTTTTGAAACCCCTTCAAATCAAGTGTGCTTCAATCTGCGCTTGGTTCTTAAACATCTTTAGATTATCGCAGTCAATGCATAGACAGTACATATATCCCACCCTTATTCAACATATCTTCCTCGGCAGCTCTTGTGAAAGCAGACAAGCCATTAATGTACTCTTCACTCACACAGTTCCCAGTGTACATCTAGCTTCGGTCCTACGTTACGCATATAATTAACAGTTTAGCAAGAATAATTAGTTAAATTAAATTAAGTAGAAATAAACTATCAATTGACTAAACCCTAAACCATGCTAGATGTAAATAAACTTCTCTCTAGATCTAAATCTATGGTTAATAAACTTCTTTCTAGATCAAGCTAGCTCGATTTAAACCATCTTCAATTCTTCTTTCACCAAAAGCTATACATCTAAATTATAATGCAACTAACCATAGGTAGTCAAGAAATGAATGGATCTACAATCACTCTTGCCAAATAGTCTTCTTTCACCAAATCGCCACCTCAAAGCCCCTGCCTCTAGCTCAAAGCAGCAGCTAGATCTAGAATTTAAGATAGAGGGTCGACGGGTCTACGCACAGTTAATATAGTGGAATTATCATAGATGGTTTTAATACAAACCGTCTGTGATATTTGGCAATATCACAGATGGTTCTGGGTAAGCATCGTCTGTAATACTTCATAAATGGTTCTCACCATGAACTGTTTGTGATATTATCTCTTCATAAACGGTTTTTGGCGCTGACAGCAACACAGATGGTCTCTAAACTAAAATTGACTGTGCTTTTATTTAACACTGACGGTTTTGGAAAACTGTCTGTGATGTACCATCTAATATTAGGCCTCTTGTAGTAGTGACCCCTCTGTTGTGGCAAGTCGGAGCACATAACATGGTCGAAAGAGCACACAACATGGTCAGAAGACTTCGATCGTGAGTACTCAGAAGCGAAGCTTCGACCATGAGTACTCAAATAAACTACTTGGATGAACAGTTCTCTACTATAGTACTCGCATAACAGTATTCTGCTACAGTACTCGATAAACAGTACTCATACGACCATGAAGTAACTTGTATTCGAAGTGAGTTACAACCACGAAGGAACGTACTCAAAACAAGTTACGACCACGAAGGAACGTACTCGAAGTGAGATACAACCACGAAGGAATATACTCGAAGTGAGCTGCGACCATGAAGGAACGTACTCGAAGTGAGCTACGACCACGACGGAACGTACTCGAAGTGAGCTACGGCCTCGAAGGAACGTACTCAAAGCAAGTGATGATCATGAAGACTTGACACTCGTGGATGGCTAGACTCGCTGGAGAATAATGAACTCACGAGACACAGTGTTTTTGTGCTGCCTGGAATTGTTTTGTGGCATTTTCTCCATTGATCTTTTTGTACTATGAAAAAGAAATAACTGACCCAACATACCCACCATGTCCAGCTCTTCATGACGTGCCATCCCACGTCTGAGCTATTCATGACATTCATGAATTTACATAAGGCACGTACTAATTCTCTTAACACACACACCAACTCACTTAACGCACACATTAATGCAGGACAACTAAGACTACTGTAATATCTGTATGTGCGACGTTGTTAAGTCCAACACCCTCTCAATGTCTTTAATTATACAGCATTGTCGTCTTGTGTGATCAACTTGGGGGCAGCCACACTGATCACTTCGTTCATTTTTAGCTTCTTCGCTGCCTCAACGTCTGCGTCGTCCCACAGTGCGGGCAGCAACTGAGTGTGCAGCTGGTAGTTGATCGATATCTCAATGATGTCGATGGTGCAGCCCTTCTGCCAGTTTGGTGATCTTGTATAGCCGTTTTGGTGATCTCTTCACCTTGGCGATCAGGTTGCGTTGTCAATCACAGACACGCAGAATGCCATCTTCAATCAACACGCTACATCCACCCTCATCGAGCTGGCCAACACTGATGATATTGCTCCAAAGACACAGGATGAAGTACACATTGCTGAGGGCGCGGTGTTGGTTCCCTTTTCCCGCGAACAGCATGGTGCCGCGCCCGTGGATATCGACCACCGAGCTGTCCCTGAACTTGATCGAGCCGGTGATCCCACGATCGAGCTCGAAGAACGCTGTGCCACATCCCATCATGTGATTCGACGCTCCGGTGTCGAGATACCAGGAGGTCTTCTCATGATCTTTGTTGAGGAAGATCAATCTGGTGCGCTCTTCATTGAGGAAGACCTGCCCGCTGACATGTTTTGGCTTGGCAAGCGCCCGGGTGATGTCCTCTTCCACTACTGTTACTTGGGCCATCAGGCGAGATGGCTCATCGTCGGTGTTCCGTACCAGATGCGCCTCCTCCCTTTTCTTCTTGTGGTAATCGCGAGCCCAATGCCCCAATTTTCTATAGTACCTGCACTCATCCCTCTTGGGGTTGTCGGGCCCGCTGCGAGAACGGGTCTTCTTCCCATTGCTGGAGGAATCTCGCCTGCACCCACCACACATTCTGCCACGGCGCGCGAAAGAGTTGATGTTGCTGGACATTGATTCGTCCTGATTGTGTGCCTGCGCCCGTGCTTGCCACTCCTCTGTAAGGAGCAGATGGGTTCCCTTGTCGTCGGCGCCATGGTTGGAGTAGCACTACACCGCTCGAAACCGACCTATCACATCCTCGATCGAGAGGGCGCTGACATCCAGGAGTGTCTCTATGAGAATGGCCACCTAGAGGTACGATCTGGAACCACCTACAAGAGTTTTTTGACCACTCTTCCTCCTTGACGATGCGCTGGACGATGAGCATGCGGCCACCGTTGTCACGGTGCTGTGGTCGGCGCGAAGGAGGTGAAGGCGAGCGCGGACGGCCTTGCCATGGAGGAGTCATCGATTGCCTTCCTAGCGGAGCCCACAACGAAGACATGTCTTCCAGATGATCATCGAACACCGACTCTGATACCACAGCAGACACGCACGCAATCGAATGACCACGAAGTCATTTACGACCACTCCTTGTCTCAGCAAGTCGATAGTTGGACTTATGACCACGAGTACTCATTACGACTATGAGCACTCATTTATGACTTACAACTTATGACCACGAGTACTCAAACACTCGGGGATACGCACACGACACTGAGAAGAAACGTGAGGATTTTGTGCTGCTCGACTTTCGTAGCCTTTTCTGAGGACTGTATTTACGAATTTAAACATCAAATGAGTACATATCATAACTAACAAGGACCCCCTATGCGCACGCCACAACCTACACGATCCGTGCCACCCAGCCATGATGCACGACTACAAATTGAAATCTGACAAAAAAGACACAATCGTTCCCGCGTGAACGTAGCACATGTCGAACGTCTAACGCGCATGACGAGAGGCCATGCCCAACTACTGAACTCACTACTGGTAACTTGATCAAACCACCTAACAGCTCTGACGAAGGCATCCAAGTCCAAGTGGTGATCATGCAGCCATCCTGGATAACGGCGCAGGTCTCGTTGGCATCGGGTCGTCGTTGACAAGCCTCATGTCGGGCTTCGACTTCCTGCGTCTCTCCATCTCGACTAATTTGATATGGCCGATGCTGCCGCAAGCGGCGACGTCCCTGATGCTGGGCCCCATGGAAGCATAGTCGTCGGAGTAGTACTTCCTATTGCTGGGCATCGGCTTCGGCAACGGCATGTATGTAACGCCCTGCGTTTTCTAACTAATCTAAACATCGTAATTAGCGTTAGTAATAATGATTAAGCGATCACATCAACATTAGGAAGTAAACTCGTTAATTCGATTCTCACTGAGGGGATTCGAATTAACACTCTCAATAAAGCAAACCAACCACAATTTACTTATTCATTAACACAATTACAATAAGGGAACCAATTTACAAATGCAAGTCCATCTGGTACATATACAATTGTATCCATACAAACAGGGAATAGAGATAACAATAGGATTGGAAATACATCCTCATTTATACATCAATAATCAAAGGAAGACAAAGTTACATTTAGGTCATTGCATACATGAGAACCCACCGTCAAACTAACACCACACAGTTGTTCCATTTATGATCGAATTAGTAATTAAAAGACCAAAAAAGACCGAACAAAAGAATAAATAAAATAATAAGCGAAGCAGGGAAAGAAGATAGAAATTGCCGTCAGAGCCATAGAGGTTAAGTTCGGGCGGGACAGTCCGTTCACGGAGATACCTAACCGTCCGGGGGCTAGTCAGCACCTCTCACAACCGTAGGGCTATCACTCGGCACCAACAAACCTGAGTTGATATAGAGACCAGCCAATGTAAACCAAATTACCATAATGTTCTTCTGCATTCACACGGCAGCAAGAACCAGCATAGCCTTCTGGATGCGACAGTCACAAAGGCCAACGCAAGCCATGGAGAAGGCACCACATAGCCTCCAGGACAGCACAATAGGGTATCAGCCAACCGAAGAGAAGGGAGAAGAATGTTTGAGCACGACACTAGAAGACCCAACTCACTCCTTCCTTTCCTTCCCCCTCCCCAGTCCAAACCCTCAAAATCCACGGCCACAATCGTCAACTAGCACAAGGAGAACTCTAGGCCAGCCAACAGGAGCAAGACATCGACAAGAGACCAGACCACTGGCCAGCAAACCGTAGGAGGAGACCACCACCAAGACTAGCCGGTCCACAATCAACTGGGAAAGCGACCACCAAGCACAAGTCGCCATCCTCACCAAAGCAACCAAACCCACGGGCAAAGGTAGCCCACCAATCACCCACATTTTTAGCATCAATTTCAATATTAAACATTGCATGTCACACACACAATAAGCCACCATTCGTCGTCAATTAGCATCACGGGGCAACCATGGAACCATCACAGAGAACACTAGCCGGGGGTAGAGGAAGAGGGCAGAGTGTACCGAGGAGGAGAGCCACCATGGTATAGGGAGGGCACCGCACACCCGACAGCCATGGCATGCTCCCCCCGGCGTATGGCATGACCTCGAGCCCCGCCGGGGCCACCGACGACCACCCTCGAGTAGATTCAAAAAATCAAAGTAGACAAATCAAAATCTAGCAACAAATCGAATAAATAGAGGGGGAGAGAGTAGAATAGGTGAGTCAAGGGGGGAGGAAGCGCAAATCAGGGCCAACAGGCAAAAGCCTCAAACCTAGGGTTAACCTAGGGTTACCATTAAGGGTGGCGAGGAGCCAGAGTCGGTGAGAGACTGGAGTAGTAGCAGGAGGGGGAAAAACCGTAGCCACCGTAGAGGAGACAGCCGAGGCGAGGCGCCGACGATGGGGCGGCAGGAGGCAATGAGTAGCGGCGTCGCCATGGCGCAGCAGAGCCGAAGGGAGGTGGAGCATGAAGGAGCCGGTGATGGGGACACCAGAGCTGGGGAGGAGCCGAGGCGGTGTGGCGCTGGAACCGATCTAGATCGGAAGAGGAGACAGCCGTGAGAGAGTGTGTGTGGGGGGGAAGAAATGAGGTGTCAGCGGAGAGAAAAAGAAGGAAAAAGAAAAGGAAAAGGAAAACAGGGAAAAAATAAAATAAAACAAAACAAAATGAAATGAAATGAAATGAAATGAAATGAAATAGGCAAAATAAAATGTTGCAGGCTAGATTTTACTAAATTAAGGATCATCATTAAAAGAAGTGAAGCATAGAAAATTCATCATATAAGAATTGTCGAAAGTAAGGAAATTAAGCGGAGGTTCTACAGACCGCGTAAGTGAATGTTAGCCACATCAACGTAATAGAAATTCTTTTAGAAACTAACCGAGACCAAGTAAAATCCTCGGTGTCAGCGTAATATTCTTAGACCTTTACGCATATAAATAACATCAGTCGAATAAAAGTAAGTGTCAGCTGACCAATTCAAATCAATAAGAAATCTTAGGAGCCGGTTATAAGCGAAGCGAGAAGCCAGAAACCCCACAAGCACACTTAGTAGAATTCGCTTAATTAGGCCATAGTATCTCTTCGACGTCATATATTAATCCCTAGTATAATTTACAAGCGAAGGGCCAAATCTTCAAAGGGAATTATATCAGGGTAACGAAGAGACTCAGAGCTTTGTCGTAAATGCAGGCAAGCATTCTTTTGAACAAATCTTTAGAGTATATTTCATAAAACAAGTATTTTTGTATTAATCTAGTATCGCCTTGCATGAAAGAAATGAATAATATTTAAACCGAGCAATGGCTATAAGAGATAAAAGAAAAAAAGGATAGATGGCAACTAACGGAGCAGTTGGCCACTGAGATTAATTAAGAAGGTAGGCAAAGGTTGCCTTGGTAGGTGACAAAGGGGCAGGTTTGGGACCTCTGCATAAGAATAGAATATAAGGACAAGCTTCATCCGTGTGAACAACCGTACCAAAACGTATCAACCAACATCCCATTTTTCACGGACAAAGTAGTAAATCTATCAAAGTATTATATTCTCCACATGGGTAAGTATTAATTAGGGGAAGAACCCACAAGAGCCGGACCAGCACCGAAGTGGGGGATCCACAGCCGCAAGAACCCAAAACTGGTAAGTAGGCTAGAAGTGGGGGATGCGGATCGCAAGAACCCAGGATTGGTCAGAGACCAGAAGCGGGGTATGCGAAGGTGATATATTATGCAATTGGGTGTTAGGCGAGGGTCAGAAACCACCACAACTAACAGTTATGTCGCTTTCGGTGGGTCTGAGTGAGGGTGGTACACAGCTCCGGGCTGCCGCTTGTGAGTAACTAGGTAGAGATATAATATACTGAGATAGATATAAAAGTATTGTACTCTGATCTAGGCACCGCATCTAAGGAAATGCGGAGATCCGGGAGCCACCAGGATCAGAGTGGTGATGGGTAAAGTGATACAAGCTTGGCAATACTATACAAATCATGAATTCATGCCTATCTCCGGGAAAGGAGAATTACAGGAACTTGTTGGGGTTTTTGCTGTTCATGCGTATGCTTAGTAGTTTTATAAAATAATAAATCTGGAATCTTTCCCAACTTAAAACAATTATTTTCTATAATTCCGAGATTGAGAATGGATATCAAAATAAGAGGGAACAATAGAGGTAGAGTAGGAGCATACAGTGCATATTTGTTATATAAGTTTGCTGAGTACTCTGTACTCACCCTTGCCATTATTTTCTTTGTTTAGAGGATAGTCAGCTGGGTTCAAGCGGAAATGAGACCTATATCGAGGAGCCTTACTCCCAGTGGGAGGGAGGTTGTACCGAGGACGAGCCGTACGAGGGTCACACCGTATACGAGAATTGGGATGACAAGAGACCCATGGACAGCTCGGACTCTACCACTAAGGTATTTGTGCTATTAGTATATTGTAATTATATTCTCTCTTGTATAATTAGAATTCTGAACTAGACTTTTTCCTGGTACTATAATATCTTAACTGAATAAGTTGTATGAACTTTAGGCCTGCGTGGTGATGTGAATGTATGTAGTCTTCTATCTCTAATAATTGTTCTGATGTAACGCTCTGATGGGCTTATTATTCGTTAAAACGATGTTTTATTGGCTAAAACAAATAATAATCCGTTGACTAGTATTATTACCCCATAATAATTACACGGGTCGCCACAATATACCAGATCTCCGGCACCGGCGCCGGCGTCTCGTCGAGCACGTCGCAGATCATAATGCCGCGCCAGAGATCCACCCACCCCAGTAGGCCGCCTCCGAGACTCCGAGCGCGATCACCTGTACCTCTCGCTGCGCAGGGGCTGCAGCTTCGCCGGCTTGCTGGTCCACGTCCGTGTCTTGGAGGAGAAGACGCAGAACTCGTACATGTACTCCTCGCGGCGAGGCCACGTACGCTGGAGGCTTCCACGACGAAGTGCTCGCCGTCGTCGCAGGACAGGATGCCGGCATCGTAGACGCCGGGTGACAAGGTCGGGCTGGGGCTGGGGATCAAGAAGAGCTCCGGCCGCCGCCCCGATCGGTGGACGAAGTATTCGTCAAAGAGGATGGTCAGCCAGGTGAGCCCGAGCCCGGCGTGAGGTAGCGAGGAGGACGGGCTCCTCCATGCGGTTGGCCTCCTTGGAGCCGGGGAAGTGGACGCAGAAGTGGGAGAGGCGCGGCGGGGCGGCGAGGCAGAAGGAGACCTCGATAGGGATGCCGTAGAAGGTGTTCCCAGAGGCGGTTGGCGAAGTGGTCAAGGATGACACACGCCGGAGGGTCAGCTGCGACGGCTGCGTTGGGTATGGCAGGTGGCCGGAAGGACCGAAGGAGGCGGCTTCGGGCCGGCACATGGCGCTCGCTAGGTTACATATATATAGGCGGTTCAGGTCTCTAGATCCAGATCGGACGGCCTACGGGGTTTGCTTTGATGAGACGCAGTAGTGTTGGGAACGAGACAGAAGCAGGCAGCGCACGGTTCTTTCGGGCAGGGAGAGATTCATGTATAATTTAGACCTATAGATAAGTTTGATATAGTATCTAATATAATTAATTTATAAACATCATCTTAAAAAACACACTGTTTAAAAATTAATTACCATAGCATAAGCCATAAACAACAAGTCCAAAAGAACACAGCCTTCTTGCTTTCAGAGTTCACTTCGAAAATGATATCCCTGAATACAGAATCTTAGCTCTTCCCCTTGTTACTGAAAGATACTGAAAGGATTAATCATTCAGTAAAGAAATTTTACAGATACAAGAAATAATGGGCCTTTCCCCACATTATACCACAGCATATTTGCATGAAACAGGACCCTGCCAATTCACCAGAAGCAAAGTGGTGTTAAGACATGACACACAATCAATGGGAGAACTACCATTCCTAGTTCAATATATACAACACCCTGAAACCACTTGTACCCTATTTCATTTTCCCTTTTCATTTTACACGTAAACCAATCAAGCTGGACATGAGCAGCCAAAGGCAACTCTGTGACTATATTAACACACAGTAACATATATTGTCAACGGCGTCGTCGTATGTCTGGATTGTCTCGGTCATTGTTCTTGAAAAAGGAACCCCATTTCTGTGTCAATCCGTCTATCAGGCTGCCGGTCCGGCTCTTCTGTACTACCAGAGTTGCTCTTGTGCCGTCCTCTCCATTGGCGTTCTGCGTTGGTTTCTGAGACACTAATGAGCCAGAATTTTCATTGATGACCTGAGTTGACCCGTTGGATTCTGATGGGCTAGAAGCATTCGCAGAAACAGCATCGTTTACACTGCGGCTATCTGCACTATGCACTTCAGCTGGCTTTGCTTCACTGTTGCAAGCTGCTACACCCATCCCAGGAACATCAGCGGTACGCACCGGGGAGGAGGATGCATCTGGCTCCAATGCTGCATCAGTTGCACCGTTGCACTCTTTTACTACATTATTTTCTTTGGATGCAGCATCAGATACATGTGATTGCGTAGGTTTTGTGTTAGACAGCTCGAAATCCTTCAGAGACTCAATAATTGCTTGCATCAGCATCTGCATTTCAGCACAGAAAAACCAGATTCACCGCACATAAGCTTAGAAACATCAAAAGAAGAAGGATAGAAAGTACAAGCGCATTCAACACAAATCAGCCTTCACCCTTGTAATCCTCAGGACATTGATTTACATAACTACATACTAGCACCAATTTTCCCACATTTCTCACAACTCGTTCAGGCTTTTGGGTGGATCCCCATTTTACATTTGAGCGTCCTATTGCACTAGTAAAATCTTTGTTACGAGGTGTATTTTCATAGCTCAATCAAAGATATAGTGACAAGTGAATAACGTTATGCTTCAGCTAAAAAAAGGTTCAGCTTGGTTCTTATCTTCCTTTCCCCACATTAAATCCCATCTTATAGTAAGCCATTAACAGCTCCACCAGACCTCCCAACACCACCAACCATTCTTCTCCAACCTGATAACCTTGCCCTCTAACCTGAGGCCTAGGCACCCAGCTCAAGATCACATTCTGGGAAGTTTTATGCATGTTGAACTCCATAAGGTCTTAAGAAACTACAAATGACAGTGCAACATGAAGTCATAATGACAACTCTGAAGGATGATAAGGTATTAACTTACTCTATCTTCATCTTCTTCGGTGTAAGGCATATCTGACAAGCTGTCAAATGAGTACTCCACATACTCGCCATCATCAGAGGTCGGAGTGAGCAACCTTCCATTACGGCCATTGGGAGGAGTCGCAGTAGAAACACTAGATGAAGAGGGACCGACATCACCATCCATTACCTGTTCAAAAAGCCCAATGGGTGTAATATTCTGTAAGCTTGCTAGAATATTAGTTTTGATCTATACGGATTCAAAGCATTCCAGCAGAAACTCATAAGCAATATAAACATCGAAAGAAAATTACTTAGCCTGTGGTAAAGCAGAAGAAGCACACATTTAATATATTTGCACAAGACAAGAGTACAAAAAAAATGAGTGCAGCATTTCACATTCTTTTGTCCAGTAAGGTTCACTGGGCTTATAGTTTGGTTTATCACATAATTGTAGTGCATACTTTATCTTTGCTCCAGATGTGCCATAATGACAATGCATCGATTTCAATATACTCAAGTTTTAATCCCAAATTCCCAATACCACCAAGAATTATTGCATTGCTAATTCCCACATGTTCTTACTTGAAACAGACGTTTTTCTAACCAGTGAAACAGTCATATTTGGCTTTAAAACCCATTATTCTGAAGCAAAAGACACCTAAAATCCTATATAAAAGTTTACATTCCATATAAAGCATGTCTAATACCCATTATGAGATTCAAATTTCACACCACAAAATCACTCCGGCTCGAGTGTGTGGTTCATTGTAACCATATCAGGGCAAATCAACAGAGAATACATAAAACAGAAACTGTGGGAGAAAGTTACAAGGAAAATGGGATTTTATTATGGTTGAGATAGGTGATATATTAGGAACGACACTTAACGATATGGTGCAAGGAACTCTGCACAAGGGAATATTTGTGTTATCGAATAAAGTCTTAAACATTAAATGAACTATAGACTTGCAATTAGCTATGGTGCTAACCCCTTTTAGATAGAAAAATTCTACAAACTTCTGTGCACCAACATGGCAACGTCGCACCACCACCTGCCTCACGTCTCCGTATTTCTGTAATAGACCTATATTTGTGCTGTAACCAGCAACCATCCTGAATACTTAAATGACAAAGTAATTTGAAGTCATTCTAAGCCTTAGACCAGATAGTTTTTGGGAAACCAGTCTGAGCTAGCATGGCAGTTACTGATGGCAACAGGTCATGTGTTTCTATTTTCTAAACAGCAGTGACTGTGGTACTTGTTATAAATATTGTGCATATATTGAAGACGTCCAATGGGCAATATATATAGGGAGTACAAAGGGATATTACAGGGGAATATGCCGATTCCTGTTCTATCTCTAATACCCTTAACACCCCCCCCCCCCTCTCAAATGCAAGGCGTATGCAATAGCATTGCATTTGAAAAAGGGTTAATACTAGAACAAGACATCCGACGTCCGAGTCTTGATAATGTCGTCATTGCGTGCAGTTTTTGAATAAACTGTCAAATCAAGCCGAAGAGGAATAGATAGAAGCATGACGGCGCAGATCGAAATCCAAGACGGCGGCGGCGCAATGCACAAGGTGTGGAAGACACGCGGCGGCCTTAAAAACTCGGGGCGGCGGCTAGAGAAGCGGCGGCATCATAACGACTTCTACGATCTGCACGCGGCTCAAAGAATAGAGCGGCGGCTGCTGCCATGCAAAAGAAAATCCCTACACTTCTATAACTGACAATAAATTTGTGGACTCGCACGATTGGACGAACTAAAAAATAAAAAATAGAACTACGGATTTAGGTGGACACAAACGGGAGACTCACAATAAACAGAAAGATTGACTCCAAAGAATACAGACTGAAAAATAACTCAGATACTAAAACCATCCATCTCTCCCCTCAGCGCCATTCACTCCCTCCCGATTCTCTCTCTTTGTCTCACTCCCCGCCCGATCTCTCTCTGTCTCCAGCTGCAGTTGCCACCAGAGTTGCCGGCGGCATGGGGCCGGGGCGACTGGGCGGAGCTCGAGCTCGGGGACGGCGGCGTCCATCTCGATATCCCTCTGTGCAGCGGCCCAATCCAGATCGGATCTGGATGGTGGCGGCGGTCGGGAGGGCGAGCCGGCGCGGCAAGGGCCCAGATCCAAGTAGAGGAGCGGGCGCGGAGGCGGCAGCCGAAAGCGGCGGCGCGGGCGTGGAGGCGCAGGCACGGAGAGGCGGCGATAGATTGGCGCGTCGAGGGAGGTGGTAAAGGCGGCGACCGAATCCGAGCTCGGCGGCTGTTGAAGGCGGCGAGGCTTGGCCGGATCTGGACGGGGCCACGGTGGAGGGCCGGATCCGGCGTGGAGGCGGCGGGCTCAGGCGACCGAGGCGGGCCTCGATCGTGGAGGCGGCGGCTTCGAGCGGCCAAGGCCAGGCAGCGGCCGTGCGGCGGCCGGATCTAACGGATCCGGCGAGGAGTGGGCGGATCCGACGGGAGGCGGTCAGCCTTGATCGTGGAGGCGGCGGGCGGCCTCAGGCTGCGGATCCGTGCGGTGCCAGACTGGCGGCGGCCAGATCCGAGGCGGCGGCGGCCGAATCAAGCTCGGGGTGGACGCGGCGACGACGGGATCAAGCGCGACCGAAAAGAGGTGGCCGCCTCGGGAGTGAAGATCGCGCCTCCCGGGGCAGCAGCAGCGGAAGAGGATCGAGAGCTAGAAGGCAGCGGTGGCGGCTACAGTAAACCCTAACCCTAACATTTGCTCTGATACCATGTTATGAATATTGTGTATATATTGAAGAGGCCCAATAGGCAATATATATAGGGAGTACAAAGGGATATTATTGGGGAATATGCCGATTCCTATTCTATCTCTAATACCCTTAATAGTACTAAAGGAGGATTTGCTTTCATGCCACCATGGAAAGTCAAGAGTCAGGCAGAAGATCAGGTAGAGGACATCAGTGTTACTCTCTCCAGTCATAAATTCATGTCGTTTTGGACATATGTGCAATCAAACTTTCAAAATATTGATTATCAATATCTTTTTAAATATTTATATTGGATACATGAAAACCATATATGTAGATTTGTCTCGAAAAGTACTTTCATAATATTATAAATTTATTGGGTTTTATAAATATATTACAATAGAAATTAATGGTCAAAGTTGTGTTTTAGAGACCGTGTCGATGTCCAAAACATGTATTAGTGACCGAAGGGAGTACAAAAGACATAACAATCGATCCTAAAAAGAAGTGAAAAATAGTACAAAACAATACCTCAGTTCTGTCAGCCCTGTCTTCTGTGGTGGCACCAGATGGGACCTGCAAAACAATCAAAAGAAACCAAGACTAAGTTTGCTACTCCACAAAGGAGATAACAGTCATACACTGCTGGATCAAACATTGTAAATTACTCCCTCCAATCACAACAGGATGTTGTTTTGGGCTACGTGCAGTCAACCTTTCTACACTTTGGCTATCGATAATTCGATAGCTTTTTCAATATTTAGATTGAAAACATGAAAATGATACGTGTACATTTGCCTAAAAAAACGTTCATAAGTCTAATTTTATTAGGCTTCATAAATCTACAATATAAATTAGTGGTGAAAGTTGCTTTTTAGGGACTGTGTCGATGTACAAATGAAATTATTTTGTGACTGGTGGGAGTATTTGATAATATTTGGATCTCCACTACAATATTTATTTTAGCAATCGAGCTTCCATTTGTGAGAGCCAAAAATGAGAACCAATTAACTCCAGTACCACTCTGGCACTGTGACACAGCAGAATTGTAGCATTGTTCAGAATGTCAACCAACTAAAACACCCACCTCCATTCTACTCATGAGCCTTCTAGAACGCAACTGTGCAATGGCATCTTCTGTGGTAGTTGCACGCGCTGTCCCAGAACAAATCACACGTTACTTAACATGATTGGTGTACAAAACAAAAGTGCAGAACTGCAGATCAAAGTTTGCAATCATACTTGTTGGTGATTCAGCAAACCTATACTCTATGTCATGTTCTGTATCCCAATGACCCTGTCAACAGAACCTAAGGTAAGTAAAGTCCACATATCTCAATCAACTGTGAAGGAAATATCAATATGTAGTTCTGTACTACCTGACCAAGGCTGCTATGTGGTGTCAGGAAATAATGAACATCAGGGACATCAGGAGGGTTTAGCACATTATGGAAAAATATTGTGATCGAGTCAAAGTAAAATTGTGGACGGGGTGAATTGTGGTCCCCGTCAAATTTTATAATGTTTTTATCTCCCTGCAGATACATTTGGATTAACCATATATTACTACCTTGACAGACAAAAGAAGTCACATTACACATTGAAGAGAAAGGTTGAAACTTACAGCATATGATTCATAGATTTTGTCTGAATGATGAGGAAGTATAAAATCATCCTCAGTGGCATGTCCAAACAAAGCAGGAACAAAACATCGCTTTGCTACCTGCAAGGTTACATTTCAGATACCAAATATGTACTAGCGCGCTGTCAAAACAGAGTCACATAATAAGTGTTCCAAAGATGCTTCGCAGCATTATTCAAATAAGTTTGCACAGTGCAGTTAACAGTTGGAGCAAGAAAATTCATTTATTTTCCTAACAAGAAAAGGTTTACATAGCTCCCCTATTCATTATCCAGCCTTTTGCTCTTGTTTAATTGGGGAAAACAAGGGGGAAACGAAGAAAGAATTTTATAAAGTCAACTTAGCAGTCTGGGTTGTGCTATTATTTATAAGAAATTACGAACGGCACAGAAGAAGGCTTGAGAAATCTCCTGTCAGCTAATAGCAACAGAAAATATATGCAAAGAACAAAGAATCAAGAAATGCAAACTCAAAATGCAGCAAGTTCGAACAAAGAAAAATACAGTGCAATAAAATGACCTAAATGAAAAGGGTTAAAGATAGCAAGGATGATAATGATACAGGAATAAAGCCAAGTAATTTTTAAAAAAAATCAAGTTAGGAAAGCCAAGTAAATTATCCATCATGGGACAATGCCACGTAAAGTCGTGTAAGCCTAGTACATGAGGAGCAAATCACTACATCTGGCCCAAAACCCAAAGCAGTATCTATATTTAATATAACTTAAGATTAAGATGGCAACAAACCGGAATGGTATCAAGATCCATGATGTCAAAGTTGGCTTTTCTCTTGACAACCTTCCGCATGTGCTGTATTGCAAGTTTGACCTAAGCAATAAAACAGAAGCTCCATAATAAATAAGACGGAACCTACTGTGTGTAAGTATGCATAAAAGCCATGCATATATAAAATAAAATAAATAGAAGTCAACAGCAATTCATGTACAATTGTAATCACAAAAAAAACTGTGGTCACAAACTCTGCGTCTGGGCAGTGCACAGAAAAACACATGCATCATTGGAACTAAATTTAGTTGATACAAGGTAGAAAAAATAGTCAGATTGCCAAGGTCATGCACAGCTCCAGTAGAAGTTTTGAGTAGTCATGCTCATGCATAGCAGTGGTGCCATAAGGTGGTTATGTAGGCAACAAATTGCACCAACAGCATGGTAAAGCACAAGCGCACATCAACTACACTAGTCCCTGGGCCAACAATCGCATCTCCACATTATTACTTAACAAGTGGTGAATCCCCATCATCAAATGATGCTTACCGTGAATTTGGGCAGGGGATATTTGTACGTATCCACTAGTTCCATCATCAACTGGACCAAGTTAGAGAATGGACTATCAAGAACCATTCCAGCAATTGATGGATCCTCTGCTCCATACATTAGACTGAAAATAAAGATAAGAGTACAAACATGCTGAATAAGGCTACAATTGCAGAGAATGATTATGTACAACAATTATGATCTACAGGGCAAGGCTTGTGCACATGCGCACACACAAGCAATAATGTTACATAGGAATCATAAAGCCTACAAGCATACTAAGCTGAATGACACAGTATCGTAGTTCACTAATTTGTGACCAGTATGTGCGAAAATGAAGATTCAGTTCAACATAAAGAACATACCTTGTGACTGCACCCATTGAGCGACCCCACAAGCCAATGCAAGATATGTTCCCATCTGTCCGCAAATAATTAACAACAGCTTTCAGATCTTCTCTCTGTAAAACGAAAGAGTATCATCATGCATCACCAATGTGCTCTTCAATAACAATATAAACCATTTAATTAGGTGCCTCATGAAAAATTAAGGCATTGTTAGCTTGGTGGGAATATGGCGCCATTAAGACAAGTTGATTCAGAACAGAAGAAAGAGACAGAGGGAGGGAGGTTTAAACTTTCAATTAGCAGAAATAAACAATTCAAATTAGTCAAATGTGAAAAGGAATAATTTCTTACTTAAAATGTTCTAGCTTTCATAGATCTTCTACAACCAAGATTTACATTTCACTAGCCAGACATTTGATTGGTTATGATCCTTTTCCAGATTATTTATTTCTGAACAAAAACACAAACAAATACCAAATTATTCCATATTGTTTATTTCTCAATTTGCCTAATCACATTTTGCATGTACAGACTATACAAGCAAACAGAAGGTTTGGAAAAAGAACAAGTGTCACATGTGCACAAGAACTCACTTCATTCCAGCCTAAGGTGACATGTTCTCCTTCAGAGAGTCCAGACCCTGAAAAGTCCAGTGCAAAGACTGCAATATTTGATGGTAGAAGAATAATAGCAGCTTCACTAGCGTCAGCTCTGCATCCACTGGAAATAAATAATGCAGATCAATTAATGCCTAGCAAACACAGCAGGATAGAATATCTTAGCAAATATATGTAAGAACTAGAATTGGAACTTCATTAGCAACTCGATAGGTGGAAAGGCATTTTGCCGAAACTGAAGTGTACACTTATATATATGCCTTACCTGTTTCCATGACAATATATAACACAAGGAAGAGCTTTTCCTTCAGGAATCACAACAGGCATGTAGTGGCTACACTGCAATTTCTTGCCCAGGCCATTTACGACCTGAAAAAAGAAACTGCACATATTTAGCTATAGACCATGGCGAACAGCAGAAGAAAACCCAAGTTTATCCTGATTAGCTTGAAGCTCTTTGTTCATTATGTGTAATATACGCCATGTAATAAAATGATGAAGAAGTTTGTAAGTCAATTTCTGTGTAATGATTACAGTAGATTAGGGGAGAAAACAACAGCAAGGTGGCAATAGAAATACTTGAAGATGGGAAGGATGTTATGAGACAGATAGGTCACCAATATAATAGATAAAGTAATTCTCGCATAAATTTCTTATCCATCATATCATATATCACAAATTAAATGGGCACATCTTAAATATGTCATCTTTAAAATAAATTAGAAAAATCACTGTTCACAGAATCTTAGCCCAATTAAAGATAGGTGGTAGCCAATTTACTGATTACACAGAATTTCACTATCAAAGGCATGGTTCACTAAGGCGCTAGGCGCTAGTCGGGCGGCGGAGTGGCGCTTATAGCACCTAGAGTGCCTATGCGGCGCCTCGGCCAGCTAGCACACAAGGGGAGAAGGTGCATGGGAGACAAGAGGGAGTGGGAGCAGCAACAGTACCAGCCTCCTGGAGGTCAATGCCAGCAACAGGGATGGATAATCGACATCAGAAGAGTTAGATTTGACAGCAAGAAAAGTGGAATAGGGCAGCGGCGAGGTGTAGAGTGCGTCCCTAGCTAGGGTTTTTCTATTACTTGGTGGAATCTAGTGGGTCGGACACAGCCAAAGCCCATCTCGCCCATAGACTCACGCTTTGTACTGTTCGTCTTCCTCGAGCAATCGATCTCCATCTAACTACTACTCTCTCTCGTTTCTCCCTTGTCTCCCTCCCTCGCTCCCCCAGCACCCAGCGCCCACCCAGGCCACCCTCCGAGCTCCGCCTAGGCCGCCTAGACCCACCTTGGCCCGGCTTGGACCACCTAGGTGGGGAGGCTGCCTAGCTCGCCGACTTTGCCAAAATCGCGGCAGACGGTCGCCAACTAGCACTTACATGCCGCCTAGATCCGATTTTTAGAACACTGATCAAAGGAATTAAAAGAATCAACCCAAACAGAGCAGCTAAGGAGGTTCTTTTATTAGCATATCAGCAAAAAATTCAGAGAGGTACCTATATAAATACACACCAATATAAAGTATGAATCCATATGTTTTCTAGATCCCCTCAAACTTGTATACACTGATTATTCATGGCTGTCCAATGAGCCACATCTAATGGACCAGATCTAGCATTGGTCTAGCTGATTTTGGCTGTTAATCCACTGCATTCCCTTTAATTCAAAGTTGCAGTTTCTCCTGCTTCACTATTTAAAAGATTCCAAATTTAATAATGTGTTAAATGATGCCTATGCTATTACTAGATTTAATGCCATTCACAATAGAGGCAAAATCTCTATTCCCATTTTTTGAAGCAGAGGACATGGCAAACAGGTTGATGTTTTTTTTTTGTGACCATGAGTCTGTCAATAGGTAGTGTTGTTTTTTGTTTTACATGCATCACACATACAAAAGTACTAGTACAAAGCAAACAGAAATAGAGGAGGTTCTCAGGTTGAGTTAATCTGTTATCATTGTATTGCAGAAATATCAAGAATATAACCTCCAAGTCCTTCCTCTGAAACCATCTACCCTTCAGCATAAACTCCTGCTCCAATAGATCATCATTTGGACAATAGTCAGCTCTGCAATGCAACAAAGTAGCAGACAAGTTAATGGAATCACGAACATGAGTTAAGAGTTACTCAAAGGAGCATAGCGGCTGATGGTGAGGCAATGTACAGTTACTGTAGCAATGTTAACTTGTCTATTCGTGGTAAAAAGAACTCCAGGAATCCTCAAAAAAAAGGAGAAAATAGAGTAGCTTGTTGAGGTGGAATGGAAGCACTACTTAAAGCTTAACTGATGAGAATACGAAAGCAAATGTTACAGTAATGAGTCCGTGAGCGCAATGTTGCGCTAGAATATCTGAAGGCGGGCATGCATTCAGGTTCATTTGTAACTTCAGATTTGACCATGGGGAACAAGCATCTTACTGTAAAAGCTCAGTTGATTGGCAAGTATGTCAGCCTCACACATTTGTTCTTCGGGCTAAATACAGACATCTACAGGCTAGGCTACAGATAAAGTTTGCGATAGAGTTGGACCGACCTATCGACAAGTCAGCACAATTTGGCAATACCAGCCAAAAAAAGATGGCGTGACTATTTTAACACACTTCAAGTACAGAACAGGACATTCGTAAGTAGGTACCTTCCCTTCAATCAGAAGAAAACAAAAATCCGGCGAGCTCAGCTGACCATTGCTAAAATCTGAACCCAATCGAAACTCGCACATTTACAGGAACACCCTAATCCGCATATGGAGCTAGACAGCAGCAACCCCAAGTCCCCAAGCACCAAGCTCCGACCACTCTATCGAATCGAATTGCAAGCCACGTACGTACGTACATACATACGACTACGCACATACTTATCTGGAAACAAACACGAGTCCGCCGGAATTACGCGTCCGCGGCACACAATCCGCAGGCGCCACCAGCACCAGCCCAGCAAATCTGATCGGAGGCAAGCAAATCGACCACGCAACCGCACGAACCGATCGGCCCAACCCCAGAAGGGTCACGAATCCGCCCACCGAACCTCGAGCACCCAAGGCTCAGATCCGAGCCCACACCAAACGAATCGGGACGGCGCGACGGAGGCGGAGGCGGAGGAAACCGAGGGCTCACCTGGGCGGGCGGATGATGAAATTGACGAGCTGGTCCATCGGGGGTAGAGAGAGAGAGAGGGAGCGAGGCAACTCTCCGAGGAGAGAGAGAGGGGGAGATTGGGGATTGGGTACACGAAGCAAAGCAAGCAACTGCTCCTCTCTCTCTCTCTCTCTCTCTCTCTCTCTCTCCCCCCTCTCTGATCACTTCCCGATTTCTCTCCCACCTTCTCCTCCCTCTTTTCAATTGGATTGATTGCTTCGCTTTGGGTAAATTGGGTTCCTTGCGTAGTTGCCTTCCGCTTTTCCGGGCTCGACAGTCGACAGACGACAAGAGGGGAAAAAAGGGATGGCGGTTTCCGGTTTAGACCCTCTATTCTTTTATTTTGACTAACTCGCACCGGGATATTTATTCTTGTTCTTTTCGACCTTGTCCACGCGTGCATTCCACTGTCCATTTTATTCCCTCAGGTCACCATCATGACAGTTTTTGGAAATTGTAAAATACAATTTTAACCATTAATTCAAATATAATATATTTATAAAATCTAATAAAATTATGTACACATGATTTCAAGATAAATTTACACATATAATTTTCATATATCCAATATAAATATTTAAAATGATATTAATAGCTAAAGTTTAGAAAGTTTGACCATGCGTATTCAAAAAGATATTTGTTTCCATTGGAGGGAGTGTAGTCATTCCCCACCCATATATTTTAATTCTTCATGTTGATTATATTTTGGAATTCATTAGATATTTCCAGAAAACAATCAAACTTTTCACAGTGGGGCGTTGACATGTTGTTGGAATCAAGGTAGCTAGGATTGTGGCATGAATCCTGGGATCGTATGATCCTCTGATTCTACAGAGCCGACATGACATGGATTGGTATATGAATCAAAATTTCATAGAATCGCTATCCTGAAGGTAAGATTGCTCGGGTAGGATCAGGTAGA
Source organism: Dendrocalamus latiflorus (assembly GCA_017311315.1). Classification (NCBI taxonomy): domain Eukaryota; kingdom Viridiplantae; phylum Streptophyta; class Magnoliopsida; order Poales; family Poaceae; genus Dendrocalamus; species Dendrocalamus latiflorus. The sequence continues at coordinate 35,673,303 of CM029651.1, read as the reverse complement.
ATCATGATTTTGACAGCAAACTGTATTATCATATAGAATTTGATATTACTTATTGCTAATTTAATTTACTTTGTTTTTATTGTTTACATGTTGTTCTAAGGTAAAAAAAAGTTTATCATTGACATATTGGACTTTAGATTATTAGTTTATTAAAAATAATTAAATAAGTTTTAAAAATCAAACTTAACTCAATATAACATGAATTAATGTACTCAAATTACAAAACTAAATTCAAAAAATTAAAAGTTCTAGTATATACTTGCATATTTAGAAAATATAATTTAATTTTTATATAAAACATATACGCTTTTAAAAAATCTGATAGAATCGTGATTCTAGGATCCGATCCCATCAAACCAAAAACGATCCTACCTAGGATCACGATCCTGACAACCTTAGCTAGGATTAGGGTCGATAACGATGCTGCTCTTTGAGAGGCAGCGGCAATGGCACTAGTCGTCAATGTGTCGCCAGCGCCAAAGTGGGACGGGATAGAGATTAGAGAGTAGGAGGCACATCACATCTAGATCTAAACACCATAAATTTTTATTTGTTTTCATGATATATTATCAATATTTATGGGGATGGATAGTGAACTCCTTCACTAACATCATCCCACTCAGAGATAGGTTGAAGCACCCTTTTATCATGTAACGAGCAAGATTGTCAGGATCGCGACACGGATCGTAGTATCGTACGATCCTACCAGAGGTAGATGACATAGATCGCAATATGGATCAGAATCGGGTAGTATCACAGTAGGATCGTGATTCAACACATAGAATTGTTAGGATCGGGTAGGATCATGATCCTGACAATAAACTATATTAACATATAAAATTTGATATTACTTATTGCTAATTTAAGTTACACTAGTTTAATTTGCCTTGTTTTTATTGTTTACATGTTGTTCTAAGGTAAAAAAAGTATTATCTTTTATATATTGGACATTTAGATTATTAGTTTATTAAAAATAATTAAATAAGTTTCAAAAATCAACCTTAATTGAATATAACATGAATAAGTGTACTCAAATTACAAAATTAAATTTTTTAGGGAAAACGGTAGGAGAGACTCCTTCTATGGTAATATATTAAAAAAAGAGTTATAATATGTACATAAGGATGGGAAACTTAAAGACTATCTAGACAATTACAAAGTTTTTCATGATTAGCAGACTTAATTCTACACAAGTGTAGAATGATATCTCCCTTGAAAGAACGCTTCTAATTCTCCGGGTTAGCTGAGGAAGCCTTGAAGATAACCCCATTTCGTTGTTTCCAAATGTGTCAAGTAGCAATGATAAAAATCTCCATGAAACTAGACAAAGAGGATGTGCGTCTGGTGAAAAGAATCATGCGCTCAATATTTGAATTAGATTGCCAGGTTATTCCAAGATATTGCCAGCACTGGGCACTAAAGGAGCAATGAAAGAACAGATGAGACGATGTTTCCTCCTCATTCTTGTTGAACATAACACAGGCAGATCCAATGGTGAGTGTTTGAGTGCTCAATGAAGTACTTTGAGTGCTCACATCTTTCTTACGGCTGACATGAGGGGAAGGCTCCTCATAAAGCAATTCAGGCAGATCCAATGGCGAGTGTTTGCTCTAAATGTGGGCAGAATCATGAAGTGAAATATTACTGTCAAGATATAAAAGCAATTTTCTTAGTTTTTTTTGGATACATTAGCATCACAAAAGCTTTGATTGGGTTTTTACTGTTACATGTTCATATATGGTTTTCTAGTAAAGATATGTAATGAAGTAGTTTGAGAGAATTTTGCTTTTGCTCATACCTTTCTTACGCCTGACATGGGGGCAAGGAAGGTTACCCGTGAAGCAATTGAGGCAGATCCAAAGAGAAGCTATGAACAATGTGATTTTTGATCTGAGCAGGCAATAGGCGATGGCAGCGCATATTGTGGTGGGGTGCGGCGCTGCGCGTTGCGTCCGCGCATTTTGGAAGTTGTTTGTCATTTAGCTATTTTGAGGGTGTGAGTGCAAAGCGCGAAATAACGATCGAGCGATCGGTAGTCGCTTCTTAGATATAATTAATGTAAGGTTGCGGATTTATCTTCGGCCTTATACTATGTGAAAGTATTTTCTTGATATGGTGTTTTGTGAAATTCATGACAATTTACTTTATGCTAAGTGATTTAATAAAAAAAATTGAAACTAAGGCTTCTTTTTGATTTTCTAATTTCTGTAATAATATTTGAACAATTTCTTGTTGCACTCCTATGTTCCAAGCAGGCCTTAAAAAGTTTTACTAAAAAAATAGTTGACACGCTTGGCCTACACTATCCACAATGGGTCACATCTCATTCTCATATAATAGAATTTTTTTCGCGTTGTTTGGAAGGAGGTTTACTCCAGAAAGTTTTAGTATTTAGGCTCTGTTTGGTACGGAGGAATTCCAAAGGAATATTATAAGATTTATACTACTTCCTGCAAAATTCCTGCGTTTCAAACAGAGCCTTATAATTCAAATAAAGATTAAAAACTGCATCATATCCAATGTTTTGATGGCCCCCAACATCAACTCCCTGGTGACACACAACAACATTTTAGGAAAGAGCATGACATGATGGTCATATGGATGACTCACTTAGGCGTCGGGCAGAAGTGGCAAACTCCTACTCCCTGAGTGGTTGAACACCTATTGGCCCACACATTATACCTTAGGGTCGTCCACAACTCCATGCCCTCCCCATGCCCACGATGGACACGTGCCGCCCCACGCTTCCTTGTCTACGACATTTGCGTTTCCACCATCGAGATCACACGCATTGAGTTTGGCTGGCTCAATGGTTCATGCACACGATTTGGACCCTGCTTCGCGACATCCTCATGATCAACCTCACCGTCATCATTCCCCGCACTAACTGACGGCGGGGGTGCGGTTGACGTCTTCGCACACCTCGACGCCAGCATCTCCTGCCTCCACCTAATCCACCGCTATCGTCTCGCACATAGCTCGCGTTTACCCTGACTTCCAGGTGGGGCTTGGTCGGACCACTACGCGGATGGCTCCCTCGATTATTGCGTCGCATTCGCCCGAGGCCACTGGCACAATCGCTCGAGGTCGAGGAAGGCGGAGACGTGGAAGGTGGTGAGGTTGGCTACTGGTACAACAAGTTATACAATGATGGCCCTCGGTTGGGGAGTGTTACGGGGTGTGTGGAGAGAAGTAGAGAACGAGAGAGAATTGGGGAAGGAAGGGCCACTTGATCTGAGGAGAGAATAGCGGGAGGAAGGATAAGGAAAGATTGTGCGGGGTAGTTGCTATCGGTTGTAGTATGTAAAGAGTTGTTGAGCGGTTTACAAATGATTTTCTTGCTTTTCTTTTGGGGGGTTTTAGTGGATTTTTTAGGGTGAAAGAACAGTAGAGAAGGACCTTGGTGAGACGGTTTAACGGTTTGATAGAGACGTGGAGGGGAGGAATGACTAGATAAACATCCTTTTTTTATATTAGTAAGAATAAATGGTGCAATTTTTTTCCAAAAGAAATTGACCAGTCCGCACCGCTAGTATTTTACTAGCGAGTCAATTCCATCCAGTACAACATTCCCTTTCACTCTGGACGCACGTAACACGCACGGAAGCACTTCTCTAATCCCTCTATAAAGAAAAAAAGCTTTCCTGGCCACCATAGCGACCCGTACATTGCATAGTTAACCACTCGGAAGTCGGAACTCGAAGCAGCCCGATAGTCCATACCAGGAAAACACGAGGGCTCGCAAGCAAAAGGTGAGCAGGTGGGCCCGGGGTCGGGGCCAAGTGCGGACGGGGCACGTGCGGAGAAGAGAGAGGAGTGAGAGGTTGGTGCGCTCGGGCTCGGTGGCCGGGGAGGAAGGCGGGGCCCACCGGCAGCGGGCCATGATTGGACTCGGGAGGCGCTAGCCTTTGCCTGCGCTTTGCCCGGCTACAAGGCTGGCAGCCCTGCGGCTCCTGCTCCTCCGGTTTTGACCGACCCAGGGGGAAGGTTTGACTCCTCGTTGTCTGGGTCTTCTTTTTCGGAATCCCCTGGTGTACTGCGCTCTCCGAGGTCGGCCCGACCGCCCGCCCAAGCACCGGTAAACCAGCACAGTAACTTGTGAGAAAACTGATTATTTGCCCCTGTTATATGGACGTTGGTAGGGCTGGACGAAAAATTCGAAGCTCATTAGCTCGCTCGGCTCGTGGCTGGCTCGGCTCGGCTCGTTAGGATAACGAGCCGAGCCGAGCCGAGCCAAGATTTTAGCTCGTTAGCTATAACGAGCCAACTCGAGCCAGCTCGCGAGCCAAACGAGCCATGCTTCCAGGAATTTAGATATGCATATGCTGCTTCCATGGACCTAATTTGTACTCTATTGCATGTGTTAATGTGTAAATTTGTACTATATTGTACCCAAACGAGCCATGCATGTGTTAATTTGTACTCTATTGTACCCAAACGAGCCAAACGAGCCTAACGAGCCAAACTTCCATGGATGAATATATGATGGAGATATTTTTTGGCCCTGGCTCACGAGCCAAACGAGCTAACTCGAGCTTTTTGTCGAGCCGAGCCGAGCTGGCTTTTTAGCTCGTTAGTTATAACGAGCCAGCTCGAGCCAGCTCGTTATCCTACCGAGCCAGACCGAGCCGAGCCGAGCCAGCTCGATATCCAGCCCTAGGCGTTGGCAATATAGGGCTAGATTAAGTACGAGATAATAGGTCAAGTACAAAGAGTGGGTGCTTAGCTGAAGGTGCAACGCGAAGCCAAAGCAAGATAAGGGTCGGAAGACAATAAGCGACGGGGGGTTTTAGATCCTTGGGAATAGTGGCGGACGCAGAAATTTTGAAATAGGTGTTCGAAGTTGTAAAAATATTTTACAGTACAAAACATAAATATCTACAGTAGTAATAATTAACATACAATTTCTCATTTTTATTTTTCAACACATACAAGTATACTGTATACAACTATACAAGCATTGCTCATTCTCAATTTCTCATTTTCATTTTTCAACACATAACCATTATTGAGACATCTAAAGTCAATATTTCTGATTCTGAAATTCAACAATAATTCAACATTGAACATTTCATCTAAAAATGTAATCTTGATACAATGAGACATTGAGACATCACCATTCACCAATCACCAGTCTAAACTGCCATTTTCTCAACCGATTCAGTCATCATCATGCTCATTGCTCAACAATTCAACATTTCAATTCTCAACAATTCAACTCAACAATCAACATCAATACTGCAATACATCATGCTCAACAGCTCAAGTACTCAATGGCCGACTGGGCAACTGGCGGAGGCGGCGAGGCGCGGTCGCGCAGAGAGGAGGCCGGTCGGCTGGAGCGGCGGAGCGGAGATGCCGGAGAGCCGGGTGATGACGCGGTGCGGTGTCGCGGTCGAGCCCGCCGTCGAGGTGCCGGCGGAGCGGAGGGCCGGACGGTCAGATCTGGAATCTGGCGCCCGGCGGAGCGGAGAGCCGGAGCGGCGGAGCGGAGGGGTGGAGCGCCGGAGCCCGGAGCGGAGCGGCGGAGACTGGAGGGGCGGAGCGGGCGAGTGGGGGCGTGGAGGGCTGGAGCCGATTAGGGTTCGGGAAATGGGGTCGGGGACCGGGGGTTCGGGGTTCGGGGGCCGGGGGAAATGCCGAATGGGGGCTGGGGGTCGGGGGAGCAGGCCGCAGGCGCGCGGATTCGCTCGGGCTGGGCTGGCTTTCCCTCGGACGCGCACGCGGGGAACGGATTCCCTCGGGCGGTCGCCAGTCGGGCTGGGCAGCAAATAGATAAACATACCCAGTTATATATATATATACATGTAATATACCCTACATATACTAGGTTTTTTGTCAAAAAATTTGGGTGTTCAGCTGAACACCCTTGACCCACTGTAGATCCGCCCCTGCTTGGGAAATCCCTCTTCTTAATACCGCCTATTCCCCTTCATTTGGACCTGCCGTAGCTTAGTTCTGTTTATATAGTTTTTGGGTTTTGTCTTATAAATAGTAATATCTTATAGAAAAGCTCGTAGAAAGAGAGACACTCGTGTGCAATTTTGTCCAATATAAATGAAGCCGTTGCAATGTGTTCTACAATTGACTAGTAGACCCTGTTTTGAAAAGCCACTCTGTTTAAAAGTTAGGTACTGTACAAAAATCATTTACTGTAGAAAACAACTTTTAGAAACTATTATGAACAAGGCCTTAAGCTCATCGTGCTACACTCGCGGGGAAGGAAAATGAGTTGTTTACGCTTTAGTAGAAACTATTTCACTGGCTTTCAAGGAATGGAATATTAGCAAGCACTGATCTCCACTATTTCAGAAAGTATTTGTTTTGAGGCGAGGGAATAATAACTGCCCTTAATTGATTAAATAGGAGAAGCAAAGTATTGTTAGGCCAGTCCCAACCTGAAACTATGGATGGTTTTCATAGAATTTATTATACTGCCACACATCTTTTTGCTGATGTGGAAGGAGAGTTAAAGAGGAGAGAGATGGAAATCGTTTCTGTTATGAGAAACGAAGTCGGCTCCTGTTCCTATGCGCTAAGAGCAAGTACAATAGTATAGCCAACTAGTGGCTATAACACTTGTCCATTTCATCTATAGCCTTCAAAAAAATAGTTCATACAATAAGGTAGCTATTACAATAACTATTTGGCCCCACGTGTAAGAGAGTGAAATGCATATTTTTACGTGCTATAGCTAGCTGTAATTTAGTAGCAAACTTCCTTCTCTCTCTTCCTTTCTCTCTCTGCCACGTAAGATTTGGTTGATATTATATTTGCTATAGCCTGCTGACTAAGCCTTAGAGCATCTCCAACAGTGACAAGTCAGCTAGCTCATAGCAGTACACATCAGCAATAGTCCTACGTGGAAGAAAGAGAAACGTGAAAACCAAACCAACTAGCGCCGGATCTTGAGCTAGTCTCGCTCAAAAATCGAGAACGGATGAGCCAGCCTTTATCACCATAAGCCAACTTAAGAGATAGTGTACAGGGAAGCTGGCTTTTAATGTGCTATCTCTTATCTGAGGTGGCAAACTATGAGCTAGTTAGTTGGCTCAACCATTGGAGATGCTCTTATTGTACCTCTCTAAGAAACCATGGTTTTGGCGTTGGGATGTATCTTATCGTTTCCATCGCCGTCCACCAGATCCCCTATGCCCCTCCAGTCCGCCGCCACCCTCTTCACGCACACGCCCGCCCCCGCTCCCGCGCCCTCGCTTCCCTCCCCCGCGCGCGCGCTCGCTCCCGCTTCCTCCCACGCGCACGGTGGCGCCCGCTTCCTCCCGCGCGCACGGCCGCTCTTCTCCCGCGCGCGCTCGCTCCCGCTTCCTCCTGCGCGCACGGCCGCCCTTCTCCCGCGCCCTCGCTTCCCTCCCGCGCGCGCAGCCGCCCTTCTCCCACGCGCGCTCGCTCCCGCTTCCTCCCGCGCTATGCTGCCTTACCAGGATGAAAGGTGCTTGTCTGCATAGGCTTCTTGCCAACAAGCAATTGAAAGTTTTCTCCCAAGGTATATCCCTCTGAAATCTAGACGCTACTGTGCTGTTTTGTTACTCTAGTTACCTATAAGGATCTACAATACGCTATGTTTGCTGACTTGTTTGTATGCCCCTTTCGACATCAGGTTATCTGAAGGAATACTTGGGAGCGATTCCTGATGAGAGCGATTGTTTCCAAACATGAAAATTTAGCAGTATATGTGCACAGCTTATGCGTTGAAATCTGAAGGAATACTTGGGAAAGACTGTCCAGGTATGCAGACTTATATCTGTTTTTGTCTTTCCTGGTAACATCTGGATGTATGTTTCTTCAAGTGCTGATCATTCAACCAATTTTACCTTAAGGTTGTGCCGCACATCACTGATACATAAACACTGTCCTCCCATCTTTCCTGAGTAAGCAGGTATTTACAATCTCCTTTTGGACATTATGTTGGTTGCCAGGTCCTGGTATTTAATAGGTTTTGGAAGAAAATGTGAAGGAAAAACTCTCTCAGTTCTGCCATGTGCCGGTAATGGAATTGTAAAGTTTTGTTGTCAGGGGATTTGCTTTGGCAGCTGATCACTTCTCGTGGTAGCTCATGAGTAATTGTATATTGGCTTGTCGAATATGCCCGTGAGGTAGAGGTGTTCAAGGGAAAATTCTGGCCGCTAAGTATGCCCGTGAAAATAATGTCCCATATCTTGGCTTGTCGAATGATGCAACGCACAGATTTCTCGTATGTGGGCTGTGGTAATACCATTCCCTTGTCTGAAGGCTACTTTGTTGCTTACCATAGCTGATCCATCTCTTTTTGTGGTGCATTTAAGTTCTCCTCCATATACAAACTGTTATAGAAATCATGGGTTGAGAAGGATAGTTTGTAAGGGACATTAATTGCTCTCTCTCTCCCTTGGAAACTGTCCATAGAAACTATGGGTTGAGAGTGGCCTTACAAGTTGAAGCCCTGAGAGGGCTTCTGGAAAAAGGAAAACAAAATTAGAAATTAAGAGGAAGCGGCACCTCCACTAGGTTTTTGGCTCCCGCGAGTGCCTAGGCGCCGGCCTCCTCTTTCACGTAGGCTACGAGGGAGTCTGGGGTGGACACCATCGATTGGAAGATTCGAGCATTTCGGTCCTTCCAAAGTTTCCAAGTCATAAGCATTAGAAGTGTCGCCGTCACATTGCGTGGCACTCCTGACACAAGGACAATGGACTCCCACTAGGAACGGACAGAAAGGCAACTTTACCGTTGGCTAGGGCTAGAAAATCGTAGGTCGTCCAACATGTGATGTCCATCCAAATTTTCCGGGAGTAACGATATTTGGCTAGAAGGTGGATAGCAGTCTCTGATGCATGTGCGCAAAGCGGGCACATCTGTTGGTTCGGCCATCCTCGTCTGGAGAGGCGATCCATTGTACAAAGTCTATTTTTTTATAACTAGCCAGGCAAAGATCTTGCATTTGTGGGGTGCCCAAGTCTTCCACATTAGAGCATTCATTGTTGTTTTTGTTGTGCTTAGGAATTGAGCTTTTATGATGTTGTGACGCTGTAGACACCATCCGTAGAGAGTTTCTAAGTGAGGATGTCCTCGAAACCCTTCCAAAGGGTCGTCGTGGAAGTTATGGCCCAAATGACAACGAGCTCTTAGATGTGGTGTGCGGCTATGCCGTTAGAGAGTCGGAAAGTATTTATCGTTCTACCTTTTTCTTAACCGCTGGCTTTCATGGTTTTCATGTGATTATAGCTACTCTTTTCTTGATCGTATGTTGTATTCGCCAATATCTTGGTCATCTGACCAAGAAGCATCACGTTGGCTTTGAAGCAACTGCATGGTACCTATTCAGTTTGTTTTACACTAAAGTATAGCTATGATATTCTTGGCCAATCTGTCTATTCAACAAATAAATGGAAGTTTTATCTATCAATATCGACGTAACATAGGAAAAAATGGTGTTTTGATCAGAAAGCATTGTTGTTCATTTAGGATTCTTTTCTCCTTCCCTTGGGGACCATTTGCCTAAATGCTTCGCCAGGCTACCCAGATAGATTACTTCTTTCTGCTAGTTTGTCCTAAGAAAAATAACACAGTTCCATAGATATTTCCAGTGCTTTTCTATCGAAACACAAGGGCAAAAAGCAAAGGGAACTTCAAATAACGAACAGTAGGCGCCTTTTCTTCCTTGGGCCATCTCAGTGATATGTAGTCTCTCAGCCCTTACTAGAATAATCTTTACGTTCGTCCTCCCTACAGAAAGATTCCATCCTCATCCCCTCTTCTTGATGATTTGCCTTTTGGACATTTGTACTTCCTCTCTCTCTCTATATATTACCCTTTAGATCTCATGAATATATACACAATATTTATAACATAGTATCAGAGCTAGGGTACAAACCCTAGTTTTTTCTGCACCACCACCGAGCATCTGTCGTCGCCACTAGTCCACGGACAAGTCGCTGCTCACTGGTCTGGTCATCGCTGCTATGCCCCCGCCGCATCACCTGTTGCCTGTCGCTTGGCCGCCCGCCACCTGGTTGCCTGTCGCCCGATGTACGATTGCTCGGAGCCCGGCGACCACCACCCGGACACCCGTCGCTCGAAGCTCGGAGCTTGCCATCTAGTTGCTCATCGCCTGATGACCACCGGCTGGATGCCCACCGCTCGATCGCCCAGAGACCGGAGCCCGCCGTCGGTCGCGCGTCGCCCGGTGACCACCGGCCGGATGCCTGCCGCCCTGGCGACTGCCATCTGGTCGCTCGCTGCACTGCCGACAGGCGTGATGTTTGGCATTTTCTTATACATTAGGTAAAAAAGAAAATAAATAATAATAATAAAATAGAACATTGATCTAACCGCCATGCCGTCCAGTGCCGCCTATTAGATTTCGTTGCCTTAGTCACCGTGCCACCTACCAACGACTTTCGTTCCATCAAATGTGATCCCATTCTTGGGAGCAAAGCTCCATGGCACAAATTACAGGTTGTGGTCTTCATTCATGGAGATCACACTCGATGGTCTTCGCCTCTGGGGACATATCATTGGTACTCGACCTTGTTCACCATCGCCGGTTTGGTCTCCCCTTAGGAAGTCTACTTTTGCACTTTCTACAGAAAATGATGCCAATAAGGAGGTAGAGGCTGCTACTGCTATTGACGCTACCGATGAAGCCTTTCAGTGTGCTATCGATGCTTTCGAGTGCTGGTGTGCTGACAAGGCCCATGTTCGACCTATCCTGGTGGTCAACGTTGATGACTCCATCCAGTCAGATATTGTTGGACTACATTCCACTCGTCAGATCTAGGAATACTTGCGCAAGCGATACCAACAGAGCAGTGATGCTCAGTTCTTTTTGCTTCAACGTGAGTTGGAAATTCTTCACTAGGAGGATTCTTCAGTCGACGACTTCTTCCAAGCCCTGGCCAGTCTCTGGTGCTATCTAGATGCGCTGGCCTCTCCACTTTGTCAGAAGTGTCATAAAATGCAGAAGGCGGGTCATAATTGCCTTCGCTTTTATGATTTTGTCTGTCGTCTTTACCTAGAGTTTGACCCTATCAACGCTCAACTGCTCAACCACCCTCCGCGGTCGACCATCACCAAGGCCCTTTTGATGGTTCGGGCTGAGAATCTTCGCCTTGGGTTAGTAGCACAGTCCGTTCTGACTGTGCTTGATGCCCCTTCTTCGACTACACCGCCGATTTCTGCTCTGACTACGGTCCCTACCTAGGTGCTTTGTTTTCGCTCCTGTTTTCGCACCAACTGGAGTTCAGTGCAATTGCTGCAAGAACTTCGAGCATGACTACTAGAGCTGTGCGGCGCAGCAAATGTAGAATAAGGCGCGTGTGGGTGGACAATCTAAGGGGGTAAGGAGGCCCTTCCTTCACAGAAGGACAAACCAGCTTGTCAGGTTCTCAGCAAGGTGACTTTGTTCAGCAGCTCTGTCAGGCCCTACTTTAGCAGCTCTACCGCTGCTTAGTAGGTTCTGCTAGTGTAGCTCAGACTTCTCTTTTAGGTACCTTTTGAGTTCTAGATTCTAGTGCCTCTTTCCACATGACACCGAACTCCACATCTCTCATTTCAATAGGACCTCTTGCTTTTCCTATCTCTGTTCAAACAGCTGACGGTACTCTCTTGTCTGTCAACTATCAGAGTACTCTTTTGTCCACTGATTTTTCTGTACCAGCTATTTTCCATGTTTCTCAACTTACCCTGTAGCTTCTTTCGATGGGATAGCTTACTGACCTCAGTTGTAGGGTTGATTTTGACTCTCACACCTGTTTTTGTCCAGGATCAACAGAGAAGAATAATACTTGGGACTGGCCGGCGCCGTAGGGATCGTCAGGGTTTCTACATTCTTGACCGTTTTCACCTTCCATCCACTTCACTTGCTCCTACCACGTCTACCTCCACTACCATTGCTGCCACCATCGCTAGAGCTTTTGCATAGTGGCATCGCCGTTTAGGTCACCTGCGTGGGTCTCGTCTTTCTTTATTAGTTCGTCACGGTGTTCTTAGATGTGTTACTGTTGACACGTTCATGTTTTGTCAGGATGTAAGCTGGGTAAGCATTTACAACTTTCGTATCATTCTAGTGAGTCCTTGTCTTCTCATCTTTTTGATTTAGTTCATTCAGATATATGGGGACCTATGCCTATTATCTCTAAAGGTCGGCATAAATTTTATGTAATTTTCATTGACGATTATTCCCGCTTTACATGGCTTTTCCTATGTCTAATTGTGGTTAGTTTCTTGCAATCAATCTTAGCTTTGCAATGATGGTTTGCACTCAGTTTGAGTTCTTTATTCGTATATTTCGCTGTGATTTTGCTGGTAAGTACTGTTCTGGCATCTTTAGACAATTTCTTTCTGAACAGGGTACTCTTTACCAGTTTTCTTATCCTGGTGCCCATGCTCAAAATGGGGTTGCTGAGTGCAAGCATCGTAATCTAATTAAGACTGCTTGCACTCTGCTCCTTGCCTCATGTTTCACCTCAGTTTTGGACTGAGGCTGTTTCTACGGCTACATATTTCATCAATATGCAGCCTTCCACCGCTCTTAAGGATGTCAGTCCTATAGAGCGTCTCTACTCTAGAGCCCCTAGTACACTCACCTTTGTGTTTTTGGCTGCACCTGTTTTGTCCTGTTGCAGCCTCATGAGCTCACCAAACTACCAACCCAATCAGTTGAGTGTGTTTCTTGGTTACAGTTCTGAGCATAAGGGTTATTGCTGCTATGATCCTTCTGCTCAATGGATCAAGATCTCACGAGACATTGTCTTTGACGAATCTCAACTTTTCTTCTATCGAGATTCAGCTCCTCGTCCTGTTTTCACCGTTGAGATGATTTCATGTTTGTCTCTCTCTGACTCTTCACCCATTTCTCCCCTATCACAGCCTTGCCTTAGTTTGTCTCTAGTGGTTCCTTCTATACTCCCACTTCTTGTGCTGCCTCCTGCACAACCTCTTGTTCCTGCAGCACCACCTTCTTGTTTCTCTAGGGTGCACTACTCCAGGCATCCTCATCCTTCATCAGACTCCTCTCCTAGTATCTTGTTGATACTGACATCTGATTCCTCTAATGATATTCCTCGTTACGCTCTTTGTGACCGGACATCCCTCCGGCCTCCTGGTCATCTTGGTTTTTCTTTGACAGCTCATGCTCTCTCTATCATTGAGCCTAGTTCTTATCATGAGGCTACTTCTCATTCTGAGTGGCAGCTCACTATGGCGGAGGAGCTTGATGCTCTTCGACATACAGAGACTTGGGATATTGTATCGACACAAGTACATGCTCATCTTATCGCGTGCAAGTGGGTGTACAAGATTAATACCATGTCTGATGGTACTATCGAGTGCTACAAGGCTTGTCTTGTAGCTCATAGTTTCTAGCAGGAGTACGATCCGTGATTACGATGAGACTTTTGCCCCTGTTGCCCATATGAACACTGTTCGCACTCTTGTTGCGGTTGCTTCTGCTCGTCAGTGGTTTATCTTTCAGCTGGATGTAAAAAATGCATTTCTTAATGATGATTTGCATGAGGAGGTTTATATGCAGTCACCACCTGGGTATTCTATTCTAGATGGACACGTTTGCCATCTTTGTCGTGCTCTTTATGGCTTCAAGCAGGTTTCTTATGCCTGGTTTGCATGTTTTATCTTAGTAATTACCACTATCGATTTCTCTGTCAGTACCCATAATCCTGCTCTTTTTTTTCCATGTCTCACCTCAGGGTAGGACATTGCTTCTTTTATATGTGGATGATTTGCTCATCACTGGTGATGATTCCTCATTAATCACGTATGTGAAGAAGCATCTTAGTAAGCAGTTTTTGATGACTGATCTTTGTTCCCTTATGTATTTTCTTGGGATTGAGATATCTTCCACGTCTGAGGGGTTGAGATATCTTCCACGTCTGAGGGCTACTACCTCTTCTAGCAGAAGTATGTCCAGAATCTTTTTGATCAGTCTGGTCTGACTGATACTCGCACTGCTGAGACTCCCATAGAGCTCCCTTCAGTTTCGTGCTACTGATGGTAATTTTTTGAGGATCCTACTAGATATCATCATCTTGTTGTGAGTTTGGTATATCTTGTAAGCACTCGTCCCGATATTGCTTATGCTGTTCATATCTTGAGTTAATTTATAACTCGTCCTACCTACCTTCACTACATTAACTTGTTCGTGTTCTTCGCTACTTGTGTAGGACAATTTGTCGTTTGTTTTTCCTTACCTCCAACTCACTACAGTTTCAAGCGTACTCCAATACGATCTGAGCTAGTGATCCTTCTGATTGTCGTTCTCTTTCTACTTACTGTGTTTTTCTTGCCTCCTTCCTGATTGCCTGGAAGACAAAGAAGCAGATTGCACTTTTTCGTTCGAGTGCAGAGGCTGAGTTGAGAGCTATGGTAGTAGTGATAACAGAGATTACTTGCTTGAGGTGGCTGCTTGCAGACTTTGGAGTACCTGTGAGGGGACCTACGACCCTTATGTCTGACAATACATGTGCTATCAGTGTTGCCTGTGACTCGGTGAAGCATGAGCTCACCAAGTACATTGGTATGGATATTTCATACACCCGCTCACATGTGCAGGAGGGAGTACTTGCTTTATAGTTTATGCCCTTAGAGTTACAGCTTGCGGACTTCTCCACAAAGCTATAAACTAGGATACAACATTTGTATTTTCTCTTCAAATTCAGTATGTGTGATACACCATGAGTTGAGGGGAGTGTTACAATATGATAATATTTCTTGTTTCTTTTTATGCTTTGGTTTCTTTTTTTGTATATGGCAATGGCATATTCCTTTATAATATCCCATTGTACTCCTTTTATATATTTATATATATATATATATATATATATATATATATATATATATATATATATATATATATATATATATATATATATATATATATATATATATATATATATCGCCTTTTGGGCGTTATGAATATACACAATATTCATAACACTTAAATCGTTACATTGTCATACGGTATGTCCTTGTGCTATAAGATTATAATTTAGGGTGGAAAACAGAAAACAACACACATGCTGTATGAACATTTAAGTAGATACACTAAAAAAAAAGAAAAACAGTGGACTGGGAATGGGAAGGTGAGTGCCAATCAACGCGCACCCATATAGATTGAAAGCTGGACTCATACCAGATGTCACCTGCAGTTAAATAAAACACAGGTAGTGAATAAAATGAGCAAGCAGGTCGTGGAATGATGACAAATACATAATGCAGAAGTGACACTACTGATGAATCTGGATTTATATTTTACCTTCGTCCCACGGGTGAGTGTGAGCCTTATATGAGAATTATCGAACATTCCATTTGCGTTAAGAGTCTTAAAGATGGCGTCCTTAATCTGCATCAAAACATGTACATAATGAAAGCTTGGTTCAGGAATAGTTCAAACTTCAAAGTTGGCCCTCAAAAATTGAACAAACTACACGTTAAGGCCCTGTTTGGAATGCGGGAATTTTTCCCGATTCCTGCGGGAATTAAACTGTTTCCTGCAAAATTCCTGTGAAATTCCTCTGTTCCAAACATGCCCTAATATTTTAAAGCAGAAACTAGCATATGCCAACAAAATAAGTTGCAACATTAATTCCAAACAGTCACAAGAAGACATAAAAGATCTTTAACAAAGCTTCAGTTTCATTCAATCTTGCAATACAATAAACAGTATAATGACGAAGCAGGTAGTGAAAGTAGTTACCCAATCACGACTGGGCACATTGTTGAAGGCCATAGCTTTTGCAGAATCAAATAATCTAGATAAAAAAAATAAAGAGGACATAGTAACTGCATAGATCATAAGCAGAAAACAGAATGGCAATACAAACAAAATATAGAACTAGCCACTGCACCTATCCAAGCGTTCATCAAGTTTGAATACTTTCCCATCATATATACGTAATCCTTCCCATACAGCATCCCCTCCTTGTACAGCCGAATCAAAGACTGAAACCTGTACAACATAGATGATTAGAAAAAAGAATGGGAAGAACTGATCGAATGTGAACATTGTAATGGTGTAATACTGGTTGTGTACCAAAAGTTACCAGTGACATACCTTTGCACTATCCAACCCAAACAAGAATTTTTTTATTTGCAGGGACAGGAAGAGGAGGATCATGTAATGGTAGTTGCAGGGATCCTGTTGTTCTCCTTACTTGGCGCTTCAGCATATTGTAGAAAGGCGAACTTTGCTCAAGCAGGTCATAAAACGCAAATGGAAAAGTCTGCAGTCGAATAAGAAAGTCAATGATAAATAAGAACTGCAACAAATGATACACCAAAGCAAGATGAAGTGAGTTGCATTTTGATAGCATGTCAAAGGAAACTTGTTTGAAAGGGTTGCAAACTTTCAATTCAAACCCTAGAGCTTAACTGAAATTTAAAAAATGGATGGTTCGTTAGAAATTAGAATGCTCATTTACAAGCAATACATTTTCTTCAAGGGTATTGATAGGTGCTCCACTGATCGTAGCTTAATCATCAATACAAATAATCACATCATGTCACTATAAACTATAAAGCATCATGGGGTTCAACAGAGTAGATAAATGTCAATGAAATCCATGAACATGAGTAGGTCATGGAGAAAATTGAGAAATCTATCTAGTAAACATGTGAAGAAAACTAGGCCTTCTTTGTGATTTCAGACTGGCCATATATAATTAGCAGGTTTAATTTGTGGTTTCAGCTCAATACAGGATGCCATATTTTGTAACTTGTAAGTTCATTTTAGACCTTTCAAATGGTACCAAACTGTTTTTACTATTTATTCAGGAAAGATTTGTGCTGAACAAATGGCCCTATGATGTACGAATTCTCAAAAAGCAAAAATACTTGGGGGCAAATAAATTAGAAGAAAGGAAGACCAAGAAATTTAGTATGAGTGATCAAGAGATCAAGCTCTCCAATGGAAGATGTAAATCCACCATCTGCAACCTCTAATAACATTCTTCCGGGGTACTATCTCGAACCACAATCTTGCCATTTCAACCAATACAAATTGGCACATAAAAACTTGTGATATCCAATATCTAAGCACATTTTCCCTACAACTCCTATCAAATGAATATGTAACTCCCACCTAAATACTAAATACTTATGCTGTTTCATATACCAGATGGAACTAAATCCTGTGTCAAATTCGTGGAGGGATTCTGTCAATATTTTTTGGTTAAATAAAGTACTTGTCTTCGCATGTGCAATTTATCTTAAAACGGACAAGCTTTTGCCAGCAGATGCAGTAATTCTTAGTGTTTATTATTTTCAGCATGTCCTTTCACTAACTATGCAAAGTTGAGCAGAATAGAGGTACTAACAAGTAATAAAACACTGGAAATCAAAAGAGGTCTTTGATGCAAGCTTACCAAAGGATAACGGCGAGACTTGGAAAAACTCGTAGACTTATGTACAGTCCCATACCACTAGGGGCCCAAATACCATCAAAGGGCATGTTCTTTTCGACCGAAACTAGCGGCTTTTGGTTTTTGCTATAGTACATAACTTTCAAACATAATATTTTCTCAAGATGGGGTCTACAAATTAATTGTAATACATGTTAAAAGCCCAACATCTGTATCAACCAAAATCACAAGTAAGTATCTCTCTTTCCATAATCTCTGTCGTAAACAGTTAAAATTCAAAAATTTCAGTCAAAAGTCATAAGCCGCAGCTGCGCCAAGCAAGCCCAAATTCTTTGGGCCAGCTTCCCATCTAAAAAAAGGAAGAAAAAAAAACGATTCCAACTGAACTAAGAAAGCACAGCACCTTTAAGTCTTACTATGCCCGTTCTAAGATACATACTTGAGAGTGAAACTAGTGTAGTTATCATGTACAATGTACATACTTGAGCATTTGCGGTTGGAAAGGAATACCGAGGTCCTCACAGAGTCCGCTCAAGACAGCCTGCATGTGTGGCGCAAACAAACTGCATTATATTGGCTTGCAATTTGCAAATGTCCGAGATATGAATAATTGCACCACAAGGATTGAATTATTGAAACAATGCTATACTATTAGAAGGGCTTCAAGCATTACATTGTTTAAATGTAATAAATACGGAAAACCATCAAAACTGATGTGAGCTTCAAATTTATTAGTGTGGAATAAACTACCCTAATAGCTTGAGGACTGCAATGCCATGCTCTTCACTACAGCAGCCTACTACACAACCATGGCAGATCACACACACAGAAAAAACCATTCAATTAACAAATAAAAGATTTACCTCAGGATCCTGTTGCAGATCATCTGCATCTATCACAGGCGGGCGGCTTCCAAGTTCACACAATTCACTGTATATTGAGACAAGTTCCGCTACGCCGAGCTCCAGGAAGGACGGCGGGACAACTTTATCAAATGATGGTTGGGATATGTGGAATGCTATTAGCAGAGGGTAATAAGCACATAATACTAAGTCCCTGTTTTTAAGTGTTGTGGTTTTTGACTGAAATGACACTATAGTAACTGTTAGTTTTTTTATAAAGTATTCAATTAAATGAAAATAAAAAGAAAAATAGAAAAAATGAAAAACATTGTTATATCTCCATGGATAATACAAATAAAAGAGGAAAAAAACTATGTTCAGAAGCCAACGTATTTCAAATGACTTCTGATTTCTAAAAGCCAGAAACTATCGCTGCTGCTTGAAACGGGCCTAAGTATCAGAGGGGCGGGGGAAAGCAACTTTGGGAGTGTTAGAACTAGCTTATCGAACAAGTACAACAGAACAAATTCGCAAGCTGCACATGTGATACTAAAACAAAGGGGAAAATACAAGGATATTTAGAGGGTTACGTATCAATATGAAATGTTTTCCCTTCTTCGTCAGGTTGCTTGTCAGGTTAGGGAAGCGCTGCTTTGCCATATGCTACACAAAAAATTAAGAGATCAGTGAAAATCAGTGCAGTAACTCATTTATAAAGCAATGTGCTAACACTTCGAAAATTGAAATCACACCTTGCAGTAACGATATTTTTTCTCCCCTGGCCCAAAAATAACTTCTTTGACAACTTTGTTGCCATCAGGATCCTGCACCGGAAACATTCCAAGTGACTGAATTGTGTAATCATTAGATCTAAGTCTAACATAAGTCATTAGGCTTAATCCTAGGCTCTAATCATGAACACCTAGCATTAACATTAGTGCGGAAGCATAAGTTACATACCCGAACTCGAAGACGCCATGAGGTTGGTCGGTTGGTGGTGCGGCGAAGCTGAAGTAGAGTTGGCCGACGGTAGTTGTTGCCGTGAAACTGAGGTCGCCAGGGTTGAGGTAGTCGCCGTGCACACGATACGAAGAGGTCCGGTCTTCGTTCACCGTAGCGCCCATAATAGATCGGGTCTGTATGGTTTTCTTTTGGGATTGAACAACATGTCTGAAGCCCTAACGAAACCCCTTTTTATTTTGGCGTTAGGTGACCGGGACCGCAACCACAAGCTGTCGGTAACCGCCTCCGATCAAGGCGTGAGGTGGAGGCACGCCTCCCTGAAATCTCGGGGTTGGTTAGCCGAGATCAACCCAACATTTCCCCCTTTGATCGTAAGGCTAACATCATAAGCCCATTCTCGATAAAACAACATACCAAGGCAATGTGTTGCATGGCCAATGTAGTGCCATACAACCCCAGTACCTATAGTGTACTATCTTATCTCGAAATGGATATTCATTATACTTAATGGGAGTTGGTTTGCTTTGAGGTCCTTTTATCCAGAATCAGAGGCTTTCCAATAAACCCAAGCCGGCAACATGATCACGAAAAATATTGGGTGGTAAGCCTTTAGTAAGCGGATCCGCAAGCATTAACTTAATACTAATATGCTTGATACTTATGGTTTGATCCTGGATTCTATCTTTCACAACATGATACTTAATGTCAATGTGTTTGACAGCACCACTTGACTTGTTATTATTTGCATAAAAGACTGTGAGTTCGTTATCACAGTATAAGGTGAGTGGTTTAGAGATGCTGTCTACCACTCTAAGTCCCGGGATAAAGTTCTTAAGCCATACAGCCTGCCCGGTAGCCTCATAACATGCCACAAACTCAGCTTGCATCGTTGAAGATGCCGTAAGGGTTTGTTTGGAGCTTTTCCATGAGAAAGCTCCTCCTGCGAGTGTGAAGATGTAACCTGACGTGGATTCCTTAGTATCAACACATCCCGCAAAAATCTGAATCTGAATAACCAATAACTTCAAGGTTATCAGAAAACTTAAATGTGAGCATGAAATGCTTAGTAGCTTGCATATAGCGCAAAGCTTTCTTAACGGCTTTCCAGTGGTCCGGTCCTGGATTTGACTGATATCTGCTAAGCATCCCGGTTACAAAAGCTAAATCAGGGCGCGTACATATATGAGCATACATAATGCTTCCGACAGCTGAAGCATAAGGAACCGACTTTATCTGATCAGTTTCATATTGGTTCCTTGGACATTGAAATGTCCCAAACTTATTACCTTTAACAATAGGAGCAGGCGAGCCAGAGCACTTATGCATATTGTATCTCTTCAGTTCTCTGTCAATGTATGCCTTCTGAGATAAACTTAATATTCCTTTGGACCTATCTCGGTGAATTTCAATGCCAAGAACATAAGAGGCATCACCGAGATCCTTAATATCAAAATTAGATGAAAGAAATCTCTTGGTCTCAAACAGCATATCCTTATCGCTGCTGGCCAATAAGATATCATCCACATAAAGTACTAAGATGGTGAATTTACTCCCCTTGAACTTAACATATATGCAGTTATCAACTTTATTTTCCTTAAAAACAAAACTCCTTATGATCTTATCGAACTTGAGGTACCACTGCCTCGACGCTTGTTTTAAGCCATAAATTGATTTCTTAAGTCGACATCCCATATGCTCATTGCCTTCCACGACAAAACCTTCCGGTTGAGCCATGTAAACATTCTTTTGCAAGTCGCCATTAAGAAATTCCATCATAACATCTATCTGATGCAGCTCTAAAACATAATGAGCTACAAGTGTCATAACAATTCTGAAAGAATTCTTAGTTGAGACAGGAGAAAAAGGTGTCATAATAGTCAATCCTTTCTCTTTGGGAGAAACCTTTTGCTACAAGCCTTGCTTTGAACCTTTCGATATTTCCCTTAGAGTCATGCTTAATTTTGTAGACCCATTTACAACCTACTGTTTTGACTCCGTCAGGAATTTCTACTAAGTCCCATACATCATTAATGCTCATAGACTTTAGTTCATCCTCCATGGCTTCAAGCCATTTAGAAGAATGTTTACTCATTATGGCCTCCTTATAAGAGGTGAGATCATCGTCCTTCCCGATATCATTAATATCCTCATTCATATAGACAACATAATCATTTGGGATGGCAGATCTTCTCTCCCGCTGTGATCTTCTAATAGGTTCATTAGTTATTTCAAGAGACTACTGAGGCTCTTCATTAGGTATATCATCAGGAATTTCAGAGACCTCAACAGTGGGTGCAACAACAGTATTCTCTACTGGAGGTGCAACCTCCCGAGGCACAGGAATAAAGATATCTGGAATGAGCGGCGTAGGAACATAAACCCGCTTCTCCTCAAGATCTATTTTCCTGGGCTCCAGGTCCTCATTATTTTCTAAGAACACAGCATGCCTTGTTTCTACAAACTTAGTTATCATATCAGGACAATAAAACCGATACCCTTTAAATCTGTCAGGGTACCCAATAAAAAAGGCAACTTACTGTCTTAGGGTCTAATTTCCCAATGTGTGGATTAAATAACTTAGCTTCAGCACGACAACCCCACACTCGTAAGTATTTCATACTCGGTTTTCTCCCAGTCCATAATTCATAAGGTGTTTTAGGTACTGATTTACTGGGAACCCGATTAAGAATATGTGCGGCTGTCTTTGGTGTTTCCATCCACAAGCCAATTGGTAAACTAGAATGACTAAGCATGCTCCGTATCATATCCATAAGTGTACGGTTGCGTCTTTCAGCTACACCATTTTGCTGAGGTTCGCCCGGCATAGAATACTGGGCAATGATGCCATTTTCCTAAGGAACTTAGCAAAAGGGCCAAAAATTTGCCCATAAGAGGCATGCCTTCCACAATATTCTCCCCCCACAATCCGATCTTACCACTTTAATTCTTAAGTTGTGCTGATTTTCAACTTCAGCCTTAAATATCTTAAATTTATCAAGTGATTCAGATCGGTCTTTAATGGGAAAGATATAACCATAACGGGAGAAATCATCAGTGAATGTGATGAATGTATCAAAATCATCCACTAATGTCACAGGAAAAGGACCACAAATATCAGTATGAATTAATTATAAGAGTCCTGTGCTGCAAGTAGCTTCCTTCTTTATTTGCTTAACATATTTTCCTTGAATGCAATCAATGCAGTGGTCTGAGTCAGAGAAATCTATTGGGTGGAGAATTTCTTCTTAAATGAGACGCTCCATTCTCCCCCTCGAAATGTGGTCTAAACGACAGTACCACAGTTTCGAAGAAGTCTCATCATTATTTTTTACGCTTAGCATCATACATAATCTTTCTGGAAATGCCCTAGCTGCTTGCAGAAAAGACATTCCCCCCTTTAGATGCTCCGACGGGAGCAACATGAGGCTTAGGTGCATATTGCACTTTAGGCCCTGACTTGTCTAAATTAGGGGAGAATTGCAGTTTTTCCTTAGATTTGAAGTCCCCTTGGAACTTCCTTTTGTTCGAGCCACCAATTTGAAGAGCATAATCTTTCTTTTTTTTGTCCTTATTCTCTCTTCCTCCTGGACACACATGACGATCAAATCGCTCATGCTTCATTTTTCTTTCTGAGTATTATAATTAATCTTAAAAGCTGTGTACTAAGAAGGAAGAGAGGTCATAATAAAATGGACAAGGAAACCATCAGATATTGCCATGTCCATGCCCTTGAGTTTTTCTGCCATATCAGTCATCATCATGATATGCTCTCTTATACTGCCAGACCCATCATATTTAGTTGTTAAGAGCCTCTGAATTAAAGTACTGGCATAAACTTTAGTGGAGCCTTTTAAATTTCTCCTCGATTGAAGCCAAGTACTCCTTAGAATTTTCGGAATCGAGGATTGCTCCCCTAATCCCGACTGAAATAGAGGTCTTCATAATCATTAGTGATAAGCGGTTAGACCGCTCTCATTTTTCAGCATAAGCCTCATAATTTTTTTTTCTCATCATAATTCTCCTCACCTTCGGTGGGAGGAATGGGAACAGCTACACTTAAGGCATAGTCAAGGTCCAAAATACCAAGGACGATATGAATTCGTTCTTTCCACGTGGGAAAATTACTCCCCGTGAGCTGCTCAATATTATCAATTGTGGTGGCAACGTTTGATGCATTAAGTGCTGAATTTCATAATACAGGGCACCCATTAGAAATATCATAAATATATATTGCATGTAATTAACCCTACATTGGTCTGATTAATAACATGCAAACTACAGTTCTAATTCATATCACCGTTGGGCACAAAATGAAAAGAACTCAATAATCTTATATGGCGACACATGATTACAAACAACGTTGGTCAGAATGTAATCATATGCATACATAATGCCAAAAACATAAAAAATCTCCAATTAAAATAGAGACAAAACATAATAATATGGCGACATATGATTATAAACAACGTTGGTCAGAATATAACCATATGTATACATAATGCCAAAATTAAGCATAAAATCTCTGATGAAAATATCTCGTTGGTTCAATTTTAATAAGAGATTATACATAACAATATGGTAAAGGTACATCATAATTTGGGCCACTGAAAATAATTATAAAACAGTGCACCAAAAAAGACTTAAAAACATAAAGAAATGCACTAAAAAAATAGCACTGCTGTAGTCGGCCCAAAATAAAATTCGGCCGAAACATGCATTTGGCCCACAAAAGAAAACTTGCACGCGGGGCCCAAAAGACTCTCCCGCTCGGGAGAAAAATCCCGCACGGGCCAAAACCACCGGCGCGGCCTACAAAACATAATCGGCCCGTATAGAAAATCGCGCATGGGCTAAAAATCATGCCCATAACGCGCGCGCGCCGGTGGTCCAAAATCATGCCCGAAGGCCGAAAAACGACGCGGCCCAAAAGCCCACGCGCGCGCTGCCGTCGGATGATCATCATACGGCTGGGAAACACGCCAGCCCAAAAGACTTCTCGGCCCACAAAATGAAGACCGTCCGATCTGATCAGACGGCTCACGCCCGCCGCCGCCAAGACAAAAGGCTACTGAAAACCTAACCCTAGCCCCATTTCCACCAACTGCTCCCGAAAAAAACGGAGGGCCATGCGGCGGCACGCGCGCTCGCGCGGAGCGACGGCAGCGAGCGGCGGCGCACGCGGCGTGGAGCGGCGACGGCGGTTCCTATGGCGGCTGCGCGCTGGGGCGAAAACGGGGCGGCGGCTCTCGTCGGCCATGGTGGAGCTCGGCGGCGCTCGCGGCGCGAAGCAGCGGCGGCCCCACCGGAGCGGCTGCGGCGGCTTCGCTTGGGGCGACGAGCGGCGCACCGGCGACGCCCGCATGTAGCGGCGGCGCGACGGCGCCCGCAACGCCATCGGCGGCGGCAACGCAAACTTAAGTTCCCGATCCTTTTTTTTTGTTCTTCCCGCCGCCGATCTAAAGTTTGTTCACTTGTTTTTTTATTAGGGTTTTGCAAAAGATTTGTGAATCCCCTCCTAAAATTCTAAACCGAGCCTTAATCATTAGATCTAAACCTTTAGACATAAGATTCGACCCTTAAACATAAATCCGAGTTCGGTTAGGGTTTGAGTAGGGTTCATGCTAAGTCTAGGGTTGCTCTGATACCAAATGTAATCATTAGATCTAAGTCTAACATAAGTCATTAGGCTTAATCCTAGGCTCTAATCATGAACACCTAGCATTAACATTAGTGCGGAAGCATAAGTTACATACCCGAACTCGAAGACGCCATGAGGTTGGTCGGTTAGTGGTGCGGCGAAGCTGAAGTTGAGTTGGCCGATGGTGGTTGTCACCGTGAAACTGAGGTCGCCGGGATTGAGGTAGTCGCCGTGCACATGATACAAAGAGGTCCGGTCTTCGTTCACCGTAGCGCCCATAATAGATCGGGTCTGTATGGTTTTCTTTTGGGATTGAACAACATGTCTGAAGCCCTAACGAAACCCCTTTTTATTTTGGCGCTAGGTGACCGGGACCGCAACCACAAGCTGTTGGTAACCGCCTCCGATCAAGGCGTGAGGTGGAGGCACGCCTCCCTGAAATCTTGGGGTTGGTTAGCCGAGATCAACCCAACAAATTGTACATTGGGCAGCATACGTGTAGTACTATTATCAACATGTATGGTAAAATTGCCCTGCTATTGCAAAAGAGGTATACAGGATCACGGTGCACCATAGCATTTTCCACAAGCAATGGATAGGGATTAATAAACATAGTGAGAATTTTCCACCTAAATGGTCCTAGAGCCAAACAATGACTTGAGACCAAAAAAGAAAGTTCTCGTATGGCACAACAAGAGAGGATAAAAGATTGCCTCTGCTTTTCAAAATCTCCATGTAGTCAATGACGAATTCGACCAATCAAAAGAACACTTGTTGCTCAGCTTTGCCCGCAGTTGTATGCTTTGTCCAAACAGCAATCACCAGAAATCACGAACCAGATTGATTCAAGATTTTTTATTACTGATTTTTTTGGAGTTACAAAGTGCCTTCACAAGCACCCCTAAAAATGCTAGCACACAAAGCCTCGCAAAGCCACGGCCAAAACACTTGGTCTGTCCCTGCTTTTATATGCTAGAGTCTTAAACCGTGTTCGACTCAACACGATCACGAAATCCTATCTCTTTTTCAAATCACGGGACCCGAAACCCTTTCTAACACGGGTTTTACCAAATCTCTAATTCCTCCAGTTACAGATTCCTTTCATAAAGTTTCCAATCTCACTACGTGACGAAGCCTACAGGAACGCACCTCCCGTAGCTCCATCTCGTATCATCAACCTCCGTGTAAAAGCCTCTAGGACCGCACCGCCCGTAGTTTCTCCACGCATCACTACCTTTGATCTCCATGTACTCCAGCGTCAGCCCAATCATCTCGCGTGACATCCTCAACCCTCTGGACATCAGATCTCCCCATCCTAGTCATGGTCCTCTTCGTCACCAACCATGATCGTCTTCACGCCATCCTGCACATGCAAAGACCAAAGAAACATTTCCCGACACAAGCTCTACACAACTTGACCGTCATTAGCACACACACTCACACCACCCTTGTCCATCCATAGACAAGAACAAAATCATCCACGACCATCAATCAAGTTGTCTACGACCACCAATTCCATCGCCTTTTGCAAATCAACCCTAGATCACTTAATACAACCGTTAGCTCAACAAGTACTTGAAAACAATAAGTACTCATGAATTACCATTGCTCCGCTCCAAACACCCAGGAATACCATGCATCGCTACCGAGTAAAACCATCAAGCACCGAGCACTAAGTCTATGACTACTGATCATTAACCAATCACCGCACCATCGATCACTGAGCACTGAGTATCATCGACAACTGCTACGACCATATCAGTCAACCATTGACCCAACACGAGTACTCGAGGTACTCGAAGATCATAGGAATTAAAGCACTCGTACCGACCATGAAGTCTACGAGTACTGACCACGAAGCCTACAACAACATTCATAAAGCCTTCGACTAAACCCGAAGACAATGACAGTAGACCACAAAATCTACGACCATTGACCGCAAAACCTTTGACTATCGACCAGAAGAATCTCTGAGTATTGAGTACCGGTCAGTAAAGTTTATGACTATTGAGTACCAACCAGTAAAGTATACGACTATCGAGTACCGACTAGTAAAGTATATGACTATCGAGTACCGACCAGTAAAGTATGCGACTATCGACCAGTTACTGTAGCTACGATCATTGGCAAGGTACTGTAGCTATGACCGTCGATAAGATATTGTAACTTACCACCTTCGACCAGGTATGGTCGTTCTGCCATAGACGATGTTCTGTGATTGAAGCCGGACGTGGTCATAGTCGAACGTGGTCGTAAATGACTCTAAGTCGTAACCAATGTGGTCGAAGTCTGCCGTGATCAAAAGTCACCGTGGTCATTCAGCTGTGCGATCTCTGATGCCACTCGAGTTCCGTTCGATGTTCTTATCCACCTCGAAAGCTGTCTGATGCTCTAGAGCTACTCGAATTCCGTCTGGTACTCCATTGCTACTTGAAAGCCGTTCGATGCCACTCGGACCTGATCGGACTGGTCTGAAATTAATCGGAGCAACCAAAACCACTCAAAGCCAACCGATGTTCCAAAGCTACTCGAATATCGTCCGATGCTACTCGAACTTGATCGGACTGGTCTGAAACTACTCGAAGCAACCAAAAACACTCGGAGAAGGCAAAAACCACTCGGAGCAGACTGAAACCATTTGAACTTGAAACCTTCAACCGCAATCGACCAAAACTTTCACAAACGCAAAATCCAAAGCAATCCATTACCAATTATTCATTATCATTTTATTTACAACCATCCACATGGTCTAACAATCTCCTCCTTGATAAATACATTGACAGCACCTCAAAAACTCTCAAATGAATTACATTTTGAAAGAAAAACAAAAGAAGAAACTTTGCAGACACTCGGCAAAACTCAGAAAACTACCCTCAACACAAGACAAGTAATTTTATTAAATTTCTCCATTTTCTCCCCCAATTTCTCTAATTTCTCCCCCTTTGGCAATGAAATCATCAAGGGCTCCAAAGAGAGGATAATTCTAAAAAGGAGCAAAAGGAGAAAATATCTAGAAGCTTTGAGGATTGTCCAAGTTATTTTTGCATTAATTTAATAGTTTGACCAAGCCATCTGTTTGAGCAGAACTTCCTAGATCATATAAAGACATATATCATTTAGCAATGTCAAAACAAGTCTTTTAGCATGATTAAGCAATTTATGTCAATGATAGATATCTCAACAATGACCAAACCAATTATAAAAATCATAATGAGATATCACACCGAAAAGTCAAAACCTAAAAATGAAGCAGATTTTAAATCTAGGCGAGCTAGCAGTCTCATGTAGTAACATATTATTCCATATTCAAAATCTAAGCATGTGGCATGCTTGTAGCATACTTTTTTCATGTTTGTAGCACACAATTTTTTGTTGATGGTGGCATACTTGAAGCATACTTCTTTTCATTTGTGCGCTTTCTTGTGCTTTTGTGTTTTGTTTAACCATGGAATACTTGAAGCATACTTCTTTTTATTTATGCTTTTTCTTTTGTATAACATGCCAACTTGAGTGATCAAAAAAAATTGTAACATAAAAAATACAAGTCTCATAGCCAAGATTTAAAATAAGACCCAAAATCATGCTAATCCTTTTAGATCAATATTGCAAAGTACCATCTATAATCAATCTAGTCAAAATGTTCTGCCATGTCATGTTTTAGTTCAATTGTAGTACGTTAATTATTACCAGTCATGATCACAGTTACACAACATATGAGTGAATATGATAAAGAAAACTCTACAACTCATTTGATTTCAATGGCTTGGACTTGATGAATTATTTGACAAGAATAATAAACAACACTTCTGAAATTTTAAATACCAAGCTGTCCCTCAGAATAATCCCATTGGATGACATACCCCCAACTCACTCCGCAAATGAGCAAAATGAGAAGTATCAAGCGGTTTGGTGAAAATATCAACAACTTGAGAATCAGAATCAACAAAATGTGAGACAATATCTTCCTTTTCCACATGGTCTCTAAAAAAATGATAGCGAATATCAATGTGTTTAGTTCTTGAATGTTGCACAGGATTTTTTAGCAATGCTAATCGCACTAGTGTTATCACAGTAAAGCGGAACACT
This sequence comes from Dendrocalamus latiflorus, assembly GCA_017311315.1. Lineage (NCBI taxonomy): Eukaryota > Viridiplantae > Streptophyta > Magnoliopsida > Poales > Poaceae > Dendrocalamus > Dendrocalamus latiflorus. Next base: position 35,644,405 of record CM029651.1, on the reverse strand, counting down.
ATCCAAATTAAGCCAAAATTCTTAAGAGTAGCTGCCATCCAAAGCAATTAAGAGCAACAAGAAGGAGCAGCTGCATATTCAGCCTCAACAGTGGACAGATCAACAAACATCTATTTCCTAGAAGCCCATGAAACAAGAGATGTGCCTAAAAAATGACAGGTGCTAGAAGTACTCTTCCTATCAATTCTACAACCCCAAAATCTGCATCCGAATAAGCTCTAAGGGTAAGACAAGAAGAAGAGAATACCATAAGCCAAATTCTAAGGTTGATTGAAGATACCTGAAAAATTGCTTTACCGCTTGACGATGTGACGTATGTGGGGAAGCTTGAAAGTGAGCACATAAATACACAACAAAGTGTTTATCTGGCCTTGAAGCAGTGAGGTACAAGAGAGAACCAATTCCACTTTGGTATTCCTTTTGGTTAATAGAATCACCACCTTCATCTGGATCCAACACAACCATAGATCCCATGGGTGTGGAAATTGATTTGACTGATCCCATGTTAAAGTGACAAAGTAGATCTTTGGTGTACTTAATTTGATGCAAACGTACCCAACTTTGATTGTTTGATCTGAAAGCCTAGAAAGAATGTGAGATCTCCTATTATGCTCATCTCGAATTCCCTACTTATAATGTCTGAAAACTTGAAAATAAGAGCATGAGAGGAACTACTAAGGATCATATCATCCACATAAATCTGAACGAGTAAAAGATCATTGCCATGCTTGAGAGTAAACAAAGTCTTATCTACCTTGCCCATTTGAAAGTCATTTTTTAGCAAATATGATTTAATCCTACCATACCATGCTCTGGGTGCTTGTTTTAGACCATATAATGCTTTGGACAATTTGTAGATATGATTAGGAAATTTTGGATTCTCAAAGACAGGTGGTTGTCTTACATAGACCTCCTGCTCGATATAGCCATTAAGAAACACACTTTTCATATCCATTTGACATAGTCTAAAACCCCTTGATGCAGCAAATGCTATCAAAATTCTAATGGCTTCTAATCAAGCAACAGGAGCAAATGTTTCACCAAAGTCAAAACCTTTTACCTAGGTAAATCCTTGAGCCATAAGTCTAACCTTATTTTGAACAACACCATCCTCACTTTGTTTATTCTTAAGAACCTATTTAGGTCCAATAACATTATGACCATGAGGAGGTGACACTAAAGTTTAGACTTTGTTACACTCAAAATTTTCTAATTTCTCATGCATGGCATTAATCCAAGACTCATCAGATAAACCATGACTTACATCATGGGGTTCAAAAGAGGAGACAAAAGCAGAATGAGCGTATGAAGCATTGGAGTTATACCTGCTGTGAAGAGTTATCTTATTTACCTCACCAATCATTTGTTCTGGGGGGATAATGTCACTGAATGTGCAAAGGAGCTTGTAGAGTGGTCGTAGATGTGATCGTTGAAGTAGTCGTAGCAGTCATCGTACTAGACGTAGGTGCAACCGCAGTAGCTGAAGTCGTAGGAGTGGTCATAGCGATTGTCGTTGAAGGTGCAGTCGTAGTTGCTGTAGTCGTAGGAGTGGTTGTCGTAGTCATTGTCATAGGTGTAGTCGTAGTAGCTATGGTTGTAGGCATGGTTGTAGCAACCGTTGTCGTAGGTGTTGTAGTATAGCTCAAGAACTCCCTGTTGTTGTCGTCAAGTGCGTCAGGGGCATGTATACCTGCATTGTCAGGTCTAGTAATAGGACTATCCTCATTAAAAGTGACCTTGTAGGTCTCAACAATTTTGTTAGTTTCTAAGTTGAGTACCCGATAACCCCGAGTATGAACTGCATACCCAAGAAAAATGCTATCTAAGGATCTAGATTCAAATTTGTCAAGATTGCCATATTTAAGGATGAAGCATCGACATCCAAAGACCTTAAAGTGAGAAATATTGGGAGAAAGACCAAAATGAAGCTCATAGGAAGTCTTATGCAATTTAGCTTGCAAGAAAACTCTATTCGAAATATAGCAAGCAGTCGAAATGGCTCCAGTCCAATACTTCCTAGGAGTATCATTTTCATTTAGCATTGTTCTAACCATCTCAACCAAGGTTCTATTCTTGCATTCGATCATACTGTTCTATTGCAGCACTAGAGCAAACGAAAATTGATGGTCTAAACCCTTTTTGGCACAAAAGGAAGCAAATGATGAGTTCTTGAATTCAATTCTATTATCACTTCTTGTTTGATAAGTTTTTTGTACAAATATTTTAAGTTAAAGCAAGTACCGAGGTATATGTTTGGGAAGGAAGTTTCAATACGTGCACGTGCGGTCCAAGATTCAAATTCCTTAAGTTTACGCATGACCTGGTCCCCAAGCTGTCGGTGCATGGTCGACGCATTGTGCCTCATATGGCAGCAAGTCTAGAGTCGACCATGGAACATATGTTCCAAGATCATCCCAAGTTTGTAAGTCTTTGACTATATGTGTCGGCCACATTGTGACGATCATGCTGATATGACCATGTTTTGATGGCCACACAGTGTTCTACGTGTGCTCTACTCGACCATGGCTCATCAACCACATGGTACAATATGGCATGTTTTACAACCACTTTTGTGTGGCCACGTCTTTGACCATAGGGTGTTGAGCTCGTTCTTCGGTTACAACCACACTGTGCCAACCGGCTGATATGACCACGTTGTGTCACACTGTGTTGACCAGCTGTTACGACCACGCCTGCTTAAGCACCTGCTATGACCAAGTTCTTGCGACCACGTCTTCGACCACTTGGGTGTCAAGCACGTACTTCAGTTACAACTACGTTGTATCGATCAGACCGATACTACCATGTTTAGCTGGTACGACCACGTTTGTGATCACTTGGGGTATCGAGTACTGCCTTCAATCATGTGTGTCGATCACGTTACGTCAATCAGACCAGTTTGACCATGTAGTGCAGTTCGACTATGGTTGTACATCAGCAACAATAAGGCATGGTCGCACTGTATCCTCATCCAGTTGGAGATAACACTTAACAAATCTTCGATATGAAAGCAGAGTCCCAGAAGGCAACTAATCTATAGCCAATATGGAATCTTATCTCAATTGGAATCGTACCTCTAATTTAAATGGCACAACCGATACTGTGTTGGAGCCGTATATGGCACCTACGGCCCCCGCCCAAGCCTATAAAAGGAGAGGCAGAAGCGGACATAGAGAAGAAGGAAAAGGACATCCCCGGACATAGACGCAAAGGTGAACGCATAGGATAATCGCAAGGAGTGAAAGCACACCCTGGACGCATACGCAGAGGTGAATGTGGAGGAAATCACAAGGCCAAACACCCCAGACGCATACGCAGAGAAGAAAAGAAAGACCGAAGTAGAGAAGGAGCCGGAGAGAGGCCTGAGGTGATGATCATGGCCTCCTATGTTAAGAATGGTAAAAACAATCCTTCCTATCTTTCTTTTGCAGCTAGTTAAGATGCATACAACGAGTGGCGACTATGATGGCAATGTCACCAAGCAACCACAATCGCTATTTAAAGCCATAAGTTCCCGATCGCTGTTCGAAGTCAGCACTTCCGATTGCTTCGGAAAGTTGGAGTCCTCGGTCACTGCCGATCGATTCCAAAGTCATGTGTATCTCCGATCGATTTGCAACACTAAAGTCCTCGATTGCTGTCGACCGCTTCTGAAGTCGTATGCCCCCGATCGCTACCGAAGTCGGGCCTCCAATGACTTCGCAAAGTCAAAGTCCCCGTCTGCTACCAACTGATTCCGAAGTCAGGCATCTAACCGCTTGTTGAAGTCAGAAGCCTCTGATCACTTTAAAAGATGTGCCCCCTCCAATCATTGGCCAAAGTCGGGCATCTCTGACCACTATTCAAAGTCGCGAGCTCCCGATCGCTGGATGATGTCAGGGCCTCCGATCGCTTGCCGAAGTCGTGTCTTTGATCGCTTGCCGAAGTCGGGATCTCCCACTTACTGAAGTCAGGATCCTCTGATCACTCCTCAAAGTCAAATGCCTCTGACCGCTCATCGACGCTGAATGCCAATCGCTTTCGGAGTCATGTGTATTTTCGATTGTGTCGCTACTGAAGTCGAGCCTCCGATCGCTTGTTAAAGTCATGTCTTCGATCGCTTACTGAAGTTGGGATCTCTAACTTGCTGAAGTTAGAATTCTCTGATCACCCTTCAAAGCCGAACACCTTCAACTGCTCATCTAAGCCGAACACCGATCACTTTCGGAGTCATGCGTGTTTCTGATTGCATCGCTGCCGAAGTCGGGCCTCCGATTACTTGCTAAAGTTGTGTCTACAATCGCTTGCCGAAGTCGGGATCTCTGACCTGCTGAAGTTAGGATCCTCTGATCACTCTTCAAAGCCGAACGCCTTCGACTGCTCATCGAAGCCAAGCACTGATCACTTTCGGAGTTGTGTGTGTTTACGATTGCATCACTACCGAAGTCATGCATTTCTATGATTGCTTTCTGAAGCCAAAGCTTCTGACTACTTCCAAAGATGGACTCCTACGACCATCAGCCATCTATGATCGATTGTTATAGCCAGACGCCTCCGACCGCTTCCAAGGATGCCTACAACCATTAGCCATCTATGATTGCTTGTTAGAGCTAGACGCCTTCGATCGCTTCCAAGGACAAATACGACTGTTGACCGCTACAACCTCTTACTGGAGCCAAAGACTCTGATCGCTTCCAAAGACGGACGCCTACGACCACCTCCCAGAGACGGACGCCCGACCACCTTCTAGAGTCGAGCATCTTCGACCACATGACATAAGTCGGGGACCTCCAACTATCTTTCTTTTAAGAATGAAAGCCTCTAACCCCTTACTGAAGTCGAGTGCATTCGACCACTCAGTGTGCTTGAGCTCCTTCACTCGACCACAATGATATAGTATTCCGATGAATACTCCCTATGATCGGGTGCTCCACGAGTGCTCTGCTCGATCTCCCGTTATAGTAATTTTACCAGTACTTCCTTTGATCACATTAGGTTTTGACCATGGACATCTCCTGATGCGTTTGACCAAAGTGAGTTTAGACCACGGCTGTTTTTCGATGGGTTTGGACCACATGGATTTCGACCACGGATGTTTTCTGATGGGTTTTGACCATGTCAATCTTCCGATGGGTCTCAACTACTGTGACTGTTTGACCACATATGTTTTTCGATGGGTTTCGACCACAGTGGATTTTGACCATGGCTGTCTTCCAATGGGTTTTGACCGTGGTGGATTTTGACCATGGCTACTTTCTGATGGGATTCGACCACAGTGGATTTCAACCATAACTGTCTTCTGATGGGTTTCAACCACGGTGGGTTTCAATCACGGTAATCTTCCAATTTGTTTCGACCACGGTAGTCTTCCAATGGGTTTCGACCACGATGGGTTTCGATCACGACAGTCCTCCTATGGGTTTCGACCACGATGGGTTTCGATCACCATGGTGGATTTTGACCACAGCTATCTTCCGATGGGTTTTGACCCGTGGATTTTGACCATTGATGTTTTCTGATGGGTTTCGACAACTCTGGGTTTCAACTATGGTTATCTTCTGATGGATTTCAACCATGTTGGGTGGGTTTTGACCACGACAGTCTTCCGATGGGTTTCGACCATGTGGATTTCGACCACAGATGTTTTTCGATGGGTTTTGACCAGGTTGTCTTCTGATGGGTTTCAACTACTGTGATTGCCAACCCTGGATATTTCCCGATGGTTTCAACCATGTGACTTTCGACCATAGAGATTTCCCTGCAAATTCGATCACAGTGATGCTCATCCACTAATGGGTTTCGACCACCATGGATTTCGACCATGGGCCTCTCCCGACGAATTTCGACCATGGGGGATTTCAACCACAGATGTTTCTTGGTGGGTTTTGACTCTGATGAATCTTGACCACAGACGGTTTCCTATAGTTGTCGATCACATTGATACTGGACCCTTGTGGCCTGATCTACTAATTCTTCTACTCAAGCTATACCTACAACACCGATTCTAGCCACCGTTGTTGTCAGATTGGTCATGCTAGATGTTAATCATGCATAGTTCAAATAACTTCAGTTGTGTTTGTTCGATTCCGACAAGGTCGAATGGCACGGGCGAGCGTGGTCAAGTGACGACCACGTTATTAATGGCCCCATAGACCGACAAGGCTATGGATAATACCAATGCCCACACCTTCATTAATCATTCATCCCTAGCATGAGGAACATAAAGCAAAGACTAAATATGATGACCAATGCGCAGTTTAATTAGAGGGATTCTATGGGTTTACCTCACGGATGTAATTAATCGAGGGCCTTCCGAGGCCCCAGGAACCAAGACACCATATTGTCTATGTTAGATCTACTATGCAAGGCAGGCTACGGAGCACATAATATATATATATATATATATATATATATATATATATATATATATAATACATCTCAAATTAAACTGTAATTTTGTTCATCTCAAATGAATTAATAAAATACATGTTTTCCCTCTCTTTTGTTGTGTTTATTTATTTTTGTGTACTTTAGTACACTAGCACACTCGCATCTTATAACCCAGGGCCAAAAATCCACGAGCGGTTTCTCGCGTCAAACAAAATGACACGCTCAGTGGGACTTGGTTCTCCTCCCATCTTCCCTATGCTTATTGGTCGTCGGTCCCACCCTTACTCGTTCATCAAAAAAAAACATGGCATGTTGCATAATGATCATGGGAGTCGAGCTCTTGCTGATCGTAAATCCTCTTCTCACAGGCGGATCCTCCTACATCAACAACACCCCAGTGCCGCAAATGATCCAATTTGGATCATTTCTGCCTGTGATGATTTTTGAGCAAGGCTGCAAGATCTATATTCATGAAACTCAGGAGATAGTCTAGTTCAAGATGATTTTATCCAAGAAGGCCCAAAAGCATGCTGCTGCCAAGGGGAAGAAGGAGTGCCATGCTCTTATGCTCGAAGCACGTGATTTATTAAAAGAATCAATTGTCACTGAGATTAAAGGAGATATAAATGGTGTTCAGTGATTGCGCACCAAAGCCTGCAATAGACGGGCGCATGCTGCAGCCCTACGATCACCTGCTCCGACTATTGACCTAAAGTTGGTTAAGCCAATAGCGCAACGCACTAAAGTTGAACTGTTGTAGTCTTTGGAGTCAGCCTCGCAAAATCTTTAGATGCTAATGGCCAATGCTCATTGAGCATATAGCCCTCATCCCCTTCGTAACTACAGGAGGAAGTATCGGAAGGTGCAATGATTGCAACAGTCGATTAGCTTCCATATTGCACAGAGCACTGTTCTTGATGACGATTGGTCTCTTAGCATGAGAGAACTCACGGATAAGGTGTTCACTTATCGAAGCACTTTAACTCCACCATACGACTTGTTCCCTGAGGACTAGGCGCATAAATCATCAAAGATCAAAGGAATAGTAAGGAAGGCAATTGTGAAGGAGTACTAGAAACGACAATCACATGCAAAGCCTATGCTACCTGAGCCAACCGGTTTATTCACTAAAAACAAAGGTCCTTTCTGACAAGGTGTTTTAGCACCTTGCCTGCATCTTTCCACAAAGGGATATTCATCATTATCCCACGCCAACAACAGGTTTGCCATACTCGCAAGTGAGGCTCCGGCACCCCGTGATGAAGACTTGCGGCAAGAGCTTCAACAACTCCAAGATCAAATGAGTCGACTTCAAAGACTGCTCCAACATTGTGATTTGCTAGCTGGGTCATCAGCGACACGAGCCCATGAAGGATAGAGGTACTCGCCAGCAAACCGCCGTCCGCAACACGAACGTCAAACTTGGGCCCCTTGGCATAGGTCCACACCCACTCATATCGCCCTTCCAAGACAAACCATGGTGCCATCTCGTTGGAATCGATGGTCAAGATATCAAGATCAAGCAACACCAGCTCATGCCAATGAACAATGGCGAGCATGGAATACTCCTCAAGAACAAGCTCGCTCAAGGCACGAAGACCATACACAGGCATCACCTCAACAGAGAGAAGTTGCGGCATCTCAGATTGCCCAAGGATTTGTGCATTCACCCCATGTAGCGCTGCCCTTGCCACCAAGGCCTTATGTGCAAATAACCAGTCAACGCATGTGTCAAAGGAATCAAAATAGTTGTCATGCATTGTACCAAGAGCCAGAAGACTTGGTACTCAAGCACACAGAAATATGCATTCGAGCTAATGGAGAGATTCATCAAGAATACAATAACACCATCTTCCATATCTCCCAGCACATAGAGCAAAGTGAGAGGTACAATTACCTCCTCAATAATTTAAATCCAAAACCACGGGGAATACGACCTGAGGTACCCCATCAGGAGGAGGCGATGACCTCTCAATCACACCTTCCAATCATCTTGCCTCAGGAAGAACCAAGGGATATTACATTGCATACCACCTTATCAGAGAATCAACAAATGCTTGTCCAATTAGCTACTCCAATGGAGGGCATTGAGCAAATGCAACCTAATTCGTATTCCTCAAATGAGAAACCTCCACAAGTAATTGCCACTATAGAGCAGAGCATGACACAAATTGTGGAGTCTACTTGTGATGAATAGGAGGTAAGCACCATGAGTGATGCAGCTAGAAAGAACGTCGCAATATGCAAGACTCTGATGGCCTGTGTGGGATATGCAATAAACAATGGGTGGAAAGCTCCTTGTGTCACCTAGGAATTTTTATATCCTTCTGATGAAGAGATCATTCCAAACCCAAAGGCATGTTTTCTTAAGGAGTCTTTGCCTCGCTTCGGCCAAGTGCGCACAAGGTTTAAAAGCACCACCGAGTTGATAAGGGAAGATGAATCAATACCTTTAGAAGGAGCAAGATCAGTGGCTCCATGCTTCCCCATAACTTCTGGGAAAAGTTCACTGTCTGAAAATGACATGTATTCTCGTTCCTATGTCGACCTCACCACGCGGCTTCCTCAAGATCATCAAAAACTACAACAAGTCACAAACTAGCCTAGAGTGAATACTCAATTGTGTTCCATCGCCCTCCAAAATATGGGAGGAGCTTTAGAAGAAGGGGTAGCAGAACCCGATACGCAAAGTGATGATGTTTTCTAGCGTTGGTTCTTCTTCACTAAAGAACCATCCAAACTCGCCTCCCTACTAGGAGTTCGAACCCTCCATTCCATCAGAAGGAGAGGATCATCTTGATGATATTAACACAGTAGCAGCACGTATGGTGTTTGATGAACAAAGCAAAGGTGTTCAAATTGATGAAAATCTTATACCCCCAACGAATGCTTCTGGTGCATCTGGCGCAGAAACATCGAGGTCGCAGGGAGTCAATTTAGGAGAGCAAGTACGTGAACAAAGGCAAATGATGAAACAATTATCCTCCAAGTTTGATAGTCTCCTGAAAACCATGATGAGTTCTGGGCAAAGAATTTCACCACAAGTAGCACTTCAAGTGGGTAAATACCCACAAATAGAAAAATTTAAGGTTATTGCTCATAATAATACTGCAGCCCATAATGAGCAGGCACGTGTGTTGTCCAGTACTCATCCTAGGCCACGAGCTATCCTTGCTACTTCCACGAGTATGGCGCCATCCCCAAGTACGCTGAAAGGCTACCACGACATCGTAGAAGATTTGGTGAATAAGAGACTTAAGCAGATTGCCATTGAGCAAGCGTTTTCATTATCAAAAAGTGAGCTTGAGAAGCTTGGCATGACATGGCGGCCTTCTCGATGGGTTAGCATCCGCCAAAGTTTCATCAGTTTGATGGAACTAGCGATGCAAAGGAACATTTGGCTTACTTTGAGGCAGCTTGCGATGATACCACCAATAGCTCCGCTTCTATTACGACAATTCTCTAGACTTTGACTGGTCCAGCCTTCCATTGGTATAGCTGTCTACCGACTGGGTCTATCAGTAGTTGGGCGGGCATGAAAGAAGTCTTCAAAAAGCACTTCGTCGCCATGAAGAAAGGCTTCTCAATTGTGGAACTAGCTCAAGTTTGTTAGAGGCGAGATGATAGCATTGATGATTATATAATTCTCTTCTGTAATAGTTATGTGCACCTCGCTAGAGAGATGCATTTAGAGGATGCCATTGAAATGTGTCCATGGAATACAACAACATTAGTCGTTTGAGGTGTCTTAATGAGAACCCAAGACATTCAGTGCCCTCAGTTCGGCGGTGGTAGCCACAAGTTAGAGTTTGAGAAATCTCCTCAAATTTTGGAGCTCTACAAGAATGCTAGCGTTTTCAATCCTACTAAGCGTTTCAACTTGACGGCCAAAATGATCCACAATGGGGGCAAAACTAAGGCGTCAATAGAATCCAACACGACAAAGATGTCTTTTACATCACAAGACCGTGTCCCTACTTTAGGGGCAAACAATGAGCAATCTGGAGACAAGTAGCGCCGTCCTTTCAAGAGTTATTTAAGAAACAATATATCTTCTAGTGAGAATTGGTGAAAGACATGTTTGAGCAATTAATAGAACACCATGCCTTGAATTTGCCAGACCCACAGAGGCCTGAACAAGTAAATATGACCAATAATCCTTTGTATTGCCCATATCATCGATATGTTGGTCATGTGATTGAAGATTGTTTCACCTTTAAAGAATGGCTTCAAAGAGCTGTAAATGAAAAGAGAATCAATTTGGATCCAGATGCTATTAATCCATACTATCTTGCGGTCAATGTAGTGACCGTGGGACCGTGTACCCCATCAAGAAAAGATAAAAATTTGTGGATGCCGCTTGCCCAAGTGGAGCATCTGATAGCTGATATGATTCCTACATCAGAGGCAAGCCCCGTAGCTCACCAAGATATATCCTCTAGTACTTGCGAAGGGTCATGGAAAATGGTGCACCAACGCATACCTCCCAAAGACTTGTGGCCATGGCGACATTATTCAGTAACGCTAGGAGTGACATTTTAATGATAAGGAGACAACCTGATCCAAGTCGATGGCGATATCCTCGTAGGTTTGTCCCAAAGTCAGAAGGAGATGAACCCTTTCCACGTCCAAGACATGCGCTTCCTACTTTGCCACAATTCATGCCACAAAGCTAGGGGCAACAACTTGGGGAATAACTGAAGAAATGCGAGTGGAGGACAGTGCTTTTCCATCATACAAAATTGTTACCTGTAATGTCATTTTAGATTTGCCAAGCTCTAGTTCTAAGGAATCATCCACCTCTCACAAGCATGAAGTATTTCAAACAGATGCCTGAAGTTGACTACAATGTCCTTGCTCATCTCAAGTGAATCTCTGCATTATTGAGCGTGTATGATGCTAACATGTTAGTGCCCCATTTGCGAGAAGCACTCTGAAAGAATTACAAGACCCAGAGCCCTATGAGGTGGCTATGGCGAAACATCGTCTCTTTTCTAATCCATTATTTGTAAATGAGATTACCTTCGCCGAGGAGGATAAAGTCATGGAAGATGGTGACCACAACTGCCCAATTTACATTGAAGGAACATTGGAAACGTGCATCTCCAGCGAATCTTCATCAATCCTAGATCCACGGTAAATATCTTACCATTGCGAAGCCTAACTCAGGCGGTTTCGTAATGGATGATTTGGAGTCTACAGATGTGATGATATGTGGTTTTGACAATCAAGGGAAATCTACGCTTGGAGCTATTACAGTGAAGATACAAATGTCCACGTTTAGCTTCAAGGTACGATTCTTTGTCATTGAAGCAAACACATCATACTCGACTCTCTTGGGTAGGCCATGGATTCACAAGTATCGAGTGGTGCCCTCTGCTCTACATCAATGCTTGAAATTTTAGATGGAAAGGGGACACAACAACTTATTGCCAGAAATATTGCTCCCTGCACTATTCAAGAATCACATCATGTAGATGCAAAATATTATTTCCCAGTTGAAGATTCCGATCAGCAACTAGGGCGAATGATGCTGGTGGCTAATATTCTGATTGCGCCAGGCTCTTCATTAACCTGTGAGGTGAAGCATCTCCTCATGCCATGTTCTTCCACTGGTGCAAAGAATCCCTCCACTAAAAGTCATGAGAACAACGGTCATAATTGGATATCTTGGGCCGCTGGTCATGAGGATAAGCCTTCATCCTCCAAGGAGACAACCAACTTTACGAGATGAGGTGCCTTTGCTTTTGTAGCTACTCCATTGCTGTTGAAAGCAAGGACCCCCACAACAATACCGATTATGTTGAGGTCTACTAAGAAACCTCCGATAAAGCTTGCAACTTCTTCGCTGGGGAAATCTTCATGCTCTATTACACCTTGAGAACATAATCCTCTAACTACTAAAAGTGCTGCAGGTGATGGAGGCCACAAATTGCTCGTGACTAGCAATGATGTGCCGCCTATGATTATGCTACGAGTATGTAGGAATCCGAAACTGGAGGCCACGTCCATTTCAAGCGAATTAATTAAAAAAAGAACGTGAAGGTAGAAGAGGTGACAAAGGGTGGTTGTGATGTACAGCCCCATCACTCTACGTGTCAGTGACTCCACTAGAAGTCTAGGCCTTCCCATGCACCTCTAGATGCATGCTTCTAACTATTGTCTACAAATTTCCTCAAGCACAACAATGTAAAGCTATATTCGAATTCCCTGCCCCCTGCTTTGATATAGAGGACGTAATGTCAATAATGAAGGTTGGATGGCTCAGATTTTACAAAATTCTGGATTCACACTCTGACGGAATCAAAGAATGCCACCACCGCCGGTTGTATGCGAGGAATGGTGGGATCAAAAAAGAATTTTATCAGAAGAAGATGCAAGTCCCAGCCAAAGTATGGGGTTGGCTACACAAGACATCACTCCTCTGATGAAGACGATGAAGAGTTCAACAGACATCGTGAAGCTTTTTGCGGCACTTTATCTATCACCACGAGGGATGACGTTGAAGGTTGACCCTCTTGAAGGGCATTGTCACTTGATGTCCTCGCTAATAAACAAGAAGAAATGTTTGACATTGTCCCTGCTCCTCAGTAGCTTGAGGATGGAGGACAACATACTATTGATGACCTGGTGGAGATCAACCTAGGAATTGATGATGATCCACGACCCACCTTTATTAGTGCTACTCTAACAATTGAAGAACGGGAGGACTACCGAAGCTTCTTGATGGAATACTAAGATTGCTTCACTTGGACTTACAAAGAAATGCTGGGGCTTGATCCTCGTGTTGCTAATGCTGGGGCTTGATCCTCGTGTTGCTACACATAAGCTGGTGATTGACCCATGTGTCTGACTGGTTAAATAGCCACTACATCGTTTACGGTCAGACTTTCAAGACCAAGTCATTACTCAGGTGGATAAGCTTATCACTGCGGGCTTTATCAAGGAGGTACAATACCCTGGTTGACTCACCAATATTGTCCCAGTCAAAAAGAAGAATGGACAAGTGCGTGTGTGTAGATTTTCGTGATCTAAATCGTGCCTATCCTAAAGACGATTTCCCTCTTTCTATCACAAAAATCGTATTGATTCGACTATAGGCCATAGTGTTTTATCCTTTATAGATGGGTCATCAGGTTATAATCAAATAAACATGGATGTGGCCATACCATCGATATGGCATTCAGAACACCAAAAGGTAATTTCTACTACACGGTGATGCCATTTGGCCTAAAGAATGTCGGTGCTACCTACCAACGTGCCATGGTGTACGTTTTTTATGATCTTATACATCGCTCGGTGGAATGTTATGTTGATGATCTGGTTGTGAAGACCAAAGACCGCAACATCACTAGGAAGATCTCCGAGTGGTCTTTGAATGCTTGCACCATCACCAGCTTAAGATGAATCCAATTAAGTGCACCTTTGCGGTTCAATCCGGTTGTTTCCACAGCTTTGTGGTGCAATATCGTGGCATAGAGATCCATCCGAAGAAAATCAAGGCGATTCTTGAAATGCCACCTCCAGATAATTTAACAAAGTTGAAGTCATTGCAAGGAAAATTGACATACATACGACGTTTCATAGCCAATCTCTTAGGGCGCATCCAACCGTTCGTGAAACTCATGAAGAAAGGTGTACCATTCATATGGGATGAAGAGTGCCAAAATGGGCTCGATAGCATCAAGAGATCATGCGGGTAGCCCTTGTAAAAGGGTGCCCTCTTATCCTCTATATCGCAATGCAGCCTGCCTCATTAGGCGCTTTGCTAGCTCAACACAATGATGAAGGAAAAGAAGTGGCATGCTACTACTTAAGCCACACGCTGGTCGGCATTGAGCATCATTACTCACCCATAGGAAAACTTTGCTTGGCCCTAATATTTGCCCTAAAAAAACTAAGACATTATATGCTAACACATGAAGTCTAGATCATGGCCAGAGCGGATCCTATAAGGTACGTGTTAAGCCAGCCGATGCTTGCAGGGCGACCGAGTAAATGGGCCTTGCTCATGATGGAATATGACATTACCTACGTACCTCAGAAAGCAATAAAGGTCCAAGCATTAGCAGAGTTTCGGGTAGCACACCCTGTGCCAGATGACTCTCCACTCATCACCGATTTGCCAGACGAGGAAGTGTTCGCTACTGAGGTTAAAGCACCTCGGGACCTCTACATCGATGGGGCCTCTCAAGTAGAGAATAATTCTAATGGTACTCCAAGGCGGAGAGCTAGCGCAGATTTAGTGTTTAAAACCCCCCAAGGAGGAGTGATCCATCATTTGTTCTCACTCCTTGAAGAGAAATGCTCTAACAATGAAGCAGAGTATGAGGCACTCATCTTCAGTCTGTTATTAGCACTCTCCATAAAGATATGTTCTCTACGAGCTTATGGCAATTCACAACTCATTGTTTGACAAGTAAATGATATATATGAAGTTCACAAACCAGAGCTCATGCCATATTATAATGCGGCTCAAAGGCTTATGAATAAGTTCGATCATATCAAAGTCTTGTATGTACCGTGCAACAGATGCTTCGGCTAAGCTCGCAACAGCACTTGTCCTCCTAGAAGGCGAACCCGTGCGGATAACTGTTGAAGAGAGATGGCTTCTCTCGGCTATCCTGGAACTGTCATCTACAAGGTTGGTGTCATCTACAAATGATCTTATGGGCAAGAGGTACTATCTCCGATGTGTTGATTGTAGAGAAGCTGATCAAGTTTCATGGGAAGTACACCAAGGAATCTGTGGCGGGCCGAAAATGTATCACAACATCATGCTAGTGGGATATTGTTGGCCCAGTATCATGGCTGATTGCCTCAAGGTGGCCAAATCATGTCATAGTTGCCAGATCCATGGTGATTTGAAGCACATGCCGCCTACTCCTCTTCACCCCACTATTCTCTCTTGGCCTTTTGATTCCTGGGGAATAGATGTTATTGGGCTCATTGACCTGCCATCGTCCAGGGGGCATCATTTCATTTTAGCCGTAACTGACTATTTCTCCAAATGGGCAGAAGCTATGCCCCTACAAGAAGTAAAAAGTGACAATGTGATCAATTTCCTAGAGAGGCATGTTATATACCGCTTTGGGGTTCCGCACCGTATAACCTCCGACAATGGTAAAGCCTTTACATCCCACAAGATGCAAAGATTCATATCCATGTATAAGATTAAGTGGAATTACTCCACTGGTTATTACCCTCAAGCCAACGAAATGGCTGAAGCATTCGATAAAACTCTTGGCAAGATACTTAAAAAAATTATCAATGGGCATTGAAGGGATTGGCACGATCGTCTCTTTGAAGCTCTATGGGCATAGGGAAATTTAACTTTTTGCCATCCTTAAGAATGTCACCTATCCAAATGCCATCTTCTTCGTTGCAATTAATATTTTGCCACCCTTAAGATGTGCTTGACTAATTTATCGCCACTTTTGAGCCTACGAGGCGCCAAATCATGCCATGTCACTGCCATGTCACACGCCCCCGCCGCGCCCGCCCGCCTGCGCCTCCCCGCCGGCGCCCGCGCTCCCGCCTGCGCCTCCCCGCGCGCGCCCGCCCGCCTACGCCTCCCCGCCTGCGCCTCCCCGCCGCGGCCGCCCGCCTGCGCCTCCCCGCGAGCCGGCGGAGGCTCTAGGCGGCGGCGGTGATGGGGAAAAGGAACGCCAGCGGCCGGAGGGGAGAGGGACGGGGGTGGGGCGTGCACAAGCATGAGGGGGTCATGAGGGACTCTCCGGAAGCATCGGTAGGGCCGGAGACAGACCGAGGCTTGCCAGCGACGAGAGCCGGCGGCGGCGCGAGTGGGGGTACGGCGGCGGCGCGAGTGGGGGTACGGTGCCGGCGAGCTGCGGTGAGGGAGGAGCTCCGGCGACCGTCGGGGAAGCTCCAGGGCCGCGTGGTGGTGCTCCACGCACAAGGAATTGAGGCGCCTTGCGCCGAGTTGCGAACGGCGATGAAAATGGCGGCTTTGGCCGGCGGCGAGGAAGAATGGCCGCGCGGCGAGCCAGGGCCGCCGGGGTCCGATTGCTCAAGGGAGGAGGGAGGAGGCCTCCGGGGGCGCGCCGTGACGCGGTTGGACCGGCGGGGGCGCCACCGGAGCGGCGGGACGGTGAGGAGGCGGCGGCAGTCGGTACGGCACGGAGGTGGCGCTGGTGCCTACGCCTCCGTCCCCGCGCCCGCGCCGCACGACCGCCCGCGTCGCACCACCGCCCGCGACCGCGCCTTGTCCCCGCGCCCGCGCCGCACCGCCGCCCACGCCTCCGTCCCCGCGCCCGCGCCCGCGCCTCGTCCCCGCGCCTCCGTCCCCGCGCCGCACCGCCGCCCGCGCCCGCGTCTCGTCCCCGCGCCCGCGCCGCACGGCCGCCCGCGCGCGCGCCTTGTCCCCGCGCCATGTCACGCAGGATGCTGACATGGCAGTGACTTGGCGCCCGTGGGCTTGAAAGTGGCGATTTATTAGTCAAGCACATCTTAAGGGTGGCAAAATATTAATTGCAACGAAGAGGATGGCATTTGGATAGGTGACATTCTTAAGGGTGGCAAAAGGTTAAATTTCCCATGGGCATACTGCGTCACTATCCGTACCCCAATGCAATGACCTCATACGCTCTTGTTTATGGGAGTGAAGTTGTCTTACCACTCGAAGTTCAAATACCCTCATTACGAGCGGCTATGTGTGATGAACTCACTTAAGATAAGCAGATCCAACTGCGATTCCAGGAGCTCGACACTCTGGAAGAGGAGCAACTTCATGTTGTTCAGAACATGGAGATGTATCACCAAAATATGGTGAGAGCCTATGACAAGCTGGTTAGGCCACATGTTTTCAGGAAAGGCGAATCAGTGCTTGTACTGCAACGCCCCATTGTGGTCATTCATAAGACAAAGGGGAAATTTGAGCCAAAATGGGAAGGGCCATATGTTGTCAAGAGAGTTTATGAGTGTGGCGCCTGTTAGTTGATTGATCATTAGGGAGTGAGGCTGATGCCTCCAGTCAATGGGAGGTTCTTAAAGAAATACTTTATTTAAAAGTGTTAGCCTTTCTCTTCTTTCTAAAAAATATACATAAAAAGGGAAAGGGGCTGGTGACTTCAATACCCTTCCCCTGACCTTGTGTTTTCTCTGCTTGAACAATAATGTCCCATGACAAACGGTTTTCCCCACAAGTCATCAAGCTGATGATCAAAAATTTGACTGCCCCAAGACTTGGGATGAAACGTGCTTTACACCCATCGCACGGTTTACATGCCAAGTAGTTGCTACTGGGGGCAGTGAAAAGCCAGCTCGAGTCATTCTCAGGTAGTGAGGTTAACATGTCCCTCGTTTTCCCAACACGCCTCAAGACCTATGGAGACATCAAGCCTCAGGGAAGACTATAGGAGAAGAGTATGAAAGGGCTACTTAGCCAACACAAGTTTGGTTTAGTGTGCATCCGCTTGCCACCCTGTGAGGCGTATCAACAAGTGACAAAAAAAAAACAAGCATGTGAGGATCATTGTAACATCCCAGCTATTTATATCAAAATTTTTAGTAAAAACAAATAATAGATTAATTTAATTTAAAATAAAATCAAGTGTTCTCTAGTTGTCTGAATTTCCCCTTCATTTCCGACAACAACAAGTTGGCTTTAAATTTTTCTCCCTGGATTTCTATATTCAAATCACTGCACCCTTAATAGGATTCCATCCTTCTCCCGGGAGTTTAAAAAGCATAATCCATTAAAGCCTATGCTTGGTTTCTATCAAAGTCTAGGTTGGCAAAACAGAGCTGAAAATGGTTTAAATGGGCTTGAAATGATCGAAATGGATATAAACATGTTATTGGATTTTTGGATGAATAGGTACGGGTCTAGTACTATTCACTACGGGTCAGGTAAGGAATAGTAATGGGTTTCAACAGTAGTGGATCAGGTTTTGGGAGGCATCAGGTTAGGTTGTGTATAGTGGGCTATAGGGACGGGCCACCCCACTTTGAATTTTGACCACTGGGCCAACTCGGCCTAGCCTGAGGCATATAGTGCTTCGGATCTTTTTGTGCCAAATGGCTTGGCCCAAGTGCGCATAGTGTGTTGTCTTCATTCCTAGGCACTACTGTTCACTAAGTAGAGGAGCTACAGCAGAGGCGGTGATTGAACATTAGCGAAGCTCGCTGACGGCAACCGAGGGAATGGATGGGTTCCTCTACTTCTTAGGATTCCATTTTAAGGCTTTGCATGGCTCGAGGGGTCGACGATCATGGCCGACTGCGAGAGGAGCTCTTTCAGGTTCTACCATGGCACTGGAGTTCTTCGGTGGCTTTCTGGCGAGGTCATGGTGGTTTTAAGCATCTACGATGCACGGTGATGAACACAGGGAATGTTAGTTAGGCTTGGGAAGCTTCGGTTGGGCTGTCCACGTGCGCCCGATTTGCATGACAACAATGAACGATGCCGGTGAGGCTGAGGCCAGGGGAAGGCTTGGCGAGCTCGAATATGAGTTCGTGCTGGCCTAGGGTGTCTATGGTCACAAGGAATTGGATTGTCATCAGCTAAGGTGAGCAATCAGCCAATTGGCCTCACTACCGCAGGGGAGACCGACATCGGTGATGTGTTGAAGTGGTAGTTAAGAGCGTGCTACGGTGATGCAATTGGGAGTAACGTGAGCTAATCTGGGGCGGTCGGTAGGGCTTTAAATATGAAGAATGGCTGTAGGTGCAATAGGACTTGCTCGGCAACATTAGCGTGTGGCTGTAGTGGTGGCACATGCGCATGGTCGGTGAGAAGAGTTGGTGGCGAGCTTGCGTGGTGGGTACTACGGCTCCTGACATGGTTGCAAGTGCTAACGGAGGCGGTACAGTGCGACGTGCTCATCGGCCGAGCAGGGCTCCGAGTTGTGGCAGAGTCCGGTGGATAGCGTGGCGCATGAAGCGAGGAAAGGCTGAGGCGATGGCGTAGTCAAGGTATGGTCTGCACTGGTGAAGTCAGGGAGATAGGTGTGAACACCGAGGGGGGAAGTTTTGGCTGGGAACGGTCGTGCGAGTGAGCTGCCAGGTGGCACAGGGTGATGGCGGAAAAGAAGGAAGGTGCCAACCAATGGAGGAAACGAGATGGCCAAGAAAGGAAAGCGGCTTTCCAAGGGAACTTGCCGAAATGGTTAAGTCTAGGAATTCAAAGCAAAATCAAACAAAAATTCAAACTTTTGAATTTTAAGGTTGTTTCATGTACCTACATGTAAATACCAGCAGGAGCAGAAAGCGAACAGAAAAATATAATGGAGAAAACATATGCTTCTTATATCAAAGCTCAGCAATCATATGCTATTTTTTTCATGCATGTTTCTCTGCAAGAGCATAGCACACATTTATGTTGCTACTGCCAGTTTATCCAACACAATAAAATAAAATAAACCAGAGCATACAAGGGATAAATATTTTACAGCAAACTTCATATATAATACATTCATGCAACTGCACATGTGCACACAATACAACGACATTGTGTCTTGAAGGGAAATACATTATGGCAAACGATAGTGGTAGAAAAAGCACAATCTTGTCCTCTTAACACAACAACTTCATTCACATAGGGCCTGTTTGGTTGCCTGCATGCGGTGGCTCGCACCAGCGCATGCAGGGAGATGGTGTTTGGTTGGCTGCGGAGAGAAGAGAGCCTGCACGCAGCGGCGGATCCAGCGGTGGGGCAGGGGGGCTCGAGCCCCCCTACCGCTACCGGACCCTTGGAGCCCCCCCTAAATTTTTAGCCATGGATGTATAATGTAGAAGGGGCTGAGGTCGAGCTGAAGGTACTTCAGCCCCTCCAAAATTTTTTCCTGGATCCGCCACTGCCTGCACGAGCGGATGCAAAAAACAACTGGAGCCAGGTTGAGGAGGAACGCGGCTGAGGAGCTTCCCTCCTCAGCCTGGCCACACTCATGCAGCCTGCATCAGCTCATGCAGGCAGCCAAACAGGCCCATAGTACTCACACATGCCATGCATGGAAGATAGTAGGCTAGCACCCCAGGATCTTTTCTAAGGAAATAAGTGCTCCCTAACAGGTGTTTTAGAATATTCTCCTCAAATATCACCACGGCAAATAGATTGTTATATCATCTCGTATGATTCAGGGCTTCAGGCCTACGCTCGTATTGTATTTAGGGCTTGTTCTTTACCTCACAAGCTAGCGGCTTTTGGCTTTTGCTACAGTACTTAACTTTCAAACGGGGTATTTTCTCAAGACGGGGTCTACAAGTTAAACGATCTATACGTTAAAAGCCCAACATCTATACCAGCCAAAATCGCAAGTGAGTATCTGTCTCTCCATAATCTGTACCGTAAACAGCTAAAATTTAAAAATTTCAACCAAAAGTCATAAGCCGCAGTCGAAAAAAACAGGCGCTTACTTGTGCTCAACGGAGGAGGCCAACACAGTTACGGATACCCCAGGAGGCTCTCCGAAAGATGGATGGATGGATAGATGTACCCATGAACTCTTCCGCTCGGCAATGTGGTGCTGTTAATTACTTTTTCGGTGCTGTCAAAAAGAACTCTGAATCCGTTAAAAAGAACTCTGGAAAAAAAAATTAACTACTCGATTAACAAACAAATTCCGTCTCTTTCACCTGAGCTGAGCCGCTGAGGTGACCCGATCAATGGCTCACCGAGGAGAGGAAGTGGAGAGGACGCCGTTCCCGTGGGCCGGAGTGGGGTGGTGCTGCCTAGGCGCCGGCGCCTTCTATCTTCTCGGCCGAAGCGGCGCGCGGTGCGTCTCCCCTTTGCTTTGTGCGATTATTTCTTTGATCTCTGCCAATTGTGCTTTAATCGAGCTATATTGGCTAACAGTTTGACGCTCCCTGGGTGCAGGGATGCGAATTTTCTGCGATCGGTGCTCAGGGTTGCCAGCATCGCCGATTTGGGTGAGCAAGGGATCGATTGTGAATGTTGATTGCTAATTTCTTGCCAACCTAAGCGCGTTCGTGTGTAAGCGCTGGGTCAATTTCCTGTTCATGTGCTACCTAGGAGCTTTGGAATTAGATAGGTTTGTACCGCAGGGTTTAGGGTTTAAGTTCCGCGAGAGAATTGTGCTCTGAGTTGTTGCCATCTTGCCATGGTATCATGTAAGCTGGATGTTTTGGGGGAACAAATTGGGGGCAGAATGTTTTTTTTCCGCAGTGTGCTCGGTAATGTGGTGCAATGATTCTGCTGTGGGTGCAAGCTAGAGGCTTTAATTCTTGATTGTATCTTGAGTACTCTATTATCTATACACAAAGGTTAGATTGTTGCATTGCTGCCTGCCCATCCATGCTCACTATTTCATTCATCTGCCAGTAAAACTATGCTTTTTTTTTGGCATTGAACATGTGGTAATTTACTTCTGTCGTCAGCTCCTAAATGTTGTAATTTGACTCTTGCTGTATGTATGTGTGCAATATAATAGGAGACTTGTAGTGTGTTTGTGAAGTTGTAAGATGAAATTAGTACCCCAACATTCAGCTTTCGCTTGTCGCATGCGTTGCATCTATACCATTTAACGTGTGTAATTTGCATAAAGTTATGCCAAGCTGAGTTTCGAAGTTTGACAGTATTATTCAACTCTATTGAGCTATTATTATTTCTATTTTCTGAAATGAGTGAGTGACCTTCAACAGCTGATATACTGGACACAGCAAGAATAGTTATGCCACTTGTAGTGACACTCTCTGGACGAGTTGGGTCAGATACACCAATTACCTGCAAGCTTAGAGGCCTACGAGCTGTGATAGTGAAAGAAGAGGTAACTAGTGATTTCACAGATACCTATATGTTTGTCACCGAAGTTTGGTGTTGTTTGATTCACGTGCTTTCTGATTTCTATTTCTGTTTGCTATTTGTAGGCAAAACAGTTTTACTTGGTGAAGAAGAAGCAACCGAATGGTACTGAAAAGTTGGATGAAGATTATGCATTGTTGCTTTCTGTGAGAAAAGAGGTTCCCTGGTACCTGGTAATTAAGAATTTCAATTTTTTTCATAGCTTATGCTGTTGATGCAAATATTTCCATTTTCCTTGCTTTGGACTACTCTTATATGCCCCTCTATGCATACTTGAGGAATAACCTATTACTCCCTCCGTTGTTTTTTAGATGTCGTTTTAGAATACGTGCAACGAACCTTCAAAACTTTGACCTCTAATATACACAAAAAGTATTTGGATTTATCATGAGACAATTATATTATTAGATTTGTCATAAAAAAATGCTTTCATATCATTACATTTTTAACAATTTTTGGTAACATATGATTAGAAAAAGTAATGGTCAAAGGTGTGTACTGATGACCGTATTGATGCCCAAAACAACAAGTAAAAAAGAACAGAGGTAGTATGTGAGTGAATGATGTCGCTGTTGCTTTAACTTCTTCAGAAGTCATTGACTCTGGATCTCTTCCCTACATTTATGTCTGGTGTCAGTCATGATTTTTGTTTGAAAACATTGAGGAAAAACTTATACATTAAATAAGATGAAATCTGCTGGTGGGTTGGGGTGGGCATTCACTATTGGAAACTCTTTGGGCGTATTAATGGCATATTATCTTAATCTCTTCCTGTATTAGGAAGATAATACTGGACGTGCCAATATAATTGGGGCTCATGGTGCAACTGGCTTGGTTTTGAAATTTATCAGTAAGGAGTTTGTGGGGCCAAGACTAACACATGTGTGTGGAAAAAATGACTGTCCAAATGGATTAGAGGTTTGTCAACTGAACTGTCAATTGTTCTGCTGCCAACCGCTGCCAATAGGAATTGTTCATAATTAAGCGCTAATATTTCTAGATGCTCAATTTAAGGCGAACTGAAGAGGTTCTTCCAACTGGGACTTCGTTGACCGTTGTTGGTGAGGTAGTATTCATCGCACCAGTTGGATCGAATTGTGTTGGTAGCATGTGTTATTTGTTGTCCCCTATGTTTTTTTAATCCAGTTTCATGTCATACGAGCAGGCTATTAAAGATGCTGCTGGAACGATTCAAATTCAACGACCACAAAGAGGGCCATTTTATGTGTCACCAGAAAGCATCGATAAAATTATTGCAGGTCTTGAGGGTTCAGCTTGGTATTGAGACGCTCTAGAAATTTCTTTCCTTTGCATACATTGCTAGAACTTTGTTACAGGTATCTCCTGCTAATAACTTGCTAACTAACAGGTGTTGCCACTTTGTTTCCATGGGGTTTGCCATATTTGGTTTTTGTCTTTTTGCAAATCACACATTGAATCTTTTTCTAGCAAGGAATCGATGGCGTGAATGGCAGAAGAGGTAGATATCAGCACTGATGCTACTTTTAATTAAAAATGGAATAGTGAGAGGTCTTGAGGGAAAACAATTTCATCCATTTCATATTTAATTGCTTTCTATTTACTAACCATTGGCAGAACTTGTTGCAAGCCGTATTTTTGCCACATTAGTTTGATAGGCCTTAGTACTATTATATATTTGTATGTTCTGTGTACTTTTTAAATGCAAAAGCTTCTCCTGCAGCTGACATATTATTTGTGGTGTTCTTGTATTATTCAAATGATTATATCTTATTTGTGTGATGAGTTGTTGCTTGGCAAGCAACTATATGTACAAATGAGAAGCTGCTAAATTTTACCCATAGCACTCTCTTTAGTTTGGACCAAATAACTGAAATGCAACCCATAAGCATCGAAAGCAATAGTTCCATTTACTTTGCCACCATAAACTTAGAAAATGGCTTGCAAATGCAGGGTACTGTTGAAAATACTCTGATTTTTCTACTTTGTTTCTGTTCCATTTGTAGATAGAATTAGCTTAGCTAAGCAAAGACATACAATATAAGTCCTCATTCTTGGAAAGCATTGTCTCACAATATAAGTCTATTGCAGAGATCAAAAGTATAGTTATTATAATATTTTTACCATGTACCCCTACTTTAATACTGAAAAAATGAATGAGTAGTTGCAGTATGCCATTTAATAAGGATACATATGGTCCAATGGTATTATTTTTTCTTAAATTTAATGTCTCCTTGATCTATGCGCATGGTGGGCTTTGGACTTATATTGCGGGAAGGAGAAAATACATAAGAAGTAGGAACGTTTGGATATAATCTCATTCCACGTGGCATCTCTGACAATTTAAGGACCTAGTAGCTCAATTGTACTGCTTTCATCGTTGACTGCATTGCTTAGAGCAGGTACAATAAGGCTTAGTCAGCAGGCTAAAGTAAATATAATATCAACAAAATCTTACGTGGCAGAGAGAGAAAGGAAGAGAGAGAAGGAAGCTGACTACTAAATTACAGCTAGCTATAGCACGTAAAAATATGCATTTCACTCTCTTACACGTGGGGTCAAATAGTTATTGTAATAGCTACCTTATTGTATGAACTATTTTTTTGAAAGCTATAGATGAAATGGACAAATGTTATAGCCACTAGTTGGCTATACTATTGTACTTGCTCTTATGCTTTAGTTCACTTTCCTAGGATGCCCCTTTTTAATTAAGCTTGCATTTATTTCACCTTGGCTATAATTGTTGTAATATGTAATGAATCTTTTAGTTCTGATTGCCTGAGCATTGAGTTATTATATTATTTTATTGATACAGAGAAGCTGAACGTGAGGTTTTCAAGGATAGAGCTAGAAACTTGCGATCACGAAGGCCATGTAAGTTAGCTTACTGTAATTTTACTTCCCACGAAGAGTGGTATTAGTAGTTTCAAATTTCATGACATTGAAATGACTATAACCAGATATTCCAATTGCAAGTACCCATGAAAGTACTAAGAGGGCTAATTTCTGGTGAAAAGCTGTGGTAGAGATCTCCTAGTACGATAAATGTGAACTTACTATACAGCACGGCCATTTTATAAACATATAAAGCACTGCACTTGATGTATTGTATAAAGTTAATTAGTTTTATTAATGGTATTATATAAACTTCCTTTTGGTGTGCTATTGCTATGTGGCAACTTGTCTGGAAAAAATTAACCCAAAATGTATCAACACCTCTTGATACGTCACCACACAGCTTGGTCAGAACTTCAGAAACATTGAATATTTGAGACAGCTCTGGTGAACGTTTAGAAAGTGTCAGCAAGTTGGAAAGGAACGTGCCACTTACTAGATATTTCCATGCTGCTAGTTGGCAGTACAGGTTGCCGGATGTATCACCATCTTTTTTATTCTGTGTAGGGACAAATGGGAGAGCTGATGAAGTTGACAACAGTAATATATGTGTGATCTGCCTTGAACAGGAGTACAATGCTATTTTTGTGCCGTAAGTATCTTAATTAGTATAGACATATGTCCGATCCTTGTTGAGTATAAAACTGCTATTTCTATGTTTTTTAGTACTGTCAAGGATGCGTTCTCACCTTTGTTAGTGTTTTGTGATGGAAAGTTGACCTCTTTTAACAACTTAGTTTGATAGATCAGTTACCACTTACCAATGGAATATTACTAAATTCAAATTTGATTTCACTTGATTGTTACTTGGAATTAATAAGCAGAGGTACTTGGAAATTGCCTGGTTGCCCTATGGGCACGCTATTTTATGCCTTAATATATTGACATCATGTGTGGTGCAAATTGGCCATTCAATTGATGGGCAAGCAAGCCACTAAGAGCAGCCATGTGTTATTGATGTAGTAATTTTATGTTCTGGTCTACAGACATAAGAGGTCAAAATATTCATTTACCTGGTCAGATTAGAGTGTTAGGCAAAATGTATTTCCTAATTTAGCATGCTTTCACGATGGCTCTGACTTGAGCTTTAATAGGCAAAATGCTGTTTGCGGTAGGCCCAACTAGGTCCTATCTTCCAGATGTAAAGCCGTAAAGGAAAGACAAGATTGTCCTTTTGAAAGTTATCCAATAAGTAACCCTTTGACATAATTTCGACCCTTTATTTGCTTTAAGATTCGTAAAGTTCTGTTTAAGAGGAGTATTGAAGCAAATCCCAATCGAATTTTTCTACAGGTGTGGCCACATGTGCTGCTGTACAGCATGCTCCTTGTCCTTAACTGAGTGCCCGCTTTGCTGGAGAAGAATAGATCGAGCTGCCAGGACCTTCCTCCCTTGATCCTGATTATGGGGGAAAGCCACCATGCTGAACAGTTTGTTACAGAACCAGCCAATATAAGTTTTGTGATTGCCTGACACACTCGCTAGGTGCCGTGGCAATTCTCTGTTGCTGCCTGAAATGTACAAATGTCTACTGCATGCCCGCGAATTGTTTTTTAAAAAATAATCATTTTTTATTCGAAATTACAAAATTATACCTGCTATTTTTTTTTACGGTTTTGACCATATGTTGCCGCACGGGTGGGCGACTTGAGCTATTCGCCTAACCATTGGGTGATTTAAATAATAATGTAATTATTGTATTAATCCGATAGAAATAATTGCGGAGGAGTAAATGACAATTTTGTAGGTAATACATTTAAGAAATCTTGGTTGTAGTTTTTTTTAAATAAAAGGACTGACAATGTCGGTTGATTTATTTGTGATTTTCGTAGATTGTGAATGGAATGAAATCTGTTAGTCTCGCAATAATATTTTGCAATCGTCGTACGTTATTGTAGTGCGATAAATTTCTGAAGAATTTTGTGAAAACAATTGAGATAACAACGATTCACAAGTAGAAAGGTAAGTTATATTACGATGCAATGGAGAATTCATACACAGAGGAAGACAAAACAAAATACGTATGCAACAAAAAAAAGTACAACCAAATAAAGTACACATAGCAGAAGGAAGACTTGCTACTCGTCACTAGCTACAATACCCACAACACCTCCATCATTGTTAGGTCCCACCCCCAGCTGGTGGTCGCTCGTACGACCCTGTTTGGGCTTCCTCAACGCGGGGTGTCGGGATTTGGGCCCTGACAAAGTGAAACGGTTATGTGGCCTGCTGACCCGTGCTCTCAACACCTCGGGGGTCGACTGCACCTGTGGTTGCGTGGGAACTGAAGCACTACTGAGCTGCGACCAAGAAAAGACCTCCGCCTAGTCCTCCGTAAGGAAGTCACTCACGTCCCCTAAGAGATCCTCGTGGGGGATAGGTGAAGTCCTGACCGTTGCGTCGCTCCTGTAGGACAGGTATTGTTTGTTGCTGCTATATATCAAAATGAAAAAACCTTAAGAGATGAAACATACCTTTTAAGTGGGTCCTGGCCTGTTGCCAACTGTTGTACCTCCCCTAGCCGAACAACATGTGCTGCCTTGCTGATGCCAGGTAGGGTTTACGGACAACGACGGCGCCAGTGTGTACGAGCGTGCCCACCCTAACCCTCTAGCCTGACTCGGCGGTAGCGGTGTTGGTGCCAGGGGGTAGTCGCCGCACGAGGCCCGTGCATACGGCCCTCCGGAGCCTCCTACTTGAGCTACAGGATATGGTGGCCTCGATGTATGCATCAATGTGGCCACCTCCGGGAGTGTCCTACGCGACGAGAGGTTGAGGGCACGCTTCACCCTTTCGTAGGCCGTTGGACAATGCCCAAAAACTCGTCACGCGTCACCTCCAAATTGTGGGTGACACGGTCTACGATCAACCCAGTGTCCATCACAATCTCAACGGTGATGTCTGTCTGCAAGAAGTACATGAAAGCATCAAAATAGTAATTTTGGTAACCGTACTTAGAAACTTTGAAACATAAGAGTACCTACCGCGAGGGTGAAGTCCCACGCTAGGTGCATGGAGCACGCGTCGGTCGGTGCTAGTTCGTGAGTGGGGGGAGGGTCAATAACACGCACCAACTTAGGGCATGTTTGTGGAGCATACCAGCGTAGGTACTCGTAGTACGTGCTGGGGTTATACGCGGTGGCCTCCTGCACAAAGTCCTGGAGTGCTTCCGCCCACTTCTTCACCCACGGTGCCATCTTCGTGACCCAGCCCGTCCCGCTACCACCTCTCCTATTATGCCTGCGAAACGTACAACTGCAATTAGAAGGCATTGTAACAAAACTGCAAAAAAAATTTAGGGACATGTGTTGTGTGTAACTCACGTGTGGACCAAGTCAGACACCCGACGCCTGACGGGGATAGGAATAGCCTAGCGGAGGTCGAACTGGCGCATCACCCTATGTACTGCATAGTCTTCGATGAACATGCCGAAGATGAGCTACTTCGCGTGAGACAGTATGTCCGGGCGCACAAGCACAACGACGAGAGCCCGAGGGGCATGGTCCGCCATCTTCTGAGCAGAGTACGGCTCACAGCGCACATCATCAGCGATGAGGCGGTCAAGGTGCTTGACGAAGTTGGCATATACATGGGTGACCTACAGGTGTGCAAACTGTGCCTGCGAGTCAGAACAGTGGTTATAGAGGATAACCTGTAATGTACGTATAATAAAGAGTCAGAAGAGCACGTAGCAGTCTACAACACCAAAGGGACCCTATAATAGACGAGTCCTCGGCGCCCCCATGGTACATATCCACGCAGTATGGACTACTGTCGAGTAGCATCGATCGTCCAATGGGGACACGCTTGAAAGACCACAGTTGCAACAGGAGGGGACAGCCTGTGAGGACAGCGGTCATACTCGTCCTGAGGCAATCGTTGCACATGCCATATTAGGTCACGACAAGTATGACTGATTCCCAGCTGATGTGCACCTCGTCCCCGTCGGCAATGGCCCTCGCATACCGCATGAGGCAAGTATCGACAGAGTTACCGTGGCTACTGGTAAACAGTACCCAATCAAACAACCATAGCAAGTACGTCTCTAGGTGCTGCGACACCAGGTACTCGTTGGTGTCTAGATCCATCCGATTGACCTGTGCACAAACAAAAATTTCGTCTCTAAATTTTTTAAATAATCAGCTATGATATCATGCGATTTTTTTGCAGTTTTGACCGGATGTCGCCGCACGGTTGGGTGACTTGGACATGTGTCGCCCGTGCGGCTATATGCGGTCAAAACTATAAAAAAAATTCATAGGTATAATTTTATAATACCGAATGAAAAATGATTATTTTAAAAAATTCACAAATCTGCCCTGGCCTGATGTAGATGCTGTAAAAGAAAATCTTTCGCTTCTCAAAGTTTGCAAATGGGTTTGAATTTGATGCCATTTTTCACTGGTTCACATATGCTCTCTCTAGTTTGTGCGCATTGCATCTAAGAAAAGAATAGCTATTGTGTAATGTGTTCCATCTGGATCGCTTCATCTATCTGGATCGCTTCATCTGTATGTCAACTGTTGCCTGTTAGGGTGTGAGCTCTTTCTCCGCGTTTGTGCATTTGATGGTCATGTTCTTTTTCAGCTTTTGATTTCTGTTTTTGATTTCTCTATAGTAATTAGATTTTAAATAGGGTATCCTTTCAAAATAGGATCTACTAATTAATTATAGTATATACTGTACCGACTCCATTTATATCGGCAAAAACCACACGTGACTTTCTGTTACTCTGTAATCTCTCGCACGAACATCCCAAAAGCCATAAGCCGCAGCCAAAAGACATAAACCTCAGCTAAAAAGAACAGGCCCGATATTATTTGTAGAGGAAGCAGATGGAGATGGACAAGATGTAGGGGTTGGGTTGGATTTGGGTGAATATTGTTTTATACTGTATCTTAATGTATATTTTTTCTCTGGATTCAAAGTCAGATACGGTAAGATCCGATACAAATATGAATTTGGAGTTTTAGATACGGCACCATTAGAATAGACACATGATGATTTCGGATCGAAAACGGATAGTGTTGTAGGGGTGGCCCCCACCTAAGCCCAGTAGGCCTGTTAGAAGGATGTAGGGTCCGAAATAGGACATATGTAATGACATGAGTGCCCCCGAGGGGAATACCCATGTGTAAGGGTATAACTGTACAAGCACTCACCATTTGGATATATATGTGTGGCATAGGCCACGGGGGGGACCCCGAAGCCATTCATTTTACTCAACTATCCACTACTACACTCTCTCTCTGTTTTGGTCTGTAACCACAATAGTTGGCGCCGTCCGTGGGGAGGACAAGAACAAGCCTCCAGATCTGAAGGAGGATGGCACCAAGGAAAGCTCCACCGCCGGCGGCGAAGAAGAAGGCGGAAGCGGCGAGGTCTCGCGTCAGCACGGGGGCTTCGGCTTTAGCAGCCGCAGGTACGAGCGGTGGTGCAGGTGCGACCACCAACCCCGCCACCGACGCAACGCCCGACCCCGCCACCGACGCGACGACCAACCCCGCCACAGACGCAACTCCCGACCCCACCAACATTGCCCCGATGACCAACCCCGGCGATGGTAACGCAGGCGCATCCGTTTTTCCACCCAGCGCAGAAGCGGTGAACGACCCCAGCGGCGACGCGAATCTCGTCACCGGCTCCAGGGTCCTCCGCGATAACGCGGCGGGCTGCCCGGGCACGCAGGCCGTGGTCATCGCCATACCAGTAGCGCCGCCAAGCGCACCGATGGCCCCAGCCACACCCGCGGTAAAGGCCGCCTTGCTGGCGGCCCTTAGCGCGTTTTAGCGGGAGCTAACAGTCCTTCGCGGAGCGGTGCGGGACATGCAAGAGGCTCGGAGCCAACACCCCCCCGGCGGCGGCATTCGAACCCCATACGTCTAGTCGCGTCCCATCGCGGCGAATGGATCTGGAGTCCCCTTAGCGAGTTTCAGCGGGAGCTAATAGTCCTCCGCGGAGCGGTGCGGGACATGCAAGAGGCTCGGAGCCAACACCCCCCCGGCGGCGGCATCCGAACCCCATACGTCTAGTCGCGTCCCATCGCGGCGAATAGATCCGGAGTCCCCGCTTGCCGCGAGCCTACAGCAGGCGGCTTGGCCCGAAGGCTTCAAGTTCCCGAGCGTCATCGAGGCCTACAAGGGCGACTCCGACCCACGAGGCTTCGTGCGCGTGTACGAGACTGCCATCGAAGCCGCTGGCGGAGACGACACCACGAAGGCAAGAGGACTCCCTCTCGCGTTACAAGGCGTGGGCTGTCCTAGTTCTTCTCCATTGAACCACAGTCCATCCACGCGTGGGAGCAGATCCGCGACCAGCTTTACAACAACTTCCAGGGAAACTACGTCGAGCGTGTCGATGCGGACCAGCTCTTCGCAGTCAAGCAAAAACCTGACGAAAGGCTCCGGGATTACTTCAGGCGCTTCGCGAAAGTGCGCTGCCAGGTCAAGGACGTCAACGAAACAACCGTCATCAACGCAGCAACACAAGGTCTCCGCCCGGGACCACTCGCTGAATATAACGCGCGGAAGCCACTCAAGTCGGAGGCAGAACTCTTCGATAAAGTGAAAGCGTACGTCCGAGCCGAAGAGGACGTACGGAGGCGCAGCGGCAACGGCTCCGACGCCGGGCAAGCGAAGGGCTTGTCACAAAGAAGCAGCGCAAGAGACAACCCAAGAACGGAACACAAGCGAGTGTCCGCGGGCGACACTCGTGAGCCTGTCGACGATGGGGTGCACCAAACCTCACCAGGCGGCAGGCGTAAGCCCCGGCGTAATCGGCGGAGAACCCAAAAGGCCCGCCATATCCTGGCTGCGCAGGGCATTCCCCCGGAGGCCGCGTCAACCTCGCACGTTGCAGGGGGACGCGAAGGAGGCGGCGACGCGAAGCCGTGCACGGAGCAGGAAATCCTGGAATACGGCAGATGGTGCGAGGTACACGGCTACGGGGGCCATTTCACGCGGACATGCACCGAAGTTGCGGCATTACGACAGGCGGTGGCCCATGTACGGGCCTCGAAGATATTGACCCCCGTAACAGCCCGCGTGCAGCATAGACAAGGCGGTCCCTCCCGTGCTGGGTCCCCCGGAGAGACCCAATGCCATGGCATTAATGTCATCAATGGAGGCTCATCGTCGAGCACTTCCCCAGCACAACTACCTCGGCGGGCGTCCCATGGCAGCATCACCTTCACGTCAGTCGATGCTCAGGGCATAGAGTTCCCCCACCAAGATCCCTTGGTCATCCAGGCCGACATCGCAGGTTGCGACGTCAGGCGCATCCTCATTGATGGAGGGAACTCCGCCAACATTTTGTTCGCGGAGGCCCTTGATCGTATGGGAATACCTCGGAGTCTATTAAAAGCTTCGGAAGCCCCCCTTCAGGGCCTCGGAGGGCAGCCTCTGAAGGCTCTAGGTCAGGTTCGCCTCCAAGTCTCCCTGTGCCAGGCCGACAACGCCAGGACCGAAGATGTCGTGTTCGACGTCGTGGACGTCTCATATCCGTACAACGCCATACTGGGCCGGCCTGCCATCAACTCCTTCGAAGCCGTCCCACACCACGCATTCCTATGCATGAATCTCCCAGGACGGCGAGGCGTTATCACCATCTTCGGCGATCAGGATATGGCTCGGAGCATCGAAACCGAAGCTGGACGCCTGCACCGCAAGATGCACGCCCTCACCGACAAATACCAGGTGGACACGCCATCCGCTCCGGGATGGACACCTAAGCCCCACCCGGAGGGCGGGGTGAAGAGGGTGCCGCTCCAAGCGGAGGGGCAGTTCGTATCCATAGGCGAGGGCCTCCCTCCGGAAGTAGAGCAAGACTTGCTCCGAGTCCTCCAAGCCAACATAGACGTCTTCGCATGGTCCCCGGAAGATATCAAAAGAGTGGACCGCGCCCTCATCGAACATAACCTCGCAATCCGCCCTGACGCCAAGCCTGTCAAGCAGAAACTCCGCCGTATGTCCATGGATCGGCAACAAGCGGCCAAGGTGGAGGTGGTGAAGCTCCTTTGAGCAGGGGTTATCCGCGAGGTTCAACATCCGGACTGGCTCACCAATCTGGTGTTGGTCAAAAAGGCCAGCGGCGCCTGGCGCATGTGCATCGACTTCACCGCCCTCAACAAGGCATGCCCGAAGGACGATTACCCTCTACTGCGCATAGATCAACTGGTCGATGCTACCGCCGGATGCGAGCTCATGAGCTTCTTGGACGCCTACTCCGGCTACCATCAGGTCTACATGGCCAAGGAGGACGAGGATAAAACCAGCTTCATTACGCCGGTTGGGACCTTTTGCTTCGTAAGGATGCCCTTCGGCTTGAAGAACGCGGGCGCAACCTTCACCCGCCTCGTCGCGCTGGCTCTGGCCGCCCAGCTAGGGAGGAACGTGGAGGCCTATGTGGACGACGTGGTAGTAAAAACCAGACAGCTCGCCTCCCACGGCCGGGATCTTCAGGAGACTTTTGACAACCTCCGGAAGGCGGGCATTAAGCTCAATCTGGACAAATGTGTCTTCGGCGTACAGGCGGGCAAGCTCTTGGGCTTCCTCGTATCCGGGCGAGGCATTCAAGCGAACCCCGACAAGGTTGACGCTATCCTGGGCATGGAACCTCCCAAGATGACACGGGAGGTCCAGAGGCTGGCAGGCCGCATGGCGGCCTTGAGCCGTTTCCTCTCTAGAGCGGCGGAGCGGGGCTTACCATTTTTCAAGACTCTCCGCGGTTGCGACGGGTTTCATTGGGACGACGACTGCGCAAAGGCCTTCGACGACCTAAAGAAACACCTCGCAACCCTTCCCACTCTGGTGGCCCCAGCACCAGAGGCTCCTCTCCTACTCTACCTCGCCGCCTCGGCAACGGCGGTCAGCGCCGTGCTCGTCCTTGAAGAGGGCACGCTCCAGCGGCCAGTGTACTTCGTCTCCGAAGCCCTCCAGGGCGCCAAGACGCGATATACCGAGCTCGAGAAGCTTGCTTACGCGCTGGTCATGGCCTCAAGAAAACTCCGGCATTACTTCCTGGCGCATCCGATAACGGTGCCATCATCGTTCCCTCTGGCAGAGATGTTGCACAACAAGGAGTCCACGGGGCGAATTGGTAAATGGGCGGCAGAGCTGGCCCCGTTCTCCCTAACATACGCCTCTCGAACGGCGATCAAGTCTCAAGTTCTGGTGGACTTCCTCGCGGAATGGACCCCTCCAGCTCAGCCCGCCCTCCAGGTCGAAGACCCGGTGTGGACGCTTAACACCGACGGAGCGTACGGTGTTGTGGGCGCAGGGGCGGGCGCCGTTATCACCACCCCAGAGGGGCAGCGCCTGTTGTACTCGGCGCACCTAGACTTTCCACTACGAACAACACGGCCGAATACGAGGCATTACTCTTCGGCCTCGGGAAGCTCAAAGCGATGGGAGCAAGGCGAGTCCTCATCCGCACTGATTCCCGGTTAGTGGCGGGCCATGTGGACAAGTCATACCAAGGCAAGGACCCGGAGCTAGCCAAGTACCTAGCAGCCGTACGAGTGAAGGAACGACACTTTTTGGGTGTCACGGTGAAGGCCATCCCTCGAGCGGACAACGAACAAGCTGACGTCCTGACCAAGGCTGCAGTCAGCGGCTCCCAATTCCCGAAGAGGCATTTTACGAAACCCTGTCAGCGGCGGCCATAGCACAGGATAATCGGGATGCGACCCTCGTCCACCAGATCACCTAGCAGGGTGACTGGCGGGAGCCCTTCTTGCTTTTCTGCAGGGCATCGTGGAACCGGATGACCCCTCTGAGCTCCGGCTTTTGCAACACCGCGCTAGGTCCTTCCAGGTGCTCGACGGGGCGCTTTACAAGAAGGGGGTCTGCGCACCGCTCCTGCGGTGCCTCCTACGCGAAGAAGGAAAGCGCCTCCTCGCAGAAATTCATGCGGGTCTCTGCGGCTCGCACCTCCAACCAAGGTCTCTGGTGGGCAAGGCATTCAGATAGGGTTTTTACTGGCCAACAGCTGTCGCGGATGCCCAGGATCTCGTGCGCCGTTGTCAAGGTTGCCAATGGATGGGAAGGGCTATCCATAGGCCCCCGACAAGCCTCCATCCCATACCCCCGGTATGGCCACTGGCGAGGTGGGGGCATCGATGTCGTGGGACCGCTTCCCAGGGCCCCAGGAGACCTGCGATTCATTGCGGTTGCTCTGGAGTACTTCTCCAGGTGGCCGGAGGCGGTAGCTCTGGCCAAGATTACCTCGGCAGCTCTGCAGCGCTTCCTCTGGCAGAACATCATATGTCGATTCGGCGTGCCCAGGGAGATCACCGTCGACAACGGTCTACAGTTCGATGCAGCCCCATTCAAAGAATTCTGCGGCAACATGGGCATCACCCTCCGGTTCGCCTCGGTCGGACACCCACAGTCCAACGGGGC
Source organism: Dendrocalamus latiflorus (assembly GCA_017311315.1). Classification (NCBI taxonomy): domain Eukaryota; kingdom Viridiplantae; phylum Streptophyta; class Magnoliopsida; order Poales; family Poaceae; genus Dendrocalamus; species Dendrocalamus latiflorus. Next base: position 35,608,981 of record CM029651.1, on the reverse strand, counting down.
GGTGGAGCGGGCAAACGGCGCCATCTCCGCCGCAATCAAGAAGCGCCTCGTCGGGTTACCAAAGGGGAAGTGGCCGGGCGAGCTCCGCAGCGTCCTCTGGGCCCTTCATACAACGGTCACACGCCCAACGGGGTTCACGCCTTTCAAGCTCCTCTTCGGTGACGAGGCGGTCACACTTGAGGAAATAAAGGCTGGCTCGCGGCGGGTCCTCGTCCAAGCACCAGACGAGGAACGCTAATTGTCCGTGGATCTCCTTGACGGAGACGGGGCAAGTGCAACACAGCACGTCATAAAATACGCGCGACAGATGGTGCGCGGTCGCAATCGTTCGCTATACCCGCGCGAATTCAGACCGGGAGACCTCGTCCTTAAGATGGCACTCCACGCGGAGATGGTAGGCAAGCTCGAGTCCAAGTGGGAAGGCCCGTACATCGTCGCGGAGGCCCTGCAGAAGGGAGCGTATCGCTTAGCCACCTTGGAAGGGCACACGCTCCGCCACACGTGGAATGCGGACAGGCTACGACGGTATTACGCCTAAGTCAAGCACACAAGGGCAAGGATCTTCCACGGCTTCGGCGGACGTAAGCGGCTAGCGGTTAGTGCCTTAACCCTTGTAACCGCTCACCCGCGCAAACGGGAATTTAATAAAGTGCATCGTTCATGAAAACTCTCCCGTTTTCATACTAAAAGCGCGTGAAGGGTCACCTTTGTGTGCACTGTGCATGAGCATGAATAAAGACGCATGCGGGGACGCCTCCGCGCGCAGTCTACGGACTCTAAATAAGACGTAGCGTCGAGGCCCGCCTCCGCACGCACTCTACAGAGTATAAATAAGACGTAGCGCCGAGGTTCGCCTCCGCACGCAATTTCACCGCCCGCAACGCGCAGAGGCCCGCCTCCGCGCGCAGTCTACGGACTCTAAATAAGACGTAGCATCGAGGTCCGCCTCTGCATGCACTCTACGGAGTATAAATGATACGTAGCGCCGAGGTTCGCCTCCGCACGCAATTTCACCGCCCGCAACGCGTGGAGGCCCACCTCCGCGCGCAGTCTACGGACTCTAAATAAGACGTAGCGTCGAGGTCCGCCTCCGCACGCACTCTACGGAGTATAAATAAGACGTAGCGCCGAGGTTCGCCTCCGCACGCAATTTCACCGCCCGCAACGCGCGGAGGCCCGCCTCCGCGCGCAGTCTACGGACTCTAAATAAGACGTAGCGTCGAGGTCCGCCTTCCCACGCACTCTACGGAGTATAAATAAGACGTAGCGTCGAGGTTCGCCTCCGCACGCAATTTCACCGCCCGCAACGCGCGGAATCCCGCCTCCGCGCGCAGTCTACGGACTCTAAATAAGACGTAACGTCGAGGTCCGCCTCCGCACGCACTCTACGGAGTATAAATAAGACGTAGCGTCGAGATTCGCCTCCGCACGCAATTTCACCGCCCGCAACGCGCGGAGGCCCGCCTCTGCGCGCAGTCTACGGACTCTAAATAAGACGTAGCGTCGAGGTCCGCCTCCGCACGCACTCTACGGAGTATAAAAAAAGACGCGGATGCTGTCCCTACGCACTCTACGGAGTATAAACAAGACGCGAACACTGCGCACGCATCGGTGTTGCCCCAGTGCGTACTCTTCGGACTCTAATTAAGACGTGGACGTCGATCCCACGCACTCTACAGAGTAAAAAAACAAAAAAAGAAGAAAAAAAGAAAAAAAACAAGACACGAACACCGCGCACGCATCGGCGTTGCCCTAGTGCGTACTCTTCGGAGTATAAATAAGACGTGGTCGTTGAATCAGCTCCGCTGCCACCACTTCGAAGGGTAGGGGACGGAGCGCTCGCGCGTCTACCTCGACTAGGCGCCAGCTCCGCTGCCACCACTTCGAAGGGTAGGGGACGGAGCGCTCGCGCGTCTACCTCGACTAGGCGCCAGCTCCGCTGCCACCACTTCGAAGGGTAGGGGATGGAGCGCTCGCGCGTCTACCTCGACTAGGCGCCAGCTCCGCTGCCACCACTTCGAAGGGTAGGGGACGGAGCGCGCGCGCGTCTACCTCGACTAGGCGCCAGCTCCGCTGCCACCACTTCGAAGGGTAGGGAACGGAGCGCGCGCGCGCGTCTACTTCGACTAGGCGCCAGCTCCGCTGCCATCACTTCGAAGGGTAGGGGACGGAGCGCGCGTGCGTCTGCGTCGACTAGGCACCAGCTCCGCTGCCACCACTTCGAAGGGTAGGGGACGGAGCGCTCGCGCGTCTACTTCGACTAGGCGTCAGCTCCGCTGCCACCACTTCGAAGGGTAGGGGACGGAGCGCGCGCGCGCCTCTGCTTCGACTAGGCGCCAGCTCCGCTGCCACCACTTTGAAGGGTAGGGGACGGAGCGCGCACGCGTCTGCTTCGACTAGGCGCCAGCTCCGCTGCCACCACTTCGAAGCCCAGTGTCCCAAGGCGCAAAGCGTCCGCAAATCTGTTTGCTACTATCCGAGCGAGCGGCGACATCAAGCCTGGATAAACTCAACAGCATATTACATAACAAAAAGAGCACGGGAGAGTCGTCGCTTAGCCCAAGTAAGACAGTTGCATTACAGAACCAGACATACGCACGGCGCGGCACGCGCCAAAACCTGGAACTATTCCTACGAGTCTACGCCATCTTCGCCGGGGCGAGTGCCCGCACCACCTTCGCTGCGCCGAGGGACCTCTTCGAGCCAACGAAGCACATCCCCCTCGTTCCGCAGCGTCCGCCGTAAAGCAACCGTGGCAGCGCCCTCCCCGATGTATTTCCAAACCCAGTCATGGAAGTTTCGGGTGGCGGGCTGGGCGGTGCGAACGGCATCAGATATCACCCCGGGCTGGGTAGGCAAGTCAAGCCGAGGGTTCGCCAACTTATTGACATGCTCACACCCACCGGTGTGCAGCAGGGCAAGGGCAAGGCCAGCACTCATGTAGCCGCAGTGGGTGCTGAAAGCCTTGGCGCCGGAGAGGGGACGCTCGAGCCCTCCTCGATTCGCCCAAGCGTCTCCATCAGGTCTTGGTGGCTATGAGTGGCGTCCTCCATGTGCACGGAAAGCCCCCGCAGGGCTCGCTCCAAAGACTCCATCGCACTCCACGCGGAGGCACACGCGTTGTCCCAGGACAACGCCTTCTCAGCAACGGAGGCAGTAAGCTATTCCTTTTCCGCCTCCAGTGCGGAGATGCGCTGAAGGAGGGCGGTCTACTCCTCCGTCGCAACGCGCTGAGCCTCCTCCATCGCGCGATGTGCGGTTGGGGCCGCGTTCTTCGCGTTCGTGCCCACCAACTGCGCGTCGTCGATAGCCTCATCCCGCTCCGCCATCAGCACCCGAATGTACTTGTCCTTGGCGGCGTTGGCGTCGTTCGCGACGCGCAGCTGGTCCTCCAACGCCCTCCGCTCGCGCGTGCGGGTCTCCTCGAGGGCTTTGCCAATTGCAAGCGTCTACACGAGCGTAACAACAAAGGTTATCCATCTCATAAGCAAAGGATATGCAGCAAGGACAGAGACCGTTACCCTCATCTCCGAGGCACCCAGCGCAAGCGCCAAAAGGTCACCCCCGCAGGACTGCAACGCCTGTCGATCCAGGTGGCTGCCAGCATACTCAGCCACCTCGCTCCAGGCGCGAAGCGTCTCCCACCGAGGGACGAAGTCGGAGACGCCAAGCCCTACAGCCTCCGTCTCAGTGCCTTCGGCACCCGTTGGGGCGCGCATAGTCCCCTGCTCAACCAGGCCGGTGACATCGCGGGCACCCCCATTGCTCGATTCTTGTCCTCGTCTGGGAGACCTTGTCTCGTCTGATGTTGACGGAATAAGCGAGCAAATCGGGGAGAGTTTCGCGAAGTCGCGGGAGGAAAATGAGCTACACCTACCTCCAGTACCCTCTACCGCAGCCCCCACCTGGGTCATGATCACCTCGCTGGCCGGAGGAGCGACAACCCCCCCGGCCTCAGGAGCATCCCCGCTAGATGTCAGGGCCTCAGTCACGAGGCCGGCCACGCTGAACCGGCCCCTCGAAGATGGCGACGACTGCACCAGAGGCCGTTTCGCCTTCGGAGTCGCAAGCGAAGCCTCCGTGGTTACCTGGGCGGCCGCGGAAGCCGTCGTCAGGGACAACGCTGCGGTTGCCGCCGAAGGTGACGAGGCATCATCTCCAAGGACAACGAGGCGTGCGCCCGTCGCCTCGCCACCATATAAGGCCTCGTCAGGAGTGATGTGCCCCCCCGAACCAGTCGATTCGAGTCCAGCGCCCGTCTTGCCCTCCATCCTCCGACCGGTGAGCTGAAGGTGATGGTCTCTGATTGGACCTCGCCTCCAGGGGATGGCGCCACCGCCGTCGCGCCGCTCGGCGATTCCGCGGGCATCGGGCGCTCCGGAACGGGAATCTCCAAAACCTCGCATACCCGATTAATCCGCCCTTGCTTTGCCAAGGCAGTTGCGGACTCACGGGCCCTGTGCTCCTTCGCCGTGTACGGTCCAAGAACTGCAAGCACGGCGCGTTCCACATCTTCCAATCGGCGTACTGCACGCGCAGGCGGAATATCATACGTCAGGGTCTGCAACCAACCAAGGGGTATTCGGCCCATGGCAAGGATACTTACAGGGTGCGGAGGGCCTATGGAGCGAAGACACCCCCGGGTGGACGCCGTCCTTACGGTCGGGCCCCCGCCGCTCGTACTTCCAGTTACAAGAAAGCGGGGAAATCCCGTACATGGTGAACTCCTCGACGAGGTCACGCATATTGAACCGGAGTTCGACCCCAGCAAGTCTCCACGCCTGTTGCTCGTCGCTGGGCCGAAGCGTCATGTCCGGACAGCGGTCGAACGATATCGGCTCTCCCCGGCTTCGGAGGCCGCTTGTGCTCGTCACGAGATAGTAGAACCACCGCCGTGTCCAACCGGCCTCCCACTTTTCCTGCGAAGCCAACGCAGGAAACAAGTGCGAGCACTCCGGCCTCAGCACGAAGTCCACGCTACCGAAGTTCGAGTAAGCCCCCCTTCCACTTTCTTCGGCTGGCACCGGGCGTCATGCACGGTGGCGAACAACGCGGCGCTGGGACGGGTACCATCCGTCTGCATCGCCCAAGCAAAGATGGCTAACCGAACGATTGCGGCTGGAGTCAGCTGCGCCAGCTCCAACCCATACGCTCGCAGCACTTCGCGAACAAAGTGCGTCGCCGGGATTCGGAGCCCGGCATCGAAGAACGCCACGAAGACGATCGCCTCTGACTCTCCCGGGGTCGGCTCCGTTTCGTCAGGCCCGGGCAAGCGAGCCCCAGCACGCTCCTCCAGCTTCTTCTCCCGAAGAAGGGTTTGGAGGGTCTCCTCCGTGACGCGGCTCCGCCCCAGCACACGGGAGCAGCGACCCTTGGACCTCTTCACGGCATCCCAGCGATGGTGGGCTTGCTTCTTGTCGCGCGGAACCAGGCGGTACTCCGCCGGTGGGGGCGTCAGGCAGCGCTGGCTCGACGAGGCGCTCTCGCTAAGGCGACGCGCAGGATCCTCAAGGGGCGGCACCCTTGGTAGCTGGGAGGTCGTCGCGTGCAGCCATTCCTACTGCAACAGCGGGCAAGCACGAGTGCGAGAATAGCAGCACGATGCGCAGGAAAAACGGGAAGCAACGCATAAGCAAGCAAGCGGCCAAGGGGAACGACTGCATGCCCACAATGGCGACTTATATAGCCCCCCATCTCCCCCGCAGGCAGAAGATCGAGCAGCAGATTTACAGCGGTTCGGTTACCCACGATCGGGCAGCACAACCGCTGGCAACCACGGCAAGCGGCGGTAGGTGGGTGATCAGCGCATAATGCGCCGATGCATTCCCGCCGCGTGGCCACTTTCCCTTGGGAAGAGGCGAACGGCAGTGGTCGTGGGAACGCTGACATCCCACGACGCTCCAATTACAGCCGGACGCGTGCCCTCACCCAGTGCAGGGCAGACGGAGCGGCCGCGACAGCCTGCCCCTGACAGGGGCCGGCGCGATTCCAGGCGTCATTAAAATGCACTCCCACGCTATGTAACCGTCTCCTCGCGCTGGCGCTGCACAATGCGGAGCATTCCCCGAGACCCGGCTGCCCAGGGCAGCCGGTTAAGTTCTCCTCGCGCCCACAAATATCCGGAGCGCGAAGTAGGGCATGCCTGGACCTCGGCCCCATCGAAGCCTTCGGCCTGCCCGGTGCCTTCGGCCTCGAGGCCGCGCCAGCTTCGGGACCCGAAGACAGCCCTCGCGCAAGCACGAGCGGACGTGCGAACTATCCATGTCATCAAGGATCACAGGCCGATGGGACGAAGGGGGCCAAAGGACTCAGCGGCATGGCTTCGGCCCGTGAAGCCCTTCACCATGAGAGGCTCCTGTTGTAGGAGTGGTCCCCACCTAAGCCCAGTAGGCTTGTTAGAAGGATGTAGGGTCCGAAATAGGACATATGTAATGACATGAGTGCCCCCGAGGGGAATACCCATGTGTAAGGGTATAACTGTACAAGCACTCACCATTTGGATATATATGTGTGGCATAGGCTATGGGGGGAACCCCGAAGCCATTCATTTTACTCAACTCTCCACTACTACACACTCTCTCTGTTTGGTCTGTAACCACAACAGATAGCATATACATACGGAAAAGAATACACATTGAACTATATCAAGTCTTCAACTAGCAATAAATTCATCTAGATTACTTAAGTATGATAGTCGATACAACATAAGTTCAACGTAGGCGATAAATTCATATGTGAATTTAAAAATTGATAAATTCATACATAAAATTGAAAAGGGTCCGAATTGGAATTAAAGTTGAAAATAGATTATTAATAAAATATTTTCATAAAAGTATTATTTGATAAAAAGAAGTTCAATGTATTGCACTATCTCATGCTAATGACTTTCTCGCTCAGTTTCTAAAATTGCCGATTAAGCACGTAGGTTTTTCTACTCTTGATACAATAATCCATTGAAACATTTTTTTAGCTGCAACAATAAAATATAACTAAAATCTTTCTAAAAAATATAACTAAAATCTGTATAGATCTGAGTAACTAATTAGACACTATTTAAAACGTGAGTTTTTTTCTAAATTTATGTGGAAATTGAACTATTTCTCGCGTTTTCTTAACTTGAACGGGCCCATAGTGTCAAGAAAGGGGAAATTTAACTATTTGCCACTCTTATCAATGCCACATATCCAAATGCCACCATCTTCATTGCAATTAATTTTTTGCCACTCTCGAGCCTACGTGGCGCCTAATCACCGCCTAGTCAGCGCCATGTCAGCGCCCGCGCCCCCTCCCCGCCTGCGCCCGCGCGCCTCCCCGCCGGCGCCCGCGCCTCCCCGCCGCGCCGCCGCCCGCGCCTCCCCGCCGCGCCCGCGCGCCTCCCCGCCTGCGCCCTCACCCGCGCCTCCCCGCCTGCGCCCGCGCCTCCCCGCCGCGCCCGCGCGCCTCCCCGCCTGCGCCCGCGCCGCAGCCTGCGCCCGCGCCTCCCCGCCTGCACACGCCCGCGCCTCCCCGCCGCGCCCGCGCCCGTGCCTCCCCGTGTGACGGTGAAGCTGATGGCGAAGTCGGCCGGGGCTGAAGGTCGCCGGAGGGTGGTCGGCAACGTGCAGTGGCGGCGGCGCTGGGAGGAGCTACGGTGGCAGAGGGCTACGGACGAGGAGGTGTTCCGGCGAGGGTGGGATTGTCTTCGTGGTGAGCCGGAGGTGGTGTGGTGGCGACGAATTAGATTTTAATGGCTCGGGGTGGCGAATTGGATGGTCGCCGGAGTTTGGAGCGGTGCTCGGCTCGCCGGCGATTGAGGGCAGTAGAGGTCGATTGCTTTCGGTGGGATGGAGAGGGAGTTGTGGCGGCGCGGCGGGGAGGCACGGGCGCGGGCGCGGCGGGGAGGCGCGGGCGCAGGCGGCGGCGCGGGCGCAGGCGGGGAGGCGCGCGGGCGCGGCGGGGAGGCGCGGGCGCAGGCGGGGAGGCGCGCGGGCGCGGCGGGGAGGCGCGGGCGGCGGCGCGGCGGGGAGGCGCGGGCGCCGGCGGGGAGGCGCAGGCGGGGAGGCGCGCGGGTGCAGGTGGGGAGGGGGCGCGGGCGCTGACTAGGCGGTGATTAGGCGCCACGTAGGCTTGAGAGTGGCAAAAAATTAATTGCAATGAAGAGGGTGGCATTTGGATATGTGGCATTGATAAGAGTGGCAAATAGTTAAATTTCCGAAAGAAAGAGGAAAGGAAAGGTGGCGAGGAGATGACGATCCCGTGGGGCGGAGTGGGATGCTGCGTCGGCGCCGCCGTGCTCTATCTCATCGCCGACAGCTACGATTGGTGCTGTTCCTGGCTTCCTGCGATTTTCTCTTGCGCTTTTTGCTGATTCGGTGATCTTAACTTTTTTTCGTTTCATCCTCGTGAATTCTCCGTATGTTTCTGAGATAATTGGTTTTTTAGGACTCTAAACGTTGGGCTTCGCATATTTAGGACTCCAAATGTTGGCTTCGCAAAATTAGTACTCTAAACGTTGACACTTTGATTTCTACGGTATTATAGCTTATTTATCATTTCTTAATCTCTTTTTTTAATACTTAGCATCTAAAATGACTCTTATGCCCTCCACCCTTAATCTCCTTCTAACCTGTTTATTGCTACCTTCATCTGTAGATCCTTGTTGGTTATTGCTACTCTACAGATGAAAGATATAGCATTACCCAAACTTTTTCTCAAATCTGTTTGCGCAGGTTTCTCTATCCAATTTATCCGTTGATATGTGTGGCAGCCGTGGCTGTTATTGACAGCTTTCCTGATTTTTTCCATGACAGATATTCATCTGAGCAGTCTATCTTTGAAAAGGTGAGCTTGAAGTGCTAAATTGATTTATATATGTACATCAGTTTTCAGTTGCTGCAGGATAGCGAAGGGCTTGCGGCCTTTGATCCTTGGCTTTATTTTCTGGACGTTGGCAGCAGTGGCCGGGAAAACGCAGCGGGACTGGACTCGCTCCACCTCCAGGTACGTGATTAAGGGTGGAGGGCATAAGAGTCATTTTAGATGCTAAGTATTAAGAAAAGAGATTAAGAAATGATAAATAAGCTATAATACCGTAGAAATCAAAGTGTCAACGTTTAGAGTACTAATTTTGCGAAGTCAACGTTTGGAGTCCTAAATATGCGAAGCCCAACGTTTAGAGTCCTAAAAAACCAATTATCTCATGTTTCTTGGTGCAGGGACGCGAAGTGGCTGCGATCGGCTGTCAGGGTTGCCCGCATTGCCGATTTGGGTGAGTCATTAAGGGATCTTTGCAGCGAGTTTTGGGGGGGGGGGGGGGGGGGGGTTAGGGTTTAGGCGTCGCAAAATCTTGATCTGAGATGCTGCAATGTGGTCCTGGTTTGTGAGACTGTTGCAGACTGAACAATCCGTGCTTGCTTTGCGATTCTCTCTGTGATACTAGTTTCGCACCGTGGTGCTTCAGATGCAACAAATTGAGTGCCTGTAGTTCTAAAGGTGGAATTAAAGCTTCGTGCTTGCATGGATGTGCTTGGCCACGCGGTGCATTCTTTCACTCGTTGGCTCTGATCTGACTCTAGTGGTTCATGAGCAATATATATAATGGAAGACTTCTTAGCTTGTGTATGTGTTATGCTCAAGTTTGTCCGGTTTTACGATGAAAGTTTGTACTCAGTACTTTTGATTAATGTGTATGCTTAGAAGCTACTCTGTTGCAATGATAGTATGCTTTAAAATGTGGTAATTTGCATAAAGTCATGCATGGCAGGCTGAATTAGGAAGTTTAATGGTATTAGTGCACCAACTGTTTAGTGTGCTTGCTCAAATGTTGACATTTATTTCTCTTTTCTGTTTTGTTTGTCTAATGCGTGCGCCATCCTTGGCAGCTGCTCTACTGGAGGACAATGCAAGCAACCTGCCACTTGCAGCGAGTGTCTCAGGACACGTTGGATCTGACACTCCAATTACCTGCAAGCAAACTGACTTGCAAGCTGTGGTAGTGGAGGAATCCGTATGTGTTCATTTCACAAATACTGCTATGTTTGCTGGTAAAGATTAGATGTGTTTTATGTTTGTAATTCTGGTGCTTTCAATTAATCGTTTGCATTTGTAGAAAATGACGCATTACTTGAACAAGGATGACAAGGGCCAATGGTCAAGACGTTTTGACTTGGGAGTTTCTACCATTAAAGAGGTGCCATGGTACCTGGTAACTACTAATTATTTTTTCTGTATCTTTGTTGTGCAGTTGATCAATTTTTTTCTTCTGTTGGCCTTCTTTTGAAACCAGGCTTATTGTGCCTCTCGATGTGTGCTCGGTGTTTATGTTGAACCGTGAGCGAAATGCAGTCGAAACAGCATCATCATTTCTTTGAAATTCTTTTAGAAGGATTCATCACTTGATTATTCAGTTACTATGCACTCTTTTTATGCTTGCAACATTGTGTTGTGGTCAGCTACGATTGCTTTTTAAAAAAATAATATTCAAGAATAGATGTAAAATAAATAGGGTTTTTGGGCAAAGTACCTGACGTATTCATTCTTCAGTCATCACTAATTGGATTGATTTGAGCATCTACATGATATCATAGCTTACATGTTCTGCATTTATTATGGCTTTCTGTTTCAAAGTTGTCTAATCTCTAATTTGTATTAGGATGATGGTACTGGTCATGTCCATGTTGTTGGGGCTCGTAGGGCAACTGGTGGTTTGATTTTATCTTTTACTAGTAAGGATTTAGAGTTACCAGAACCATCGTTTGAGAGCGATTCAGACTGTTCACGAAAATTTCAGGTTTATCTGGTAAACCCTCAATGGCTCCACTACCAGCATGGATGGTTTTTATGATTAAATTCTAATCATTGTAGGACCTTGGATTTACCAAAATTGAAAGTATCCTTCCTACTGGAACTTCAATGACAGTTGTTGGTGAGGTAATATCGACCACCTTTAGTTGGGTCTGAATTTGTAGCAAGAGTAATTCTTTGTTCGTGTCTCTTTGTTCTTGACTCTATTGTTTTGTGATCAGGCCATTAAAGATTCTGATGGAACTATTCGAATTCAACGGCCAAAAGGCGGACCATTTTATGTGTCACAAGAAAACCTCAATCATATTATTGAAAATCTTAGGAATTCAGCCTGGTATGAAGATGCTCAACCGTAACTTGTCTGTTTTGCCTGCTTTGCTAGAACTTTGTTAAGGCATCTTCATGCTAATAGTATACTAATTAACAGGTGGTTCAAGTTTGCTTCCATTGGGTTTGCTGTACTTGGCATCGTTATTATTGCAGACCAGGCAGTGCAACTTTTTCTGGAAAGAAAACGACGACATGATTTGCTGAACAGGTAGATGTTAATACCTAAGAGAATGTTTTGCACCATACATGCACTCAAATGGTGCCTAAATTGTGAAACGAGAAACATATCACATAGGGCGTACTGTAGTATTATATTTAACTATGGTTACATCTTTAATTTAGAAAAGGTGCAGTAAAACCCATAGTGTACGTGGCACATGTTCCATTTGTGTTGCTAAATATGGTTGTTCCATTTATGTTGCTAAATATGGTTGTTCCATTTGTGTTGCTACGTAAACTGAGAGACAGGAGCAAGGTTAGAAATATCGGAACCGAATCCAATCCCACCCGGGGGGGGGGGGGGGGGGGGCGGTACCGGTAACCGGCCGATTACCGGAAAACCCTGTGGAAAACTGATTGAAATTCACGAACCAAAATTTGAATTTGGGCCGGTTAGATGGGCGGTAACCTATCAGAAACTGGAAAAACCGGTAGAAAACTGGTTATGGGTAATTAGAAATTCGAATAATGCAAATATTAAATAGAAAATGTTTAATGAAGTAACAAAGCCTCAAGTTGTACATAAAAATTGCTCGTTGCTATCTTGACTAATGATTTACTATCATCATAAGGCATTAAACATGATGACCAAACTACATAGAAACACAAAAATGTGAATAAATTTTTGATAAAAATGACTGATGTGAGAAGATGCATGTTAAATATGATTAGAGAAACTAATATACAGAGCTAACAACTGTTAACATGGATGGATGCTGACACAAGACATATGATGCATAAAGCTTTTCCAAAACAATATTCTGATAAGATCTCATCAGCGAGTGGTGGAAAGCTGAACAAAATTGTTATTCAATCAGAGAAGGCAACGTGTGTCAATGCTTGTGTCCTGATCATGCTACACAATAAGAACTGAACAAGAGAAGAAAAGGATCTGAAGATGTAAAAGTTTAGTCAAGCTTGAGATAACAAGCACACGCAAATGTACCTGATATCGTCTTTTATTCTGTGAGACCATGTGGCGAGCCTTGACTTGCACTGCCTTAACAGCATTCTTAGAGGAATCCACAATGCCTTTTGTCAAAGAACCAAAAACACCAGGTTGCATTTTTACTTCATACAATAATTAATCTACCACAAAAATTTCCTAAACCACCTTAGGAAGTGCATTATGCAGTCTCAAATTCAAATTTCCATTTAAGCAATTTTGGCCGGTATTTCCGCTACCAGAGCAGGCCAGTTTTTCCGGTTACCGGCGGTAATCGCTGGTTTTTTGAACCATGGACAGATTTCTGTTCATAATACAATTACTGTTCTCCTGTGTTTTTGTTCCTTTCGTACCTGAGTAGCCTGGGTAAGCAGAGAATGAAATATTGACGAAAGCATATTCTACCAAAAAGTAGCTGAAACTGATATATTTAATTATTTATGCGCTGACTTATGTCCTACACACCCCTTGCATCTATACTCAGGATTCTGGAACAGTTAGTTCTCGATAATGCTATTTTGCCTCCCTAAAGCAAAGCTTTCATATCGCTCACATGCTCTGTAAATGCCAAATAAAATGAATACTGACAAGTGACAAGGAATGCAGTTTGCCCTATAGGTGCTTGGTCTATTTCGTAAAAGCTGAATTATCCATAAAACCACCTCTGAAACATATGATGGAAAAGGCAAATTATATATTTTTCACTGTAGGGAGAGCCATATTTATCTTACTTATGGAAGCTATTGCTTTCCATAATCATGGTTATGTACTGAATGCGTTTTTTGTTAGCAGAAGTATCATGTTACTAGTATAAGGCTCTATCCAGTGTGCTTTTATGGTATTAGTTTCTCTGGGGTCATTCTTATGGCCTGCTTCAGTTCACTTTTCTAGGTCTGAACTCCAAATTGATTATAAGTTTATAACTCTTCTAATGTGTAATGAATCTTTGGTTGAATTTTACATGTATGTTAGAAAGTGCTTATGCTTTGTGTTGTCCCTCCCTTTCATTTTCTGTTTTCAGTATCAAATGCTTACATTTATTTGAACGATACAGGGATCAAAGTGCTGCTGCTTGTAGACAAGCTAGAGGATCCAGAGTGGATTTAGTTTTAGGTGAAGCTAGATCAGAAGGACCAAGTAAGCTCACAGCAATTGTATTTTAGTAGGGGAGATAGAAGAGTAAAGTAGTTGCAATTGTTCCAATACCAAAAGGACTTGACGAAAAATCCCAATTCATAAGAGGGGATGCTTGTCCCCCTTTATCCTTGCTTCCTCTGCCACTGGATTTGTTGTATAGATGATTATACTGCCCTGACTGTAGATGTTGCTTTGTGTAGGGATGATTGAGAGAACTGGCACAGTACCTAATAGGAGCAATATTTGTGTGATCTGCCTTGACCAAGAGTATAGTGCTGTCTTCATTCCGTAAGTACCGTACTTGGTATCGACATAATACTATTTCCATTGTTACTTTAACAATAATTATACTATCTAACATTTGTAATGTAACAATGGAATATTATTAAATATAAATGGAAAATCAGGTGATGATTGTTAAGAAGCAGTTTGGTAAATTGTGGCCCTGTTCTTTTCAGCTTCTAAAAGCTGTTTTTCGGCTTTTCTACAGTAACTAGCTTTTAAACGGAGTATGTTTTTAAGATAGGGTCTACTAGTTAATTGTAGTACATACTTTACTGACTTCATTTATATTAGCAAAAACCGCATGTGAGTTTCTGTTATTTTATAATATCTCATACAAACAGCCCAAAAGCCACAAGCCGCAGCAAAAAAAAACAGGCCCTGTGGTAGTCTTGAAGTGCCAATCCATGAAACTTCATAAGCGTAAGCATAGTAGTGAAGTACCAATGACGGATTATGTACTACAACAATTTGATTTGATGGACAATGCTAGGTTTATCAAATTTGGTTGCTTGACGGTCATCTTTTCACACTATCCAGAAACTTTTCTTGTATGTGGTTGTATTACCACCCAAAAGTTTATTCTCATGCTACATCGAACTTTCGCCAGGTGTGGACATTTGTGCTGCTGTATGATATGCTCTTCACGGCTAACTGACTGTCCACTTTGCCGGAGAAAGATAGACCAATCTGTCAGGGCTCTCCGCGATTGATCGCAGTTACAAGAGGAGAAAACTGTTTTTTTTAGCACCATATCGAACAGCCTGTTACATAACCAAACAATACGTTTGTGCGAAGTTGAAGCATCGAGAATTCTGATCAAACAACTGGTCGTAGACTGACACAATTACAAGTGTCACACTAATTAACAATTAGCATATTCTCTATGCATACTGAATACTTGTCCCGATGTAAATGCTCTTCTTCGTATCTTAAAGTTGGCGGCAGAGGCGGTTTAGTTCTAATATGTAAAAGGAGGCATTTTTCTGGTGAATATGATGCCATTTCTCGTCGGTTCATATGCTTCTCTCTTCAGTTTGTGCGCGGACCACTTAGGAAAAGAAAAACAATGTAATGTAATGCGTTCCATCTGGTTCACCTGTAAGCTAACATTTTGTCTATACAAGTGCAAGTTCTCTCCAACCTGCTGCGCTTGAAGTGTGTACAGGATGCAGATGGGCAGGAAGGAGCCTGACGCGGTGGCAGCCGGCGGCAAGTGAGGCTGTGTGTTGTTAAGGATAGAATAAGATTGTTATTTGTTTCTTTATATGCCTTAGTGTTCTTTATCTGTACATGGCATATTCCTCCGTATATCCCTCTTGTACTCTCTCTATATATTGCCCTTTGGGCCTCATAAATATATACACACAATATTCATAACATGGTATCAGAGCTAGGGCTCTGACTTTGTTCTTCCGCTGCCTCTATTGCCGCAACCACCGTCGCCCGAGCCGCCGCCGTTGCCTGGGCTGTCGTCGCCCGAGCCACCGTAGCCACCAGGCCGCATCTCGGGCCTTCGTCCCGAGCCACCACCTCCACCCGGCCGCATCTCAGGCCTTCGTCTTGAGCCGTCGCCACCACCCGGCTGCTGCCCTCGTCGCTGCCTGAGCCACCGCCGCCGTCCGGGCCGTCACCGCCTGAGCCGCTGCCACCGCTCAGGCCGTCTCCGTCGAGCCGTCGTCGTCGCCCGAGTCGCCACCAAATCCGGCCAAATCAGGCCGCCACCATCGCCCGGGTCATCTCTGCTTGAGCCGTCGCCGTCACCCGAGATCCGGCTAGATCAGGCCGCCGCCGCTGTCGTTGCTCGAGATCCGGCCATCGCTATCTTGTCCTATCGCCAGATCGGCGCTTCCTGGGCCCAGCGCCTGATTCATCGTCGCCGCCGAGCCGCCGGGTCGTCGCTCTGCTGACCGTCGTTCCATCGATCGCAGTTCCATCGCTCACCGCTTCGTTGGCCGCCGCTCCGCCGCCCGCTGCGCCTGTTTCGGCCGATGCGAGTTGCGAAGTGAGTGAGCGTGCCGAGCCTGCCTCTTTAGTAGTTTTGTAAAAAACAAAAAAAGAGAATATATATAACGTTGATCTAACCGCCGCGTCATCCAGCGCCACCTGTTAGACTTTGTTGCCTTGGTCGCCCGTGTCGTCCAGCGCCACCTACCGATGGCTTCCATTCTATCTGCTGCGATCCTATTCTCGGGAACAAAGCTCCATGGAACGAACTACAGGTTATGGTCTTCCCTCATGGAGATCACGCTTGATGGTCTCCGTCTTTGGGGACATGTTACTGTTGCTCGTCCTTCTCCTCCACCGCCGGTTCAGCCTTCTTCTAGGCAGTCTACTTCTGCACCTCCTGGAGCAGATGAGGCTGCTAAGAAGAAAGCAGAGACTGCTGCTGTTTCTGAAGCTGCTGATGAGGCTTTTCAGTATACCATTGGCGCTTTCGAGCGCTGGTGTGCTGATGAGGCCCATGTTCGTGCCATCCTTGTGGTCAGCGTCGACAACTCCATTTAGCCAGATAGTGTTGGTCTGCGGTCTACTCGACAGAGCTGGGAGTACTTGCGTGAGCGATACCAGCAGAGCAGTGATGCTCAGTTTTTTCGCTTCAGCGTGAGTTGGAGATGCTTCGCTAGGGAGATTCTTCCATCGACGACTTCTTCCGAGCTCTGGCTAGTCTCTCGCGACATCTAGATGAGCTGGCTTCTCCACTGTGCCAGGAGTGCCACAAAGTTCAGAAGGCGAATCATGATCGCCTTTGTCTTTATGATTTTGTCTATCGTCTTCGCCTAGAGTTTGAGCCTATCAGAGCTCAACTGCTGAGCCGCTCGTTATGACCGACTGTCACCGAGGCTCTTTTGATACTTCGGGCTGAGGAGCTTCGTCTCGGGTTAGCAGCACAGTCCGTTCCGACTGTGCTTGCTGCTCCTTCTTTGACTACACCGACGGTTCTTGCTACGACTATGGTTCCTTCCTAGGTGCCTGTTTCCGCTCCTGCTTTTGCACCAACTGGAGTTCAATGCAACTACTGTAAGAACTTCGAGCATGACTACCAGAGTTGTGCGGTGCGAAAAAAAGCAAAATAAGGCGCATGGGGGTGGACGATCCAAGGGGGCGGCAGGAAGGCCCTTCCTTTACAGGAGGACAGACCAGCTCATCAGGATCTCAGCGAGGCGACTCTGTTCAGCAGCTCTGCCAGGCTCTACTTCAGTAGCTCTCTCATAGCTCAGCGGGTTCTGCCAATCTAGCTCAAACGTCTCCCCCAGGTACCTCTTGGGTTCTAGATTCTGGTGTCTCTTTCCACATGATACCGGATTTCACATCTCTCACTTCAGTAGGACCTCCTGCCCTCCCTATCTCTGTGCAGATTGCTGATGGTACTTCCTTGTCTGTTAGCTGTCAGGGTGCTCTTTTGTCCACTGATTTTTCTGTTCCAACTGTTTCCCATGTTCCCTAACTAACCATGCAGCTTCTTTTAGTGGGACAACTCACTGACCTTGGTTGTAGGGTTGGTTTTGACTCTCACACATGTTTCATTCAGGATCAACAGACAGGGACGATAGTTGGGACTGGCCGGTGCCGTAGGGATCGTCAGGGGTCTCTACATTCTCGATCGTTTTCATCTTCTATCCACTTCAGTTGCTCTGACCACGTCTTCAGCTACTCCTACCACATCTCCTGCCACGTCTACCACCACTGCCACTGCTGCCACCATCCCTAGAGTTTTTGCGCAGTGGCATCACCGTTTAGGTCACCTGTGTGGGTTCTGTCTTTCATTATTAGTTCGTCAGGGTGTCCTTGGACGTGTTACTGTTAACACGTCCATGTTTTGTCGAGGTTGTAAGCTGGGCAAGCAGCTACAACTTCCTTATCATTCTAGTGAGTCCTTGTCATCTCGTCCTTTTGATTTAGTGCATTCAGATGTATGGGGACCTGCGCCTATTATCTCCAAAGGCGGGCATAAATTCTATGTTATTTTCATTGATGACTATTCCTGTTTTACTTGGTTTTCCCTATGTCTAATCGTGGTCAGTTTCTTGCGATCTATCGTAGCTTTACCATGATGGTTCGTACTCAGTTTGAGTCCTCTATTCGTACCTTGCGCTGTGATTCTGCTGTCGAGTATTGTTCTAGTGCGTTCACACAATTTCTTTCTGAGCAGGGAACTCTCTATCAGTCTTCTTGTCCTCGTGCCCATGCTCAAAATGGGGTTGTTGAACGTAAGCATCGTCATCTGATTAAGACTGCTCGCACCCTTCTTCTTGCTTCTCACGTTTCACCATAGTTCTGGGCTGAGCCTGTTTCTACGGCTGCATATCTCATTAATATGCAGCCTTCCACTACTCTTAAGGATGTCAGTCCTATAGAGCGTCTCTACTCAAGAGCCCCCAAGTACAGTCATATTCGTGTTTTTGGCTGCACCTGTTTTGTCCTGCTGTCGCCTCGTGAGCGCACTAAACTGACAGCCTAGTCCGTCGAGTGTGTGTTTCTTGGGTACAGTTCTGAGCATAAGGGTTATCGCTGCTATGATCCTTCTACTCGACGGATTAGAATCTCATGTGATGTTGTCTTTGACGAATCTCGACCTTTCTTCTATCGAGATTCGGCTCCTCACACTGCTTCCACCATCGAGACGATCTCCTGGTTGTCTCTCCTGACTCCTCACCCATTTCCCCCTTTCCCAGCCTTTTGTACCTTCACCTCCTGTGTTGCCTCCTGCAGCATCGCCTCTTGCTCCTATGACACCACCATCTCGTGGGGTGCACTACTCCAGACGTCCTCGTACTTCACCAAATCCCTCTCCTGGTCTCTTGCTGACACCGATGTCTGATTCATCTTATGATGCTCCTCGTTACGCCCTTCGTGACCGGGCAACCATTCGGCCTCCTGATCGTCTTGGTTTTACTTCGACAGCTCATGCTCTCTCTGTCACTGAGCCTAGTTCTTATCGTGAGGCTGCTTCTCATTCTGAGTGGCAGCTCGCTATGACAGAGGAGCTTGATGCGCTTCGTCGTACGGAGACTTGGGATATTGTACCAACACCTGTGCACGCTCGTCCTATCACGTGCAAGTAGGTGTACAAGATTAAGACCAGGTCTGACGGTACTATTGAGCGCTACAAGGTTCGTCTCGTGGCTCGTGGCTTTCAGTAGGAGTATGGTCGTACTTACGATGAGACATTTGCCCCTGTTGCTCATATGACGACTGTTCGCACTTTTATTGCGGTTGCTTTTGTTCGTCGGTGAATGTCTTTCTTAATGGCGTCTTGCATGAGGAGGTTTACATGTAGCCACCACACGGGTATTCTATTCCAGATGGCCTTGTCTGTCATCTTCGTCGTGTTCTTTATAGTCTAAAATAGACCTCTCGTGCCTGGTTAAGCTGAAATGACGGGAAAACTTTGCCTAGCTAGCTAGCGCGGAGAGACGACGTATCTGATGTGAGCAATGCTCTCCGTTGTGCTCCAATTTTGAGTCGATCTGTAGAAGCGAAAACTCGTATCTTGAGAGCTGCTTTGATTAACGATTTCCAAAGGTTTTCTACTACTTTTATGCAAAACTCAAATGTCTTTCAAACCCAAAGAACAAACGTGTGCACGAGCAGTATCTTTAGCTATTTCAATAGCTTTTTTATATATATTTGTAGCAATAGGTTTTTTTCCTGAATTTTTTTTCATGACAAAATACATAGCCAGGAGAAAAGAATTTTTTGTACGGATAATCCATTTTTTATTCGAAATTACATAAATATACCCGCGGGAAAATTTTTTACAAAAATAGGCTCCAGTCGCCTAATGGTTGGGCGACTGGAGCCTTTCGCCCAACCACACGGCGACACAATATATCTCGCTGCACAGTAGAGCGACTGCATTAAATCGCTCTTCCGTATGGCGACTAGCATGCAGTCGCCATACCGTTAGGCGACTGGCATGCAGTCGCCATACGGAAGAGCGACTGCAGGTAGCCTTAGAATTTGTGAATTTTGTAACGTTGAACCGGTAAAAAATACGGTGAAGTTGTAATAAAAGTTTATGTTCATTGTATATTGTAGGTGTGTAAAAAGTTTTTAAATTTTTTTTTGAAAGATTGAGTAGAGAACGATCGATACATACACTGTTAAGTGAGATAGTTTATATGCGGAAAGAGATGATAGACTTATGTAAATATAAATAAACTTCATAATATAACTGTGAGTAACATGGCGCATGTATTTTCATTACATGCATAACATATATAGCATCTGCAGCACGCCTCACTGGTCACCCTGCTGTGCCCCGTCACCGCGCCCGCGTCCTCCCATACGGCCTCGCTTGGCCCTCCTCCGGTGCAACGGATTAGGACGATCCGAAAAGGTAAAACGAGGAGGAGGGTGTCTATCCCGCCCCTGCGCTGGTGGAGTCAGCTGCACCTCTGGCTGTGTAATCTCCGGTGCACCGGGGAGGGCACTGGCAGAAAGAACCTGCGGTGCGACGTCGGGCGACGGCGCGAAAAACTGGTCCACATCCTCCTGGCCTGGGGAGACGCCGTGCTGGTAAGTACCTGCAATATTAATATCGTTAGTGCGTTGCATGTCGTCTTCGGATAAACACGGTATAAGACCCTATGCGTACCCGTAGCTGGCACCATGGAGGAGGCGTACACCCCCTGCGTGGGGAAGACAGGGGTCTGCGTAGGAGGCGTGAAGTGAACTGGTGTAGGAGGCCCTGCCCAGGCTGAACCCCCTGGCTGCTCCGGGTGAGGTGGTGGAGGACGTGTCCACGTAGGTGCACCATAGTAGTGCCACGCTGGTGGAGGTGGCACTGGTGGACGAGCAGTCGTAGCGGGGGGCGTGGAGACCGCCGGTAGCCTCGTGCAGGACAGTAGGCTAACGATACGTCTACACCCCTCGTGCACCCGACGCGCAAAGCTGAGGCCCTCCTCATGGGTCAGCTGCGCACCACTGGCGAGCCTCTCTAGTACTGTGCCGGACTCGGCGTATAGGTCAGAACCGACGTCAGCCTGGACACAAAGACATAAAATGGTCGATTATGGAAACGACATTACCATTTGGGAATCTTTGAAATGACATGTAACGTACCGCGAGGTGAGCGCCATGCGCGAAGTGCGCGGGCTACGTGTCCGTCGGAGCGGCGACGTGTGTGGCAGGCGGGTCTACCACATATACGAGCCTGATACGGGTCTGCGGCTGGTACCAGCGCAGGTACTCCGCGTACTCCCTGCTGTCGTACGGTCGGTCCTCGTCCACGCGGTCGTCGAGCGCATCCTGCCACTGCTCGACCCAGGGCTGCATTCTCACCGACCAGTCCGTGCCTCTTTTCACTCCCTTCCCGCTGTGTCTGCGTATAAAACCATTACGTAATGTGAGATACTTGCGAACGCAGTAGTAAGTATGTACATATTTAGCAGAAACGTACACTCACCCGTGCACGTGCGGCGGAAGCGATGGTCCGACTGGTACAGGAACCGGCTGCCATAGCCCGAACTGCCGCATCACCCGCTGGGGTGCGTAGTCCTCCACGTAGATGAGGTACACGAGCTTCCGGCGGGTGAGCTAGAAAGCCCGGTCACGCCAGCAAAGTGAAGACAGACCGCCAGGAGCACAGGCCTGCACTGCCGTATCAGCGTACGGCTCCCAGCGCACGTCGTCGGCTGTGATGCGGTCGAGCTGCTCCACAAAGACCCGGTACGCCCGCGTGACCTGCACGTGCGCGAACTGTACCTGCAAGAAAGACAAGTTGTTTACAATGACGATCGTCAATAAGAAAGAAATAGTTAACTGTGATAAAACTTACTCGGCGACGGCACCACATAGAACCCATCGTCGGCCGGTCGACTTCTCCCCCCGGATACATCTCGGGCCCGTACAGACCCACGTCGTCTAGCACAGGTCGTCCGACGCTTAAGCGCTCGAACGACCACAACTGTAGTAGCAGGGGACAACCCGTGAGGATCGAGTTCGGCTTGACCCTCGTGCACGCATCGCACAGCGCGCGGTACGTCGCGGCAAGTACGGCCGATCCCCAGCTGACCTGGTGGGGCTCGCCGTCAGCGATCGCCCTCGCATAAGCGATAAGGCGCGCATCCACCGAGTTGCCGTGGCTGGTGGTGAAAAGCACCCAACCAAACAGCCACAGCACGTACGCCTCCAGGTGCCGCGAGACCTGCTGATCGTCTGCCTGCGGAACCATGCGCTCCACCTGAATGCAAAAAAGTTGTTATTAGTACGTAATACCACAAATAAGAGCTTCGAAGATACGATCGATTTTATATACCACGTACCCGGTACTGTCTGAGCCACCTCAGTGTCGGCCCATGGGTCTGCGCCTCTCCGAACACGTGGTGGTCAGCGGCCGGTGGAACGACACCCTCGAATCTGCCGAGCAGGTCAGCGCGCCAGTCGGCCGGGGCCTCCGGTAGGAAGGCAGCGTCTCCCGCGATCGGAAGCCCAAGAAGCAGGGACACATTCTGCAAGGTCGGCGTCATCTCCCCGAATGGGAGGTGGAAAGTGTGCGTCTCGGGCCGCCAACGATCCACCAAAGCCGTCAGCAGGGAACGGTCGAACGGAAATTGTCATGATCGATCCCCGCCCGCCTCGTCCCCGCCCTCGTCCCCGCCAGCGGCTCCATCCTCCTCTGTGGCCTGCACCATCCGGGCAAGAGGGAGTAGCCCGCCATCCCGCAGCCTGCAAACAAAGTGAAGGTCAGCACGGAACGAACTAACGGTCGCACTAAACGCTGGAATAGTGCTCACCTGGCAGTCCAACGAGGGTCGAGTCCCCAGGCCACGCGAGGTGTCCGTGTCCGGACCACTCCCAGCTGAGGCGGCTCGTCCGTGCTCCCCGGTGGCGGCACTAGATGGGAAGCGCGATGAGAGCGGTCCACGTGCTCGTCCAACAGCGCGAACCGCCACTCCGAGTCACGTCCAGCACGAGTCATACCTGCAAAAATTGTACAATACTTTCAACATTAAATTTTCTGCATCTAAATTTGTACAATAATTTCAACACTAAATTTTATACATCTAAGACTGTACATTAAACTTGGTACATCTAAATTTCTACATCTAAACTTGTACATTATACATTCTACATCTAAATTTGTACAATAAATGGTACACAAAATTTATAAACTAAATTTTCTAAACTTCATTTCTAAACTACATTTAGTACACAAAATTTGAAAATTAAATGTCTAAATTATATTTCTATATTTAATTTCTAAACTAAATTTTGAAACTACATTTTCTAAACTAAATTTGTAAACTAATTTTCTACACTACATTTTCTAAACTAATTTTCTAAACTAAATTTGTAAACTAATTTTCTACACTACATTTTCTAAACTATATTTCTAAACTAATTTTCTACACTACATTTTCTAAACTAATTTTCTAAACTAAATTTCTAAACTAATTTTCTACACTACATTTTCTAAACTAATTTTCTAAACTAATTTTCTACACTACATTTTCTAAACTAATTTTCTACACTAACAAA
Source organism: Dendrocalamus latiflorus (assembly GCA_017311315.1). Lineage (NCBI taxonomy): Eukaryota > Viridiplantae > Streptophyta > Magnoliopsida > Poales > Poaceae > Dendrocalamus > Dendrocalamus latiflorus. The sequence goes on along the minus strand of CM029651.1, from coordinate 35,585,799 downwards.
AAATATAACACGAAAAATTACCTGAAAATCGCGCACTCCCCCTCCTCTTCTCCTCCTCCCCTTCTCCTCCTCTCCCTCTCCTTCTCTTCCCCTCCTCCCCTTCTCCTCCTCTCCCTCTCCTTCTCTTCCCCTCCTCTTCTCCTCCTCTCCCTCTCTTCTCTGCGACGGCGGCCGAACGACACAGTGACCGCGCTCGGCCATGGCCGAGCGCGGTATATATCTCACTAGAAGTCGCCGAACCGTTGAGCGACTGAAATGCAGTCGCCTAACGGTTGGGCGACTGGATGGAAGTCGCCCAACAGTGGGGCGACTGCAATTAATCGCCCAACGGTTGGTAGATTCATTAAATGTCGCCGTGTGGTTGGGCGAACGGCTCCAGTCGCCCAACCATTAGGCGACTGGAGCCTATTTTTGTAAAAAAATTTCCCGCGGGTATATTTATGTAATTTCGAATAAAAAATGGATTATCCGTACAAAAAATTCCAGGAGAAAATACACACGCTACGTCACCAAGTTCCACTGTAACACCATGGAGGAGCGGGTCGGGCACACGAGCACCACCTAAGCCGCAACATAGCAATTCAATTCCTTTAATTGTGCAAGTATGGAATATTCGCTTTCCCATACATTTTATATGATTTTTCGGTCCTTTTGCACGCCGGACAGTTTATCATATTTTAGTGAGGTATGTATAGCATTTTTTACCCTTTTTTATATGAAATATCAAAAAAAAAGAAGAAGGAATATGTTGTTACCTAAAAAGTTTGTGTGATGCATAAGTAGAAATTTGCATGTTGTCATGTAGGAATTCTTTGTACTGTTAACAATTATGCAAACAATATCTCGCACACACGATAGTTTATTTTTGTACTTGCTATCCAATTTCAGCTTTTTTTTCAAGTAGTTTACAAGTTTATGCATTGAGGTAGGTATGCAAAATCTCTACGGCACATGCAAGAGTTTGTATTGCACTCTATTGAAAAGGCAGCTGCTTATCACCCTGGGCACGAAAAACCGAAAACCGAGTACCGAACCGAATTTACCGAGAACCGAACCGAAAGTACCGAAACCGAAAATTTCGGTTCCAGGTTCGGTTCCAGGTTCTCAGGAACCGAATTTACCGAGGAAATTCGGTTCGGTGCCTCGGTTTACCGAAATACCGAACTACAAGGAATAACATGTTGTATTTGAGTAGTGAGTACTAAGTAATATGTAATATTATTGATGGGTCTATTGTGGACAGCTATATTATGTATTTGTGGCTTTTTCTCTGTATGATTTGGCACTTATTCTATATGAAATCATGTTACATTTCTGTCAAAATTGGCTATTGAACTTGATGTTACATGCTGCTGTACCCTGTTCGGTAATTTCGGTAAATACCGGAACCGAACCGAAAGAACCGATACCGAATTTCTTCGGTACCGAGTCTTTTCAGGAACCGAACGGTACCGAGATTTTCAGGAACCAAATTTGTATGGGTACCGAGGAACCGAACCGATCGGTTCGGTAGTACCGAACGCCCAGGGTTAGCTGCTTATTTCGAGAGATGATTCTTTCTTGTGTATGTGAAGTGTGAACAGCGCTAGGAAGAACCTAAAAACCAGAAAGCCCCGATATTAAGGAATAACTGCTTTTTTTTTGAACTGGAACACAAAGGTTTCCACTAACCAGTGGCTCTGGACATATCGTCAGAGACCAAACTGGTCACAAATTCGGGGACCTGGTCCATGAACACAAAGGTTTCCACTAACCAGTGGCTCTAGGCATATCGTCAGAGACCAAACTGGTCACAAATTCGGGGACCTGGTCCATGAACACCTCAGAACCATAGCGCACAACGCTCGCCCCATAAGCAGCAAGGCTATCAGCCACTTTGTTGCAAGATCTCGGGCATGACCGGACCTCACATTGATCAAAGAACTCATTCATCAGCTCCTTAATACGTCGAAAGATACAACCTTCTGGACTCCTATCCATTGAGTCAGACCTCAAAGCCATCTCCAAGTCTGTTGCATCGGTCTCAAGAATAATTCTGGTCATTCCCAATTGAGCCAACCTCTTAAGACTATTCAAAGCTGCAAGAGCTTCAGCATGTAGGGGGTTTGTGATCCGCTCAAGATGACCACATCCCCCCTCTAAGAACTCCCCGTTGCCGTTGCGAGCAACAAAGCCCCAACCACCTGACCCCGTTATAGCACGATAGGAGGCATCAATATTTATCTTGTAGCTATCAGGGTGTGGTGGCTCCCATCTCTGTTCTTTCTTTGGTCTTTTCTCTCCTTCCCTTATCTTCAGCTTCTCAAATTCTATCACATAGTAATTCACAATTGAGCGTAATTCTGCTGCAGACATTCTTTTCTCCCCCACATTTGTTTTGTTTCTGGCCGACCACCATTTCCATAAAAGCACCCAAACTATCTGTTGTGTAGCAGCATCCATTTTCCAAATTTCCATAATAGCTTCCTTACCTGATTTGCACTCTACAAGCTTCAATCTGATTTGCTCTAGGTCCAATAAGCGCAAACTTCTTTAACCCCGTGGCATTTGAAGAAGAGGTGACCACAATCTTCATCCATTTTGTGACACATGGGACAGATTGTATCGCTCTTCACTCCTCTTCTAGCTATGTTCCTTCGGACTGGCAAGCTATTATGTGCAAACCGCCATAAGAACATCTTTACCTTGTTTGGGAGTGGTAATTTCCAGAGTTTCTTCCAATCAAAGACTTCCTGGCTCTGTCCCCCCATTTCTGAAACTGACGCATCTCTTCCTCGCTCGTGCTCTCTCCACTTTACAGCCACCTTGTATGCAGATTTTACAGTAAAATCCCCTTTCAGATTGTAGTGCCAAGCTGGCCAATCATCAGTATTATCGTCCGTCGCCATTGACAAAATCATATCTGCATCCCGCTGCCAAAAGGTATCCTTCACCAAATCTTCATCCCAAGTGCCAGTAACCGGGTTGATAAGTTCAGCAACTTTAGTCATTAACGAAGTGCCTCTCGGAGTGGCCAGCTGACGAGTAGCCCCAAGTGGAATCCATGGATCAGCCCAAATATCCAGAGAATTTCCGTTGCCCACTCGCCAAATAATCCCTTCCCTAAGAAGTTGAGGGCCTTGAAGGATGCTCCTCCAGGTATATGAGATCTCATCTCGTGCATTGCATTGCAAAATATTACTGTTAGCAAAATACTTAGCCTTGAGGAGCTGGCTGCACAGATTGTCAGGATTGGTTAGAATTCTCCAAGCCTGTCTTGCTAGCATGGCCAGGTTGAAAAGATGTAAGTCCCTAAAGCCCAAACCACCCTCCTTTTTTGGCAATGTTAATTTGTCCCAGCTTAACCAATGGATTTTGTTCTCCTTATCATTTTGATTCCACCACCATCTGCCAATTAGAGAGTTCAACTCCTCACACAGACCTTTTGTTAGGTCAAAACAAGACATGGCATAAGTGGGAATAGCTTGTGCCACTGCTTTAATCAACACCTCTTTTCCTGCCTTGGAGAGCATCTTTTCCTGCCAACCTTGTATACGGACCCAGATATTCCTTTTTATATATTCAAAGGACTTCTTTCATGATTTGCCAATCGAGACCGGGAGGCCTAGGTATCTTTCACTTTTTGCTTCTGACTCAACATGCACTTCAAGTTTTACCTGCCTCTTGTTTACTTGATTTGTGTTGGGGCTGAACAGAACAGAGGACTTGCCCCTATTAATCATCTGACCGGAGGCTCTTTCATATACATCGAGGATTCTTTGTAGTTCTTTGGCATCCTCTGTTCGTGCTCTCATGAAGACAAGGGAGTCGTCAGCAAAGAATAAATGATTGATTCTAGGTGCCGTTTCACACACTTTGATCCCTTCAATTTTCCCATCAGTTTCAGCTTGTTGCAGTATAGCAGAGAGGGCTTCCGCACATATAATAAACAGGTATGGACTAAGAGGATCCCCTTGCCGGAGCCCCCTCTGTGGAATCACTGTACTGGTATAATCGTCATTAACCTTAATGCGATAAGAAACTGTAGTGACACACTGCATGATCAATTCGATCCACTCTCATGGAAGCCCAGTTTCTCCATCATTTTCCTCAAAAAGGTCCACTCCACCCGGTCATAGGCCTTACTCATGTCCAGTTTTATTGCTGCTAATCCTACTTTTCCTCTTTTTCGCTGGTTCAGGTAGTGAGTCAGCTCATAGGCTATCAGCACATTATCAGTAATCAGCCGTCCCGGAACAAAGGCGCTCTGTGAATGAGAAATAATCTTCGGCAGGATGGACTTCATCCGATTTGCAGCGGTCTTTGAAATCAGCTTGTAGGCAACATTACAGAGACTGATCGGCCTAAGATCTTTGAGATTTCCCGGTTTATTCACTTTCGGAATCAGAACCATTACTGTATCATTCCAGCCCTGTGGCATATTACCTCCATTCAGCACATGCAGTACCTCCTGCTTCACTTTTATCATCCACTAAAGACCAGAATTTCTTGTAAAAGATTGACGGGATTCCATCGGCCCCCGGAGCTTTTAAATCCCCCATCTCTTTCAGAGCTTCCCATACTTCGCTTGTGAAAGGTGCAGTCAATCTCTCATTCATTTCCTGAGAGACCCGAGATTGCACACACCCAATGACCTCCTCCATCTGTTCACCTGCACTTGACATGAAAAGTTGTTGATATTGGTTAGCAATAAAATTTTTCAGGTACTTCCCCGCCACCACATCTCCTCCCTCCCCCATCAATTTTTCAATACGATTTTTCCTTCTCCTCTCAGACGCTTGGGCATGGAAAAATTTTGTATTTCGATCTCCTTGAGTCAGCCACGTAGAATGGGCCCTCTGCTTCCAATAAGTATGTTGCTGGTCCAGCAGCCTCTCCAGCTTGTAGCGAAGCACGTGCTCTCGATTAATTTGAGCTTGGCTCAAGCTTCTGCATCGGCAGATCTCCAACTCCCTCTTGGCAGCTGTTATACGCTTCTCCAATTCTCCCAAAACACACCTATCCCACTCCCACAACTCACTTAAAAGTTGTTTCTGGATCTCCATCAGCCTTGTCTCCCCCTTCTCCAACGCCTTACACCAAGCTTCCTCCACTCTAGTTGGACCCTCCTCCTCCTCCAACCAGCGCGCCTCAAACTTCCTCAGCGTTTCCAAAGTTCTCCCCCATTCCTTTCTCTCCCTCCCCCCGAGATCAACGATGATTGGTCTATGATCCGAGTGCCTTGGATCTCCATTTATGACACGAACCAGAGGAAAGTGAGCCCTCCAGGAGCTATTGGCCACCGCCCTATCCAGCCTCTCTTTAACAAAGCTGTCCACCCTATGGTGGTGATTTCTCCAAGTGTAGGAGTCGCCCTCGAAACCAAGATCGCATAGGTCGCACTCCACAAGAGTCCGGCGGAAATTCTCCATACACCTCTCCGGTCTAGGCGGACCCCCCACCTTCTCACAGTTGAACATAATCTCGTTAAAATCTCCACAACAAAGCCATGGCAAATCGCTTCTATTACGCAAAATTCTTAGCAATTTCCAAGTTTTCTCCTTCTCTTCTCCCCTTGACTCACCATAGATCCCAGTAAAGCGCCATTCAAACCCATCCTCCTCCTTCACAAAGGCTTCAATATGGTACCTCGACATACTTCCAACAGTGATATCAATCCCTTTCCTCCAGAACAAAGCTAGGCCCCCGCTCAGGCCCACACTGTCCTTCACAAACATGTTTGGCAAATTAAGGCTCCACCTAAACCTCTCCATCCAACTTGTGCTGTGCTTGGTTTCCGACAAGAACAACACATCTGGGGCCTCCCTCTTCTGGACATCCAGAAGATCACGAACTGCCGGGCCATTCCCCAATCCCCGGCAGTTCCAAGCAATAAGTCTCATTGGGCCTGGCGGGATTGCTCAGGCAACCCGCCCACTCAGCATTACCCTCGACTTCCACACCCCCAGGAACCCCTACTCCTTCGCCTCCTTTGTACTTTTTCTTACCTTCCCCTGTGTCCTCCCCAACAGTGTCCGGGACTTGTCTTTTCTTGTTAGCCACCAATGTCATCTCACTACTCTTCCCTGCTCTTTCACTCCTTGGTCTGCGCTTGAAAGTCAGCTTCTTTATTGATAATTCAACCCCTGATCTAGCTTCCATACCACTCCTCCCTTCATTTCCTTCCAGCCGAACTGTGCCTGAGGCTTGGTTGGTGGCAATCGAGACTTCAACGTCACCCTGCAGCATACCTGTTTCTTCATCTACTTCCATACCAATCTCCGTTCCGTCCTCCCCTCCTCCCCACTGCTGTATGCCACTACCATCAACCCTTCCTTCCTCCGAGTGTGCAACTCTCAACCCTTTGATCAACGGTTCTTCCGAATCCGTTGTGTCCGCCGGCGCCTCCTTAGCCTTGCCTATGGACATTGACCGCCCTGTAGCACTTTGTTCCCCTGCTGACTTTGAGACAGCCCCAAATTCCAAACTTTTTGGTGTACCTTCGCGCACAATCTTTCCTTTTTGTTTCAGCGGGCTTAGACCATCATCCCTCAGCTCTTCCCCCACTTCGTCAGCAATCTTGCGAGATAATTCGCCACTGCCATTACCCCTCTGTGCAGCACTTTTTCCCCAACTTGTATCTTTCCTTTGCTGGTGGCTTCCACCAGAGCTACCCCTTCAGACCACCTCCCTTTCCCTTCCTTCTTTCGTGATGGGTTAACCCTAAGCCACTCCCCAAATTGCTTACCCCCTCCCTCCAAATCCCCTCATCACACTCCTTCTCCACATGACCCAAGTGGCCGCACGAATAACCGAAATTTGGCAAGAATTTATATTTGAAATTGCACCAGCCCACTCCCTCTCCATCCCTATCCTCCATGGTGGTACCCCTGAAGAGGGATTTACGGATATCAAGCAGTACCTTGAGCCGAAGAAATTCACCCATAGCCATATCATCTTCATCTGTATCCACTTCCAGGAACCGACCCACCTTGTTCCCAATCCGACGGGCCGTCTCCCCATTCATCAACCCAAGTGGTAGATCAAAAACTCTGATCCAAACCGGAACAAAGAAAAACTCCAGGTCTTTCAACCTCTTGGAGTCGTCAAAATCCACCACTATTAATAGATCACCTCCAAACTCCCATGGCCCATCCATCATCGCCCTCCGCTTTCCCCCCGGCTGTAGGAAGGTGAAGAGAAATAAGTTGCTGCCTAGCTCCTTACACCGAATTCCATCCCTGGGACACCAGATCTTCCCCACTGTTTGCACAATACCATCGGCATGCCCAGGCTTCGAAGCGAACAGCTTGCCCACCGCTTGTGGATGTCGTCCTGCATCCCTTGATTTTGCCTGCCGCGCCCCTTTAACAGCCCTCCTTTCTTCCTCCGTAAGCTTCAGCCCATCCAACAGACCTTCCAAATCCTCAGCCCCCTTCTTCCTTCCTTCCTCCATCAGCCCCGAGGCCTCCAGCACCACCCCGCCAACAACAAAGAGACAAGGGACCCCAGTCACACGCCGCTCCCGAGCCCCTTCTCCCCCACCCTCGCACTACCCCTGCCCCCGACCGCACACCTCCTCCACCACAGCCCTCGCGCCCCCTCAAGCCTCAGACACACACCACCACCAAAATGCCTCCCAATCAACGGCCTAGCACCTGCTTCCACTGCCCCGGCCACCGGCCGACCCCCTGTCCGCTCCTCGCTTCACTTACCGCACGCCAACAGGAACCAGATGACCACCACCCCAGCTCCTGATTTCGCCTGCCCCGCCTCCGCAGGACCTCGCGCGAGCCCCTCCACTGCCTTCCAGACCTCTAAATCAACAGGCCCAGCACCTTCTTCCACTGCCCCAGCCACCGGCCGACCCCCTGTCCGCTCCCCGCTTCACTTGCCGCACGCAGACAGGAACCGGGTGACCGCCACCCCAGCTCCTGATTCCGTCTGCACCGCCTCCGCAGGACCTCGCGAGAGCCCCTCCACTGCCTTCTAGACCTTGGGGAAGGGAGAAGCACTGGAGAACTCTCTGCCTTGTGAGGGATTTGGTGGAGATTTGAGGAACCAAAACCAAACCGAAACCCTAGCTAGGGTTCGGACCTTCCTCTGAGTCACCCAAGCCCCCAGCGGGAGTCAACCGACCAGAGACTGATTCCTATGGAATAACTGCTTGGGGTGAGAAGTCATAGTTTGCTACATGTGGGGCTAGAGAAGAAACGGTGAGGCGCGACCTATTTGAAAAAAAAATGGGGCCCACACTTTCGTCCATAGTCACACACGTGCCTTCTCGTGTATTTGCATCGCCATGCTTGTTATAGTCCTAAGTGCGACCAAATTAACCAAGGTTATCATTCTCAGTGAAAACAAAATATTAGGAACCATCAATTTGTCTAAATTTTTTGAAGCAAGCAAAAGCACATGCTTTTTTGAAGCAAGCAGCAGCACATCATGTTGAAGGAAGCAGCAGGATAAATTGACTTTTGAAATGTGAAAGTTGAGTACCAAAATTGTGCATGATTCACAAGGGTGGCAAATTTGCCAAGCATCAGGATTTTGCTACTGCTCGGCACAAGCTGCTGCTGCATGTGAACCAAATTGTTGAGCTACAAAACATTTTCTAGCTAATTAGGTGTTTGTATCTATTTTTGGAGAAAATTGCTATTATAGGACGCGAAACAATGGGCTTCGCTATTATAGGACTCCAAACGTCGACTTCGCTAAAACGACCCCTGAAACATTGGCACTTTGTTATAGATGACATTTGGTCTTTTTAATCTCTTTTCTCAACTAAAATACATGTATTTTGCCATGATGTGACCGTATTGCCCTTCTGCCATATTGCGTAGCACGTGCGTAAGCGAGAGGGCGTGGCGCCGCCGTGCACCGGCCGGCTGCTCGCGCCGCCACCGACGCCAACCCCGCCGGGCCGCCGCCGCTACCATGCCATGGAAGCTGAGAGCGCAGGCGCGTACGCAGGTATGCAACGCAGCGCCGCCGCATGAACCTCACCGCCGGCCGCGGCGCCGCCACCACCGCCCACAACGCCGGCGCCATGCAGTCCCCATGCACTCTCATGCGGCCACAAACGGAGGAGAGAGAGATTGGGGTGCATAGGAGAGAGAAGAAGAAGTTTGAGAGGAAGATATACCTGGGAGAGAAGACGGCGCATCGGAAGGCAAAAAAGAGGAGATCCTTTTATATATTAAGGTTTGGTGAAATACTGGCAGGGCAATACGGTCACATCATGGCAAAATACATGTATTTTAGTTAAGAAAAGAGATTAAAAAGACCAAATGTCATCTATAACAAAGTGCCAATGTTTCAGGGGTCGTTTTAGCGAAGTCGACGTTTGGAGTCCTATAATAGCGAAGCCCATTGTTTCGCGTCCTATAATAGCAATTTTCTCCTATTTTTGAGGGGCAGCAGGTGAGTGGAGCTGCAGTAAAACACCTGGTTTGTACATGTATGCATTATTGCAAAGAAAATTGAGTTTGATGCCATGTATGTTCATGTTCATGTAATGGCTTTGTAATGCCATGTATGTTCATGTATCTTGTTGATTTGCCAAAATGTTAATGTATCGGACTATCTCAATTTTGTTGTCTCACTTGGCTTATGAATTTTTTCTGTTATCTCAGTGCTTGCCTGTTTCAATTGGCTTATGTATTTACTCCTCGTGATGCAATGCAAGATGATGCAAGTTGCCTAACTTTTGGCATTGGAAACTTGCCCATTGTTGAACAAAGATCTTTTCAGGAGGATTAATTCATGGAATAGTGACAAATTGTTGCTTTGTGCTAGATTGTTGCTTTGCGCCAGATTGTTATAACATGAGGAAACATGTTTTAACAGAATAAGAATGATAATAATTTTTGAGTGATACGCCAGGCTAGCTGAGACCAGGCTGTGCCAACACTACAGAATAGAAAACAGCAGGTTGTTCTGTTGGTCTTGCTAACATTCCCACTTAACAAATTTTGTAGGCTTTTGAATAGAAATATTTTGTGTCAATCAAATGTTGACAATAGTCCTTCTGTAAAGTTGTTTTGATAATCCAATTGATTGGAGCCCCGAGTATGTAGGAAACTACAGTATATATGTAAATCCATTGCATGATGTGATGCCCAAACACGTCATATGGTACCATCCTGCAAAAGTAAGCAAAGATTTGAACTTAGATGTGTGAATGTGTTAGAGCAACCGATCAATTAAGACATTGGGGGAAAATCAGGGTACGGATATATTAAACCAGAGAAAAACAATGGTGTATCTTATCAGTCCATCTTTTCAGAATATGCAGATGCCATCATAATGTTTACTGCTATATTTCATTCAAGAGCACATATATAGGCCATGTTAAGTAACATTTTATTTAGTCAGTAGTACAACTGTAGACTGCATTTGATATTTGGTAAGAAATAGCACCATCACACCATCAACCTTCATAAAGTGAGAGGTAAGTATCAAATGGGTGGTCACCGGCAATAGTGTTAATAGGGAAGTGCAGGGAATATTTCAAAGACTGGAAAAATAAATCACTTTGTCATTGCCACTTCTATAAACAGAATGAGAAGAAAAGAAACCTCAAGACTAATATATCCACGCAAAATAAATGCATTAGTAAGGCAGTGAATCCGCCCATCTATGTCTAAGCCGTTTGGGATAGATCCATTGGCCTTCCTTGCCATTATCATTTTTAGCATCCAAATGGGCACTAGCACTAGATATGCTCCATACACACACAGTTGCGCTAATCGGCACGTGCATGCACGTTACGCGTGGGTCGCTGGCTGAGTGAACGAGCATCCTAGTGCAAGTCATATTTGATGATAACTTTATGTATATGAGATAGTAACTTTAACATCTGTAAGTCAATCGATGATAACTTTATATTTATGAGATAGTAACTTGATAAATTATCGATGATAACTTTATGTTCAGAAGATAGTAACTTGACTTGTATGCATGCATGCAGCAGGAGAGAGAAGAGAATAAATGCACTTGACTTGTGACTTTTTTTATCTTATTTACAAGCTAAAAAATACAGTAACTCTTTCACCAAAAGTTCAATTTGCGATCCGTTTGCACCATTGTGTTTGAAATTACGAGCTTACAAAATAAGATTCATGTTGAATATGTTTTGACACTGCTAAATTAGTGTCATATAAAGTTATCTTCATGTATGAGTAAAGTTACTATCAAATATATGTAGAATTACTGCCAGTTTTGTAGTGTTACAATAGGCTATAACTCTACATGTGTTTGGCAGTAACTTCACTCACACACAGTAGTAACTTTCTGTACAAGTTATTTGCTATTAACATGCATGTTTCTCTCTCCTCTCAATGCGTGAATATTGGCAGTAACTTCACTCACATACGGCAGTAACTTCATGAATTACAGATGATAACGGTAAGTAACTTCATGAATTACAGATTATAACTTTATGTACATACGATTGTAACTCTACTATAATTAACAAACGCTAGCAACTGTCCATAAGGTAGGATGGTGAAGTGGTTGATTGGTTGGGTCGGTCAGGGGTGCACGCTTATTATATGTGTAGCCACAAATTAATGTGTGTGTATACATACATACATACATACATACATACATACATACATACATACATACATACATACATACATACATACATACATACATACATACATACATACTGTTGTGCTATTCTGCGACTGCGCACACTGTGCACGCTGGAAAGTTAATATCGTACGTGAGTAAAGTGACTGCGAAATATATATAGAGTTGCCATCAGTTGTAACTGACAGTAACTCTACATGTGTTTGACAGTAATTTCACTCACACACGACAGTATTTTACACCTGTGCGCAGAATAGTATTTGTGTGTGTATGTGAGCATCTAAACCCCCAATCTACGCTGAATGCCCTGGTCGCCCAAACAAATCCCAATCTATACTTTTCTTCCTCATCGCAGTAGCAATGGCCAAGGTGAGCAACGAATTATTCTCCTCTGCTCTGATCTGAAATGATCTAAGACACGTTGATGCTTTGTTTTCTTTGCCTTATTTTATCGCTTGCATTGACAAAAGATCAACGAACCAAATTCAGATATGGGGGGCAACGTAGAAATACTACTATACAAGTGACTTACCGGTGGATTTACCTTACATACAAGTTTATGTTTCACTATCGTCCTGTAAAAAACACTAGTATCTGCTTGCAACAGTTTCTTGCCAAATTACTTTCTCAATAAAGCAGGACCAAAGTTTGTCTTTGGTCTAACATTTTCTTGCCAAATATAATAGATAATATTGCTAAATTGCTGACACTTATGCTTACATTTTGATTGGATGGTCAAATTGTAACACCTTGGTTTTAGTGCCTTTTAAAGTTTTTAAAATAGAAACAATCATTTAGATTTTTCTTGAATTAATTAAAGCTTAATTTGAATTTTTTGAAATTAAAATAATGTAATATGAATAAAATAAACTTCAATTATTTTAAAGCTAGTTTTATTTGGGTCCCTTGTGTTAGAAGGAATTTTTCTTTATTTTCTTGAATGTTTCAAAGTTTATTTGCTATTTCTTTGAGCTTAATTTGATTTATCCTAATTTCTGAAATTCAGATATTGTAAAAATCCAGATTTAGCCTTGTGGGCCGAATTCTTTCCCCAACCTATTTTCTTTCCCATGCCGCCCATCTTCCACAGCCCGCTTCGCTCAGCTCGGTCCGCCAGCTTGCTCTCTCTCACCGACCGACCCCACTTGTTAATGCAAATAGTGTCCTATTCATCTTCCTCGCGCCAACTCCGAGTTTGTCCCGACGTTGCCGCCATCTCCGTTGTGAACTCCTCCACGTCCAACTATTTAAGGGTGACTAGAGCCTCGCAAACCATCACCCCGAGCCATCGTCCTACTTGCCCTAGCCGTCGTCGCTGTTTCACCGTATTGCGCTGCAATTTGAAGTCAATGTCGCTAGCTCTAATGAGCAATTATGTTGCTATCGGTGAGCTTCTGACTTGTCATCCTCTTCTTGAGCTTCATCATGTCGTGCTGTAAGATCGAGGAGGTTGGCTAGGGGGGTGAATAGACGGTTTCAAAATTTTCTCGTTTCTATCAATTATTTGGCTAAACCAAGTATATAATGCAGAAGCTTAACTCAATTTGATTTAATACAAATAAAGCCTAAATCAACTACGTTCACCTAAGTGCACCAATAATTCTAAGGCTTTGTCAAGGTTTGCAATCCTAGTATGACAAGTAATCAATTTAACTCTATAAATGTAAATTGAGCACAAGAAAATAAACCAAAATTGACAGATCCCTTTTTATCGTGGTGTTTGGAGACTTGCTGATCTCTCTTAGTCCACGTTGAGGTAAGCTCAAATAAAGTGGACTGACTCCACGAATTAAGCCGTCCACCTCAAATCCACTAGTCGTTGCTCTTTCCTGCTCTGGATAGGTGAGCTCCAACCTTCACAACTTACCGTGTCTTCTCATAAGCTTCTTTGAGAAAAATCACCACACATGACGCCTCTAACGCCGTCTAGGAGTCAGCAACTTCCAAAAGTAATAAGTCGAACCCCTCGCTTGACTCTCACCATATGCAACGAATGCATAAGTTCAAGTGAATACTAAATCTACCTCTTGATAAAACACATGCAATCTAGAGTCTTCCTCCTTACTCATAACGTGCAACACATGCACAATTGAAAAGAAGACCTCACATTAGCATAAAGGAATGAAATGGAGTGCTAAAGGTTCTCTTCCAACTGGCCACAAGGGGTTATTTATACCAGTAACAGTGATCGAATTGCTGCATAGCCCCCACTAATACATGGGAAATCCTAGCTCTAAAGTTAGCACACCATTGAGGTAAGTAAATACTAGTAGGCACATAGGCAGCCCATTGCAAGGAAGGAAAGAGCAAGAGCTAGGGCTTAGTGCTCAAGTTATGGTTGTTGACTCGGAATTGTAAGTCGAAGAAGCATTCTTGTGACCTGGTTCTACGTAGAGTGAATCAGTCTCGAAAGGGCTGCCATCCGATGGGTACATGAAAGTGACAAAGTTGCTTTGACTACTGAACCATGCTTGGATCATCGGAGCGAATTAGATGATCAACGCGAGGTCTACACCCTCTTCCCCTCGCTCTCCTTTCCTTAATATTCACCATCGAGTCAACAAAGCCATCAACTAATTTAGAGGGGCTCAATTGGCCCAGTCGCCCTACGCTACTGGCGCTTCCAAAGGAGAAGCTCTCGCCTTTGGCAACCAGCAAACAGAGGGCTAAAACCAATAGTTTTGAAGTAAGGGATGAGCACAAAAGCCATTGTGCTTCCGTACACATGCATACATTTTCTTGCTCCATCGCGTGTTAGTACAATAACACGCATCCATTTTCTTGCTGGGGCGAACACGGATTTTTCTCTAAAGGTGAAGACTCTGAAGTGGGTGAACACTTAGCCCAGCGGGCAAACATGCCCGCTCCAGCTCCGCGCACCTACTGACATCTTTCGAAGCACTTTCACGTGTGAAACGAAGTCACATAAAAACTAGCCTTTGGAAGAAAAACCCGTAAAAAATCAAGATTTTTGGAAATACCGCCATTATAAGGCCGGTACTATCGCTCCTCTCGCAACTGTCAGAAAACTAGCCGTTATCAGCAAAATTGAAAGTTCTGCCACACAAAGTCTGGTACTTTCGATCATCAGAAGTACCGCTCCACACATGCAGAACTACCGACTTCACCAGGAGGAGAAGACTCCCACGAGGGTGTTTCTCTGAAAAGAAAATGTACCGCTACATAAGCGGTCGTTCCACACTTCGGTAGTACTGCTCACACAGAGCCGGTAGTACGTAAGTTGATCGAACCACTCACACAGAGCCGGTACTATCTACGTTTGGTCATACTGCACAACACACACTGGTAGTTCTGATCTCTGATAGTACTGCGCAACACATGCCGGTAGTTCCGAAGTCTAGTGGTACCATCCAACACATATCGGTAGTTCCGATTTTTCTGACAAGTACAGATACTTCAATAAATCTTGCAAAACATATTTGCAAATTATAGTATCATGCACACTAGGATTAACCATGATTTCTAACAAGTTGCAAAACATATTTGCACACTTTTGAAATTATTACATAAGGTATATGTACATGGACTCTTCATGTTTGCAAAGCACATTCGCAAAGCTAAGTCACATACTATAAGGACTATGTATGAGCTTCAACTATTTGTAAAACACATTTGCAAATAGAAACCTCACACTACAAGGAGTAGGAAATATGGACTTCAAATACTTGCAAAACACATTCGCAATGTATAGTCCCATGTTAGAAGGATTCAACGCATGAGCTTCAACCATTTGCAAAACACATTCGCAAATATAACCATCATATTACGGAGAGATAGAGAAAGTGAGGTTGAGGTATCAACACATGATAAGACTCAAGCTACTAGACATGACCCTTCTTAATAGTACAGCAACCTATACTAGCAATCCGGTCTATCAACCAAACACCAAGATATGTAAAAGATTAGAAACACATTCTCAGCCCTAACTAGTCATACCTTTGCCTTAAGCAATCTCTTAAAACTTGATGATGTATGTCTTCACTTCAAGTTATGGTCATTGTCTTGATATGCATCAACACATGATGCACTATTACTTGAATTCCATCAACACATGATGGATCTTTTCTTCTTGATGACCTTAAACACACAAAACCATCTTCCATCCCGTATTTTGACTTGATGATCTTCAGCACATGAAATCATACTAAGTTATCCTCATTTATGGAACCTAACCTATTCATCCAACTCATAGAAAATGTTAGTCTATAAATCAATTGTCATCAATTACTAAAACTTTACCATTAACTCATAATGGAGGGACTAGATTCTACGATCTTTTCTTTTTGGTAATTCATGGCAATCTCAACAAATAATGAGATAAAGATTAATTCTAGCATATAACATGTACACAATAATTTTATACTCTAGGATAAGCTTCTTAAGCAATTAACTCATTTATGTGTGAGTGTCTATCTTTGAGATTAATTGCTAGCAAAGCTTACATATCCGGTTGTCATTTAATAATCCAACCATTAACACATAACGGAGGACTAGATGACAACTCGATAGCAAATGATTGAATTCAAATCAATCAAGAGTATATATGAACTACACAAGTTATATATACTCAAAGGATACTTTTCAATGTAAAGATTCTTAATATGTGGTAAAGAAATATGGATCAATACTAATGAAATCATAAAACATAGAGTGAACTCCTCCTAGATATGTGCATACAAGAATGTATAATGGAAACATGTGCACATATTCAAGTTAGACTATTTGGTGAAGTTCAATATATATTTTGGATCTAAGGAATGCATAAATATATAAGAATAAGATGTAAAATGTATACCTCCATGATTTTTACCTTTTCATCCAAATGAAACTAAGTAATATTTTTACCTTTTCATCCAAATGAAACAAAATAATATCATAATCAATGAACATGTTAGTTGTGACATCCCATTTTCAAATCCTAGTGATAATGTAAATTTCAAGCCTATGTTAAAAATTTAAAAGGCTTTATGCTCAGCTTGGTTATCCTTTTTTGCTTTCCAAAAAGAAAATTCAAGAAGTGCAAAAGTGATTTAAAATAAAAACCTTGTTTTATTCTCAAAGAAGAAATTCAAAGCCTCCCTTCAAAACCTAGAACTTAAAATAATCTTTCAAAATCAGGAAAGTTCATAAAAAGAGGGAATACGACTGGTCCGACGTGGTCTATTTGAACTTTGGTATTGTAATGTATGGTTTCGTCGTGTATAAAGTGATGCAGCATTGTATCTGTGAGCGTTTTCTACTGATCCAGGGAATAGTGCAGAAATCACAGAGGGTTCCAGGTTAGTAAACTTGGGGTCCGACAGAGCTGGTATCAGAGCATACGACTGTAGAATCCTTAGCTAGGCTGGTCAAGATCTAAGGCCTGAGCCCTATTTATAAAAACTATGAAAAACTTTTACAAAATATAGCATAATACTGCTTTACTTAACTCTCTTAGTTCCTGTACTCACCGAAATTTTTTTGTATTTTCATCTGTTCTAACCTATTGGTGTTCAAAATTTTAGATGGCCGGAGCTCCACCAGCTGGTCCGTGGGATCACTTCTCCCACGGGGAAAACGACAGGGAGTTCGTCGAGATCCTACGGTAGCTTCTGTAGTATCTCGGGTACATCCGCCAGCCCATCTTCAGGGGCAGGAGTGTCCGCATCCAGAACATGGACTTGTGGACCATGGAGGTCTTCCTCTACGCATGGGACGGTACCAGGGAGCTCCACTCCCACACTATCTGTGCCGAGCCTCCACGGATGCACCTCGTCGACACCATCCATGATGTGGCATGTCTTGCTGCAGCCCACTTGTGCCAGGTGCACGAGGGGAGGCTGCGACAGTCGCCTTTCGCCCACTACGCTCGCATCCGCCAAAGGCAGTTCCTCCCAGATCGCCTCGACACCCGGGTGGATGACCCCCGGCTATCGCACCAGATCCAGCTGACACAGGCAATGTCAGTCACCTACGCCTACGCCCTGCAGAAGATTGGGCAATTGCGCATTCTCCTGACCGCGAGCCTGCAGCACTCAGACGTCCTCAGCGCCCAGCTCAACCGCTGTCAGATCGCCCTTCAGGCGGTAGAGCGCGAGAGGCTCGCTGTCGAGGCTGGGCTTGAGCGCCTTCGAGCCAGGGCAGCCTACCCACTGCCTATGCCACCGTCGGTACAAGCACATGCACTAGCTCCAGTGTCAGCTCCAGCTCCCACTCCAGTGTTAGCTCTAGCGCCAGCTTCAGACCCAGCACCTGCACCGGCTTAGCGCCAGGGACCTCGCACCCTGCTGACGGCGCGCAAGAGCGTGCGCCCACCGCTCAGGAGCACCCTCGGAGAGTCCAGCAGGGGGCGTCGTTCGTCTCGCTCTCGTTCCTCCAGCGACGAATTGAGCCCTTCGCGGTCCCGATCTCTCTCCCAGTCTCCCAGCATCAGCCGGAGCCGCTCCTATTCCCGCTTCCCAGGAGATTGCATCTTCTGCGGCCGGAACCACTCCCCGTCCCCGGAGGTGTAGACTGCTGTAGGCTAGACAGTAGTGTGTCTAGGCATTCTCTTTTTGGTGTGCACGCACACTCCCCCAGTTGTACCCCCCTATGTACCCAGCTAGTAGGCGTTGTGTATTCGGTGTCATGACTTGTTGTAAGCCCGTGTGCTGTGCTCGGCTGTCATGTAACACCTAACCCCCCTAATGTAATGAACTATCCTAGGCATAATGCCTTGTGTTTTATTGCCTCTCTTTTGTTCGGTTTTCTGTTGTGCTAATAGGGGGCTAGCAAACCCTCATATATTCCTATCCCTCCTTCTTTTCGTCTCTAAAAGGCTCTAGATTGGTTCCAGATGGCTCCCAGGAGGACTGTTGCTCGTGGTAGGGGTCAAGCCCCAGGGGCCGCAACTCGTGGAAGAGGTCGAGGCAGAGGCCGTGGTCTGAACTTGCCGCTGCCACCACCAGCACCACCAACCATGGCACAAGTATTGGCACAACAAACATAGATCCTTCAGGCAATGCTCTCCAGTCAGCAAACCAGTGCAACTGGCTGCAACTCCAAGTTATCGGATTTCTTGAGGACCCGACCAATGAACTTCTCCTCAGCAAATGAGCCCTTAGAAGCCAAAGATTGGCTACGTGATACAGAAAAGAAGCTTAAACTTGCCCGTTGCACTAAAGAAGACAAGGTGGACTTCGCCACCCACCAGCTTAAGGGTGCCGTGGCGGCGTGGTGGGAGAACTACCTCGCCTGTCGTGGAAAGAAGAACCCCTTAGGCAACAACTCAGACGAAGAGGAAGAGGAAGAAGAAGAAGAAGAGGAGGAGGAGGAAGGAGTAGAAGTTGAGGACCCAGCCGCTGATGCTCAACAGAAAGAGCAGGAAAACGAAGGGAACCACAATGAAGAGAGAGCAGAACCAATAGCAGACGAGTCCGCCATCACCTGGGCCGAATTCAAGACTGCCTTTCGGCAAAACTTTGTTCCAACAGGTATCATGAGGATGAAAAAGAACGAGTTTCAAAACTTGAAGCAAGGCAATATGTCTGTCTTGGAGTATCTCACGCGATTCAACCAACTAGCTCGCTACGCCTCAAGGGACGTAGCCACACAAGAAGAGAAGATTGATCGATTCCTGGAAGGGATGCATGAGAAAATGCGAGCACAACTGATTCTGCACGACCATGCTAGTTTCCACCACTTGGTGAATAAGGCTCTTATCCTGGAAAACGAAAGGAAAATCTTGGAAGCCAGCCGGAAGAGGAAGTGGACAGCTCAAAGGCCTCAGGGCAGTTTTCAGTCCAAACCAGTGTACTAAGGCAGCTCATCTTTTCGCCAGGTGGCAACGCCAGCACCCAGAGCTTCATTCCAAGCACCACGCCCTAACAATAGTGGAATTCAGGTGTCCCGCCCCATAGGACAGTCTTCCACAACCAACCCAGCTGCAAACCTCCACTGTTTCAGCTGTGAAGCAAAGGGGCATTTCGCCAACAAATGCCCGAATCGCCAAGCTACTCCAGGGAAGTTCAATCCAGGAGTTACCTCATCACGAGTTCAGTCCTCATCACTAAACAAGGTCTATCAGGCACCCCAAGCGTCACGGACAGCATCAACTCCAAACCATGGCCGTGTCAACCACGTCACCGCAGAAGACGCCCAAGATGCCTCAGGAGTACTTATGGGTACGTTCTCTGTTAAGTCGATACCCACACAAGTTCTGTTTGATTTCGGTGCTTCGCATTCTTTTGTTTCTGGGGAGTTTGTTGAAAAGGTTAAGCTGCCAACCTTTAGACTAAGGAGACCTGTGGTACTTAGTTCCCCAGGAGGACCCCTAACTGCTACTCTAGTTAGCCCTCGGGTAGAAGTCACCATGGAAAACTTTGAATTCCCAGCAGACCTCTTGGTATTGCAATCTCAGACTTTGGACATCATCCTAGGGATGGACTAGCTAGCCAAATATCAAGGAATGATAGAATGTGCTAATAGGAAGGTAGTACTCACCAAGTACCCTGGGCTAGTAATAAGAGTTAGTGTGGATCGCCCCTCCTCGGGTCGCGCAATTCATCGCCTTGAAGCAAGGTCATTAAAAGAAACACCAGTAGTTCAAGATTACCCAGAAGTCTTCCCAGAAGAACTACCAGGTATGCCACCAGATAGAGAGATAGAATTTGTAATTAACCTAAAGCCAGGGACTGCCCCAATTTCTAAAAGACCATACCGAATGGCAGTAGATGAACTTGAGGAACTAAAGAATCAAATTGAGGATCTCCAAACCAAAGGATTCATTAGACCCAGCTCATCCCCGTGGGGTTCCCCCGTATTGTTTGTCAGAAAGAAGGATGGCACCGTCAGATTATGTGTAGATTACAGAGCTCTCAACGAAGTAACCATCAAAAACAAGTATCCCTTGCCTCGAATAGATGACCTGTTCGACCAATTATTTGGGGCTACCCTCTTCTCTAAAATAGATTTAAGGTCAGGGTACCATCAACTCAAGATCAGGGTAGAGAATATTCCTAAGACAACATTTACTACACGATACGACCTATTTGAGTATACAGTCATGTCATTCGGGTTGACCAACGCCCCAGCCTACTTCATGAATCTGATGAACAAAGTCTTTATAGAATGCTTGGACAAATTTGTAGTCGTATTCATAGACGACATCCTGATCTACTCTAAGACTACCAACGAACATGAGGACCACCTACGGGTAGTCCTCGAGACGCTTAAGAGACATCAGTTGTACGCCAAGTACAGCAAGTGTGAATTCTGGCTGCATGAAATTAGTTTCCTTGGACACATCGTATCCGCTGGAGGAGTAGCAGTCGACCCCTCCAAAGTAGAGGCAGTTCTAGAGTGGAAGCAGCCCACCTCAGTCACAGAAGTGCGTAGTTTTCTGGGCCTAGCCGGATACTACAGGCGCTTCATAGAAGGATTTTCCAAGATATCTCGACCAATGACAAACCTACTCAAGAAAGAAAAGAGGTATGAGTGGACAGAGGCATGTGACAAGAGTTTTCAAGAGCTAAAGAAAAGATTGACCACAGCCCCTGTGCTAGCTCTGCCAGATATACACAAGGATTTTGAAGTATATTGTGATGCATCACGCCAAGGCCTGGGCTGTGTGCTTATGCAAGGGGGTAAATTTGTAGCCTATGCTTCCAGACAGTTCCGTCCCCATGAGAATAATTATCCAACCCATGACTTGGAGCTAGCCTCGGTAGTGCACGCTTTAAAATTTTGGCGACACTACTTAATCGGGAACCACTGTGACATTTATACAGACCATAAGAGCCTCAAGTACATATTTACTCAAGCCGACCTCAACCTGAGACAGAGAAGATGGTTAGAGCTAATCAAGGATTACGACCTGGACGTCCATTAATGTAGTAGCCGATGCCTTGAGTCGCAAACCCCAATGCAACAACTTTATGGTGAAGGAATTGCAACCTGAGCTCTACAGAGAGTTTGAAGCTCTTAACCTGGAAATAGTAGAGCATGGTACTCTAGCTACCATGGAAGTACACCCAACTCTTGAGGAGCAAATCAAGGCAGCCCAGAAGGGACACCCTGGAGTTCAGAAGTTCAAGCGCCTCATGACCCAGGGGAAAGCTCCTAAGATGGTAGAAGATCAACAGGGAATTTTATGGTATGGGAAACGTCTCTTTGTTCCTCACCAGAAGGACCTCAAAGACTTGATACTCAAGGAAGCCCATAGCTCTGCTTATACCCTACACCCAGGCAGCACTAAGATGTATCAAGAAATGAAGACCCTATATTGGTGGCCTCGTATGAAGAGAGATATCGCCAAGTATGTAGCCTGTTGTGACGTATGCCAGAAGGTCAAAGCTGAACATCAAAAACCTGCCAGACTTCTTCAACCCCTACAGATTCCTGAGTGGAAATGGGAAGAAGTGGGAATGGATTTCATAACTGGTTTACCTCGCACCAAGTCAGGATATGATTCTATATGGGTAATAGTTGATAGGTTGACTAAAGTTTCCCATTTTATCCCCGTGAAGACCACCTATAAGGGGGACAAACTGGCAGAGTTGTATATAGCTCGTGTTGTATGTCTGCATGGCGTGCCTAAGAGGATAGTCTCAGACCGAGGTTCCCAGTTCACCTCGCACTTCTGGGCCCGTCTACACGATGCTCTAGGAACCCATCTGGCGTTCAGTACCGCGTATCACCCCAAACAGATGGACAGACCGAAAGAATAAACCAAGTCTTGGAACATATGCTACGAGCCTGTGCTCTGGAGTTCACTTCAGATTGGGAGAAATGTTTACCCTATGCAGAATTTGCTTACAACAATAGCTATCAGTCGAGTCTCAAGATGTCACCTTTTGAGGCTCTTTATGGACGAAAATGTAGAACCCCTCTGCATTGGTCAGAAATAGGAGAAGGGTACATCTTTGGACCCGATACCCTGAAGCAGGCAGAAGAAAAGGTTCGCTTGATCAAGGATCGCTTACAAGCTGCTCAATCTAGGCAAAAGAGCTATGCCGATAACCGCCGAAGGAAACTAACATTCCAAGTTGGGGACCATGTGTACCTCAAGGTGTCACCCCTCCGAGGAATCCACAGATTCAAGGTGAAAGGCAAGCTTGCTCCGAGATACATAGGGTCGTTCCCTATTATTGCCAAGTGTGGAGAAGTTGCTTACCGATTGGAGCTACCAGCAAGTCTGTCAGATGTGCACAATGTGTTCCACGTTTCCCAACTCAAGAAGTGTCTCAGAGTTCCCGAAGAGCAGACCTCAATGGAAACAGAAAGATCTGTCCTACCCGGAGCATCCGATCTAGATTATTGATACTATGGAGAAGAAAACCAGACGCTATACTATTCTCCTCTGCAAGGTCCAATGGAGCAACCACTCCGAGCGTGAGGCATCCTGGGAGCGAGAGGATCAACTTAGAGCCGACTTTCCCTTTCTTTTTCCAGAGTAGTCGAATCTCGGGGTCGAGATTCATTTTAAGGGGGGTGGGATCTATGACATCCCATTTTCAAATCCTAGTGATAATGTAAATTTCAAGCCTATGTTAAAAATTTAAAAGGCTTTATGCTCAGCTTGGTTATCCTTTTTGCTTTCCAAAAAGAAAATTCAAGAAGTGCAAAAGTGATTTAAAATGAAAACCTTGTTTTATTCCCAAAGAAGAAATTCAAAGCCTCCCTTTAAAACCTAGAACTTAAAATAATATTTCAAAATCAGGAAAGTTCATAAAAAGAAAGATTTGCTTTTAGCTTTTAAAGAGGAAAGGAAAGAAAAAAAAGAGTTTAAATTGAAAACCCCCCCAGCCAATCCTAGCTACCCATTTTCTTCCCCATTCCATCCTAACCGCCCGTTCCCCTTCTTCTTCCTGGCCGCAGCGCTTCCTCCTCCTCTGGCTTTGCCGCCGCTCGTCGCCTTCCACCACCAATCCCGCCGGTGAGTTAATGCAATGCCAACGGCCCTTGTCTTTAGCACCGCCCCTCGCCTTCAGTGCCTGGCCGCGGCAGACCTTGGGCACGCCTCCTCGCCCTCATTTTCAGCACCGCCCTGCCGTGCACGCCTTTCGCCATCCCCCCGTGCGCTGCGCCGCCGTGGTCCTTCCCGGGTCACGCCTGTCCCATCGACGTCGCTCATCACTGCCCTCTGCGCCACGCCCCCTGCGACCACCGGACCGAGCGCCGTATCACCGCATTACTTCGCGCCGCGACAGCCCCGGTTGCCGCACCCATCCTGTGGCTGCACGACGCTGACGCCTCCCGCACGGCGAAGCCATGCCGCTCTATTTTCCTGGCGCCTTCTTTCCCCTCCCCCGGCTCTATAAAAGGCACGGGTGCCTCACCGCAAACCCCCACCCAAGGCTCACCCGAGTATTTCGCTCCACCGCCTTCTCTACCGTGCGTGCTCCTTCGAGAAAACCCCGCCGCCGAGCACCACCGGTCGACGCCAGGGCTTTTGAGCCTCTCCCCACACTCATCTTTACCCTCTACTTCTCTTCCCCCACTTAATTGGTTTGTCTCCCAGTGCAGGCCGCCGATGAGGCCTTTTCTTCCCCAACACCGGCGCCAGGTCTTCTCGGGGAAACGCTGCGTCTCGGGCCGATTCCCCTCGCGTGGAGCATCGCCTGGACCCCGCAATCACCGCCCCGACCCCGCCGGACCCCGCCTCCCTCCCCAGCGAACCGCCGCCATCTTCTCCTTTGCCGCTGGGCCCTTCCCCGCCGCCAGCCCACTCGGCTCCACTCCGGCTACCGCCCGGGCCCAAGGTATGCTCAGGAACCCCCGTGGTTGCTCTCTCGGCGAGCAATCGGGTCCCCGTGGCCCGAGCCTCCTGCACCCTTTTCCCCTGTCTCGGCCGCCGCCCTGCTCGCCTCGGTCACCGCTAGGCCAAGTCCGGCCGATTCCCCTCTACCCGAGGAGCGCCCGAGGCTATACAACCCGTTTTGGCCGGCGCCGCCTCGCCTCCGTGTCCCCTCCGCTGCCGGTTGGCTCCACCCTCCTCACGGCTGGGACCAACCAGAGAAGAAGCAGCCAGCGTAATAACTTCACTAATCAAATACTTGTCTTAACCGGCCATTTATCGTTGTCCTAACCCGACCGAGAGCAGGTAAGTACTGCTGTTAAGTGCGGGCCCACCTGTTAGCTGCAGTTCCACAGTTATACTCTAGTGCCACTTGCTCTCTCTCGGGCCCCACCTGTCAGCGGCACATCCTCTCTCTCTCCCCTTTCTATTTCTCGGAATTTCCAGAAATTGAAACTTTAAAAAGCCATAACTTCCTAACCATAACTCCAATTAATGAAACCAATTTCAAAATTTTTTTAAAATCAAGACCTGTCTATTGGTTCTGGTTTGGTTCAATTTTGAGTTCATTTGAGTTTTGTTTTATCTTATTTGGTATTTTTTTGCGCTCGCTCTTTTGTGTTGTTTTTCCGGTTCGTTCTTCCGAGTAGAGTTTGAAGACGCGAACGACCCCCAGCTTGACACAGCACAAGACCCCCAAGCTCTTGATCCAGGTGAGTCAATACTTTGGTCATTTTGCGCCTATATTTTATGTGAAAATATGTTCATTGAAATTATTAAACTCTGCATGCTTTACTTTGTACGCAAACGTATGTCACTCTTAAGGTAGCTAACAACCATGTGTCTACCTAATAATATGATACCCCACCAGTAACATTTGAACTCACCTGACCATTGTCACCTTAGAAGTTATGATAAATATGGTAGTTATAAGTCATATTACTGCCATGCTGTTCTTGTCGAGTCCAGGGCACTAGTGGCCCTGATAATCATTCTTTATTCATGAAAACTAGCATTGGAACAGTCACGAGATGTACATGGCTGATTATTTATGTTAAATTATGTTATGCTTCTCAAAACCCTAAAAATCTGCTATACCGTTTGGGCGGATGGAAAGAGTGGTGGGTGCGGATGTAGCACAAGGTTGTGGCCAGTGGATTGAACCGCCCAAACACATTAAGGACCTAATCCTATGTGGACCCCTCCGTGTACAACAGTACAACCACAAGCTGGCATACTGTAGGCTTGACCAAATAATTTGCTAGACTCTCTAGCCATTTCACGGAGAACGTGTGTAGGTGGGTAATAAAAGCCCCACGTGGAATGGGACATCGGATGTAGGTGACGTCGCCAAGGCTAGCGTATGTGGAAAGTGGAGTCTGATTGCGCTAACCTGTGGTAGACATCCCACACAATCTATGGAAGCAACCCCATAGGAGTGAGATGTTAGAGAGCGAGGTATTGTAAAGGCCTCGTGGTAGTCTCTCGATCTGCATGACTAATGAATCATGTAGAACCATCGGGACGATTATCTCTTGTGGGTAAAGATGTACAGTCTCTGCAGAGTATATATACAACTATTCGAATAGTCGTGCCCACAGTCAAGGGCAGACATGGAAGTCTTCCTCGAGTTAGTTATATTTCAAAACTTTTGAGGTTGAAACAAGAATTTGTCAGGTGGATGTAACCTGACTTGGGAAATTTTCCTGGAGGGATGTACTCCAATGTTGGTATCAAGGTGGAAGTATCCTACTGCTTAAAATTTAGCATTGGTGGATGGAACCTACCCCATTATAAATTATTGCACACTTTCAAAATTATCTAAACATGAGTTTTTGTAAATTGCTAGGTCATAGGGACTTTTAAATTATGATTATTCCAAAAGTCGCTTTAAGCAAATAAAAGAACCTGAGCCACCCTTGATTAGCCTTGCATCACTAAATATATGCATTTTGTGTGTTGGCTAGCGGAGCACGTTGAAGTGTGCTCACCCTCGCTCTTAACCCCCTATTCAGAAGCTAAGAATCATGAGCACTACGCCTACCATGAGGATTAGGATGCTGAAGGCAACGAAGATCGTGGATATTATATTAGGCTTCGGTAGTCTTGCCTCTCGCCTCAGACCGGTTGACCAGGCTAGTTTTGGTGGGTGTCTCCGTTATTAGTCAGGCCTCTGAGTAATAGCGGTGGCACTCAAGTTGACCCAGTCACTTGCCTGTGGCGAGTTGTGCCCCTACGCTTATGTACGCTTCCGCTTCCGCTTCCGCTCTCTATGTATTGTAAGACATTTGGCCTAACGGCCCTTTTGTAACCTCGGCCCGACGTGGTCTATTTGAACTCTGGTATTGTAATGTATGGTTTTGTCGTGTACGAAGTGATGCAGCATTGTATCTAGGAGCGCTATCTACTGATCCAGGGAATAGTGCAGAAATCATAGAGGGTTCCAGGTTAGTAAACTTGGGGTCCGACAATAGTCTCACAATTATATTTATGATTATATCCAAAGCCATTTATCATTAATTGTATCCAAAATGAGACTAGGTAATAATATAGTTGATAAGCAAGTCAGTATCGCGATTGCATTATTATTATCATCAAAACCAACTTAATAGAGCTTGAACTTACACCTGCTCTACCTGTTCCACACCTCACCGAGGCTATGGAACCGCTAAAGCCAGCCAACACCGTGAAGCTGATCCTCTCCACCGTTGCACCTCACCACCAATCGTCCCCATCAACCATTGGTCCCCGTGCCAGGTGAGATTGTGTCGCATTGCCCCAGGAAGCCAATGTGCAACTCGTCGACCCAAATTGAACCCTCCTTGCCAGAGTTCACTGTTGTCCATGCTTGTGCCGCCGTTCACCTCGCCACTGACCACTGCGCTATTCACCACTAACCAATTGGAACCGCTAGATGGCTTTGCCGTACGAAGTGAAGCTTCTGGTGACCTCACTAACATATAGTTCACCACTGTTCACTGGTGCACCATAGTCGTTGATATGTCCTCATTAGCAGTCCAGCATAGCATAGCCACATCAGCGCAAGCATCCCACATGTGTGCCACGAAGCAGCCATGCAAGCCCCAATTGCCAGCTCAGTGCACCACAATGCTCTACCATGTTATCACCGCCTCATCACTTTTGCCCACATGTCAAGCCACGTCATGCCCAGCCACCATGTGATGTTAGCCAAACCCATTAACCGATTTGGTGGACTTAGTCTAGTGTGGGCCGAGCCATTGAAATGTGGACCCCCACTATTAGATTTTTTTCTTTTTATTAAATCTGAAGGGAATATTTTCCTTTCTCTCTTAATTTTCAAGAATTTATTTTCCCGACAAATGTTATGTCAGACCTAGTTCATCACTATGGTGAACCCTAGTGTTGTTTGTTAAAAAAGGATGACAGCCAGCGTATGTGTGTCAATTATCGTGCACTCAATGAGGTCACTATCAAGAATAAGTATCTTTTACCCAGGATCAATGATCTGTTTGATCAGCTTTAGGGAGTCGAAGTATTTTCTAAGATTGATTTGAGGTCAGGATATCATCAACTGAAAATTCGCTGCGAGGACATTCCCAAGACTGTGTTCTCTACTTTGTATAGTTTGTATGAGTTTACAATGATGTTCTTTGGTTTGACCAATACTTCTACCTACCTTATGAATTTGATGAATAAGGTATTCATGGAATATTTGGACAAGTTTATCATTGTATTCATCGATGACATTCTGATTTACTCGAAGGATGAGAAGGAGCATAAAGATCACTTGAGGCTAGTGTTGTAGAAGCTCAAGAATCATAAGTTTTACACCAAGTTCAGTATATATGAGTTTTGGATAAAGAAAGTTGCTTTTCTAGACCATATGATGACCATGAAAAAGTCAAAGATGTGCTTAATTGAAAGTTGTGCACGTCAGTGCCTCAAGTTAGGAGTTTTCTTAGTACGACAGAATATTATCATCACTTCATTGACGGATTATCCAGTGTAGCAAGGCCGCTCGCGTAGACACCAGAGTGTGTGAAAAGTTTCTAGAAATTGAAGGAGTGCTTGACTACCACACCAGTATTGATTTTGCTAGATATTAACAAGAATTTTGAGATCTATTGTGATGCTTCATGTAAAGATTACTGGGGAGATAAATGTTGTATCTCCATCGAACAGTGACCAGTCTGGTGGCTCCGACGAGTAGGCGAATGTTTATGTAATATGAAAAATTACAATGTAAAAAACTTGCCTTTGTCATCAGTAAAGCTTATGTCAATTTCTCAATTCATTAAGTACTTATATATTTCTAGCCCCCAACTACTTGTTTAGTGGTAGTACTTACTAAGGAAGCAGTAGACCAAGAATTTAAAGAGCAATTTGTTCTAACCAATGGACTGAGTATATGCTAATTATGCTATTGAAAGAGATGAGTTGTTACTAGGAAATCACATTGGTTGGAGCCAGTAGATGATTTTGACTAGCCTCGAATACCATTTCCATAATCAAAATACCTTATAGTCCAATATGAGGTCGGAAAATGACAAAAAGCTTGTTGATGACATGAATGATAAGGAACTAGAAAAGAATTTATGCAAACAATGATAAGTGTTTCTATTTGTAAACTCTATCCAAATTGGTCATAAGATTGCTGAGAACTCAAGATGTGAGCAATACTTCTCAAAACGTATTCATACTTAAGTTTCGATTGGTAGCAAAGATCGCAGAAAAAATTTGACATGCGGAGAGGAGACTCCTAGTGGGCAGGACCATGTGCAGAGAGGAGAAATTTTGACTAAAACAAGAGAGGAACAGAGTGTTGAAGTGAAAATAAAGCCTTCAAGCCCCGGAGCATGTAAGCAACTATGTCTAGTTGTCTATGTGATGTCTCATTTACTTGTTATTGTTTGAGAAAAGAGTGTGCAGATTCTCGTGAGAACCATCTCTATGAAGGTCACGATTAGAATCCGCATGGCATTTGACGA
Source organism: Dendrocalamus latiflorus (assembly GCA_017311315.1). Lineage (NCBI taxonomy): Eukaryota > Viridiplantae > Streptophyta > Magnoliopsida > Poales > Poaceae > Dendrocalamus > Dendrocalamus latiflorus. Next base: position 35,556,477 of record CM029651.1, on the reverse strand, counting down.
ACATGTCAAAGCCAAAAGTAAAACATCCCTTAAAAGGTGTTTGGAGGAAAATGGATCCTTCCGGCTAGCTCAGACAACAATAGTATGTGACCAAACTTTGGATAGGAAAATACAAATGAAAATACTCATCAAAAATGAAATAAATGTAATGTAACATTGAAATATTGAAATGAAAAGAACGTTATACATAGAACTTACGCAATTGATCAATGTTCTAAGAATTAGATAGAACGCGCCCATCTGATGTGGCCAGTCATACCAAGCCTAGTCTGGTGACTTCGACCATGTCGTATGGACCTTCCCATTTAGGTGAAAATTTACTGCAATTTGCATGGCTCTAAATATTTTTGAGAACCAAATCACCTACAACTAGGCTATCAGGCTGCACCTTACAACTATGGTACCTTCATATGGCTTGATGGTAGACCGTTGATCATATCAAGGCTATGTTTTGTCGTTCTTCAAGAAAATTGATCATCGGTTCATCATTCTACTTGATCATTATCATTATAACGATCGGTTTGAGTAGAGTCAATCTTTAGTTCTGAAGGAAGTATGGCTTCTGCACTATAAACTAGAAAGAAGGGTGTTTCACTGGTCACACGACTGATCATGGTCCAAATAGCCCATAATACAGAGGGAAGTTTTTGAACACAAGCTACTGACCGTTGTATTAACTAGTCGAATACTCGACGTTTAATTTCTTGTATTAGGATGCCATTGGCTTGCTCTACTGCCCCATTACGCCATGGGTGAGCCAGTGAGGCATAACATATCTTGATACCTAGATTTTTTTTAGAATTCCTAAAAATCCTACTTGAGAACTGGGTACCGTTATCTGTGAATATATGACTGGGGACACCAAATCGTATAATCATGTTTTTTGTGATGAATTTCTTGGCAGCTTCAGTTGTTATCTTGACAATTGGCTTAGCTTCTATCCATTTTTGTTAATGTATCAATCATGATAAAAAGGAATTCAAAGCCCTCAGGTGCTCTTGGGAAAGGTTCCAAAATGTCCAACCCCTAGGTTGCGAAAGGCCAAGAAAGAGGTATTGTTTGCAAAGCTTGTGTTGGTTGATGTACTTGTCGGCTATGAAACTGACATTGTACATTCTTTGTCACAAGGTCTTTTGCATTATGGAGGACAGTTGCCTAGTAGATTCCATGTCGGATGGCATTACCGAGTAGTGTTCTATAGGAATGACGTGCTCCACACACTCCTCCATGTATGTCCGATAGTAATTTTAAACCATCCTTTCGAGATATGTATCTCATCAACACTCTATGACTTCCCTATTTGTAAAGGGTGCATTCAATCAGAGTATGTGATTTGGCTTTTTGAGCTATACAATCAGCCTCTACGTCATCTTCAAGAAGTGTGCCATGTTGAAGATACTCGTAGATTGATGTCATCCAATCACTATTGGGGTTGAGCTGTACGACCTCCAGTGGAGCATTTTTGGAATGCTCGACTACTGAGGGTTTGTCGAGTTGCTCGACAAAATCTCCGAGCAAGACGGGTGACCTTGAGGAAGCCATCCATGCCAACTGGTCTGCTAGAAAGATGTCCTTTCCAAGGATATGTTGGATCTTGAAACAAAAAAATTCCTTTTGAGTTCCCTAACTATTGCGAAATACGATGACATCACGTTACTCAAGCATTGATACTCTTTCTCGACTTGATTCGCTGCTAGATGAAAATCACCTTTCACTAGTAATCTGTGAATTCCAAGCGCTTTAGCTGCTCGGAGTCCTGCTAGTAAACCTTCATACTCGTCCATATTATTTGTAGCGAAAAAGTTTAGCTGAATGGTATATTTTATGTTCTCTCCAGTAGGAAATACTAGGACTACTCTAGCCCTGAGCCCTTTAACATCAAGGAATCATCAAAGTATATAGTCCACTCCTCGTGGCGTTCGTACTCAGGCCCTTGGATGGGTTCAAGGTTTGTTTACTCGGTGATGAATTCTGGTAAAGCTTGGCACTTGATTGTTGTTAATGAAATGAAATGGAGATCGAACTCCCCCAAGTTCGACCGTCCATTTTGCTATATATCCTGATGATTCCCTATTTTGGAGAACTTGACTAAGAGGGTACCAGTCAGAACGACCACTGTGTGGGCCTGAAAGTAATGCCTTAGTTTGCTTGAAGTCATAAGGAGAGTGTTGGACCGAAATGGCGACAAAGGGGGGGTGAATGTCGACTTCAATAAATTGTCCCCCACAAGTACTTAAAAGAAAACCCTCTCCAATAGCTATGAGGAGCTATGAAGTTGGTAAAATGGCTCACTGAAAATTCACAACACAGAGGAAAGGAGCACAGAGAACAAAGAAACTAAGGAGACAAAAATCACTGAAAAACTACCAAGCAACACAGGCTGCACAGGGGGTGGCCGGTTAGACCGCTGCCTTATGGCCGGTCTGACCGCTCCCTCTCCACCGGTCTGACCGCTTGAGGCATGCCGGTCTGACCGCCATGCCATGAGCGGTCTGACCGCCCATTGCTCCCCGGTCTGACCGCTCCCCTGGTTCCAGCAGCCCGAAAACAGTCTGAAAATATGAACTTCGGGCAAAAACTTCAGATCTTCCAAAACCAAAGAAAAGAAGGATTCTTCCCAATGTTTTTAGCCTAAAGCACTACCACAATAAACTAAATAGCATGGGGGCTATAGAAAACAAAGAAATCTCACCCAAGAGAGGTAATTTCAGATTTGAGCCAAAAATCTGAAACTTTGCAAGAACAGGGCCAAAACTCAAATTACTTCCCAACATTTGATCCTTTGGCTATGAAACTTCGAGGAAAGCTAATGGATAGCCCCTGGACTCTAGGTACCAAATTTCATGCCATCTTGAGAAGGGAAACAAGAACTGCACCAAAACCCTAGAGATGAAATGATGAACAGAGAAACCCAAAAACCCAAATCTGAGATTAAATACGATTTGCTCTTGGGAAATAATGATCAAATGATCTTGAGGCATAATCCCAACCTAGAGCAACCCATTTTGGGCCATCTCAACAAGAAACAACAAGAAACTCAAAAATCAAGAAATCAAGCGCAGAGGACATCGAAGAACACAGGAGCACGGGAGAAAATCTTCAGAAATTTCATTCCAACAAAACAAGGAATACATAGGAGTCCCCATACGCATGAACATTCAGAGGAATGATTACATGAAGGATCAACTCTTCCTCTCCCTCTCCCTCTCCATCTCAAGAACTCATACACACTACATGCTTGGAGAGGGGATTGAACACAGACACAGAGAAGAGCTACGGGAGACAACAACCTACTGCCCTCAACCACTAAAGAGCAAAAGCAAAACAACCTCCCAAAGCCTCTTTTGACTCAAGGAACCCTAATTCTCTCCCAAAGCCATGAGGGGGCATGCAGCCACTCCCTCCTATTTATAGCGTTTGGCTAACGGGTCTCCACCCCGTTACGCCCGCTAAACCCGAACGGAACCGGCCTCCACTCGTGCAGCTTTGCGTTTTTACCGAAACGCCCCTCCTGCACCTTCCGAAAAGCTTTCGCGTTCCTTGTCGTCCACGACTCGCAACCACATCGAATCTCCGCCGTCTTCGACACATCCGACCGTTCTGACCTCAGCGCCACCTGCGCCTAGTCCGGTCACCCCGTGTCTCGCCACGACTCCGCCTCGACGTCCTGCAGCCATCACAAACAAGAAACACATCAAATAGCACTGCTTGACACATGTAAGCATCAATCATATCAAAGAACCATACTTACTCATGAGGAAGCCAAAACCTGTCAAATTATCATAATATGCATCCTAATCACTTTGACCAGGTTTGACCAAGTCCGACCGAAGCCGATTGCACCGTGCAACGACATGGTCCGAACCACTCAAACCAAACTCGACTCTCCTAAACCGATGTCAATTACTCATCACACACATGGGGTCATAACCACATGGTCCATCAGAGAGTATATAACAGCTTTTGTATCTCTAGATATCGTTCTTTTGGTCTATGTAAGACCTCGCTTACATAATATATTGGTCATTGGATATTGTCACGCTTAATGACTATTACGGCATCGACTGCTTATGGTGTCGCAGCCAAGTATAGAAGCAATATTTCTCCCAGTCATGGAGAAGCTAATATCAGGGCACTCATAAGGTACTTTTTAAGTTCTTCAAAGGCATCATTTGCTTCCTTAGTCCATTAGAAACTTTTGTGTTTCTGAAGAAGCTTAAAGAAAGTCAAATCATTTTTCTCCCAACTGTGCTATGAAATGACTTAGCATCGCCATACAACCAGTTACTTTCTGGACTTCCTTCTTCATGGTCAAAGGACGCATCTGCTCGATGGCCACTATCTTCTCTGGATTTACTTCAATTCCTCTAGCCGAAACTAGGAATCCAAGAAACTTTCCCAACGAATGGCATCTTTAATTTATGGTTATGTCTTCTTAAGTTAGTAAAAGTTTCTTATGGATCAATGATATGATCTCCGATGTTGATACTTTTCACAACCAAATCATTAATGCAGGCCTCTAAGTTATGGCCAATCCGTGGACTAAAGGTTTTTTTTTGCATCAACTACTAAAAAGTAGCACCACATTTTTTAGACCAAATGGCATCTTTACATAATAGAAGGTATCGTATAGTGTGATGAAGGAAGTTTTCTCCTCATCATCTTTACTCATACTAATCTGGTGGTACCCTGAATGTGCATCTAAAAAGCTTAATAACTCACACCCAAAAGTAGTCAACAAGCTGATCGATACATGGAAGGGGAATCCATCCTTTGGACAAGCTTTATTGAGAGCTGTGAAATTGATACATTCACCATTTCCCATTAATTTTCTTAACCATAATAGGGTTGGCAAGCCACTCTAGGTGGTCAACCTCACGAATGAATCTAGCCTTGAGAAGCTCGTCAATCTCCGACTGGATTGTCTCCTTTTGGTCAGGTGCAAAGTGCCTTAACTTTTGCTTGACTAGTTTTTTGTTAGACCGAAATGCTAGCTTGTGCTCGATCACCTCTCTAGGGACACTGAACATATCGTATGCTTGCCAAGTAAATACATGTGAGTTTGCTCAGAGGAAGGAGACAAGTGACTCTTCCTATTTGAGGTCGAGCTCTGCCCCAACTGGTATCTTCTAGAAGGTGGCGCTAGCATTTTCGAGCCCAAACGATGCTTTGACATTTTCCAAATAAGCGCCCTTATTGAATGGAACCTCCTTGATCTGTTTGGAGAGTTTTGGGGCCACCTTTGGTCTTGAGTGCTTGGCATGCATAGAAGGCGGATTAGCATTTTTGATCAGAAGTTCATTGATCAGTTCTAAGGATTTACGATCGCATGCATATACCATCTTTCTATCCTCTTGAACCATTATGACCCCTTTTGGTCCTAACATCTTAAAACTCTGATAGTCATAATGGTAGCTATTAAGAACTTAGCCAATGTCAGACAACCAAGAATCCCATTGTATGCAGTTTCAAAGTCTACCACATCAAATGAAATTCTTTCTGTTTGGAAGTTATCTAGACTCCCGATTGTAATCAATAGGGAAACTTACCCTATTAGTTTAGCAATAGATCTCAGGACTATGCCATGAAAGGCATATTGCATGGGCTTTACTTTCGACTGGGAACTTGCATTTCTTCTAAAGCTCCCATAAACAAAATATTAAGAGAACTACCAGCATCTACTAGAACTCAATTAACTTTACAATTATTTATGGTAGATTCTATGATAATAGGGAACCTACCTTGTCGAGTTGAAGGGATGGGGCAGTCTTCTTGGCTGAAGGAAATAGTTGTCTCTGACCACCTGGATGACTTGATAGTGATCGAAGATTTAGTGAAGTTGACTTCCTGCTCCATGATCTAGAGATGATGTCTGGACTCATAAGAGGAGGACCCACTACCGTCCTTGTCCTTCTTGGAGCTCAGTTCCTGAAACCTCCTGAATGGAAGGGAATCATAATAACCTCCTTAGTGTTATGTTTGTGATTCTTCTTACCTTTGGTAGACTTCTTGGGCTTCTTGTCTTTTTCTTCAAGCAAGGTTAAGGAATTCTCTCTATCTAGTCGATAGCCTTCTTCCATTCAACCGCCTCACTAACTGCTTATCTGTCGGCCATGTCGAATAGTTCAGCTATCATTCTTGGAGGGTTCATCGTGACGTCCTTTGTAAACCATCGGTTCCTCAAGCCCATTTTGAAAGCAAAAAATAACATAGGAATCTGCAACCTCAGGAATGGAATTGCGAACCTGGCTAAACCTCTTGATGTACTGCTGAAGAGTCTCACTGGGTTCTTACCGTATTCGGTGGAGATCGTCTTCTTTACTAGGGTATGTCCCTAGAAAATTTATGATCAAGAGGTTGCAGAGTTGCTCCTAGGTGTAAATTGATCCAACTGGTTGGTTGAGCAACCAAAACTAGGCAAATCCTTTAAGGACTATGGGCAAATATTTTGCCATCGCATTATCATCGCCACCAGCAGCTCGAATGGTGGTAGTGTAAATCTAGAGAAATTCTAACGGATTTTGAGTTCCATCAAATTTCTCTAGATTCACTAGTCGGAACTTGTCTGGCTAGTGTACTGCTCGAAGGCTGTCGAGAATAGCCAGTAGCCTGTGGTCGAGTCATGGCGCCTTTTTGAAAAGGGGCCACATTGTGGTCGGTTGGGGACCGGTTCCTTCTGTGGTCATACTGAGGAACTAGTGCTCTGACCTAGTCATGGACACTAACATGGTGTCTTCGACTAGCTGCTTGGTTCAGGTGATTCCGTAGATCACTCAATTTGAGTGTTCATTCCTCATGATGAGGGGGAGGAGTAGCTTTATGGAAGAGTCATCTTCCCTCGTGACTCCCTTGTTGGAATCTTTGAGAAGGTCTAGAGCTAGTGTCAGATTGTTTCCAGCTCGACCACGCTAGCTTGTACTAAGGGAGAAACACTCAGATGAAGTCAGCGTGAGAATCTGCGAGTTCCTTTGTTCTTTGTACATTTCTGTACGCCGCATGGTCTACTAAAATATCTCCAACACCTATCCTACAAGCTAATCATATCCCAAGGTTTCAGCCATAGTAGGATCCATGTTGTTTAAAACATCATGGACTCGTTGCAAGTTCTAGATTGTTATCGAGGGTCCTGACGGATTCCTGTTGGTGGAAGGTATGCGATGACTTGAGTTTCTCTCCAATCCTCTTGCTTGTCCTGTTCGACCCATCATGCGCGGTAGGATAGAAGCAGATGGATTAGATAATTGATGTCCACCAGTTCTGTTGCCTCTATCGTCTCAGGGTGATGCATGAGCTTTGCACCATTTTGACCAATGGGTCTTGGCAGGTTCTGTCGTGAAGAATTATGCATAGCATCTCAATTGGTATCGCTGATTGTGTTAACTTCATGCCTCCAGCACGAATCTTCCGATGAGCTCAGATCAAAACTAAGGGAGAGTCTTTTACCACTTCATTAAGGAGCTTCCATGATGGGGAACGCTTAGAAATTACCACTTTTAGTGGGCTTTGTGGTAGACTTAGCCTGATCCGACGGATTATCAATCAAATGCTGAGCGTTATCATCTTCACCCGACTTTTTTGCCGATGGTAATTTCATCGACCCCACGATCAGGTGTCAATCGGGTCTTGGAATACGTAAAAGCTATCGGCGAATAGTGGTCGCCTATGACCATATTGAGAATATACTGATCCTCGGATTGTGGCGTTGAGATTTTGTCACCGTTTTTGCCGGTCGAGAGCACCGGGCTTGCAGAGGCACTTGGGCATTTTGATCTAGTTGAAACAATCGATTCCTCTGGGAGTGTTGTTGATGAGGGGCGCCGAATCTTCTTCCATTTGATTGATTTCATCATTTTCAGCAAGCAGCGAGCCCGGGATGGAAGCGGATGATGATGACACATCATGTTCTATAGCGCGGATGCATACGTCCATGTCGAGGTCGACATAGTCTGCCAAATTGAAGTAGTTCTCCTCATCCCATGTCTCTGCCATGATTGCATGAGCGATGCCAATAGGGAATAGGGAAGGATAACGATTGTTGAACAAAGAAGAACTTCAAGGATTTAGAGCCTTCTTCCACATGGACGGCGCTAGTTGTCAACAATCGAGTTGCCAATCTTATAAAATAATATGAGAAAAATAGCAAAAGTCCTAGGGAGAAAACATGGATGCTCTTTATTGCTATTAATTGGTTACAGGGTGCCTTCAACAAGGCAAGAGACTAGCCCTAATTACATTGAATTGATATCAATCATGTTGTCCAATTGCTTCCTTCCAAATCCTCTGAGAGACCATGTGGTGGTTTCCCTATGTTGGTGATGAGTAATTAACGGTTGGTTTAGTGAGCTTGAGTTTGTTTTGGGTATTCTAGGTTTGAGTACCTTTCAGTTATGCTAATATTGATTATGCTGTTTCGTGCGGTGCTATGTGACGGTTTGCTTGTCTGTGTGACTGCAGGATTTCGGAGCTAGGTCATGGTGAGGCGAGGAGGACCGGGACTAGGCACAGGAGGTGTTGAGGTCCAGACGGTTGATGATGCCGAAGATGATCGAGGCTGGTGAGGTGGTTACGAGTCGGGAGACGAGGAGCCGGAGCTAGAGCTAGCGGTGACGGACACGACGGGCAACGACGAGAGAACCGGGACTAGGCTCAGGGAGGAGTTGGAGGTCCAGACGGTTGGAGGTCGGTTGCGGTCGTGTGCGACGGAACAGACCCAGACTAGACTCAGGTGGAGTCGGAGGTCTCGGTCGGAGTCGGGTGGACACGACGGACAACGATGAGAGAACTGGGACTAGGCTCAGGGAGGAGTCGGAGGTCCAGACGGTTGGAGGTCGATTGCGGTCGTGTGCGACGGAACAGACCCGGACTAGACTTAGGTAGAGTCGGAGGTCTCGGTCGGAGTCGGGTGGACGCGACGGGCAGCGGCAAGTGGACCGGGACTAGGCTCAGGGAGGAGTCGGAGGTCCAGACGGTCAGGATGCCGGGTGCGGTCGTGTGCAACGAAGTGGACCGGACTAGACTCAGGGAGGAGTCGAGGTCCAGGCGGTCAAAGGTGCTGGTTGCGGGAAGCTTCCGGGAAGGTGCTTGAGGGCAATTTGGAGAATTGACTCAAGCGTGAGTGAAATGGCTGATTCCCTCCAAACCTAGTTGGTTTGACTTCTTGCCTCATGTGTGTAGAGTAAGGAAGTGGAATAGGGACTGCATTTCTTGTTTTGCCTCTTGTGGCTCACTCACGATGTGAGTGGGATTTACCTCTTTGGTGTGTGAGGTGGTAGTGTTTGTTGGCGTGCAACTCTTGTTTTCCTTCTTGTAGCTATGGTTCTGGCTTTAAGAAGAGGAGTAGGCAGTGAGTTGAGGTCGGATATTCCAGTGGAGAGAGTGCAGCTTGTGCATGCAATCTGTAGAGTGAGCAGCATGAGTGGTGTGTGAGTGTGCTCCCCTCTCAAGCATGTAGTGAGGAGGTAGCATTTCCTTTATCCAACTGTGTATGGGGACGTAGTAGGATGTTTGTAATCACTATGTAATCATTCATTCCAATGAATCCATTTCAGTTTCCATGTGCTTCAGTTCGTGTTTGTGTTCTGCTGAATCTTTTGATTTTGAGTGATTCTTGCTTGGAGAAATGATTTCTTGTTTGCTCTGTGATGGGAATATGCCTCAAGATCATTTGGTCAGATAAACTCCTTAGAGCCCAATGGAAGAATCAAAGAAACCTCATGAGCAAAGGACTCAAGATTTGTGAGCAATTTGAAAATCTGTCCACTCTCAACTCATTTGTCAGATTTTTGCTCAAATCTCAAATTTTCACTCTCTTTATGAGCACTTTTGATTCCTAAAGTCTTGCTACTATGTAAATCAAGTTTCTGCTCTTTTGGGCTGAAAAGATCAGAAGAATTTCTCAAATTCTTTTGATTTTAGCAAAGTTCAGTTTTTGCTGCAGAGTTTCAGCCTGCTGGTCCCGATAACCGGTCTGACCAGATCATTCACAGCGGTCATACCGCTCGGTCTGTGGCGATCGAACCGGCGGTCTGACCGGCCTGAGCAGTCTGACCGGCCCATGAGATGCGGTCTGACCGCCCCTGCTGGTTCCTGCTGTCTGTGTTTTTTCGCTGCCAGTTTCTCTTGAGGTTTTTACTGGTTAATCCTTTTATTTGCATTGCTTTTCTTCTCTGTGTATCAGTATTTCCAGTAAAGCATGATCCTTCACTCTTCATAGCTTTTTAGCTATCGAAGAGGAGATTCGCATGTGGATACTTGGGGGCATATTTAAAAGAGGCACCATTCACCCCCCCCCCCCCCTTTGTTGCCATATCCGATCCTACATCCTCCCTTCATCATTCACTCGTCCAACCTTAAATATCAATGAAGAGACGCCTGTTTGCCCGTGGGGAAGATGCCTTGTGGAACCAGTACGTCTGTTTGGGTAGTTAGTTATTGTCAGAGAGAGAATGACTGATCATTGGTTGTTGTTGGCGAGAGATGAACGTGGGCAACAACCGCATAGCAGTTGTTGTAAGATATTAAGAGCCAAAGCATCGTGATGTTTAAAGTGGATAAGGCATATGTTCCATCCATCACATAGAATGAATATCCTGGAATTGGGTCCATGAACCAATTCATGGACTATCCGAGTAGTCATCTGGTTGGGTAATATGCACAGTATTTCTCCAATCAAGGTACTCGGGGAACGACCTCTGGAGGTTTACGACTACGGGGTTCCTTGGCCTTAATTATATATTAGAATTGTATTTAGTGATTTATTCAATTCTCATCAAAGAGCGAGGACACAAAAATTTGAATGCAATGTTTCATAAAAAAATAGCTAAAATCATAGCAAAACACCACCAAACCTTGGCCAGTTCCATTTTCGTGTTAAAAAAAGCTTGGCCAATTTCAGTTCATGATTGTTGTGTGCCAATGGTACCACGTTTGATCGGATCACGTTCCATTCCTGGTTCGGGCGATCCGCTAGCTTCTTTAACGGATCGCGCGTTTTGGGTTTGGCTGTGAGCTCCGAATCCGAAACCCACAAAAGCTGGCTATGTAATGACTAGCACCCCAAACCCCTGAACACCCCCCCCCCCCCCCCCCCCCCCGCCGCCCCCCCTCCCCAAACCACGCCGACACCAGCCCAGGTTGCCCGGACAAATCCCAATCTTCATCTCGTCCTCTTCTTCGACCGATCTTCATCCCAGCAGCAATCCATGGCGAACGCCAACGTGAGTAACCAACGAGTTCTTCTCTTCTTCCCTTCTCTTCTCTGAAATGATCTGTGCAAGTTGATGCATGGTTTCTTTGCTCGATTCGCTTGCCTTTTTTCTACCTCACCGGCCGGCCGTCGGCGGCGCATGTTGTATGCTGGTCGGCGGCGCGTGACTCTCCCAGCTCCTCGCCGAGGACTTCTCCAAGGACTGCAAGGGGGACTGCTTCTGCCTAGCCTGCCTCGCCGCCTTCTGCGGCCACTGCTGCACCGACCACCACCGCGGCCACGAGGTCGTCCGCGTCGCGACTGTCGCGGACGGCCCCGCCGTCGCCGTGAGGGACCTTCCCAGGTTCGCGGCCGCACCGGCGGCCATGGAGAGTCTCGTCGCCGCCGCCGCCGAGGGGGGGGCCTTTGGCGCGGGGCGCGCCAGGGACTCGTTCTGCGTGGAGTGCGGGGCCGCCTTCTCCTCGCGATGTGCAACCACCACGGCGGCCACGAGACCGTCCGCATCGTTCTCTGCGACGGCCTCCACTGCGTGCGCTGCACGGGCTCGGGGCCGTGGTTCTCTGAGTTCGACGGCAACGGCATCATGGTAACTACGTACTACCCTCCTCATCAATATCTTGATTCTACTACGTACTAACGTCCCGATCGATCGAATACGTGCTCTAAACTTTGCAAATCAGTATAACGCACCCTCATAGCCAGATTTGCTGGGAAGCAAAGAGTTCATGTCACTAATATGTGATATTGGTGTTTCTAGAGCATCTGCAATGGATGTGGTAGCCCCGTAACAAGTAAGCACTTTTCTACAGAGAGGGTCTCAGGTGAGGTTGCTCTCCATCCGTTATTGATATGATGAATCTCACGCTAGATCAATGATGGATAAGAAGGGTCTAACGTAAGACCCTTCTCCACTATATTTTTTCTAAATATCAAAGGTGGCGAGCATGCTCACGTAGGAGGTCAAAAAAGATTAGTGGAGAAGGGGAGCCTGTAAAAGAGTCAACGCTAAGAGTGAACTTCATGTGTGGGAGGAGAGAGACGAAGGACAGTGGTTTCACCTCGTGGATCGTACTTGGAGAACCTAAACGGAAAGGAAGAGAGCATACATGGATGTGAATGGCAGTTTCTCCTCGTGAATCTCACACATAGAGAGATTGGTGGTCCTCTTCTTTTTTAGTTTTAAAAACTATTTTTCTATAGTAATTAATTTTTCTATATTAACTAGTTTTCGAACGAATTTTTAGACGGATCTTTAAGTCGATTATAGTAAACACTACAGTGACTTTATTTATACTAACCAAAATTATACGTGAGTCCCCCTCTCTGTATTCTCTCACGAACAACTGAAAACATAAGTCAACCTGAAAACCTGTTGTGTCTATAGGTCTCACATGGATCACTCACATAGTAAGAGAGAGTAACCTATGAATCTATGATCGGATAAGAGATATGGATGCAATTTCACCCCGTGGATTGCACTTAAGTCCTCGATCACACCGTAAGGACAACATAGTGTGGACTCCGAGGGCTGTTGTTTTGAATTGGCACTTGTGGACAAAAGCAGTATGGATTCACATTGGGCTTATATATGTGGGGGCTTATCCTCGGGTACCTTGACCATAACGTTTATTCATGTATTTATTTTTGTCATCTCTATGATAAGTATTCTAATAGATTATTAGTCTAGCGATAAAATTAGATATTATGAGTTTAAATCTTACGTATGAATGCTTTACCTAGGTTATAACATTCTGTTTGTAGCTCCGTGGACGGATAGATGAGATGCTCTTAAATTACGCAGTTCATAAAAGTTTTTTTGTCGGGGGTTTATAAAAGTCTATGTAGTTTGATTTGCCTGTTATACACCGGGGAAGCCTCCTTGGGCCAAGGAGGGTCTTGCATGCCCTCCTTTTGGTTGAATCTTTTAAGGAAAACCACTACCATCTTTTTTATTTGACATTTTATATTTTTTACGATCACTAATACGTCTTTTGACCATTAACTTTTATAACATTATATTAATATAGACTAATAAAAATATAGTATTATGAAAATATTTTTAATAATATAGATTTTATATAGTCAATTTAGATAGTTTTAAACATATTGATAAAGTTTGATGGCACATATTTTAGGATGTCAAATAAAAAAAGAACGGAAGGAATAATGATTTTTAGCACCTAAATGCTATTGAAATGTTGAGTTAGCCATCTTTTACCAATCTCTCAACTATGTTTTGTTCGATTGGCCCTTTCTCCATTTTGCTTCACGCTCCGCTACTGCTCCTCTAAAGAAAACTAGATAGTATTTCCTCAAATGTTTTGATACTTGCTTATGCTCTGGTTTGATTGCATGGACAGACTGAAACAAAATGAAATTTTGTCAAAATCAAGATTTGGTTTGAATTCCCAATTCTCCTTTGCCCATCTCCTCCCTAGCCCTAATCTACACAAATCTCAGCGCAAGCTAATCCCTAAATCCATGCCATTGCTGCCTGGACGGAGGTGATCAAGCGGTCACTGTGCTGTCCGACAAATCCCGCCGTCGCCCCGTTTTCTTCGTTGCCAAGCCGTTGCGAGCTTCCCCGCAACTTCCAGCCCCGGCCAATCCATCCCCTCTGGTCTTGGCACCGTACGCCTTGCAATCCCCGCGTTGATCTTCTCTGGTACGACCGCAAGGCGTGGCAACACCGCCGTTGCCTGCGCGCCCTCTCTCTGCTCCTCCTCGCGCCTTCCCCGGGTATTTAAGCGCCCCCAAGCCCTCCATTAAGACCCGTCGACCTCCCTGAAGCTCCTTCCTCTTAAAGCTTCCTCGGACCCCATTGATGCCCAAGAACCAGCCCAATTACCCTAGAAACCTCCCGGTCGCCTCAATTTCCAAAATTGGCCGTGGGAGAGGTGACCTCACCGCCGGCGATTGCCGCCTCCATTAGACTCACAACCGCCAAAAATGGAACCTCCATACCATGCCGAGTCCACCCATACCCCTCACCATCGTCGCAGGTCGCCCTAGCGCCGCCGCCAACCACCGCCTCCTTCCCCTGTCACGCTGCGCGCGCGCGCGCGGCTCAGACGGAGAAGAAGAACAGTAACCGTTCGTTACTGTTCACCCGACCGAGCCCCTCTGTCTCGGCTGAGTCACACCCACTCGCCCCGCGCCCGTGGCGTCCGACCGGACCCGAGCGACGCGGTCGCGCCGAGCCAGCTCGTCGAGTCCGACCCGAGCCCGATGAACAGTAACCGACCCAAAGTCCAAAATACATATTTATACTCCCCGGATTCGTTTCGAGCCCGCCAACCCAAATCCAAGACCCATTTCCCCATATACCCCTCCTATAAACCCAAAATCCCATTTTATTGGAGTTTTTCGGATTGTCTTTATTCTTTTATTTTCTTTATTCCTCGCTCATTCCTTCGGGCATGGAATTAATATTATTTTATTTGTTTTGCGTTAGCCTCCGGAGTCGAGTTTGCACAGGAGCCAGAAGGAGAAGCGCAAGCACAAGTCCAGTCCGCGGAAGAATACGAACTAATTGAAATTACAAATTCGCAAGGCAAGTCACACATACCTTGATCATGTTGAACCTACATTCTCGTTATTTAATTATTTATCAGTATTTTCATTATGTTATTTGTGAACTGTAATTTTGTATACAATAAATTCTTAGAATGACATGATACTAGTTATGTCCTACCACCCGAAAAAGCCCAGTCTAATTTAATGGCCATATTCACCTTGACAAGACATAGTATTATTAAATAAAATAATATGTAGTTTAGAGAATCAGCAACATCTTCTATTATTAAGAGATTCGGTATTTATTTGGGAAAGTGGTTCTAGGGTAAGCGAGGATCGTTGGATCCCGTGACCTTAACCTAGGGGGAAGGTAAATGTACAAATCAATGGGAGTGTTAAAGCACTGGACAGATTTGTAGAAGGGAATTTGCCACCGGTGAAAATATAAGGACTAGAGCCTTATGCTGAGTAAAGAACATAGTGATCGCCCAACCACAAGCGTTGATACGTCAAACCTGGTCTAGTAGCTGCTCAAATTCGATTGAACCTCTACACACGCGAGGCGGAGGCAAAGTGTGAGTCCGTACAGAAGGGAGTTAAGAAGGGCCGTATGGAAGTTGGCGCCATTGTTGTTTTTATTACTGATTTAATTATCAGATGACCACACAATAGTAGGCTCAGATGAGTCAGAGGTTTTTGCCTGGGCTTATCGAGGAAACCTACTAGGTAGAGGCTATATAAAGAATTGAGCAGTGAACAGCCTTGTTTCCTTTACTCTTTAGCGGGAGTTAAGGAATCTTGTGGGTAAAGCAGGGCAGCTTTGCAAAGTCATGACAAATGGTATTCGAATACGCCGTGCTTCCGGTAAATGAAGCTGTGTTTAATGGGTGATTCCAGCATCAAGGCATAAGTAGAATTGGAAAGGATTTGGTAATATTGAAGGTTGATAATCAAGCTTGAAAACCCCTTAATAAAATAACCCTTTTCATCTTTAGCTGGTTTCCAACTAAAACTGCATCCACACAAAATAATAGACATGTTTCCCTTTTACTTGACATACCTTGCATGAAATTATTATTAAGCTCCGTGTGACTTGTTGAGTACAAGTGGTAGTACTCATGCTTGCTAAAAACATAAGCAGAAACAGCAAATATTGAAGAGGCAGGAGAAGATGATGAGGTGGTACTGTACGAGGTTGATGAAGCATGGAATTAGGATCGTTCTTCGCTCAGGCGTGCCTGTGGTTTCTTTTGTAATGTAACTAAGGGCAGTTGACCCTACTGTGATACTTGGCTTTTAGCCTTTATATTGTAATAAAGTTCGCTTTTGCTCTTAAGCTTGTGTTGGCAATGTTATACACTCGTTGGATATACTCGCAGTTGAACAGTCCTAGGCAGCTGCGAGGGTTTTCATAATACTCCCAGAAATGGGGGTGTTACAGAGTGGTATCAGAGCCCGCTTGCTTGACCGTAGGATGACCCTAAGTGCGTTAAGGATAATTGTGAAAACTATTTTACTTGTAAAAATGAGTTACATAAAATATCAATATTATTCCTGTGTAATCTCTTCCCTGTCTACCTTATCTATCAATCTTATTTAAAAGTTAAGTTTTGTTTTTCCAATACTATCTATATTAACTCTTGCCTGATCTCAAATCTGGCGATGAGAGTAGATGGTTAAAAAAAAGGTTCGTGCGTCAGTATAGTTGAGCCCTTTTTGAAATAGTATCTTTTGCTGTGTAAAACAGGTTGAGATGTATACCTTGTATGAATGGTATGTATCCAACTTGTATAATGAATGAATAAAAATTATTTTGCCTAGTGGATAATTTGTTTGCCAATAGTATCCCTAAGTCTATTCCCTTCAACTTTCAATCCTTCTATTTCACTCTGAAGTACTTATCTATCTCATTCTGATCTTACCTTAACTCTGAATTCTTACTTCCCTATCTGACCTCCTTAAAAACTCGCTGTAGATCTGAACTCTCAATTCCATCGACCAAATCAAGATGGCTGGAACAGGAGAAGGATCCCAACAATCAGGCAGCCCTCGTCAAGGAGATGTACCACAGCCCAGCCTGGCAGCCATATTAGCAAAGATGGAAGAAAATAGACATCAGGCCGAGTTGAATCAATCACGTATGATGGAACAACACATGAAGCTAGTGGAGCAAATTGCTGCGAGAACGGGAGGAATTAACCCGCCAGCACCTTCTGTTCAATCCAAATGGCCAGATTTTCAGAAGACTCGACCCCCGGTCTTCTCTGCTTCACCTGATCCTATGGTAGCAGAAGATTGGTTCCGGGATGTCGAAAGAAAGCTGAATACAATCCAGTGCAATGAAAAGGAAAAAGTGCTATACGCTTCTCATCAGTTACAAGGTCCAGCAGCAGCCTGGTGGATGAACTACCAGACTATGCTAGAAGGTCGGGAGATAACTTGGAAAGAATTCGAGGATTCTTTTCGTCAGACTCATGTACCTGCTGGTGTGATGGACGCTAAGCGCCGAGAGTTTCTCGCACTAAAGCAAGGAACCCACACGATCACGGAGTACCTCCACCAGTTCAATACCTTAGCACGTTATGCCCCTGATGACGTGAAAACTGAGGATAAGAAGATGGAACGATTCAAGGAAGGATTGTAGATAGCATTAAAGCACCATATCTCAGCCATGGATTTTAAAGATTTACCTTCAATGGTAAACAAGCTTATTATATCAGAAGAAACCCAGAAGGAGTTGGAAGAAACACAGAAAAGGAAAATAGTGCATGTGTCGCCATCTCCTGAGGCACCTAGGAAGCGGATATTTATAGCCCCGCAGTCCAAGGGACAGCGAGGGAAGAAGTTCATTTTCAAGCCAAAACCACAATTCAAGATTGGTCAAGGTTCCGCAACGTCCCAACAAACAAATACCTTGAAATGCTTTACCTGTGGAGGAAACCACTTGCAAAGACAGTGTCCACAGCAATATGTAGTCTGTTTTCACTGTGGCCAAGCTGGCCACTACAAGAACCAATGTCCACGAGGTGGACTACCCTCAGATGTAGCCAAGGCCCAAGTTAGGGCATTGACATCTACACCTCGTCAGTTTATCGCAGTGCCGAAGCAAGAAGGAGGACAGAATCGTCAGTTTGTAGTCAAGCCAGCAGGGACACAAACTACGACTTCAACACCAACTGCAGATAAAGGAAAAGGAGTCCTGAAGCCAGTACAAGGAAGGATCAACCACATTTCCGCAGAAGAAGCAGCAGGGGCCAACGATGTCATCGTTGGTACGTACCTTGTTAACTCAAAGCCTTCCTTGGTTTTGTTTGACCCCGGAGCTACGCATTCGTTTATTTCTTTGGCTTTTGCTGTGAAAAATCAATTACCCCTCTCAACATTGAAAAAGTCCTTTTCCTTTCACACTGCTGGGAGCAATGTGGAATCTCACTTTGGATGCAAAGACTTGGATCTAGAAATCCAAGGGGTTAAGTTCAAAGCTGACTTGTTAGTGTTAGAAATGAAAGGACTTGACGTCATACTGGGAATGAATTGGTTGGCTAGATATAAAGCTAGTATATATTGTGAGAACAAGCTAGTCACCTTGGTAAATTCAAAAGGGCAAAAGGTAACTATAAAGACAGATTCAGCATTGGTAGAAAAGATGAAGACAAGTGCTCATAGTATAATGGTAGAAGAAGGAGTCGCCCAAATGCCGATAGTTCAGGAGTATTCGGATGTCTTTCCAAAAGAATTACCCGGAAAGCCGCCGGATAGACCTATCGAGCTTGCCATTGAGTTAGTACCAGGAACCAAGCCGATTACGAAGCGTCAATACCGGATGTCAGCGCAAGAACTGAAGGAACTTAAGAAGCAGATGGATGAACTGTTAGAAAAGGAATTTATACAGCCCAGTGTATCCCCTTGGTCAGCCCCAGTGCTGTTCGCCAAGAAAAAGGATGGTAGTCAGAGGATGTGCGTAGACTATCGAGGATTGAATGCTGCGACGATCAAGAATAAATATCCTTCACCAAGGATAGATGATCTATTTGATCAGCTCAAAGGAGCTAAGGTATTCTCGAAAATTGACTTGAGATCAGGATATCATCAGCTCAAGATTCGAGAACAGGATCGTGAGAAGACAGCTTTTACTACAAGATATGGATTATTTGAGTTTACAGTGGTGCCGTTTGGCTTAACAAACGCCCCTGCATACTTTATGAATTTGATGAATATGGTGTATATGGAGCAGTTAGATCACTTTGTGATAGTGTTTATTGATGATATACTTATATATTCCAAGACAGAAGAGGAGCATCGTCAACATCTTCATATTGCTTTGAGTAAATTGAGAGAGCACCAGTTATATGCAAAATTTTCTAAGTGTGAGTTTTGGTTAAAAGAAGTGGCTTTTCTCGGACATATAATTACAGATGAAGGAGTAAAGGTAGATCCTGAGAAGGTGAAAGCAGTAATGGAGTGGAAGCAACCAACCACGATAACGGAAGTCCGAAGCTTTCTTGGTTTGGCTGGATATTATCGTCGTTTTATCGAGGGATTCTCAAAAATAACCAGACCCCTTACCCAGCTCCTTAAGAAGGATAATCCGTTTATATGGACGGATAAATGTGAAGAAAGTTTTCACGAGTTGAAATCAAGACTTACTTCAGCCCCAGTGCTAGTACTCCCTAATCCCGAGAAAGATTTTCAAATCTATTGTGATGCCTCAAAACAAGGATTAGGTTGTGTACTAATGCAGGAAGGAAAA
The DNA here is from genome assembly GCA_017311315.1 of Dendrocalamus latiflorus. Lineage (NCBI taxonomy): Eukaryota > Viridiplantae > Streptophyta > Magnoliopsida > Poales > Poaceae > Dendrocalamus > Dendrocalamus latiflorus. The sequence goes on along the minus strand of CM029651.1, from coordinate 35,537,005 downwards.
GTAGTAGCATATGCCTCGAGACAATTGCGACCACATGAGACCAATTATCCGACGCATGATTTGGAGTTAGCAGCAGTAGTGCATGCATTGAAGATTTGGAGGCATTATTTGTTAGGAAATCGTTGTGAAGTCTTTTCTGATCACAAGAGCCTGAAGTATATATTCACTCAGCCAGATCTGAATCTCAGACAACGAAGATGGTTGGAGTTAATAAAAGATTATGATCTTGATCTGCTATACCACTCGGGTAAAGCGAATGTTGTCGCAGATGCATTAAGTCGGAAGAAGTACCATAATGTAGCCTCAATTATGGAATGCTCTGTACCATTGCACGAGGAAATGCAACGATTGAATTTGAATGTTGTTGAACAAGGCCAGATTGCAGCATTAGAAATTCAGCCAACCCTAACAGACCAAATCAAGATAGCCCAAGAGAAGGATCAAGAAATACAACAACTTATCAAGAAGAGTCAAGAAGAAAATTCAACTGAATTTGTTGTAGATGAACAAGGAATTCTGAGGTTTAGAGATCGTTATTGTGTGCCTGACGATAAAGAGTTAAAGGACTTGGTATTGCGAGAAGCTCACTCCTCTCAACTCTCTATTCATCCAGGAGGCACCAAGATGTTTCAGGACTTGAAAAAGAGATATTGGTGGAGTAATATGAAGAAAGAGATAGCAGAATATATTGCCCGTTGTGATACATGTCAGAAAGTGAAGATAGATCATCGGAAGCCTTCAGGATTTCTGAACCCATTACCGATCCCAGAATGGAAATGGGATGATATTGGTATGGATTTTATTACAGGATTTCCTAAGACTCGAGACGGCTACGATGCTATTTGGGTAATTGTAGACCGACTGACGAAAGTAGCACATTTCATACCAATCAAGCAGACTTATGGCAAGAACAAATTGGCGGAGCTATATTTAACAAGGATCGTGGTATTGCACGGAATACCAAAAAGGATAGTATCTGATAGAGGAGCACAGTTCACATCTGAATTCTGGGAGAAATTACACGAATCTATGGGAACAGATTTAGCATTCAGTACAGCATATCACCCGCAGACTGGAGGACAGACAGAGCGAGTAAATCAAATTCTAGAAGATATGTTACGAGCATGTGCCTTAGTATATGGAGCAGCATGGGATATGTGTTTACCGTTTGCAGAGTTTTCTTATAATAACAGTTATCAGTCGAGTATCAAGATGGCACCATTTGAAGCATTATACGGAAGAGAATGCAGAACCCCACTGAATTGGACTGAGACTGGAGAACGGCAGTTCTTAGGTCCTCAAATTGTACAAGATGCAGAAGCCCATGTCAAAATTGTTCGAGATAAAATGAGGATAGCTCAAAATCGACAAAAGAGTTATGCCGATAATCGTCGAAAGGACTTGAGTTTTGAAGTTGGAGATCTGGTATATCTCAAGGTTACACCCTTCAAGTCAATAAAAAGATTTCAGGTTAAGGGAAAGCTAGCCCCGAGATATGTTGGTCCGTTCGAGATTATCAAAAGAATCGGAGAAGTAGCTTACAAATTGCAGTTAACACCGAACCTGGCAAGAGTCCATAATGTATTTCATGTGTCTCAGTTACGGAAATGTCTTCGTCACTCTACAGAGCAAGTGCCAGTCGATGATATAGACTTGAGAGATGATCTATCATATGAAGAAGAACCATTTCAGATATTGGAAACTACAGAGAGACAGTTGAGGAATTAATTTTTCTATATTAACTAGTTTTCGAACGAATTTTTAGACGGATCTTTAAGTCGATTATAGTAAACACTACAGTGACTTTATTTATACTAACCAAAATTATACGTGAGTCCCCCTCTCTGTATTCTCTCACGAACAACTGAAAACATAAGTCAACCTGAAAACCTGTTGTGTCTATAGGTCTCACATGGATCACTCACATAGTAAGAGAGAGTAACCCTATGAATCTATGATCGGATAAGAGATATGGATGCAATTTCACCCCATGGATTGCACTTAAGTCCTCGATCACACCGTAAGGACAACATAGTGTGGACTCGGAGGGCTGTTGTTTTGAATTGGCACTTGTGGACAAAAGCAGTATGGATTCACATTGGGCTTATATATGTGGGGGCTTATCCTCGGGTACCTTGACCATAACGTTTATTCATGTATTTATTTTTGTCATCTCTATGATAAGTATTCTAATAGATTATTAGTCTAGCGATAAAATTAGATATTATGAGTTTAAATCTTACGTATGAATGCTTTACCTAGGTTATAACATTCTGTTTGTAGCTCCATGGACGGATAGATGAGATGCTCTTAAATTACGCAGTTCATAAAAGTTTTTTTGTCGGGGGTTTATAAAAGTCTATGTAGTTTGATTTGCCTGTTATACACCGGGGAAGCCTCCTTGGGCCAAGGAGGGTCTTGCATGCCCTCCTTTTGGTTGAATCTTTTAAGGAAAGCCACTACCATCTTTTTTATTTGACATTTTATATTTTTTACGATCACTAATACGTCTTTTGACCATTAACTTTTATAACATTATATTAATATAGACTAATAAAAATATAGTATTATGAAAATATTTTTAATAATATAGATTTTATATAGTCAATATAGATAGTTTTAAACATATTGATAAAGTTTGATGGCACATATTTTAGGATGTCAAATAAAAAAAGAACGGAAGGAATAATGATTTTTAGCACCTAAATGCTATTGAAATGTTGAGTTAGCCATCTTTTACCAATCTCTCAACTATGTTTTGTTCGATTGGCCCTTTCTCCATTTTGCTTCACGCTCCGCTACTGCTCCTCTAAAGAAAACTAGATAGTATTTCCTCAAATGTTTTGATACTTGCTTATGCTCTGGTTTGATTGCATGGACAGACCTACGAGGACGAGCTCGGCCACGTGCTGGTGCCGCTGCATCCCCGCGGTGGTCGCGCAGGTTCGGCCGCCGGTAGACGCTCCGGCAAGCAGGAAAGCTAGCTTGCAACTGGCCATGGCAGTCAGTCAGTTCAGCGGTAACAACCCTGAACTCTGATGAGTTCTGTGTTAGACAATGGTCGTTTGGTTTGCTTGGGTTCATGTGTCGTATGCTGCTGCTAGCTTGGCTAGCTTTCGCATGTTGCACTGGTACTTGTATGAATTCCGGTGGTGTCGTGCGAATGTCCAGGGTTCCGTCGATTACCTGGTTTCCTTAAACAAATCCAATGCTTTGTTGTTGATGGATGTGGTTTGTTATGCTTTTTCTTGGTATAGCCGATCGATTTATGCGTTTTCTGTTGCCCCTGTGATTGCACAATCCAGTACGTAAATTCCAATCGGGACCTTAACAGTTGATACGCTAGGAACTGGCTTGTTGTGCAGGAATCTACAACCATGGTAATATGCCATCTGAATTGATACTGCACTCGAATAAAAGTACGTCTTCAATCCTTCGTACGGCAGTCATCGAAACCAAGAGTTGATAATCCCTAGAAACTGGCCTCAGTGGTAATACTCCAGTCCAGATTGTGAATATGTTGATAGTATACACCGCATAACAAAAATCACAATTTATCTGTTACTAAACAAAAAATAAAATTCAGTGCACCCGTTATTTCATATATTGCATCACCTTGTTGCTATTTCCCTTTACCACAATCCCCTGTCGACGGACTGCAAAATCCTCCAAAAATGGCACAGTTCTTGGAGGCTTCCTGTGATATACATGGTGTTGGTTTTGGTAGGTTGGTTGACAAGAACTGAAGTCCTCCAAAAGAACACAGTTCTTCGACCATTGCTGTTTGATAACTTGAAGGGTTTATGCTGATGAGCATGCCAGCTTCTCGATTTCCTGAATGATTAGATCCCTCTCCTCATCAAGTTCATCTTCACCTGTAAAATAAAGCAAAATCAGTAATGTTAAATACTTCCATGACATCTTTCCTTAACATTGAATAAACCATTCATATTATGGTGCTTTTGGTGAAAGCATTTTGTAACTGTTTGAATCTGGACTCTCCATGGGGCTTAAGGTGGAAATATAAACATTCAAGCATAACACTACCTTTACTTGTAGGAAGATTGTGAAGTACTTTCAACAATTCTCTGCGATTGCCTAGCAAAACTTCGATAATACTGCAAGGCTTGTTTGGATTGGCAACAAAAACCTGTTTTGGCACAGGAAAATGAACCAGGAAAATGGTTAAAAGGAATTTGTTCAATGTAAAAATCGTACTACTACAATTTGATAATTGTAACAACAGTTTAATAGATTCAAACATTGCGCACTTGCATCGGTGCATGCTTGTGCACCTGTGTGTATGTGTGTTCATGTTGTGTGCCTAAGTGCCTACAGCACATGCACGCGTGCACATGTATATAACTTAAAGATGATACCTTAAAAACATGGAAGGCACATATTCTGATATTTTTGCTTGAATCCTACAAAAACTCAAGGTTAGTAGTCACATGGTTCGACAAAGATAGTATGTCTATACACATAAGAAATTTTGACTTGAGGAAAAGGAGCAATTTTAAACAAATGCAAATATTTATTTACTCAATGGTTTAACAAAAAGTTGCATTGATGCATTTTTCAGAAATGTGGCATCTCAGATGTACTTTTACCATTTTACGTCTGAAAATGAAGACAACCACTGGTACTCTTCAGATAAGATCATAAGAGGTATAGTTTTGTATTCAAAAGAGAACAAAAGGATCAAACAAAATAAAGTAAGTAATTATGATGTCAGACATCTACTTTCAACAAGCCGGTAAGGCTGCAACTAATGTTGTAACTCATCCTAGCAAGAAATGGAACTATTACTACCTGGTGAACTACCTAACTTTGGTAACAACCAAAAAAGCTTATGCATGTCCATTTTTATATATATTGGAAAATCCTTTAGCTGGCAACAAATCCTGAGGCCAACTAATGGAAGCATGGTGCAACAAACAGGTACCACCACAAAAAATGGGGCACCTGTACTGGTGAATAATGGCCTCTGCAATGGAAATTTTAGAGAAAAAATGTCATATATGAGCACTTAAGTACTGCAATAACTGAAATAAGCATCTGTTCTGCCAAGTAATTTCTGCATGAACATTAAGTATGAAATTTATAAGTAATACCTTCAGTAGGCTAATCATAATATTTAAGAAATGAACTTCCAGAATGAATCGCTTCATTATTTGAGAATTTGGAGCCTCCAATAGGAATTCTGAAAGGAACTGACACAATAGACAGCACTATAAATTTCTTTTTCAACTGAATGAGATGATTAAATAGATCAGTTGGAAATAGTCTAACCTTCACTGACTGTCTTCTTGTTACATAATTAGTTGATGTTAAGAGCCTTGTGTAGAGTTCAAAGAACTGGACAATATTACATAGTCAGTGACAAAAAGGACGAATGGGATATATCCAGCATGTAGGTAATCTGGTTCAACTGTTCCAAGTTTTCCCACATGCAAAATAGTTTTGTAAAGGCATTAGGCAAGCGACAAATATACATGCAATTTTTAGTGTTCCTGTTGTGGGGATGATCCCCACCGGCATCTATTCAGCTTGCTGGGCCAAGAGGTCCCAATAAGGTATGTAACAGACATGTGTACCCTTAGAATAGTACCCCATAGTAGAGGTGTTGATAGTAATAAAACATTATGGCCATGTATATATATTTAGATTAACAAGGGAGGGCATAGCTCATTTTCTCATACTCACTCTATTAGTCCCCTCTTCTATTGTTTGGCCCGTAACCACAACAGTTTGGCACCGTCTGCGGGGGATGACGAGCAAGCTAGAGGTTGCGAAAAGCAATGGTGCCGAAGAAAGCAACATCAACGATCAAGTGAAAAAGAAGTATGGCCGTAGCGACTGCTACGGCCGATAGTCGAAGGCCCGCCGGCGCCATGGCAGTGACGTCGGCGCCGCGGCAGACGAACGGTTCACACCGACGCAAGAGGCCGGCTCCGACGCTAGCGTTGGCGTGATCATTAACCGCGATGCCCGCGCCATGACCATCGACCACAACGCACGCGCCACAGCCGTTGACCATGACGCCAGCGCGAGCACGACCGTGGACCACAACATTCGCGTTGGCATATCCGTCGACCTGGGTGCTCGTGCCAACCCTTCTGTCAACCGCCACGCCTACCGCATCAGCACTCCTACTGACTTGGGCGTCCAAGCCGTCTTCGCCAACAACCTTGTGCCGAGCGCCTCCGCGTCGGCAAGCCCTGTCGTACGAACGACAAAGGACACGCTAGCCGTGACTCTCAGAGTGCTACAACGCGAGCTGGCAGACCTCCGGAGTGCCATGCGGGAGATGCAAGAGGCTCAGAGTCAGCAAACACCCACAACAGCAACGGCGGAGGTCACAGTCAACAGGGTTGACAGCCACAAAGCCCCTACTCACGCTCGCAATATGCTCCGACGCGTGGATCCGATGTCTCCTCTGTCCGTCGGTCTGCTGCAGGCTGCGTGGCTGGAGGATTTCAAGATGCCCATAGTCGAACCATTCAAGGGTGATACGGACCCGTGCGAGTTCGCACGGGTCTACGAAATGGCCATCGAGGCGGCCAGAGGCAACGACTCCACAAAAGCGAAGGGACTGCTGTTGGCCCTTCAAGGGATAGCACTTTCCTGATTCTTCACCCTTGTGCCGAACTCCATATACATGTGGGAGCAGATCCGAGACTGCATGTACAACAATTTCCAAGGAAACTATGTCGAGCGCGTGGATGCCGACCAGCTTTTCGCCATCAAGTAGAAACCTTCGGAGAAGCTCAAAGAATATTTCCAGTGTTTCGCTAAGATCTGCTGCCAGGTCAAAGATGTAAACGAGACCACCATCATCAACATAGCAATACGAGGTCTTCGCCCAGGGCCACGGCTGAATATAACGCACGCATCCAGCCTGGCTCCCACTTCGTCCGCGTCGCATTCGCCGAAAATAGCTTTGTACACTCAGATCGAAGCATGAAGTTGATGCTTCCCAAGTTGGAATATTCGCCCTACGCAAACTTCTTCGGCTGGCACCGAGCTTCGTGCAGAAAGGTGAACAGCGCCGAGCTCGGCCACACCGTCTCCGCCCGCGAAGCCTAGCAGTACACCGCCAACTGGACGATGGCGTTGCGGGTCAGCTGCGCCAGCTCCAACCTATACACCCGAAGGACCTCGCCGACAAACATCGCTGCTGGAAATTGAAGACCGGCATTGAAGTAGGCAGCGAACACAACCATCTTCGACTCCGTCGGGTGAGGCTCTATCTCACCGGCCGAGGATAGACGGGCCGCATCACGGTCCAAGATATTCCCGTCACACACCAGAGACTGAATCAGTTCTTTGATCACCAGACTCTGCCCCAGCACGTTCGTGCACAAGCCATTCACCCTCTTCATCGCTTTCCATCGCCTGTTGGCCGTCGATGGATCGCGGTCAACCAGCTCGTACTCCACCTTGGTTGCCGAGGAGCTTCGCCAGCTGAACACGCCGCCGCAGCTCAACGAAGTGTCTGCGGCGGTGCGGCGAGGACGCTGATCGCAGCCATGAGCCATTCACCAAAAACGAAGGGCAACAGTGGTTGGCACGCTTGCAGGCGGGGAGCCGACAGCACGATTGAAGGAGTGGGGACAGCGGGAGCGGCTGCTACAGAGCAAATCGTGGACAACACCATCAAGCGATGCACACAGAACGAACAACAGGTGGGGCGGCGTTTCATCAGGGGCGCCAGGTCTTAAAGGTGTAACACCTTTTTCGAGCGTCCCTCAGGAAATCGCGCCACAGGACAAGACGCCACACAACGCGCCAACCACAAGTACACGCGTGTCCGCAATACAGCAACCGCGCATGACCCCGGCCAACAAGACCAAATGGATGGGCCAACTCCTTACCAGGCCGAAAGGACAGAGGGGGGCCAAAAGGTATATGCAGCATGGTCTTGGTCTGCTTAAGAAAAAGCCATTTATCATGAAAGGCTCCTGTTGTAGGCATGGCCCCCATCGGCATCCATTCGGCCTACTGGGCCAAGAGGCCCCAATAAGGTATGTAAAAGGCTTGTGTACCCTTGAAATAGTACCCTATAGTAGGGGTGTTATTGTAATAAGATATTATGGCCATGTATATATACTTCCTTGGATTAACAAGGGAGGGCATAGCTTATTTTCTCATACTCACTCTACTAGTCCCATCTTCTACTGTTTGGCCCGTAGCCACAACAGTTCCATTAGCAAGATAGAGTCAACAAGGTAAATATATGCTGCATGAATGAGTATAAAATATAGAAAACTCTGAGAGGAACTCTATATTGTCTTATTTTGGTGACATGCACACAGAGTGTATTTAAGAAAAAGAAAGTGACCTGCTCATAGTGGGAGCTCAAGAACTCAGATACAACAATTTCATGTTTGGTAAGCAGAACCTGCAACCATCTTGTCAAGAACAACCATCAATCTTGATTTTTCAATCACCGATAGAAGGCCAATTTACATAAAGATAAGATCCACAAATATGGATTTACCTTGAATGTGTTCAGAGCATCAGAAGCAATATCAAAGTTTGGTAGCTCAACATACTCAAAAAATAGCTCAAAGCTACTGGATTCCAATATGTATCTGAAAGAGCGCTACAAAATCAAATGCATGTAAAATTAATTAACTAATTAAGTTAATTGATCGTTAAGTTATATTTTTGCCTCGGGAAATTTGTGCTATCATGGATATAGCTACCTAATCAGGTATGAACAAAATCATTCACAGATGGGACTTTGTGGTAAGGTAAATGCATGCGTACAAAGCTCATCTGTAGCCTAAGTGGATAACAGCTTAATAATAGTAGCAGTGAAGAAAGAATGACATGTTTTGTACATAATGCAATGGAAATAGAGATAGTTTTATTGAATATTTTTCTCTACATTTTGTCAAGAAGAAAGGGCAACAATGCTTTTTACTTCCGGGTGTAAATGTAGGAAAACAATTTCCTTGTTGTTTTTCCATAGTAAACACCATTAAACACAAGTAATTTTTGTGCACCATTATCATGTATAAGTATAACCAAAGATTTCTCAGGAAGGAAAAATTAAAACACATGAAGCACTTCTTCATTTATTTTATTTCATTTTTGAGTTTTGAGGCATATGCGTAGTTCTATATTTATTAAGGTAGGCACAGATTCACCTAAAAAAGGTAGGTGGAGAAAATCTCATAATAATTGCAAACAAAAGGATGTCCCAGCTGAATGAAAATTTTGAGGCCTTACTTTGCTAGTGTTGGATATTTTATGCATTCTCTCAACATGTTCCCACAGTTGAGTGCAATGTCCAAGTTCTTGTAGCTGTTGCAAGAGTTAATCAATTAAGCTTAAAAACACATATGGTGTATACATAAAAGGACCAAGAAAGTCTTGTTGAAAAGCTGCCATCACAAAAGATGAAAATCATGGACTGTAAGGCCCCCCCAACCTTTGGGTACACGCTACTAGTTAAAGACCTAATCGACAAATACAAAAGTCCATAAAGGAGAATATGTGACAAGGAAAAAGCAACTAGTTAACTACAAGCCACAATAGACAATAATTTGTAAAATATCCCTACAATCACACTATTAATACACAATCATTTTGGTGTTCCAATAGATTATTTATTTATTTGTCATCTTAACTCAAGAAATGGATGGCTTACCAACCAACTAGGAAATCTAAAAGCTCCACATGGTTTTCAATATACTTCACACAGCAATAACTTTCATCAACCTTCTGCCTAAGCAAAATGCACCAGCAGTGAACCAGATCTTTTCTTACCTGCAATGCAGAGCTAATAAGTTCAACCAGGTGGCTGCCAAAAAAAGGAGGAAAAAGAAAGAAAGATAAACGCATTTAATTGAAAAACGACATACTCCCCAACCCAAGGAAGGCAGATTCTGAACAATGAGGGAAAGGACGTCCTCCTTGCAAATTTCAAGGGTTATTTGCAGGACCTGCTCTTGATTTGGTTCTGCTTCTCCATCACCAGAGAGCATTTGCCTCAAGGATGAGATGTTTTTCTCGACCTCTTCGAGAGCCTAAGAAGAAATTAATTAGGATTCATGCGTGCATGCAAACTGTGTACAAGTAATATTCGCAGAATTGATCAATTGAATGAACAATTTGAAGGAAAATGTCTTGTGTCACTATAATACATGACTAACCGTTGAAACCTTATCATGCGTCATCACGATCTAAAGCTCACATCTTTCTGGAGCAGAGAACAACAACAACCAAAATAGTGTGCATTCTGCCAACGCGATCCTGGAGCCACACAAATCACAAAAGAAACCCCCCTAACAACTCCATATTCCAACCAATTTTACTAATTTGTAGACTAGATTATTTTATTTTTCCAAAGCTTTTGTTCAACAATGTACCAATCATGACGAATTAGCTCACATCGTCCCAGTTAAATCCAGCAAAACGTACCAAGGGAATTTCACCGCTAATCACTACTTCTAAATTGCAAAGAAATGAGGGAAATGTTCCGCAGGTACAGGCAAGAACGCAATATGATCTTTCCAAGATTACGGAACCTGGAGAACAATCCAACGCCAAGATCGAAACTTTTACCCTCAATTGCATGATCAAAGACTAACCGGGAGCGGGCACGCGTGAATCGACCTCTTGATCTTCTAGCATAGGGGGACAAGATTAAAGAGGCAACGGAGACGGGAGAAAAGATTACTTATTACCCTGGCGCCCGTCTTGGTGTTGAGGGCGAGGAAGGAGTCCTTGATGGAGCGGACTACCTCCTCCGGCGTCGACGGCCGCAGCCGCGACGCCATCCGGAAGAAGAAGGACATCTCTCTCTCTCTCTCTCTCTCTCTCTCTCTCTCTCTCTCTCTCTCTCTCTGCGTCGCCTCGCCTCGCCTCGCCGGCCAACGGAACTGTATCTATCGCGGGTCGGGCGGTTGCGGCGGCCCTTTCTTCTTGGCAGCGCGTAGCCTTTGCATTTACCCTTTTTTTTTCTCTCTTTTCGTATGCTCTTTATGTCAATGAGCAACAGTCTTGAAACTTTAGTAATAAAAAAAAGGAGCAGCTAGCCACAGAAAGTTTTATGTAAGTGTTAATAATATAACAAGTTTTGTGAAAGTTTTAGATTTAAAAGTTAGAAGTTTTAGGAAGATTTCAATATAAGTTTCAAGTAGATTTTAGCAGCTTTCAACAATTTGAAAAGGATTCAAAAGATTTTGAGGAAGTTCTAAAAATTCAAGCAATAGTTTCGTCATTCTTTCATCAAGTTTTGCTAGGTTTCATAGAGTTTCAGCACATTATTATAGTGTTTCAACATATTTCAATAAGTTTCAAATATAAAACTTGATTGAAAAATGAGTTTCAGAATAGTTTCAAAAAAGATTAAAAAACAAACTTCATAGCTTCAAAGAGTCCACAAAAAATTTCACAAATTTCACTTGAATTTCAGGTGGTTTCATGTGTCGAAAACACAAATTTCATCAAAGTTTCATGTGAGTTTCAAGGGGTTTGCATGTTCCAAAATACAAGTTTCATGAGGTTTTATGCTTTAAAATGCAAGTTTCATATGAGTTTTATGAGGTTCCATGTTTTAAAACACAAAGTTTCAAGTGGTTTTATGTTCCAAATTGTAAGTTTCATGAGGTTTCATATTCCCAAAATGCAAGTTTTAAGTTTCATGAGGTTTCATATTCCCAAAATGCAAGTTTTATGTGAGTTTTATGAGGCTCCATGTCATAAAACACAAAGTTTTAGGTGATTTTGTGTTCCAAATTATAAGTTTCATGAGGTTTTATATTCTAAAATGCAAGTTCGTTTGAGTTTCGCGAGGTTTCATGTTCCAAAATGCAAAAAGCTTAGCATGTTTACATGATTTTTAGAGGAAAAACAAAAGAATATGTAATTTCAATGCAAAACAAAAAAAGGGGAACAAAATTACAAGAGACAGTGCAAAATTTCCACAAATTTCAAAAAAAAACCAAGCTTCAAAGATATACAACAGATTGTGACTAGGGAAGTGTGGTGTCACCCAAGTAGGCTTAGGATTCATGGTGGTGTGTGCCAATTCGGTAGCATGGGAGAGCATGCCAACTCTTGTTGGCTTGTTGTGTCATCGGCTTGCTACGTCACTAGCCCCGCGTCGTTGCGAGCCATTCCAACCATGCCTGCAACCACCATTACTCCCAAATGTCACCATCGCTGCTCCTGCACAACAGCCGGCTGTAGCTGCTCACCTGCATGTGGCTCCCCTTGCTGCTTTCCTACGCCACACCCACATAATGGGCCTTGCTCTAGATCAAACTCTCAAGCACTAAGAGAGAAGGAAAGAGAGAGAGAGAGAGAGAGAGAATGAGACAAGAGATGCAATAGTGTGACGGCCTCACGGTAACTAGTGGTGGGAGTATGACCACACGAGCTTGCGTCTACTCACCACTACAACTCCTTCTCGCCTGCCGCCATCACCACCGTCGAGCTTGCTTGCTCGTCGCCACAAATGCGGAAGCATCGGGAGGAGGATTGAGAGAGAGAGAGAGAGAGAGAGAGAGGAATGGACGTATGTGGATGCATTGGATGGATAAGGATCACACGTGAGCTGGATAGGATAAGGCTTCATAGTTATCGGATATGCAAGATCAGATAGTTACCAGTAGTACCATTGATTGAGGATGTGACGGTGTACCGTTTTCTAGTTTTTCCGATAAAAAAATCATGTGTACGCACACAGACAAACATTTGTGGACAGAATTTTAGAAATTACATCAGTGTCCAAAACAGCATATATAATTGTGGAAAGATCAGGGATAAAATTGAAGTAATTACAATCTCTATTCTTTTTTACTTGATATTTTTAACATTTTACCGTCTTTGAGATATAACTTTAACTATTATTTTTTATGACTTTACATTAAGATATACTAATAATATTATAATATTATATAAGTATTTTTAATAATAAATCTAATGATAAAATTTTTATATAATCAATCTAGATAGTTTTAGACATATTGGCGATCAAGCTTTAGAAGGTTTGATGGCACAGATTCTGAAGTAAACAAGAACAAATGGAATAATAAATAGTCACATTGAGAGGTGCATAATTGAAGGAAATAAAATGGAGTTTTGCAGAATACACTACTAAGTTAGATGCAGTGTGAAGAACTGAAGATACGTTAGATGATTCGCAAATGTTTTACTTGTTTGGTTACATACTTAATTAGATCACCCCAATGCATTTTAAACCACTTGCGATTGAAGATTACTATCCGAACCAAATGTGGTTGGCTAATGCAACACGAACACTGGCATTACTTTATTTTTCGCCCTGCTTGACTTAGATCCAATTACAGTTGTTGTGTTGTGATGTGCAGTGCTGTAGAATCTAGCTAATTACATGGATCTTTGCTAATTTCGGTAAGGTTTTTTTTCTTATGACTAAAAAATGCTACCAACTGACTGTCATATCCAAAAGACAAAATTTAAGTGATTTTAAAAAGTCGCTGCATTACAAAATAAAGCTAGCTTTGAACATGGGCCAAGCGTCTCGGCTTGTAACACTTGATATATTCTCTTAGTGCTAGAATAAAGTAATACTTAATGTGAAAAATGTTAACTAAGGGCATCTCCAATGGTTATAGTTAGCAACTAACTATAAAACTTCCACATCATTTATATAGTACACACTAAAGCTAGCATTCTAAGAGCAAGTTTAATAGTACAGATAGCTGCTACCTCCAATACATTTCCATGTAATCAAAAGATAATGATGCAGTCAACTCATACAATAAGTTGGCTATAAGGCCCCATTTGACACGGCTCCACTTCACAAGTGGAGCTGTTTTTTTTTTTGACTTCACAAGTGGAGCTGGGTGAAGCTACTTTTTTCAGCTCCACCCAAGGAGCTACTTTTGTCTCAGCAGGTTTTAAGGGACTCCTTAGGTGGAGCTATTTTGTTGTACCTCGTTTGGCACAAAACAGCTCCAAACAGCTCCAGGAGCCGGTGGTGGAGCTGTGCCAAACGGGGCCTAAGTTGTCTCCACAAGAGCTCTCAATCATTTAATACATACATGGGTATTGATAATTTAATACATGCATGGGTATAGCAATTAGTTCTATGGGTACATGCATGGATAATGTATCTTTTCCTGTGCTATAGCTTGACTCTTGCATGGGAGTCGGCTTGGCTCTCTCTCTCTCCTTTTCTCTCCCCTCCACATAGGACTATGCTGACATGGATTCCCTTGTAGCTAGCACAGTCGGCCTTATTAAACTTGCTCTAAAGAACTATCTATAAGGATAGCTATTTAATGCTTACATGCACACACAGAATTTATAGAGGCTGTCTCGTTTGGCGTTATAGACTAGTGCTTAAGGAAGAGCTGGCTTTTTTTTTGCATACTCTCTTTCCTCCACATAGGATATATGCTGATGTGTACATGCATATAGCTAGCTGACTCAGACCATTGGAGATGCCCTAATGGCCGGAACAAGTGATAATAAGATATGCAGAAATAGATGTTATTATGAATGCCATTAATGTTGCATGTGCATGGAATTATATTAAAGCTATTAACAGGATATTAACTCGAGCTATTAATCACATGAGGTGCCAAGAAAACTATGCTAGAATAGATTACCTGGAATTTACTATACATCATGCTAATCGAAATAAAAAAAAATGGCATGCTGTTTAACCTGAGTAGCATAAGCTGGTATTGCCGAGATAGCTTTTCCTGATTGGCTGCGTATGAATTTTTAAAAATAATTTATTTTTATTTTGAATTACAGTAATATACCTCCTTTTTTATTTTACACTAATGATCCTCAGTCGCTCCATTGTTGAGTGATTTGGACTAGTCGCCTAACAGTTGAGCGCCAAGTGTCCAAGTCGCCCACCGGTTGAGCGATTAGGTTCTTTCGCTACTAGTCTCTCCACCGTTGGGTGACTTAGCCCCATGTCGCTCAACCATTTGGCGACGTAAGGGTTCCATCTAAAAAGGCACACCCGACCCTCTCACGGACTATTTCACCATTTCTCTCGTGAGAGAATAAGAGGAAAGGAGGGAAGTGAAGAGGGGGAGAAGGTCATGAGAAGGGGAGAAGGAGAGGAGAAAAGAGAATGAGGGGGAGAAGTAGAAGAGCTCGGGAGAGACAAAGGAGAGGAGAGGAGCTCGTGAGATAAGAGAGAAAGACGAAGGAAGCTCGTTGATAAGGAGAGAAGGTTTTCGCGTGAAGGTAATAGTCTTATCCGCTCTTATTTCATCTAAATGTAGACAACATGTCGCTACGTATTGGTTTAGCACATATTTAGTGAATGTATGTTGACAAATGGTAATATTTGCAGTGAGAAATCAGTCATGTCCGAGCCCACAAGATTAAAAGTGTATTATGGTGTTAGTTCAATTCGTAAAGGTCCATACGGTGTTGACCTCACTGGTTTCTCGCAAGTCAAGTTGGTACACCTGGACACGGAGAATGCTTTAATCGGAGATGTCCTGTGCTGACTCACATGCAGTTTCTCCTTGGACCTGATGTGTGCAGTGTCATCCTACATGGGCTTTGGAGTCGGTCTGCCACACATATTCGGTGGGAGTTAAGGAGACTGATGCACATGATTGCATGGAAGGGCTTTGTGGAAGGCTGTTGGTGACGTGGATACAAATACGTGCTACTTGTGCAATCATGTCCGAAGGGAGTAGCACAAGGCCCTGCCGATGGCTATCATCTGGTTGGTGGGAGCAGCTCAGGTGCACAGTGCATGGTTCATGAAGAGGGCGCGATGGCCAATGTTGCGGAGGCAAAAACGGGAAGATCACACACCGCATGCTGAGCCCACTGGACAGGTGGATGTAGATATTGCTAAGGCAGAACAGGAAGATCGTACAATGCACGTTGAGCCCACTGGATAGGCAGACATAAGGGAGTATGTTGATAGTATAATGTGTTAGATGGAGATCAATGACCTAATGACCTAGGCCGAAGAAGAAGCTTTATAAGAGGATGGCAATAACTTTTCCGACAAGGACGAAGGTCCCATGCCGTAGGGATGGAATATGGTGAATGTTGAGAGTCTTGCTATGCACGATGAACATGAATCACCGTGGAAGTACCATGGTACAGAGGTTCTGCTTCGTGAAATGTTTACTGATAAAAGATCACTGTAGGATGCCAATAAGGTGTGGGCCTTGTCCATGCAATGGACGTTTTAGATCCTAAAATCCAGCCAGGGGCATTACACCGTGGTCTGCGAGTAGGTTGGTTGTCCTTGGCGTGTGCACGTCTACAGACCCAAGTACAAGACTCACTGGATTGTCTCCAAGGTGGATGCACACTTTTGCATGCTCAGTAGTATTTTACCGAAGTATCGCAATCTAATGTCCACCTTCATAGCCAATCTCATGTATGGAAAGATAGTAAATAAAAAGGACCTAGAGGCCAAGCACATCATGGTAGCTATCAAGCAGAAATTCAAGTACAAGATTAGCTATGCGAAGGCATAGCGTGCGAAGCAGAAAGCCTTGGAAAGGAAGTTTGATTCTTTTGAGGCGGCTTATGACAACCTTTCTTATATTCTCTAGATGCTATAGGATAGGAATATGGGTACATACATTACTGTGAAAGACAAGTCATCCAGAAGACCACCAGGTTTCATAGTTTTGCGGAGGGCCTTCCTAGCCTTCGGTGCCTACATCGACCCTTTCAAGCATATGTTACCCGTGATCTCAGTCGACAGGACATTTCTAATTGAGAAATACAAGGGGAAGATCCTGACACCAATTGGCGTTGATGGCAATAATTAGATTCTACCATTAGCCATCACATTCGTCGAAAGTAAGAGTTTCAGCAGCTGGTTGTGGTTCCTTCGACATCTGAAGGAAGGAGTAGTGGGGTCATGTCCTGATGTCTGTATAATCCATGATTGCCACCCTAGGATGATGAAGGTCATAAGAAAACTTCAGCAAGACCTCGAGAAGTCATTCCCTTAGCCAAACATGAGGAACAAATGGTGTATTTGTCATCTAGGGGCCAACTTATTCAAGCAGTTCCCACAGCAACCGTTGATAAAATTATTTAAGAGGATGGCTATGCAATAATGCAAAGCCAGCAGCGTAAATCCGATGCGCTGTGGGAGATGTTGGAGGAGCACACTAGGACGGCACAACCCAAATGCCTCACACCATTCTAGAGCTTGACCCTCCTAGTGTGATGCAGAGGACCTCGAGGAACATCAAGTACTTCTCCTATTATATTGAGGCCGAGCCATTGGAGAAGTGGTGTTTGTTGCATGACACAAACGATGCGAAGTATGACATAATGACTACTAACCTTGCATAGGTGTACAACTAGGTTCTTAGGAGCCTCTGTTCTCAACCCCTTATTGTCATTATGGAAGGCATTCTGTAAGGTACAATTAGATATTTTAGAGAAAGGCATACAATGCGGCACTTCATGCAGCCAACCCACATACATCGTACTGCTCGAAAAACATAGTGTACATGAAGGCTAAGACCGAAACGGGTCAGTCGTACACGGTCTTCGTGATAGGCAATACAGAGTATCGTTTCAATGTGCTCCTTTGGAACAAAGCTGGATTTGGGACGGCTCGCTCTCTTGTTACCCACGAGGTGTGCTTTAGAGATCATATGAATGAAACTAGCTACACATGCAACAAGCCAAAGCTCCTTCACAAGCCATGCTCTCATGACCTCGCCGCATGCAGGACTATCAACATGGACCCATCGAACTTCATATTGAAGTACTTCATGAAGAAGAGAGTGATGCAGGCATGGTGTGGCGAGCTAAGAAGCTTCAGGGTTATGGGCAATTTCGCCATGTTGGATATGCATAGAGAACTTGGATTCCAGATCTTGACCTATTGAAGGGTGGGAAGGACTGTTGGCTGAGTCGTCGCACTAAGAATAATATGGATGAAGGGGAAACTGGAGCGGCGGGCAGACATTGCGGTCTCTATGGCCAGTAAGGCTACATTGCGAGAAGCTGCGAGGCACCTGCTGATGAGTAGGAACACTGGCGTGAAGTGCAACACCACTTCTTGTTGTGTGTAGTGGTACTATGATTAGAAATGCTGTCGTGTTGTAACTTGTATTTCAGTCAGAACTTTGCTTGCTATACATAGTGTGGAACTAATTGCATCGTAATTGCAAACTTTAACTTCATTTGCAGTGCCAATCTGTTGTCATTACCTATCTCTGCAAAGCAGGATGTCACCTCACTCTACAAAGTAGGACGTGACCTCACTTTGCAAAGTAGGACATGACCACTCTCTACATAGCAGGACATGACATCTCTTTGCAAAGCAGGACATGACTACTCTCTACAAAGCAAGACATGACCTCGCTGTGTAAAGCACGAAGAGACCACTCGACTGCCGCAAGCTTCCTCCTCAAAGGGTGTGGCACATGATGTGAAACACATATGTGCCTCATTGCAATGGAGCCGCTACAGCTACATTCGCTCCCGCTATAAATACGACGCTACTCAGCCAGGAACTCCTCACTGACAACACTACCTAGATAACATGGACAAGGAGAAGGAATGGAAGGACTGGGAGGCTCCCCAATAGACCGGCGCTCGCTACAGGGCATTTAGTCAGCGACCTTACACACACCACTCACCTCCTCAACAACCACCTCTGGAGCTCTTCGATATAAGGAGGCTGTCTCGCAATATGCCCAACAACTCTGGGATGAACCATGCCCCCTCCTATGCCCGCTAAACACCCTCCAGAAGGGCCCCCGACGGGGGTGGCGCCATTCCTTTGCTGGTGTCAGGACGCCTACAAGTGCGATAAATCAACCGATGACTGGACCATTAGGCAGCGCTATTGGTGCTATCCAAACTATTGCATGGACTACCCCGATTGCAGGTTTGACATGTCGAGCCACAGGCAGCTGGTAATGAAATCACATTTCAGTGCACACCACTATTTTGCTTCCTATTATGCCGTAACCATGTCTCTCTTCCCATCATAGTCTCCACCGCACCTATGCGACTTTAGACAGTGGATCGATGACAAGATTCACCCTTATGACATGTGGATGCTGCTGTCACAGAAGAGGTGGGCAAGGGAGGACTGCGAGGCGCCTATGGAAGACACCTCGAAGAGCTGCAGGCTGAGATGGATGAGAACAAGAGGCGGGAGAGGCTGCATGAGGAGCAGGAGCGCAAGCATGCTAGGCGATGAAATACCAAGAGAGCGTGGAAGAAGACCATTGTAGTGAAAGCTAAGGCGTAAGGCGAGGAGTACAACGTCGAGTTGGAATGCAAGGGCAAATGGCTACATTCTACACAATAGCTCAACCCTCTTCGTCCATATGTCTCATATATTTCTAATTCCCTAAAGGCATGTGTGTACTGTCCTTGATTCGTTAGCATGTGTGCTATGTAACACCCTTGTCGGATCAACTATTGTGTTGTTATTGTTACGCCATTTATCCAAATTTCTCCTCCATGTATGAATTTCCTATTGCATCGCAATATCACTTACTTTCCTACTTACAAATCATTGCTGTCTCAATCGTCCTCCCAAATTCTTTAGAAATTTATTGCACTAGAACAATATATGGCGATCACAAAATGTTATGCGAGTCTACCAGATTTCATACCCTTGAGAATCTATGAAAATCACAAACGACCAACCTACCTTGTCTGCCCTTTTATTTCCAAAAAAATAATAACCTACAAACAAGATTTGTTAAATGTATTACCTATAAAAATTGCCCTTTATTCTCCCACAATTATTTCCATCGGATTAATAAAATATTATTATTATTTTAAATTACCCAACTGATATGTGACTTGTCTAGGTGTCGCTCCACCGTTGAGCGACTAGAACTAGTCGCTTAATAGATGGACGACTAGGCCTAGTCGCTCAACCGGTAGGTGACTTGGACACTTGGTGTGCAACCATTGGGCAATTAACCCAAGTCGCTAAACAGTGGAGCGACAGAAGATTATTAGTATAAAATAAAAAATAGAGATATATTATTGTAATTCAAATTAAAAATAGATTATTAAAAAATTCGGCTGCGCATTCTATTAACCTATGTGATCTAAGGATCATTTGGTCCACTCTATTGACCTATTTTCTTTTAACGAAAAATCAGTTTATGCAATCGTGGCTGAGATTAGGCTTGCTTGGTCATAATGATTGTTTTAGTTAATCTAACTTGGTTAACCAAGTGTGATAAAAAAAATATAGTAGGAAGGAGGAGTCTACAAATAAACACTATCATTGTGTTGGGGTACATCAAGCGAAAGTGCACATGCCGTGTCCATGTCCTTTGCATCAAAGTTCTTTGACACAATCAAATTGAGAAAACACAGCAGGAGAACAAGATTTGGTCAAAATAATACTAGGCAGTTGTGGTATTGATCCTAAGTTGTGGTATTGATCCTAGGCGTATTGAACTTGTATGCATTCAAGTATGTATTCAACAATGGCAGTACTGGCGGACTTTGATTAAAAATTAAGCTTTAAGCTTGAAAAAAATTATAGATTAAGAGGGTCGATGTAACATCCCAGCTTATCAAAATCTCAAAATATCACCCATAAATATAATTGCTACCAATTTAAATATTAAACAAACATTACTAATAGCTAGACTTCAATATTAATGATACAATATAATCATGAACATAAATTTCAGCAATATGGAAATCAATAAATTAAACTTGAGATAAACCAATTAATTAAAAAGATGACTCAGTAATCAAGCTAAATCAAGGAACGCATCAAGTAGCAACAAGATAAATCATAGAGAGATAAGGAAATCCATTAACCAACTAAGAGTTTCATGGATAGTTTACATTGATTATGATGATAAATTATTAATCGCTATGTGAAGTAAAGAACTAAAAAAGTACAAGATCTGATGTTCTACTTTCACTTATACATTTTGCCTTCAACATTCACCTAAAAACAACAATAAAGTAAGAGTGAGTCGACGACTCAGCAATTACAAAGTAAAACAATAGGAATATCATAATCATAACACATGTCAATAACCACCATTATATTTTCTCTTCTTTCTTTTGCTTAATGAAATACGATACTTATGCACATATCTCTTTCTCTTTCTTTAATTTATACTAGTATAATTGAGGGAACACCCGTCAATGTTCACCTTCTACCTCCATCCTATGAAGGTGCCTACCGAAGTAGGTCTTTTTGTCTATCCCATGTATATGCTTATCTCTGTAAATCTTACTCAAGAGTACTTCAAAATAGTCAAATAGTTTTCTCACCTACCTGACTTATGCACTCTGGAATAGCTATTTGATATACTCACCGCCCTAACTCGTATGCTTTTATCATATCATGAATGCAGCAATTCATCATTATATCACATTTCACATTCTCATCATCGATTTATCTCATGCTGAACAAAACGTAATCAAATATTTCATGATAAGAATAATTCGATAATAATGAGCATTACCAATCATCATCTACTATTCTACTATGTGCTCGCCTTTTCTAGGTGTGACGATCAGGTTGATAAGAAGATAACACTAACCCTGATGCTACTCCTCCTACAGTAATTACCAAAACTTAATATAATCCATAGTAATGCAAGACAATAATTTAAACGATAACTCTCCCACACGCTTTTCAAACCATAATACTTTTTTTACCGGACAGTCACCCTGTTGTCCCGGTATTAAAAATGGCATAACTTCCAACTGGTAAATTCTATCACAGCAATCCATACCATTTCTGGAATCTACTGACTTGCGTGTGATTTCTCTCCTGACTTGCGTGCAGCAGACGCGCACTACAGCAGCTGACAGTAGATGCAGCCGCGCTAATGGCTGGCGACGCTGCTGGCGTGCGGCGTTGGGCATGTGGCTGCAGCCGAGCGAAGCGCTCACGCGTGTGGGCGACGAAGTGCGGCTACCGACCTAGCGGGTGGCGACGCCGCATGCAGGCCAGCAGCTGCGCGAGCTGAACAAGCGCCGGGCGGCGATGCTAACGCTGATGCGTGGCATGCAGCACAGACGATTGGGCGACGACAGATGGGAAATCGGCGCCGGTTCAAAAAAAAAAGAAAAGAAAAGCTAGGATTTAGGTCCTTCTTTCCCCTTCTATGTTATCACGGCACAAGTTTCAATCAGTTCCCAACTCCTCTCTAAAAGTCCACACATTCTATTTTTACGTATTTCTTTTTCGCTATTTATGTACAGATCTTCAAAATAGATATTTTTTAGAATATTACAGTCAAACTTTTGGTTTTTAGCATAATACGTAGTACAAACGACAAACTTTTAAATTAGACATGCTGGGGTCATTGCGTGCCTTAGCATGCATTAAGCTCCGCTATTGAACAATGGTATCCAAGTTGCAAATTAAAATAACATTGATATGTTACTGACATATGGCACTAGACCTTACTTGTCAATCTAACATGAGATGCTATTTTCCAAACTACATCTTTGTGATGTTATTGAGCTAATTTTCCAATTCAACATTAGCTACTGAATTTGTGTGATCTGTAGTTCTGTATTTGTATTAACATAAACTGATATACATAAGTAGTGCATAGATTTGTTAGCAGGAGCTTCCCCACCTCCCACATGCACACTAAATCTTTACAGATTACAACATGACCTATACAGGACGATCGCTCAAGAGCAAAATCAAACAAGAACCCCCCCCCACCCCACACCCCCCCCCCCCCCACACCCACACACATAATTAAACAAAAAAAAAAGATAACCAAAAAGGAAAGAAAGGAATTTGTGCCCTCCTCAATTTGCCTTCCCAATCAAGACCCCAAGAAACACCACCATTTAATTTAGTCCTTTTTCTTCTACCCTTTCTTCAGCTTTGTTGCATGCAGAGATACATTTGACTCGCATGGACATCTCTCCTTTAATATTCTTTTTTTTTCTTCTCTGTTTTGATCATCTCCTTGCACGCACGCACGCACGCAAGAACTGAGCAACAAGCTTGCTCGTTGTATATGCCTAATATGAATGGTTGGTTAGGTGCTGCTCACTCCTCCAGCACCGGCGACGATAGCCGGTAGAGGTCGTAGGGCGCCCAGAGGTAGTCAACGGCGCACTGTTGAATACGACCACTCCCAGTCATAGATGTTGACTACGATCACTTAGAGTTGAGTTACAACCACTCCATGAGACTTCTTGATGAAGAATACGACTTTGTTGCCCTTACGACCACTTCCGTGTACGACCACGAGCCTTTGGGTGCTACAGTAGTTACAAGTGCTATAGTAATTTTTCGAGTGCTATAGTACTCAATCTTCCGTGTACTCGAGTCTCCTCTGATTTTCGAGTACGCTGAGCACTCGAAAACTTTCAACGAAATTCTTCTGTTTCTCAACGACGACGACGCAAACAATTTAGCGATAGAATAAACAATCTTTTTTGGTGGTGCTCCAATCGCTGCACATTTTTCTTGGTTTTCTCCACTATTTAAATCTAGCTTTACAAATTAGATTCGAATACACAAACCGACTTTGAATCATAAATTTCTAATTCTAAATAGGCTCAGACTCGATACAGACTCGAAATGGATTCAGCGGGATTATTTCCAATAAACACCCTCTAATCCTTGCCGACTTTAACCAACTTCCTTGACACTGAGTAGATTAATCATCTGACCAAAATTGACTCGTCCTAATGCCTTTGTGAGTGCATTGGCCTTCTATTCTTCTGCTGCAATATGCGAAACAGCCACCAGCCCTTCAACATATTCTCGAATAAGCGCTATTGCTAACTTCTTGTCCATATATAACGTAAATGGCTTCATGGTCTATTTAGTCAATTCATGAAGCAATCTCATCAACCAAATACCTTGACATACAGCTGAAGTTGCTGCCATGAACTCCGCTCTGCATGATGACAAGGCTACACTTCTTTGCTTCTGTGAGCACCACGTAATCACGTTTCCATGAAGGTAGAAGACCATCCCAGTCGTGCATCTACGATCAATTGGATCATCGGCCAGCTTGCTATCGCAAAATCCTTCAAGCATTGGTGTTGTCGTGCCTAACACACACTAGCCCATAATCCACAATTCCTGCTAGATACCTCAACACATGTTTTAATGCTTGCTTGTGTTGTACTGTTGGTCTTTTTATAAACCTGCTAATTACTCCAACTGAGTATGCAAGATTTGGTCGAGTATGTATCAAATACCTTAGGCAAACCAATTATACTTCAAAATTCAGTTGCATTGATCGGCTCTCCCATCTCATCTTTGTTGAGTTTCAACTTTGACTCCACAGGGAACTGACAAGGGTTGCATCCCGTCATACCTGCCTTCTCAAGAATCTTCTTTGCATAATTCGACTGCTTGATTGTAATATTATGCTTATTTGTTTTACCTCCAGACCAAGGTAGTAAGTTAAGAGTCCGAGATCGCTCATTTCAATCTGCTGCATCATCTCTTTCTTAAACTCTTCAATCTTTCGATCACATGTTCCTGTGATAATAAGATCATCAACATATATGCTGAGTATTATCATGTCTTCTTCTGTCTTTCTTGTATACAATGCTGGATCTTGTTTACATCTTTTAAAACCAAGGTTAATCAATGAGCTATCTAGTTTCTTATTCCAGGCTCTAGACACTTGTTTCAATCCATACAATGCTTTTAAGAGTCGATAAACCTTACCTTCTTATCCCTTCACTTGAAAACCCTCTGGTTGTGATACATATACCTCCTCGATAAGTTCTCCATTTAGAAATGCAGATTTGACGTCCATGTGGTGTACTTCCCATCCAAATTGAGCAGCGAGAGCAAATATCAACCTCACTGTCTCTAATCTTGTAATCGGTGCAAATATTCTTTATAGTCTATGCCTTTTTCTGAACATAGCCTTTTGTTACAAGTCTTGCCTTGTGACGAACAACGTTCCCTTCTCCATCTCTTTTCACCTTGAAAATCCACTTTAGCCCCAATAGCTTTATGATTTTGATGCAGATAAGTCAATAGCCAAGTTTTATTCTCTTCTATAGAATTCAGTTCAGTTTGCATAGCAATCTTCCAATGATATTCGGTAAGTGTTTGCTACAAACTTATAGGTTCATCTGCTGTTATCAACTGTTGTTCTTCTTCCATCTTTATTGGCTCGGTCTGCTCATAAATCTCAGCTAGGCTTCGGTATACAGGTGTTTTGCTCAGCGAGGTCTCCACCTCTTCTTGGTCAATTTTTGAGGAGATGCTGGAACATCATCTATAGCCACCTGTTGACTGGCGGATGCACTGGACATGGGTGTAACTGGTTCTTGAAAGTGAAATTGATCTGTCTCATCATTATTCTCTCCTTCAACTGAGAAGAAAATCCACTTCAATAGATTATTTTCTTCTATTGGCTTTGCCTCCCACTCCCATGCTTTATCTTCACAAAAGATCACATCTCAACTTACCACAATTTTATCTTTATGAGGATTGTACAACCGACTAGGTTTGGTTCCTGACTCAACTCCCAATAATTCAATTTCTTTGATCTGTCATCTAATTTGTTCAGATGAGTGAGCACATTCGCATATGCCAAGCAACTGAACACCCTCAAGTGTTCTAGGCTCGGTTTTCTTCCACTTAACGCTTCATACGGAGTCTTTCCTTCTAGAGCTTTTGTGGGTACTCGATTGAGAATATACATAACATGTCTTACAGTCTCAGCCCAAAATCTTCCCGGTAGCAATCTGCTTTTGAGTAAACTTCTTGCCATATTCATAACGATCTAGTTTCTCTGCTCGACTACTCTGTTTTGTTGCGAACTGTAAGGAGCTGTGAAATATCTTCTAATTTCTTTCATCTCACAGATTGATTCAAATTCTTGTGCCAAGAATTCACCCCACGATCAGATCTTACTAACTTGAGTTTGTGATCAGTCTCATTTTCAACTAGAGTCACAAATTTTTGAAACATGTCTTTGGCTTCTGGTTACTGGTTTCAAAACATCTCAAAATTCAAATTTTGATTTTCAAATTGTGACCTGTTTTTTACCGGTAACCGCCCGGTTACCGTTACCAGCCGACCGGGATTTCTTCCGGTTCTGGTTTTGGATACAATAATTAAAGCATATTTAGCTCATATAATAGGTAATCTTGCATTAAAAATGCTAAATCAACCTAGTAAATGCATTATACTATCATAAAGTTAAAAGTAACTCGGCCGATTTTTATATTTCCGGTTCCCACCGGTTTTTTCGGTTACCGGCCGGTAACAACAGATTTTTGTTCCAGGGTAACAACAGATTTTTGTTCCCTGGAAGGGAGCAAGGAACTGTGTGCCAGAGCGTCAATGGTTGTCGATCACCTGTTCCTTTCGAAAAGCACATTTCCATCACAACCTGCTTAATAAATGTTTTTCGTTTTGATTCACACGTTTTTCTTCCCCCAAAATAAACCCGAAAAGAGTTCAACTCATAAACAGCTAAACATAGTGACATGCAACAAAACATATACCGCAACATGACTACGTAGTGAATGTAGTGTAGGTTCAAAATCTCAGATGCTATTCATAAATAACTTTAAGCTCTAATAGATGCATGTGCAAGTGCAACCAGCTGCTGCCCAACAAAATATTCCGTCTCAAGCCTTGCAGCTAATAATCAAACCTCTAAAGGACCCCATGCATCAGCTTGCTACATTTTGATGGGAAAATTAAACGAACGAAATCAAGAAAAAAAATGAACAAGCTATCTTTAGCTAAGCCTGCTATTTTTTCTATAGATAAATATCATGAGAAATTGGTACAAGTGCAGCAAAAACTAATACAAACAATCCACATAAAAAACAGATTTCTCCCGTCTGCAGGGTAAAATTTCACTTAGTACAGATATCAGAAGGGAAAACTTCAAAAGAATTTTACCAACTAAAGAGCATAAAGGGCATTAGTTCAAGGGGATCCCTCCACCAGCATATTCAACCTCCTGCCATGAGAAAAATTAAATTTCAATAAGTTCAAGCAAACAGTATATACTAATATACATTACATATGTTCATACAAGCTACAGCAGTACACTGTTGGGAAACTAGCATGTTGTTGGACTTAATAGAAATGTTGATTGGGCAAGGATGTTGAGATGAGATCAGAGGTGGCAATGGATTATGCAGAGGTATTGGAATATGTGTTTGGGGGAGGGGGGGAGCAAAATTCCGCTATCATTTTCATACCTCCTCCTCATGTCTATACATGGGCCCATAACAAGCCAAATTTGAATTGGGTCGCGCACAACCCAAAATCCATAAGGTCACATAAGCCTCATAGATCCACTTGGCTCCCTATAAATAGACCCCCTTGGTGGGGCTGAGCTCTAATCACACACTCCTTCCCCTTTTGCTCCCGGTTCCCAACCTAGTCTCTTTGAGGTACTTCTTTCCCAAGGAGGCCCAGAAATGAATCTCTCTGGAATTTTCTTACCACAACACATTAGACTTGGCTCACCTAGAAAGCACTCATTGCAGGTTACAGCAGTAAATGGGTACATTTCAAAGAATCGCCAGTCTCTAGTGGATCCATAATTTTGGCTATATTGTTCAACCAGTTGAAATGGCCAGAAGAACTATAATGCAGAATTGCAGATATCACAGCACAGCATGGATTTTACCATGCAAATATTTGAAGGGCAATATTTCAAGCTATAGGTACTTCGATCTGCCTCAAAATGTTTTAATGTGCATTTTTGAGATTTTACATTTAGTTGGGCCAAAAGCAGTAGTATCTATCTTATTTACCTATAGTCTTCAGTGATGAAAAATGTTTACCATAACATAGTTAGCCCCAGAGTCCCAAGATCTAATGAGTAGCCTCTTTTACTGGCAAGGATCATTAGGCATGTTCTTTTTGGCTACAACTTATGACTTTTAGCTACAGCTTGTGACTTTTAGATTGTTCGTGTGAGAGATTACAGAGTAACAGAAACTCACGTGCGATTTTTACCGATATAAATGAAGTTAGTACAGTATATACTACAATTAACTAGTAGACCCCATCATGAAAAGACACTCTGTTTAAAAGCTAGTTACTGTAGAAAAGCCAAGAGCTAAAAAAGAACAGAGCCATTATTTGGTAGATAGGTGCCATAGGGCAGTTTTGGAAGAGATCGTTAATTTTGCTTGATGGTTATGAATGGTTCTGGCCAAGCTTTCATACCAATCATGTGGTAAACAACAACCTCACACTGTTCTTCAAACAAAACGAGTCTCACTGAGATTGGCCAGAGTTTGATGGTATTGAGCCAGTTCATAGGTCACAGCCAAGGTGCAGCTGCTCTAAACAGATGGACCAGTGTTCCATATGGCTATTATACATAACTGAAACCAGCACAAGCAACTAGTGGCAACAAGTTGAGGACCAGTTTCAAAACACTACTTAGTACCAGCCAACAGGCAATAAAGAAGTAATATGCATTCTTAGTTGCAACCGACTAAAACCTAACATTGAGAAGCAAGAAGTAGTTTAGATGGTATCAGCAACATACCTGAGCAGGAGCCAGTGAAGATACCCAATCTGAAGCATTTGTTGGAAGAAGACCCAATGTATTGAGCTGTAGAAGAAACAGGTAATTAATTGCCTAAGTGCTTATAGAAATACATGAAAATTCTGGTTTAACCATGTTATCATAACTTACCTTCCATACACCCAAACCCATAGCAGCCAAGTTCAGAGCAATAAAGAGCAACTTAGGTGCAAGAGTATCCACCCTTGGGTCCTTAAATGGTTCAAAAACTGCAACAAAAAAAAAAGTACAAATGTTTCTTAAGAAACAAAAAAAAACTCAAATGTCTGGACATTGAACAACATAATCCTGAATGGCACTAATGTTATCACTCTTTTGGCGCATGTTGGCTAAAATATGTGCTACAATACAACCGAAAGAAGCTCACTAATGCATGCCAAGCTGGTAGTAACACATTGGAGTATATATTTCATGTTTCCAAGAGAATCAAACAGCATGGAGCCACGGAGTGTTAGGGCATTCCCAATAGTTTGTATCTTAGCTTGTATCTAGGAGAAGAGAGAATGGTAAATGGTTGAATGAGTTTTTAGATACAACCACTCCAGTGAATTGTATCATTAGTTTGTATCTATAGGTTCCCACAATTTATTAACCAGTGCATGAACATGAATCTATCATATCTAATGTGTTTTTCAGATACAAGCCCTCCGCAAATGCAATCATATCTTATGTCTTGGTTTGCTAAAAAGACATGTAACTCATGCAAGATACAAGCAAGCTCTCTTCCCCCTTTCTTCCACCTCACCAAAAATCTGATGTGGTATGAGCTTAGATACAAGTGAGGCAGACTATTGGGAATGCCCTTACAAAACTACTATTATCCTTTCCAATTTATTATATCAAGAAAAATCACACTGGTTATCTAGTTCTGGTGATAATTTATAATTTATGTTGATCAATTTTTTTCATAAAGAACGCTCATCAATCGGTAAATATTGTTAAGGAGATAGAGTTGTATTAGGATATAGAGTTTGTATTCTATTCCATATATGCCTTATCTCTATATGGCATATCCTCTTGTACTCTCCTATATATATGGCCCTTTAGGTCTCATATCAATACACACAATATTCATAACATGGTATCAGAGCTTAGGTTGAAACCCTAACCTCGATTTATTTCCAATCTACTTCCGCATCTGCTGCCCCCGGGAGGAGCGATCTTCGCTCCCGAGGGCGGCTATCTCTTCCCGGCCGCCGGCGCTGCCGCATGTCGTCATCTCTTGGCCGCCGTCGCCCCTGCAGTTGCTCGTCGCGATTTTTCTTCGCCCGTCACGATTTCTTCTTCGGCCGCCGCCTCTGCAGCCGCCCGTCGCGGCTTCTTCGGCCGCCGCCCCTGCAGACGCCCGTCGCGACTTCTTCGGCCCCTGCAGCATCGTCAGATCCGGCGCCGCCTGGGGGAGCGCACGCCTCCTCTGCCATCGCCTGTTGGATCTCACCGCCGCGGTCGCTCCCGTGGTCGCCGCCGCCGCTAAGTCTGGATTCGGCCGCCCCTGGCCGGATCCGACCGTCTTCGCTGCGGCCGAGCTCGGATCTGGCCTTGCCCCGCCTGGATCCGTCCGCCGCTCGGCCCGGATCCGGTCGCCTCTGGCCCCTGGGGACGCCGCTTGGCCTGCTCGTCTGCGCCGCCTCCTTCTGCCGTCCCTCCGACTGTGCCGGCTCCTCCTACGGGCGCGCCGCCTCCTCCTGCCCTGCAGCTGGCAGCCGCCGCCTCCCGGCCTTCCGCGGCGTCGGGCCGGACGCCACCGCTGCCGCTTGGCGCTCGCCCGCCTACGTCTGTGCCTACACCCGCGCCGGCCTCTGCTCCCCGCTCCTCTTCGTCGCCTCGGTGCCACCGCCCCGCCGCCGCTCTTCCCAGGCCGCCGCCCCGAGGAGAGAAAGAGGGAGGCGCAGAGAGAGACGGGAGTGCGGGAGGGACGGTGGGAGAGAGTAAAAAGACAATGCATGAACATGAATCTATCATATCTAATGTGTTTTTCAGATACAAGCCCTCCGCAAATGCAATCGTATCTTATGTCTTGGTTTGCTAAAAAGACATGTATCTCATGCAAGATACAAGCAAGCTCTCTTCCCCCTTTCTTCCACCTCACCAAAAATCTGATGTGGTATGAGCTTAGATACAAGTGAGGCAGACTATTGGGAATGCCCTTACAAAACTACTATTATCCTTTCCAATTTATTATATCAAGAAAAATCACACTGGTTATCTAGTTCTGGTGATAATTTATAATTTATGTTGATCAATTTTTTTCATAAAGAACGCTCATCAATCGGTAAATATAACACCATAGTGCTAGACCAAATACAAAGAAATACTTTTATTGACATATAGTGAAATGTGTTTCAACTTTCAATATATGTTTTGTTCATTCGTTCAAGCAATTTTGTGTTGCTATGTACACTCGAAAAGCTTTGACTACTAAGAAAAAACAAATGCATAGTTGGAAGTGGCATGCAAGTTGAACTCTGGGGCTATTA
This sequence comes from Dendrocalamus latiflorus, assembly GCA_017311315.1. Classification (NCBI taxonomy): domain Eukaryota; kingdom Viridiplantae; phylum Streptophyta; class Magnoliopsida; order Poales; family Poaceae; genus Dendrocalamus; species Dendrocalamus latiflorus. The sequence goes on along the minus strand of CM029651.1, from coordinate 35,506,032 downwards.
TGCCACCTGAATTGCCATTATTAAAATTTAGAAATAGGGAGACCTTATTGCACTTCTTTCAACTGTCCTACATCAACATGTGCATATGGATCAAACAGTGACAAGCTAATGCTAACACTGCGTTCTTTTAAAGGGGCATATCATATATTAGCAACTAAAGATTTCTTCACTATGTGTTTATAAAAGAGAACAACCTGATCTCTTAGAAAATTAGAGTTGCTAGAAGGGAAACTTAGTCAAGTAAAAACATACAACAAAAACAAAATCTTTTGTCCAGACAAATTAAGGTAGACTCGGAATAAAACCTCATTAAGGTCAAAAAACAAAAGTCTTATAATAAAATGTACAAGGCTAAAACTCTAAGTCCTACATCCTGTCATCTGACCCGAGAGCCTAAAACACCATCCCTAAACCTTCTTATGTCATGGTTCTGATACGTAGATCGTTAACTTCCATGAGCGTCTATGCAAAGCCAACTCTTTGGATATATTCCAATCTCTTAAGTCTTTTTTAACTGCTTCCTCCCACGTAAGTCTTGGTTGACCTCTGTTTTTCCTTATGTTTTCGGTATGTCTTAAAATTCAACTACATACCGGTGCCTCAGAAGGCCTCCGTTGGATATGTCCAAACCATCTCAAGCGATGTTGGACAAACTTATCTTCAATTGGTGCTACTCCCACCCTATCACATATATCATTGAGACTTCGATCCCGCCCTGTATGACCACAGATCTACCACAGGATCCTCAATCCTCATATTCGCTACATCCTTCTGTACATGTTGTCTTTTAGTCGTCCAACATTCCGCTCCATATAGCATTACAGGTCTGATCGCCATACTATAGAACTTACCCTTTAACTTTTGAGGGACTTTTTTATCACATAAAACACCTATTGCTTGGTGTCATTTCACCCACTCCGCTCTTATCCTTTGGCCCATGTCTTCATCAATCTCAACGTCCCATCAATCCCAATATCGAAAAGTATCCTTTCTAGGCACTACTTTTCCGTCCAGACTAACATATCCATCATCTACCCTGGCACCGCTAAAATCACATCTCATATACTTAGCTTTAGTCTTACTAAGTCTAAAACCCTTTGATTCTAAAGTTTTTCTCCACAACTCTAGTTTCCTATGACACCTATCCTACTCTCATCATCTAACACTCCATCATCAACGAAAAGCATATATCAAGAGATATCTCTTGTATATCTCGTGACCTCGTCTATCACTAGGACAAAAATGTATGGGTTCAGCACTGACTCTTGGTGTAGTTCTATCTTAATATAAAAGTCATTAGTATCGCTACCACATGCTCTGGTGTTAGTTACAACATCTTCAATATATCCTTGATTAGGGTAACATACTTGGTTCGAACTTCTTTCCTTTGGAGCGCCCACCAAATGACCTTTCTTGTCACTTTATCATAGGCTTCTTCTAAGTCAAATAAACACCATATGAAGATTCTTCTTTTACTCACTATACTTCTCCATCAACTATTGTGTCAAGAAAATAACCTCCGTGGTCGACCTCCCAAGCATAAAACCAAATTAGTTTTTCGTCATGCTAGTCATTCTTCTTAAACGTTGTTCAATTACTCGCTTCAAAAGCTTCATATGTGGCTTATTAGCTTAATTCCTTTATAATTAGTACAACTTTGAATGTCCCCTTATTTTTTGAAAATTGGTACTAATGTGTTTCTCCGCCACTCATTAGGCATCTTGTTCAACCTAAAAATGCTATTGAACAAATTAGTTAGCCAAATGATCGCCACGTCTCCAAGGCATTTCCACATCTCGATAGGAATGTTATCAGACTCCAACGCCTTACCCACTTTCATCCTTTTTAAGGCCTCTTTTACTTTCGATTCCTGAATTCTTCAAATAAACCTCATATCGGTGTTATCAAAAGCGTAATCCAGTTCAATCATACTATCCTCATTGTCTCCATTGAACAACTCGTCAAAGTAATCTCTCCATCTATCCTCGATCTTGTCGTCTTTTACCAAAAGTCTATTAATGTTATCTTTGATGCATTTAACTTGGTTAAAATTTCTTGTCTTCCTTTCTCGAAATTTAGCCATCTTATAGACATCCTTCTCACCCTCCTTTGTAATTAGCTTTTAATAAAGTTCCTCATAGGGCTTGCCCTATGCCTCACTAACCGCTTTCTTTGCATTCTTTTTTGCTACCTTATACTTCTGTACGTTGTCGTCGCTTCTATCATGCTACATGTGTTTGTAGCATGTCTTCTCCTCGGTAGCCTTTTGCACTTTCTCGTTCCACCACCAGATGTCTTTAAGTTCGCATTGTCCCTTGAATCACTCCAAACACCTCCGTAGCCATCTTCCTAATGCGAGTTGCCATCTCTATCCAAGTACTATTCGCTTCTCTCACGTTCCGTATCCCTTCTGCGATCATCCTCTCCTTAAACGCCTGTGAGGTCGTCCTTGTGGCTTTGGCAACCTTAGCTTGTCGAACCCGTATCCTAAACACAAGTTGGAGACTACCAACTTATGTTGTTGAACAACACACTGTCCAAGTATAACCTTACAATATATGCAAGCTTGTTTGTCCTCTCTCCTAACAAGGACAAAATGGATTTGGCTAGAATGGTGACCATTGCTAAAGGTAACTAAATGGGAATACCTCTTTCTAAAAAAGGTGTGAGCTATCTCGAGTAAAAACATAATTACCCACAATTTAAAAAAACAGATAATTTCCCTTAATATTAACTCTTTAGTGAGGTCACACCATAACAATTGCATTAGTTACCAACCAGCTTAAACACCAACAGCATCGACAATCAGTCATATACCCTATCTCTAGCATTCCATCTTCTTGTCTCAGTTCATTGCAATAGTTCAAAATAGAGTATTTAAATGTCAAAGAAAAATAGCTACATTAGCAACTCTAGTGTTAAGAATAATTCAATATGAACACGCATAAGCAAACATCTATTGTACAGGGGATATAACTTATAGCAAAATACCCTATCTTCTTTCATAAGTGAAGCATGCCTACAAGTTACTTGCACATAAAGATTGATTAGCTTGAGCACACATTTGGTGATCAACAGTTAGGAATGCTTTAGCGTGAAGACGCATCAGGTGATCAACAAAATCTATATCAGAAAATGGAAGACCAAAGATGCATGCAGAGCCAGACTAATTAGTACTGTTCACTAGTCACAAGTATATACCTCCTAGTCTTCCCAGTATAGCTATACTAACATTGTTACCTCCAATAACAAGGAACATATCGGAAGTGCTAAACCAAAGGGTCCAAAAGTAGTAAGAGATAGAAATCCCTTCAGCTAAATTACCAACCCGTACCAAGAACCCGCTTGCCTCAAGACAGTACCTTTCCCGACGGATCGGAGTGCGCTGATGGGCTGCCACAGAGCGGAGAAGGTGATCCCGATGCTGAAGAGGTGGACGGTGCTCCCAGCCATCCACATCATAAACCCCATCATCATCAGGTTCTTGAATGGCGCCTGCGCCACCTCCCACGCTTTCTGCTCGCACCAAGACCACAGGCAGTTTAGTACTTAAGTTGACACACACCCAAAACCTAGACTAGCAAGCAAGTGAACTTTGGACGGTCTTCCTCCTCAATTATTTCTATGCTGGTTTAACACAAGTTCGTCAAGTCCCACAGAATCGGTACAACAGTCATGGAAGTATCTACACGCCGGATCTTTCGCCCTATGAGGCTACAAAGCGTCGGAAAAATCGAACGAACCTGCGCCTTCCAGACGGCCTCGGACTCCTTGCGCTGCCGCGCGCCGGCGGGGTCGTCCTGAGAGCCAAGGGAAACACGTGAATCCCGCGATCCAATCGAGCAACCAAGAAAGCAGCTAGATAAGATAGGGGGAGGAGCGTACCGCGTCGGGGGCGGATCTGGTGAAGCCGGGGGGGTCGGGAACGGCGGGGGAGGAGGAGGCGTCGTGGAGCTCCACCGCCCAGCGGCGGGCGAGGCCCTTGCCCTTCTCCATCGCTGGCAGCCGCTGCTGGGAGATCTCCTCCTCTTCCGGGTTTCGGTTTGCCCAAGGCCCCAAAACACCACCAAGGGAGGAGAAAATTGCTATTATAGGACGCGAAACAATGGGCTTCGCTATTATAGGACTCCAAACGTCGACTTCGCTAAAACGACTCTTGAAACATTGGCACTTTGTTATAGATGACATTTGGTCTTTTTAATCTCTTTTCTCAACTAAAATACATGTATTTTGCCATGTGACCGTATTGCCCTTCTACCTCATTCACGTAAGAGCGAGACGGTATGCCTCATTCAATGCCACAAGCAGCAATTATACTCCTAGTAGAGCATGTTCTAGTATGTCATTTGGATGAATTTGACAAGACCCATAACATATTCACAAGAACCATAAACAATGTGATCCTTCTCTTTTTTCCAATCCACAATCACAAAATGACTGAAAATATAGCAGGAAACTAAACACATGCTTCTTATCGCACGACAGCAAATCACACATTGATTCCGGTCGACGACAAGCCCACTGGAAATCTGGAACCCATAAACTGCCAGTTCTTTACATAAAAGGGCATAGCTGGGATGACGAACGCACTGCGCGCTCTATAGTCCGCCCCGTGCGGCCGTGCCTAGCCCCCCAGCCATCTCCTCGTCCTCCTGGCGGCCGGCGGCGGCGGATTGCTCACCTCGCCCCCAATCACTTCCCACCGGAGTCCCCATCAGCTGATCCCCCGGTATGTGCCTTCTTCCCTCCCGATTCGCGTGGTCCTCCTCGACCCGGCCACCGTCTCGCTCTTACGTGAATGAGGCAGAAGGGCAATACGGTCACATCATGGCAAAATACATATATTTTAGTTGAGAAAAGAGATTAAAAAGACTAAATGTCATCTATAACAAAGTGCCAATGTTTCAAGGGTCGTTTTAGCGAAGTCGACATTTGGAGCCCTATAATAGCGAAGCCCACTGTTTCGCGTCCCATAATAGCAATTTTCTCCCAAGGGAGTCGGTGATTTTTCGGAGAGGTCCTTGTAGCAACTCCAGCAGTAGCGCTCAAAACAGGCCCCCTACTTTTTATTTGAGGGCTCCCCTATTTTTGAGGGCCCTATTTTCTGAGCTGCACTCCAGCAGGAACTCTCAAAACAGGGCCCCTATTTCTCAATTCTCTCTATTTCCTCACACACTATATGCATATGTATGGGACAAAAGCACAATACACAATAAAATATTTATGATTTCACAATGAGGGACAATATTTAAATTTATGAATTCAAATACGAATATTGAAATTTAAATTCAAATTTGTTCCGAATTTAAATTGAAAGCACAAAATTCATCACATAACATCAAATAAACTGATATAATCCATCATAACATGTAAAATGAAGTCTACGAAAATTATTAAACAACTAGCTAGCACTATGTATCGCCCACAAATGTTCCACAAGATCATCGCGGAGTTTCTCATGTCCTTGTCTATCTTCAATCTCCCTGTGTATCTTGAGAAACTCCGACAAAACAAGTGGATTGCGGCGTTGGTATTCCTCCTCCCTTAGCTCCTCACCCCCGTCTTGATCATAGTCATAGCCCCCAACATCATCTGCATCTCGCTCATTCTCAATTATCATATTATGCATGATCACACACGCTGTCATTATATACCATAGTGTCTCCTTATTCCAAAATTTTGCAGGACCTCTAATCATGGCAAAGCGTGATTGCAACACACCAAATGCTCTCTCAACAATAGGCAAATATACCACACATCTATGTAATTTGTTTCAATGGACTAATTGTCATCACACACCAATTGACATAGCATTGCAAAAGCCCATCAAGCATGTCTGATTGGTCAAGACCAGCATAAATCAACCCTACTTCTCCCCTAATCACCTCATTGCTATTTGCATCAAAATAGAATCTGTGTCATCACCCTACTAATTGATACACCTTCTATTCAGACTTCTGTCCAATAATGTGCTGACACAGATTCTAAAAACAATAATTCTGTCCAATAATGCTGACACAGATTGCTATTCACTAGCTGTCAAATAATTCTGTGTAATACTACTCTCCATTTCCATCAAGATTTGTCCCGATATTTGAGCGGCAATGGATCTTCAATACAGGCCAAATGCATCTTAATGGATGTGCTTGCTCACTTCATCTTCCGCATCCAAATCAACTACACCAAACAAACTAGACATATAGGCACAGGGTTGGGGTTTTGATTGCATACCTGGACGAGGCGGCCGCTGGGCGCACAATGGTGGCGGCGCGAAGGAGGCGGCGGCGGGAGGGGCGGGGAGAAGGAGTGCGACGCAGCGGTGAGCACGGAGGCGGTGGGAGGCTCGGGGTGGCACGGCGCTCGGGGAGGGGTGGCGCTCGGAGGGCGGCGGCGCTCGGAGAAGAAGCTCGGGGAGGAGGCCGGCTCGGATGGCGTCGGTGATGAAGCTCAAGGAGGAGGCCGGCTTGGAGGGAGGCGGGTGGGGGGCGGAGGAGAGGGCGGCGCGGGTAGGGGTGCGGAGGAGAGGGGCGGCGCGGGTGGGGGCGGAGGAGAGGGGCGGCGCGGGTGGGGGGGGCGGAGGAGAGGGCGGCGCGGGTAGGGGGCGGCGCGGATGGGGGGCGGAGGAGAGGGGCGGCGCGGGGGGCGGGGGCGGAGGAGGGGCGGCGCGGGTGGGGGGCGGCGGTTCAGCTTGTGGAGATGTGGGAAGGCGGCGGGGAATTTTGGTCGAGAGCGGGAGAAGTTTCACGGTGCGGGAAAAAAACAGGAAAATGAGAGGTAGGGGGGAGCCCCTAGGAATGAGGGGTGGGAGGGTGATTTGAGGGCCTCCTCAAATTTGAGGGCTCTAGTAGGGGCTCTGCTGGAGCTCGTTTTTTGGCTCAAGCCCTCAAATTTAAGTTTTGAGGGCTCAAGTAGGGGCTCTACTGGAGTTGCTCTAAGTCCTGCATTCACACGTGTTTGGAGGGTCTTGAACCCCTCGTTGGAGGCCCGCCTCTTGATTTTGCCATGTGACACGGCACAACTCTTGAAATCTATCTTATAAATTTTATGTTTGTTTTTTTACTACGTCTTATTAATCTAACAAATAGTAATTAATAAAAAAAAGTCAAAAATCACTTAAAAACCAAAAAACAAAGTCCTTCTCTATCCACCATCTTCCTATCACCCTCCTCACTAAATGTGGCAACATCATCATACGGTCACTCTACCCATCTTGACGCCTACTAATGGTTGTCGAATCTCACTGTACCTGAGAACCAAATAGCCGAAAATGAGGCACCACTATCTCCCACCTGTCCTCCTCCTGCAGTGCAAGTGGTGGAGAGATTTGGGGAAGGAACTAGAAAGGATATGATGCAACGACGAGAAAAGGAGACGTAGTAGCATTGTAGATGCGGTGTGGTTGATGATCGTCGAATCTCATTGTACCCAGGCAAAACCACTGGAGATGAAGCACCGCCACTTCCCTAGTAGTCCTCCTCCTGCGGTGTGGGTGGTAGAGAGATTTGGGGGAGGAGCCAGACAAGACAGGATGCAGCCAGCAAAAAAAGGAGACGCGTTAGAGTTGTGGTAGGGTTGGCAGCATGGAGGATTTAGGTGGTGATGTGAGGTGTTGGGGAAGGAGCTTGGTAGAGAAAAGATGGCGACATAGAGGAAGTTGTGTGTGTAAGATGGAGCCTACATGATGAAGGAAGGCGGTGATCAAGCAACGGACGAGTCTAGCTTGGCTTCACTGATGCCTGTGTTGGAGAAAGGAAAGAAGAAAGAAGCGATGGAGTTGGAGTGGCCAGCAGTGGGAGGTTGCCTAGTTGGTTGAGGGGAAGAAAGTGGGTTTTCATTATTCTTGTTGTGCCATATGGTAAAATCCAAAGGGGGCCTAAAGGGTTCAAAGCCCTCCCCGAAAAAAAAATTCCAAAGCTTTTTTGGGCTTGATCGTGTTCGGATTAGTTACTTCGCATACCAAGCCTATATCAGCTGCCATTTGATGCTATTGAGAGTGTCTATACATAATTCAACTACTTTCTTGGCCAAAAACATTTAGATTTTAGAACCGTCGATCTCAAACCAACAAACCAGATCAAACAAACCAAAATGCACATATCACATACTTTTTATAATGTAGATTGTCATGGATTCCATGCTATCAAACTTTTCAAGTTTTGACCATTAATATATGTAAAAGCATATAGATTAATTATATGAAAATAATACCATTGGATTTGTCTTGCAAAATTCTTTCATTATATATATGTATCTATCTATATATATATATATATATATATATATATATATATATATATATATATATATATATATATATATATATATATATATAATTTTTGCTAGTATATCATAATAATAAATCATAGTCAAAGTCTTGTATTTGAGAGCGTAAAAAGTCAAAAATGACCTACATTTGTGGACGGAGGGAGTATTAGCTAAACGGGCTCGCGGTCAATTTGAGCCCGTTAATGTTGAAACAGTTTTTGTGGTAAATTTGTTTCGTGAGGCCCGATAAGGAGATGATGTGCTTTTCAAATATTCAACCCATGGTTCTAAAACCAGGTTTGCTCGCTCGAGTACTCAGACCATGTCTCCTCACCAAGTACAAGCAGGCAAAAATGGGTACTCGGTTTAATCGGCTACTAGGCCATGTAATCGCTGAGTGACCAGCCCAATGTAATGAAACCCACGCTCAATTCAGTCCACAGCCCAGCAGAGTCCCACACGCACCATGGCAGTAAACGTCGCCCACACATGCCCGAGGCTGTCCAAAGGGCGCCATTCTAGCGACAGCGCGGGAAATCGCTGAGGAAACCTAGGTTGGGAGGCTTCCTCTGCTGCGGCATCTCCTTCCTTCAACGGTGGCCTCCCTTGCTACGGCTCCTCCCTCCAATGGTAGCCTCCCCTACTACGGCTCCTCCCTCCGACAGCATCCTCCCCTGCTACGGTTCCTCCCTCCAGTGACGTCCTCCCCTACTACGGCTCCTCCCTCCGGCGGCGGCCTTCCACCTCAAGCAACCACCACCCGCACGGCAGTACCGGTAACTCCTCATCCGCACCTCGTTATGAATTTGAGTTGTCTTCTCTCTATGTTGGAACCTGGCTTTAAAACCATGGATGTGATGCGGTGGAGTCTGCCTTTGCCCTTTTGTGTCCAATGGAGACTACCTTTGCCATATAGTAAACCTTGCCAGGGAGGGAAGACAAGGAACTTGTTAGGATTCCAAGCAGCATATCCGCTAAACTAAAGTCTCATCAGGTTTGCCTTTCAAATATACTCGACATTTTCTGCCTTGCTCATTCAACTTCATTCTTCTAGCAGCCAATGTTGGGAACTGATATTTTTTAACCACCTATATGTATCAAAACAATAGCATCAAATGTGGTTGATTTTATATGAATATTTTATACATATATAAATCTGTTATTAAAATAAAAGAACCTGTTACAAGACCGAGTACAATACCGATTACTGTATAATTATTGTAAAGTGAGGTAACCGAGCAAATACCGGTTACCGAGTTTTAGAACCTTCATAGAGCCCGTTTGTTTTTGGTGCGATTTGCAGCTGCTGTGTTTTTTTTATTTTTCAGCCCGTTTACTGTTAGGCTTTGCCCGTTTATCGTTAGGCCGTGCCCGTTTACACACATGGTCCGTTTTCTGTTGGGCTATTGCCCGTTTGCTCTTGGGCTTTGACAAACAAGCAAGAACCAACAGATCAACGTGCTGAAAAAGTAACCGATCTTGAGATTGAAGGGAACAAACAAGAAAAGAATAGCAGCTGGACCCATAGGAGGAGAATCAGTAGAGGAAAACATATCAATGCTCAAGGCATAAGAGAGAACACCAAGACAGGTTCCTTGCCACCAGAAGTACTTGCATTAGCGTTCTTAACAGCAGAGAAAATTTTCTCTTCAGGAGTAAGCACCAACTAAATTGCTAGATGAACCAACATTTTTTTGAACCACATTCATCCTATTATACAATTCATCAGATTTTTTACACAGATCAGTGCATCAATCAGACAAATTCCTCCCACCCAACATTTGCACTTCAGGAGAATCCTGAAAAAGAAGGCCATCAAATCAATCCTAATCAAAAGCAAATAAATATGGTGGGAATAAATAAAAAGATACGCAACATCAAACTTAATAATTTACATATAAACTTTAAAACATTTACGTAAAGAACAATAGTGTACAACTTATAGTAAGTAACTGTAATTTGATAAACATCATGACATTTTAGTTGCAAACCATATTCAGAAAATTAACTCAAACTGCTCCCAAAGGATATTTACTTGGCACATAAAATGCCATTTTATATACTCCAATCATAAAAATTGAATAACAAGAATTCCTAATCTAACATTGAGGAATAAACTTCTTGTTTTCTCAAAATTAAGAAGGTTTGAAAACAACATGGGCAAAATCAATATTACTCATTTATATTTAACCTATTAAATAATTACACAAAAAGAATAGTGTAAAACATATAGTTAATAATTGCAACTTGGTAAAAATATAACATCCTAATTTTCAGAGCCTTTTTGAAGTTTTTGCAATAAAAATAACCATTTGGATTTTTCTAGAATTAATTAAAGCTTAATTTGAATTTTTAGAAATTTAAAAGATTTAATATGAATAAAGTAAACATCAATTAAACTAAAACCAATTTTTGTTGGGTTCTTTGTGATGCAAGGAAATTTTCTATGGGATTTTTCAGAGTTTACTTGCAGCTTTTTGGAGCTCAATTGAAGTTATTACCAATTCTAAAAATTTGAAAATCCTTGAAATCCAGATTTGGGTCTTTGGGCCAAATTCCCTAACCCTCAGCCCATTCTTTCTCATGGTCCAGCTGATCCATTCCACCATCCCTCGCACGTAGCCCAACTCCAGCGCTCGGCCTGGCTCGCCTGCTCAGGACATGTGTCAGCCATCTGCTCGCCCGCGCTTGCATTTGCGTCATCTGCCCTTTTCTCTCTCTGAGTCATTGCTGATGGGGTCCACTAGTTAGCCCTTTCATCTCCATGCTGGACTTCATTGTAGCGCTACCGTATTCACCGTGGACTCATCCTCGACGTCGTCTCCATGCGGGATTCCAGCCGCTGTCGCCTGGCCTACGTATTGCTTCGACTTGCAAAGTGATGTCTCGATCCATGCACTCCATTGACATCAGCACTAATATCATGGCGTACCCATCGCCTTTTAGGTTTTTCGTAGACTTCATCCATGTGCACCGTGTCTATAACGTGTGGGTCCCGTGGGCTAGAAGCAATGTTCTATAGACCGAGCCAAGCCACATCAGCAAGATGATGTCAGCCCTAGTGTCGTGTCGTCCTAGTCAGCAGCCACCTCATTGCTCCGTGCTGACATGGTTGCCATGCTAGTGCCACGCAAGCCCTAATCTGCCAGCTTAGCAGACCACTTTGGTTTGCCACGTCCCTCTTTGGAACACGTGTCATGCCACGTCGCCTACCACATCAGCCCTAAGCTACCACCTCAGCCAACACATAGCCTTGCCATGTGTCAACTGAGTTAGCAGCCATGTGTCACCATGTCAGTGCCACCTCATCAATCTTTGCCCACGTGTCAGCCACATGTCTGCCCAGTCACATGCCAAGTCAACCAAACCCCCTAGACTGGTTCGATGGACTTAGTCTATCGTGGACCATGCCACTAACATGTGGACCCTATTGTCAGATTTTCAATTATTTTTCTTTTATTTATTTCCAAAGGAAATATTTTAGAGAATATTCTCCTTTCTCTATCAATTTCCAGGAATTAATTTTGTGGCAAATCTTTTGAAAGTCCGTTCTTCTCCGTCCGAACTCCAATTGAGCCGATTCTTCTTCCTTAATTCATCTAAAATTGAGCTCTATCTTTTGGATCTATTTTTATAGTTTTTGGTTGTTTGTGTTTCATTCGACTTCTCTCTCGTTAGAATACGTCTTCGAAGGAGCAGAAGCTGAAATTGAATACCAAGAGTTGGTAACTGAGCAAAACTAAGGCAAGTCATGACCTTTAATCATATTGAACCTAGTTCTTGATATATTATTTATTATTTTATTTTAAATTATTTTGTATTTTTAATTTAATACAAACCTTTGTACCTGGTAGTTATTGTCCAATTCAATTAATCCCTCAATTGATAAGTTGAATGCCATGATTCCATTGTTACCATAGGATGGGGTAATTATCTAGTGATGTAATACTAGTATTCATATAGGTTATATGTTTAGTAGGTTTAGCCATGCCTGTAGTACGTTGGGCTCATTATCACATATTGATTAATTAATTAGTTTTGACTTAATGAGTATTGAATCGTGGTGGTTAGCCATAGTTATAAATTTGAGTACCATGACATATGTACTATTATCAATGTTGATTATACAAAATAGTTTTTATTTGGACGAATAATCGTGCAGTAAAGGGGGAAGTATGGCTAGCACTTATTGGGATGTAGATATTTCAACTGGATATCATCTAAGGACTTAACTTTGTGCGTCATTGATTTGACCCTTATTGTACAACCATATATCTAGTATAGGATGGACCTGACTGATTAATTTGTGATGTTTCAATTTTGATTTCACCATTAAGATATTAGTGAGTGTCAGTTAGATATTTTCATGGGCACAAGAGGAACTCTCCGACTAAGTGGTTAGTCTACTCGACAGTGAAATCTTAGCAGGTGAAACTGGATTGAGATTGAATATTATAAAGCCTTTGTTGTGATCTTTTTAGTTGGCACGCCTAAGGAAGCGTGTTGTACTAGTAACACTACAAGATGATCATATCATGTGTGTAAAGTTGTACAACCTTTACAGAGTGTAAAACTATTCAAATAACCATGTCCCCGGTTATAGACAATGTTTGATGATTTCACACGAGGGGCAAAGATTTCATAAAAACTTGGTGGGGTTAAGATTGGGAAGTGAATGGTTAATTCAATAGTGGTTCATTACGCGAATGGTTAGTTATGAGTGATTCATTAGGTAAATGGTCAGTTCATTTGTGTTTTACTTAATTCTTTTGATCATTTACTAATTAATCATTTGTAAAGCTTGCTTTCAATCTATTTATTCTATTTACTTTAAATTGTTGATATCTGCAAAACAACCACTGAGCCATCATTTTGTACGCCTTGCATCATTATATATTGCATTTTGTTACAAACGACTAACTGAATACTCTATGTACTCATGCAGGGGCGGAGCCAGGAATTGGATATGGGAGGGGCAACATGGACAACAAGTAGAGTAGAACTAATGAACTATGCCGGATTTACCGATCCAATAGTCACATATCAGAGTAATATGTTTCACAAATACATAGCATATGTCACTAACTGTTTCCAAGGCAACACAATATTTCACAAGGTTCGCTAGCTCAAATATTTCCAATGCCATACTTTGTTTTATATCCTTATTGTTTGCTAAAACCTGAGGTAATACTGTTTGGCTCGCTCTATACTCTTATCTGTGCTCAAGCTCTTCAGGAGGCCTTCGAATTTTTTTGCAACAAAGATGTTGCTGGCTGCACTAGTGCTGAAATGTTAGCAGCATTCTGTGATAGCATCTTAAGAAAAGGTGGAAGTGAAAAGCTAAGTGATGAAGCTATAGAAGAGACCCTTGAGAAGGTACAGTTATTGCAATACTGTTTGCACACACAAGTTTACAAATTCTTTCGCTCAATGCTGAATTGTCTCCAGGTTGTGAAGCTCCTCTCATACATCAGCTTTTGTTGGAACGTGCGGATGCCAAGCTTTTGTTTTCCTGCCTCAAATACAATGGTGACTACCACATTAATCAGCTAAAGCCATAATATATTGGTGAGTTTCACATGCTCTGCCGCAATGAGAGCATGTGGCCGCGAAACTTACTAACGGAATCATATCGAAGAACGGAATTACAGGACTAGAGCATCACCATAAAAATGTAACTGAAGTTTCAGCTGCACATGTTTCAAATAAGAAGACACATGCGCACTCTCCTAGCTTGTGAAAAAGATTTCCACGTTTCTCCCAGCTTAGCGCTACAGTTTATCAGATCACATAATTCAACTAGACTACCCCATGTACCAAAAAAAATGTGCCATATATTTTTCTTCTGATGACAACAGCAAGGCCGTACTGCACTGCACTGCATGCCTGCATAAGCTAATATGCATATGTAAGTACCCAATTCTAAACTCTGATCATATTACGCTGCAACGAATTCCAATCACACCACGAATCAAGCCAGGATCCATGTGCAACCACTCCAGGAAGCAATCGGGAAAATAGACTGAACCTGGTAGAAGGTTGGGGACTTGGGGGTGCCAGGCCCCCAGCCCCTCTCTCCGCCACTGTACTCATGACTATATCCATAGTTACTCAGTTATTGAAGAAGAGTCAACCAGACAGAGGAACTTGAAGGAGGTTTCTTCGACGGCTTCACGGATTAAAGCGTCGCTCCCCAGTCGATTGCCTGAGAGCATCTCCATCCCACTAGTCATTTCTCCCTCTTTATTTCCTAGGATGAAGAGGCTAGCTATTATTTGCAGCTCTCTATTTGAGTATTCATTCCAATGGCCTAGCTATTCTCCCTCTTTAAATGGTTTAAATTTGCAACAATGCAGTACACCATTCACAAATTGGTTCTCTGAACATATATAACCATACATCCAGCAAACATTGTTCAGTTCACAAATCTTAAAAGCGCTACATCTGATCGCAAAGTGCTGCATCACAATCGCAAAGTGCACAAGTTTAAATGTTTACAAACCAGAGAGAACAAAAGTTAACTTCATGTAAAACCTGTAAAGTATTCATGGACACAACTAGCTTGCTGCAGTATCGCCAAACCGACGAGTAAATATTTCATCCTTTAACCTCTTGTAAAACTGCTGCTGATCTGGACTCATTGTACTAATATCAATGTTTATTATTCTTTCGTCTTCAATCCTTTGCTTCATCTCCACGTCCTTCCGCTGCAGTTCGAGCCTTTCGCGTTCAAGCTGTAGCCTCTCGTCATTGCGCTCCTTCTTCCTCAACTCCCTCAAATCTTCTATCTCCTTCTTTTTGATCCAGAAATCGCTCATCACCTCCTTCAAGTGGTTCTCTCCATCACCATAAGGTCTTTTCCCTCGATGTTGTCGCTCCTTCTCTTGCTTCTTACCGGGAGGCCTTGTCATTGCTTCATTAGGTGCCTGTTCATTGCTTCCAGGACTACAGTTCAAGGGACTAGCACCACTTGGTGCATGTTCTCTTGTTGTTTCATTCTGGGACTTGTCTGTCCTCTGAATCCACTTCTGCTCGTGACGTAGTTTCTTCCAGCAATGGTCCATCACGAAAGATTGCTTCTTTGGGTGACCGTTCTTGTATAGTGCCTTTGCATGATCTATCTGAAAATATCAACCAACAGAAAGGATTATTGGAGAACCAGAAAGCAACCAAATTGATGGGAGGACAAACAATACCTTATCTTGCTCCGTTAATCCACTTTGCTTCCTGCGCACTACCTGAGCATGAACCCCACAGAAACGGCTAACATTCGCATTGATAATTGACCAGCGGTTCATAAGAGATGTCTCTGAACGGTCCGATTCAAAATCCTTGTGCTCATGGAAGGCGGCATGCATTCTCTGCCAATACCTTGACATCGATTGGTTATTGCTTTCAATCGGATCAAGACCCACATTTAGCCATGCACTGATCAGCTTCTCATCTTCGTCGGCAGTAAAATTCTTAGTCCTCTTCTTGCTGCTTTTGGTATGTTGAGAATATTCATCATTGCCTCTGGTAGGCTGAGAACCTTGTGCAACTGCACAAGTTTGTTCCTCAGGGGGGTTTATAAATGGATCATCCCAAATTTCTTCGCTGCCATCTAGATTATCTGCCCTCAGGATGTGCATATAACCTTCCATGGCAAGAATGCTTGAATTACTGTCTCATGTACTGAGCACTACCACGAAAACAGTACAAAATACGTCAAGAACTACATGAAGTTCCTCTTTTTGTTTGGAAACAGAAAATGCCTGGCAGAAAAAAAGATATAGCATACAGCAACAAGGCTGAACTGAGTAGCAAATTACCTCTGTGGCAGACCCGCTTGGGAAATTACCTCTACCGCTAATCGTTGGGCTTTCTGAAATTCTTTCAGGACTGCTTGGAAATCCTTTGCTAGCTTTGCGTCTGCAATCTTTTTGCTAGCCTGTAGTTCAATGCATGGTCATGAATCATATTGCATAACAAATCAACTGCCAGCACAAGAAACAACAAATTCAGCTGAGGAATGAACATGGATTATTAAAGTACCAACAGCTGATATGAAATTCAAGTGCCGCAAATACTCAGATATTTTCCATTAAAAAGAACCAGTTTAATCAATCACAAAGAACCAGTTTGTAATCAATCACAAAGAACCAGTTTGTAATCAATCACAAAAATCTATAGTTTACAGCAGGAACCAGTTTAAAAAGAACCAGTTTAATCAATCACAAAGAACCAGTTTGTAATCAATCACAAGGAACCAGTTTAAAAAGAACTATAGGAATCTTATCAAGTACAAAGTTACAAAAAATTATGGGATAAACTCTGCATAGTGTGTGTGTGTTTTGTCACATATGTGAACTCTGCAGGCCGCAAAGAACTTTGTGGAATCTGCTCTTCATCACAGTAAAGATCTTTTCATTGGAAATGGACCTCAAGGCCCTTTCGACCACCTTTTCAGGCTCAAGTGTCCTCCGTACAATATGGGGTCACAACCAAGGTTCAATCCAGATCACCTCTTCCTGTATGCAGTGACAGACTCTGGGATGAACAAGAAGTGGGGTCGTTCAATAAAAGATGCCGTAAAAGCTGCCATTGAAGGAGGTGCTACCAGCGTCCAATTCAGGTATGTTTGTCAAAACAACTACAGTTCTGTATTGTTCAGAGAAAAAGATGCTGAAACAAGAGAGTTTTTGGAAGCCGCCAAGGCTTGCATGGAAATTTGCAAGCCCAGTGGAGTGCCATTGCTGATCAACGATCGCATAGACATTGCCTTGGGGTTTGAGGGCTTGAAGACCGTTTGCTTGGCTTCGAAGTTGCCTGTTGTTGCCATTGGCGGCATCAATGCCACAAATGCAGGTTCGGTGATGGAGCTTGGTCTCCCCAATCTCAAAGGCGTCGCGATGGCCACAAAGGCAGCAAGGAATGGTGTTTTTGTATCAGTTTGATGCGAAAGTATAATGGAAAATTTTGCAGATTATTAAAAGGTAATTTCAAGTATGAGAAGCTATTTCTGTTTCTCGAGTATTTGCTTGTCCCATAGGCCATAATCCCATTACGCTTGATTAATTCATGAACATGAACTACTATGCTACTCTTTCAATCATAAACTCCAGATCAAGCTAACAGTTTTACAAGGGAAATTAGAGCATCCTGAAGTAGTGGTAGTGGTGGAAGTAGAACTAACCCTAGGCCTCTTGTTTGTAGTAGCGGCAGAGCAGTCTTTCTCTGATCACTGCAAGAATTAACTGAAACATTAGTAAACCATGCAATAAACCACAACATTTGCAGTGACAGTCAAAAATTGACCATGCATGATACCAACACAAGCAATCACTGAAAATGTTTAACATACCCAACATTTAGCAAATACAAGCATCCTACACCAAGAGGAACCAATCCACCGCACACAGCAGCAGTCAGTTCTACGAATCGGATAAGAGGCTGGGGAGGCCGGCGGGGGAGGGGCGGCGCGGCGGACTAGTGGGAGGGGGCGGCGGGGGAGGGCCAGCGAGGGGCGGTGGCGGCGCGTCGAACCAGTGGGAGGGGGCGGCGGGGGAGGGGCGGCGCTCGCCGGCGAGGGGCGGTGGCTGCGCGGTGGACCAGTGGGAGGGGCGGCGCGGCGTACGCGTCGCGGGAGGGGGAGGGAAGTCACGGGAGGTGGGAGGAAGCCGCGCGGGGCGAGGGGAAGCCGCGCGGGAAGGAGATTCGAGGGCGCGGGGCGAGGGGAAGCCGCGCGGGGCGAGGGGAAGTCGCGGGAGGTGGGAGGAAGCCGCGCGGGGCGAAGGGACGCCGCGCGAGGCGAGGGGAAATAAACGCGGAAAAAAGATACGAGGGCGCGGGAGGGGGAGGGAAGCCGCGCGAAATCGCGATGGCGAGCGAGCTCCCGCTCGCCTTCGATAGCTAGCCTCCGGAAGGAAAAAGCCAGCGGGTAAAATTGAAGAGGGGGATAAAAGATGGGTTGGAGTCTATTTTTTAGGTTATACTAGCTAAATATACAATGAAGAGCAGGATAAAGAACCGGATGGAGATGCTCTGAGGGCATGTCGAATGGCTACTACGCTTATCATTGTTTCCACTGCTAGTTTTTGTTGAGCCCATTAGACTATTATTTGTAAATTTGGTCATAAGGTCGCAGCTCTGATAATTAATACTATTTGATTCTTTCTTAGTTAGTCGTGTTCATAGTCGATATTTAATTTATGTTTTTACTGTGTGCATTAGCTTGATCTTGAACTAGTGTAGAATACACAGAGAGTTTGGATTTGCATATTTATGTCTCGATAAAAAAACATACAATTTTAAATCCAACTCACACGTACAAAATTAATTAATACTATTGACATTATATATACACCGGAGGACACACAGAGGAAAAATAATCCTACTCACATGTACAAATATGACAATGAAATAAAGACCTATCATAAAAAATTAGTCTTTACATCTACCATACAGTACTCTAGTTTGCTCAATTTTGGAAGCCACCATTTTGATAAAGGATTAAAGCTGATTAAATTAACCACTAGAAGTAAGTAACTCCTTGCAGAATTAAGGTAGGAAGAAGAAATGGTCCAGATTACAAGAAAAAAAATTTGAGAAAAGAAAACAACGATTTCAGCTCATAGCAAATCAGTCTCTTGCTTTGGAACAGGGTATTACAGACCCACAGTATACCTTCCAAATGCCCAAACATTACTAATTTATGAACTTGAAATCAGACCTACACTAGACCAATCAGATACAATGCATGAGCCTATTTTCGATGAGCCATTTATGGTTGTAGCAATACTAATAAGATTTGCTTCTTACACGGTACTACAAGAAGGCTATGCTCCTGAGACGTATTGTCCAAGGCTTCCTCCTATCCGAGGTGAGCACAAGTGCACAACAGTTGTGGTGGACGATTATTTGGTCTGTGTCAGTGCCACTATCTATCACAACAAACGACGATGACGTTTCTGTGTATATGTAAGGAATGGAATTAAGGATCGCCTTGGTCTAAAAGAGTTTTTTTTACTATCTATCGAAAATTCCACCGTTTAAAAATATATAATTAATCAGTTAAAGGGCATGTTTGATATGGCTGCGGCTTATGATTTTTGGCTGAAATTTTTAAATTTTAGCTGTTTGCGACAGAGATTACGGAGAGAGATACTCGTTTGCTATTTTAGTTGATACAAATGTTGGGCTTTTAATGTGTACTATAATTAACTTGTAGATCCTATCTTGAGAAAATACTTCGTTTGAAAATTAGGTACTGTAGCAAAAACCAAAAGTTGCTTTTAGAAACCATTAAAGAACAAACCCAAACTTTAAAGATGTATCTCACTGTCTTTCCCCCAACCAAACTACACGTCCCCCCCCCCCCCCTCCCCTTTCACCTACTCCATCCCTCCCACACACACCTCGCTAGCACCGCTCCGACTATGGCCTATTTTTCTTAATGCAAGATGTTTTTTATTATGATTGATGGTTTTATCTATATTTCTTAAGACGGTGGCGGATGGTAAAGATACTGACGCGGATGACATACATAGTTTTAGATTCGAAAATCGTTTGAAGAAATAGTTTCAAGAAGCCGCTTAGAGCAACTACTCTTTTTATTTCAGCTTCTGAGAAATCACAAAAACTAAAAAAAAAAACAAGCCATGGCTTTCCTTACTGTACGTACTATCTTCAATTTTAAATTACCAATTTTAAATCTATGTTATTTTAGGGTGATAAATCAATCGTCATTTCACTTTCTTCATTTTCCGTTGGTTGCGGATTTGCGTTTCACCAAACAAAAAAAAGGATTTGCAAGGTTAATGTTCTAGTTGAAACGTGGAAGCTTGAAACTAATAGGTAGGAAAGCTTACTAGAGAACTTTAGTTTCTAACCTATGTTCATGTATCAACGCACTATCATACTTAGGTCTTACTCATGTCCAAGTAATATGTACTTTGTTGTGATCTGTCCAGTATGAGGATTATGAAACCTCTATATCTTCTTGTGATCTTACTGCAAGAAAATGAGTACGTACCTGCCATAACCCCAGGGACCTCCTAATGGTTGGTCATGACTTTTCTGATAGGTAAACTTCCAGGCAAAAAGTTAGAATTGGGACGGCTACAGTTCTACTGAACTAATTCGCACCTGTTACTGTAATGCCTCGGCGATTATGCCACTATGGTACTATGAATGGAACCGACTAATTTGTGTAAGTGTATTCAGAAAAAATAGAGAATTTTTACAGTATATTCTACTGATAGTAAAAGAGTAATAGTAAAAAAATTAAATTTGACCATTAATTTGTGAGGGTATAATAAACTTTTCTTTATAAATCTAAATTTTTCGTGAGAGTATTATAGACTTTTCCCCAGAATCTATTATTAATCCTTTCCACTGCTGTCGCTCCCGCCTCTCACCCATTCCGCTGCGCCACCACCGCTCTCTCTTGTACATGCACTGCTGTGGCACTTATAAAAATTATTCTTACGCTATACATTCTCTTTACAATTTTACTCCTACTAATCTGATCTATTAGATAAAAAGAGTCCATTTTGAGGTACTGTAAAAGAGTCCAAAAGTAAAGTATACTATTCTCTTGAAGCTAAATGTAGATGAAATGAGGTCATTTGTGGTATATAAGATGAGGACTGACTTGTATGGAAATAGATTAACTGACTGTGGCTAATAACCAGAGGCAAGGATTGATTGATTCACTTTATTTTTTCTTTCTTATATTTCAATTCTGATTGGTTCACAAAGTATTTGAACTTTGGGCTGTGGTATCGGACGGATCTTATGACCTTCTAAATCAAGATTTTGGAATGTTAGTCTGCACAATATTTACTCCATGAAAACAAGTAATCCTTGCAATGAATTTTCTCCAGTAAACTTTCCTTGCAATGAAAACAAATTAGAATAATTTTAGAGGTCAATCTTTATAATTTTTAAAGCAAATCTAAGAGCAATTTGACATCAAGTTGGTGCAAATTTGGGGGAGCAAGATGGTGCACATTTAGGAGCAAAATCTATATAGACATGAGTAAATTCACTATCAAATTAGAGAGCAATTTAGGAGAAAAATTATGTTGATTTGAGGAGTAGATTAATACAAATTTAGGAGCAAATCCATATTAATATGCGTAATTTTAACATCAAAATCAGAGGGCAATTCAAGAGTATATTAGTACAAGTTTAGGAGCAAACCACTCTCTAATGCCAAGTGGATTGGCATGCATACGCCAATCAACCCAACCCAGTAGAGCTTAATGCCAAATGTTCGTCTCCTACCTATCAATGTCATGCTTATGAATTCAATTCTTTCAGGGAATAATAACATATATCCATGTGCACCAGTTCATCACTCCGCTCTCCTTGTGTGTGAAGAGGAAGGGGAATAATAACATATATCCTTGTGTGTGAAGAGGAAAGGGACAGGTGAGGGCCCACGTCTTATTGCCCTAAGCACAACACAAAAAAGTGATCTCATCTATCTAACAACTATGTGTACCTTGCATTCAACGGTACAATCGGACGCACGCATAGAAACAGGGTTACCCGTTATTTATTTAATAATAATTATTATTTTGAGAGGAACCGGTAGTAACTAGGGCTGTAAATGAGCCGAGCTCGAGCGAGCTCACTGCCTCAAGCTTGAGTTTGTTAGAGAATCGAATCGAACTCAAACCGAGCCTCAGAATCACCCGAGCCTAGAGTTAGGCTCAAGCTTGGCTCATTTATCTTTCGAGCCGATCTCGAGTCGAACTTGAGACGAGCGAAACACGAGTAATTCACGAGTCTTTAGCTTTTTATCTACCATAAGCTTAGCCAACTGCAGTCTATTTTGTTCTTAGGCTTAAACCATTGTCTTATTTATAAGCCCGGTGTGATTTGGACAATACAATTGATAAAAAAATTGAAATACATGTGTATACACTTTAAAGGGTCATGCTTAGCAATAATGAACGAGCTTACTCGAGCTTTTCGAGCTCGAGCTCGATAAGCTTGCGAGCTTCAGCTCAAGCTTGAGCTTAGCTCGTTTATAATTCGTGCCGAACTCGAGTCAAGTCTAAGACGAATCGAACCCGAGTAGCTCATGAGTCTCGAGCTTTTTTTACAGCACTAGTAGTAACACAGTAGAGCCTTCCAGTCGCTAGCCGTGTTGCCATGGACCGCGGATAGCCATGCTTACATGGGCGGCCGGCGCGAGATGGGCGGCCTAAACATGACCCAATTCGGCCTGCAAGCAGCAGGCCGTTGTCAAGGCAGTGCTAGCTAGCCTTGTCGTTGGCAAGGAAGGGTTGAGGGGGATAAGCGAGGTTGAAGCGGGCGGCAAGGAGAAGAAGAGGATGCCGCTGCTTCGGGCCGCCGCGGCGGCGGCTGCCGCCGTCAGGACGAAGCCCACCCGACTCACCGCCATCGCTGGCTTCTCCTCGTCGTCTTCATCATCGGGTGGGAGGAGGAGAAAGGGCCAGCGGCGGGGCGAGGCCAAGCCCCAGCCCCAGCCACGGCACGGCGAAACCTCGAGCAAGAAGAAGCCCAACGCGAGGCCGGCCGACGACAGGAAGGGTCGCGTTGTGGAGGCACAAGGGCCTCAGAGGCAGGAGAGTGAGGTGAGGAAGCAGCAGCAGCAGCAGGAGAAGCCGAAGCGGGTGGTGCGGTGGAAGTGCGCGAGCGGGTGCGGCGCGTGCTGCAAGCTGGACAAGGGCCCCGACTTCCCCACCCCTGAGGAGATCTTCTCCGACCACCCCGACCACCTCCAGGTAGGTAGCGATGGCTGCAGCATTTTGCAATAACCAACAAACAAAGGAGGCATTTCTTGTCCAAATATGCAAAATTTCGGTTAATATAACCTAGCATTTTACTGTAAAAATAATGCGAGCAACGGAAGGATGCTCACGGCTTTGCAATATTGTTACGCGTAAATCAAGAGATCGATTTTGGTGATGATTCCTGCCTGCAGCTGTACAAGAGCATGATTGGCTCTGATGGATGGTGCACCAACTACGACAAGTCCACCCGCACCTGCAACATCTACCAAGGTAGTCGCAAACTCAGGAATCATCTTTTACTTTCTGCGTAATGCATATTTAACTTGACGCCATTCTCGCTGGTTTGTGGCGATTGTAGACCGGCCATTCTTCTGCAGGGTGGATCCAAAGGTTTTCGATGAGTTCTTTGGCGTGCCACGCAGCAGATTCGACAGGGAAGCTTGCAGGTTTGCTCTCCTGTCCTGGTTCATGCATCTGCAGGTTAGTTCTTCAAGGTGGTGATTTGATTTATTTTCCTATTGTTTGCAGTGCTTGTGTGGACAACATCAAGATGGTGTATGGTGAGGACTCTGTGGAGCTCAGTAACTTCAAGCGTGTCATAAGGGAGGAAAGTAATAAGCAGGAAGCAAGCAAGAACCATGATGAATTGTTGGATACCTAGCTCCTGGTTAGGATTTGTAACAATTTATCCCAAGTATTTGACATTGCATCTGTAAGTCAGATTCTGCTTGATTATCTCATGTGTATCTATCGCTACTTGCTGCAATCCCTACCAATGCCAGCTCTGCCAAAGTGCTGACGAAATCCAATTAGCTCTGTCCGTTTGTCTGTCTGAAAAAATCTTTTACTGAAACATGAAAAACCACTAAGGTATACATGTCATTTAATGTGTGTTGCTAAGAATTTAATATTGGAAAAGTGGATCTCCACAATCAGAAAGTTTCAGCAAAACACATAGTAGCGGTTCCTTTGTAGATTATTTTGCAAAAAATGTCACTGATGTTTACTTAGAATAAATTGAAGGTAGATTCTCTTACTAGTTTGTGGGGTGATCTGCTTTCTGAAGTATGTGTAATGGTAAACCTTAGCGAACTTGCCCTGATCTGGCCCCATTTTTGCGGCCAAGCTGGGTTTATAATTGTATGCCCGGTAGCAAGTTGGGTCCAGCACAGCCTAGCTCAAAAATCATGTCCTCCTGGTTGGTGTATCCTGATCTGGCCGCCTTACTAGGTGTCTAGGTGTTTAGCCCTATGTCAGGCCTGATAAGATCAAACTAAAAGACAGACATAGCAAATTGGGTAGATTCCCTTCAAAACATTAGTAGTTAACTAGTTATATGAGCTGACTCCGTTGTCAATATTAAGTTTCTTTGGTTTTCATATCTCCTGCAGATTACTCTTGTAGTAGTGGTATAGCCAGCCTAATAATGTAGATTGTTTTGTTGGATTTGTTACTTGTACCCCCCTACAGTTGATTAAACTGAAAATTTTACTTTTCCTTTTCTCATTATTCTCCAGTGGTTACACAGTGGTCCTTAGCAATTTATGATTTTCCCTGAAGTCTTGTATTATTTATATCTTTAATTTACTTTTTTGATGCACAAAGAGTGGTCTTGACTCACCACTATCTATCGTATTCCTAATTTCCTATGATCTAATTGACCAAAATCATATGCTAACTAGCGCGATACAAGCACAGGGAACTGGCAAGTGGCAAACCTATTGGCTCAAGGAACTAATTATATCCATGAGAAAACTATTGGAACAAAAGTAAAAAACTATCCTATTATCTTTGTATAAACATTTTGCTCAAATTTCTGGTATTCGGCTATTCAGCTGATTTAATATAGTTTCTCTTTTGCCACCAGGATCCAGTATTGATTATATTGGTTTCTTATTTTTCAACACAAGATATTCTATAACTACCCTGATCCTGTTGGAATGCGTTTAATTTTGAAGTTTACTTTGATGCTACAATTTTCCATATAGCTATACAAATAAGAATATCAAATATGCCGTGCATCGAATGCATAAAAGAAACATGAATTATCAATTCGCACAGCAGAAATGACTTGATTTGTAGTTTGTAAGGTGCTTTACTCCTGTGCCGCCCAGACAGATTTTCTGATTTCCCCAAACTGAGATTTTTCATTTCATTTTTTTCAGGTAAACACAGAGAAGCTAGGGACGTTCTTATGTAAAGGTCCACATATTTACGGTACCTAATTTATTGTGGTGTACATCACTGCTTGAAACGGTAGAAAAGTGAAACATAAATGTTGCTTAAAGTTAAAAAAAAAGAAAAACTGTGTGAGATACTCAATGGAGCAGTGGAGGTAACCTGAGCTGGTGCTATGGCAATTCTAGAAGCCTATTTGTTTGTATACTTCATTTCAGAAGCCTATTTGAGATAATTCTAGAAGCCTGTTCGGTTCAGAGTTGGTGGTATTTTTTTTTTATTTTACTGATAACTGTTTGCCACAGCACAGCACTGTCAAATTCTGTTGATACCATCCTAATGCCACTCAAATTTGGTTCTGAACTATCAAATCTGTGGCCCTTTTTCTATTTGGATTCTGTGTAAGAAATTATTTGCTATATATCATAGCGATCTGGTGCTCCTCACACAAGTTGGCCTCAGCATTTTCCGGATCCACCACTAGGGGAACCCTGGTAACAGAACTACAGAGGTTTGGATTTCAGGACATGAGAATACTCGCGGATCCTAACAGAGGTTTGGATTCCAGGAACATGATAATCATATTATTCATAATTCCTGTATCACTTATGTTTTCTTAAGATTAGTAGTTGTTCCTGTGTGTTAAAACGAAGTATATAAGGCCAGTAAAACTTTGCAACGTTAAAACGGACATTAAAAATAAAGTTGTTAACCCATCTGTCACCGATTAATTAGTCTATAACTGTTAAACGCGTGCAGTCCGGGATGTGTTCTATCCCGCTTGGGAAGCCCAAAATTTTGTTTCACCCATGGTGGTGTATCGAGATATTGATCTAAAATTCTAGCATATCCACGTGAGTCAAGATTTTGGTCTTCTCAAACAAGCTTATTAATGAGGGAAATTATCCCTAGGGAAAACAACCCAAGGGGGATTGGGCTGATCCCCTCTCTCTCACCCAATTCCCCCCTTTGTTTGGAGAGTTTTAGTCAAATTTGGCACTGTTGATTACGTAAATACCAAATCTAGCCCTCAAATCACCGCAATTCCATTTTTAGCCCCCTCCCCGATCCCAGGACTACGACAGTGCAACACATGTATAGTGGTGCGGTGCTCGAGCGCACGATTGGAGTCGTGCGGCCTCTGACCACACGATTAGCCTGCTACAGTGGTCGTGTGGTTCCGGACCGCACGATTCACCCTAGTCGTGCGGTCCTCGATCGCACGATTAGGAATGCTACAGTGGTCGTGCAGTTGGGTACCACACGATGCTAGTGCAGGATTTTTTGTTCCGTTGCTCCCTGCGTTTTTTGTGTAATAGTCTCCTGTGATAAATACAAATTTTCTATTTATTTATGGAAATATATTCAAAATGTAATAATTTTTAAATATATGAAATGAGGTTTAAAAAAATATAATTTTTGTGTTGAGTCTTGTTTGCTTGCTTGTGTAACTTTTTTGTAATTATAATTGTTAAGAATTTTCGTCCGTAATTTATTTATATGTATAGTCTGCACGAATTTTGCAATATAGAAAATGAGGTGCAAAATATTCTGAAATATATTTTGAAAACTCCTTACGCAATGTAGATAATACATATAGGAAATCTTTTTTTAGACTGTTATTTTTTTTGAAATAAAAGGGCAGACAATGTAGGTAGGCTGGTCTATTTGCGACTTTTGTATATTCTCAACGATATGAAATATGTTAGACTGGAAGTAACATATTGTGATCGCCGTATGTTGTTGTAGTGCAAGAAATTTTCGAAAGAATTTTGTGGGGACGATTGAGGGCTCAATGACTCGTACATACAGAGGTAAGTTATAGTGCGATGTAATGATTGATCCATTTGTGATTTTCGCACATTGTGAATGGTAAAAAATATGTTCAATTCGTAATAACATTTTGCGATCATTATATGTTGTTGTAGTGCAAGAAATTTCATGAAAAATTTTGTGATGACGATTGGGATAGGAACCATTGCTAAGTGGGAAGGAAAGTGATATTGAGCACGCGAAGAATTGAATGTGAAAAGACGACGAGATTTTATGTTGTTAATTAAAATAGATTTCATAATAAATATGGGAAGAACACGACGCACAGAATTTGGTTACGTGCATAGAAATAGTATCATGCACGATACAATAAAACGAAATAGTCGTACAGTACATATACGTCTTCTTGGCATGGAAATAAATTAGACATTCAGGGGACTAGTGCGGAATAGCCCAACTTACTGCGTAGACCGGGGCCATTTTCCATTTCTTGCGAGCTCGGCGTTGAAATCCTCGGACGCCTCTTTGGCCTTAGCCGTCATTTCCCTTTTTTTGTCGCGCTCCCTGCGCATGCACGCCTCAAGATGAGCTTTTGTCTCCTGACGTATACGCTCGGTTTGCTCGTCGTTGCTGCGCTCCTCCTCGTGGATCTCGCATGCCCTTTTATCATTCCATTCCTCATAGTCAAGAGTCCACTGGTTATGTGGGTGGATCTCTAGGTCGATCCACCTGCGGTACCCACATAGTAGTTCTGGGGACTACAGGTAGACGAGAGAGGTTGTTATTGGTGCTTTGAATGAGAAATAGTAGGGGGAACACATTATAACTAGTCCTTATTGGCTACCGATAGCTGATCATGTCGAAATGGTGGCCAGGATAGTCACAGGAGTAGTTCGCTCAATCCTAGTAACGTATGCCTAGGCTGAGCCGCTACTTAGACTTGAAGAATTTGCATAGGTCTCTGCCCAACAGAGGGGCAACGTCTCGCCCTCGGGTGGGTGTTGTGGTGAACATTTGGGTGGAACGTTTAGTACGAACATGCTTCTACGGGGGGCATCGTTAGGGGGGTGTGACCTCCTGGCACGCTCCACTTGTTCGGCCCAGGCCGCAGCAGCCCTTACTTGTTCATCGTGGGCCATAGCAGACCTTGTTAGGTCACGGGTCTTCTCTCATTGCTTCATCATCTTATCCCATTGCTTCTTTTGCCTCTTGTCCATCCTGACGTGGTGAAGTCGATGACTAATGAATGATCGAAAACCAAAGTGGTCGGAGACCAGGAGCTGCAGTACTACCATTGCTACCAGATAAACAGAGTTTTCAGCACGACTGCAAAAATGCAAATCCACACAACCTTTGATTGGAAAATTCAAAAGCTGTGAAACTTTGTACGCATAGTGCTTAAGGTCTCAGGAGGCTATTACAACTTGAATCGAAAAATCCATATGTCACAGTGAGTCAAAGCATCAACAAAATCAAACCAAAAACCTTCATATCAAGAAATCACTTGACGGAGCCAAAATCAAGTAAACACAGGATTTCTTGATAAACTTACTATTGAAGTGTCTAAATGATTGGAGGTTGATCTCAAGATATTATCTCTATCTCATCAATGTCCTTGGCACAAGAAGATCAAGAGAGGGGCAGAAGAAAGATCAACCCAACCGAAATAAGAACAATGGAACGAGATCAGGAAGGGGTTGAGAAAAGGAAAACCAACTTAAAATCAGAGCAAAATTAATCGACAAAAAGATACACAAAAAGATAGATCAAATATTGATGTATTGCTCACTCTAGATGATTGGTTTTACAGCCTCTCCACTCTAGAGGATAGAGCTCTAAGCCTAGAGCACACACCCACTTTCTAACCTATCTCCCATGGGAGGGAGGAGGCGCTAGCCACCAAAAGGCTTGGCTAACCTTCTCAACCCTAACTCTTGCCTCTTCTCCCCTTATATAAGCTCACAATCTGAATCAAAACTTAATGGATCCATCCATTAGGCCAAACCGGGGATAACCATTAACCACACCTCACACCGGGTTTTACTCTCTCATGCACGCTTCTCAAAGCCGCTCAAACCATTAATCCATTAGTGAATCGACACTTGATCCACTTCACAATTTCAGCACACATAAGACCTAAACCACTTAGGCTAATGCTGCGATTTCACACACTATCACTTTTTGGTATTGGGCAATTTACCAAAATACCCCTCTACCGCCTTCCTCGAAGTTTCCCACTTCCTTTGCCATGAAGCATCACACATGCTTCACCATCTTCCATGTGGCCCCCAATGACTTGCCGTCAAGCCTCTCACATGTCCGGATCCCACCGAATCATCTTCTCTTGCAAACGACCTAAATCACTCGGCGCACCACATGCTTCTCCTCACGCATAACGACACCTAGCTTCCTTGACCGTCTAGACCTTGACTCCTCCCTGAGTCTAGTCCCGGTTCACCTTGTCGTTGCACGTCATGTCCACCACTGGTAGCTCCTGCTCTGGTTTGTCGTTGTTCCAATTTGCAATCACCCCGTAAGCCTCAGTCATCTTCGGCATCTCCTTGACCGTTCTGGATCTTAGCACCACCATGTGCCTAGTCCCGGTCCTCCTACGTGTCACCATGACCTAGCTCCAAAGTCTTGCAACCAACACCAAAATCGTCATGTGTACGATACACAAAGATCATCAATTTGTGCAATTAATCCATACAATGCACAATGCAAAAAGTATGCACCTAAATTACTGATCCTTATTCTAGAACCAAACAATAAACCCATGTGCATACATGCAACAACACTTAGGTCAACCCATGACCAAACTCTAAGAATTCCAGACAACAAACTCAGACCACCGAGAGAAGCCAGTTTGACCGCCAACAACAGGCCGGTCAGACCGCTGGCTGGTCTAACTCGAATACTCGAGACACTCAGAGATCACAAAACTTGAAGTACTCGAAACCTATGAGTACCGACCAAGAGACCAACGACCAGCACAACAAATTGCTACGACCATCGATTACAAAGACTATGACTACCGATCGCTAAAGCTTACGACTACCGATTACAAAGGCTTTCAACTATCGATCACTGACTAGGTAGTCAGCTACGAACATCGACCGGCCAGTAAAGCTACGGCCATCCGTGGTCGTTCTACCGTGGTGGATTTGCTATGCTTGACCTATTGTGGTTGTTCTTCCAATCTTGCACAATTGTTGATCAGACTTGCCGATCAGACCGATCAACACAAGGCTGATCGAACCGTCCGACCATGAAGTCATAAACGTCGAATACTCCAGTACTCACAATCAGACGAACTCGTAAACCAAAGTCGTTAGACAAAAAGCGATCTTTCTCAAAATCCTCCAAAACCAAACTCAACCTTCGCATATACTCTAATCCAAAAAGTCAATTACTCATCATAACCATAGGGTGACCTCCACATGGTCTGACATAAATATTGTATGTTTTTTAAAATTATTGTTATTATATTAACATGGAAATTCGTGGACAAGTTATACGTTGAAGATCATGTCAAACTTTGTATGAGCTGCTCTATAAACTTTACACAAATGTCAGGGCAAACATAGTTAGCCATTTGGTAACTTTTGAATCCAAAAACCCAATGCTCAAAACGCATAACAGTCATAACCCTTGTCTTTCCAAAATGAAAAAAAGAGATCAGTCCTAACTCCTAACTCAGGTCTCGTGCTCTGATTATGGAGATGATCGACATGTACTTGCTTTCCATTAGATTTTTCTCAAGAAGAACATTATGGTGCTTTATTGCTTAATAATCTGGAGGAACATGGTACATATTCAGATATTCTGCGTATCCTTAACCTACAGAGAACACTACACACTATAGGGAAGCATGGGGAGAAGAAAAAAGGAAAGGAAAAAAACAGAGGAAAATTTGCTCTATGCTGCCATTGGTGAAATTGGAGAGGAAGGAGGTGGCGAAGCTCGCAGTTGAGGTCGGAACAAGAGAGGAATGCGCATTCTGTTGATCCTTATCTTCTGGAATTTAGTGAGTCCTGAATCTCCTCGAGTGTTCTTCCTTTAGTTTCAGGTACTAGCCTCGCTACGAACAGTATAGTCACCAAGCTCGCCGCAGAGAACATAAAGAATGTCCCTGTTATGTACACGACGACAAGGAAAACAAGTGTAAGTAAGAAAGCTACATATCTTGCATCTTTCTGTTCTAATATGAAAAATCTGCTTCTGATGTGCCTATTTTTCATATTTGCCGAGGAAAGCGTAACGGCTGAATTTGGAAGTTTTATCCAAGTTAAATGATTTGTTAACTTTTCGATATAGCTAAAAGTCTTTTCCTTAAAAAAAGAATGAAAAGTGGTGAAATACATATACGACAAATAGCTAAACAGTGAATGGCTACTTTTCCATTTCTACTTTTTTTAGAGATAAAGATGCGTGTTTGTTGTTAGATGTGTATTTCATACCTGTGTATTTATCCCATTGTATAAGGGGTTTTGTGCATATTTGCCACACCTGTACGTGTATATATATTGGCATATTGGTCTCATAATGAATACATGCGCTATTCATAACATGGTATCAGAGCCAAATTTCTAGGGTTTCGTTATACCTAGGTTTTGCCTGGCTTGCGCGCTTGTTCTGTTTCCGTCTCCTGTCGACTTCATCCTTAGATCCGACGAAGAGACTTGAGGTTGGCTTCGCCTCTCTGCTTCTCCTCGGGGTCGTCGCTGATCTGCCGCCCGGATCGGGTTCGCTGTCTCGGGGCCGCCTCTCTGTTTCTCCGCCCGGGGCCACTCCGCCCTCCGCCGCCCGCCGTCTCGGGGCCGTCGCAGCAGCCGCCGCTGTCGCCGGCTCTGCCGCCGTCGCCAGCCTCCGCCGCAGACCCCGTCGCCGGCTCCCTCGTCGTCGTCGTCGGCTTCCCCGCAGTCGCCGCCAGCGCCGGCTCCCCCGCTGCAGCCGCCGCTGTCGCCGGCTCCGCCGTAGCCCCCGTCGTCGCCTCCCCCGCCGTCGCCGCCAGCGCCGGCTCCGCCGCAGCCCCCGTCGCCGGCTCCCTCGCCGTCGTCGTCGGCTTCCCCGCCGTCGCTGCCGCCGCCAGCTGCCCCGCCGCCGCCGGCTCCCCCGCTGTCGCCGATCTATTTGTGGGGAAGGAGCTCGGTTTGGTGACAGAGTCGGTTTTGTAAACCGACCGAACAAAAAAAAAAGAAAAAAAAGAAAGAAAAAAAAGAAAAAAAAGGAAAAAAAGAAAAAAAATGTGTTCTTTTGCAGGCACCGTTTCTGTTCCTCGCTGCCCTGTGATCTTCGATGGCCTCAATTATCGGGACTGGTTTCAGCACATGCGCATCCACATGCGTGGTCAGCGCATTTGGGAGTTGCTTACGGGCGAGTTGCCTTGCCCGTCACGTCCTACTCCACCTGCTGAGCCTGTACTCCCGAAGGATGCTTCTGAAGACGCTCGTACAAAGGCTTCTGAGGTTTTTGAGGATGCCATGGAGACTTTTCAGACTCAGTATGCTGCTTACAAGACATGGATTGATGAATATGCTCGTGCCTCTGCTATTTTGGTTGCTAGCATGGAGGTGCATCTCACTGGTGATATTGTTGGACTGGCTTCCGCACATGCGATGTGGACGCATCTACGTAGCCGCTACGAGCCATCTGGTGATTCCTTATACCTTGCTGTTGTGCGACAGGAGCAGTCGTTGCAGCAGGGAGATTCCACTGTGGATGAGTTCTATGCTCAGTTGTCTGCGATATGGCGTCAGATCGACTCTTTGGGGCCAGATGTTTGCCGCACCTGTCAGTGTTGTCAGCGTCAGCAGTCTCACATGGAGCTTCGCCGCATCTACGACTTTTTGACATGTCTCCGGTCTGAGTTTGAGCAGACTCGCGCTCAGTTGCTGGCTCGTCATCCTCGTGTGACTTTGCTGGAGGCCCTTACAGCTGTTCGTACTGAGGAGATTCGACTTCGTGGAGCGGGTCTCCTATCATCATCATCATCATCATCACTTCCTTCGGTTTTGGTGGCTTCTCCGGCTTCTACACCCACTATGCCTTTGGTTACTTCTTCCCCAGTGGTGCCTCCACCAGTGACAGCTGCTGTTGGTAAGGGTCTTCACTGTACATATTGCAACAAGGATGGACATGTGGAACAGTTTTGCTACAAGAAGAAGAAGGATCTTCGTCGTGGTGCTCGTCCTCCGAGAGGCACTGGAGGTTCCTCCTCACAGCAGAATTCTGGTACCCCTGACACTCAGCAGCTTCTTACATTGTTAGGCCGCATGGTTGCTTCTGCATCGTCGTCTGGTTCTGCTGGTTCTGCTGCTCAGTCTTCCGGTGAGAGACCACCTTCTACTTCTCCTTCCTCAGGTACATCACCTTGGATTCTTGATTCTGGTGCTTCTTTTCATATGACATCTGATTCCACCTGTCTTACTTCCATTAGTTCTTTAGCTGCTCCTATCACTGTCCACACAGCCGATGGTACCTCTCTTTCTGTCACAGGACGAGGCACTCTTTCAAATTCCTCTTTTCATGTTCCTGTTGTTTCTCATGTTCCCAAACTAACCATGCAGCTCATATCTGCTGGTCAGCTCACTGATCATGGTTGTCGTGTTATTTTCGATTCTGATTCTTGTTGTGTTCAGGATCGTCGCACGGGGGCTCTGGTTGGTACTGGCCCTCGCCGCCGTGACTCCCAACAACTCTGGGAGCTTGACCGGCTTCGTCTTCCTTCCGCTGCCCCAGTTAGTCTTCTCGCTTCCACCACTGCCCCTGCAGCTGCTGTAGCCTCCACCGCATCGTTTGCTCAGTGGCATCATCGCTTAGGACATCTTTGTGGTTCCCGTATGTCTTCATTACTTCGTCGAGGTCTTTTAGGGTCTGTGTCTGGTGATGCTTCTCTAAATTGTCAGGGTTGTAAGCTTGGCAAACAGCTTCAACTCCCTTATCCTTCTAGTGAGTCAGTATCTCAGCGTCCTTTTGATCTTGTTCATTCTGATGTATGGGGACCAGCTCCTTTTGTTTCGAAAGGAGGTCATCGCTATTATATCATTTTTATTGATGATTTTTCTCGACATATATGGATATACTTTATGTCATCTCGTAGTGAGGTTTTGTCTATCTACAAGACTTTTGCCACCATGATTCGCACTCAGTTTGACTCTCCTATTCGGGTTTTTCGCGCTGATTCCGCTGGAGAGTACTTGTCGGGAGTCCTTCGTGGTTTTCTTGCTGAGCAGGGCACTCTCTCTCAGTTTTCTTGTCCAGGTGCTCATGCTCAGAATGGTGTGGCTGGGCGCAAGCATCGTCATCTTCTTGAGACAGCTCGTGCTCTCATGATTGCTTCTGCTGTTCCACCACATTTTTGGGCTGAGACTGTTTCTACTGCCACTTTCTTGATCAACATTCAGCCCTCCTCTGCTCTGCAGGGTGGGATTCCAATTGAGCATCTCTGTGGCCAGACTCCTGATTATTCCAGACTTCGCCTCTTTGGGTGTGTGTGCTATATTCTTCTTGCACCTCGTGAGCGCACCAAACTGACCGCTCAGTCCGTTGAGTGTGTTTTTCTAGGCTACAGTGCTGAGCACAAGGGATATCGTTGTTGGGATCCTGTTGGCCGACGGATGCGGATTTCTCGGGATGTTACTTTTGATAGGTCTCGTCCTTTCTTTCCTCGTCCGTCTCCTTCCTCCACTTCAGCATCTGTCGTTGAGCCGCTTTCATTTCTGACTTTTCCTTCCAGTCCTATAGTCACCACTCCACCACAGCCTTTGGTCTCTCCGGTACCTCCTTCTCAGTCAGCACCTCCTTCACCACCGGCATCCTCTCCAGAGGCTGCTCCTGATCTTGTTCCTTCTTATCCTCTCTACTATACTCGTCGCCCGCGAGTTGAGGTTCCTTCTGATATGCCCTCTCCTTCTGACGGGTCATCTCCTTCGGCTACTCCTCGTTATAGTCTTCGCGATCGCCAGTCTATTCGGCCTCCTGAGCGTTTTGGTTTTGCTGCCGCAGCTCTTGCCGAACCGACTTCTTATCGTGATGCTGTTGTTCATCAGGAGTGGCAGCATGCGATGGCGGAGGAGATCGCTGCCCTCGAGCGTACTGGCACGTGGGATCTTGTTACTCTTCCTGCGCGTGTTACTCCTATCACGTGCAAGTGGGTCTATAAGGTTAAGACTCGCTCTGATGGTTCTCTTGAGCGTTACAAGGCTCGTCTTGTAGCGCGTGGTTTTTAGCAGGAGCATGGCCGTGACTATGATGAGACTTTTGCTCCTGTCGCTCACATGACCACCGTTCGCACTCTTCTTGCTGTGGCCTCTGTTCGACAGTGGTCCATCTCTCAGTTGGACGTCAAGAATGCTTTTCTTAATGGTGAGTTGCGTGAGGAGGTCTACATGCAGCCATCCCCTGGGTATTCTGTTCCTGAGGGTATGGTTTGTCGTCTTCGCCGATCTCTATATGGCCTTAAGCAAGCTCCTCGTGCCTGGTTTGATCGTTTCTCCTCTGTTGTCACTGCAGCTGGTTTTTCGGCGAGTGCTCATGATCCTGCTCTTTTTATCCACACTTCATCTCGTGGTCGAACGCTTCTCCTTTTGTATGTTGATGATATGATCATTACTGGAGATGATCCTCAGTATATCACTTTTATCAAGGAGCGGCTTCATGAGCAGTTTCTTATGTCTGATCTAGACTCTCTTCGCTACTTTCTTGGGATTGAGGTTATTTCTACTCCTGAGGGTTTCTATCTGTCCCAAGAAAAGTATATTCAGGATCTTCTTGATCGTGCCTCTCTTACTGATCAGCGGACAGCTGAGACTCCCATGGAGCTTAATGTTCATCTTCGTCCTATGGATGGTGAGCCTCTTGCTGATCCTACTCGCTATCGTCATCTTGTTGGGAGCCTTGTTTATCTTGGTGTCACTCGTCCTGACATTTCGTATCCTGTGCATATCTTGAGTCAGTTTATTTCCGCTCCCACTCAGCTCCACTATAGTCATCTTCTTCGTGTTCTACGATATCTTCGTGGAACTATCTCTCGTCGTCTCTTTTTCTCTCGCTCCAGTTCTTTATAGCTCCAGGCATATTCTGATGCCACCTGGGCTAGTGATCCCTCTGATCGCCGGTCTCTCTCTGCTTATTGCGTTTTTCTTGGTGGTTCTCTCATTGTTTGGAAGACTAAGAAGCAGACAACAGTTTCTCGTTCGAGTGCTGAGGCTGAGTTGCGGGCTATGGCTTTGTTGACTGCGGAGGTTACTTGGCTACGGTGGTTACTTGAGGATTTTGGTGTTTCGGTTTCTGCACCGACTCCTCTTTTGTCTGACAGTACAGGTGCTATTAGCATTGCCAAAGATCCGGTGAAGCATGAGCTCACAAAGCATATTGGTGTTGATGCTTCCTATATGCGGACACAGGTGCAGGACCAGATTGTTGCTCTTCAGTATGTGCCTTCCGAGCTTCAGTTGGCAGATTTTTTCACAAAGGCACAAACCAGGGCTCAGCACATTTTTCATCTCTCCAAACTTCATGTTGTTGATCCACCATAAGTTTGAGGGGGGGTGTTAGATGTGTATTTCATACCTGTGTATTTATCCCATTGTATAAGGGGTTTTGTGCATATTTGCCACACCTGTACGTGTATATATATTGGCCTATTGGTCTCATAATGAATACATGCGCTATTCATAACATTTGTAACTACTGGAACCATGGCAGCGAAAACTGGAAGCGATGAACTGAAGTGCTGTGTTAGTGGCATTACCTGCAGAGCTCCAGTCCATGAGGAAGCTAAACGAGTAAGAAATCGCGAAGGAACCTAACCAACTAACAAGGGTCACCAAGCTTCCACCGATTGCTTTCATGTTAATTGAGAATATCTGTAGGCAATTGATCCAGGAAAAGGTCAGTCACTTAGTAGTTTTCGCATAGATTGTCAAGCCTGCCATAGAATCATCCAAAACCAACTCTGATTATTCTTCATACCTCAGACATGACAACCCAAGGGACAGGACCCATTCCAATTGAGTATGCCCCTATATACACCTATTTCAGAAGCAGCATCAGTTAATCAACATTCAGGAGACAGGATTTCCAAAAGTCGTAGGGCCATAGGCCATAGTTACGCGTCAATATACAGCTTTCACAATTTGCTATAGTACTAGACAACCACTATTTCAGTGACTTTTTGACAATAAACGAAGGATGCATACAACTTTACAGTCCTCAAGAATTTTATAGTGCAGTAAAATATAATGCATGTACAGGGATAACATATTCCTTACCAGTATGCCGGAAAGAGCCAATGCAGGAACCCACTCGGGGAATAGTCCTTGTGCCTAACAGGTCATTAAGCATTCACCATTATATACAGAAACAACAAAAACAAAAAAAAGTCTTCCTTACCATTTATTTTCTAGTTAGCATGAGTGGAAAGTTTTCCCGGTAGGTTCTCAAGTGATTGCCGTTAAGATAACTTACGACAGCCCCATATGTTCCAACTTCAAGTTTCATAAGTTACTTTTTTACAATCTACGGTTAAGAGCAATGTAGTTACCTTTAGGTAGAAGGATATTCCGGTCAGAAAGCAGCCCAAGAATGTTCCAGATGCGGAGACCTAAATAACAAAAGAATCTCACAAAAATTTTCTACCAAACATTCTTTCTTTGTATAGCAGCTCAGCTTTGTTGCGTTTATACCATTAGAAGAACCCTTCTTCCACTCCTATCCATGAGGATGGCCCCAAGCAATGTAATGGGAACCTGAAATGATCATGGTTATAAACAAAATGTTCCAATTAGTAACTGTCACTAACTGAAAGCAACCTATCTCAAACCTGAATAATGGCAATCAAGACGGTTCCAAGTTTCCCAGAAAATCCTGAGGTTGTGATAAAATCAAGATATTTCATACAGAACTGTTAGAAAAAGGAACACATAATGATCACAATATTTGCGTACCTGCAGAAGTGAAGATATAGCTTGCATAGAAGCCTACGCCATTTATCCCTCCCAATTGCTGAAAGATCATCAAGCCAACACCCACCTGTGCATAAGATCCATAAATTATATGCCTGGTCAATATTTATGAAAAATGTTTCATATGATCAAATTCCAAATTCAGTGAACAAAAAAGAATGATATTTTTACATGAAGTAGTCAAAGTGATTTCTTACAATGACTGTATATATGTTTTTGCTCAGAAACAAGTCTTGAACGCTGGCCTTCGGGAAGCTACGGAGGGATTCAATATACTCCTGAAAATTTTTTTTGTTCATTTCAAGCATAGTCTTCTTCACATTAAATTCTATTGTATATAATATATTAGGAGATAAGATAACTTTAATCTCAATGGCCTCTTCAGTTATGTCAGCATTCTCTCCCCGCAGCTTTTGCAATGAGGTGTGAAATTCTTTCTCCCTTCCAACATTAGCCTGTAATTAAAATGCACAGTGAGAGAGACTCAATACAAAAAAAAAAGTGTATCATGAAATGATTAGAATCAAACTTTCATATTCGTTGACGAGTATCATTATGTAATTGGCGATTTGCTTTTTATCATGGACAATGATTTGTGTACTTAATTTTGCTAAGAAAAGAAGGCAGTTGAATAGTAATTTTGTAAATCCCATCTCCCATTATACCAAGCAAGGAAAACATTGGGGATGTTTCACAGTTTGCCTAAATTCGAGGTGCCCTACCAGCCATCTTGGTGACTCTGGAATGAAGAGAAACCCTGCTAAGAGGAGAACACATGGCACCATACCTGCAGAAAAATTTTGTATTTATTTCCATCCAACATGAATGTGAAGGATAGCCATGTTAATTATATGTATATGAAGACAATTTACCAACAAGTACTAAATTGCGCCATGCAACCAGCGCCCCTATTATGTAAGTAGCTGAACTCCCAGAACAGATCAACAGCTGCACATGCAGAACACAGCTTATGGAAACCATTAAAACGTACTAAATTAAATGCACATCATGGGGCTTTCGTCCTCTAGTTTACATACCTGGTTTGAAGTTGCAAGGCCGCCTCTGAGATTCTCTGGTGCTATTTCAGCTATGAACACAGGGACCTGCCACATCCAACGCAATATTCAACACACTAAAACAATGAATGTGATCAAGGGGAAAACATGAACTTTACAACTGATACAAGATGGGAAGACGCAAGAGAGTTAGCAGTGTATTTTGAATTAAGAGATACGTACCACATAAGAAAGAACTCCAGTACTATAGCCCAGCAAGGTTCTTCCAAAATAGAGCATAGGAGCACCCTTTACATCAGAATTCCAATGTATGATATAAATAAGGAAATGCATAAGAACTCATATCAGATCACTTTACCAAATAACAAACCTTAGCGAAATGTATAGAAAGCCAACCAAAAATGCAAATAGTAGCTGATATCCGCATGGTCTGTGACAAATGAAGAAAAGAAGACACAATCAGAAGATGAATCTGAAGTAAAAACACACAAACACACAGAGATTAGCCCAACTGATAATTGAGCCACATTACCATTTTACGTCCAAGAAAGTCTGCTAAGCGCCCGCTAGTAACAGCACCAATCATTGCCCCAATAGTCAATACAGATCCAAAAATTGCAAACTGCAAAGTTAAAGTGAGCTATTAGTACATATCACAGTTACGAAGGAGAAGAGTAGAGCCGGAGAAAGGGTCCTGCACGAGTCATCTAGTAAACGAAAATCTTGACGGTGCAAAAGAACGCTTGTTGCGAACGAGCTTCTATCGTAGTGGTAGAGCGCTCTAGTAGCACCCCCCAGATCCTTGGTTCGACTCAGGCTGGGGGCAAAAAAATCCCCTCGCTTGCCCCTATAAGCCAAAGCACAGGTCCTAAGGCTCGCCCAGTCGCTGGTCGTTAGGGTCAGGACCCAGGTCGTCTGGGCCGAGCGTTGGCTCCCCTAGGCGCTCTCACATGGGCTGATGCCACTGTGTCAGGGTGGGGGCAAGGGTTCGGGGATTTTCTCGATCTGTGAGAGGATCCTTCTTCTTAAGCTAATGCCGGGGGGTGTCTTGTACCCCTGCAGGTCGAGTTTTTTTTAAAAAACGCTTGTTCATGTTACAAACCTCGGAGATGGACAGTCCGACTTCACCCACTATTCCTGATTGAGTGGGTGCAGAATACCCAACCTGCAAATTAACATGGCTGAGTAAATAAATCATATTTGACATAAAAAAAAGTATAAATGTTTATGCAATCAGTACATTCCAGTGGGTCATAGATAGTACTACATGTCAGAATGACATAATCGGAAAAGGAAATATTGTGCTCTAGCTGGAAAAAGACATATTAGCACAAGTAGTTTCCTAGGTACACCCAAATCCGATGAACTGTGCGTATCACAATCCTTTGTGCTTTGCAAATCCATCCTCGTAGTTTTGCAATTTCTTACTTTGTACTTGTCTACGCTGAAACTAACGTTGACGAAAGACGGCAGGGGCGCAGGGCGGTACTATAATTAGTACTTCATCACAGGCGCATGTGCCTCCTTGTTAACTCTCCATTAGTGAGTTATGATGCTAACAAATACTAAGGCAAAATATATAAAGTGTATTACACAAAGGAAACTACAAAGAGGGGTTCGACAAAAGTATGAAAAGTACAGGGGTCGTTGCCAAATTTATTTTTTTTTAGCAAAACCTTTAATCACGACTAAACAATTTTGGCAAAATTGCGTCTGGTTACTTAACTACCCAGCCAAAAATTTTGGCTGGAGAGCAAATCGTCAGTGCAAATTAACAGGGAAGCAGGAGCAAGGGAACGGAGGGAGGGAGGCTTACACAGGTGCCGAACTCGAAGGAGCCGCACACGGCCACCGCGGTGGAGAGCAGGACCATCCGCAGTAGAGGTGGGACTTGGGCCGGGCTTCTTTGGGTCAGCCCGAAGCACGGCCGGCACGGCCCGGCCCGACACGTGGCGGGCCGTGCCGACACGACACGAACGGTGGGCCGGGCTGGGCTTCAAAATCCGGCACGGTGGGCGGCACGGCAGATCGGGCCGTGCTCGGGCCGGCACGGCACGAAGAGCACGGTTGGCCAGAAACTATTTAAAATTGATTTATTAACTATAGTAAATTGTACTCATGACTCCTTGAGCTTTTCTATTTGTCTAGTTGGGTAGGCCTATGCTAGATTGTCGGGCGATGTCCACGTACGCCATAGTCTAATTTGCACCAAGATATGCATTCCATTGGACTAGATGACCAAGTTCAAAGGTGAAATGGCATGAGACAATAGAATCGAATTTTAAGTAGGTTTTTAATAAGGCGGATACAAGAGAAAGGAAGATAGCGGTTACCGCTACCATTGTCGCTATCGCTTTTGTCGTGTATAGTTACTTTGGGCTGGGCTTGGGCTGGCACAGCACGAACGCCGGCACGGTGGGCTTTGGGCCGTGCTTGGGCCTGGCCGAAGACGAGGCGGGCCGGCACGGCACGGCACGACGGGATGACTGGGCCGAACCGGCACGGCACGAAGCGACCCGAAGCACGGTGGGCCTGGACCGTGCCGGCACGGCACGGCCCAATTCCCACCTCTAATCCGCAGTGACCCTCCATCTCCCTGCCCGCCTCCCCACGACGCCGCCTCCACCGCCGACTCCTGGATCTTGGACTGCGCCGCCGCCTCCTCGTCCTCCTCGCGATGGCGGAGGAGCGGCGCCACCACCTCGCCGCCTGCCCCCACCAACCCGCTCTCCACATCATCCGCCGCGGCCCTCACTGCCCCCATCCTAACAACTGATCATTCAAGGACCGACACAAACAACAATGGCCGAGACTGGTACGGGAAGGAAGGAAGGTGGGAGTGTTCTTCGGGTCGGGAGAGGGAGCGCCGCGCCGCCGCCAAGTGCCGGAGCTGAGGAAGCGCGCGCAGTATTTATACGCGGTGCGCGCGGATGGCAAGGAGATGGGACCACGTGGGGGGAAGTGGTCGCGAGTGGGGCCCAGCGCCGGCCAGAACAAAGCGAGCAGCCGCCTCAAAGGAGAAGATCTAAGTGGCATAATTGTTATGTCTCCGGCTCGCACTGATCTAAGTGGCATAAGCTCCGACGAGGAGGAGGACGACGACGATATGTTTAAAAATCTTGGAGATGAAGAGACACAGCGATCTGTGATAGGAAGGAGTTTGATTTGCAGATTCGGTTGGTGATGAGGCGGCTGACAGCAAAGACGTGTGCCATCGTACAACTGTGCTTCTCAATTGACACCGTTGATTCTCACAGCTATAGCAAATCCGCCGCTTATTATGACAGGTAGGCGCGGACCAGGCTGGTTCATGGGTGCTCGGCTGAACAAAACTAGCTGTGCCTAGTTGGTTAGTGAGCTGTAACACTCCGGTTTCTCTCTAAGCTTAAAGTGCTACCATCTACTCTATAATGTTACCAACTTAAACTTTTGCCGCTAGTTTTGCGAAGCAATTATTTTATTTAAATATCAACCAAACGACAAAAACCGGTACACTTGACACTAAGCGCAGCAGAGGTATAAATTTGCTAATTACCGAAAAGATACTCAGACCATCCAAGGCTAAATATGTCAACTGTATATGGTATGTGAATTATTGTTGCATGTGAACAACTATGCTACTCCCGCCCATGCATGTCGCTTTCAACATATTCCTAAAAAAACAACGACAAAGCAAGGGTGATTCCTAAGACTCAGCAAGCACACGATAAAACAATGACATCACTTTAGCACTCAATCAATTTCACGAACTGTAAGCTATAAATTAACTCTATGACTGTAAACTGTAGGTTAAGTTCGTAACTGTAAACTGTAAGTTAATTCTATGTCTGTAAACTGTAATTCAACTTTGTAACTGTAAACTGTAGATCAACTCTGTAACTGTAATCATCAAATCTCATTTATGAACTGTAACCCCAGAATCTCTAGGTTTCCTCCCTGTCTCCTGTTCGTTTCCTGCAAATGCAATGCGATGCAATGCACCTTTGTATGCAGCTTATACCGGTATAGTAGAATTGCTTCACCCGTCGATGAAACTCCTCTACCTCCATCCCTGGAGGTGCCTACCGAAGTAGGTCTCAATTTCCCTACCGTCGTGGGAGGCCTACTGTCGTAGGTCCATGAATGCAATGCATAATGCGCCATTGTATACTGCTTATACTGGTATAGTGGAGTTGCTTAACCTGTCGGTGAAGCCCCTCTGCCTCCATCCCTGGAGGTGCCTACCGAAGTAGGTCCTATCATTCCCATCACGTGGGATGCCTACCGTCGTAGGGCTTTCATGATGCTCATGGTGCAATGTAAATGCAGCACTCTTCAAATGTTGATACTCAATCATAAGCATCACTCATCGCAATACAATCAACAGATAAGCCGGGATATCATTTCATAATACGGTATAAATCATGGCATAAAGCAAACACCAGGCATTCATCACAGTCCACTATTCTACCATGCACTTGCCTGGTTATCCCTGTGGACGATGCGTGGAGGAGCGCCAAACCAAAACCTCCACTTGGAAGCATCACCTGAACACTCAATTCAATACTGTAATTCACGCAAGCATGTAAACAACATCGATTCTATGCATATAGACAATCGACAACATCCCTACACGTAAACCCGATCCCAATAACCTCTCTCTCACCGAACACCTTTCCGATGCCCCGGTACCCAAACGATCATAATTTAATGACCATCGTCTATAATCGCCAACAAATCTTATTTACACATCTCCTATTTTTCTTTTCTTCTTCTTCTTTCTTTTCCTTTATTTTCTTTTCTTCTTCTCTCCACTATTCCCTTTTTTCCTTTCCTCTTTTCTTTTCCATTCGGCCGACGCCTACGCTCTTTTTTTCTTTTCCTTCCACCATTGCTGAATTTTTTGTACGGATAATCCGTTTTTTATTCGAAAATACATAAATATACCCGCGACAACATTTTTTACAAAAATAATCTCCAGTCGCCACCCCATTGGGCGACTGCAGCCTTTCGCCCAACCGGGAGGCGACATTTAGGGAATCTGTGTACCGTTGGACGACTTCTTCAATCGCTTTACGGTTGAGCGACTGCAATTGCAGTCGCCCAACGGTTGAGCGACTGCAATTGCAGTCGCCCAACGGTTGAGCGACTGCAATTGCAGTCGCCCAACCGTAGGGCGACTGCAATTATGTCGCCCATTACCCCCGGGCACATTCCCCTCGTTCTGCGCAGAAATCGTTATTCCCTCATTCTGCCCAGAGAGAAGAGAGGAGGAAGAGGAAGAAAAGAAGAGGAGAAGAGAGGGAGGAGAGGAGGAGAGAAGAGAAGGAGAGGAGGTGAGGGAGGAAGAAGAAGTCGAAGCTATTCCATCGATTTGGATCCAGGTATTTTTTGTAATTATGTTGTATTTACAGTCTTCAACTCC
Source organism: Dendrocalamus latiflorus (assembly GCA_017311315.1). Taxonomy (NCBI): domain Eukaryota; kingdom Viridiplantae; phylum Streptophyta; class Magnoliopsida; order Poales; family Poaceae; genus Dendrocalamus; species Dendrocalamus latiflorus. The sequence continues at coordinate 35,461,679 of CM029651.1, read as the reverse complement.
CATGTTATTTGACATGTCGTAAATTTCAATCATACATCTAGGCATACATCATTAATGGCCAGTACTACATTGAGAGTGTATTATGGTGTTGGAATGATTCGTGAAGGTCCGACTGGTGTGGATTTGAGCGATTTTCCGCAAGTCACTCTCGTACTTCCGGATGACGAGAATGCTCGAATGACAGATGTGCAGCATTGGCTGACCCAGAGTTTTTCATTGGACCCCGAGGTGTGCAGCGTCGTTGTGCAAGGGCTTTGGAGCCAGTCTTCCACTGACATCAGATGGGAGTTGAAGACATTGGTGCGCTCTGCTTCGTGGAAGGGCTTTGTGCAAGGGTGCCGGCGCCGTGGATACGAGTGTGTCCTGCTTGTGCAACCGTGCTCACTACAAGCAGCTGCGCAAGCTCGTGCGTCCGCCTATGCTTCGGGAGGTGCTAGCACCTCGGGCGGGCCGCACGTCGGTGGAGCTGATGAAGTTGCTCGTGATGAAGGCGATGCGGTACACGGAGGAGAGTTAAGGCCGTCAAGCTATAGAGAGGGAACTGGGCAAGCCGATGCGGTACATGGAGGAGAGTTACAGCTGTCAAGCTATAGAGAGGGAACTAGGCAAGCTGATGAAGGAGAGCATAATGAGTATATCGTGCATCAGATGGAATCTGATGACCAGAGGGCATGGGATGAAGAGCAAGCTGTAGAGGACAACGAGGAGGACAGTTCCGATGATGAAGAAGTTCCTATCCCCGAAGAATGGAACCAGTATAATGCGGAGGGTGTTTCCGCACATGATGAGCATGAATCGCCATGGGAGTATCATCAAACAGAGGTTCGGGTGCATGCTATGTTTGCTGACAAGAAAGCGCTGCAGGATGCCATCAAACTTTGGGCCCTTTCAATGCAACGGACATTTCGCGTCGTCAAATCAAGCCAGGAGCAGTACACTGTGAAGTGCGAGCAGACTGGTTGTCCTTTTAGGGTGCACGCACGTAGACCCAAGTATGAGACTCACTGGATTGTGTCCAAGGTGGAGCCGCACTCCTGCATTCTAAACACAGTCTTGGCGAGGCATCGTAACCTTACGTCCGGATTTATAGCCAATTTGATGTATGGGGAGATAGTGGAGAAGAAAGATGTTGCGGCCACACATATTATGCTAGCTATTGAGAATAAATTCAAGTATAAGATTAGCTACGCGAAGGCGTGGCGTGCCAAGTAAAAGGCGTTGGAAAAACGTTTTGGCACTTTCGAAGCGGCGTACGATAACCTTCCTCGTATGCTTAAGGTGTTGCAGCAAAGGAACCCGGGCACGTACATCGCGGTGCACGACAAGCCGTCCATAAGTCCACCGGGATTTGCAGTGTTGCAGAGAGCATTCTTTGCATTTGGTGCTAGCATTGAAGCATTCAGACACATGCTGCCAGTTATCTCAATAGATGGGACCTTCTTGACAGGCAAATACAAAGGGCAGCTCCTGACGGCCATAGGCGTTGACGGTAACAATCAAATATTGCCGCTGGCCATTGCATTTGTGGAGAGTGAGAATTATGAGAGCTGGCTGTGGTTTCTCAGACATGTGAGGGGTGGAGTTGTAGGCACCCGTCCTGGTGTGTGCATAATCCATGATCGCCACGCCGGTATTATGAAGGCGATACGAAAACTTCAAGAAGACCCTGAGGAGACCTTTTTTTGGCCGAACATGAGAAATCGGTGGTGCAGTCGTCACTTAGGGGCAAACTTTTTCAAGCAATTCCCGAAACAATCTTTGATGAAGCTATTCAAGAGGCTGGCTAGGCAGAACCAGCAGAGAAAATTTGATGCTTTATGGGGGTTGTTGGATGAGCACACCAGGAAGAACGTCGACGAGAGGAGCAAGGGGCCGGTCACTCCTGGGGAGGCACAACCGCAATGCTTGCCAGCAATCGATGAGTCTAACCCAAGTGGTTCAAGAAGGAGGAGCGCGCGAAACATCAAGTGCTTCTCGCAGTGGATCGAGGGGGAACCATTGGAGAAGTGGTCGCTGTTGCACGACACGGATGGCGCAAGGTACGGAATAATGACAACTAACCTTGCCGAGGTGTACAATTGGGTTCTCAGAGGTCTCCGTTCTCAGCCCCTTGTCGCCATCGTGGAAGGTGTTCTTCACAGCACAATCCGCTACTTCAGGGAGAGGCACGCGAGTGCCTCGCTTCATGCGGCCAATCCCGGAGCCCTGTATTCGTCAAAAATTACTGCGTACATGGAGACGAAGGCACAGAAGGGTCAATTGCACACAGTGCATGTCATGGGCAACAGGGAGCATCGTTTCGAGGTGATACTCCGTGACAGAGCCGGATTTGGGACATCTCGTTCACTTATTACTCACGAGGTATGTCTTCGAGATCATGCAAACGAACCTAGCTGCACATGCAACAAGCTTAAGTTGTTACACAAGCCATGCTCTCATGTCCTCGCTGCATGCGCAACGGTGGGCATGGATCCTTCCAACTTCATGTCCGAGTACTTTTTCAAGGAGAGAATACTGCAAGCTTGGTGTGGGGAGCTCCGGGGGTTCAGGGCGGTGGGAAACTTCACCACTTTGGACATTTCAGCGAGGACTTGGGTTCCGGATATTAACATGCTGAAGGGTGGGAAGGGTCGGCGACAGAGCCGACGTATTAGAAACGACATGGACGAATCACAAGCTGGAACCTCTGGTGCACGTTGTGGGCGATGCGGTCAGGAGGGGCACACAGCTAGACGATGCAATGCATTTCCGGATCAGTAGTTGGTGTTGTAATGCATGCTATAATTCATGTACCATTTGTAAACCTTGTATGTTACATCCGTTTTCTGTAATGAACTTATTTCGTTGAACGTACTGTTTCCCTTTTAAGTATTGCAATTTATTGGTGCCTACGAATCCACTTTTATTACGAAACTACAGGCTCTAAAGTGCCTACATAGAGTCATTTATTGCGAGATGACAAAAGAGGGCTTACAACACGAAACAACACATACATTGCACATGCAGGATCTATGGAAAGTACTACACCCAACAATTTTACTTAACACAACAGTCCTACCGCCACAGCATCAACACATCAACAAATACATGAAATAAAATACGACACAACCATAACCCTCGTTACCTACATGCCAAACGAGCCTCGTGGCACCCACATGGAGAATTGCTGGGGGGGCCGCCTCGGACGTGGCTGGCCGTCGTGGGAGTGGCATGCACATATGCAGCTCGGGTTCGCGCAGCAACATGTGGGATCGTAAGAGCTTCCTATATTCACGACCTCCTCGTTGCCCCTCTCGCGTTGCATCTGTTCGCGGAGGTCGTTGTTCTCCTCAGTGAGACTCTCCATTCGGTACTCCAAGTCCCATATTCGAGCCCACAATGTATCCACATAACGATCAACATATCGTTCATGAGGAGGGTCGATCCAGCGGGAGAAGTCGCATTTTGCCATCTGCAAAACAAAGGACGCTAAACTTTGAGGGTCCATAAGCAATAACAAATGTAATATTACTAATTTGTACCCCGGAGCGTGAGCATCGGAAGAAACGTCGCCCGCCATCGTTCGGGGAATCCAAGATCTGGACGACCGCGTACTCATTGTGTCTGCATTTCGGCCACGCTGGTTGAGCACGCCGACTTGATATCAATCGGTACTGTGGACCGAACATATCCCTCCTTTCTAAGGGAATGTCGTCCTTCGGTGACCCAAATCCCACTGGCCCCTCGGCTTCTGACATGGTATATTTCACCACGAAAGAGATGGTTCTTCTTTGTTCGATTTACAATGTCATGGGACCCCAACCGTGCTACTTATAGCAACACGGAGGGACATTTATTGCTACACTGGCCTCTGAAAAGCCTACATAGACTAGCCTCTGAAAAGCCTACATAGACTGGCCTCTGAAAAGCCGACATAGACTGGCCTCTGAAAAGCCTACATAGACTGGCCTCTGAAAAGCCTACATAGACTGGCCTCTGAAAAGCCTAGCCTACATAGACTGGCCTCTGAAAAGCCTAGCCTACATAGACTGGCCTCTGAAAAGCCTAGCCTACATAGACTGGCCTCTGAAAAGCCTAGCCTACATAAACTGGCATCTGAAAAGCCTACGGAGGGACATTTATTGCTACACTGGCATCTGAAAAGCCTGAAAAAGCGAAAAGATTCGTATGTACTCTCCATGGACTATGCCCACTGCACCAGTTCACCTGCCTACATAAAGGCATCACATGTATTACATACCACAACACAACTCCTCCTCAAGCCATCACAATACTACTACACAACAATGTCTTCCTGGAGGTCCGACCCTTTTCGAGTGCCGGAGTGGCATGAGCGTCCGAAGTGCCATTGCGGTTTTAGGATGATGCTGTGCGTCTGGACGGATCCACTACCACGAGCCTATTACGGCCGTAGGTACTTCAAATGTCCAGACCTGGATGACGACTTCGTGGTAACGACGACAACTAAATCCTTTGTTTCTCGTTATCGTTCTTCAACTTTATCCATGACATCTACCACGACACACATAGCCTTGCAAGTTCATCGAATGGGTGGATCGGGTGCCGCCGGCATGGCCACGGAACCCTCGTGAGGTGGAAAACAAAGGACAATACCTTGTCAAGATGGATCAGGCTCGCGAGGTGGAACGACAAATGCGGCATGAGCAAGAGCGTCGCGTGAGGGTGGACCAAATCCGTCTTAAGGGCAAGGAGGATGAGCTGCAAAGGAGGCGGGAGAAGTTAGGTCTGTGTGAAGCAGCCATCAAGCGTCAGGAGGAAGAGCTTCAAGCTCGTGAGGCAGCTCTCAAGACCAAGAGTGACAGGAAGAAGGATGCAGCGGAGCCATCTTCAGGGCGCGACAAAAAGGGCAAACAACCACGCTACACCCAGTAGACAAAATGTAATAATTCCTAAGGCATGTTACGACTAGCGGTGGAGTTCTGAACATTACAACTACAGAGTTCCACACATGCCACTGGTCACATCACTTACCACTTTATGTATCAACCGTTCTACGGTCAATCGTGCCTAATAAAATTTACCAAAATTTTTTTTGCATCTACAACTTACATTGAACATAAACTTCTATTACAAATTTATCTGATTTTTACGCAGTTTATAACTACAAAATTGACAAAACATACAAAATTCACGCGGATTGCAAACCCTTAAAACATACCAATGTATATATCAAACGTTCTACAGTCAATTGTACTTAAAAAAATTTCCTCAAAATTTTAAATGCACCTACAACATACAATAAACATAAACTTTTATTACAACTATACCATATTTTTTTCCAGTTTAAAACTACAAAATTGATAAAACTCTAAAAATTCACGGGGACTGAGTAAAGTCGCCCTACGGTTGGGCGACTGCAATTGCAGTCGCTCAACCGTAAAGCGATTGAAGAAGTCGCCCAACGGTACACAGATTCCCTAAATGTCGCCTCCCGGTTGGGCGAAAGGCAGCAGTCGCCCAATGGGGTGGTGACTGGAGATTATTTTTGTAAAAAATGTTGTCACGGGTATATTTATGTATTTTCGAATAAAAAACGGATTATCCGTACAAAAAATTCCACCATTGCTCCCTTCTTTCTTTTTTTCCACAGTCGCTCCATCTCCCCATCTTCGCTCGGATGCGCCACCTCCTCTGCTCGCGATTTCTTCCCCCACTCTCCTTCGCTCGCCGCGCCGCCCCGGTCTCTCCTTCGCTCTCCTCCGCTCGTCGCGCCACCTCAATCTCTCCTGCTCATCTCTCTCCTCCCCCATTCTCTGCCTCTCCTTCTTACTGCTCCCTAGCAGCTCTCTGTGCCCTTTGGTTCTTCTACCCCAGGTTCGATTGGTGCCGCTGACTGCAAGGTCCTCCCCCTACCTTCATGGCCCCACGCTACCGCCGAATGGCCGCCGGTCTTCGCTGCCCGTTCCGCGGCCTTTAGGCCCGGATCTGGCAGACCTATGCTTGGATCTACTTACCCATTCTTCCCCTTTTTACTATTACTTTACTTTATCTTTTACTACTACTTCGATCCTGGCTCATTGCTATATTTTTTTCTTTTGGTTTTGATTCACGAGAGGCACGGTAGTGCGCCGCCGTAGCTAGGCACGCTAGGGTCCACAGTCATTGGTACACCGGGGGAGTGCTAGTGGCTGTCGGGTGCGAGTGCCCGACAACCGGAGGTGCGCCGCCCCCTCCGACGGTGGTGAGTTTTCTTTCGTTTGCCTTGTCCTTTCTACCCGCATGGCTTGATGACATGTCTCCGTGATTTCTTGCTACTGCTAATTTCTAGATTGATGGCCTAAGGTGTGAGGTTTGGTCATAGTGTGCTTCTGATAAAATGGTGTTACTGCTAGAAGAATGAGTGTTCTTATTGTCTATTCTACCTATGGATTACCTTGGAATAACTCGGGATTAGTCTTAAGGTTTCTAGGGCTACCTTGGCCAGTTGATGTGTGATTTGCATTGGCTGTGGCGCAGTTGGCTCGCAGAAGCGACTCCTTTGGTTGTCCTATTCACCGGCACCCCTGGTCTTGATGGTTGCCTTCGGTGCACTGCTCCCGGGATTACGTCGGGGCTCCTGGTGCTCCTCTTGCTGGTCCCGTCATTTTGCTCTGGATGCTATGGTTTGGGGTTCTAGAACGGGGATGGGTGGTCAGGTGGTTGCTTTCTTGTTCTCGTCTTCCCAACTGGGTATATGTTGTCTGAAGGTTTGGATTGGTATTATACTGTTTTGTGGCTGCGCTGTCTTTTTTCCGTGGCTTCCAGGTGGTTGCACTGGCTGCCCTGGCCGTGGCTTCCAGATGAGCCGTGCTGGCCTCCCTGGCTGCGGCTTGGTTGACTGCCGTGTTTTCATTTGGACTTGGGCAAAGTGGTAATTGGTGATGGTTGGCTATTGCAGCTGGTATTTGAACCCAAAATAGGTTTGTTTAAGCCGGATGATGACCCTATGGCTGTGAGAAGTGCCGACTGGCCTTCGGACGGTCAGGTATTTCTGTGAACGGACTACCCTGCCCAAAATTAACCTCTAGGGCTCTGACGACAATTTATTTGCTTTTCTTTGTTTTCCTTCCCTTTTCCTTTTCACGGGTATTACATGAGCTTTGTTCTCAAACATTAGGTTTGTGTTTGATTCCTCGTGGCATCAATTTTTTCCATAATTTTTTTGTTCTCTCTTCGTAGTTTAATTGGTGTAGACGTTTACGGAGATCATGTTTCTTTGTTGTTTTTATTAGGATGTGAATAACTTGTAAAGATTCTTTTGTTCTTTCTTTGTATTTTGATTGGTGTAAAAGCTATGGAGATCTTGTTTCTTTGTTGTTTTATTAGGATTTGAATAACCTACACATTGTATTATAATTAGACATAAAAAATGCATTTCCACTATATTTCAATAGCATGTAAGGCCAATAAGATTTTAGTAATTTACTATTGTGTGCTCCCTCACCTTCCATCTTCTCCATTAGTTTTTTTAAATAATATTGCATCTTCTATGTGGTAACACAACTAATTTGTTGCATACCACCTTTTACATTTAATGTTTCTATAAAGGGATAGACTATTGCACAGGCGACTGAAATTTTTTTATCTTTCAGTCACCTAAAGTTGCACTTTGAATCACCTGAAGTTGCATATGTTTTTTTTGGAGGGGGCTGCAATTTTAGTTGATTGAGAGTGCAATTTCAGGTCACCTGAAGTTGCACTCTGAATCACCTAAAGTTGCAGCTGTTATTTTTTGAGGAGGGCTACAATTTTAGTTCATTGAGAGTGCAATTTCAGGTGACTGAAACATAAAAAAATTTCAGTCGTCTGTGCAATAGCAAAACTGTTCTATAAATTGTTTTGAGGTGTTGTTCTAGTTTGAGTATTTGTACTTCGAGTTTTGCTGTTGCAGACTTTTTACCTTTTTATTAAATATATTTTATTAACTCAGAACACTTATCCATTTCGAGGCAATTATGGTCCTCAAGGAGAATGGAGCCAATTGGAAAGAAACGTCTTCCTCTTGAGTCTTGTCTCAAATAAATAAAGAAAGCTACCTGTGACTAATCCATGATAAGATCATGAGTCTTGCGTCGCCTAGTCCTGTTTTTAGTGATGTTTCAGTGGTACGCTGGTGCCCCCCTGCATGGCTGCATGAACGATGCGAAAGATGAGCGCCACGCTGTGACAGGGATAGGGGCAAATTGTCTTCGGCCTGTTCGAAGCCACGAGCTCAGATCGTGTATCTACGAGCCGATTACGCTGCTAGCTGCTCGGAGGGTTGGTCACCATGTATTAGGGAAAAATGGTTACCACAACCGTCAATTTATGCATCTTTTCTGTTCCATGCGACCATTGTACCCTGCTCCACCGATTCACGCTGGCTTACAGCCTCCTCACGTCCTCCACTGCTCTCGTCTACGCTGCCAGTGGCTCCCCTCTGCGCGTCCGCCACCCCCCATTTGTGATTGCTCAGACACTGTAATTGGAAGTATCTGCCCTGTTTGTGGCTGCAGAAGTAGTCATTGTAGTGAAAGAACAGGCAGGAGAGCTGCCTTGTTTTGTTGTTGTTGTTGTTGTAGGCTGTCGAATGTAGAGTTGTAATGGAAGTTATAATGCAACTGTTGAATGCGCAAGTTTGTAATGTCCTGTTGAATGAATAGGCAGGAGAGATTTGCAATATTCATGTGTCTGAGCAACCAGAATTTGTTTTGGAAATACTGGTAGTTCTGTTCGATGTGAATCGCCGCTGTTTTGTGCTTTCTTTGTTGTTATGCTACTTCCTTCGGAATGCCAATCGATTCAGCTTTCTTCAGAATGTCAATTCAGGGGATGCGGAACTCGGAGCAGGTGTTAGTAATATACTTTAGCGATAATTATGAATGATGATTGTATCATTTAATATTTATAATCTTTTAAATAAATGTTATTATATTTTTTAAATAAATTATTATTTATAAAGATTAACATGTGTATAACTTGTTGGTGAAACTCTTTATTTGTTGTATGATAGCATTCTAGAAAATCTCTGATCGGACGTCACTTGTCAGTTGTATGATAGCATTCTAGAAAATCTCTGGTCAGACGTCACTTGTCACTGGTCAGCATGCTTTGATTTATAGACCAGTACATGCATTGATTGATGACTACGTTTCACCGGTCATAGATATAAGGATATCAAATCAATAATGTAGACACATGTTAAATAATATATTGTTAGATTGACCCACTTTGAGACACTACTGAGATTTTTATGTTTTATATGTCATCGGTTGGTCTCAAGCAATAATAATGTATAATCATTGTACCTGAGATCAGTATTATATCCTGACCGCAACAACTAATAATTGGTGATCACGTCCAATTCCATTCAGACCATGAGAGTTTCTCGCCCGTCGCAATGTCAACGATCACCCCTGCCCATCCTTCTTCCATGTCACTCTATTCTCCTATTCTTGTGTCGCATTTTAATCTCCTACGCTCAACTTGTGTGCCTTACCGTGCGCTGGAACGTCTTCCTGCTCATAGTCCACAAGACCTATCTGCTAGGATTGTTACACATATGTCATGTAGTAGCTTTAGCGAGTAAATTGGTCTTTTGGAGTGTATTTGCAACCACAGAATTTATGGGTGGATTTTTTACGAACTTTAAGATACATATAGGTTTTCAACAAACTATTCCACTTGCAAGTGGTTTTTTTTCATTTTTTTACGATTACAAAGAAGACGCACACCATCACGTATATACACCACACATGTGTCTCCCTTTAGTATATGTCTAGACAGATGGAGATCAAAGATAAATCTGCGACTTCATAAAATTACTACTGAAGCACGTGACGTGTGCGTGTAATTGCTCACGCAGTATGGGTACCAGAAGTTGCTATGCAATGGGACAATCACATGACATCCACCCATGGACCAAGCCACCTGCCACTCTGACTCTACTACTCTCTTTCGCACAAGCAAGCACAGCTCCTATATTCAGCGAACGAACCCGAAGATTAGACCAGCATAAGGACGGGCAGCTAGTTGGCACCGATGCCCGATGCGAGCAGGGAAGCTCGCCAACGGTTAGACCGGGGGAGCAAAGTGCGATTAATCGACGAGGATCACCGGACCTTCCTCGCGCGCGGTGGCGGTTCCAGAAGCGATCGCCGGAGGAAGAACGGGCCTCGTCGCCTTCTCTCTTCTCCTCCTTTTCTCTGACGGAGGGCCTGTTCTTTTTTACTGCGGCTTATGACTTTTGGCTGAAATTTTTAAATTTTAGCTATTTACGGTACAGATTACGGAGAGATCAATACCCACTTACGATTTTGGCTGGTACAGATATTGAGTTTTTAACGTGTACTACGTTTAACTTGTAGATCACATCTTGAGAAAATACTCCGTTTAAAAGTTAGGTACTGTAGCAGCTGCGAAAAACCGACCGGCTTGTTGCCTGCCGAACAGGCCCGGAGTCGTACGAACCTGACCACCGATTAGAGTATGCGACGGCCATTTTAGGGGATTTGGCAGGCGGCGCGCGCCACCTTCCAAAACAAACAAGTGGGCCTTTTTCCTTTTTCGCGGGGCTTTCTTTGGTTTGAAACACGCCACTATTCTTGCTCTCTTTGACATTTTTCATTCTTTATCTTTCTTCTTTTTTCCACATAAGGGATTCGTTGGTTACTAATAAGTTGTCCGTGCGTTGCAACGGAGTCTCAAAAAAAGATATATATATAATTAAACATGATCCCAACCCGCATATTCAATATCAGTTTTATCTTAAGCACATATCAAGCAAAACATAAACCTCGTTATTTGAATTTTTTGTACGAATAATCTATTTTTATTCAAAATTACAGAAATATACCCGCATCAATATTTTTTTACATAAATAGGCTTCAGTCGCCCAATAGGGGACAACTGGAGCCAATCGCCCAATGGCCAGACGACAGAGCTCTAGTCGCCTGACCTTCGGGCGACTGGAATCAGTCGCCCCCCATTGGGCAACTTGTTGTGCAGTCCCCCTTGAATTTTGTACATTTTTTCAATTTTGTAGTTTATAACTGGAAAATAATCTACTGGATTTGTAATAAAAGTTTATAGTTATTGTATGTTGTAGGTGCGTAACAAAATTTAGAAATTTTTTAGAACAATTGACCTAAGAACGATCGGTACATACGATTGTAAGTGATATTGTGATGTTACTGGGAATTCGTATACAGAGAAAACCGATATGTTAATATTGTTAGATGACTTGCTATGTGAATAATTGAATGCGAAAAGACGAGATAATAAGCTTGTCTGAATTTAAATAGACTTCACAATACGGTTGAGAGTAATATGCCGCATCTTTTTTTATTACATGCATAACATATAGCATCATGTGCGACTAACCCACCCAACTGCTCGTATGACCTACTGTGTGGACCGGAGCCATTTTCCTTTCCTTACCAGCTCGGCGTTGAACTCCTCGGCGGCCTCTTTTGCCTTGGTCGCCATTTCTCTCTTTCTCTCGCGCTCCCTCTCGCGGGCCTCCCACTCCCTACGCGTGCACACCTCGAGATGAGCTTTCGTCTCGCGTTGTATACGCAGGGCTTGCTCGTTCTTGCGGCGCTCCTCCTCGCGGATCTCCGATGACCTTGCGACATTCCACTCCTCGAAGTTGAGGGCCCATTGGTCCTCAGGATGGATCTCAAGATCGATCTATTTCTGGTAGCCACATAGGGGTTCCGGGAACTGTAAATATAGGAGAGAGGTTGTTAGTGCGTGCTGTGAAGGAGAAAAGGTAGGGAAAAACGGTGCACCAGGTCCTTACCGGCTGCCGATAGGTTGCGGTGTCTAGATGGTGGTCGGGATAGTCACTAGAGTAGTTTGCGCAACTCCAGTAATGCATACCTAGGCTGATGTGGTGCATAGACTTGAAGAACTTGCGCGTGTCCCTGCACCAACAAAGGGGGTATCTCCCCCTCGGGTGGGAGTTGCGGCGAACGCTCAGTAGGAACGTTCGGGATGGGGTTGTTGTTACGGGGCCCGTCATTGCAGAGAGCTGTTGGACCGAAATGGCCACAGAGGGAGGGTGAATGTCGACTTCTAAGAATTTGTCCCCCACAACTCTCCAATCAAAAAGTTCTTCTCCGATAACAATGAGTGCTATGAAGAATCAAGATTTAGGCTTGCTAGAGATCTAAGTACTCAAAAGAAGGAAACACTGCACTCAAAAGGAAAACCTCGAAGGCATAGCAGAGAAAAACATGAAAAACAACATATCCAGCAAGGAGCCGGTCTGACCGCTTGATAAAAGCCGATTTGACCGCTGGGTAAACGCCGATCTGACCGCTGGGTAAAAGCCGGTCTGACCGCTGGGTAAACGCCGGTCTGACCGGTTAGCATTGAAAATTCAGGCAGGGCACAGAGCAGACTGCAAATTGCTAAAACCCGAGAATACAACAGATCTTCAGGAAACCTAAGAAAACAAGGGAATGCTCCCAAACTTTTTGCCCCAGAGCAATACTACAACAGGCTAAATAGCAAGGGGACTTTGAGAAACAAGGAAATCCCTCCAAACATCAAGAATTTCAGAATTTGGACAAAAACCTGAAAAGTACAGAGAGTTGCCCAAAAACTCAGATTCCCATTTCATCTTTGATCATTTGGCTATGAAACTTTGAGGATAGGTTAGCAATAGCCTCTGGACCTCTCATGCCAGGTTTCATGCCATTTTACGAAGGGAAACACAATCCACACCAAAACCCTAGAACTGCAAACTATGAACAGAGCAACTCAAAAAGCAAACACTGAGATTAAACAAGGTTTGCTCTTGGGAAAATCGATCAAATGACCTTGAGGCACTATCCCATCATAGAGCAACCCATTTTGGGCCTTCCCAGCAAGAATCAACAAGAAACTCAGAAATCAAGAAATCACCCAAAATGGAGAACGAAGGGAATATGCACGAACAGAGAAGATGAACTGAATCAAACTCAAACAACACCATCTCATATTGATAAAGAGGAAAGGAGATACATAATTGATACAAGAGGAATGATTACAAGCTCTCAACTCATCCTCTTCCTCTCCCTAAACCTCAAGAACACAAGCTGAAATAGCCAAAACCTGACAAGTTGACATAATATCCAATCTAAACCCTTTGACCAGGTTTGACCAAGTCTGACCGAGTCCATTGCACCACGCAACGACATGGTCCGAACCAACCAAAACAAACTCAACTTCCCTAAACCGATGTCAATTACTCATCACATACATGGGATGACCTCCACATGGTCTCTCAAGAGCTGACCTCGTAGCACGCTGAGCTTGTTCTGCCCGGGTCGTAGCATCCCTTATTTTCTCATCGCGAGCGGCAGCTAGCCATGCTAGGCTGCGGGTCTCCTCCCATTGCTTCATCATCTTGTCACATTGCTTCTTCTGCCTTTTGTCCATCCTGGTGTGGTGAAGGAAGCGTGGTGTAGTGTGGGGTTTGGTTACGAAGTATTCTTTGAAAAATCTCATCGACCTCATTTTGTAGTGTGCAAAGCTGGTAAATTTGGGCTGTGAGGTCTTGTCGCTACAGAAAGCTGGCACATGCTGTCATATCGCTGTGCAAAGCTGGCACGTTCGGTCTTGTCACTGCGCAAGGCTGGGCCATGTTGTCATGTCACTGTGAAAAGCTGCATCGTCATATCATGTCACTCCATGGTCAAAGTCTAGCTAGAGGTATCCAAGAATGATGCAAACCATGTCAATAAGCTAAGCGGAACCAAGAAACCAATATTGAGCTAAAATAGAGTGCTACAGGTTCTAGAATGAGACATTTGTTCAAGTATTTGTAATCTTTGTAATTTTAGCAAATTGAGCACATTTGATAAGTTTTTCTTTAGAAATCTTATGATTGTTGCCAACCAGATTTTTGTTTTATCATGTGCTAGATCTCAACCTTATGCGACCACTCTAAGCGAGAAGCTTAAGGAGATGATCTTGGTCATCCAAAACTCCCCCTGAGTTCATGCCAAGTGCAATGGCAAGCCGTCTCATGAGAAATAATTGGTGAGATCAGTTTTTCGCACAAAAGAGATTTTTTTATTCATAAAAGATTGTACTAACTTATGCATCATCAAGAACTAGCATAGCTCAAACTAAAGCTTAATAAAGATTCAACGCTCAGCTCAGCCTATTTGACATGGCATGATTCATAAAAGGATAACGCAAGAAAGACTAATCTCGAGAGCTAGCTTGACAAGTTTTAATTCAAGTTGAGCAATTTTAATTAACTTATCATGGCAAAAGCTAGCCTACACATATGAAGTCATGATCAATCTAGCAAATAAGCACAAGTCATGGCAGAATGTAAAGCAATGTAATCATGTCATGAAAGGATAATAATCAAGGCTCAATGTAGGTATTTACAATGCAGAATGATATGCAAGAAATTCAGCTCCCCCTCAACATGTGATGCAACTTTTAGTTCAAGTTGAGTTATGTCAAACTTAAGCTCCAGAAGCTCCCAAATGAACTCCCCCTGAACCAAAGCAATAAGCAAGAGAGACTGGCAAAGAAAATCCGAAAGGGAAGTCCTTAAATCATAGATAAGATATAGAGGGAACTATGGCTCAGACTGACTCTCATCTACCCCATATGACTCCGGGACTATCAGCTGGTCTACTAACAACCTAGGGAGCAAACACGTACCCTGTCTACCCGAGGGTGGCCCAACCCTCGCTAGAACCCACAAGAAGTGAGTAAGCTCCACCTAGAGAGAAGAAAGACAGCTAATAAACAACATCTTAGAGTCACAAGATAAGAGCAAGAAGTCTGAACGCTATATAAGAAAACCACTCTAACCTATGCTGGAAGGACTAAACCCAATGCACCCGTAAGCAATGCAATCGGATAGGAGTAAGAGCATAATAAATATGATAGAGCAGTAAAGCACAAAGCTCCCCCCTCACAACAGTCCATAAGGACAAACCACCCCAAGCTCTCCCCGCAGAGCTGAAAACCTAGAGCTATCCAATGGCTTGGTAAAGATATCAGCTATCTGGTGGTCACTCTCCATAAACTGGAGCACAATGTTACCCTTTTCTACATGGTCTCGAAGGAAGTGATATCGAATATCAATATGCTTGGTCCGAGAGTGCTGCACTGGGTTCTTAGCAATGTTAATCGCAGAAGTGTTATCACAAAAGAGTGGAACACTGTCGATAACTAACCCAAAGTCCCGCAGGGTCGAGACCATCTAGAGCACCTAGCTACAGCAACTCGCTGCAGCAACGTACTCGGCCTCTACGGTGGACTGTGCAACACCGGACTGCTTCCTAGAAGACCAAGAAATGAGAGAAGTGCCAATGAACTGGCAGGTGCCCGAAGTGCTCTTCCTATCTATCCTACAGCCGGCAAAGTCTGCATCCGAGTAGGCTCTAAGGGAAAGACAGGAAGAGGAAGAGTATCAGATACCATAGTCAATGGTAGCTCGAAGGTACCGAAGAATGTGCTTCACCGCCTGGCGGTGAGATACGCGAGGAGAAGCCTGAAAGCGAGCACATAGACACACAGCAAAGTGTATGTCTGGTCTCGAGGCAGTGAGGTACAAGAGGGAACCGATCATACTCCTATACTCCTTCTGATCAACTGGCTCGCCATCCTCATCTGGGTCGAGTGAAGCTGATGTAGCCATCGGAGTGGACACCGGTTTACCATCACTCATATCGAAGCGCTTCAGGATATCTCGAGTGTACTTGCCCTGATGCAAGAAGGTACCCTCCCGAGTCTGCTTAATTTGGAAGCCAAGGAAGAAGCTCAACTCGCCCATCATGCTCTTCTCAAACTCCGAGCTCATGACATCGGAAAACTGGGAAACGAGAGCATGTGAAGAGCCACCAAAGATGATGTCATCCACATAAATCTGGACGAGCAGAAGATAAGTGCCGACGGATGAACAAGGTCTTGTCTACTTTACCCATCTCGAAACCATGACTCAACAGATAGGACTTAAGCTTTTCATACCAAGCTCTAGGGGCCTGCTTAAGTCCATACATCGTTTTGGAAAGCTTGAAGACATGGTTTGGGTATTTGGGGTTCTCGAAACCTGGAGGCTGTCGGAGATAGACTTCTTCCTCAATGAAGCCATTTAGGAAGGCACTCTTAACGTCCATCTGGTAAAGTTTGAAACCCTTAGAAGCTACAAAGGCAAGCAGGATTCTGTAGGACCGAAATGGCAACAGAGGGGGGGGGGGGTGAATGGTGCCTTAAAATTCGCCCTGAGTATCCTCACCGACTTTTCTCCAATAGCTATAGAAGCTATGAAGCAAAAAGTTTGCTCACTGGAAGCCGAGAATCAACTTGTCGATTGACCGAAGAAAAACTGAAACAAACCGGCTAAAGGGCTGAAAATAGGAACTACAAATAAAAACTAAAATTGCAGAAGGAATAACTGCCCTTGGCTGAAATGGGAGAGAAAACAATCTGCTGAAAAAATTACTGCAAAACTCAGACAAAAAACTGAATTAAGGAGCAGCCGAGAGCTACAAACATTGCACTGTATGCAGCCAATGGAAACCGCAAACTGCAGCAGCCAAAAACAGCATGGGAACAGTAATTACTGCTGCTGAAAACAACACATATGCTGCAGCCCGAGAGCTAAAACTGCTGCAAACCAAGTGCAGCAAAAAGGGGAAGAAATCGGCAGCTAGAAGTAATCTGAATGAACGGCCACATGCTGAAATTTGACCGAGATAGCAAACTGAAAGAGAAATAAAAAAGCAGTAGGTTTGCAGTGAGATAAAAGCAGCAGATAGTGACAGCCAATAGCAAAAATGCAGAGCAGCTACTGGCAAAAAATCAGGACTGCAGTAAAAACTGTTCAGCCGAACAAAAACTGAGAAAAGGCATATGGAAATTTGTTCTTTTCAGTAGAGATCACACTACTACAAAACATGGATACTGTAATACATTCCTGTATCACATTCGTCAATGTGTTACAAAGAAATTCCATAGTAACATAAAACAATGTGTTACAGACAATGGTTGTAACACAAAGCACTTGTTTTATAAAAATGTGTTACTGAGAACAATTATAGTAACACAAAATTAATGTTACAAGTAAAATGTTACAAAGATTGTACTATGTTGTAACACATAAATGGAACATGTAAAATGTGTGCCAAATATATACCCTATAGTAACACAAAACAATGTTACAACTAAAGTGTTACGAAGAAACATATATATGTGACCTTCCAATTCATGGTCTGCAAGTACGTCACAGTCGGTGTCGTCTTGGTTGTTAGGCAATCACATCGTGGTCCGATCCTCACATGACTCTTGAGCAGCAACTATTAGGCAATTGAAAATGTCGTGTAGTTGCTGGAGCCCACTTCCAAACTGTTGGGTTGAGCACAAGCTACGCTATAGATATATCGTGATCATGAGAGGAACAAGTACGACGGGAAGAAACATGGAAAAACAAAAAACTACGTAAAATTAAATAGGAGAATAGTAGAATTCTTTTGATTGTGTGGGCGATCACTACTTACCTCCTCCCTACAATTATATAAGGTGATATAAACTTTATCTTTTAGGTTGATAAGAAAATCAAATAGATTTAAACTCATCTTCACATGATCTCGCTTTCTATGCTCCAATGCCGAGTGCAAACATTTATTGGTTCTGGGTCTAACAAAAAAGCTATGAAAAAAACAGTTCTCTCTACTTCTTTCAAGCTCTGAGAAGAGAATAAACCATCTTATCTTTTCATCTCAATCACAATCCCATCTCCAACACTTATCCTTATATAACAGTAAACCTAATTTGAATTCAAAATGAAATAATCTTCAGCCACACGCTTTTCTGATCCAACAGATCAACCAATCTAACTTGGTTATTATGAAGAATTGTGATAGATACTGGCAGGTATGGTAGTAAAACAAATTGTTAAATCAAAAGAGTAATCATTGGACAAAAAATTGACTCATGATCTATATTTCTATGCAAGAGGCAATGTTGTAGAATGCCTAAAAAGGCCACAAAGAAGGCATTTAAGTACGGCCTACAACAATGTTTGAGACAATTTAAAAAAATGCCTTCACAAAAGCACCAGGCAAGGTGTTTATGAGTTGATATCTAGAATAGCATGAACCATCATCTAGACCATTTTACATATAACATATGAACTCCAAAAGACTTGGAGAACAAAAAAAAAGCCATGTATGCTCTCCAACTTCGCGACCATGCATCGATCATACTTAAGAGCTGGAACAAAGTCACTAGGGATGCCACAAAACATCAGTAATCTGCAATGCCATAAAAATAAAATTAAAATAATGTTGCTATACTACATTTGTAAAAAACAATAAAGGATCTGAAAATAAGACAATTTCAATATATGTTGTGCCAGACTTATTATAAATAACTATATCAATATAGCTATAACTACTGACGTTAAGTGACTAGTCTATACCAACATGAGCAAATTGCCTCCAATGTCTCCCTTGTCAGGTCGTACACCTATTAAAAACCTATAAAAAGAAACATGGTTAACCATCAGATCACTTGCAAATTGTCGGTTTCTTTATACAATTTCATTACACTATTATATAGGTATAGTTTTATATTGTTACAATCATGCCATTGACCATCCCCAATAAATTCCATTGATATAAATTACCATTATAGTAGAAATTAAATAAACTTTAGAAGAACTTCTACAATTAAACAGAGCAGAAAAGGAAGGAACACAAACCATTGAAGAAACGAGTTTGCCCAATGTTCATTTGTTGCAAGTCTTTCCTTGCTTGTAGATTGTCCTTTGATTTGCCCTCTATTTCTAAAAGTGTCCCAAATATATTTTCACAAACATTCTTCTCTATATGCAAAAAGTCAAGATTGTGTCGTAGCAAATTATACTTCCAATGAGACAAACAAAACAGACCACTAATACCCTTCCATGTTTTGGACTTCTCAAAGTCATCAATTGATTTTATCTTTTCCAAAAGGAATACTCCAGAAAAGGAAACAGGTTTTGACCGATGCTCTTCAGTTCCATCAAATGAATTGGCATCATATCGGAACTCATGGCCATCAGGTAGAAATCGTCGGTGTCCCATGAAACATTGCTTGTAGCCATGCTTCAAGCGTATGGAACTTGTTTCATCTTCACAAGGTGCAGGATATGTAATGAAAAAAGAACTACACTTACAATAGCCCTCTCAGCTACAGGATATGTAATTTTGTTCCTTGTAATGTTCACACACTTACAATAGCAGTTTAGTTGATATTTGCATAACCAAATGTCCATTGCATATTTGCATAACCAAATGTCCATTACTACTCCATTTCCATGTATTGCATTGCCTGATTGCCATATTGTCATATACACCATAACACCATTGCCTGATTGCCCATTGCATATTTGCATAACCATATGTCCATTACTACTCCATTTCCAAGTACTACTCCTCTATACACTCATAGTCATACTCATATACACCATAACACCAAGGTAACCATTAAACCATACCATCCACAGATCACAATCTACACACTTACACAGACACACAGTCACACAGATTCAGTAAGCACCTCGTGCTGTCGTGCAGATTCAGTAAGCAGGGAGACGCAGCAGAGCAGAGCAGATCCGCGCACAGACCCTTTTTGTCACTCCTGCTGGCTGCTTCATGCCTACTGGTGTTCTGACAGCCATAGATTAAAATTGTGTAGACCAAATTAAGAAGACCGTTATATCTGTAACAGTCATCTGGATGTTTCTAAAGAAATGGTACAACATATCACAAGATTGGGGTATGTAGAAAAATTCAGTAAGATCACAACACTAGATACAATATGACACAACAATTTGTTAGAAGAATTCAAACCTTTTGACAGTCACTGCATTCTTCACATCCTCAAAATACTCCTTTAGGTAATTGTTGTCGCCGTCTCACTGAACTTACACCCCTGTCCAGAGAATAGAGCAATATTGTCAAATGCATTAAAATCATGTTAAACTTCAGGTGATTGGAGAAGAAATAAATAATGAATGAAAACATTAGCATGTAGCCTACCAAGATTTTATGGACGTGGATTTCCTAAAAACTCTCTGCTTGCAAAGCGTCATACATATCCAATTATGTTCTGCACGGAAGAAAATAGAGCACGGTGTAGTAAATTCAAGCAAGATATGCTCCACAATCCACACATTAATGAATAATGAGTAAACATGTTCCAACTTCCAAGTCATGTACATCAAATTTCATGGTTTATGAGCTTTGAAACAAGAAGAAACTAAGATGATATTAACTGTATGCATTGATATCCAGGGTACAAACATGATCTATAAACAAGGTAGCAGCTAGGATTATCAGTGTCACCCAAATGAATTCTTTTTTCCAGTACAAACAATGCCCATTTTACCTCTTCTCGACCTGGTAACAACACTCGTCGGACATTTGTAGCGATTCGTACTCTTTTGTTGCTAGATCTGCATGACAAGAAAATAAAAGAAAAATGAGTGAAAAATAGTAAAGCTATAGCACAATAAAGGAGAGTATCAATCAATATAACACTCTAAGCGCGAGGGGATGCAGTGTTTTGGCTAAAGCGCCGGCGGCGGCGAGATCGAGAGGCGGGGAGCGCCCACCCCGAAATTCCACGGCGGCGCGCCGCCCGCCGCTCCCCCGAGCGGTCGCGTTCCTCTGCGCCCGCGGATCAAACCGCAGGGGGGACGGCGAGGGGGATGCAGAGAGGGGCTTACCGGCGGCGACGGCGAGGGGGATGCAGAGAGGGGCTTACCGGCGGCGAGATCGACAGGCGGGGAGCCGGGGAGGGATTTGGGGGCGGCCGGGCGGGAGCGAGGTAGGGTTAGGGAAACCGCGAGAGCGACTGAGCGAGGCAGCGAGCTAGCGAGGCCAGCGGGTCGCGTGTGGTGTGGCCGTGTGGGCCGTGTGGCTGATGGGCCGACTGGCCGAGCGTCTGCCGTCGGATATGAATTCGGTTATGTATCCGGATACTATCAGAGAATCCGAATATCGAACCTATTCGGTCGAATACCAGCTATACCGAATCTGCTACCGAATCCGTTTACGCATATCCGTACCCGAAATCGAATCCGACCGGATACTATACCAGTTTACCGAATTTGTTACCAGCCGGATTCGGTACCGGATCGGTCGGGAAAAACCCGAACCTATTAGGGATTGCCGAAGATGGCACACGGGCGCAGGCGACCGAGGGGCGAGGGTTTCAGCGGGGCGTAGCCGCGTGGGAGCAAATAGGCCAACGGGCGTTTGGGCGTGGCGCCGTGGCCTCGTGGGAGCGACGCGACCGACTGGGCCGCGTGGGATTCGGTCAGTCGGCCTCGGCCCGAGCAATTTTCTGTAATAATATCCTTGCTTCATGGAGGTAGAAGTGCACAATCTTCAAACACATTGAATGGGTAGAAATTTTAATGAAATCGCAAGTAAATCTAGTTAATTGTTGTGTAGGAAATCCATTGAATTATTATGACATGCATGCTTTTAAGGCTTCGCTCGTTTCGGCTTGAACTTCTAACTTTTAACTTATTTTGCACTATACATAATTTCGTTTTTTTCTATACTTTTGACTTTTTTGCCTGTTCTTTTTTATCTCCTATTTGTTTGCACAAGACACGCTTACAATAAGAGTGTATTTGTACAGTCGACCATGGTGTCATAAGGAAGGCTCTAGCTCACGACGGTAGTCGATGTCGTCAAGGAATAAGCTGGATGCATTGAATGGCGGTAGCGCTACCTTTATAGCACGAAGGTGAGATTGCATAAAACATTCTTACGACACTTACGACAAGAGGGTGTTATGCAGTCGACCGTGGTGTCACAACAGAGGCGCTAGCTCACGGTGGTAGTCGGCATCGTCAAGGGGAGGATGTAGGAAGTTAGCTAGTGGATGAACTCATGGTGCCGAGTAATTTAATAAGGACCGAGCGGTGGAAGGAACCGGTGCCTGCCATTCGATGTGGAGAGAATGGATGGCCGAGCCTGAGTCCCTACCCTTCGCACGCGTGCCCACACCGGGTCGAAGACGCGGCGCGCAACGAACCCAGCTCGCTCAAAAATGTCTGCTACACCGAGCTTTCCCCCTCCAATTTTTAGAAGATACCCAACACGCCTCAGTACACAGCGTTCAATTGTTATGCACACGCCTCCTTCCTTCACCGGCACAGCCCCTCCTCGCGGGCCATGCCGAACACCTTCATCTCCCGATTGCAATCTGCGTCTCAGCTAGGGCAGCAACTAGACGACCGGGCGTTAGGTCATTGCGAACGGCCACTTGCGCTCACAACCAACAAGTCAAAAGCAACAAGGTAATTCAACTTTAGGGATGAAAACGATCAGATGGAGGCCAAATCACTTTCACTTTCACATAGTTTTCCCAAAAATGAAATCGCTACGATATTTCAAAAATGAATACGGTGTCGGTATTCCGGTAATTTCGAAAAGGACAGTAACCGATCCAAAAGCACATCGATAACGATCGAAAATCATGGAGACGATATTTAAGAAACGATAAACATGTTAAACTGTAGAACACGACAAGAGTCATATAACTTGACCTATCGCACATGACACTTAAGAATCATTCACAATTATACAGTGGCATACTAGGGCATCGCCGCCGTCGCCGTTATCATTTCCGTTTTTTCGGTTACCACTATGTTTTCTTTTAGGCTGAAAATCGAAAAATTCTCGAAAATGATTTCTAGAAATTGGAAATTACCGTTTTTGTTTTCAAATAACCCTATTTATTTTTCTTCAATTCTACTAAATTCTTCGCATTAACTAGTACTCGAATAAATTTGCATTCCTTAATTTCAAATACATGTTCGAAGATCCAACGTTATTTTGCAGATTGGGTAAAATATTTATCTTTTATCTCTATAACTTGTCTATCTCTACTACTATATGAAGAAATGAAGAAGGCAACTCCTCTTCGCGCGCTCGCGATCCTCACGATCGTCCGCGCGCGCTTTTTTTACGTTGCGCTCGGCTCCGAGTCCATCCCTCTGGTTTTCCCCCACGACTCCACGCCCACGTTCACCCTCACTAGGGGTGGAAAACAGTAACGGATAATTCGTTTTATCCGATATTCGTATCCGAGAAAACACAAATATGGTAAGCAAAAATCCGTATTCGAAAATATTCGTATTCGTATTCGAGAATATTCGTATCCGTATTTGAGAGTATTCGTATTCGCATTCGTATTCGAGAATATTCGTATCCGTATTCGTATTCGAGACTATTCGATTCGTATTCGATCCGTTTCTAGAACTTATGAAAAAATCGTACAAATTTTATGATTCAAAATTTGAATTTAGGCGGTTTAAAACCGGTAACCGGTCAAAAACTGGTGAAAAATCATTAAAACCGCTAGGAATCCGTTTTATCCGATATTCGTATCCGAGAAAATCCGTATTCGAAAATATCCGTATTCGTATTCGAGAATATTCGTATCCGTATTTAAGAATATCCGAATTCGTATCCGTATTTGTTTGAAAAATATGGATTCGTATTCGTATTTGAGACTATTCGACCGTATCCGATCCGTTTCCACCCCTAACCCTCACAACTACCTGCTCTCCCGTAGGCCGCCGTCGCCCTGAGTCACCCCCACCTGCTCTTCGCCAACACCCATCGCCTCTACTCCTCCCGGCGCCTCCCCGCCTCCCGGCGCCGCGGCTCTTCTTGCCTCCCGGCGCCGTCCCGGGCGAGGGGGCGCGAGGGGGCCGAGCGGCTGCGCGCGAGGGGGCCGAGCGGCTGCGCGGGGTCGTGCGGAGGCAACGCAAGGAGCTGCGCGCCCAAATCGCGGAGGTCGCGCGCGAGGAGGTCGAGTGCAAGCGCGTCCTGGGCGAGCGCTCCAATGCCAGGTACCTAAATTTCAGTAGAATTAGCCAATTAGGTGGTACAAGCGGGCGACTAGCTATCATGGTGTCATTAGATGTCTCTGATGGAGAGAGATGGCGATTAAAATTGATGCTACGTTTTGGTCTTCAGTTTTGCAGCTTGCTACGTTTTGGTCTTCGGTAATCATTTGATGTATGTAATTCATGAGATCTTCCTTGCAAAGCAAACAGATGGCTACATTTAGCTCTTGCTAAAGTGCCGATGAACTTACAAATGGGGAGGCTTTCATTTAGGATGGCAACCTACAAAATAGGATCCCATGAAGAAAAGAGTAATCTTATCATGATCGTTTATGACAGAAAATTAGGTCTAGAGATACTAGATCAGTAAAGGCAGCACAAATAACAAATTTAAATTTACTTCTCTGTTAAGCAATGCAATATAGCAGGAATAAATGCCGGAAAGCTAGCACTATGATCTTAGAGCAGATAACACATTGATCTTAGTAATGATGCTGCACTGATTAAAGGAGCACCACCATCCAATTCAAATAGCACGGTTATTTCTTCTTCTGATCATAGTTACTTGAAAAGTTATGATGTTAGTAAAGACACACAAGTACAGAACAAACCTACTTTTACCAAAGAATGCGTGGAATCTAATAGGAGTTCTTTTCCCCTCTCTTTAATATGAACTGTTATGAGCTATCGTTTTGCATTTACTATCTATAGATGATGAAATCTGAAACAAGTAATCTTGACAGTACATTACTTATGTAAACCATCCACCGGAGTGAACTGCATTGCAATGCTTATTTGTTCAAAATTGCATATGGTGACCTGGTAGCTAGCCACAGGGAAGACGAATTTCTAACCTACGTTTAGTGGTTTGTATGACTTGGATAACAGATACAAGAAGTTTAGTAACTTTTAGAGGTAACTGTAGCTGTGACTGGGAGCAGAGTTCTTCCCTTGCTTATTCATTCTTAGTTTAACAGCATATATTTTGTACTATTTATTATAATTGTCTCCTACCATTCTTGAAGTTCATTTCTTGTGCTGCTTTTTTCAGTTAAAAGAGACTCTTGGATTGAATCTTCAAGTTACCATTTACCACCTTAGCCATAGAACTTAAACTATAGATGGTGCGCAAACATAGATGGTTCTGCACTTGTGCTTCTCCTGGTTAGCTTGGATCCTTAAGGTCTAATATCATCTAGTCTCAGAATTTTCAGTCTCGCATAGAGTTGATCTAATCAAATTAAAGATTAGGTGCAGCTGAGGCCAAATCTTAGGAAGTGATGTACTAGATAACAGAGGATAACTTCTTCACCTTCCACTGAGTACTTGAATCAAATAAATTGGCAGCTAAGAATTAATAAACGTGCAGTTTGCATGAAGTCAGTTTGCCGTTTAATGTGGATCTATGATCCGATTTAGGTGCTAGAATAAATAGCATTAGCATTCAGTTGGAGTGTATTCTAGTAAGTATTCTGATGATATTCAGAAAGTTTTGTTGAGACATTGAGTTATGCAATACACAGAATTCAGTTTCTGAAGATTGAATTACATTTCATTACTTTGCCGTAACAAGAACAGTGCCTGCTCGGTTTTGTTTTTTTTGGGCGTGCTCTGTTCTGCTGAATTCTGGGCACATTCCCTATAAGTATTGCTTCTTAGGTAACTAGATTGATCCTTATAATTTGAGATACTCGGATTATAAAATATAAATAGCGAGCACATTTGGAGGTATCGCTCCTTCGCATTTTCTCTGGATGCACTCTCGATATGAGCTTATTGATAGTTAATAAACTATAAGTCATTCCGTACTCACCATCCTGTACTCTCGAAGCACAAATTTCATCATTGCTAAGATCAGAGATAATGGTTCTATTTATCTTGTTGTGGATGTAGGACTGGAATACTAGCATTGCAACTTGGTTTGGCAGCTTACTATTCGCATCAAATCAAGTAAGTGACCAAATCCTCACTCCCGGGTATAAAACTGTATTTGCCCCTAGTATAGCTGTGACCACACATTCTGGACAGAACCATTGTCCCTGGGGTAGGAACGATTTGTTGAGACCAATACATCTTGAGTGATATGCCCATGGGCAGCCATCACAGCATACCAAAGTCCCATCCATTCCACATATTCGGCAATCATCACTGTTTCCATCCTGAGAAGCATTTGCTACAGCAGCTTGTGGATTTGTTGCATTTGGAGCAGTTTCCAAGTAGAAGCCTTTGAGATTCTTTTTGCAAGTATCACTGTACAGATGGGTCATGGGGTCCAAGTGAGTCCCAACTGGTGTTGGTGGATCATGCAATGGATGGGGGCGTGGCTGGAGGAGTCACGTGCTGGCGGTTTCATTAGTGGCGTGGGCTTAGCTCGAGATGGTGGTGGAGCGTTTTGGATCTAACGATCGAGGGCGGAGGGCACGCACTATGGAGCAACATGGTGGTTGCTTAACTAATTGCTGGGGTGAGATCAAGGGAGGGACACAATTGTTAAGTTTACGTGGAGTTCAAACCTCTGACACAAGCACCTCCTTATGGGTGCTTATTTGTCTCGTAAACATACAAGAACCTCCAATATGGCAAAGAAAGTCCCTCTTAAGCGAGTCTAGAAAAACACCTCTTTCTTTTCACTCTTGACCCAGACTCCGAAAAAAATACTAGAATCTATCTCATATTCTATTTCCTCATTGTAGCCTTCCCGAGCCTCCAGTTCAGTTTTGAGTTCTTCTGAATCAATGACATGATCACAGAGTATCTGCAGGACCTTAAGCTTCATGGCAACAGGAAGCTTATAGTATTCAATGGCTAGGAGACTTCTACCAAAACCCTGGCCCCCTAGATTCTTAATGCAACCCATTACATAGAGGTATTCCAGTAAGAAAGTTGGCCAAGTCAATGCATCTAGTAATGCCCAATCTAGATACCTGCACGCAATTCAAAGAAAAGTGAAAAAAATCAGCATTGAAGTAACAAGACATAACATTCATGAAAATAATGATTATAGTTAAGGGAGGGCTGATAGACTATGTACTTCAAGCAATTTGAAGCAAGTTCTGATGCTTCAGAGGATTTAGTCTCAAGATGCCGCTTCAGCGCCCGCAGTAGCGAGACATGTACAGCATCCAACAAAGTATTCTGCACAGTGCAATTAATGGATGCAACAAAATCATCCAGCCCAAACGGACTGAGGAACAGCTGCACACTGAATGATCGCAGAAATTTGAAATGAAAGTGGAACTTGTAGATATAATATCATCCATTCACTATTCAATGTCAAACAGGCTATAGTTCATATTAAGTACTAGTTTGGTTGTGAATATAGATAATGATATAGTTTTTTATCATTAATTAATACTATTATTGTCATTACAATATATTCAACTGCTTCACACCATGTCAATCTGTGTGATTTAGCTCATACTTTAAACTTATCAATTTTTTGTTTGATTGGAGATGCAACTGTATCTTCTGTGTATCATTGACTTGGTCGTGTTGCTATGCTAGGAAATCAAGGCTGCTGCTGTTAGAATAGGTGAACTGCTGCTGCTGTGTTGCTGTTCGAAGGAGGCACAGAGCTATTCTGACTGCTATTGAATTCCTTGCTGCGACTAACAGAGCCATTGTCAATCATTGTTGCTGTGCTACTAATACCCTTATGTGATCAACAGGGCATCAATCAATTGTTGCTGCTCTACACAAGAGAAAGAGAGATAAAGGCTGTTGTTCAATTATATATAGTGCTGCTGCATATAGCTGTCTAGGTGACTTATTTACTTTTTTTTCTCATGGAAACACTTTCGTGGAGGGGGATTTAGAATTCGGCAGAGGAGAAAGAGGATTAAAAACATTGTAATTTCAGGTCGCCGGAGGTGTTGAGCTGCTGCACTTCGATAATTAGGTAAGCTGGTAGCAGTGCATCGGTTGCTTATCTGCTCATGGAGTTGCAGCTTTCATTTGCTCGCACTGGCAAGGGCAAAGTGCTAGCACTTTGTCATTCATGTTACAGAATACTCCGAGCAGCAGTTTAGTATGCTTTTGTGAAATGTCCTATCATGATGCAGTGGATCCATCTTTTAATAATTTCTGCTTTCATGCTTTTAGTAATTATTTATTCCATACTTGCTAGCTTCTTATGTTAGCTTTTTGTGCATGGTTGAAATGGTTGAAAACAAAGGGCAGACTTTTCACATTTTATTTATGACCTCTGTTTCAGTTCTACTCAGTCTGTGTGCATATGACTTAGTGCTTGATTGTTTCACTAGTGTCATGGTATGTCAGCCCGTTTTATTTAATTCAAGCTAACTGGACACTACTATATATAAAGTTAATTTTCAATCAAGCAAAACAATAACAGTGATTTTTCCCTCCTAAATGTTAGCAAAAATAAATTATCATACATGTTAATTTTATATCTTATTTAATGTAAAGAACCTTTTGGACTATTTTTGTTCGTATATATGTGTCATGCTCTAGACCATCCTATCTCAACCATAGCACTTTACTTGTTCTCAAGCTCCAAGTTCAAATAACATTACAAATATGCACTTTAGTCAAATTGTTACTACTCGGTTATACTTGATTCTTATTTGTGAATTATCCTATGCTTTATTCTTATTTTCCTATTGGTGCTATATTTTTTTTAGATTGTGCTACCATGGCGGTGGATAATTGGACCATAAATCTGGAATGCGATGGGAAAGCTGAAGGACATAAACATGTGCAAAGGCAAATGGATAGAGATCAGATATGCTTTTTTGACTTGATTGATATGATCGAGGGTTCTGGGTACACATCAGTCGACTATCTATACTACAAGAGAAAAGATAGCTTGGTTTTAATAGAACAAGATTCTGATGTGATGGAAATGCTCAACGAGTGTGAGAGCGAAAAGACGGTTAATTTGTTTGTGACGAAGCAGAGACTTGCCACTTTAGCGCCTACCAAGTCCAACAAAGAACCATCCAAATCTAAACCAAAAAAAATAAAGGTATTAGAATGAACATATAATTTAATTTTCTATGTATATTTGATTATTCAAGGACAACTATTCCTAGTCATGTTAGTTATCAATGATTTATTTTCATCCAACATTAGCATATCCAACCCCACCGCGGTATGTGACTTAATAAATGCAGTCCTGATAGTCTAATACAAATATCTAGCTGTTTAATAAAAAGATTACATATTGTTTATTATATTCACTATAAACTCGTATTCATGTCCCCAACATTTGTTTAGCAGGAAGAGGAGGTACAAAGAAAAAGAAAGGATTAAATTTAATGCATACTGAAGCACTATATGCTAACGAGGTTGAGCAGAACGATGATGAGAACCAGAACACATCAGGTACAAATGTAGTTAGATCAATCTGATTCATATGAACTGCATCTTAACCAGTTACTATCACTATCATTCTGTTTTTAATAGGTGATGGCGATGAAGTACCTGAGAAGCGAAAGGGGACCGTTTTAACACATGTTTGGGATCTACTTGAAGGAGATCGGATAGTAGTAAGATGTAATATGCTTGGACAACCCATTGGAAAAGAAGGTGGCCTTTTAGGGCAATTTTTGGGCACCATAGCAAGAAATGGTGGTTACTGTCCTGTTGGTGCCAAAGATTGGAGAGAAGTTAAGAAAAACAATGCAGAAACGATAATTCAATTCGTCCAGGTTAGCTAAATTTTACAAGACATAATGTTTTTATAAGATTAAGTATATATATGCTTGTTATCATGTCATGAAGTCAAATTCATTCATTAGTGACTTTCTTATTTTAGACAAAGTTCTTATATCCTCGTTCATGTGAGAAATGGATATTGAAATCAATTGGAAGAGATTGGAGAAAATACAAGGCAACATTAGAAAAGACACTATTTAATCCAAAGAAGAAAAAGTCAGTTTTGAAGAAGCGTTGTCCAGATGATATCGATGAAGATCAATGGAAGGCCCTAGTAAAATATTGGAAGTCCAGCGAAGGACAAGTAAGGCACCATTATTAACGCTATTTGCCTTTTTTTACTATCACTATCTATACCATTATTGATTTCTATATGTATAATGGTTCATTATCTATTAATTTACTTTTCTTGTAGAACCTAAGTGAGAAGAACAAAATAAGTCGTGAAATGAAGAAGACAACACATACAGCGGGTACAAAGAGTTGTGCTCGTTGGTCTGAGGACATGGTGAGTCATCTTCTGTTTAAAAAATTTATATATGATTCTTCTTACTTTCCTTACTGCTATTTTTTCAGAGGCAAGCTGATCCTGAAAAAAAACAGCCACATAGAGCAATGGTTTACCTTGCAACTCACAGGAAAAGAGGAAAAGGGATAAATGAACCAGTGGTATGCTACATGCACATGAGAATTTTTGCAAATATAAAATTATTTCTGTTTTCTAATGTGCGGATTTCTTGCTTGTAGGTTGAATTGGAAAGTCTCCTCGACGCACAACCAGAGTTAGCCCAAAATAGTGAGGGAGGAGTTGCTCTGATACCAATTGTTGGACCGAAATGGCGACAGGGGGGGGGTGAATGTCGACTTCTAAGAATTTGTCCCCCACAACTCTCCAATCAAAAAGTTCTTCTCCGATAACAACGAGTGCTATGAAGAATCAAGATTTAGGCTTACTGGAGATCTAAGTACTCAAAAGAAGGAAACACTGCACTCAAAAGGAAAACCTCGAAGGCATAGCAGAGAAAAACATGAAAAACAACATATCCAGCAAGGGGCCGGTCTGACCGCTGGGTAAAAGCCGGTCTGACCGCTGGGTAAACGCCGGTCTGACCGCTGGGTAAAAGCTGGTCTGACCGGTTAGCACTGAAAATTCAGACAGGGCACAGAGCAGACTGCAAATTGCTAAAACCCGTGAATACAACAGATCTTCAGGAAACCTAAGAAAACAAGGGAATGCTCCCAAACTTTTTGCCCCAGAGCAATACTACAACAGGCTAAATAGCAAGGGGACTTTGAGAAACAAGGAAATCCCTCCAAACATCAAGAATTTCAGAATTTGGACAAAAACCTGAAAAATATAGAGAGTTGCCCAAAAACTCAGATTCCCATTTCATCTTTGATCATTTGGCTATGAAACTTTGAGGATAGGTTAGCAATAGCCTCTGGACCTCTCATGCCAGGTTTCATGCCATTTTACGAAGGGAAACACAATCCACACCAAAACCCTAGAACTGCAAACTATGAACAGAGCAACTCAAAAAGCAAACACTGAGATTAAACAAGGTTTGCTCTTGGAAAAATCGATCAAATGACCTTGAGTCACTATCCCATCATAGAGCAACCCATTTTGGGCCTTCCCAGCAAAAATCAACAAGAAACTCAGAAATCAAGAAATCACCCAAAATGGAGAACGAAGGGAATATGCACGAACAAAGAAGATGAACTGAATCAAACTCAAACAACACCATCTCATATTGATAAAGAGGAAAGGAGATACATGATTGATACAAGAACCTCAAGAACACAAGCTACAAGCTTGGTGGAGGGGATGAATACACACAGAGAAAGCTACGAAGGGAGCATTTTCTGCTGCCCTCAACCACTCTCCAACCACTAAAGAGCCTCACCAACTAAAGCCTAAAGCCAAAGCAAAACCCTAAAGCTCATTTTGACTAAAGGAAACCCTAAAAACCCTTGGAGTGCATGAGTGGGCATGCAGCCACCCACCTCTATTTATAGCCCTTGGCTAACGGGTCTCCAACCCGTTACGCCCGCTAAACCCGAACGGAGCCCGCTCCCGCTTTTGCAGCCTTGCGAAATTACCATTTCGCCCCTCCTGCACCTTCCAGGAAGCTTCCTCGCTCCTTGTCGTCCAAGCCTCGCAACCACCTCGAGTCTCCGCCGTCTTCGACACATCTCGACTGTTTTGACCTCGACACCGCCCGTGTCTAGTCCGGTCACCTCGTGTCTCGCCACGACTCCGCCTCGACATCCTGCAGCCAACACAGACAAGAAACACATCAAATAGCACCGCTCGATACATGAAAGCATAAATGCATTAATGAAATAACCCAAACCTGACAAGTTGACATAATATGCAATTTAAACCCTTTGACCAGGTTTGACCAAGTCCGACCGAGTCCATTGCACCACGCAATGACATGGTCCGAACCAACCAAAACAAACTCAACTTCCCTAAACCGATGTCAATTACTCATCACATACATGGGATGACCTCCACATGGTTCTCAAGAGCTGACCTCGTAGCACGCTAAGCTTGTTCTGCCCAGGCCGCAGCAGCCCTTATTTTCTCATCGCGAGCGGCAGCTGACCATGCTAGGCTGCGGGTCTCTTCCCATTGCTTCATCATCTTGTCCCATTGCTTCTTCTGCCTTTTGTCCATCCTGGTGTGGTGAAGGAAGCGTGGTGTAGTGTGGGTTTGGTTACGCAGTATTCTTTGAAAAATCTCATCAACCTCATTTTGTAGTGTGCAAAGCTGGTAAAGCTGGGCTGTGAGGTCTTATCGCTACAGAAAGCTGGCACGTGCGGTCATATCGCTGCGCAAAGCTGGCACGTTTGGTCTTGTCACTGCGCAAAGCTGGGCCATGTTGTTATGTCACTGTTAAAAGCTGCATCGTCATATCATGTCACTGAGGAAAGCAAGCACATTCGGTCTTCTCACTGTGCAAAGCTAGGCCGTGCTATCATGTCACTGCTAAAAGCTGCGTCGTCATGTCATGTCACTGAGGAAAGCTAGCACGTTCGGTCTTCTCAATGCGCGAAGCTGGGCCGTCAGGTCAGTGCGCCACTCGGCCAGGGCCTCCAGTAGGAAGACAACGTCTCCCACGATCGGAAGGCCAAGCAGCGGGGACACATCCTGCAGGGTAGGCGTCATCTCCCCAAATGAGAGGTGGAAAGTGTGCGTCTCGGGCCGCCAACAGTTCACCAAAGCCGTCAGCAGGGAACGGTCGAACGGGAAGCGTCATGATCTTTCCGCGACATTGTCCCCGCCCGCGGACACGGCAGGTCCATCCTCGTTAGTGGCCTGCACCATCCGGGTAAGAGTGAGTAGCCCGGCATCCCACAGCCTGCAAACAAAGTGAAGGCTAACACAGAACGTACTTACGGCAACATTAAAACACCGGCGAAGTGTAAACCTGACTGTCCAACGGGGGTCGTGTCTCCAGGCCATGCGAGGTGTGTGTCCGGACCACTCCCAGCTCAGCTGGCTCATCCGCGCTCCTCATAGGCGGCACACGACGGGAAGTGCAATGCAGGCCGTCCATGTGCTCATCTAACAGGGGGTACCGCCAGTCCGACTCATGAAGATCATGAGCCATACCTGCAAAAAAGAGTTCAAGTTAGCACTTATAAGGAATAAAAAAACATCGCATGTAAACTAACAGTAAATAAAACTTGTAAGTAAATAAACAGAGTAATACTACGCTATCAGCACAACACCAACTAAATTACTGAAAAGGGGAATGTAACATAGTAGTTGTACAAATGGTACATGAAATATACGATACATTTAGTATAACATTCCGCACGTCATAAGTGCGTACTAACCAAACACAGTTTACAATGCAAATTTATTTCTAGTCTCCAATAACTAGTAGTACACACCATGCCGCTCTGCCTACTGATCACATGTGTTGCATCATCTAGCTGTGTGCCCCTCCTGACCGCATCGCCCACAACGTGCACCAGATGCTCCGACTTGCAATTCGTCCATATCATTTCTAATACGCCGGCTCTGTCGCCGACCCTTCCCACCCTTCAGCATTTTAACATCTGGAATCCAGGTCCTCCCTGCAATGTCCAATGTGACAAAGTTTCCCACAACCCTGAACCCCAGAGCTCCCCACACAACACATGCAGTACCCTCTCCTTGAAGAAGTACTCCGACATGAAGTTCGAAGGATCCATGCCCACGGTCCCACATGCAGCAAGGACATGAGAGTATGGCTTATGTAACAATTTCAGCTTGTTGCACGTGCAGCTAGGTTCGTTTGCATGATGTCCAAGGCATACCTCGTGGGTAACAAGGGAAACGAGCCGTCCCAAATCCGGCTCTATCATGGAGTACCATGTCGAAACGATGCTTCTTGTTTGCCATGATATGCACTGTGTGCAATTGACCCTTCTGTGCCTTCGTCTCCATGTATGCCATAATTTTCGACGAATACAATGCTCAAGGATTGGCCGCATGAAGTGCGGCATTTGCGTGCCCCTCCCTGAAGTAGCCGATTGTGCTGTGAAGAACACCTTACACGATGGTGATAAGGGATTGAGAATGGAGGCCCATGATAACCCAATTGTACCTTGCGCCGTCCGTGTTGTGTAACAGCGACCACTTCTCCAATGGTTTTCTCTCGATCCACTGCGAGAAGCACTTGATATTTCATAAGCTCCTCCTCCTTGGACCAGCTGGGTTAGGCTCATCGAGTGCTGGAAAGCATTCCAGTTGTGTCGTCCTAGGCATGACCGGCCCCTTCTTCCTCTCGTCGACGTGCTTCTTGTTGTGCTCACCCAACAATGCCCACAAAGCATCAAATTTTCTCCGCTGGTTCTGCATAGCTAGCCTTTTGAATAGTTTCATCAATAGTTGTTTCGAGAACTGCTTGAAAAAGTTCGCCCCTAGGTGACGAATGCACCACCTGTTCCTCATGTTCGGCCAAGAAAAGGGCTCCATGGGGTCTTCTTGAAGTTTTCTTATAGCCTTTACAATCCCGGCATGGCGATCATGGATTATGCACACACCAGGACGAGTCCCGACAACTCCAACCCTAACATGTCTGAAAAACCACAACCAGCTTTCATAATTCTCTCTTTCCACGAATGCGATGGCCAGCGGCAATATTGGTTATTGCCGTCAACGCCTATGGCCGTCAGGATCTGCCCCTTGTATTTGCCTATCAGAAAGGTCCCATCAACTGAGATCACTGATAGCATGTGCATGAATGCCTCGATGCAAGCACCAAATGCTAACAAGGCTCTCTACAACACCGCATATCCTGGTGGTCTTATGGACGGCTTGTCCTACACAGCGATAAACGTGCCCGGGTTCCTGTCGTGCAACACCTTAAGCATACGAGGAAGATTGTCGTACGCCACCTCAAAAGACTTGAAGACCTGAAACATTTTTCCATTGCCTTCTGCTTGGCACGCCACGCCTTTGCGTAACTAATTCTGTACTTGAATTTCTTCTCGATAGCTACCACGATATGCGTGGCCTCCATGTCTTTCTTCTCCACTATCTCTCCGTACATCAAATTGGCTATAAAGGCAGACGTTAGGTTACGATGCCTCACCAAAACACTACTGAGAATGCAAGAGTGCGGCTCCACCTTCGACACAATCTAGTGAGTCTCATACTTGGGTCGACGTACGTGCACCCTCCAAGGACAACCAGCCTGCTCGCACTTCACGGTGTACTGCTCCTGGCTAGATTTCACAACCCGAAATATCCGTTGCATTGAAATGGCTCGCAGCTTGATGGCATCCTGCAGCGCTGCCTTGTCAGCAAACATAGAATGCAACCGAACCTCTGTCTCATGATACTCCCACGCTGATTCATGCTCATCATGTGAGAAAACACCCTCAGTATTAAATTGGTTCCATTCCTGCAGAACGAGAGTTTCATCCTCATCCAAACTGTCCTCGTCGTCGTCCTGTACAGCTTCCTCTTCAGCCCATGCCGTCTGGTCATCACAGTCCATCTGTTGCATGATGTACTCAATATGCTCCCCTTCATCGACTTGTCCTGTTCCCTCTGCATGGCTTGACCATTGTACCTCTCCCCCATGTACCGCATCGGTTTCATCACGAGCAACTTGATCCTCTTCGTCAACACGCGGGCCGCCCGAGCTGCTAGCACCTCCTGGAGCAAGGCCATACGCACGACCTTGCACAACTTCTAATGAGCACGGTTGCACAAGCAGCACATACTCGTATCCACAGCACCGGCACCCTTGCACAACCCCTTCCATGCAGTAGTGCGTAGACCGGCTCCAAAGCCCTTGCACGACGACGCTACACACCTCGGGGTCCAACGAAAAACTCCTGGTCAGCCAATGCATCACATGTGAGATTTGAGCATTCTCGCCATCCGGATGTACTAGAGTGGCTTGCGGAAAACCGCTCAAATCCACACCATTCGGACCTTCACGAACGGTTCTAGCACTGTAATGCACTCTCAATCTAGTGGCTATTAGCATTGCTGATGTCGCCTGCATATATGTTTTAATTTTGCAACATGTCAAATCGCATCGCACAATACCAAAGTACCGACGTACTGTAATTCACATTTCGCCGCTCGTTCGCAGGTCGTAACCCACTACAATAAACGTGTACTATGACCTTTCTATCGGTTTTTCCAACATTTTTCTAACGTTTATACATATGAGTTAATTAAATTCTAACAAAACTATTTACTGCGTTTTTTAATACGTACAAATTTAGCGGACGATTAATTTGTACGTTACGGTGATTGAATTTTCTACAACTACAATTTCGTACACATGCAAATTTTGTAATGATGCTAATTTTCTAAAACTATGTTCCCTAATTTATAAACAACTACACGCTTCTACGGCTGCTAATTTTCTAAAACTACATTTTAACTAAATTTTGTATACCAAAAATTTAACTATTTCTATTTACGTCTATAATTTTCTACTAACAATAACAATCATATACAATATTTCTATCTAAATCTACACCTACTGTTGCATCTTCTCTCCTCTCCGTTTCTACGGCTGCTAGTTTCCTATAACTACGTTAACTGAATTTTCTATACTAAAAATTGAACTACTTATATCTACATCTGCAATTGTTACTAACACTAATATTAAATAAAAAATATACTGCAAAAACAACATTACAAAAAAACCTTAATCTAGTTCTTCCTCTTCTCTCCTCCCTCTCCTCTCCTCTCCTTTTCTCCCTCTCTTCTTCCTCTCCTCTTCTCCTCTCTTTTCTCCTCCTCTTCGGCCGAATGAGGAAAATGAAAACAGTGATGCGTGGGGGCGACAGCGGTCGAGCGTGCGGCGCTTTTAACCCCCCTGTCGCTCATCCGTTGGGCGACTGAAGCCCCAATCACCCAACCGTTCAGCGATTGGAGCTCTAGTCACTCGCCCGTTAATTACACGATAACAATTATTCGCCCAACGGTTACCATATTACCCACATGTTGTCCTCCCCCTTGGACGATTGGCTCTAGTTGCCCCCCCCGGGTTGGGCGACTGGAGCCTATTTGTGTAAAAAATATTGCCGCAGGTATATTTCTGTAATTTTGAATTAAAAATTGAATATTCATACAAAAAATTCTTGTTATTTTCAGTTTATGAATTATAACTTCTCACATAACAAACAAATCAGATGTATTTTCCACCATCTTTTTGAATCAACTTATCGGAACAACTTTTTTGAAACAACTTATTGATATTTGGTTTATTCGCATAAGCGCTTATGCTATGGCCAAAAGCCATCAACCGCAGCCATCAGCTACCAACCGTAGCCAAAAAAAACATGATATATGTATAAGCTCGTAAAGAAATTAAATCGGATATAAATATCCACATTTAGTAGTGGTAATTGTTTCTTGTCAAACATGGATACAAACAAAATACATAAGGTATCTTTGAAGACGATATTTTTGGCAAATGTGCCAACAGAATTTCTGAAGAAGATTTTTCACCACTCATTTCGAATGTGCCCATAC
Source organism: Dendrocalamus latiflorus (assembly GCA_017311315.1). Lineage (NCBI taxonomy): Eukaryota > Viridiplantae > Streptophyta > Magnoliopsida > Poales > Poaceae > Dendrocalamus > Dendrocalamus latiflorus. Next base: position 35,424,141 of record CM029651.1, on the reverse strand, counting down.
GGATCTCAAAAAAATGATGCCAATCTATTAGGAAATGAGCAGTAAAAAAAGAGGGAGAAAGACGCATGCACGAGTAATGTGTCAACTTTGAAGCACACCTCGTGCAAAGTGACCAAACCAGACCCAAATCATGAAAAAGGGACTATCTAGTTAGTTATGATCCACACCATCAAAATAGTTCCAGTCAAGTGATATTTCTTTAAACCCTCAGTTTTTCTTCCGTTATCCTTCTATTCAACTTGATGTTCACTTGTATTATCACATCCATGATCTTAAAAGGCAAGTCACAAGATGAAATTATTTATCTACGCCAAGTACATCATCAATAGCATGTATTTAAACTAACACAACTTTCAAGATAGTTTCATAGTTTGGTAACTACATAAGTCCCAAACAATAATAGTAATATTGCCATAGCATTATATTGTTGCCGAGGACAGGGCCTTGTACTCATTTCAAAAGAAATAAAAATGCAAAATCCAAACGTCGTTACTCCCTGATGCGCTGCCATCATGAATATGCAAAAGAAGCTCACACTAAATAGAACTGGCAAAGACTTGCAACTTGGCATCTTTGATACATGTCTTCACATATACTTGATCAGCTGATTACAAAGTGTAGAAAAGAAAAGGTTCCCTGGTAGAAGAATTACCCTGCTACAACCATTTGTTGCACTTGTTTCAAAACAACCAGACAACAACCATTTGGAAACAATCAAGGAATTAACTAGCACAGAATAATAAATTTGGAGTGCTATAAGATTTTATTATTAGAACTACAATATTTATGATGAGGATTGAACAGATCCCTAAATACGGTTTTAATATATAATTAGGCCAAGAGACCCCGTGGTTATAAACTTCTAGAGGTTGCTCCTCGAGTACTCTGGTTAGAGAAACACTGTGAGTATTGCTCAACTGGATGACTGCTTGAAGATTCTATGAACTAGTACCTGGACCCGATTCCAGGATATTCCTTTCATGCGATGGATAGAACACGTGTATTATCCACTCCAAATAGCATGATGCTTTCAGCCCTGAGTCTCTGACAACAACTGCCATGCGGTTGTTGCCCACATTCATCTCCCGCTAACAACAACCAACGATCAGGCATTTTCTCTCTGATAATAATTGCCTCCCCATCAGACACATTGGTTCCATAAAGCGTCTTCGCTGATGAATTGTTGGCGTCTCTTCATTGGTATTTAAGATTGGACGATGAAGATAATTGACAATCAATCAGTCTCAATCCCAAATGATTCAATCAGAGGATTCATATCTCATTCAATTCAGTATAATCAGGGCTAGTGTCATGCCTGGTTAAAGGCACCCTGTAACTGGTTCATAGCAATAAAGAGCATACGTATTCTCTCCCAAGGATTTTAGCCATTTTCCTCATATTACCTTGTAAGATCGGTGACTTGATCGTCAACAATTTAGTGCTTGATAAAAAAAGGGGAAATTGTGCATAGGAAAATGAAGAGAACAAAATCTTACACATACTTTTCTTGATCTGAATCAATGATGCAAGGAATAGTACTCACCGCCTCACCGGGAAACCTCAGTACAAAAGGCAAAGCTTGGAGTTTGAGAGACCATGTGGAGGTGACCACATGTTTATGATGAGTAATTGACAAGTGTGTTGCAAAGATTGAGTTTGGTTTGAGTGATTTGTGCCAGGACGGCATTTGGCGCAGTCGGGTATGGTTAGACGGTCTTATTGCACATTCGTCTTCCCGATTGGTCATTTGGGCAATTTCATATTTAAGTTCGTTTTGTTGTTGATAACTATGATAACATGTGTCGAGCGGTGCTATTTGATGTGTTTCTTGTCTGTGATGGCTGCAGGACGTCGAGGCGGAGTCGTGGCGAGACACGAGGTGACCGGACTAGACACAGGCGGTGTCGAGGTCAGAACGGTCGGATGTGTCGAAGACGGCGGAGACTCGAGGTGGTTGCGAGGCTTGGATGACAAGGAACGCGGAAGCTTCCCGGAAGGTGCAGGAGGGGCGTTTCGGTAAAAGCGCAAAGCTGCACAAATGGAAGCGGTTCAGTTCGGGATTTAGCAGGCATAACGGGTTGGAGACCCGTTAGCCAAAGGCTATAAATAGGAGAGAATTCCTGGTTGTATGCATGTATTCCATGGATTCTAGGGGTTGTTAGGGTTTTGCTTTAGTCAAAATGGCCTTTGGAGAGGTTGTTTTGCTTTGAGACTTTAGTTGGTGAGAGTTGGTAGGAGAGGCAGAAGACTCTGTGCTTTTGACACCTTCGATGCTTCTCTGAGTGTGGGTGTGCTCATGTGTTCTTGAGAAGAGACATGTAGCTTGTGCTCTCAATCCAATCATGTATGGGGTTGTAGGGATGGATTGAGTTGATACTCTATGTAATCATTCATCTCTCTTCCTCAATATCAATCTGAGATGGCTTTATTTGAGTTTGATTGAGTTTCTGTTTCTATGTTGGTTTTTGTCTCTTCAATGCTTTCTAGGCTTGATTTCTGATATTTTTGTTTTTGTGTTGATTCTTGCTGAGGAGCGGTAAAATGGGTTGCTCTATTATGGGATTGTATTTCTAGACCCTTTGGTCAGCTAATTCCAAGAGCAAATCAATTGAATCGCAAGAATCTTATTTTTCTCTTTCCTGTGTTCTTGTTCTTCTCTGTTGCCTTTTCTAGGGTTTGAAGTGGATTTTGTTTCTCTTTATGAGATGGTCTGAGATTTGGTCTGGAGAATCCTATGACCATTGCTAATCCAGCTGCAAAAGCTCATGTTCAAAGAATCAAGGATTGGAAGGGAATTTGAGTTTTTATGCTGCACCCTGTATCTTTTCAGTTTCTAGGTCATTTCTCAAATTCTTACTTGTGAGATGGTCTCTCTTGGTTCCTCAGGTCCCCTTTGCTATTTGAGATGTTGTCTTACATTTTTGGGCTGAGAAATCCAGAGGGAAGCCACAAATTTATTTGCAGTCTGGAGTTTCCCTCTTGTCTGAAAATTTCATCCTGATTGTCTGCTCTGAAATTCGTCGAGCGGTCAGACCGGTTAGTCTGTGGCGGTCTTATCGAGTATTGACTAGCGGTCAGACCGACGTTATACCACCGGTCAGACCGGCCTTCTGCGGTTAGACCGCCCGGTCTTCAGCGGTCAGAACGCCCATGCTATTTGTTCCCTGGTCTTTGTATTTCTTGGCTCTTTTTGTTGGTCTTGTTTTTACTCTGATATTTTGAGTCTTCAGTGTGCTTGAGCTTATCCTCTTCATAGTTGTTGTAACTATCGGAGGGGATTCTCGTTGTGAAATACTTTTGGGGGCAAGTTTTAAAAGTCGACATTCAACCCCCCCTCTGTCACCAAATTCGATACAACAGAGTTATGCATCAGATAGACATCAAGTTGCAAAATGACTATAGGCTATATATGCCTACATCCACAAGTAAATTATTGATATTAAACACCTAGCACAGTCTTTGTAGAAATATAGAAGTGTTCAAGTTTACTCAACCAAATTCATCTGGATGACAAATGGTACAATCCATACTCTTGTCAATCATCCTAGTGCAACATTTAGTAATTGCAATGTAAGACCATGTGGCTAGGTTTAGGATTTTTATAATGATGAATAATTGACAACATGGCTTAATATTGTTATTCGAGGCGTGTGCGTGTGTGCGTGGACTAATATCAGTTAAGTTGGTGAGAACTTGTGCTGGGAAAAATATTCTTTGGTCTTTGCATGTGCAGGTTGGGCGTGGAGACGGTCATGGTTGGTGACGAGGAACACCGGGACTAGGAGGGGGAAATCTGAGGTCCGGGCGGTCGAGGATGTCACGAGGTGGTCGGGCTCACGCTGGAGCACATGGAGATCAAAGGTGGATGATGCGTGGAGAAGATACAGGAGGTGCGGTCCTGGAGGCTTCGACGCGCGATGAGTTGAAAAAGTCGGAGGTGTAAAAAACCCGTGTTAGGAAGGGTTTCGGGTCCCTTAAATAGTAGTGGGCTAAAAGTCTGGTTGAGTTAAAAAGGCCCAAACCCAATTGGATGAGTGGTATTAGGGTTTCTAGTAGATTGAAAAGAGGAATGAGTTCGTATTAGAGGTAGCAACAACATGGGATAGGATTAGAAGTCGAACGTGGTTTTTGGAAAAGAAAACGGAGCGTGGCCGGATATAAAGGGGTCCAGTTATGAGGCTTTTGTACGGGGGATTTGGGACTAACTGTATGAGGTTAGTTTTTGCCGAGACTTGAAGTTAATAAAGAGAGGATCTCGGTTTTGGAATTTCATGCGCCAGGCCTCGACATTGCGCGTATCGCCAGCACGTCATCTACTACAGCTTTTTGGGGGACCATACGTACTGTCTTGTCTGGAAGAAAAAGATTACAACAGCGCGTTTGATCTTTTCATCTGAAGCCAACGTCGACGTCGTCTGGCTCTCCGTTTCCATCTCGTTGTCTTCGCTTCGTCACTACGCATGATCACGCCAGTGCTAGAAAAATTGCAATAACGTATGACGTGAAGACCAGCGAGTTATCATGTATGTCCTCGGTTCCCGTGAGCGAACAAAACAACTCCCATGCGTGATGCTTTGATTCAGGCAAGCAAGATTATCTAGTCACCCATGAATTGCACATACATCCATCAATTGGAACAGTGAGTTTTTTTCTCTCTCTTGTTTTGCTTAAAGTCTTAGATTCATGCATGTGTCAGGATGACAATTGATTAGTGATTAGGAGAGGCAATTAGAAGGATTGAAGATTATTATTATCTTTTGTTTTTGTTTTGTTTTTGTTTTTTTTGCGCTTCTGTGTTTTGCAGGTTTAAAAAATAGTAATAAATTTTGAGAAAAAGTTTTCACTGTACGCTACAATCAGTCACCCCCCTCTGTTTGCCATCGACGATCCTACAAGTGGTATCAGAGCCGGTTGCTATGGCATCAGAGAGGCGGCTACGTCAAGCTCTTGGTCTTGGTAAAAAGAAGAACGACAACTTCACGAGTATGTGCTTCACGGCAAGCAACAATGACGACGACGACTACATTGATCCCGATGAGGTAGGACCGTCATATGATGAGCTTGAAGATGGTTTGATTAAACTTGCTATTGAATTGAAAAAGACAAAAAAGAAATTGAAAGAAAGTAATTGTCTTGTTGAAAGCTTAAATTCTGAAATTAATAGACTTAGAGCTTTAATTCCTGATGATAAATCATGTGAGTCTTGTCAAGTTTTACATTCTGAATTGGAGGCTGTTAGATCTATTAGTACATCAAATCTGGTTCAACTTAGAGATGTAACTGATAAATTTGATGAATTAAAATTGACATATGACTCTTGTGATGAAAAATTAAAACTTGCAAATGATGAAATTGAAAAGCTCAAATCTAGTTCTTCCTCATGTTTAGAGTCAAGTATTTCAAATGCTCAATCTAAAGCTTGTTCTAATTGTGAATTGCTAAAAGCTAGACTTAATTCATCTCAAGAATCTATTCAACAAATGCTTTATCATGAAAACATGTCTTGCTCAAATTGTCCTAAGTTAAATATTGAAATTGATGCTTTAACTAGGCAATTGAATGATTTTGCTGAAAAGGAAAAATTGGCTCAATCTAATGCTTCCAAGAATTTTGTGAATGAACATGTTAAATGCACTACTTGTTCCACTTTGGCTAAGGAAAATGAGTACCTTAAAGACACTTTAGAGAGATTCTCTTTTGGTAAGAAAAATATGAATATGATTCTAGACAAATCAAAAACAAGTGTGAAAAATCGTGGTCTAGGATTTAACTTTGTTGAGCATGCCAAGAATAATCTTCCGAATGTTGTTAAGGTTTTTGAACCTGGAAAAATTGAAGTAAAATCTGAAGCAAAACAAACTGTGTTTAAATCTGCTGGCTTTGTGCAAAGTTTAACGAATAATAATGTAGGTGCTAGCTCGTCATCTCAAAAGAATTCTGGTTATGTTAAATTTCATTGCACCTACTGTGGAAGAGATGGACACTTGCATGAATTTTGTTTTAGGCGAGCTAAGAAAGAAAGGAAGGAAATGTTGAATGCTTTAAGACAAAAACGTGCATTGTCTTTTGTTCCTAGATCAAATGCGAAAGCTATGTTTTTAGAGAACTTTTATGATGGCTTTAAATCTGCTTCACATGCTAGATTGGGATTTAATTTAAATAATTCACGCTGTTTTTGGCATTCTGATCATTCATATGCACGTGATTTTGGTTCTAGCTTTGTTGCTCCTGTTCATCGTGTGTCTCAGTATTGGATTCCTAAATCTTATTTTACTAACCCCAATGTTGTGAGACCAATGTTTCCTGTTATGTAAGAACAACTAATAAGGATGGAGAACATAAGCTTGATTGGGTTCCGGTCTTTTTCATCATCGCTTGATTGGAACACTTGATGGTTCTTCACTCTTTTGATGGCTTGAGATTTCACTTTTGAGAGACCATGTGGAAAAGGTGATGTACTCTTACACCCTATTGAGTTGGATTCTTTTTTTGATGATATTTTTTCAAAACCACTTCATTCCTCTTATTTTGCTCTTTTGCGAAGTGAGTTGGGCGTATTGCATCCTATGGGTTTATTCTGAGGGGGAGCTTGATGTTTAAAAATTTAGGAAGCTTTGTTTATTATACTTGTCAATTATATCAACAAGTCCAAGCCATCAAATTTAAATGAGTTATGGAGCTATCTCTATCATGTTTATTCATATGCTGTGTAGCTTTGATCATGACTAGTTATAATTAATTTGTTACATTTGAATTAAAAATATGACATGGCGGAATACTTTGACTAGATTAATTATATTTATTACTTTGCGATGTCCATTGAAAAGGATTAGCTTGATTGTGAGTCTTATTTTAACTCTTGGCTATGAGGCTTGCATGTTTCATGTTCCAATTTTTATGATCACTCAATTTGGCATGTTATTAAAAAAAGTATATAAAGGAAAATTTGAAAAGATGTATGCTTCAAGCATGCCATGGTGAAAAAAAGGCACAAAAGTGCGCAAAATGAAAAGAAGTATGCTTCAAGCATGCCACCATCACAAAAATATGTCATTATGAAAAGAAATATGCTACAAGCATGCCACATGCCTAAGAATTGAGTGTGGAGCAATAAGTTGTTACATGAGACTGCTAGCCAGTCTAGAGTTAAAATTTGCTTCACGTTTAGGCTTTGACTTTTTGTTGTGATATCTAATTGTGCTCTTTATAATTGGTCTGGTCATTGTTGAGATGCCTGTCATTAATATAAATCGCCTAATCATATTGAAAACTTTGTTTGGATATTGCTATATGATATATGACTTTATATGATTTAGATAGCTCTACTAAAAAATATGGCTTGGTCAAATTACTAAATCAATTCAAAGTGACTTGGATAATCTACAAAGCTTCTAGATTTTTATTCTCATTGCTTCTTTTTAGAATGGTTTTCTTTGAAATTTCTTGATGATTACATTGCCAAAGGGGGAGAGATTTGGTGTGCTTTGTGAGATATTGAAGAAATTTGCTCTCTTGTGTTGAGGGGGAGAGATTTGAGACTTTTGGCTTCAGTTTTTCGCTTATATCTATTTGAAGCTAATTTGTCATGCAATCTTGAGGTGTTGTCAATGTATTCATCAAGGGGGAGATTGTAAGACCATGTGGCTAGGTTTAGGATTTTTATAATGATGAATAATTGACAACATGGCTTAATATTGTTATTCGAGGCGTGTGCGTGTGTGCGTGGACTAATATCAGTTAAGTTGGTGAGAACTTGTGCTGGGAAAAATATTCTTTGGTCTTTGCATGTGCAGGTTGGGCGTGGAGACGGTCATGGTCGGTGACGAGGAACACCGGGACTAGGAGGGGGAAATCTGAGGTCCGGGCGGTCGAGGATGTCACGAGGTGGTCGGGCTCACGCTGGAGCACATGGAGATCAAAGGTGGATGATGCGTGGAGAAGATACAGGAGGTGCGGTCCTGGAGGCTTCGACGTGCGATGAGTTGAAAAAGTCGGAGGTGTAAAAAACCCGTGTTAGGAAGGGTTTCGGGTCCCTTAAATAGTAGTGGGCTAAAAGTCTGGTTGAGTTAAAAAGGCCCAAACCCAATTGGATGAGTGGTATTAGGGTTTCTAGTAGATTGAAAAGAGGAATGAGTTCGTATTAGAGGTAGCAACAACATGGGATAGGATTAGAAGTCGGACGTGGTTTTTGGAAAAGAAAACGGAGCGTGGCCGGATATAAAGGGGTCCAGTTATGAGGCTTTTGTACGGGGGATTTGGGACTAACTATATGAGGTTAGTTTTTGCCGAGACTTGAAGTTAATAAAGAGAGGATCTCGGTTTTGGAATTTCATGCGCCAGGCCTCGACATTGCGCGTATCGCCAGCATGTCATCTACTGCAGCTTTTTGGGGGACCATACGTACTGTCTTGTCTGGGAAGAAAAAGATTACAACGGCGCGTTTGATCTTTTCATCTGAAGCCAACGTCGACGTCGTCTGGCTCTCCGTTTCCGTCTCGTTGTCTTCGCTTCGTCACTACGCATGATCACGCCAGTGCTAGAAAAATTGCAATAACGTATGACGTGAAGACCAGCGAGTTATCATGTATGTCCTCGGTTCCCGTGAGCGAACAAAACAACTCCCATGCGTGATGCTTTGATTCAGGCAAGCAAGATTATCTAGTCACCCATGAATTGCACATACATCCATCAATTGGAACAGTGAGTTTTTTTTCTCTCTCTTGTTTTGCTTAAAGTCTTAGATTCATGCATGTGTCAGGATGACAATTGATTAGTGATTAGGAGAGGCAATTAGAAGGATTGAAGATTATTATTATCTTTTGTTTTTGTTTTTGTTTTTTTTTGCGCTTCTGTGTTTTGCAGGTTTAAAAAATAGTAATAAATTTTGAGAAAAAGTTTTCACTGTACGCTGCAATCATTCACCCCCCTCTGATTGCCATCGACGATCCTACAAATGACAAATGTCTGTTGATATTTATACAGAATATTATCTTCCAAAGTGAGACACTATCAAATAAATATTAATGAATAAAGCCTAAATCATGCTGCGACTCAATTGCTTTTCTACCAAGAAGGTAGGAACTGAGCCAATATACCCTAGCAGAGGAGTTAAATAAGTTTGCAAATTTAAAATTGTTTGAAATTGGAAAGTGCACGATCCAATCTGAGGAAGCAAATGTTCAATTATATCCTAGAAAGCCTACAATTTGGTGGATTGGGGATAGTAGGGTCACCTTTTGTCCACTCTTGCAGGAACAATGGACATAGTAGATATAGTTGATAGTGTATGCTTCTGTAGTGTCCACACACACACGAACTACTACAACCATAGGCCAAAGGAAATTTTATGTGATACATCCTGCGTGATGAATAAACCACCGAGTGAACACAATTCTTCATAAATTAGCATGGGTTGGTGTGGAGAGTGATGGGATTCAGGAATTCACATACCAAATGCCCGTTGTCACCTACCGGTTGGTAGGGACAACGCCCTCGAGTGGTAGCCTACATTCACGGTGTGGCCTAGTAGTCAATTGGTAAAGACCAGCAAAGCCACAGCAGCTCAAACCACGATGGCCATGGTCAGATCTGGCCGAAGAGGGGGAGGTGAGCATGTCACTAGATCTAGAAGTTGCCTTGCTGTGCAGCCACGTTCACCGAGCTCGAATTTTTTTGTACGGATAATCCATTTTTTATTCGAAATTACATAAATATACATGCGGGAAATTTTTTTACAAAAATAGGCTCCAGTCGCCGAATGGTTAGGCGACTGGAGCCTATCGCCCAACCAGACCGCGACACAGTATGTCTCGCTGCACAGTAGAGCGACTACATTTAGTCGCTCTTCCGTTAGGCGACTAGCATGCAGTCGCCATCCCGTTAGGCGACTAACATGCAGTCGCCATCCCGTAGGGCGACTTCATGTAGCCCCCGTGTATTGTTTTAGATTTTGTGAATTTTGTAACGTTGAACGGGTAAAAAATACGGTGAAGTTGTAATAAAAGTTTATGTTCATTGTATATTGTAGGTGTGTAAAAAGTTTTAAATTTTTTTTTTCATGAAAGATTGAGTACAGAACGATCGATACATACACTGTTAAGTGAGATAGTTTATGTGCGGAGAGAGATAATAGACTTCTGTAAATTTAAATAAACTTCATAATATAACTGTGAGTAACATGCCACATGTTTTTTCATTACATGCATAACATATATAGCATCTGCAGCGTCGCCTCACTAGTCACCCTGGTGTGCCCCGTCACCGCGCCCGCGTCCTCCCATACGGCCTCGCTTGGCCCTCCTCCGGTGCAACGGGTTAGGATGATCCGAAAAAGTAAAACGAGGAGGAGGGTGTCTATCCCGCCCCCGCGCTGGTGGAGTCAGCTGCACCTCTGGCTGTGTGCTCTCCGGTGCACCGGGGAGGGCACTGCCAGAGATAACCTCCGGTGCTACGTCGGAGAAGTGTCCAGGCCACTCCGGTGTAGACGCGAAAAACTGGTCCACTTCGTCTGGGCCTAGGGAGACGCCGTGCTGCTGGTAAGTACCTGAAATATTAATAACGTTAATTCATTGCATGTCGTCTTCGGATAAACACGATATAAGAACCTCTGCGTACCCGTAGCTGGCACCATCTGCGTGGGGAAGACAGGGGTGTGCGTAGGAGGCGTGAAGTGAACCGGTGTAGGAGGCCCTGCCCAGGCTGAACCCCCTGGCTGCTCCGGGTGAGGTGGTGGAGGACGTATCCACGTAGGTGCACCAGAGTAGTGCCACGCTGGTCGGGGTGGACGAGCAGTCGAAGCGGTGGGTGTGGAGACCGCCGGTAGCCTCGTGCAGGACAGTAGGCTAACGATACGTCTACACCCGTCGTGCATCCGACGCGCAAAGCTGATGCCCTCCTCATGGGTCAGGTGCGCACCACTGGAGAGCCTCTCCAGTACTGTCCCGGAGTCGGCGCATAGGGCAGAACCGATGTCAGCCTGGACACAAAGACATGAAATGGTCGATTATCGAAACGACATTACCATTTGGGAATCTTTGAAATGACATGTAACGTACCGCGAGGTGAGCGTCGCGCGCGAAGTGCGCGGGGTACGTGTCCGTCGGAGCGGCGACGTGTGTGGCAGGCGGGTCTACCACATATACGAGCCTGGTACGGGTCTGCGGCTGGTACCAGCGCAGGTACTCCGCGTACTCGCTGCTGTCGTACGGGCTGTCCTCCTCCACGCGGTCGTCGAGCGCACCCTGCCACTGCTCGACCCAGGGCTGCATCCTGAACGACCAGTCCGTGCCTCTTTTCACTCCCTTCGCGCTGTGCCTGCGTATAGAACCATTACTGGATGTGAGATACTTGCGAACGCAGTAGTAAGTATGTAAATATTTAGCACAAACGATCACTCACCCGTGCACGTGGCGCGGAATCGATGGTCTGACTGGTACAGGAACCGGCTGCCGTGGCTGGTGGTGAAAAGCACCCAACCAAACAGCCACAGCACGTACGCCTCCAGGTGGCGCGACACCTGCTGATCGTCTGCCTGTGGAACCATGCGCTCCACCTGAATTCAAACAAGTTGTTATTAGTACCTAATACCACAAATAAACGGTTCGACGACACGATCGAATGTAAAAACCACGTACCCGGTACTGTGTGAGCCACCTCAGCGTCGGCCCATGGGTCTGCGCCTCTCTGAACACGTGGTGCTGAGGGCCCGGTGGAACGACACCCTCGAATCTGCCAAGCAGGTCAGCGCGCCAGTCGTCTGGGGCCTCCGGTAGAAAGGCAGCGTCTCCCGCGATCGGAAGGCCAAGGAGCAGGGACACATCCTGCAGGGTCGGCGTCATCTCCCCGAATGGGAGGTGGAAAGTGTGCGTCTCGGGCCGCCAACGCTCCACCAAAGCCGTCAGCAGGGAACGGTCGAACGGGAAGCGTCGTGATCGCTCCCCGCCCGCCTCGTCCCCGCCCTCGTCCCCGCCAGCGGCTGCATCCTCGTCCATGGCCTGCACCATCCGGGCAAGAGGGAGTAGCCCGGCATCTCGCAGCCTGCAAACAAAGTGAAGGTCAGCACGGAACGAACTTACGGTCGCACTAAACGCTGGAGTAGTGCAAACCTGGCAGTCCAACGAGGGTCGAGTCCCCAGGCCACGCGAGGTGTGCGTGTCCGGACCACTCCCAGCTGAGGCGGCTCGTCCGTGCTCCCCGGTGGCGGCACTAGACGGGAAGCGCAATGAGAGCGGTCCACGTGCTCGTCCAACAGCGCGTACTGCCACTCGGAGTCACGTCCAGCACGAGTCATGCCTGCAAAATTTGTACAATAATTTCTACATTAAATTTTCTACATCTAAATTTATACAATAATTTCAACATTAAATTTCCTATATCTAAATTTGTACACTAAACTTTCTACATCTAAATTTCTACATTTAATTTTCTACACTAAATTTTGTACACTACATTTTCTAAACTAATTTTGTAAACTAAATTATCTACACTAATTATCTACACTAATTGTCTACACTAACTATCTTTCTACACTAAATTATCTACACTAATTATCTACACTAACTATATTTCTAAACTAATTATCTACACTAACTATCTTTCTACACTAATTATCTACACTAACTATATTTCTAAACTAATTATCTACACTAACTATCTACACTAACAAAAAATATAACACAAAAAATTACCTGGAAATCGCGCACTCCCTCTCCTCTTCTCCTCCTCTCCCTCTCTTTCTCTCCCCTCCCTCTTCTCCTCCTCTCCCCCTCCTCTTCTCCTCCTCTCCCTCTCTTTCTCTCCCCCTCCTCTTCTCCTCCTCTCCTTTCCCCTTCTCTTCTCTGCGCGCCGAAGGAAACAGTGGCCGTCGGTCGGCGGCCGAGCGCGTTTTTGTATCCACCCTCAGTCGCCCAACGGTTCGGCGACTAAATTTCAGTCGCCCAACAGTTGGGCGACTTCCTTGCAGTCGCCGAACCGTTGGGCGACTGAAGTTAATCGCCCAACGGTTCGTAGACTCTCTAGCTGTCACGATCCGGTTGGGCGAAAAGCTCCAGTCGCCCAACCATTAGGCGACTGGAGCCTATTTTTGTAAAAAATTTTCCCACGGGTATATTTATGTAATTTCGAATAAAAAATGGATTATCCGTACAAAAAATTCCACCGAGCTCCAGCATGACCAAGTCTGGCTGCATCACTTGACACTGCCTCCCACCACCACATCATCCAAGAGCGCCCTCAAGCCCGCCTTGCGCACACCGCAGAACGAAAAATGTGCAGGGGATGGTGCCGTTGGTGATGAAGATGGCTAACGATGGCAACAAGCTGAGTGGTACCACAGAGGAGGGGAGGAAACTTGGAACGGGTGGGTGCGGTTGCCAAAAGAACGTGGGAGGGGTGATGCCGTGATGGTGCGAGCAAAGACGAGTTACTTGGCCCACATGTCGGTGCAAAGAGTTATGCACACGTAGAAGATGGGAAGGAAAAAGGAGAGGTGGTGAACGGATAAACTCCTCTTTTATATTAGTACAGATCATTCTTTTTTTCACCTATAGGACTGATATGGCAACAAAAAGAGATGAATGATGCCTTCAAAAATTTTCCCTAAGTAAAATTTCCCCAGGTATTCTTCAGGCACATGGTCCTTCACCACCTAAGTGTTTTCGCTTTGACAATTGATTTGTTGTCTTTTTTTGGTTGGTTCAATGTTGACAACAATTTTTTTTATAGAATTATTGGTTTGGGACAAATGTTCCATGTGACAAACATAATGTTCCATGTGACAAACATAATGTTCCATGAGAGAAAATACATGGTCCAACAATGTGGGTCAAATATTCCAACAGTTCAAGTACATTGTTCCATTTTTTTGGGCTAGTGGAAAGTTAGGGGAATGGAACGGGTGGGTAGCACTTGTTCCATGGGAGAAAAATGAAATGTCCCATTAATTTGATTGAATGTTCCCATAGTTAATTGACGTTTTTTTCCCTTTTCTTAGGGCAAGTGGAAATTTAGAAAGAGTGGGTGGTATATGTTCCATGGTAGAAAATATAATGTTCCATCAATTTGATCCGATTGTTCCAAAAGTTAATCGACTTTGTTCCATATTTTCAGTCAAGTGGAATTTACAGGGGATGGAAAGGGTGGGAGCTACATGTTCCATAGGAGAAAATGTAATGTTTCATCAATTTGATCCAATTATTCTAACAATTAATCAACTTTGTCCCTTTTTGGGCAAGTGGAAATTTAGGGGGGGGGGGGGGGGGTGAGAAAGGCTGTGAGCTACATTCCATGGGAGAAAATGTAATGTTCCATCAATTTGATAGAAATGTTCCAACAGTTAATTTGCACAGTTCCTTTTTTTGCAAGTAGAAATCTATGGGGAATGAAAAAGGTGGGAGCTACATGTCACATGGGAGTTTATATAATGTTTCAACAATTCATGTACTAAGTTGTTCCATTTCTTTCGGGTTCCATGGGTGCTACATGTACATTCCATATGAAAATATAATGTTCCAACACTCTGGGAGGAATGTTCTAGCAGTTACGTTGTTCCATTTTTTTGGGGCGAGTGGAAAGTTGGGAGGATAAAAAGGTGGGTGATACATGTTCCATAAGAGAAAACATAATGTTCCAACAATGTGAATCATGTAACCTCTTTGCCTAGGTGTAAGACTATCAACTATAGCTTTTAGACGTTAAGTTGCAAAATGGTTCCTCTTCGGACTGAGTAATTGTTCCACAACAAAAATAACCTATACTAACAGGAGGGAAAAGGTAAAGCTAGATAAAAAGGCAACGAAGGACTCACTGAGAAGTAAATGGTACTCTACAATCAGACCCGACTCGATAAGAACGAACTCACAAAAAAGCATATAAAAAATTAAGAATAGTACATACTCTAAACCCCCCCTAAGTTAATATCAAAGCCACCAGTATATCTAGTTGCAATTGTGCCATTCCAGAATAATACACTATTTTACAGAACACATGCGATTCTCAAGACAACAAAATAATATAATAAATCACTGTGTGCTGCTTATTACAAACTGATTCTCAGAGCACAACCACATCAAGCAGCATGCAGCTTATGTAAAGCAGCAAACAGTGTCATTGGAAAAATTACTTCATACCAGAGCGAAGCATCAAGCTGACGAAGGCATTATTTTATAATAGACATGAACGATATACCACTCTTAAAGATCAACATATACTAATAAACACAAACCCTAGATCAAGCAAAGCAAAGCACCAAGCAAACAAAATCATCAAACATCAACAAATGCTACAGAGATGCTACATGAACTCAAAACTGATGCATCGTTATCTTACCTTGGCTGGAGCAAATCCTAGATCGAATCCAAACTAGCCCCGAGATGCGGTCGAATCTGCATATGGGAGAGTATCGTATAAAAAAAAATCAACGCCACAGAAGACAAATCAACAACGAAATTTCAAAATAATAACCTCCTTCGTTCTTTTTCACTTGACTTCCTAGAATCCATGCCGTTAAACTTTTTAAAGTTTGATCGCTAATAGATTTAAAACTACCTAGATTAGCTATACGTATATTATATTATTAGAATTGTTGTTAAAAATATTTCCATATTTCTATAATTTTGTTAGTATATCTTAGAGAAAAGTTATAAAAAGTAGTTGTAAGTCGCACACCAAAGACCATGAAAAATAAAAACGTGAAATAAAAAAGAGTGGAGGAAATACGTGAACCCCATATCTAAACAAAAGTTTTGAATAAATATAGAACAAATCGAGTGGAATGGATAAACTACACACGCGGACAGGAATCGCAGCCTAGCCGCGCATCTGACATGCGTCATTTTTGCATATATTTAGCTGTCATTTTACCCCATTATTTTTCGCATTTCAAGACCATTTATCATCATTTACATAGTTTTCCTATATTTAATTGCTTGAAATGGACTATTTTACATTTTCTATATTTTTCTGCAGGCCGGCGGGATCGAGGCACATAAACGATAAACCTAGACTTTTGGGACTACTTCGTACAGATGTACGCGTCGTCACGGATGCGTAGGATCAAACCGTGCTGAAAACGGAGCTCCAGAGGTCTAGTACAGAAGAAATCATAAGAAGGAAGGACCTTATTGCAAACCCTAGAAATTGGGAGGACTAAAGCAGAAATAGTCAAAATCCCTCATGCGGCCACATAACCCCATCCGCCGCCATGGAAACGCCAGAGCCGGCCATTTCTTCTCTTCCTCGCCTCTCTCCTTGCTCTCCTCCCCCTTCCTCCTCTCCGGCGCCGGCGAGGGTCGGCCATCTCACCGGCTGCCGCTCCTTCCTACCTCCTCCCGTCCCCTCCCCTTTCTTCTCCACCGCCGCAGCTCCACCTCCGCGCCTCTAACGCGCGCCGATCTCTCTCCGCCGCCTTCCTCTACCTCTCCTCAGACCATCTCTCCGGCTTCTTCCTCACCACCTCTGCTCCCTCCACCAAGCGCGCCGCCGCCTTCCACTTCCTCTACATCCGGTGCACCTACGCCGCTCCTTGCAGTCTCCCTCTTAGCCACCGACGGCCGCCAATCGCTCTACTGCCACGCCCCTCTTCTGCTCTCCACCGTAACCTCATCACTGATGGCCAGCACAGCTCCACCACTCCGAGCATCGACCACCTCCACTACCTCTACTGCTCCGTCTCCACCGACGCCGGCGAGCTCTGACTACTTCACCGACCCCTCCATCCTCGGCTCCACTTCACCGACGGCCACACCCTCCTCTGCTTCCTCTACTACAGCTCTTCACTTCGGTTCATCCCCAAATTCTTCTCCCTTTACCTCTTTGCTGTTCTCAATTACTATTCATGCTATTAATTCCCTGTTGATGCTTTATGATTTGTGCTTATTATTCTGTGGATTATGCACTGCGTTGATGAATTGTGAAATATTTTCTGAGAACTGTGATTGTGCATGTATTCACTGAGATGATATTGTGCCTGTTCTATTATTGTGATATATGTGGATGTGGAATTGTAGATGAGA
Organism: Dendrocalamus latiflorus; assembly: GCA_017311315.1. Taxonomy (NCBI): domain Eukaryota; kingdom Viridiplantae; phylum Streptophyta; class Magnoliopsida; order Poales; family Poaceae; genus Dendrocalamus; species Dendrocalamus latiflorus. Next base: position 35,407,132 of record CM029651.1, on the reverse strand, counting down.
ATCTGTTATCTTTTAATATGTTGGTTTGTGTTGTTCAAATTTAATAGTACTTGTGTTATGTTCTTAGTTTGTGTGATCATCTGTTAACTCATTGTTTGTTAAATGCCATTAGTAGTAGCAATATTCAGCTGTGTGTGTGTGTGTGATATGTAGTCTGTGCATTTGATCATTGTGTTGTCTTGCACGAATTAGCGAATCGGTGACCGTCTCCCTTTCCTTGCTGTCTCGACCCACCTAGTGCTTCTAGATCCTCCCTTGTACTTCTCGACCTTCCTCTTTGCTTCTTTCAACGGTCGTTCGATAGTTAAGTCGGGCGTTCGTTTGTCGTAGTCATGTGTTTGTCATGTGCCGTCGTCGTCTAGTTAGCCGTCGACCGTTTTCTCCCTCGTTCTCTCTCGACTCCCTCTTTGCTTTTAGACTCCCCCAGTGCTTCTCGACTCTCTTTCTGTCTCGCGGTCAATAGTTAGTTAGATCGTCGATCAATAGTCATGTTCGTACGCGTAGTCGTCAGTGTCGTTTGTGTGTTGTTTGTGTAGTTAGTCGTCGTGTTGTTCGTTCGGTCGTACGACGTCCATTCGTGCGGTCGTTCGTCCCGTCGTTGTTTAGTTCGTTTGTTTGTTTAGTTTATTCGTCGTTTCATTCGTGTGAATTAGAGTTCGTTCGGTAGTTTGTTCATTCGGCTAATTTGGTAGTCGTTTTAGGTTTAGTTCTCCCTCGTTTCGTTTGATCTAGGTTTAGTCCCTGAGGAGAACACGACACTCGCCGCTATTTCAGTGGCAACCCGTGCACTTGCGGGTGTGCTATTTTTGCACGATCAAGTATTTTGGCCCCGTTGCCGGGAATTAGCTTAGAGCGACAGTGTTAGGCTATAGACTAGGTCGTTATTTGTTTTATTTTGCATGTTTTGTGTTTGTGCTGACTTGTCTTTCTTTTCATCTTTGTTCATATTTACGATATATTGCTAATTCCTAACCTTTTCCCTAGTTACTTCTCTCTTTCGCCATTTTTCGTATCCATTCTCACAGATTAATTGATACAGGTACTTATTGAGGCTATGGCTTACTGTGTAAGATCGAGGAGGCCGACTAGAGGGGGGGTGAATAGGCGGTTTAAAAATTCTCTACAAATTAATACTAATCAATACAAGACCTTTTCTATTTGCCTAAACCAAGGAAACAATGCGAAAGCTAAATTCAAGTTAGTTTAGTACAATAGCGCCTAAGTCAAGCAAATTCGCCTAAGTGCACCAACAATGCTATCCTAGGTCAAGGTTTGCAATCCTAGGTTTACAAGCAATCAAATTGAGTCTTATGAATGTAAATTGCTTGAATATAAATTAAGTATAAGGAAACAAACCACAATCGACACAACGATGTTTTACCGTGGTGTTCGGAGACTTGCCGGTCTCCCCTAATCCACGTTGAGGTTAGCCCGAACAAATCGGACTGGCTCCACGAATTAAGCCGAAACACCTCGTATCCACTAGTGGTAGCTCTTTCCCGCTCCGGGTAGGTGAGCTCCGACCTTCACAAATTCGCTGGGTCTTCTCACAATCTTTTTGAAAAGATCACCGCGCACGACGCCTCCAACGCCGTCTAGGAGTCGGCAAACTCCAAGAGTAACAAGCCAAGTCCCTCACTTGACTCTCACCACGTGCAACAAATGCACAAGCTCAATTGGACACTAAGTCCACCTCTAGATGCAACACATGCACTCTAGAACCTCTCTCGCTTCTCACAAAGTGCAACACATGCACAATTGAGTGGAGAGCCTCACTCTTGCTCAAGAACACAGGAATGAATGAAGCAACAACATCTCCAACCGGCCACAAGGAGGTATTTATACCCCACACAAGAAAACTAGCCGTTGGAGCCAAACCCCTGAAAAATCAGGAAAATCGGAACTACCGCAGTACAAATTGCGGTACTTCCGCTTTCCTCGCCAACGGTCAGAAAACTAGCCGTTTCTTAGCGAAATCGGAACTGCCGTAGTACAAATTGCGGTACTTCCGATTTTCCCGAGGCCAAGTCATTCAAAAAGTCGCTCTCTGGAAAAAACGTTCCGCCCGGAAATCGGAACTACCGCAGTACAAATTGCGGTACTTCCGCAACAATCGGAACTACCGCAGTACAAATTGCGGTACTTCCGTTTTCCAGTTTTTCAGCACAGGCGACACTCGGAAAAACGGTCATAACTTTTGACTCCGATGTCGGAATTGAGTGATCTTGGACTCTATGGAAAGCTTATTCAGAGGGCTACACAACCCATCTATTTGCATGACCTCAAACATATTAAATTAATGTAGAAATCACAAGACATCCAAGAGTCACTACCATAGTCTAATTCCAAGGAAATAGCAATACACACTCTTAGACCATGTCAAGGAATAATGCATGATCTTCAACTTTTGCAAAACACATTTGCAAACTTAGAGAATGCTACAAGGATTAGGTACATGGACTTCTCGCATTTGCAAAACACATTCGCAAACCTAAGTCACATGCCACAAGGTTTATATATGAGTTTCAACCATTTGCAAAACACATTTGCAAATATAAGCATCATATCATAAAGAATGAAAACATGGACTTCAAGCACTTGCAAAACACATTCGCAATGCATAGTCCCATGTTGCAAAGATTTCAACACATGAGCTAGACGAGGTGAGGTTTGAGCTATCAACACATGATGAGACTCAAACTACTAGACATGACCCCTCTTAATAGTACGGCAACCTAAACTAGCAATCCGGTCTTCCAACCAAACACCAAGACCGGTAAAAGATTAGGAACACATCCTTAGCCCTAGCTAGTCATACCTTTGCCTTGGGTCATCGTCTTGATAACTCATGATGCACCCTTTTCATCAACTCCATCAACACATGATCATCTCCACTTGAACATGCATCAACTCATGATACATCTTCTTCTCGATGGCCTTCAACACATGAAGCCTTCTTCTTCTCAAATCTTGACTTGATGATCTTCAACACATGAAGTCATCCCAAGTCGTTCTCATTTGTGGAACCTAACCTCTGCATCCAACTCATGGAAACCATTAGTCCACAAAACAATTGTCATCAATTACCAAACTTCACCTTTTTGGTAATTCATGACAATCTCAACAAATAATGAGATATAAAATAGATTTGCGAGTATACAATATGTACACAACAAATGTATACTCTAAGATAAGCTTTAGACAAAGCTTATTTATCCGGTTGTCATTAATCATTCAACCATTAACATATAATGGAGAGGTTAAATGACAACCCGATTGCACATGAATATATATATATACTACACAAGCTATATATATACCCAAAAATGTATTTCCAAGTAAAGATCCCAAATATGCGTATTGAAAGAAGCATGGATCAATACTTATGAAACTCCAAAATATATAGAGAGCTCCCCCTAAATGTGTGCATACAAGTGTATATAGTGAAGACATATGCACATATTCATTTTAGACTAATTGAGAAGTTCAATCTATATTTTGGATCTAAGGAATGCATTAGTAAATGAGAGAGTGAGCTCGAATGCATACCTCTTTGATTTCACCTTTCTATTCAAATGAGACTAACCAAAGATGAACTCAAATAAACATATTAGTCTCATAAATTCATTTATCATTTTCACTGAAACATTATAAAAGTATGTGTCATTAATATCATAATGTCATATTGGCATTTGTCATTAACACCAAAACCAACTTAAATGGAGCTTGATCTTTCATACTGTTATGATTCTTATGGTTTTATGAGCACCCCTAGAACTTATGATACTCTGCAAGATCAGGTAAATCTAATGTCTCATCAATTAGAACGCTATGCTTTAGAGCGAGGAGTTGTGTTAGAGAGCGGGCACGATCAGTACAGTTCTCTATCAGGCGCCCATTCTCGAGTTGTTCCTATATGCCAGATTTGTGGTTTTCAGGGCCATTCACCCGCTGAGTGCCAGCGTGGTTATATGTCCACTCCAGAGTGTTACGGGATGAGCTTTGCTCAGCCGAGTGGGCCATACCCTGACACTTATCACCCTGGATGGCCTGAGCACTCGAGTCTATCATATGGAAACAACAACCCTGATATCTCATCATTTACTTCTAGTATACCGTTGCAGGGTTTTATATATGGAGATCAGGATACTTCTCATTTGTCACACCAGCACTATCCTGTACCTCAGCATCAGACTTCTACTCCTGAGCTCGATCAGTTGTCCAGATTTGAGGAGAGGATGTCTAGGATGATAGTAGATTTCGAGAGAAGAATGAGTAGTGACTTCACATTGGATTTGACACCTCCTGCCTGTAGTTCACCTGTTCTTTCACCGAGCCAGTTTACAGATCCTATGTCTTCACATTGATAATCTAGATGACCTTATATAGGTTCTCACATGTCATAGCAAACTAGATCATAGCAAAAACTCAAGCCAAATCACTCACAACACCAAAACCCCCAAAATCACTCTCTCTTGAGCCAAAATCGAGCATATGCTTCTCCTCGCACATGACGGTACCCGGTTTCCTTGACTGCTCTAGACCTCAGCTTTTCCCTAAGTTAGTCCCGATCCAACTTATCATTGCCCATCATATCCACCACCAGGAGCTCTTGCTCCAGTTCCTTTTCATCTCAGCTTGCAACCACCCCATAGACCTCAGCCATCTTTAGTGGCTCCTTAATCGTCTAGACCTCAGCTCCTCCTGAGCGTAATTCCAATCCTTTGACCGCTTTGGATCTAAGCACTCCTAACTTAATCTCAATCCTGTCCACCTAATCATGATGTGGCTTCGAAGTCCTACAACCAACATAAATAAGTAAACCGTTACGTAGCATTGTACAATACACAAAGTCATTAATTGACACAATTCATCCATACAACGCACCGTACAAAAAATATACAACCAAACTACTGATCTTAAACCTAGAATCAAATCATAAACCTATATATATATATATATATATATATATATATATATATATATATATATATATATATATATATATATATATATATATATATATATATATATATATATATATATATGTATATATATATATATAGGGAACATATCTAGTGCTAATAGATAATTGGGTGATAAGGTGTAAATGCAATTGTGAGCCTTTAGATGTAGTACGTCCGGCTCAGATGCGTATGGGTGGAGCACCCCCAACCACTTAATCAATTATGCGAAAACCCCCTTCTTGACCCGACTAAATTTCCAAAAAGCCCCCGCTGGCCTTTCTTCCTCCTCACAGCACAGTCCCCTTCTTCCTTTCTTCTCCCTCTCGATCCCTCGCTAGGGTTATGCACCGGCGCCGCCTAGTATCCACACCGCGCCCCTCCGCGCCAGCCCACTCCTCGCCATGACACTCCTCACCAGCTCCCTCCTCGTCGCGCCCCTCCGCGCCAGCCCCTTCCGCGCTTGTCCCAACAGCCCAACCGGAGCAGGAGTAGGGAATAATAGCAGTTTATTCTGTTGGATTTGATCTAAGGCCAAAACGGCCAGAAAAGGAAACATGGGGAAATCCACGTTTCCCTGATTTCAGCGCCCTGATCGGGGGAATCTTTCTAACTCATGGTTACGGTCCCCCGTTGCAACAGCGTATATATAAAGGATGGGTACCGGCCTCTCCCGTGAGACAACGTTCGCGTGAGAGTCAGTAACCCCGTACAAACCCTAACGTGACCCGATCTCCTACGCGCTGTCAAGCAACGGGAAGACCGTCGCCGCCGCTGCTACAGGACGTCGCCGGCGATCCTCTGGACAATCTGCACCAACTCGTCCCCACGCCTGCATCACGCAGGCACGAGGTCTTCGCTCTCATGGCGTTCATGGCAGACCGTAAGTCTCCCGATCCCCGCTATGCCTAGGTGTTCTAGATGCTAGACTAGTGGATGATGTTATACATGATGTTTAAGGCTCCTAACATTTGGTATCAGAGCCATGCCCTAGTCTCCTAGAACCCTAGCCGCTGTTCATGTCTCGGATCTAGAGGTCCAGTTTCAAGGCTAATGTTTTATTGGCTCGGGTAGCATAAGAGAAGGAGGGGAATCAAATTGTTTATGCAAGCCCTAAAGTTTTTCCCCAAAAATCTGATGAAATCCTGAACACTGGAGCCCCCCCCCCCCAATTCATGCAAACCCTCAGATCGAAAAAAGAGGGGGGGGCTCGGGTCTTACCGGGTGAGCTGCCACCGTGCGCCGCCGCTCCTTGTGGAGCCGCCGGCGTCGCCGCTTCCTCTAGCGCCCGGGGGCCGCCGCCAATGGAGCGCCTCCGCGCGAGCGCGCGCCGCCGCGCCGATTCGGGGCCGCCTCCGCCGAGGCCATGGAGCCGCCGCACGGGCCGCCGCCGCTCCGCGTGTCCCCGCCCCGCTGCTCCTCCGCGCGGGCACGCGCGCCTCCGCCTTCCCGCGCAGGTCGCCAGCGCGCCGCTCACCGCCGTCGCTCCTCCGCGCGCCGCCAGTCGAGCCCCGCGCATGCCGCCGCTGAGGCTCCGTTTTTTCCGGAGGGTGAAGTGGGCCGTATGGCCTAGGGTTAGGTTTTCTGAGGTTTAACTCCCGCCGCGCGGGCGTCTCGGTCGTCCGATCAGATCGGACGGCCATCGTTTTGATGAGGTTTTGGGACTGATGGGCCGGTTTCGGCCTGCCGGCTGCCGCGCGCGTGTGAGGTGGCCTGAGCGCGAGCACTTTTGGGCCGTTAGCACATGAATTTTTTGTGGGCCAGTGGAACCGCAAAGGGGAAAGGGCTTTTGGGTTTTAGGCCCAGCAGCCATAATTTTATGTATTTCAGTATATTTTTCATGTATGTGCTTTTCAGCATATATTTCATGCATGTATTCAGGTATATATATACATGAAATTTATGATGTATATTTCAGGCTATTGGATTTTATTTTCAGTATATATATTTCATGTTTTTATGGTACATCTCATGTTCAATTAATGATTATTTGATGTCTCTTATGAAATTGTTAACGGATAATGTTACCAAGCTGCTGAAAATTATTATGCCTTTTTCCGCTGCGTAATGTTCTGCCCCTAATTGAATGGAACCAACGGGAAATTCAATTGGAGGGCTGTATTTTAGTTTTACATGCTATTACGATTTGACCAACGTTAATTGTAATTGCATGTAATCAATTATGTTTATTTTTCGCCATGCTATTACTTTTTGACCAAAGTTAAATGTAATTGCATGCGATAAATTATGTTAAATTTTTCGTTTCTGCCCAACGGTGATGCGAAAAATTCTTATGAGCATGTTGTTAATCATACCAACGTAAGATTAATTTTCATGCAAATTAATTATGCGTTTTCCTAATGTAAATTTTAAATTTTTTCAGCTGCTTCTGTTTCCGCTCATGTTAATGCAATTGAGCCACTTAATGGTAGTAACTTCCAGAAATGGAAGTTTACACTTATGACGACTTTTCAGCTCTTGGATCTGGACTACGCGTTCAGATTCGATGAGCCTGTTGCTCCTACTGAAGGGGAGGACAATTATGATGACAAAATGAAGGAATATAAAACTAATGCTGAGAAGTGGGAGCGGTCTAACCGTGTTTCACTTGCTGTGATGAAAAACTCCATCAGTGAGGCCATAAGGGGAGCAATCCTTGAAAAGGAAAGGGTAAAAGACTATTTGTCCTCCATCGAGGATCACTTTAAAGGGTCCTCTAAAGTTTATGCTACCACACTGATGCATAGGCTCATGAACACCAAGTACAATGGTACTGGGAATGTTCGTGAGCATATTATGACCATAATCAATATTGCTGCCAGACTTAAGACAATGGACATGGCTATTTCTGATGGTTTTGTTGTCCATTACATTATGATGTCTCTTCCCAAGCAATTTGAAGCTTTCAAGGTGAACTACAACACCATTAAGGACAAGTAGACCATGAGCGAGTTGATCGCTAATGTTTCACAGGAGGAAGAGAGGCTCAAGGCTGAGGGGGCTACTGATTTTATGAATCAAGTCAGCTCCTCAAATAAAGCTGGTCCCTCTAGAAATAGAGGTGGCTACAAAGGAAAGGGAAAGAAGGAGCAAACCTACTCCCCTTATCAGAAGCCACAGCACCCACAGCATTCTAAGGCGCCTAAAAACGCTTCAGGATCTGGGAGCTCAAATGAACAGAAGAAAAGTGGTGAATGTTACTTTTGTCAGTCGAAGGACCATTTCAAAGATGATTGTCCTGGATGGCTGAAATGGCTCGCCAAGAAAGGTACTTATGAAATCACTTATGTTGATGAAGCATTTTATGCTGATTTTCCTATAAATTCTTGGTGGATTGATTCTGGTGCTTCTGTGCACGTTACGAATTCCTTGCAGGGATTCCATATGTTGAGAAGTCTCAAAGGGGAAAGAAGCCTAAGAGTGGCTAATGGGATGGAGGCCGAAATTCAAGCTATTGGATCGGTTTCTTTAGTTTTGAATAATGATTTTGTAATGAAACTTAATGATGTTCTTTATGTTCCTTCGATGAGAAGAAACTTGATTTCCATTTCATTATTAGATAATGATGGATATTCTTGTAATTTTGGACACGGAATATGTTTGATTTATTTTAATAATGATAATGTTGGTCGTGCCATCCGACACGATAAGCTTTATATGTTATCCCTGCAAGATTCTCCTATATCCATGAATGTATGTGATATGAATAAAAAGCGCAAGCGAATTGATGAGACTTCGTCGAAATTGTGGAACTGTCGTTTGGGCCACATTTCGAGGGGGAGAATTGAACGTCTCATTAAAGATGAAATTCTCCATCCTTTAGACTTTAGTGATTCGGATGATCATTGCCTTGATTGCATCAAAGGCAAGTATGTAAAGACAATAAAGAAAGGTGCTACTCGAAGCACAGGGATTTTGGAATTAATTCATACTGACATATGTGGTCCTTTCCCTGTGACATCAGTGGATGGTTATGATTCTTTTATTACGTTCACTGATGATTACTCACGTTATGGCTATATCTATCCCATTAAAGAAAGATCGGAGGCACTTGATAAATTTAAGATATTTAAGGCTGAAGTTGAAAATCAGCACAATCTAAAGATTAAAGTAGTGCGCTCGGATCGTGGGGGAGAGTATTATGGGCGACACGCAACTTATGGGCAGATTCCTGGTCCTTTTGCCAGGTTTCTACAAGAAAAGGGTATAGTTGCCCAGTACTCAATGCCTGGTGATCCCCAGCAAAATGGAGTAGCGGAAAGAAGAAACCGCACACTTATGGATATGGTTCGAAGTATGTTGAGTTACTCCACTTTGCCAGTAAAGTTGTGGATGGAAGCATTAAAGACCGCTGCACATATACTCAACCGGGTTCCCAGTAAATCAGTGCCTAAAACACCTTATGAATTATGGACTGGGAGAAAACCTAGTTTGAACTACCTCCATATGTGGGGTTGTGCAACTGAAGCTAAAGTATTTAACCCACACATTGGGAAATTGGATCCCAAGACTGTGAGTTGTCATTTTATTGGCTATCCTGACAAGTCTAAAGGGTACCGATTCTATTGTCCAGATCGTACCACAAAATTTGTAGAGACAAGGCACGCTGTGTTCTTGGAAAATGATGGCATCAGTGGTAACTTGGAGCCTAGGAAAATTGATCTTGAGGAGAAGCGGATTTATGTTGCTTCACCGCTAATCCGACAGACTGATTTTCCCATGCCCCAAATTGTTGTGCCCACAGTTAACCCTGTAGTTGCAACTCCTGTTGCATCTCCAGTTAATTTTGTGGCTACTCCTTATGTTGAGGGCTCTGAAAATACAAGTGCAATACCTAATGCTGAGCCTTCACAGCCCTCTGTGACAATTAATGAACAACCTGATGAGCCTACTAATGAACCTGTCAGGAGATCACAACGAGTGAGGAGATCTGCTATCCCAAGTGATTATGAGGTTTACTTGAATGAGGATGATCTTGGAAAGGCAGATGATCCTAGCTCTTATAAGGAAGCAATGAAGAATAAAGATTCATCTAAATGGTTAGATGCCATGAAAGATGAGATTGAGTCTATGGGCGCTAATGGCGTATGGGACTTAGTGGAAATTCCTAATGGAGCCAAAACAGTAGGCTGCAAATGGGTCTACAAAACAAAACGTGACTCCAAAGGGAACATCAAAAGATTTAAGGCGAGACTTGTAGCGAAAGAGTTTACACAAAGAGAAGGCATTGACTATAATGAAACATATTCCACATCGCCTTAACCTTTGCACAGATCCAAAAAGAATTGGTTGGCCTCTCCTACGTGTTCTCAAAAATAAGAATTGGTGGATTGTCAAGTGCGAGGAAATCATCAGTACCGCCATTCTCTACCTGTTCGCTGTATCCAGTCTGAAGATTTTGGTTGGCAGCAGACATATGTGGATCGTGGGTGCAATTGGACTGTTGTTGTAAACTTCAGTGATAGTTTTTATCATGTATTGGATTTATTTAGGTTCAAGGCAGGTATCTACATTATGTCATGATGCTCAAGGCTTATTTCTGAATCCAAGTGTAAATTTCTCTTGATGTAACAAACATATTGACATGAATGAAATGGAATGTTCTCCACTAGTGCTGAGAATGTTCAATTTGGGATTTGCCATCGCAAGATGGCAGCATAATCGATCTTTATCTCTCCACGTTCACAGCAATCCAATCCTTTGCTCAAGTGAATAAAATCGAGAAGTCCGTTTTTTGTTTGAAAAAATGCGTAGATTAAGAAAATGAGCAATCACAACAGGTTGTTCTATTCCACAAAAAAAATCATAATCACAGAACTTTTGGTGTTGAATTTCAGAAGTTACTGAAGCACAATATATTTTCCACGATATAATTATTCAAATGTACCGCTATCGAACAAGGAAAAAGCGAGGCTAAAATTATGCTGATCATGAGAAAGTAGGTAGGATGGTTGATGATTCACAGAAAATACAGTGCCTTCGAGAACTAAGATATCAATCCATGGACACACGTAGACCAGCACACACATATGCATTCAAGTGCGAGCAGCTAATGGTTTGGTAAAGGGTAACCCTAGGGCAAAGCCCTATAGTGAGATGTCCTTCAATCCTTATCCCAGAAGAATTAAGAACTCAAAAGGTCATCCCACATGGAGGAAAAGGCAAAAAACAGAAGAAAAACATCCTGCATCTGTATTAGCTAGGAGGCAGCAGCCTTGCATTATTGCAACTTCGCAAGCCTTAGTAGGCTTAATCCTTTTCAATGATTGTACTAATACATCTGCTTATCCTGATGAAGTCATGGGTACTGATGATTTCCTTGCACAGGACAATCCACCAATTCTTATTTTTGAGAACACGCAGGAGAGGCCAACCAATTCTTTTTGGATCTGTGCAAAGGTTAAGGCGATGTGGAATATAACTGCTATTATTCCCTACTCCTGCTCCGGTTGGGCTGATGGGACAAGCGTGGAAGGGGCTGGCGCGGAGGGGCGCGATGAGGAGGGGGCTAGTGAGGAGGGTCACGGCGAGGAGTGGGCTGGCGCGGAGGGGCGCGGCGTGGAGACTAGGCGGCGCCGGCGCATAACCCTAGTGAGGGATCAAGAGGGAGAAGGAAGGAAGAAGGGGACTGTCACTACAACACAACCAACTTGCTAGGGCACCTGTAAATGCCCTAGAATGTGTGTAAATGCCGTGGAAGGAGTTTTTACCGGCGTTTACCAAACGACCACATAAGTGCCGTCGGCAAAGGTTTTTCCCGGCGTTTATAGCAACCTCGGCGTTTAGGAAATGCCGCCATACACAAGACTAACCCGGCGTTTACAAACGCCCCAGAATATTCTACCCCGGCGTTTACAAACGCCCTTCCAGATTAATCTACCCCGGCGTTTACAAACGCCCTTCCAGAATAATTTACCCCGGCATTTACAAACGCCCTTCCAGATAATCTACCCCGACGTTTACAAACGCCCTTCCAGATAATCTACCCCGGCGTTTACAAACGCCCTTCGAGAGTAATCCAGCCGGCATTTACAAATGCCCCCAATTGATATTATCTGTGGCGTTTACAGATGCCCCAAAAGGAGGATGCTGGCATCTGCAATTCCCTCATTTCGGTTTTTTGTACAGCATGTATGTGTGCTATTGCTCTAGCTACGGCAGCGGTTACAAATTACCAAACTAAATTAATAAAAAATGTTTTTAACAGTCTGCCATCTATAAATACCTTCTTTCACAGTTTGTACATATATGCTTATTCACTAGTAGTAGACAACACACCAACATCATAGATTTTAATTCCATAATTATCACTATAACTGATAGAATCACATTGTTCAACAAAAAGTCAAAGGCAGCTAAAATTTACAAGCAGTACTTCCATATCAGCCGACAGATTACATTGTTCAGCAAAAGACGGCATCACATATATAGAATTGTAGAACAGGAGTGCGATAACTTATGTTCAACAAAATATTCATAGTTTGAACATCACAGGATCCTATTTGCTTAAGTTAAACGCTGCCCAAAAGGTCTTGATAAATAACTAGTTAACACCATCATATCTTCTCCAGCCTGCAATCAAGTGAACACAATATATAAGAGTTAGTGCTGAAATAGGAAAAACTAGCTAAGTCTAAGTACACTGCACACATGTTTATGGGGAAAAGAACAATCCTCAAATAAAACTTCTATGACTGACGGTGTATCAAATGTCCTGTTTCATAATTAACTAGATTATCTAATAGAGGAAGTCACGGTCAGTACAAAATCCTAAGAAATTACCATAACATTTACAGTTAAATTAACCCATACGCAACAGAAAAGATGCGCATTTTCAGAATGGTCTACTGTCTTAGCAAAAAAGGGCTAATCTACCTCCAAACTTTAGACAGAAATTCATCTCCCTAACTAGTGCTCCAGTTAGCAAGCAAGCAATTACTACATCATAAACTGTTGTTGCACTATTGAATCAAAACCAGTTACATAGGAAACCAGTTGCAAATTTCCTGTACTTCTGAACAGATACACATAAGAGCGCTAGACATTGCGGATTTGTTTGCACAACAGCAGAGCATCCAAGAAATTATTCCTGATCAAACACATGTTTACTAAGGCTAAGAAGTTTTAGGACTGTCTAAAGAATGTATCTTTTCTTCCCATCTCTAGTAAACTCAATTCACAGGAACTGGTAAACGAATGTGCATGCTACAAGCCTACAACATTAGGCGTATCAAATGCTATAAGGCATATCACACGTTTCACGTCAGCAAGTTACACAGCATCATAGATACCAACGCACGTGTAGGTAACAACACTCCATATACAAATTGGTATGAATAGTCTACTTCTATGACTGACGGTGTATCAAATGTCCTGTTTCATAATTAACAATCCTCAAATAAAACTTCTATGACTGCACACGTATATAGGTTGGCTCTTTGTTTTTGCATGATTCACTGGCATTTCTATGATGAATATGCTCTGATACGAGTACATCAAATATTTACTTCTCAACATTATTTGAAAGTTTAATCAGAACATGTGGTTTTGATGCAATTTTGGCTTCCATCTACTTCACTTGTGTTAAATACATCTTGATATCGTTGTGCAAAGTACAAATTTGTAATATTGAACTAGATATAGATTACTCTAAAAAGAGAACTAGATATAGATCTTTCTGGAAGCTTAGACATTTTCTTTGTAACTTACCCATATTTTTTTTAGCTTTTACACAGAAAAACATTCCAAGTACCTGAATGGCTACAAGTTCTTCGAAGTAGCTGACATGCAGAGACAAAATGACTGAACTCGTTGCAGTATTTTAACTTATGTTGTTGTTAATTTATTCAAATTTTTATTGTAAATTCCATATCACAGGCACTATGGGGATATTGAAGAAATACGCATAGAGGAGACATTTTTCTATGGGCTTCAGAGCATTGTTTTATAAAATATTGCTGTAGTTATATAAAAAATGCCACCATGTATTAGAAACCTTTCTTTATGGTATTGTGTCAAAATATGTGCTCAAGTATCTTATTCTGCCTAACTTGCTCATACACCACCTATTGCCCTATGATGATCAAGTATAATGAGGCCCCCATGGAAGGATACCTTAAGATTTTTATACATCCTTGTATAATACATTTCTATCAAGTAGTCATAATATTTTCTTGGCTTACCATTTTTGCAAGCTACAGCGTCAATTTGAACAATAAGATGCTAATGCTAACTGATTAGGCAATGCGCTAAAGATATTAGTTGTATGAAAAAGATAAATAATTATTTGTCAAATCGGTTTATGTCATGTATAACATATGACTAGTGACAGTTTATCAACAACATTGGAAGCAAATCCACATGAAAGAACACAGCACACACCCAGAAGGATTTCAAATGACAGCCATTGAAGCTAACAAGCCCATAATTCGTCCCACAGGAGTTCTACTCCCAAACCAAATCAGATAACAAGCCCATAATTAGCAGAAATCAACAGTTAATAGTAGCTGAAATAAAGTACCTTACATTTTTGCACAACTAGTCTTAGCAATAACTCTATGTCTTGGTGCAGAAATCTGAAAGTGTGAGAAGCAAAGAACAAAACAGCAATTAGGGTAGTTACAACATTTTTAATAAACAGGAAATAATCTTTCTATCTCATACCCAAAGAACGCTTGATGAGATTTAGAGGTGATCCATCACGTTCTAGAACCTATGATTTCAACAAGAGAAATATCAAGTCAGTTATCACAACTTGGAGATAAAATGATAGGGTGGATCTCAAGTACATACACTATGATGTGGCCAAGCGATGCAAAGACCAATAGCAGCGCCTAGCTTGCTGGCCTTGCGTAGTGGTCGAGGGAGTAAGAACATTCATAGGAACTCTATGGACACGCTTCCCATCAATTCCTACCTTCTCTGATTTCCACCTTGGAGCCTTACATGTTGGGCAAGAAGTACAATTGGCATATTCTTTCCTAAAGAGTACGCAATGATTTATGCAAGCATCAATGTTATCATAGCCAAGGCCAACATCCCTAACAAACTTTCTAGCCGCATGGTAGTTTTTTGGTAAATTTTCACCTGCTGGTAGTGCTTCCTTTAAGTGTAAAATAAGTTCATCAAAGCAAGCATTACTCATATTCCACAAGTTTTTTATGTTAAGGAGTCGAACAATAAACTGTAGTTTGGAGTACTTTTCACAACCTGGATACAACTGTTGACTAGCTTCATTAGCTAACTTATAGTATATCGCAGCATCTACATCATTCTCTTGCTCGTCATCACTAGCAGTCACATCTATGTTGACATCATCAAAAAATCCAAGACCTTCTCTTAGCATATCATTTATTTCGTCATCTTTGTCATTTTGAACCGATGGAGTTGAACTAACAGCTGTTGAATTGTTCCAGCTCTCACCATGATAAATCCATGTATTATACCCAGGCATAAATCCATCACAGATTAAGTAGTCATACACATCATTTTCCTGTAACCAATATTGATTCACACATTTTTTACAAGGACAAAGGATTGTGTTGCCTCTCGCTGATTTGGAAATGGCAAATTCAATGAAATTCTTAAGACCGCTTTCATACTCGTCTGTGTACCTATAATATCAAGTTACTACTAACAATTATAACCAGGGGAGCTAGAGTAAATAATCTTTTAACTTTTCAACTTTGAGTTGAAAATCTAATTACCTAGGTGAAAGCATCCAATGTTTGTCCATGTTTCCTAATCATTGGCACCAATTTATTAGTTCTCCCAAGATGCACATGGATGCATGGAATTCACAAACATATAAAAAAGTTTCAGCTTGCAGCTAACCTGAAAAGAGAGTAAGGAGACAATAGCAACAAGGCACAGGAAGCACCAGTATGTAGCAGATGAATCACCTCGTCAACCTTTTGTCGAAGCACCTTGTCAACCTTCTGTCAAAGCAGCAAAGATGATAAAGCATAAATACTTCTCTCAGTCACAACTTGTTGGCCCAGAAAAAACAATCACACACACACTGGATACAATGAACATAAAGGAAAAAAAACACGCACAATTAGCGCTGCAACTGCTTAGCACTAGAACACACACAAATGTTGTCTTTTCCCTTGTTGTTCACTGCTCAAGAAACAAACTGATTACATGGGTATTTATAACACAAACATACCCCACGTTCTCAACTAACTAAACACAACTAATCAGCATGCAAGCTAACAGACTTGACCACTAACTCCATGACCTATTCTTCCGCCACAACCAGTGGCGGATCCAGGAATTTCAGAATGGGTATTCGAAATTATAAAAATATTGTTCAACAAAAAATATAAAGGTCCACAATAGTGAAAATTAAAGTTTAAAATGGCATCTCTATATCTCTATACTCAATTAATTTAGAACAACCAATCTACTAGCTCACTTATAGAGATTAGAGAGATCTGGTCTATTTGCTCATTGAAGATGTACATAGCATTTCTAAAATCTAAATAACTCTGAAAGCCCATTGTATGATCATATAACATTTTCATTTTTTAACTTGAAACAACATTAATTCAGATGCAGCATGCTGCACATAAAAAAAGATGACAACAGGCCAAACATTGAACCTATAATCACAAGGGAAGGAAATTTCAAGAAAACAAAAAAGGCTCTGTTTAAACATAGGATATTTAGAGCAATTTCTCCATTATCTCTCATTAAATGTTTGATTTTCTACAGGGTTTTCTTGGAGTTCCTATGTTCTAAAAAGGGTTGGAAAATTGGAGTGACCACCATATAACGGTTGTTCAAAATGACATCTGTATATCTCTATACTCATTAATTTAGAACAAGCAATCTACTAGCTCACTTATAGAGATTAGAGAAAGATCTAGTCCATTTGTTCATTAAAGATATACACAACCCTCCTTTACAGATTCCATCTTTTAATATAGGTCCCACTCGCATATATACATGACCTACTCGATAACTAAATAAAGGTTTAATCTCTATAACCTGAAAATGATGCTTCGAACATAAACACCAAAGTAACTTGATCAAGCACTTCAGAAAAATAAGAACCTTCCCTGTTATGTCACCTCACCTGCATAAAAAACAAGAGCATGCTTAGATCAGTTAGATGGCTGGCACCATGCTAAGTGCACATTGAGAAGCCACTAATTATTCTTATTATATACATTACAATTGAAGATAACAGCTAAGTGCTCACTGCTCAAATCTGCTACATCCTATTAAAAGAAGACGGAAGAACAGTATCAATTATCAAAGGCATACACTAACACAATTTAGCATGTTGCTGAACAACTATAGATAACTGTGTTCTCACACTTTTCTATTAGGAGGGCTGACATCCTGATTCCTCATGAATGCTCACAACAAACATTTTCAGACTAAGCAATCGACTTGCTCACCAATCCACTTACACTGCATTGGCTTGAAGAGAGACTGTTTTCTCGCCAGCAAAAACTGAAGCTGCTATTTTTTTCAAAAGAGAAAAACATGGAATTTTTAACACCACATTCAATTTGCCATAGAAGCCACATCGCCATCATTACAGGCTTTAGATCAATTAAGCAAATAACGCAGGCAGGGTAGCCAAGAACAGCACCATCTACCTAACAAATTTTACCAAAACCGCACAAAGGGACACATGCCAATAACTACCAAACCTTGACATCCACATAAAACCAAAGGAATGTGTATTTAGTTCTTGCTCCTGATTACCTCCTCAGGGGATGATACAGTGGTGGCAGAGACAGGGGCGGCCGACCGGGGTTGAAGAAGATCCGGTGGAGATCGGCGATGGCGTTGGCAGCGACTTGTGGACCTGGAGGGGCGCCGCTTGCTGGTGGTAGCCGAAGAGCTGCGGCGTCGAGGTGGGTCAAGAGAAGCGGCGGTGCGGTGGATGGCGGTGAGAGGCAGCGTTGGCTGGTGGAGGACGAGATGGGGAAGGAGAGCAAGAAGGCGGCGGCACGGGAGTAGGTGGCGCAGAGGAGAGAGCTGATGAGGACGCCGACGCCGAGGTAGTGGGGGCACAGGGGCGGCCGGAAGTGATGTGAGTGCCGGCGCCGGTGCTGGAGAAGAAAGAGAGAGGCGGCGAAAAGAGATGGCGGCGGGGGGCGCAGGGATGAAGTGGCCGCCGACGAGTTTGGCCCGGCCTCGCCGGCGCCGAGAGTGGAGGAGGAGGAGGAGGAAACCAGAAGGGGGCGAAGGGAGATCGAAATCGGCGGCGGCAGCTAGGGCTTTGAGGCAGATCGATCGAATGGGCCAGATTGGCAGCACGGGAGTAGGCGGCGCAGAGGAGAGAGCGGATGAGGACGTCGGCGCCGAGGTAGTGGGGGCACAGGGGCGGCCGGAAGTGAGGTGAGTGCCGGCGCCGGTGCTGGAGAAGAAAGAGAGAGGCGGCGGAAAGAGATGGCGAAGAGACGAAGAGGAGTGGCGGCGGGGGACGCAGGGATGAAGTGGCCGCCGGCGAGTTTGGCCCGGCCTCGCCAGCGCCGAGAGTGGAGGAGGAGGAGGAAACCAGAAGGGGGCGAAGGGAGATGGAAATCGGCGGCGGCTAGGGCTTCGAGGCAGATCGATCGCGAATGGACCGGATTGGGAATTTTGCGTTTTACTCCCGCGCCACCTTTTCCACTGTACCAATCCCGCGCCAAAATGACTACTTCCCGCGTTGCTGGGGCTAAGCGCCAGGGATCATTACAAATGCCGCAAAACCTCTTTGTCGGCGTTTACAAATGCCCCTAATTATCAAATCAAACCCGGCACTTAGAAACACCAGCAAAGATGTCTATGCTGGCATTTACGTCTGCCCTGCTATACAAACGCCCCTAAATCTCAATAAACACCGGGTTAAATATAAACGCCGGATTTGCTAAACGCCCTCAAATCTCGGTTGTGTTGTAGTGTGCTGTGAGGAGGAAGAAAGGCCAACGGGGGCTTTTTGGAAATTTAGTAGGGTCAAGCGGGGGGTTTTCGCATAATGGATTAAGTGGTTGGGGGTGCTCCACCCACACGCATCTGAGCCGCATGTACTACATCTAATGGCTCACAATTGCATTTACACCTTATCACCCAATTATCTATTAGCACTAGATACGTTCCCATATATATATATATATATATATATATATATATATATATATATATATATATATATATATATATATATATATATATATATATATATATATATATATATATATATATATATATATATATATATATATATATATATATATATATATATATATATAACCTAGATCAAATCAGACTCATCGCGAGACTCAAAAACCCAAAACTCAAATTCCGACCAAAACGTATCTACTTGGCCGGTCTGATGCTTGGTTCCAAACCGCTGGTCCCAATCGGTCCAACTGGAATTACCGAGCGGTTGAACCAATGCCACTAGGAACTGGTAGTAAATTTTTTGCTTTTTAGCCCAAAATTTGAAAGTTTTTTACATATGGACCCCTGGAGAAAAGATTTGCAAAAATGGACCCTTAGCACGGTGCCTATGGATATGGCGCCCAGGATAAATATCACGGTGCCATATGCTTTGGCGCCGTGCGTAGACACGTAGGAGCCATGGTGGCATAGCTCGGCGCCAAAACACATAGTGCCGTGCTATGTAACCACGACGCTAACGGCCGTGGCGTCGTGCTCTGGGACTTAAGCCCGCGCACGGCCCCCGGCCCCCCACCCCCTCACTCATCCCTGCGAACAGAGACAACAGCCCGCCGCCACCCCTCTCTTCCCCCCTCCAAATCCACTCCAATCCGTTGATTTTTCTCGCGATTTTTCTTCCAAACCGAGCAAGCAAGGTGAACTCCCTCCCCTCCCTTGATTTTTTCCAATAGATATGGATTATTTGAGGTACATTTAGTGGGGCAAGATTTGAAACCCTAAATGAAATTAGTTGGATTTGGCTCGGTTTTAGGTTGGATTTGCAATAGATATGCGTAATGTAAGAGTAGTCATGGGTGTAGATTTGTTTTTAGGGTTTAATTTGAGTGAGATTGATGAATGTTTAGAAATACGTATAGGTGTAGATTCGTTTTTAGGTTTAGAAATAGGAAAAATTGGTAGAAGTGATGAATATTGGAGAGAAATTAGCGATTAGTGATATAAGTAATTTAGTTTATCCGATATGGTATATCAGTTTTCGTTAATAGTTATAGCATTTTGTTGTTGCGGCCGATTCGACTGACGTATGTTTGCTTGTTGTGCTATAGATGGATAAGCTTGTGACTTGCACCATGGTAGAACTGTGAAGAGAAATGACAATGGGGGTGTTGATATGGAGGGCATGGAAGAGACCACGTTGCTATTTAGTTCACGTCTGTCGTATGGTGAGGTCATTTGTCGCTTGAAAGAGAGGTGGGATGGACAGATGAGCATGATGATGTCGTTATGTAATGATTGATTGATGTTGGGTCGTCAAAGAGGCCGCGTATAAAGAGTTTGGTTTCAGTTGGCAGCGATGGTGAATGGGATAACTATGTGGCCATCGTTTTGGACTCAGAGGTCAGAGTACGTGACTTGTTCGTAAGGATGGTGGTGAGAGATCCATCACCTCCTAGGGTTGCATTCGATCTCAATGACTCACCGTTGGTTGGGTCACCGGATCTTGAGCGCCGTTAAGGAAGTGATACCAGGACATTTACCTGTGCATCATCGTTGGTGTACAAGGCACCTTGCAGAGAACTTGTTCAAAAAAGATGGGGTGATGGACAACTTTGCACTTTTCGAGGAGGTATGTCGTCAGAGGGAGGTAAAGCTATTCGATGAGAAGTTGGAGGAGTTGAAAACAAAAACTAATGCCGAGGGCCGTGATTGGATAAGGGGTTTAATGAGAGATGTGCAGAAACGGTCAAGAGCTCATGACCCATTGGGAAGGAGGTATGGGTTCATGACTAGCAACATGGCAGAATGCTTAAACGGGCTGCTTAAGGGATCACATGGATTGCCAGTTACCGCAATTGCAGCCTTCACTTTCTACAAGTGTGTTGCATGGTTTGTTAACCGGCACCGGGAAGCCTCAGACGTCTTAAAGGCACATGCGCGTTGGCCACCTCGTCCTCACGGCTTCCTTACCAAAGCGAACAGCAGGCCAATGAACAGGAGTACCACTATTTTGACCATGTGATGGGCACGTATGAGGTTGTTGACGGTGGAGGGACAACCAAGAATGGAGAGCTCCGAGAGGCCCGAAAGCATAAGGTCGTGATTACATCCTTCACATGCACATGCGGTGTTCCCGACAAGTTCCATTTTCCATGCTCCCACATGGTGACCGCATGTAAGGCCCAGAATGTCAATGTTGAGATCAAAATCCCGACACTATTCAGCGTGGATGCGTTGGTGAGGACCTGGGCCCCACGATTCGAGCCATATCGTGATGAAAGTGAGTGGCCACTTTACTCGGATCCCAGGTACATTGCGGACGAGAGGTTACGTTGGCACAGGAGGGGCAGCAGGAAGCGGTCAAGGTACAAGATGGACATGGATCGGATACCTGGTTGCACCAAGAGGAGTAGGGCAAATCCCTTTGTTGAGGACCCACAGGAGACACACTGCGGTACTTGTGGTCTAATGGGTCATAATTCACTGATGTGTCAACGTCGTTCCAGTCAGGTTAGCGGTGTTAGGTCTAGAGAGCATAATTTTTAGATATTTTGTTATTATTATCATTAACGTATTTTGTTATTCTTATCATTAACATATTTTTGAATGCACAGGATGGCGAGGTTCTACGACAAGGAGCACCGCGGTAGGCTCACGGAGGACGGCCAGGTACGTGTGTTATCGAAATGTATTTTTCTCGTGTTACATGTGTTTTCATCACGCATCTAACTTTTGAAGCATTTTCCAAGAGATTCACATACTTCGTCCTCGAACCCATGATGGGTTCCACTTGATGGTCGACGAGGAGGAGCACGAGGACGAGGAGGCATCTACCCATGACGAGATTGGGATGCCGCAGATGCCCGACGCACCATCTACTCAGACTTCGCAGCGGCCTCGTCATTCGGCCCGTCCCCCGAGCACGTATACTCCATTTTGTGCGCTGAGACCTATGTGATGTTTTGAGACTTATTGAGAGTTGTGTGATGTTGTTCTACGTTATTGAGACTTATGTGATGTTATTTAGGAATTCAGCTGTTTTATATGTGAATGTATGTGTATGTGTGTATGTGCATGTGTTTTATATATGCAGAAAAAACAGCAAAGTGCTGTTTTTCTGCAGGTTTAGCTAGAACGGCGCCAAAGATCCTGGCGCCGAGTTATTGAAATACGGCTCCAGGCCCTTTGGCGCCAATCTTACTTATGGCGCCGTAGTCGAATACCTCAGCGCCAGGAGTGAGGGGGTGGGGGCCGGGGGCCGTGCTCGGGCTTAAGTCCCAGAGCACAGCGTCACGGAAGTTAGTGTCATGGTTACATATCACGGCGTCATGTGCTTTGGCGCCGAGCTGTACCACCGTGGCTCCTACGTATCCACGCATGGCGCCAAAGCATATGGCGTCGTGATATGTACCCTGGGCGATATATCCTTTGGCGTCATGCTAAGAGTTCGTTTTTATAAATCTTTTCTCCAGAGATTTATTTGTAAAAAACTTTTAAATTTTGAACTAAAAAGCAAAAATTTTACGAACTGATGGCAGCGCACTACATCTATTGATAAAGCATCGTGCCAACAGGGCTGTCATTGCTGCTCAAAGTTCACGAGGCAACATGGGGGCATGACCGCATGGCTACCACTCCTACATTAATGCATCCGTGACCGAATGACATCAACAGATCTGAACCAGACTGAGCTCAACAATGCATGACTAGATGATTTGACCTGCGTGCTACAGAGCAAGAAACCACACATTTCGGTGGTGATCATTTGGGCTTTTTTTTTTGTAGCTTATGGCTGAAAAGCATTATAACTAGTTAAAAAAACATTGTAGCTGACAGAGACTTATTTAGCATAATTAAATTTAAAAAAATTAAAAAAATATGTTAGCCATTACGTATAATACAAACAAATACGGGAAAAAAGAACTGACAAAAAAGCTCAATAAAAAGCCAAAAGTTCAGAAAAAGATGAAATTTATGAATAATAAAAAATAAGCCAAAAGCTAAAAGCTGAAGCCAAAACGATCACAGCCGAACAAGACAAACAAACCAATTCTGCATGGTATGTAGCAACTCATCAAGGCAACTCAAATCTGTTCCCTTCAACCAATTGACAGTGCATGCCAAAAAAATAATTATTTTATCTGTAGAGTCTGTGTAGACATGGTAACAAAAACCGACAAATTACAAACTTAAATTTTCAACTTTTCAAGAACTAAACTCAAAATCTGCAATTTCTCTGAACCAAAAGTCAATTACTCATTACAATAATCTCCACGTAATCTCACACACGGAAAATACAAACATGTGAGAGTACTCAGCAAGAACCACCTTAGTTCAGAGCATATTACTACAGAATCTATCCCAATTTCACTTACCAACTGAGCACAGAGGAATGCACTTAGCTCCTCCCTGAAGACTCGCGTTCCTTTCCAATCAGATGACTCGCGAGGTTAAAATGATACTCTTGCGACGGGAGGGAGTAGCTGAGTTGCAACCTCTAGCCTGATCTTTGCTCACCCGCTGCTGAAGTGTGCGAGCTACCAATCCTGTACCGTACTGTCATCTATTGTCGGCGTCAAGCACTGTTTGTGCAACAAGAGGAAGATTGAGAGTACCAACCTGCACTGAGCCAAGAGGTGGTTGATGGTTTCGTCTTCTTGCTGACACAAAACACACGCTTGATGTCTCGATGGCTAGGCAATCCTTGGCGCCTAATCCTATCAGCAGTCTAGCAGCGATCCTTTAAGGCCAACCAGACGAAAATTTTGTGCCTGAAGGAGGACTCGTCGTCATCACCATGGCCAACGGCGAGGAGGAGGACTCGGTAGGTGTGCATGGTGTTGGATATTGATCTCAGGCCAAACGGCCGAGACGAGGGAGACGTGGGGAAACCCACGTTCCCGTTTTTTCAGCGCCCTGATCGGGGGTGCCTGACCAACTCGTGGTTGCGGTCCCCCGTTGCACAGCGTCATATAAAGGATATAGAAGGGTTCCGGCCTCTCGTGTGGAAGACGTTCCCGTGAGAACCAAAAGCCCCGTATAGACCCTAAAGAGATCCGATCTACTGCGCGCTGCTAGCAACGGGAAGGCCGTCGACCGCCACTGCAGGACGTCGCCGACGACTCTCCGTACCCCGGGGACACTCCGACCTTCACCGACTCATCCCCACGCCTGCATCACGCAGGCACGAGGTCTTCGCTCAATGGTTTTCATTGCCGACCGTAAGTTCCCCGATCTTTGTAACCCTAGGTGTTCTAGTGTGCAAGGCTAGCAGATTAATATGATGTGCATAATGTTTGAGGCTTACATTTGGTATCAGAGCAACTGCTAGCTTCCTAGAACCCTATCTCTCTGTTATGCTCGGTCATGGTTAGGATTATGGTCGGTTCTTCGGCTCGGGTAGCATGGCAGAAGGAGGGGAATCAAATATTTCATGCAAATCCTAAAGTTTTTCCCCAAAATATTGATGAATCCCGAACCCTAGAATCCCAAATCATGATGAACCCTAAGAGAATTTCCCCACCTCCCTCAATCCCAAATCAAGAACAAAAAAAAAGGTGAAAGGGGAGGCCTTACGGGCGAACCGCCGTCGTCGGCATGCTGCTCCGCCTCGCGAGCGCTACGCCGCCGCCTTTCGGGCGCCGCGCGCCACCGCCGTCGCGCGTCCTCATGCCGCCCCGAGTCCGCCGCCTTCCTCATGACGCGCCCGCCGCCGCGCGGGGGCAGCCGCGCCTTGCGCCCCGCCCCGCCGCCTCTTGCCGCCGCCCCGCTGTCACCGCGCCGTGCGGGAGCCGCCGCTCCGCCTCCTCATGGGCGCGCGGTCGCCTCGCGGGAGCCGCCGCCGCCGCTCCGCGCGGACGTCCACGCGCCGCCGCCGCTCCGGTCAGATCCGATTTTTCCGGGATGAGCCAGTGCAAATGGCATTAGGGTTAGGGTTTTGAGCTCTTTTAAGTCACGGATGGAGCCCTTTCGGCCGCTGGATGCAATCGGACGGCACGGGGAGCGGGCGGTCCTGGGATCATCCTTTTGGCCGTCGGATCCAGATCCAAGGACGCACGCGCGTGTGCGTTTTTTTTTGATGGGCCAGTGCGTGCGCGTTTTTTGATGGGCCGAGGAGTTTTATGGGCCACCGTGGGCGATTTTTTAGGCCGCATCAGGGGAATTTTTCCCCGGACGTGAAACGCATAAACTTATGGGCCGGGATTTTTTTGCCAGCTCGTGCGGGGAAGTTTTGAGCTGTGCATTTTCTTAGGCCAAATTTTGGAAATCTTATGTATTTCAGCATATATTTCATGCATATATTTAGGTATATATACATGAAATTGATTTATGGTATATACTTCAGGCTGTTGGGTTTTATTTTCAGTGTATATTTCATATATTTATGATATACCTAATGTTTAATTAATGATTATTTGATGTCTCTCTCATGAAAATATTACTGGATAATGTCTTTAAGCTGCTGAAAATATTATGCTCTTTTCCGCTGCATAATGTTCTGCCTCAAATTGAATGGAACCAACGAGAAATTCAATTGGAGGATTATGTTTAAATTTACATGCTATTACTCTTGGACCAACGTTAATTGTAATTGCATGTTATCAATTAAGTTTGTTATTATGTCCAATTTTTCATGCTATTACTCTTTGACCAACGTTGATTGTAATTGCATGATATAAATTATGTTAAATTTTTCGTTTCTGCCCAACGGTGATGCGAAAAATTCTTATGAGCATGTTGTTAATCGCACCAACGTGAGGTTAACTTTTCATGCAAATTGATTATGCGTTTTCCTAATGAAAATTTTAAATTTTTCAGCAGCTTCTGTTTCTGCTCAAGTTAATGCTATTGAGCCACTTAATGGCAGTAACTTCCAGAAATGGAAGTTTACACTTATGACGACTTTTCAGCTCTTGGATCTGGACTACGCGTTCAGATTCGATGAGCCTATCGCTCCTAAGGAAGGGGAGGATAATTTTGATGACAAAATGAAGGAGTACAAAACTAATGCTGAGAAGTGGGAGCGGTCTAACCACGTTTCACTTGCTGTAATGAAGAACTCCATCAGTGAAGCCATTAGGGGAGCAATCCCTGAAAAGGAAAAGGTGAAGGAGTACTTGTCCTCCATCGAGGATCATTTTAAGGGGTCATCCAAGGTTTATGCTACCACACTGATGCATAGGCTCATGAACACTAAGTACAATGGTACTGGAAATGTTTGTGAGCACATTATGACCATAATTAATATTACTGCCAGACTTAAGACAATGGACATGACAATTTCTAATGGTTTCGTTGTCCATTACATTATAATGTCTCTTCCTAAGCAATTTGAAGCTTTCAAGGTGAACTATAACACCATTAAGGACAAGTGGACCATGAGCAAGTTGATCGCTAATGTTTCTCAGGAGGAAGAGAGGCTCAAGGCTGAGGGAGCTAATGATTTTGTAAATCAAATTGACTCCTCAAATAAAGCTGGTCCCTCTGGAAATAAAGGTGGCTATAAACGAATTCCTTGTAGGGATTCCATATATTGAGAAGTCTCAGAGGGGAAAGAAGCCTAAGAGTGGCTAATGGGATGGAAGCCAAAATTGAAGCTATTGAATCAGTTTCTTTAGTTTTGAATAATGGCTTTATAATGAAACTTAATGATGTTATCCCTGCAAGATTCTCCTATATCCATGAATGTATGTGATGTGAATAAAAGCGTAAGCGAATTGATGAGAGTTCGTCGAAATTGTGGCACTGTCGTTTGGGCCACATTTCGAGGGGAGAATTGAACGTCTCCTTAAAGAAGAAATTCTCCACCCTTTAGACTTTAGTGATTCGGATGATCATTGCCTTGATTGTATCAAAGGCAAGTATGTAAAGAAAATAAAGAAAGGTGCTACTCGAAGCACATGGATTTTAAAATTAATTCATACGGACATATGTGGTCCTTTCCCTGTGACATCAGTGGATGGTTATGATTCTTTTATTACGTTCACTGATGATTACTCACATTATGGCTATATCTATCCTATTAAAGAGAAATCGGAAGCACTTGTTAAATTTAAGATATTTAAGGCTGAAGTTGAAAATCAGCACAGTCTAAAGATTAAAGTAGTGCGCTCAGATCGCGGGGGAGAGTATTATGGGCGACACGCAACTTATAGGCTGGTTCCTGGTCTTTTGCCAGGTTCCTACAAGAAAATGGTATAGTCGCTCAGTACTCAATGCCCGGAGATCCCTAGCAAAATGGAGTAGCGGAAAGAAGAAACCGCACACTTATGGACATGGTTCGAAGTATGTTGAGCTACTCAACTTTGTCTGTAAAGTTATGGATGGAAGCATTAAAGACCGCTGCACACATACTCAATCGGGTTCCCAGTAAATCAGTGCCTAAAACACCTTATGAATTATGGACTGGGAGAAAACCAAGTTTGAACTACCTACATGTGTGGGGTTGTGCAGCTGAAGCTAAAGTATTTAACCCACAAATTGGGAAATTAGATCCCAAGACTGTGAGTTGCCATTTTATTGGCTACCATGACAGGTCTAAAGGGTACTGATTCTATTGTTCATATCGTACCACAAACTTTGTACAAACAAGGCACGCTGTGTTCTTGGAAAATGATGGCATCAGTGGCGACTTGGAGCCTATGAAAATTGATCTTGAGGAGAAGCAGATTTATGTTGCTTCACCGCTAATCCGACAGACTGATTTTCCTATGCCCCAAATGGTTGTGCCCACAGTTGATCCTGTAGTTGCAACTCCTGTTGCATCTCCAGTTAATTCTGTGGCTACTCCTTCTGTTAAGGGCTCTGAAAGTACAAATGTGGCACCTAATGATGAGCCTTCACAGCCCTCTGTGACAATTAATGAACAGCCTAATGAGTCTGCTAATGAACCTGTCAGGAGATCAGAACGAGTGAGGAGATCTGCTATCCCAAGTGATTATGAGGTTTACTTGAGTGAAAATGATCTTAGCTCTTATAAGGAAGCTATGAAGAGTAAGGATTCATCTAAGTGGCTAAATGCCATGAAAGATGAAATTAAGTCTATGGGCGATAATGATGTATTGGACTTAGTAGAAATTCCTAATGGAGCCAAAACAGTAGGCTGCAAATGGGTCTACAAGACCAAACGTGACTCCAAAGGGAATATCGAAAGGTTTAAAGCGAGACTTGTAGCGAAAGGGTTTACACAAAGAGAAGGCATTGATTATAATGAAACCTTTTCTCCTGTCTCATCTAAAGATTCTTTTAGAATCATAATGGCGCTCACAGCACATTTTGTTTTAGAGTTGCACCAAACGGATGTTAAGACTACATTCCTGAATGGAGACTTGTATGAGGACGTTTACATGACACAACCGGAAGTTTTTGTTATAGAAGGTGAGGAACATTTGGGATGCAAGCTAAGGAAATCCATATATGGCCTGAAGCAAGCTTCTAGGCAATGGTACCTTAAGTTTGATGAAGTCATAAGGAAATTTGGATTTAAGGAGAATGATGTTGATAATTGTACTTATGTTAAGTTCAGGGGGAGTAATTACACCTTCTTAATTCTCTATGTGGACGATATATTATTGGCCAGCAGCAGTGTGGATATGCTGCGGGAAACTAAAAGTTTTCTCTCGTCCAATTTTGACATGAAGGATCTCGGTGAAGCATCTTATGTTCTTGGTATTGAAGTTCACCGAGATAGGTCAAAAGGAACATTAGGTTTATCACAAAAGGCATACATTGACAGAGTACTAAAGAGATACAATATGCATAAATGCTCTGCCTCGCCTGCTCCTATTGTTAAGGGCGATAAGTTTGGGAAATTTCAATGCCCAAAGAATGACTATGAATCTGATCAGATGAAGGCTATACCTTACGCTTCTGCTGTCGGAAGTATTATGTACGCTCAAGTATGTACACGCCCTGATTTAGCTTATGTTACTGGGATTGAGAGTGGTAGACAGCATTTCTAGACCACTCATTTTGTACTGCGACAATCAACCCGCAGTTTTCTATTCGAGTAACAACAAGTCGAGTGCAGCTGCCAAGCACATTGACATAAAGTATCATGTTGTGAAAAATAGAGTCCAGGATCAAACAATTAAGGTTGAGCATATTGGAACTAAATTTATGCTTGCGGATCCGCTCACAAAAGGCTTACCACCCAATACTTTTCGTGATCATGTTGCCGGCATGGGTTTATTGGAGAGCCTGTGATCCTGGAATAAGAGGACCATATAAAGTAACCAACTCCCATGAAGTATTATGTTATCCGATTGATATAGAAAGGAGCACTATAAGTACTGATGTCCAGCGGTACTTAATTGACTGTTGTGAAGCATTACTTTGGTGTGAACTTTTATTGAGAGAGGGCTTATGATGTTTAGCCTTACGATCAAGGGGGAGAATGTTGGATATTGATCTCAGGCCAAACGGCCGAGACGAGGGAGACGTGGGGAAACCCACGTTCCCGTTTTTTCAGCGCCCTGATCGGGGGTGCCTGACCAACTCGTGGTTGCGGTCCCCCGTTGCACAGCGTCATATAAAGGATATAGAAGGGTTCCGGCCTCTCGTGTGGAAGACGTTCCCGTGAGAACCAAAAGCCCCGTATAGACCCTAAAGAGATCCGATCTACTGCGCGCTGCTAGCAACGGGAAGGCCGTCGACCGCCACTGCAGGACGTCGCCGACGACTCTCCGTACCCCGGGGACACTCCGACCTTCACCGACTCATCCCCACGCCTGCATCACGCAGGCACGAGGTCTTCGCTCAATGGTTTTCATTGCCGACCGTAAGTTCCCCGATCTTTGTAACCCTAGGTGTTCTAGTGTGCAAGGCTAGCAGATTAATATGATGTGCATAATGTTTGAGGCTTACACATGGGACTCGGTAGCCGGTGGCACTCGGTGAGTGAGCGTGAGCGTAACTTCTGTCGTACACTGGCATATGTATTGGAGGTCTGGAGCCTAGCGCAACTACTAGTACTTTCACAAATTTTGCCGTGGAACAGAGGGAGGTAGATAGTTGGAAATCTCAAAAACTTTACTAGAATGGGGGGAAATATGTATTAATTAATCTTAGAAACACACCAATGTGAATAGGAATAAAGTGTGTTGATTAGAGTGTGCATTCATACCAACCAGCTTTCAATAAGACATTATGGAAAACACTACCCGGAAAACCAAAAACGATATTTATTGAAGAACAAAAACAAGCTCCTAAAACATCATCTAAAAGAGAACGGAGTGCGTATTCGTCGCCACATACACAAGGTATTCTCTCATCTTTCTAAGACAATTTCGTTAATCATATGCATTTATTCGTTACCACACAAAGAAAGTATTCTGCCAACCATACCACGCACTCACTCGCCCAAGCACAACCCAACCAACCCTAGCCGGCCAATTTCGTCAGGCTAGTGATCCATGGGTCAGGTTTGGGAACTCGACATCCACAGTGATAGACGGTTCCAATAAAGATGAAAAAAAGCTCTCCGCTTGGTTGGGTTGAAAAGCTATGGTTTATGGCTGAAATTGCATTGTAGCGGCTGAAATTTTACTGTGACTGAAGGTAACTTATTTAGCGTAATTAAATTTAAAAAATTTAA
The DNA here is from genome assembly GCA_017311315.1 of Dendrocalamus latiflorus. Taxonomy (NCBI): domain Eukaryota; kingdom Viridiplantae; phylum Streptophyta; class Magnoliopsida; order Poales; family Poaceae; genus Dendrocalamus; species Dendrocalamus latiflorus. The sequence goes on along the minus strand of CM029651.1, from coordinate 35,376,448 downwards.
AAATGGAAAAAATATGTTAGCTCATTATGAACAACGCGAACAAATATAGAAAAAAAGAACCGTAAAAAAAACTCAAAAAAACCAAAAGTTCAGAAAAAGATGAAATTTATAAATAGTGAAAAATAAGCTAGAAACCAGAAGCTAGAGCTGGAATGAACCAGCTCGTCTTGTTTAGGACTCGACTCGACTCAGCTCCTGAGCCGAAGTGTTTTGTTGGTGCCTGTGTGAATACGTAGCTAGCAATGCTAAGCGGAGCAGGTCCATTAGAGCATCTAGCCGCGCAACAAGGAGCGAGGATGAAGCTAGCCTTGCTCCCGTGTCATCATCCCCACTCCAACGACTCCATGTACACACGCTGACATGCGTACTCCAGTTGCATGCGTTAATTGTGGACTAACCCCTGAAAGAATGCAAGGCAGGCTCCTAATTAAAGAGAACAAAAGGATATGTAAGTTTACTAATTTTTCCTACCTATATAGACTACAGGGTATAATGTGTATGCACGGTGTTGGTATAGGTAGGCTCTTTTCATCTGTGGCTAATAGTTTACAGCTATGATTGTTAGCTTTTAGTTCTAACATGAGCGTATGTACGAATAAATCGAATGCTGATAAACCACTTCGAAAAGATTATTTTAATAAATTATTTTTTAGAAATAACAAAGAAATTATCTCATTTATAATCAGAAGCATGTACATATGCTTCTCTGGTGGGTTCTCTGAAGTACGCCGACAAAGATGCTGTTTGTCTCATTGCATACGTACGCGCTTGTGCAGTGGTTGGCACATGCATTCGTATGTGGACAAGGAGCACTAATACTAGTTGGATGATGCGATCCTGCACTCACCTTGAGTCACGTAGCATGCTAGATCATTTTTCATACATGTAACGTAATCAATTAATTGTTTCATACTTACTGCTACTGATCAGAGATGGCAATTCTTCCCGTGAAGGCGGAGCCCCGCGGGAAATATCTCGACGGAGCCGGGGATGATCTTCCCCTGCGGGGGACAGGGCGGGGCCGCTATACTAGGGAGGTGGGACGAGGTCATCCTTCTCTGCGGGATTCCATAGAGATCCGCTAAAAATAAAAATAAATATTTTAATAATAGATTATAATTTTTAATGTGATATGTTGTATTCTTTTTTTATATGTAGGCTAAAACTTGAATTATATATTTAGACTAAAACTTGAATCTATAGAATATATATTTTGAATCTATATTTTTTAAAAAAATATGCTTAAGCAATTATAAATTAATAAATAAAGGCAAGCTATTATTTTAAAACAAATTTAGACTTTTTTTTTACCCCTGCGGGGACCGGGGGCATCTCTCCCAGGAGGCTTAGCGAGGCGGGGCAGGGCCGTGAAGGCTTCCCCCACGATCCACCTCTCCGTTGCCATCCCTACTCTTGATTTATATGATTATGATCTCGTGGTGCATGCAGGACCATAAGAGCATATACAATGGTGCGATAGCAACTGTATGCAAACTTTGCCACGTAGGTAGGGGTGAAAATATATTGGATAGTTTCCTACTGATCTAGATAATTTTTGAATACGGATTATATCAGCTCGAATATTTGTCGGATAGTATCAGATCGGAAATGAATACAGATTTTCTCTATCGGATACAAATATAGATTTGGTAGCTCACTATCCGTCAAATACGGATACTAATCGGGATTATCCTAATATTGAGGGGCCGGATATTGCAGCCTATATTCTCTATTTCAGCTTAGCACATTTACAAGATACTTTAGTAGCCCATCATACATTAACATATACATTAATACATAGAGTTAGAGAAGGAAGCTTAGCCTATACGACGAATTCATAAAAATTATTTACGAATGTTTAGATCAAATAAACTAGTTATGTTTTTTGTTCATTTTGTGTATACAATTTAAAGAGTTTTCATGTTCCAAGAAATATTCGTGACCTTATTCGATTCAATCCATATTCACTCGTATTTGTATTCGATATTATTCATATTTATATTCATATCTAGGAATATCTATATTCATATCCGTATCCAAGAAAAATTATAAAAATAAATATGGCAGAGCAATTATCCGTCCGTATTCGATCCGTTTTCATGCAGTAGTGGACTATAACACAAGAAACAAGATATATTATACATGGAGAAGTTATCTATAAAGACATGTAAAAGACAATCCATTAGTCCATTATAAAAACTGTTTTTTGTGCTGTTTATAGTTTATATGAAGAATATTATAAAAGTAGTTATTTATACCATTATATATACACAATGTGTAATTTTTGGGCATAGTTCCCGTGCTGTACTGCCAGTATGGTAAGTCGTTAGCAAGAGTGACACCACTTCATAAATCTTGGGACACCCGACCCTTGTGTCACTGATTAAACAAAGTACGTACGCGTTGACTGTACTATATTGATAGGTACGACCGGGGTAGGCAGTCAGCATCATGCATGGCGACGATCAGGATGCATTATGCAATCGACATTCGTCCGTCGATCATGCGTGCATGCATGTGCTGCTACTGTAGGTATGGAACTATTTCGTACTAGCATATATTCTCTGCAGCGTACACAGCAATAAACAACATTCTCATCGATGGCCACGTCACGTTCACGTGTAACATGCCTCAGCTCAGACCGGCCAGCTACCCGGATGCTTCGTGTCTACTCGACTTGGTGCCACTCCGGGACCATGTACTAGCTCTCACATATCGAGGGTGAAAAACGATAATAAATAATCTGTTTTATCTGATATTTATATCTAAGAAAATATAAATATGGTAAATAAAATTCATGTTCGAAAATATTTATATTCGTATTTAAAAATATTCGTATCAATATTTGAGAATATTCATATTTTTCGTATTCATATTCGAGAATCTTCGTATTCGTATTCGATCCGTTTCCGGAATCCGGAAAAAAGCCGAACGAATTTTGTGATTCAAAATTTGAATTTGAGCGGTTTGAAATCGGTAACCGTTTCAGTAACCAGTCAAAAACCGGTGAAAAATAGACAAAACCGGTGAAATTTGTTCTACCGAGATTTGTTACAGAAGTTGTAGGAGGATATTCGTATCCCACCAAATTAAGTACATATTCAATTTGAATTCATATCCATTACGACATTTGATTCGTATTCGTATTTAAGTATATTTGAATTCGTATTTGTATTTATTTTAAAAATATGGATTCATATTGGTATTTGAGACTATTTGATCATATCCGATCCATTTCCTTCCCTACTCACATATGTTTGTGATAAATAATTGATACTATAATTGAGTTGAATATAAATTACAATAATTTCAGAAAATTCAGATTTGCTATCAGTGTTTCCGGTCGGATCGGTTAGTGGGACCGGTCTGACCATTGGGAGGAAATGGTCGAACCAGCCTATGAACGACGATTTGACCGGTGGTCCGTTGTGACTGGATTTTGGGAGCGATCGGACTGAAGAAGCGTTATGACTGATTTCTAGTTGATGACTGCTTTTTTTTCAAAGAGTGGATTTTAGCGTTGGTCATGTGTGGTCGGACCAGCCATGGATAGCGATCGGACCAAGGTGAGTTGGTCGGTGTTACCGACATTGAAAATATAGTCACACCGGGTGATTAGTCAGACTAGCCAGTGGTTAGCGGTTTGACTAAGGCCGTCTGACCGCATGGGAAGGCCGGTCAGATCAGTGGCTACAGTCAAAGATCAAGGTGAGTTGAGTTGGTTTAAGATCGGATCATGACTCGAGAACCATGAGAGTTTGTATTGCATTGCATCATACATGATTTTGACTAACGTAAATCAAGTGTATGGAACTTATACTTGATATAGTTTATTCGTTTTTGGATGTGCAGGTGACTTGGAGGACATAGCAGTCAATGGCAATGGATCGAGACTAGGAGGGAGCTGATACCTGAGCGGTCATGTAAGTCCGAGTGAGGCTATGTGGCTCAAGCGGGAGGCATAGAGAAGACAAGGATTGTGAAGAGATAAGATGGTGCATGTGGTGCGCCAAGTGATGAGACTGATGCACGTAGAGATAATTCGAAGGAGTCCAGATGTGTGACGTGATGGCTGGTCAGTGGACACTATGGGCTATGTATCAAAGCATGTGAAGATACTTTGAGGTGAAGATGAAGAAGAAGTCAAAGGAATGTGTCTGGAAGCTTTGTTAAGGGTATTTTGGTAGTTAGCCAAATACCAGGTTAGTGCCTTGATCAAAATTGCAGCATAGAGAGGTGCAAAGGAGAAGTGGTTCAGGTCAAGAAGAGCTAAAATTGATAAGTGGATCAATGTCTAAAGAGTTAGCGAGTTGAGTCTTGTAAACACTTTGAAAAGCGTTTGTGAATGTGTAAGACCTATTAGTGAGGTAACAGGTTTTCCTGATATGCTTAATGGCTAGACCTATTAGAGTTGTACTGATTATTTAGAGGGGGTGAAGAGAAGGTGGTGAGAGTCAAGTATTCTAGGTTTAAATTTTTTGCTTTATCACGTTATCTCATTCCATGGTTGTGAGAGAACTTGAGAGACAAAAAGGTAGTGCTTTGTCTACGTGTTATAATAATATATGAGTATGTAAACTTCATCATCCACTGAAATCGATCAAAGGTTTGTCTTAATCATGTTCTTATTTTTTGTGTTCTTGTTAAATTTGTGATTTCGGGTTTATAGGAGTTCTAGGCCAATCATTTGCTTAAATTATCTTGTTAGGATATGTGAGAATAGATCTAGAAGACCTTATATCTTAAATCCTCACTAGCAAGAAGTAATTTAAGATTTAGAGCTTTTGGTGTTCTTGTGAACTAGATTTGATTCTCTCCAATTTGGTGAATTCAAGGTCAAGAACTTTGTGATTCTTGATGGGTTTATGTTTCTATTGCCTTGAACAAGTCTTATGCAAACTTGAATGTGTTTGGATGAGTATTGGACAAATTCTTGAGATTTGAGCTATTGACATGAGAAGTTTTAAGTTTGAGAATATGGGACCGGCTCCAAATCTACGGTCAGGTTGGACTGCCAATGTGACAGGTCATAGATCGACAGTTAGACCGGCCCTATGTAGGAGATTATTAATTTTGTTGGCTCTTGTTTCTAAGTTTGGTTTGCAGATTCATGTTTGTGTGATCTGAACCTAGTGACCGTCATAGTTATTCTAGTGAATATTTTAAATATCTTTAAAAAAAAGTTTTAAGAATCATTCCTCTGCCTACCTGCATCTTCCTACACGTTCCATGCCTGCGCGTTATTCCACCAGGAGCGATCGATCACTGGTAGGGGTGAAAACGGGTCGGGTTAATCCCGACCGATCCGGCACCGAATCCGATTGGTACCAAATCCGGAGAAAAAAAATATGGGTTAGGATATGGTAATAGCAATATCCGTCCGAATCCGAATATCAATCCGAATCCGATGCGTCTTCAAGTATGATTTCAGGTTAGTGCTACTATTTGACGTTTCATTTTCTTTTGTAATGGTAAAATAAAATCTTCCACATCAACTATTAAATAGTAACATCAAGTCAGTGCGTTCTACTCCATTTACTGCACTGTATGCGTTCCTTACAAACAAGTAGGGGTGCAAACGAATTGGGTTAATCCCGACCGGTCCGACACCGAATCCGATTGGTACCGAATCCGATTGATACCGAATCCGGAGAAAAAATATGGGTTAGGATATGGTAACAGCAATATCCGTCCGAATCCGATCCGTTTTCACCCCTAATCACTGGTCATCAGATTTAATCAGCCCTGCAAGAAAATTTTAATGGGAAAAGGACAAGCAAAGGCAAGGAAAAGGAAAGGCATGCAAAAGGCGAAGCTGGCGCTGCCATAAGCGGACGCACAGGCAGCATACGATACGCCTGGATAGAGGGAGTCGTTCGGGGCAGTTGGGTTGTGTGTTGGAGCAGTTGGCCTCGACTTCGCTTTTCGCGCGCGCTCCCCTTCCCTTCCCTCGCGCCATTTCTATATCATCGAACCCCACGCCTTCCCCACCACACTAACCACCACCGCGCATACCACTCCATTTCCATCTCAGCTAGCTCCCTCCTTTCCCGTGCGCAGAGCTAGCTTCAGCTAGTAGCTAGTGAGTAGCGAGTATCAATCCGCCCGATCCGTGCCCTGCGCACGCACGAGATCTTTGGTTGGTCGATTCTTGGCTTCTTTCAATCCGGCGACGACGATGCCGAGGCCGTGGAGACCGGTGCTGGCGTCGGCGACCAAGTGCTGCGCAGCCGAGGACGTCGTGGTGGCGGCCGGCGCCGGCACAGGGCTCTCGCGCTGCCGCCCCTCGCGCTCCGAGTTCTCGCGCCGGCTCTCCTCCTTCCGGCGCCTCTCCTCCATGACCAACAGCCCCGCGACGACGGCGGATGGCAGGGACGGGGACGACGCGGCGGCGGAGGCCGGGGAGATGGGCGTGGGGCCGCTGCAGCTGCACGCCTTCAGCTTCGGCGAGCTGCGCGCCGCCACGCACGACTTCTCCAGCAACTACCTGCTCGGGGAGGGCGGGTTCGGCACCGTGCACAAGGGCTTCGTCGACGCCGGCTTGCGCCCCGGCCTCGAGCCCCAGCCAGTCGCCGTCAAGCAGCTCGACATCAACGGCCTCCAGGGCCACAGGGAGTGGCTCGTAAGTACATACATATTACACCATCAACTGATCCTTAATCGCTTGCTTCCTACTTAGCAGCGTCTTCCATGCATGGCCAGGCCGAGGTGATGTTCCTTGGGCTGCTCCGGCACCCGCACCTGGTGAGGCTCCTCGGCTACTGCTGCGAGGACGAGGAGCGCCTCCTCGTCTACGAGTTCATGCCGCGCGGCAGCCTCGAGAACCACCTCTTCAAGAGTAAGTGCGCGCGCGATATTCCACGACGTCTCATCATCGGCATGCGCGTGCATGTGAATTGATCAAACCATCTTCCCGCGTACGCAGGGATATCGGCGACGCTGCCGTGGGGCACGAGGCTGCAGATCGCCATCGGCGCCGCCAAGGGGCTCGCCTTCCTCCACGGCGCCAACAAGCCCGTCATCTACCGCGACTTCAAGGCCTCCAACATCCTCCTCAACTCGGTACGTTCGCTTTTCTTGCGCACGTTTGGAGCAACAACTCAAGATTGATTACTGGATCAAGAACTGAAGGGGTGGTACGCATGTAAATATTCAACTCGACCAGGAGTTCACGGCGAAGCTGTCGGACTTCGGGCTGGCGAAGATGGGTCCGGAGGGGGAGGACACGCACGTGACCACCCGCGTGATGGGCACGCACGGCTACGCGGCGCCGGAGTACGTCATGACGGGCCACCTCACGATGAAGAGCGACGTGTACAGCTACGGCGTCGTGCTGCTCGAGCTCCTCACGGGGCGCCGCGCCATGGAGCACGTCCGCGGCAAGAGCGCGCACGCGGAGCAGCAGGTCAAGCTCGTCGACTGGACGCGGCCCTACCTTGGCAGCAGCCGCCGCCTGCGCTGCATCATGGACCCCAGGCTCGCAGGCCACTACTCCGTCAAGGGCGCCCGCGCGGTGGCGCAGCTGGCGGCGCAGTGCACCAGCGCGCAGCCGCGGGACAGGCCGCGCATGGCCGCCGTCGTCGAGGCGCTCGAGCGGCTGCAGGGGCTCAAGGACATGGCCGTCAGCGTCGGGCTCTGGCCGACCGCGCCCGTGGCCGGGAGGAACGCCATCTCCGCCAAGATCCGCGCCGAGGTCAAGGGCGCCGGCGCCGGAGCTGGCGCAGCCGCACGGCGGAGGAGCGCGTCCGCGAAGCTGGCCTGATTGCTCCTTAATTGACCACGTACGCCTGCCACGTCGAGTACATATTGTATCAGTATGTGCGCGTGTGTATGTATATATATAGTAAGATCAATTTACGTGGTGAGGCATATTTAGTTTAGGTGCCATGAGGCATGCAGATCATGCATACATGTATCATGAACTGTACGATCGATCGATTGCTTGCGCGTTTCGCGCATAAAGAAGTGATCGTTTTGCGATCGCGATGAAATTTCGTTTGCTTCTCATATAGGGCTTGTTCTTTTTTACTGTGGTTTGTGCCTTTTGACTGCGGTTTGTAGATTTTAGGCTGTTTGTGTGAGAGATTACAGAGTAATAGAAACTCACGTGCGGTTTTTAGCGATATAAATGAATTCGATAAAATATGTACTACAATTAATTTAGTAGATTCTATCTTAAAAATATATTCTGTTTAAAAGTTAGTTACTGTAGAAAAGTTAGTTACTGTAGAATAGAACCATAGCATTCTAGGACGTGTGTTTTGCGAATGCGATGAAATAGAGTCGTTCTGAGATTGCTTCTCAGCATCGAACACCACAAAACAATCATTTGTTTGGTTGGTTGCGCCTTTCGTTTTTACACTGGGAGCCTCGAAGCAATCGCATTATCAGAGCTACTAGCCTCATAGGCGCCGTGCCGCGTCAGCCACCGTACGTACAAAAGTAAAAGAGGCGATAATTCGTGAGGAGTTTTTTTAAAAAATCAAGGGCACATGTGTATTTTCGAAAAAGCTAAAGGTCTTTTTCGTAAAAAATCGAGGATCTGTACGTAAACAAACAAGGACCCGTGCGCAATTTTAAAAACCGCGGGGGGCTATCCTGCAAAGTGGAGGGGCTAAAAAAAATTGGCAGGGACCTTTTCGCGAGAACGGAGGACCTTTACGTAATTTCAAGAAATTGCAGGGGCTTTTTCGCAAAATGGCTCGCCAGACCGTACGCGAATTCCGCGTCCACGCGGCGGGCAGAGCGACGGCGCGGCCGACGTGGAGGCCCTCCCCGCGCAGGCATTCCGCGAGGTGTAATAGGGATAGTATCTGACATTATTCCAGTGGCAGTCGCGAAGCCGACCTCGCAAGCACACGACGATTCCTCGGTGCGCACGGATCGATTAGTACGTCTCTCTCCTCTCCCCGCCGGTCTCTTCGGGCCTGTTCTTTACCTTACAAGCTGACGGCATTTTATTTTTGCTACAGTATCTAACTTTCAAACGGAATATTTTCTCAAGACGGAGTCTACAAGTTAAATGATTAGACGTCAGTGGCGGACCCAGGATCAAAATTTAGGGGGGGCTACCAGCGCCGACTGTGACGGGTATCCCCACGTACTTTAAGGAATCAAAACCAACCCAAGATTAGAGAGATTGCGGCGGCGGGTCTCGCGTTAATCAGCTCTTGCGATTTTGCATACAGGTGTAACACAAGAAGGAAACATGCAAGAACAGTATGCAGAAACTGGAGTTACTCGGAGAGCCTTCTTCTTGAACTTGTTCATGGCAGAGAATTGCTGCAACCTGTCACGGACAGCGTCTCCCAGAGACACGTTTGAAGCCATGTCTGCATTCTTCAGCCATGGGTGCTCTGTTTGTTTGCAAGCGGAAATCAAATGCTGTTAGTTTCCATTCATGTCTGACGAGCTTTAATTGAATTGAAGTGCTCGAGCAAGGTCATTAATTTACCAAGCACTTGTCTCGCCGTCAGCCGGGTGGAAGGGTCTGGATCAAGCATCCTCCGGACAAGGTACTTGGCATTGCCGGACACCCTGGGCCATGGCTCTCTGTTGAAGTCGATGCCACCCCGGAGTATCGCCTGCGCAATCTTCTCATCGTTTTCTGCACAATAATTGTTCAGATCAACATCAGCACTGAGATCGAATTATTTCATGTGAGGAGATCATTACAAGAAAGAGCAATGCATATACCTCCCCAGAATGGAGGGACACCACAGAGAAAGATGTAGAGGATGACGCTGGCGCTCCAGAGCCCGGGGGGCAGGGGGCGGCCGGCCGGCCGTAGGGGGGCGCCAGCCCCACCTGACCCCCCGGTGGGTCCGCCCTTGTTACACGTTAAAAGCTTAACATCTGTACCAGTCAAAATCGTAAGTGAGTATCTGTCTCTTCGTAATCTGTACCATAAACAACCAAAATTCAAATATTTCAGTCAAAAGCCGCAGCTGAAAAGAACATGCCTTTCATCCGTGCAGTAGTAGTAATCTTCTTCAGACCGCAATTGAATTGAGACCGTCATCTCCACCATGCATGTGTCCGTCGATCGGTGGCGCAAGACGAAGTCAACTGCTCGTCGGATCTTTCGTCTGCAGGAACTCGCGATGGTTTTGCTTGCTTAATTCTTGCACTTTCCTTCTGGATTGGGTCCCGGCCGGGACCGGCGCCGGACGGTGGTCGTGGCGGACTCGTAGCCGGCCAGCAACGTCGGCGTCGGCTGCTCGCTCAGCTCCACCGAGTAGAATCAACGCAGATGCCGTTCTACTCTGGCTACGCCGAGACGACGGCCGGCACAGTAACGTCCGGAGAGGGAAACATGCGCGCGACCGAGCTGGGAGGAGACAAAATAGCAGCAATGCGACGGACGCGCGGACAGCCATGCGTCTCCATACACGTTCCGCATGCTGCCTGTGACCGCTAGCTGCGAGTGAATCTTGCGATGCTGGAGCAGGGCAGCCGGTTTGCTTCTTGGCTCGATCCGAGGCGGAATCGATGGACCGGCGCGCCGTCAGGCGACGCGAATTGTTGGCTTTGGTCAGTCCGGTCGTCCATCCCCCGGCTCCCCGGCTGCCTGGGAGCGACATGGAACGTTTGGCTCCGTCGCCTATACCTGCACTAGCAGCTAGCCGTCCGGTAAAGATCATGCTGTCTCCGTCCCGTTTGCTCCGGGACAGGGACATCGCACTGTTGGCTTACATCTCCACCCAGAAAATTTCTCCCGAGTTATCGAGAGTCGTCGAACAGTTGCCTACGTTCCGGAGCATATATTTTCTTTTGTCGATTACGAAGAAGACCACACGTGTATACTCATCATCACGCATACTGTACGATCGAAGATGGGGACTAAAATAAAAATGAATAGAAGCCGCATCGATAAAAGTTTCTCTAAAATATCTCGAGATTACTAGAATCTTTCACACCAATAACTATAATAAGCTATAAAGATTAGAGTCTAAGCATACTTAGAGAAACTCTTAAGGAAAACCAAGTTAAACAGGAGCGGATACCTGCGAGCAATACTACCACCATGTAAGGTGTGGTACTACCATCATATAAAGTGTGGTACTATCTTTCTCTTAGATCAGCACAGGAAATTCAGTTCGAACAAACAAAAAATGTACACAATTTTCACAAGAAAGATCCAAATAATTTAAAATTTTGCTGTAACATCCCAAAATTGGCTTTCTGGAAAAATTTAAATTCAAATTAATTATTTTAAAGTATTTGGACTTTATTTGGCTTTTATTTGATTTTTCTGGAGTTTAAAACCTATTTTTAGAAATTAAAAAGTATTTTAAAGTATAAAAATTAAATACCAACAGTAGTTGGAAATAATTTTATTTAGTCCAAAATATCTCCAGGAGCTTTTGTGAATTTTTCTGGAATTTTTGGAGCTATTTTCATATTTTTCTGAGGCCTAAATAATTTCCTAGCCTTTTCTGAAAATAAAAATCAAATTCTAAAATCAAAAATCCAAAACCCTCCCTCCAGCCGACGCGTGGATGGTCCAGAACCGCCCACGTCGCCACTCGGCCCAATCCGGCCGCTCCATCCCTCTCCCTCCGCCAAGTGGACCCGGCCCGTCGGTAACCCTGCGCCTCCCTCTCTCCTCCTCTCTCTGCCCCTGGGCCCCGGTTGTCAGCCGCTCGCGCCCGCACCCGCCGCCCGATCCTCCCTCCGAGTCGCGTGGCTTCATCCGCGCCGCCCGCTCACTTCCCTCTCTCTCTCTCAATGCGTGCGGGCCCCGCCTGGCAGGGTCTTCCCCTTCCTCGCGCCACCGCTTTCCTTCTTCTCACCTTTCTTTCCTTTCTTGCGCCGGCGACCGATTCCCCGCGGATCCCCTCCTTTCCTTCCCCGGCTCTCCCCGGTTTTGGAAACCCCGAGCCCCGCCGCGACCAAATCCCCGAACTGCCGCGCCCTCTTTCCTTTTGTGCCCCCCTCTTTCCTTCCTCCCCTCTTCCTTCCTTTTCCGGCCACCTTCACCGGCGAGCAATTGCCGCACCCCTGCTCCCCCTCCGCCCTTATAAATACCCCCCTAGGCTTCGCCTCCCTCCGCACCACCGCCCACTGCCCTCCGCTCTCTCTCCCGAGCCCCGCAGCACTCCGCCATCGTGCTCCCTCTCTCCCCGAGCTCCGCCGCACTCCGGCGAGCAATCCCCGCCGCCTCGGACCTCCCCGGAGCCCGCCACCGCCACTCCGAGCACCCCCGTGCCCGTGCGAACCTCCCCGACACCTCGGCCGCCCCTCCCCGCCGCCGGAGCACCATCGCACCGGAGGACTCGTGCTGCGCCGCCGCTCTTCCTCGTCGCCGGCCGTCCCTGGCCGCTGGTTCTACTGCCTCCGTCCACTGCTGTCTGGCCCCCCTCCAGCAGGTACCTCAAAGGGATTACCTACCCTGTATGGGCAGGCAATGCCTCTGTAGGACCGAAAAGGCAACAGACGGGGGGTGAATGGTGCCTTCAAACCTCTTCAAGAATTCACATAATCTTCTTCTCCGATAGCTACAGGGGCTATGAAGCAAGAAGATCGAGTGCTCACTAGAGAATAGAAACCAGATCGACAAAAGAACTGGAGCAGCTGGCCGAGATCAAGAACAATCTAATCGGTCTACCGTGGTCGATCTGATCAGAGGTATGCTGTCTGTGACTGAGAGGTCGAATACCTACTCGTGGTCAATCAAATCGCTCGGTTGAAGACAGATGCTCCACTGCAAATCAGACAAACAGATCGACAACAGAAAACGCACAGCAACGACTGAAAACAGTGAAAGCGCGCTCAACCGATAAGACCCAAAAACGAATAACTTGAAAGACTTGAGTCAAATAACCAGGAGACTTCAACCACAGCAGCGGAACGACCTCAAGTTGAGAAATCATAGAGTGGCCGAAGTCTCTCTGCTGCAACCGAGAAGAACAACGAGATCGATACTGAAAAACAGAGGAGTCACTCAGTGCTCGACCGCAAGATCTAATTTCCATGTAACTTTAGACTCATAGATCTTTTGGTCATGAGACTTTGAACGATTCAAGAACTCATCCTCTGAAAGATAATTTGCAAAGAAACTAGAACTTTTCTGCCAAGACCAATAAGAAAGCCAAAGTCACAACTAGATCAGAGGACATGGGGCGCACGACCATTCGGCAAAGAGACCTTCTCCTACCACTTGATGCTCTTGGGAAGAACTAGCCAAATGGCCTTGAGATTGATTCCCCAGATCAGAGCAGAAGAGACCAAGGTAGTCTTGAGCAACAACTCAACACAAAAGAGAAAAGCCAACAAGAACACCCGAGAAGAATCGACAAAACCGACAAAGAAAGACACGAGTAAGCAAGACATCTCAGACAAAACACTTCTCAGATAGATCGATACAGAGAGATGAATGATTGCAAAGGAGGTTTCTACAGCCACTCCCAATAGCCACTCCCCTCGGGAGGACAAGCTCTAACCCTAGAGCGAACACACGCACACAGACTCCCATGGGAGGGAGAGGCGGCTGCCTCCAAGGCCCAGCCAGCCAACTCGCATCTCACACTTGCCCCCCCTCTCCTTTTATAGCCTCACGCACGAGACTTAGACCTAATGGATCCACCCATTAGTCCTCACTGGGGCTAACCCGTAAACCCCACCTAACACCGGGTTTTCCACTCTTTACCCAACAACACTGACCATCCCAGTGCTTTACCCGCACTTTAGCTGACAGATTCCCAGGTCTTGCGACCGCTTCTAGAGACCATACGACCGGTTAACAGTAGCTACGACCGTTATCGTGTGATCGAACCACCTTCCGACCACGCACAATGAGATTTACCGTGGTCGAAACCCTTCCGACCATGTTTGAACACTTCCGACCGCAGTCGCCCACTTGCGACCGCGCTCCAAGCTCGTCTGACCGCATCCGACCGAGCTACGACCACGTTCGCCCATAACGTGGTCGAAACCCGCTTTCGTTCTTAGGAATTGAAGTCTGCGACAACATGGTCGTATGACCGCTTTCGACCACCGACTGCACCTTACGACCGCGTTCTCCGTCAACGTGGTCGTAAATGAGTTTCCCGGCTTTCGACCGCTGACTGTGTGGTCGTGAACTGTGAACCTGGCTTCTGACCATGACCAATCGTAGTCGTAGCAGCGTCCGACCACAGCCAACGTGGTTGAGCTGCCTTCAACCATGCCAACGTGGTCGTAGCTGCCTTCGACCACGACCAACGTGGTCATAACCGATCGAAAACCCTTCTGATGTTCTCCGATCACGCCCAAAGTGGTCGTACACCTTCCTGATGAACTCCGACCACTGCCAAAATGGTCGTACTCCCTTCTGGTGCCCTTCGACCATGGCCAGAGTGGTCGTAAACCTCTCGGGTGACCTTCGACCACACCCAAAGTGGTCGTAAACAGTGCGCACGGCTTTCGACCACGACCAACGTGGTCGTAAAGCCTTCCGACCACTCGTTCAATGCCTCTACCCGGTTCCGACCAAGGAAAACGTGGTCGTAAAAGGTCCAGTGGGCAACCGACCATGGCCAACGTGGTCGTATTAGCTGCAGAACACTTCGCCAGGGCTACGACATTGTAGAACTAGCACAAACCTCAAAAACTAAACTCAATCTTCCTAGATCAAGAGTCAATTACTCATCACAACCGTGGGGTGACCTCTACATGGTCTCTCAATCTCCCCCTTGATGAGTATATTGACAAACACGAAAAAAGGCAAGAAGATGAGTTTGTTTTTGAAAAAGAAAAAAAAGAAAGGAGATGCAAAAGCCACACATGGTCTAAAAGAATGAAGAAGGAACTCATGACCATGTTGACACAGAATGAAATGGAGCAGACAGAGAAAGATCAAATTTTCTACAAAAGCTCCAAATCACACAAAGAGTCCAATCTTGCTCATGGTCCAAAAAGCAGTTGCTCGCATGACCATTGTCATAGCAAGATGACCAAGAAATCTCCCCCTTAAAGCCCTTTTTCAATTCTTCTCCCATCCCTTAATGCATTCTCCCATTTAAATACCTTTTGCACCTCTTAAAGCCTTTTTCTCTATCCTTCTCCCCCTTTTGGCAATAGAGTCATCAAGATGCAAAGAAGAAAAATAGAGCATGAATGAACTGGAGTGCCGACAGTTGATTTGATTTAAGCAATGAGAGCTATGGGAGCCATGAAGATTATCTAAAGTGACTTCACAGAAAATTATACCAAGCCATAAAAGGTGACAATGCTATCTAGATCATAACAAACCATGTATTGCCAAGCTCAAGCCAAATAAGTCATGATCTTAAATTAAATGGTTTGATTAGCATGTCAAGTCACTCAAGATCATAGTCTAGAAGAAGGTATCCAAACATGAGTCAAGCCATGTCAATATTCTAAGCGGAATCAAGAACCTATAGTTGAGTTGATTTAGAGAGCTACAAGTCCAAAAATGAGACATATTGTTCAAGCACTAGGTATCACTTGTAGCACTTTGGATACCACTTGTAGAATACTTGTAGTTGAGCAAAATTAGCACATTTGGCTTTTATCAGAAATTCATGATTGGTTTCAACCATTTTTCACAAGAATTTTTATTTTCATAGCCATGTGCTAGATCTCAAGCCTTATGCGATCACTCCAAGCAATAAGCTTAAGGAGGTGATCTTGGTCATCCAAAACTCCCCCTGAGTTCATGCCTAGTGCAATGGCAAGCCATCTCATGAGACAGAATTGGTGAGATCAGTTTTTCGCACAAAAGAGATCTTTTTGCATTTACTTGAATTAGTTCAAGAACAAAGAGTTAAAACTAACTCATGCATCACTAGTGAACTAACTTAGCTCAGTCTAAACCTCAAAAACAGATTCAAGACTCAACTTAGCCTATTCGACATGGCATGAATCAAGAGAGGATCACTAAAGCCAGACTATTCACAAGATTGAACAAGACATGATTTGATTCAAGTTGTTCACATTTAATTAAGCTAGTATGGCAAGAGCTAAGCAACACATAGAAGGACATGATAAATCAAGATATCACAAGATATGCCAAGATATAAAGCATGATATCATGTCACATAAAGATAATAGACAAGGCTCCAAAAACTGTACAGGCATTCATGTGAATTTTATGCATTATGAGACAAAAGAATGCACAAGAGATGAACTCCCCTTGAAAAATAGCCTAACAGACAAAAAGGCTCCAACTCCCCCTAGAGAAGGCAAAATGAGAAGAACCAGGAAATTTGGCACAAAATCCAGAAAGAGAAGGTTCTAGCTCAAAGAGGTGATTCCCAAACACACTCTATCCTCATGGTCTCTAGTCTATAACCTCATACCACGGGGCAAAAGCACACTATGTCAATGCCCAAGACTCTAGTGGCCAAGAAAAAGTTCAATCTAGGTAGAAGAGAATCCTAGAGAACCAAAACCCAAACTAGGTAGTAAATGATCCTAGAGAACCATTTGGATGAGAAGTGTGATCGAGACAATATCACCTAGAGTCGGTTCCTGTCTAACCAATCGGACCCTTCCTCCCACTAGAATAGATAAACAAAGCAAAGCCAAGTGGAGGGAAGCAAAACACTGAAAGATCACAAGGGAGAACAAACCTCTATCGCAATCGCTCGGTAGATTTTGCTGTGGTCGAAGATGGTTCCGGGTCACAGTCGCAGTCGTGAACCAGCTTGGTCATGATCGTAGTCGAGTTCGGAGTCGCGGTTGTATCCGAGTCCAGACCGTGGTGGAGTGATCGAAGTCGCGTTCTGGTCTGGACCGTGGTAGTGGTCACGTCCGAGGATCGGTCGTAGTCGATTTCGAGTCATGGCCGAAGTCGAGTCCGGATCGTGGTCATGTATGGGCTCGGCTCATGGTCGTAGTCCCGTCCAGTCCGTGGTCGTCGCGTCTTGGCGGTGGTCGTGTACGAGTTTGACCGAGAGTCCAGACCATGCTCATAGTTGCTGTGACATAGTCGTAAAGACCAAGGAGTGGTCGTAAATGTTGTACCAGTCTCCCTCTCACATTTGCAACCTGCAGTTCAAACACAGGGACGACTGGTGTCCTAGTACTGGGGTAAGTGATATGCAACATGGAACCAGTACTGAGACAAGAGATAACAACAGTAGCATTCCAAATTTTAATGCATGAGAACACACCCCCACACAAGCTCAATCTAGCCCTCATCAAAAGCACCTAGAACACAAAGCCTAGTGCCACCCAACACTAGAAGAAGCTTGTGACCTAACCACAGATCTCATGATATCTAAGAAAAAAACACAGACCAATGCTACCAAGTTGTCACACAGTTTATTTCATGCCATAGCAGCAATAAGATCAAAGTATACAAGCATCACAATGAATCACAACCATACACATAGCAGGTGACAGGAACAGTCATAGAAGCATATGCTAGCATGGATAAAAGTATGTATACTAGAAAAGATACAAAGGCATGAATAAACACAATATCATGACACGGAGAAACTATCCAAGATATACTCAAGCTCATACTGTCCATACATATGCATACATCATGTAGACATACAACATGACAAATCAAAATCATGGAAAAGTATGCTAACATGTATAAATAATGATGAATGAACATAAGGAGCAAGATGTGAACCATGATAGATACTACAGAGCACAAGGTCATGATGATACTTGACTTCTAATACACACCTTCTACTTAGCTCATGAAGTCAAGTCAAAGCTTAAGCATCTAACAAATACAACAAGGTACATGGATACTTAAGCAACATACACATAAAGGCATGACATGAAAGCATTGAAAGAAGAACATGCCAGTATGGTAAAAGTGAGCACATGAACAAGCACATCATGCCAGTTATGATCAATCATGAATAAAAGAGCATGAAGATAAAGAGTAGCTCACAGAGTAGGTGAGGACGCCAACGTGAGAGCATATGCCTCTTGGAGGCCAAGAAGTGGAGAACCAATGAATGTTCTAGTCGCATGATGAAGCAGAAGACTAAAATCCAATCAATCCCATGTTCTCCAACCAGCGTCTGGATACCTACAAATGACAAGAACAAACCGCCCAAGTCTTGGATCCCGAAGGGTCAGTAGACATGTACTTGGGAACCCAAGACTTAGACACACGACTACTCAGCAGAAAAGAGTGGTCATTGCGTGCTACGACTACGGTCAAGAAGAAATGAGCATCGTCGTAGCACGAGAGGTGTAGTCTTGAACAACTACAGCTGAGAGACATGGTCGTTGAGCAATTACGACTATGTCCGAGAAGCCGAAGCTATGGTCGTAAGGCATTACGACTATAGTGACGACACAGCAGAGGGACTTGGCTTTACTAATCCCAACTCTAGCAAACTCAAGCTCCTCTACACATGTGCGGTGAGTCAAAATTTTAATTTCTCATTTTCAGTTTTTAGCATGCAAGTAGAGAAATTAAATTTTCATCGTCTACAGAGAAAGACTCACAACCTACACAAGCTCAAAGAGATTTCAACCTAGCAAGAACAATCTAACAATTTACCATCTAGGCATCTCACATTCTCCCTAAGAGCAAGTATATTCATCTTAGACAAGGCCAAGGTCACAATGAGGTTTTACCTTGCTCATGATGAGTCGACGTTCATCCTTCTTATCATCATCATCCGTGTGTTCTTCAAGACCTCCTCCTCGGGACAACATGTGGACAAAAAGAATAAAAACACACAAAACAAGTCCACGATGCCAATGAGCCAATGATTGTCCATCCTTTTCACAAAAATGAGCAATGGTGCAAGCGTCTACTACGAGACAAGATCCAAATGGATAAAGCACCATCCTTGCTCAAAAAGAGAAGTTCCTTGGACCAACCAGAAAGATCCATCTCCTAAATGAGGGAGGAGACAAAGTCTCAATATGCAGTGCTCGTATCATTGCACTCCTCTCTCTTGTTCTCAGTTTAGAAGATGAGGTCGTGTTTGCCATGGTTGAAGATACCGAGAGCCATGTACAGAGGGAAAACACCAGGTCGACGAAATGTAGTCACAGATGGGGCCTCTGAGACCGTGGTCACAATTCTTAACGACCACGTCCCAGCACCTGCGAATACAACTCTCATCGTCGTCCTTGGTACGGTGACCTCTCTAGCACTTGAACAATCGAAGAAAAAGAATGTACCACAAAGTTCACACTTGTGGTTTCTTGCAAATAAAATCACCCTCTAACCAAATTCAAGCCTCTTGTCGCAAAGGACATCATTGGCAAAACACCCCAAAAAGATGCAAAGCGAAGCTCACAAGATTCCCTACTAGTTGCCAGGCTCATGATCGGTTAAGATCAAATACAGAGCCAACCTTGCTCTGATACCAATTGTAGGACCGAAAAGGCAACAGAGGGGGTGAATGGTGCCTTCAAACCTCTTCAAGAATTCACATAATCTTCTTCTCCGATAGCTACAGGGGCTATGAAGCAAGAAGATCGAGTGCTCACTAGAGAATAGAAACCAGATCGACAAAAGAACTGGAGCAGCAGCTGGCCGAGATCAAGAACAATCTAATCGGTCTACTGTGGTCGATCTGATCAGAGGTATGCTGTCTGTGACCGAGAGGTCGAATGCCTACTCGTGGTCAATCGAATCTCTTGGTTGAAGACAGATGCTCCACTGCAAATTAGACAAACAGATCGACAACAGAAAACGCACAGCAACGACCGAAAACAGTGAAAGCGCGCTCAACCGATAAGACCCAAAAACGAATAACTTGAAAGACTTGAGTCAAATAACCAGGAGACTTCAACCACAGCAGCCAAACGACCTCAAGTTGAGAAATCACAGAGTGGCCGAAGTCTCTCTGCTGCAACCGAGAAGAACAACGAGATCGATACTGAAAAACAGAGGAGTCACTCAGTGCTCGACCGCAAGATCTAATTTCCATGTAACTTTAGACTCATAGATCTTTTGGTCATGAGACTTTGAACGATTCAAGAACTCATCCTCTGAAAGATAATTTGCAAAGAAACCAGAACTTTTCTGCCAAGACCAATAAGAAAGCCAAAGTCACAACTAGATCAGAGGACATGGGGCGCACGACCATTCGGCAAAGAGACCTTCTCCGACCACTTGCTGCTCTTGGGAAGAACTGGCCAAATGGCCTTGAGATTGATATCCCAGATCAGAGCAGAAGAGACCAAGGTAGTCTTGAGCAACAACTCAACACAAAAGAGAAAAGCCAACAAGAACACCCGAGAAGAATCGACAAAACCGACAAAGAAAGACACGAGTAAGCAAGACATCTCAGACAAAACACTTCTCAGATAGATCGATACAGAGAGATGAATGATTACAAAGGAGGTTTCTACAGCCACTCCCAATAGCCACTCCCCTCGGGAGGACAAGCTCTAACCCTAGAGCGAACACACGCACACAGACTCCCATCGGAGGGAGAGGCGGCTGCCTCCAAGGCCCAGCCAGCCAACTCGCATCTCACACTTGCCTCCCCTCTCCTTTTATAGCCTCACGCACGAGACTTAGACCTAATGGATCCACCCATTAGTCCTCACTGGGGCTAACCCGTAAACCCCACCTAACACCGGGTTTTCCACTCTTTACCCAACAACACTGACCATCCCAGTGCTTTACCCGCACTTTAGCTGACAGATTCCCAGGTCTTGCGACCGCTTCTAGAGACCATACGACCGGTTAACAGTAGCTACGACCGTTATCGTGTGATCGAACCACCTTCCGACCACGCACAATGAGATTTACCGTGGTCGAAACCCTTCCGACCATGTTTGAACACTTCCGACCGCAGTCGCCCACTTGCGACCACGCTCCAAGCTCGTCTGACCGCATCCGACCGAGCTACGACCACGTTCGCCCATAACGTGGTCGAAACCCGCTTTCGTTCTTAGGAATTGAAGTCTGTGACAACATGGTCGTATGACTGCTTTCGACCACCGACTGCACCTTACGACCGCGTTCTCCGTCAACGTGGTCGTAAATGAGTTTCCCGGCTTTCGACCGCTGACTGTGTGGTCGTGAACTGTGAACCTGGCTTCTGACCATGACCAATCGTAGTCGTAGCAGCGTCCGACCACAGCCAACGTGGTTGAGATGCCTTCAACCATGCCAACGTGGTCGTAGCTGCCTTCGACCACGACCAACGTGGTCAAAACCGGTCGAAACCCCTTCTGATGTTCTTCGATCACGCCCAAAGTGGTCGTACACCTTCCTGATGAACTCCGACCACTGCCAAAATGGTCGTACTCCCTTCTGGTGCCCTTCGACCATGGCCAGAGTGGTCGTAAACCTCTCGGGTGACCTTCGACCACACCCAAAGTGGTCGTAAACAGTGCGCACGGCTTTCGACCATGACCAACGTGGTCGTAAAGCCTTCCGACCACTCGTTCAATGCCTCTACCCGGTTCCGACCAAGGAAAACGTGGTCGTAAAAGGTCCAGTGGGCAACTGACCATGGCCAATGTGGTCGTATTAGCTGCAGAACACTTCGCCAGGGCTACGACATTGTAGAACTAGCACAAACCTCAAAAACTAAACTCAATCTTCCTAGATCAAGAGTCAATTACTCATCACAACCATGGGGTGACCTCTACATACTCATCAAAACTTAGGGTATTAGTTAATCCAACTTTGTTATGCCCTCAATTGAAGTTGAATGCCATGTACCTTTGTAACCCTAGAATTCCTTTGTCTCAATAATGAGAGTATTATAATCATTTGTGAATAATAGAATGGTAGTATAATGCTTAGTCACGCTATTTAATACCCTTGAAATCTTGAAAATGGGAAATTATGATTTGTTGTAATAACCTTGTGTTTATAAGTCTAGTGGTGATTGGAGTTGCCACTGATCTTTTAAAATAAAAATAAAAATGTGGAAATTGGTTTAGATTAGGGTGGATGGTTGGTTTGGGTTGGTGCGGCAAGCATGAGATCTTGTAAAGTGTACGTTCCACCCTAGTCAACTAAGGACCGACGCTTGTGTTTGTCCAGACTGAGCACTACCGTACAACCCTAAGTCTATATAGGTACGACCTAGCTGATAAACTCATGATAGTCTAGTTTAGGTGCCACCAGTGGAAAGTGGGTGCCAGGGATTTACTGGTTATTCACACTGAGGGACAGGGATTTACTGTACTCATATGGCGCAAGAGCGGGCTTCGAATTGGGCAGATTTAACCCTTCTGCGGTAAAACCTCAGCGGGTGGTGTCTAGCTAGTCTAGAGTGAGGTAAAGGCTTTGTGATAATTTATCTGTGTCTCATGCCAAAGGAAGCGTGGCGACTGTTAAGATAATTTATCTCTTGGGGGTAAAGTTGTACAACCTCTGCAAAGTGTCAAACTATTCGAATAGCCGTGCCCACGGTCAAGGGCGGGCAAGGAATGCATTCACATGGCAGATTTTTGGTTTTGATTTTAAAATCAAAGTTTTTGTATTCCGTGAGTGGAGGGAACTCTCGGAAGGGTATCCTGGCAGTTGGAGCCAGAAAGGGTGGATGGAACCCGCAGTTTTAAACTTGATCAATTGTAATTGGTTAGCTAGTGTTGGTAGATGGAACCTTCACTATAAAGTTAATGATAGTTCTGTTAAAACATTTACTTTATTAAATTGATGTCTTCGAAAATAATTAGTAGTAATTGGAATTAAAACATTGCTTTGTGCAAAAGAACCATATAGCCTTCCTTTGTCAAGCCTTGCATCTATTGCATTTTTCCCAAGACTTGCGGAGTACTTTATGTACTCACATGCTGCACTCAAAAATAATATTCAGAAGAATACGAAGCCCAAGAAGGAGACTACGACTACTTCGCAGGTGGATTCGACGAAGGATTCCAGGAGTTCTAGGTCGCGTTTCCCCAGTTAATTGCCTGTGGCGTATTGATGGGTCTCCGCTGAATTTATCTTGCTTCCGCTGTGTTTCGTGTGTGCGAGGTCTTGAAACCTCAATTGTAATAATGAGACCTGTTGGTCAGTACTCTTTATAATTGTAATAATGCGTTGTTGGTTATGAATCATTTCTGTTTAACTGTGTGCACTAGCTTTGATCTGGGACTAGTGTTGTATTACACAGAGAGTCTGGGTTCGGAAATCCGGGGTCCCAGCATTTGCACACACTCTGTTTAAGGTCTTATGAATCTAATCCAAAAGGATCGCAAGAATCCATGTCAAATTTCAAACTTTTTTAAGAACAAGCAAAATTGCACCAAAACTACGAAAAAACCAAAAATAAGGAATATGACTTGCTCATGGATGGAGGATGATCAAAATAACTCTAGATGTATTCTTATATATCACAGCAAATAAGAACACCAAAAGAATCGAGACAAAAATTATTAAATAAACAAATCTTAGAGATGTCAAATCCAAACAAAATCAAGTAACTTCAAAAACTTACAAAACCCGATGCCAAGATGGATGTGATTGATTTTCATATGACATTTCCATCATTGACTCGTACTTGGCATCTAGTAGGATCAAGAAAGTGATAGAGAACATCAAAACCAACATAATCAAGAGCAAATCAATAAAAACAAGAAAGATTTTTAAAATATAAATAAAGTTGATATATTGCTACTTGAGGATGAAGATTTCATAATCACTCCATCTGGAGAACAAGAGAGTATACCACAACACTTACACTTTTTAAACTCTAACCTTATAACACTTGGCTTCAATAAGGAAAACTAGAATGGTTGGATGGTTCACTAGTAAGTCTCTATCCCAACCTATTAAATAGACAAGACAACCACCCCCATCTAGCCCTAATGAATACTACCCATTTAGTATGTATATAGGAGAAACTCGTTAATCTCACACAATAAGGATTTTACTCACACATTACACTTATATATGCTTTTCAAAGCATATGAACTCGAGTTTGCTAAATTCTTAGCCTTGATCTAACTTGATCTTCTTAGTTTCTCCTTGACTTAAACTGTTTTTCCAAGTGCCACTCACCACAATTTTAATCCAAGATAGTTTTTGGTATTTTGATCAACTTACCAAAATACCATTTCTTGACATGTCTTCATTTTTTTCTTACAAGTAATCGCTATACTTGTCACATGTAGATGTACCATTGATTTGCTATACATCGATAAGTCTCTTTTGTTCCAGTTCCACTGGACCATGCCTCACTTGAACCGACCAAGCCACATGATTTAACCCGTCGCTCGAACTTCCCTTCAATATTGTCCGTTTTTCTTGTGCCATGCTTGAGCTTAGCCATCTCACACGGTATCCTTGATCATTTTGGGTCTTATCTCCTCCATGAGCGTAACCTCAATCCTCGCCGTTGACTAAGGTTGACTCCAAGCATTCCTACACATCTAAAGGCCAAGAAATCGTTTTTGGACACATGTTCTTCACAACTTGACCCACTTTAGTCAAAACATGTTTCATGCAACGTATGTGTATTGATCTAGGTCAATCCATAACTCAATTTTCTAAAATCTCAAGACAGGCCGATACTACCGACAATTAGAACTCTCTGAAAAACTGCAACCGACAAGTAATTCGTGATATTACCGCTCTGCGGCCTAACCACCGTGCTCACACCGCCTACTGATCTGAACAACAACTGCCAAGCGATCAGGTCGGTTTGCCTGAAAATTTCTGAAACCGATTCAGATAATGCAAACTTTAACAAATTAACCACTTTTCTAAAATGGCAATAGTTCATTGCAACAAAACCTTGGATCTTCTCACATGATTATTCACATGCACACACGTGCAAATGTATCCTGTTAGTGTATGCCTAAAATAACAGAGGCCAGAGACATAAATTTTCTGCTAAGACGTAGTCGCGTGTGCATTAAAATAGACACCATGATTTAAACCATAGTTGATGGAGTCATACATAAACAAATCCAGCACCACAAAGGAGAGTTGGTTCCAACATATTTGGTAAAAGCGATGTTACATACAATACAAGTTAAATTAGCAAGCGAAATGGGTCATTTGATCTAGACCGGCCATATTTGGAAATCCAGGGGGGACCAAAGATTTCAGTACGGTTTTCTTAAGCCATTTGACCCCAGACGACAGCGAGAACGGAACTGCACTCGTTTCACCATTCAATCCTCGGAAACTCAAGACTGAAAAAAGTTAGCACAACTCGGCACGTAGCACATCAAACTTATCTTACTGTCGTGGTATGTACCAAGAAGAAGAAGAAGAAGAAGAAGAAGAAGAAGAAGAAGAAGAAAGACCCTAGCAATACATCACAACGCTTGTGAACACCCACAGCACGGTGAGAAACTAAGAAAGGCGGCACCAGGGCGGCTAAAATGATGCCCACGGTATCGCCTCCCAGAGCTACCACAGGGAACAGAACCCAAACCAAGAAACGGAGACTGATGCAGACACAGTGCACGCAGATGTGCGACATCACCGCACGGGTCGCAGTTGGATCGGAATCCGGAGGAGCACCGGTGCCGTCTTTCTTCACCAAGGAGTCTTGTCGCCTGGCCCAGCAAGGATGATCTGCGAAAGACCATGGAGAAGAAAGAAAACATGGAATTGTGGTATCAGACTGAGAGCATGGCTCAGTGGTGGATAACTGCTTTCCACAGGAGGCACGTACATTGCAATCTATGGCGAATCGCCGTGCGAGCATGATGGCCGTGTTCCGTTCTCTAGCTGTTTCGAAGGCCAGAACTAAGCTGAGGTCACTTCTGGGCCGCCAAAACATCGCCTGCGAGGCTGCTTCACCACCACCTCTGACGCCACATAACTGAAACAGAAACAGTAAGGCTGTAAGGGGCAGGCATTAGCTGGTACACACGCGACTGTTAGGATGTTTCTATCACGCGGCCTACATCTCGGTTTGCGTCGTTAGCAGTGCTGAACAAGGGCGACACGCCCATACCTACTGATGATCATGGGACAATAAAAGTGTAGAGAAACATGGCACATGCTATATGCATATGCCAGGTGAACTACTAGTAACAATAACATTACTGAAAACCTTGTTGTAAATCTTGAAAGCGAACATGTTATATTGATGTCACGGCCATACCTGACAATTTAACGGCCCTGTGCAAAATTTGAAATGAGGCCCTACATCTGAGAAAAGTGAATTACCAAAATAAAATGTATCTTTTATTTAATAGAGTAAAATACACTATGAGTCCCTAAACTTGTCACGTTGGATCATTTAGGTCCTCAAACTTTGAAACAACAGATTCATGTACATAAACTTGTTTAAGTGGGTCAATGCAGCTCCTAAAGATGATTCACTGGCTTGACCGCTGACGTGTAACCTTGATCAATACCAGCGTGGTGTGGGGGTCACTACATCTCCACCACTCACTCTCTCCATCTCCTCCTCCGCCACCATGCCCGCATCCCTCCTTCCCCCGAGCTTCCTCCCGTACCACCGCCTCTGCCTCCCACCCCCCGTTGCTCCACCTCTGCTACGATTTTGAGCTGCTACTCGCCTACCTCTCCTCCCCCTCCACCGCCACATCCCTCACGTCGTCGTCCCCGCTGGCCTATGTGCTGACCTCAAAGCGCTCGCAATGATGATTGGATCCAGTGGATTTCCTCGCTCGTTGGTAGTCGCAGAAAGATGATTAGATCTAGCCAGCGGCGACGATGAGCTCCATATCTGGCGATTGGAGGTGTGTGATCTGGCAGTTGCACTTCCACCGTACAGCTCAGATCCTGTCAGCCGTCGGGGAGGAGAAAGATGGTGGTGGAAGGTTCGAGGATGGGTGGATCTGGCGATAGTGACAACGGGGATTTTGGCATGGACGAAGACGATCGCCACTGAGGAAGACAGTGGTGGAGGGGTCAGGGACAGCCAGATTCGATGATAGCGACGACAGGGATACCGACGTGGAGGAACACGAGGTAAGAGAATGCAAACAATCGAACTATAGGGGGTTAAATGCCAATTTTATCGCCCACTTGGCTGGTCACATGAGCCGCATGTGACCCCTGCGCCACACTGGCATCGATCAAGGTTACATATCAGTGGTCAAGCTAGTGAATCATTCTTGGGACCTGCAGTGACTCACTTAAATAAGTTTAGGTACATGAATATGAAGTTTCAAAGTTTGAAGACCTAAGTGATCCAACTTGATAAGTTTTAGGATCCATAGTGTATTTTGCTCTATTCAATATTATCGTTGTCATACATCTTTTCTCGAGTCCATGAAACACAGAATAAATAGATGAGAGTGAAGTTGATTGATGCAATGCCACCAACGGGATTTTTGTTTTGCATCATGAGTTAGTTAGGAGGGGGAGTATTTCCTCCAGTTTATAAAAACACTTCATTTTTGGATATGTGCAGTCAAATTTTGGCTATCAAATTTTTAAAAAATATTTAGATTAGATACATAAAAATTATATGCGAAAATACTTTTATAATACTATAATTTTATTGGGTTTAATAAATATATTACAACAGAATTTAGTGACCAAAGTTGCGCTTTGGGGACTGTATCGATGTCCAAAATAATATGTTTTTTTGTGAGCTTGAGGGAGTAATTTTCAATGAAAATAGGAGACGGGAGTAGTTGCTTGGGGCAGCAAAAGAGAAGAGAGAGAGAGATCACAGGTGGGAAAAACCGGAAAAGTGTTACTAGTCTCTTAAGTCCCTAATACCAAAATTAACTAATATTATTGATGTACAGGTCATATTTGGGGGCTTCAAATTTTGGGGACCCTGTGCAGCTGCTCAGCTCGCTCATGCCCATATACGGGCCTGATGTCAGAACAGCTACTTCGGTAAGGAACATTATTATTTATTTGCTGGTATTGTTTAACCCTGAAAGAGAAGATATGCTGTAGCTGTACCCTACCTGCATCGATGAGGAATAGAATTCCTTGGCAACCACTATCTTTCCTTTAGAAAGTCTCATCCGCAATCTTCCAACATTGAGAACATGAACAGACTCTTTCGGCTGATCAGTTCCATTAAACTGAAGCACAACGACCTGCCATGAGACACAAAACATCGGGAACTTAAGAAAAGATAATTGAAGATGATCACTTGATGCTGCTAATGTTAAAATACAAAGGCCTCAAGAATTGAATTTTGTTCCTTGTAGTTGATGGTGATTTGAGATATGGCTAGGTGCTCAGCAATCTCATTTCATACTAAGAGCAGAAGATGACATGTCGATGTGTAATACATGCATGGACCAGAAAGCCAATGCAGACTACTCATTTAGTAAAAATAAAACGTTAGAAAAACTTCTGCACATTGCAACCCCTACATTGCATATATTGTGCAAAGGAAATGCCAGAAAATGGCAAAGGATGGTATAATCATACATTGAACTCGGTTTCAGGTTTCTTTCCTAGTGTCTCTACGTAATCCACCAATCCAGCATCTGCTAAGAACTCATGTTAGTCAGGCAATAAATAAGAGATGCAGATAATTTTGCCCAACAGATGTGTTCAGTCAAACAAACCAGGGTCTACTAGCCCAGCTGTCTTCGCTATTGCAATTTCACCACCAAAATTGACTTCAGCTTGCACATACCGTCCAACATCATGTGGCTCTGGAGCATATACTGGTCTCGTGGCACCTACAGAAGTTCCATAACAACAAATTTCAGAAGCACCGTGGGTCTGAATTTGAGTTGATGATTAAAACAGTTGACAGATATTATAAGCACAAGACGAAGACCAAAAAATTGATAGTATGGCCCTGCTCAAAAGAGCTTTTTTTAGTGGCTTATGGTTAAAAAGCATTGTAACTGTCTGAAAAAACACTGTAACTGATGGAGGCTTATTTAGCATAATTAAATTTAAAAAAATTAAAATAGAAAAAACATGTTAGCCCATCACGTATAATACAAACAAATACGAGAAAAAAGGGGCAAAAAAGCTCCAAAAAAACCAAAAGCATAGAAAAAGACGAAATTTATGAATAGTGCAAAATAAGCCAGAAACTCAAGCCGAAACGAACGGGGTCATAATGTTGCGCTTCGACTACTCTGCAGTCGTTACGACCACGCTAAGTCAATTTACGACCACTTCATAGATGGCTATGACCACGTGAAAGTTACGACCACACACAAAGTAGTTATGACCACTTGTGTTTGCTCCGACTACGCTATGTACTCGTAACTTCTGTTAATGAGAGTTACGACCACATTCACACTACGTTGCACGTTTTCGTAACCGAGCTACGACCACTCCGGTTTACGAGAACTCGAGACTTCGACTGCAGACCCTGCTCCTTCGACCACGTAGTAGACTTGATCACAGTAGTCGTAACTCGATTACGACCACGTTGAAGACTCGATCGCCGTGGTCGTAAAGCGTTTACGACCACGTCTTCGGCTTCATGAACACCTCTGATTTCCTGGAGCCAAAACTATTCCTTCTTATCTTCTTTATTTCTCTCCCTCTCGTTCGATCACACCGATCGCTTCAACCCCCCCCCCCCCTCGTTACATTGTTCTGTCTTTTATATCCAACTCTACGACTACGACACGGAGACAACTACGACTCCGAGATAGACTCAAAAACTGGCTTGTACGCGGAAACAAACTCGTACACGACTCGAACACATATAATACAGCAAAACTGACTCAAATACGACCAAACAAGATTACTAACTCTAACATATAATTCACTAGGTAATGCTTCCTTTTGCCTTTGCAATAGTTTATTGGCACTAAAAAAAGTACTAACAATTTTCTAATTTGTTGTGCAACTCTGTTTTAAGAGAACAATAACCTGAATTTGAAGTAGAGAGAGATGCTTTTAGGTCTTGCAACCAGAGTGCAGCTTTCCTTTTGCTTTGTGTGTGTGTGAGAGAGAGAGAAAGAGAGAGGGCGAGAGCATGATTCCACCTGAAATGATCTCTTTGTTGCTTCCTTTTGGGTGTATCCGGAACCACTGGACTGATATATTCGAGAAATCCATGGGAGTACCACCCAGAGCAACTATGCGTAATATTGAACCTAAGCATTGGAGACCCTCCAAATCGACCACAGGGATATCATTTCCCTTTAGTCTTTTGTGCAGTTCCAACTGGTAAAAACAAACTTAGAAATCGTTAATATATTTCCATGTTTTCTATTCTACTCTACAAAAACTCTCTACCCACTGGAAGTATTTCAGATGTTGAAATAAAAGAGCTTGAGATTGCTAGCCACATAAAAATAACAGCAGAACCTGTTTGATCCCAAGGCCACTGTTTCAACACACATAGTTCATTTTTTTACTGATCCAAGTAGGACCAAAACTGTTTTACCAAATAACACAAATAATCTATATGCATCATATTCAACATTAGTCAACCATGGCAAGGTAGTCACTGCCTAATAAGATTTTTTTTCCAAGTCAGCATTCTGCTTGCTTGCTTATTTATGTTCATAGCATTTCAAGAATTATACAAATAGTCACATGCTTCTGAATCCAATGGTGCCTAAAACATCTATGTTTCTGTACTCCCATTATTTTTTGGTACACTACAGACTACACATGACAAAATGTTGTATGGTTTCAACTTTGACTGTGAATATATCTTCAAAGTAGCCATGTGAAATAAGTACAAAAAAACTGAAGCTAGCACTGGTAACACATACCTCTTTCAAAAGATTAACACAATTCGTGGACTTCTCAGCGAACATCTTACGTAAAATTTGGATTTCATTTTCCAGGTCCATTGCCTGGAGGAGTACTAAACGTGTAAATAGAGTTGGCACACTCCAATTAAATAACCGAGCTGTGTAACAACTAGAATCAATTCTACCTTGCTAGGGTAATGCAGCATTTTGATTCTCCGAGCCTCTCTAACTTCTTTCGTTAGTTCCTCCATATCCTTCCAAACAGCAAATAGATGTCACATACTCACATACACATTGATTTTTTTGAAAAAAAAGTAAAAGATAAGGTTTTGTAAGTTAGAAATGATGTCAACCTCTGAACCTCTGGACGTATATGAGAGTATATGCAGCTGGAAGTTGTGAGGAATAGCAGGGGACTAGGGATTGAGTATAGCGCTAGATGGAAGTGAAGGCTTAGAAATCTAAGTAAGATAAATAAGAACAAGAACAACAAACCAAAATGCAATGTACTAAGGGTACAATGCTGGGGAGTATCTTCCAGGAACCCAGGTTATCCCAAACTGCACTGGTGTGCACCGAATAACTTGCATGTAATTCAAAATTTATAACAATGCATGTATGGGTAGAGAGAAATGAGCAGGTCTTCAGAATTGACCAAAGCGATTTATGTAGACAAACCGATTGAGCTAGGAATAATAGCTTGGTAGAAATATAAAGAACAGGAACAAGTAAAAGACCTATTAAACTAAACTTCACTGCAGAAAGTTGGAACCAGCAAACTGAGCTCTCGCGCTAGCTTGTAGTAATTGATATGTAATGAACTAATGAGTAATGGAGGCAAGAAACTTTTAATAGTATCTACATACTTGCTTCCCAGTTCTTTGGGACATCTTTTCATGCTCATGAAGTGCTTGTTGAACTCTTTGCACAGCAGACTTAGCATCTTCTATCTCCGTATGAGCATTAGCTCTTTCTTCTTCAACAATTCTCTTGGCATCTTCAGAAGCCTATGAGCAAGACGAAAAAGGCAAACCCTCAAAACGTGTAAACAAATGACAATGTGCAGGAGGTGTAGAGGACAGTTCAACCCGTAGAAGCACTGGTATGCTTTTACAAGTGTCGAATAACAATGTTAAAATATCACTCAAGAAAATTCAATCCCTGCTTGAGATAAGTCATGATCTATGCTCACTCACTAACTGCATGTTTTTGTCTGAGGCATATTTGAAAAATCAAGTCTAAATCTTCATACATATTCATTACACAAGCCACAATGAATTACAAAGGGCTGGAATTACAAGGTTCAATTTTTGATGGAAATCACCACCAGCCACGCAGATCCAATGGTGTAAAGTGGTGCATAGTTTCTTTCTCCACAGTGATCAAGTCCCCTCAACACATACTTCCCCACACATTCAACTGTAAGAAAAAACTAACCTTACTCTAATGTAGTAACATAGGCATACGTTCTTCCCAACTAAACTAATATCTTTGGTTAGCACTGAATGCCCTAACTTTTTATGATCAATGGGCATCCTCAACTGAATATGAAATCCTTCTGTGCTTTCCATACACCTCTAAAATCAGGGAACTTTATTAATTCCTAGCTATGAGTTATTTTCCAGAGAACTTCATGAATTAACCATTAAGCTGCACCACTTACAGACATCTCACGGAGAGCTAGATTTTTCTCTAGTACCATAACTGCCAATTAAGAAACCAAATAAGCATGCAAGTTGGCAGCGAATTATGAACAGTACAAAATGAATAGTTCATGACACTATGAACTTTGGCATTGCTCAAGTAAATAGATTCTGATTCCTGAACATATCAAACCTCCTGTTTATAAAAGTTAATGCTACAGCACTGCAAACAAACAAATTGGCACATACCAGCTTTAATGATTTTGCTAATTTTGTGACCTCTGCTTTTTGCTGAAGCAACTCAGCCTCTCTTTTGGAGAGCTGAACTGCAAGAATCTCCACCTACAAAATAGTATTACTATAATCAAATGCCAACATTAGAAAGGAGTGCTGCCGTGGCAGGTAGCTGGAAGTTTTTCAACAAAATAAACAGTAAGAGAATTGAAATAACAACTTGAAGAATTAAATTAGGCTGTGTGGAGTATAATATTCTATAAACATATGCTATTAGAAATAAATACATGTCAAGACGAAAGATAAACCTAAATGAAAAATGCCTTAAGTATAGGATATGAAGAAACCAACCATAGAAATAGACTCCTCGATTTCATCCTTAGTTTTGCCTGTCACCTGACCTCTCAGAGACTCTAATACACTCTTTAGATTCTTCAGAAGGATATCTCGCTCCAACAAAGCCACTTGTCTCCATTTAACCTGAGAGTTTGAGCAAGTCAAATAAAACATAAAATGTTCTAATTTTAGTCACGATTACAGTTATTGATAAACTAAATTCATCATGGAGTAGATATGCCAACACGCTGTAAACAGCATATAATATAATCGTAGAAGTAACAAAAGTGGAACTCCGTAGCATCATTAATTAAACTGATTGGCACATAGGCAATAATGCACTAAAATGTAAAGGTCTGAACCTCTTTAGACAACAAAGTGGCAGTGTTGAGACCCTTCTCAAACTTCATTGCAAGCTCACGGACTGATGGACGCTGGCGACGATCAAGCAGATCTGCAGTCTCCTTGGCGGCAATCTCCTTGAGAAGCGGCATTTCTGGGCCATCAGCCAGCTTGATCACTATACCGTTTGAACCATTCTTGTAGGTAGGAAATTTACTTCTGATGATGTTTGCTGGACGCAATGGCCCTGGCCGTAGGACTTCAGTCTGCGCCCTGCCCCCATAATCAAGAGTTGCTGCCCGGGTCATCTATAAAATACAAGTACCCTGCAAAACTAGTTTCACAAAAGAAAAGGCATTATTATTACACAATCCACAACATTTACTGCATTGAATATGTCATGCACATAACTAATTGACATTTGACGATTTCTTCCTGGTCCAAAATATGCCAAAAGCAAAGGAAGAATGACAGCACAACGAAACTTGCGAAATGGAATCCAAGAATGTAAAGGTGGAAACAGGCTGGATGAGCAATAAAATATGACCTAATTGTTTTTAGCACCTACAGCTTGCGTGAAGCAAATGATAAACATCGCATGATCTTATCTTTGAAGTGACAAACAACCAAGAAAACAAAAGGGGCAAAGTCTCTTGAGAAAAATTAGAAATGTGCAAGGATCTTTTCATAAACAATAAGCACCATAATACAGGAAAGGGAAATGGCAAAAAGACTAGACCCTCACAAAGAATCAAAAAGGTTAATTACACACCAGAAAATTTTTGGAGCACAAATGATTGCAGGTGGTTGGCAAAATAACGCAGCATCAATTCATCAACCTCCCATATTGTCGACAAAACCCTCCACAGCAAATTTTCACTAGGAATGATATTAAGATCAAAGTGGAACCTACTACTTTTAACATCGCTTTCTAGAATTCCACAAAAAAAAAAGGACAGTTAGACGACGCCAAGAATGCAACTCTATCAGTGAACAAG
Organism: Dendrocalamus latiflorus; assembly: GCA_017311315.1. Classification (NCBI taxonomy): domain Eukaryota; kingdom Viridiplantae; phylum Streptophyta; class Magnoliopsida; order Poales; family Poaceae; genus Dendrocalamus; species Dendrocalamus latiflorus. The sequence continues at coordinate 35,342,403 of CM029651.1, read as the reverse complement.
GAAAAGCTCTTCCGCTTTACAGTTGGAGTGGTCCACCATTGTTGGTTAGGCAAATGGAGAGCTACAGAGGTGCTCAGAGAAGCAGTACATCATCTAATTCTGGCTAATTGACCCTGAAGGTAAAAATTTTCGCACGGGGCAAGTAAAACAAAAAAAAATAGCAAAGGTAAGCTGCATAGTTATACCAATTTAAACAAAACACTCAAGAACAAACTCTTCGATTACCTGGGTAGATAAACGGTAAAACTCTAAGAGTGAATCATATACTGTGGCAACTTCAGTTCTAAAGCAGAAGATATATTTTCATATTTGTCGTACTACATGACAAATACAAGCTATAGCACAAGTGAATAACAAGTTAAAACTTTATAGTTATATTAGCTCCTCAATTTACTACTATTTCCTGAACCACGTATCCACTTCGAATTTTTTAAAACAAATAGACTCTCTGCTAATTAGAGAAATGAAGCCAGACAAAATGCTTAAAAAAACATTGCACCGTCTAGGATTATACTACAACCCAAACATAAGATCGTATCTTAGACTAACCGAAACTAAAAAAAAAGCGGAGTCGAACTTACTCCTACTAGTCCCCCATTGCAAGCTCTACACGGCCCCATCAAGAGATAAACAATTGAACTACAGCTGTAAGAGATAAACAATTGAACTACAGCTGTATTACTCCATTAATTTGGACTCCACATGGAATCCCATTTTATTTTCCGAGTCCTAGCACTACTAACCACCCAACCGCTCCATGCAAATGTGATCCCGCACTTCAATCTTCTCCCAACGAAACACGAAACCAACAAAGGATCGAACAGCAGCTAGCTGAATCTTCTCCAGAGTCCAGAATACGCTTGGGAAAAAATGCAAGAAGAGAATAAATTTAATTTTTACCCACTAGCTAAGCGAAAAAGACCCAAACTTTCCACTACCCGAGCAGGCGATGACTCAAGAACAACTGCAAGTTAAAAAAACATAAAAATCCACAGAAAAAATGGATGCCAAGAACTAACCCAGCAATGCGCGCGTCCAGGCCGAGGCTTGGATTCGGGACCTCCTCCACGCAAACCGAGCTCGGATCTCTGCAGCCTGGTGCGAACCGGGAGCAGAATCACCGATTCGCGCCGCAATGGGGCTGATCCGGCGAGTAATTTTCTGGGAATTTGGGGGGATCTTAAGAGGGGTTTGCGTGGAGGGAAGGTTACTTTCCTGCCTGGAGTTTGCTCCTCTCCCTCCCTGCCTCCCCTGCTTCTCTCTTCTTTGGTGTCTTCTTTGGTGCCTGATAGGGCGGGTGGCAGCTTTGAATAGCCTCTCCGGGGGCACCTTTTTTCGCTAGGGCCACACAGTGGGCGGATTCTTTTCAGTTGCAACTTTGTGTGGCTTATGAATTTTAGGCATAACTCAAGCATCTCGTATGAACAAATCGAATATCAATAAGCTCTTTAAAATAAAAGCTATGCCAATAAGTCGTTTTGAAACGGCGATAAAATAAAGTCATTCATTTGTTTGTTTGAGAAAAATCATAAACTACAAGCTAAAACGAACAGAGCTAATAATGTGTATCTTCTTTGTTGTTTCCTGATTGACAAGACAGGACCACCGCATTTGAAAGAAAAAAAAGTGTACGCTCACTCTTCAAGTGGTTTTCTTTTTCCGCGTCAATAATAAATCGCACGATTTATACGTCCTTATGTTAATAATTTTGATATACTCTATATTGTCGTGACTCCAAAATAAATTTGAAATATAGTGGTTTATCTACGTACAATGTGGCCTGATTCTATCGGTTGATAGATGAAACCGGATATTACTATCCTTTATCTAAAAAAATCTACGTACAATGTGCAAGAGTTATGTGTTGCATGGTGTAAAACTGTAGATGTTATCTAATAGTGCTATACAGAGAGAGTCTATTGTTAAAAAGAGGCATGTAATCTTTAACTATTTTTTAAAGAAATCTTTAAGATATTAGTTAATAGTTCAATATGGATGGAACAAACTAGCAATCAGGCACGTACGTACGTGGGATTCTTACTAGACCAGTATGTTGATGGATTGTTACTCCTTCCGTTCACGAATTCTTGTCAATTTGATCAACACACGGTTACCTAGGCAATAGCTTATTTTTATCTAAAATGCCTTTGACAACTAATCCAGTTGAATGTGTGGTGAAGGAGGGGGAGGTGGAAAGTAATGATGACAATTGGAAATAATGTATTGCAAAACATGACGTGTCAAGTATTTGTGAATAAATAAAGTGGTTAAAATTGACAAATATTTGCGAGCGAAGGGAGTATTCCATTATATAGAATGTCAAGGGACTATATTTGAAATATCTACAAAGCCATATCTTGTTTCTATATATCACTCATTAAGAAATACTTACACCCCATTTGGATATTGGAATTGGCTTTGGAGTTCAAGAAATTGAATTAGAAGGGTGGATATCTCCTGTTTGGATGTCCTTTGGAATTGGAATTGTGGATGAATTCTATCTTATTTGGGAGACAGCTTAAGTGGGAGACCCTCAATACCAAGCCCAACACATCTGAATCGGAAGGAATCAACGCTTCGACACACCGACTCAACCTCCTCCTACCTCCGTGTCTAGTGACTCATTCCTCCTCCAATGGCCCAATCCTTAGCAACTCCTCTCCTTCTCCGGCGGCCCCCTTGCCAGTGACTCCTCCCCTCTGGCGCCCCCCTCGCCGATGACTCCTCCCCTCCGGCCCCATCACCGATGAATCCCCTCCTTCAACAGCTGTGTCGCCGTACATCGCTCAAGTCGCATCGCCCTCTTCCTCTCCATCATCACCATAAGGTTGTCTTCTCCATCGTTGGTTCCACCATGACGTCGTTTTTCTGTTGCTGGTGCCGCAATATGAAGGTGAGGAGGCAAACTGAGCGTCACCAGAGTTGGAGAAGGAGAGCAATCCTCCTCTTCCTCATGGCCAACGCTGCCACCTCGTCTTTCATGTTGTCGCACGGCCGTTGTTTGGATCCGAAGTAGTGTGGAGATCGATCTTCTCCACCACTACTTCATCCTCACCAGTACCGTCACAAGTGAGCTCCTAACAGCAATTTCTCTCTCTCTCTCTCTCTCTTTCTCTCTCTCTCTCTCTCTCTCTCTCTCGTTTAGCTGTGATGCACCGGTCGCCAGTGATCCGCCGTTCACCGATGATATCCTACTTGCTGGTTGTTGGGGGACGAGGCATGGCCGGCGGGTATAGCAGCAAGATAGTGGCTTTGGTGTCCATGGCGAAGGAGCCTAGTGTTTCCAAGTTAAAAATTTCTTTGCTATCCAAACATGAATTGGAATTTGCTGATGATTCCATTTCAGAGTGACAATCTATTTGGCAACCAAACAAAAAAAATTGGAATCATAGTCTAATTCCATTTCCAATAGAATTGGGATTGGGACTCCAATTCAAAAAGGCCCATTCCAATTCTGTGATCAAAACGGACCCTTAGCTTTTTTTTCAATTTAACATGGAGATTTGATACAGTTAATTACCTAAAAATAATAGCCATGTACAAACAGGTACGAAATCAAGGAAGTAACAAAAAAAAGGAATTACTGAAACCATACCCACTTACTCCTGATGAATGATGATGCCTCACGTCTGTTCCCTTCGCAAAAAAAAATGATGATGATGCCTGTTTTGGGTAAAATAATTAAGTTCTTTGGGACGCGAAGGTTCACTTCCCTTTGTGAAAGAAAAGGTCCCACCAACTACTGTAACCTATCGCATCCACTGCAGCATTTCATTCTGCGGCCAGTCGTGCGCTTACTCACATCACGTCGCAGCTGGAATCGATGGATCACTTTACGACCTCCGCAGAAGATCACGGCACGGGATTCGACGAGCTAGCAAAGCGAGAGTGGACAGCTGGAGCCGGTGCAGCAAATCCCGGAGCGGCCGGTCCCCCGCCCCGCCTCGGACGACAGCAGCCGTCGGTTCCCGATCGCACGGACCAGGACCCGCACCGCGGGCGACACCGGGATCGGATGGCCACGTTGGTGGCGCGAGGGCCGGAGCGGACGGGCGCGATGCGCCAGTCCGTTACGGGCCGTTAGGACTGTTGCATATACACCCTTCTCGTTTTATCTTATGCCGAGAGAGCCCCTGAAAGAGAGTGTTGCTTGCGTCGAGTGGTTTACCAACCTGAGCTACCTGACAACGAGGCCACGCCGTGCGGGGAAGCCGCGTCGCTGGTCCTGTTTCTTTGTTTTGGATCAAGGTTTATCTAAAAGTCAAAATAAATAAGTTAATTTTAAAATAGATTTTTCAAATAACTTTTTGAGCTTCTCTATCTCCTTTGTTATCTTGAAAAGTGTAAACAAAGCTATTATCTATAACTGAAAGTCATCACTCGCAGCCCAAAGGAACAGAGCCGTTGTCGGGAATGTCAAGGGCGGAACTATAATTGATGCATGGGGGTACAGGTGCACCCCAAAATTTTTGCAAAAAATGTAGTGTATACCCTCCTTAATGCATAGAATATACACAAGAAATACTTACTAACAAGTATCAAATAATTTCTGGCAGCCCAGCCCCGCCCAACAGACATAGGAGTGAACCCAATTCAACCAAGCCCATTAGCTCATCTGAAGTGAGCATTCCAGTGGTGCCATCTTGCCATCCTCGATTCCCCTCTCCATCCAACCATCCTAAGTCTTTAGCGCAGAGCGCAACCGCTGCAGGAGACCAGAAGTGTGTGTGCCCGTGCCCTAGAATCCACCAGCTCTGCACCTCTGCCATGCCGCGCCGTGCCTGTGCGACTACCAGCTCCGTGCTTCTACCTCATGCGCGGCGGCTCCACCAGTCCTCCGCTCAACCGCTCCTAGGACCTAGGCTCCGACTTGGCTGCGTGGGCCACGGCGACGACATCGTCCACTCTTGTCAGCTCTCGATCGGTTCGTCCTTAGAGTTCCAGGTTTGTTAATTGTTCTCCACTTCTCCTTTAAGTTTGAGCCTACTAGCATAGATTTCAAGATTTGTTGATTGTTCTCTAATCTCTAGTGGTTCGATTTGAGAACTGAACCAGTGAAACCTGGCATCTCTCGTTACAAATGGTTGAAGACCTTTATTTAGTTCTTTGAACTTTGATGCGATATTGGACTAGAGGGTTACAGTTGCGTGCCGTGTGCTTGATGCGATATTGAGGTATTTAAATTTATGTTAGAATAGATATATTTTGAGTTCGCACCTCTATCACTAAAATTCTGGCGTCGCCACCGGTGATGTTAGTTGCTTGTCCTAGCTGCTGCAGCTGCGTGCATTGAATTCCTTCGTGCTATCGTCGGGTTCATTAAGTCCATCGATGGTGTTATCTCTTATCTGTCCATACTAATTAATCAAGGACATACAGTGTATGAGGACGTTGAGTTGGTCACATCCCGGTCATATTCTTGTCGAGGGCTCATTTGCATAAGATCTTGTAAAGCTCAGTAAGTTGGTTAAGATGGCCTTAACTATATAATGGCTAACACGAGCTCAGCCGGATTCGAGTTTTTTTAACAAGAAAAGAAGGTAGGAGGTTTCCTTTCCAACCCAACTAACTGGCTAAAGCTAGCTCACTAGTTCTAGGACGGCAAAGATTCATCAGTTGTTAGCTAGCTAGGCTCAAACGTAAAGATGCCCTTGCAGTTGAAAAAGGCCATGAAACATTTGCCATCATTGCTGGTGAGGTGCAAGTGTAGATGGTTACCTTCAGAAGAAAGCCACAATTATGCATGCCCTAGGGCCCCGCTCGGTTGGCTGAAAAGCTGTGACTTATGGCTGAAATTGCACTATACCAGTTGAAATTTCGCTGTAACTGAAAGTGGCTTATTTGGCTTAATTAAATTTAAAAATAGAAAAATATGTTAGCTCCTTACAGACAATGCGAAATAATATGGGAAAAAAGAACCGACAAAAAAGCTAAAAAAAGCCAAAAGTTCAGAAAAGACGAAATTTATGAATAGTGAAAATAAACCAGAAGCCAGAAGCTCAAGCTGAAATGAGCGGGTCCCTAAACCCAAGCGCGATTACTCAAGTTTGTTAGTACAAATCGGCGATTAATTAGGTTTCGCTTTGGTTTTTGTTTTTTCGGAGTGGACTGTCAATCATGCAACCAGCCACCCACAAGGACGTCGGCATCGATCATATATAGCTAAGTTTAGAGCACGCATGCCCAAGAAAGCCAGGCATGCATTTTGTACCAGGAAAGATAAACCAGATGGCCCTGTAAGGTACATATGTACAATTAGTTGACGGCGAATTTGCAAATTTACTCTTGGCAGCTAGCTCATTTACCACAAAAAATCTTGAGCCATTGGATCATACATCGACATTCATGCTCCGATTACGTTTTTTGGGTCCACTAGGCACAAGATTGAAACCAAACATTTCATCGGGCGACAGCAAGGACCCTAGTAGTGCGTCGATCATGGGCGGACCTAAGTTAGAAGGTCCGGTGTCATAACATACTAGGTCCATTTTTTTTAACAAAATCAGCACATCCAGCTCATGTGTAGATCTCTCAGATCAAACTCAACGCATCCGGTCTATTCCTTAATTCCTCAATCCAAATATTTCGTCGGGCGACAGTAAGAACCCTAAGGGCATCTGTAGTGTATGAAAATAGAGGGTCTTAAGCCACCTTAAGGTCCACCTTATACATTCAGGGGTGACCTTAAGCAGGCTATAAGCAAAAAAGGCTTAAGGCTGGTCCTCAAGGTAAAGACCTGGCCACAAGCATTAAAATACAATTTTTCTTTATCTGCCAAGTTGGACCGTCTTAAGGCCCCTTGGGTTATATACATTATGGAGTCAGCCTTAAGGTTTAGATGCGACCCACTTTAAGGCCCCTTGGGTTATATACACTACAGATGCCCTAATAGTGCGGGGATACAGCGAGGATGCCACTAGCAGCGACTAGGTAGGGGAAGTCAAGAGTTCAGTTTCGTGGCACTGGGAGGCCATTTCACTATTTTTTTTATATTTTTAGAGAAAAAACAGCTAGCGCTGCTCTAATGCAGTGATAATAATAATAATAATAATAATAATAATAATAATAATATGCATTAGACTATTATTTTAATCTACTATCTATTTTACGTACATTCAAGACGACCCTGATCAATTCGGCTTCGGCTTCTGGCTTATTTTTCACTATTCATAAGTTTCGTCTTTTTCTGAACTTTTGGCTTTTTGTTGAGCTTTTTTGTCCGTTCTTTTTTCCCGTATTTGTTTGTATTATACGTAATGGGCTAACATATTTTTTATATTTTTAAATTTTTTAAAATTTAATTATGCTAAATAAGCCTCTGTCAGCTACAGTGTTTTTTTCAGCCAGCTACAGTGTTTTTAGTCATAAGCCATGAGCTTTTCAACCGAACCGATCACCACCAATAGAAAGTCTCAAAGTGTCATAGAAAAAAGTCTATGCAGTTCATTCTACCACACTTTATGATTTCGACCGGATCGTTTCATTTGAGACTTGGATTTTTATTTTATTTTATTTTATTTTATTTCTTTTTTCATTTCTTCAATGATTAATTGGAACTCCGATCAATCATTTTGGCTGACTATTTTTACTTAGATAATAAGTAATATTCTTGATCGTAGTGGATCTTTGGGAAAACGGACTTTGTATCCACTAAAGTATGTACTTCAACTTTTGTGTGCTAGAATTTTAGCTCGTAGATATAAAAGCTTCGTGCGGACTTTTATGCAATGATTGGGTTCGCTATTTTTGACCCTGATCAATATGGTTTCAGCTTCTGACTTCAGCTTATTTTTGCACTATTCATAAATTTCGTCTTTTTTTGAACTTTTGGTTTTTTTTGAGTTTTTTTACCGGTTCTTTTTTCCTCGTATTTGTTTACATTATACGTGATGGGCTAATATGTTTTTTCTGTTTTTAAATTTTTTTTAAATTTAATTATGGTAAATAAGTCTCTGTCAGCTAACATGCTTTTTTCAGCCAGCTATAATGTTTTCAGCCATAAGCCATAAGGTTTTCAGCCGAACCGATCACCACCTAGAAGACCTTCTACCGAAGAAGAGCAAGTTTTCTTTTTGTTAGTCTGAAAGAATTAGAGAATTCAGCCGACGAAGAAATGAGAAGGAAAAGGCAACCATACGTGACACTAGTCCTTTCCTAGCTTTGGCACCGCGCGAACATTGCGTGCATCGTCCAAAATCCGAACTGTGTGGGGGTATTCTAATGTTACATTTGCGGGGGGGACTCACTGTCCCCGAGACCATCCACACGTCGACCCTCCGCGAAATCGCCCGTAAAGATTTGATAATTATATTTAGGTCCTCGATTTTCATAAAAAAATCCCTAGATTCTTACAAAAAACCCCTTCACGCTTTTTTCCTTGGTAGCGGCCCGCGGTTTCCCGTAATTACAAACAGGCTCTTATTTCTTCTGAAAAGACCCTCGATTTTTTTGGGGAAAACCCCACCACTCTCCTTTATTGTGAAAAGGCCCTCGATTTTTTGCGAAAAAACCCTTACGCTTTCTTTTTTTGCAAATTTTCGTCTCTTTTACTTTGGTCCACACGGTGGCTGGCGTGGCGTGGCGCCACGCCTACGTGGCTAGTACTCTATATAGCTGTCTGACAGCGAACAACAGAAAGCTGCGTTCTTTCTGAATTTTTGACACGTTTACACGCGTTTACAGGAATAACCATGTGCATATAAGAATGATAGAAATAGCACTTCTACCGCTTGATGACCGGACGGCAGCGTGTTGTAGCTGACACTTGAGCCATCGGAGCCCGGCCACCGTGCGGCACCCTCCCTACCACCCCGTCACCGAACAGCATGTAATTAAGTCAGCTAATTATCCGGCTTAATTATCTGCCTTAACTATACATACTGATTCTTGGATTTTTTTTAAATATAGCAGATGAGCTAAAAAAAATTATGAAGTTTTATGTGCAGCCTTCTGACACAACGTAATTAGTTGTGTAATTTTTGTATAATTTTATCCGGTGCGAATGTTGCTCGAGAATTCATAGGATTGTGTTGTTCGTAGGAGTTGTTACATATACCAAATGAGCTTAAAAAATTATGAAATTTTATGTACAGCTTCAGGTCACAATCGACCTAATTATCGATTTTTTGGGAATTTTATGTGCTATAAATTTGTCATGTTATTTCATGTTAATTCAATCATAATTAGCGATATGCGATACTCATTTAATTAGCGATTGAAATTGCCTGCTGCACGGTCACCATGTGGCAGGCATCTTTTGAAGTGTGTGACCTCTCTCCTTCACACATATGTTGGCCTGTTGCTGCTATTCTCCTTTCCCGTTGCGTCCTTCGCACATTTGTCAATCTGTCCGTGTCGTCCCCCTCGCCCACTCCCTCATCCACACATGTGTCGTTATGTCTGTACCGTCCCCCCTCAACTGCTCCCTCATCTACACATTTGTCAGTCTTATCGTGTCATCCCCTCTCGCCCGTAGTGTTGCGCGTCGACAAGGAGTCCTTAATTTGTGGAGTGAGCGCTCTGGGTTCCCTTTTCGCTCGACCATAAATACTAAGATCTCGCAGTTTTTCATAGCTCATCTCAGTCGCTCATCGCAGAATCTCATTCTCACGCTCGTCGCTCAAAATTAAGAGTACATAGCTCATTCTTTAGAAAAGCTAGTGCACATTTGTCAAGGACGCGACAGTGCTGATTGCTTCTCCCGAAAGACGTGTATTTTTTTTGTCGCATGCTTTCGATGTTATTCCCATAGTCATAGTTAATTAGTGTTATTCAGTTAGTCGTAATTAATGTAGTTTGTATTATAAAGTAAGTAGGTCATAGTTATTTACTCGTAGTTTTGTACTATTTTTGTGTACGTACAGTTCCCATAATTTATTATTGTTTCGTACTATATACGTATGTTGCCCATAATTGGTAATTAATGAATTGTTCATATGTAGTTACACATATATAATCACTAACTTGCATGCTGCTTGTTATCATTTTTTGTTGTAACGCTTATTGCGGATCTGATTATTGTGGCTTCAGGTAGTCGTAGACATGGAACAGTTGTTGCAGATCTGCGGGTCTAATTTTTCCCTAGGCGAACGAGACGTCCGTAGTCACCGTATGTGTTTCATACTAGTCCCATGATCAGTAGTTAGTACACATATTCACAATATTGAGATCACATCCATACGCATCACATATATTTAATTTATAACAAAGGGGTGAATATATAAGCAATGCATAATAAGGTTTTATAGCATATAGTCGACCAGCCAAGTAAATAGTAGAGTCAAGAGTAAATTGCAGCAGAAGACAAAAATAAAGTAGAAACATCTAGTGATATGCCACTATATCCACAAGCAACCGATTGGGGGATTAGGCCCTAGAAAAACACATCACCGAACTCCGCAATGCCAGGGGCAAAGTATGACTCGTCTGGCATGTATTTTTCTTCATTCTCTGATCAACAATAATTTAAGCAATGTTGAGTACATTGCGTACTCAGTAAGACTTGTAGTGTATCACAAATTACACACACACACACACTATATGTATGTATGTATGTATATATGCAAGGCTACCAAAGGATGAGACTCTGTACTAAGTTATTTTCAGCATGAAGCAAATTTTATTTGCAGTATCGATAAGTAGTAATTTACAACAGAATTATAAAGAGCATTTAACATGTAATGAAATAACGTTTATATAACTTCCATAACAGTAGCTCAAATCTATTTACAACCTTCCTCGACTGAGAATATCGCATAAATCCCACCCATGGGTATGGCACATGGAAGACACATACATGCTATCCTATATGTTCAGTGAAACATTTTTGAAAAGGAAAAGTATATGCTTTGTGGATACATCCAAGCATGCTCATAACTGCGAGCACAGCTATTTAAATAGTTTTTAACACTTTACAGAGGTTGTACAACTTTACCCACATAAGATAATCAAATATACTGTCAGACATTACATGCTTCCTTGAGTGTGCGACGAAGTGATTATCATATAGCCTTTAGGTTGTTTAGTCCTAACCTTGCACCAACTTGATGAATGGACAAGTCCTCACTTGGGCGCGCCAAGTAAGCTGCACGATAGACCCTCACCTTAGCGGATTACCTCCCTTTGGTGAGGTATTCACCGTTGCATTAACAAATTTTGGTTCTAACACCTTGGTGAAAGGATCCCCTATGAGCAAACCTACCTGGAGTGCCTATACTATATCTATGTCTACCAAAATGCAAGGCTGGACTTAGTCAACTTAATCAGCTAAATACCAGAGCCTATATAGCATATGTGGTTGTACGGTGTGACTTAGATATGTGGCAATAGCATTCGGTCTTTAATTGACTTGAGGGAGAGTCTCCCCTATATATATGCGAGATTCCCTCTCATGCAAGATTCTCTCTCATATTTGATAGTGTACCATATAACTCGCTTGTGTCCATAAACTAGGTTTTTTATTTTATTTGATACCAAAGTAACAGAGGTAGCCCCTCTAGTCAACATTTTGAAACCATCATGCCCACGTGTAAATTTGTTCGAAAGATTAAACTTAGCATAAACTAGTACTTGGCTAAGCATCTAGAACATGTACTCAAAGTAATATACCCAAATTTTGATATTAGCTATGTCTAACCATGTCCTAAGGGCTACAACAGTGAGGATATAAAATTTACAAGGAAGGTTCAATGTATTTGAGCGGTCGTAACTACCATTACCCACAGTATAGCAATTTTATTGAAACATACACGCATGCATAATACTTTTTGCAAACAATGTACAATAATTGAAATACTAGGATCAACATGGTCAAAGGGGTGTTTGCCTTGCTTAAATTATCGTGGTCTTGATCTAACTCAAAACCTTCTTGAAGCTATTGGTCTTCATCTTTGTCTCGATTCTGGTCGAGTTGGTGCTTCTTGGGGACTTCGACTTCTAATTATGTGATAAGCGATCGAAATATCAAATAAATCCAAAGAGAACTTCATTAAGTTTTACTAGGATTAAGTTCGGTGATGTAAATTTAGAGGATGAGGGATGTTTGACATAGTCGAATGGAGTTTGAGCGAATGAGGGGATGGTGAGGAAGCTTTGTTGGTAACAAAAATAGGGACAGATCAAAGGTGAAGGAATATTCACAGGAATATTCTAGTTCTTAACTCAAAGAGGGCTAGGAATAGCCGATCATAGAGTACCTAGGCTTGGTTTGAATTATCTCTGTTGGTACAATACTCTTTATGACTACTAACATTCTTCGACCGTTACGGTACTCAGATGCTCTGGTTATCGAATACAAATTACCGACCATGGCGCTTCGCCTACACAGGTCTTTCGAGTGTCGAACGGGTACTGCAGCTTATGACTATCGACTACCGACTAGGTATTATAACTTGTGACTGATTTACTATACTTACAACTGATCTACTGTATCTCACGACCAATTTACTATACATACGACCGATCTACTGTTTCTTATGACTACCGACTAGGTACTATAGGTTTCGACTACCAACTATGTTCTATAGGTTTCCACTACCAACTACCAGCTTGGTTCTGCATGTTTACGACCATATGACCCCTATAGCTACTGATAACTGAAGCTTATGACCACTATAGCTATGATAATTAGGGCTTACAACCACGATAGTTATCGACAACTGGGCTTACAACCACTATAGTTACCGACAACTGGGGCTTACGACAACTATAGCTACCGACAACTTGGGCTTATGACCACTATAGCTATCGACAATTGGAGCTTACGACCTCATGACTTCTGACTTCTAACTGCTTTCGACTTTCGACTACTTTAGCTCTTTTTTCAACTTCGACTATCGTTAGCAGTCGAAAATTATAACTATGGTTAGAGGTCGAAGATTATGACTAGATTGCGACTACTGCAGTCGAAGGTTTTGACTACGCAAGCAGTCGAAGGTCTTGACTTTGGTAGCAGTTGAAGATTTCAACAATGGCTACAGTTGAAGATTTTGACAACGGCTGTGGTCGAAGAGGTCAACACGACAGCATTTGAAGATCTCAACTGTAGTAGCAATCGAAGATTTCAACATTGGCTGCGATCAAAGAGGTCGACACATCAGCAGTTGAAGGTCTCGACTCCAGCTGTGGTCAAAGGTCTTGACAGCAGTAGCGGTCAAAGATCCTGACTCTGGCTGCGGTCAAAGATTTTGACTCGGCAGTGATTGAAGATCTCAACTACGACAGCGGTCGAAGATCTTGGACCGGCTGCAGTCAAATATTTCAACACAGTAGTAGTCAAAGGTTTCTACGCCCGACTGCAGTCAGAAATCTTGATGCGGCAGTGGTCGAAGATCTTGACATAGTTGTGGTCGAAGAGTTTGACACCAGCTACGGTCGAAAATCTTGACACAGCATTGGTCGAAGGTCTCAACATTGCAGCGATGGAAGATTTTGACACAGCGGTAGTCGACGATTTTGACGCCCAACTGTGGTTTGAAATCTCGACACGGCTGCGGTCGAAGAGTTCGACACTAGCTACGGTCGAAAATCTTGACACAGCAGCGGTCAAAGGTCTCGACATAGCAGCGGTCGAAGATTTTGACATAGCGGCAGTCGAAGATTTCGATGCCTAGATATGGTCAAAAATCTCAACACGGGAGTGATCGAAGATCTTGACACCACTATGGTTGAAGAGTTTGACACCAGCTGCGATCACAAAACTTAACACAGCAGCGGTCGAAGATCACGACACAGCCAGATTTCGACTTTATGGCTCTCCTTCCTTACTCACTTCGACCACTATAGTTTTCTTTTAGAGTTGAACTACTTTATTTCCCTTATTCACTTTGATTGCTTTAGTTCTTTTGTTCTCTCCGACCACTATGGTACTCCTATCTATCGAGAGAGCTACGGCTTGTCGCCGGCAAGGGACACCTTGGTGGACGGGGCGTGTGCTAAAATGGAGTTGGGATCTCGGCCCACACGCCTAGGTGAAAGAATCATGTCTCGACTTGGAAGGTAGGGTGGTCGGCGGCGTGGTCCTGCGGTCACGGAGGTAAGGGAAAGGCACTACGGGGCTGTGGCTACTAGGGCTCAATTCGGTGCTAGGGGAGCTTCTATGGGGGAGGAGGAACTCACTGAAGGTGATGAAAGCACTCGAGAAGGAGTGGGGGATGCTAGCATCGGAGACTTCATTGGCGGTGAAGGGGTCCACGACGACAACGATGTCCAGCAATAGAGAAGCTACAAAAGGGGTGCGCATGAGCTTGCTTGCATGCATGCGGAGGTATGGGTGAAAGGAATCGAGGTATGACTCACCGGAGAGAGAAAGTCTTACGACGGCGTCTTGGTCAGAGATGGAGAAGAAGGCCTAGCCCGAGTGGTCCATTGCATGAAATGTCGATCAAATGAGTAGGGTGCTTAAAAAAGAGGTAAGACGTGTTGCGATGGAGTTGGGGAGGAGAGAAGCTTACCAAAGTAAATAGGACATGGTAGCGTGCTTGCCGGCGTCACCGACGACTTTGGTTTCTTGGTGCTTCAGTGAGCAAAGTGCTCAAGAAATGCACAAGAGACCAAGGGAGTGAGCTGAGGAGCAAAGGCGTAGATGGGGGATTTATAGGTATAGATGGCTGAGGCAGAGTGCAAGTTCTCGAAAGCGCAATCGAAAACTCACGGTGGAATGCACGGCATGAACGGGGACAAGCGAGAAGATATGTGTCTGTTTGAGGTGTCAGGTAGATGGAGTTGGCAACAGCAGAGGAAAAACTATGGACGCAGCATCTAAAACTGGGGGCAGCTCGAGCCATGACCTCGGTGGAGCTGGCACGGGCGTGTGAGGTAGAAGACGATCTCTACGAGTGGGTCTAGCGCATCAATGAGCGCAAAGATGTAGCCTGACATGATTTGTTGGTTATAAACTTAACATGCAAAGGGTTTAGGAGTTGTGTGCTGGAGTACTTGTGTTTTCGAGTACTCATGACAAAGCTTGCTAGCTTGTCTAAGCTTTTCAAGCAAGTGCAAACTGGTTATAACTCTCGAGGGCCAACTTAGTAGTCATGATGCAAGGCTGGGCACAAGGCTGGGATGCACGGAGGAAAGGTGTAGCGTAAGGCATGGCCATGTCGTCGTGGCACAGTGGCAGGATGGGCGGCATGGCATGGCGTGTTACGCATTTGCTGTCAGCAGAGAGGAGAAATAACGGGCGTGGTATTCAAAACGATGAGTATGGCATCAAAACTAGTGGCCTGTGCTCATGCAGGCTGGAGGTGGGAGAAAAGTACTACAAATGGGCTACACTCGGCAGTGAGGGAGAGAAATGGTGAGGAAAGCTGAGAGGTTTGAGCAAAAGTTAGACACATCAGATGAGGACGAAGGATTATGAAAATCTTTCCAAATGCTCCTGATATAGAGTTGATGATTGTGTAAATTTTTCAGAGTTTTATCTTCTCTTGATTTTTCTAGAAAAATCTGAGAAGACTTCTTGTTGAATTCAGATATACTTATTTGATTTAGATAATTTCAGAACTTGCTTTGATATTTTATTTTTAGTGCCAAAAATATGCTCGTGGGCTTTCAGGATGGTCTCCACCATGAGTCTTCTCATGCTACTTTTAACAGTATTTTCTAACATTTGATTCAGATTCAACTTGATTTGTATTTTATGCACTTTTGATTTTTGATAATCAAATTTTCCAATGAAGCTCCAATAAAAGCCAAGGGAACAAAAAGGCATTCAAAAAGTTAGAAATTTTTCTCATTTTTCATGTCCTAGAATTTGGGATGTTACAGGAGGAGTAATCAAATTATTAGTAATTAATGAATTATTCGTTTGTAATTACGTATATGTAATTGATTACTTGCATGCAATTTGTAATCATTATTTGTTTTAATGCATACCACGGATTGGGTTGTTGTGGCTTTAGATAATCTTCAACATGTAAGGCCTGGTAGTGTTTTATTGTGATGCTCTCGTATAGGCCAGACCTGTCAAGATGCCAGTACAAGGTTGTTCAGGTGGAGGGGCTCAACACGATGAATATTCATGAGCTTCAAAACAGCATCCGGAGGGAGTTCACCATGGAGGCAATGATGAAGAAACTTATGATTGAGGACCTGCTGCACGAATGCCTATGAGAGCTCGTTAAGGTGAATGAAAGCATAACATGGAGCCAGTACATGCAGATTGCCTCCCAGCCCGAGACGACCATTTACAGTAGGCCGATGGTGTATGTGAATTCACAGGGCCCCTAGAAGCCTTGATGATGCCGGGGCCTCTACAAGCGAGCAACTGTAGGGTGAGCTTGAAGACGGTAGCATGGAATGTGCTGTCTCGGAGGGAAAACTCACGCATAATTTTGTGCAAAAAGATATGGCGGAATTGTGGTGGTCGGCCCATATTGACTGCCACTAATATCTACCAGACCAGGCTCTCAAGTTGGAGTCCAACGAAGACGCCAACTCAGGCTTGGATGGTAGAGACAAGGATGCACACCAGGCGAGTAGTCCTACCGGGGGCATTGTGTCATCACAGGTGCCCTATGTAGCCTCTAGACTTGATGATATTGTGGTGTGTTCCCTTGTATTGCCATAAGAAGAAGGGTCCCAGTGGGGGTTTCATGTCGACACTCTTAGTTGGGCAGCGCTTTTCCAGCAAGGTGGCTGTGCAACAAGCTATCGCACGGTACGCCTTGTCCATCAGACGTGTGTACCTAATGTACTAGTCCAACCTAGGACATTATGCAGTGAAATACGTAGTGGAAGGCTGTCCTAGCAAGGTCAGTCCTCAATGAGCAAAGATTTTTGGCTCAGTCTTCACAGTTAAGGCACTGACCGACCACACTTGCGAGCTTAGCGAGCCCCTACAGCAACATCGGAACGTAACTTCGGCATATGTGGCAAGCCTCATCAGTCGCCTAGTTGCGGCGGATGTGTCCGTCTTCCACCAAGATGCTAATGTCGGAAGTCGCTAATCTGGTTGGCTATCAAGTCAATTACAGTAAGGTCTGACAAGCCAAGCAGAAGGTCATCGTGTCCATGTACGGGACATACGAAGAGGTGTACAACCTTGTGCCGAAATTGCTTCACCAGATTGCTAAATCAAACCCTGACACATACATAAATAAGTACATAAATAAGCTTGATAATGATGATGCTAACGGAGGGCCCAACTTCTTCATACCGGACCGGGTGTTCTGGGCTTTTGCCCAGGCCATTGAGGCCTTCAAGTTCTGTCATCTTGTGCTCATGATGGATGGTACTTTCCTCATGGTGAGGTACAAGGGGCACTATTCTCATCGTGGTGGCGGCCGACATGAATGACCAGCTTCTCCCAGTGATATTTGCCATTGTGGAGAGCTAGAACACATCCAGTTTGCTGTGGTTCCTAGTGAACGTAAAGCGGGTGGTGTTCGGAGACCAGCTTAATGTATGCCTTATCACAAACTGCAATGCTGGGTTGTTGGTGGCGCTCAACACCATGTAGCATGGGACGGAACCTCCTCATCAGTGGAACGACATGCAAACCCGGTGCTGCACGAGGTATCTTGCATCTAACTTGTTCAAGCGGTTCCGCAGTCAAGAAGTTATGAAGATGTTCAAGGAATTGTGTCTGCAGAACCAAAGGCGAAAGTTTGAGTTCACATGGAGAGACCTCGAAAGCCGGACTACAGTGCATACAAGGGAGTCCACCCCAGAGGTAATGATAGGAGAGCAACCTAGCTGGGTCGTAAGCTTTTTCGAGTGGATTCTTCGGCACACTCTTGAATTAGAGAAATGGTCTCTTCTCTATGACACAGATGGTGTGAGGTACGGAATTATGACGACCAACATGTTTGAGGTGTACAACAGTGCCCTCAAAGGCATGCGGTGCCTCCCCGTCACCGCAATCATCGAAGAGACATGGACTTGCATTGTCGGTTATTTCGTAAATAAAGCCATCGCAGCCAAGCAACAGATGGAGGAAGGCAGGTAGTGGTCCGAGAACATGCAGAGGCATATGGAGCAGAAGATAGAGAAGACCTGAATGCACGATATCTGGGTAGTCGATGGACTCATGAGGAAGTATGTGATTAGGCTTTGGCAGAAATATGTCTACAGTTATACCAGGGATGAAATGAAACATGCATGCATTCTAGATGATGTGGCGACATGCATCTGTAATAAGCTGAAACTCCTACATAAGCCATACTCGCATATATATATATATATATATATATATATATATATATATATATATATATATATATATATATATGTGTGTGTGTGTGTGTGTGTGTGTAAATATGATAGATGTTCACGTCGTACATATATGAGTACTACCATGGTAGTACATGCACCAAAGACGTAGACGAAGATCGTGAATCAGATCAGACTCCGGTGTCGGCCCAAATCTGTTTGTACCGCCCTTTTCCTCTGTTTTTCTCAGGATGGGCCTCGTTCCAGTCTGGAGACACATATGAATAGCCAGGCCCGAAGCATCGGTAACCCGAGGCCTAGTGAAAAATGAGTGCCAGGAGCAGAACCGGCGAGAACCCAGGAAAGAAAAAGAAAGGATGGCCGGGCCGTGGCCGTTTCCTGCTTCACCTCCTCGTTTGCATCGCGCCGCGCATGCGTGACATCCAATTCCATCGGAATCCGGATTGGATCGGATCGCGGCATCCATCCCCGTTCGCACTCGCACCCGCGATCCCTCCCACCCCGGCCGTCTCTATCGACCGTTCTCCATCCGCCTTCCCTGAGCGGAACGAGAGGCATAGACTGGTACATTAAGGTTGGTTGGATACAGCACCACAATTACTAAGAACCAAGAAAAGAAAAGAGCTCTCTTTCTCCCTCCTCTTTTCTGTAGTAATTTCTTGCCCTTTTTCCCCCATTGGATTGTTGAACTGCAAGATCAAGAGAAGTTTAGCAAGAATTCAACGAGGTGATAAAAGAACCGCCAATCTTGATCGAAATCTTTAAAGAAAGGAAGGAGGGGGATCGTTTGGCTTGGTTTGCTCTGATCGGTGGTCGCCCCATCTTGGCTCGGATGGCGCCGGGGCTGCCACCGCCGTCGCTCGATTACTGGCGGGGGTTCTTCAGCGGCGCGCACGCCACCATCTTCGACGCCATTGACGCCGCCATCCGGGTCGCCGCCGCCGACCATCCCGACGGCCTCCGCTCGCACCGCGACGCCATCGCCGAGCGCCTCTACACCGCGCTCATCGTCCTCCCGCCGGCCGAGGCCGCGGCGGCGGCGCCCGCCGCTGAGCCGCCGCCGCAGCACTGGGAGCAGCACCAGCAACTCCTCCACGAGGGCGTCCCCAGCCTCTGCAGCTCCGACCGCGCCGAGGCCATCACTGACGACGGTGCCGCCGCTGCTCCTCGCCGCGACGGCGACGATGCCGTTGTCGCAGAGGCCTTCCGCGTCAAGGCCGCGCTTTCAGACAACCAAGGAAAGGTTCTCGCCGTCCTTCCACCGCGCCGCCGCGTCTGTCCTTAGTACTACGATCCACTAATTGTATTTACTGTGTGTTCTTCTCTTGCAGTCGGAGGATGAGCTGCTCCAGCTGCTCGGGAGTCTGCAACAGATGGAATTCACGGTGGATACCATCAGGGTGAGCCGGGATAAACTGCTGCTGCACGTGCTTGCTGAACTTCCATTGAAGTCGCTTTGTTCATATCTGCCAATTGCTCATAGGTTACTGAGATTGGAACGGCCGTGAAACCGCTGCGGAAGCACGGCTCGAAGCAGATTCGGCAACTCGTCCGATCGCTCATTGAGTAAGTTTTCGTTATTCCTAGCACGAATCTGTCAGTTTCCTCTCATTGCTTGCGAGTCATTCTAGGCAATCGTTTGTTCTTGTGGAATTTCCCCTAATTTTCTGCTATTGACATCTTTGATGTTATGCTTGACGCTGCCCGAACCGTAGAGGTTGGAAGGCTATAGTTAATGAGTGGGTGAACAATGGAGGTGCCATTGTAGGTGAGGAGCGCAAATTTAGTGTACATTTTTAGAGCTCAAATGTAATGTTCATTGTAGGTGAGGTGACCTGATATGATCTTGCTGAAACAATTGACAGATCATACTCCACAGTCGATGGATGCCTCTTGCTTGGAGCAGGAAGAAGGAGGGCTTCCTTCCCCTCCCATGGACGAGGGTGCTCTTTTCGCCACACCGTGTACTTCCATCCGGCTATCTGAGGTACCCGTCATTTAAACATCATTTTTTTCCTCAAGAAAAATCTATCAGTTTGTTACTTTGTTTAGCATCATTGGAATTTTACACGGTTCTACATGTGATCTGACAAAATTCCATCTTTGCTTGCCCTTGGAAACCTGCTTTGCTTTCAAAGTTCTTCGATGAAATGGATGATGATGGAAGTGAGTAATTGCACTTCCTCGATCCCACACTGTGATTGTTCTTGGTTATGCATCGCATTAACGTAGTTGCTGCCTTGTAAATTTTTCTGCAGACATTAGAATCAACACCAAGGACGTACAGGTACAGCGTTATCCAGCGAACCAAGATTTAGTCAAGAAGGAGCCTTTTATGGGCCAATGGTATGATCCAGAACAGAATTGGAGACTTGACCAATCTGCGGTGAGGCAGTCACGACCATATGAGCCTTCCGACGGGCAAACGAGGCAGCAATCCATTGCGGGGGTACAAGGAAAGCCATCAAGTGCAGCATGTGGTTCCGGGAGACCTCAGAGGTTGCATTTCGAGCCAAAATGTTCCGAAATGAGGCCTAAGCAGCAGCAGAATATCTCAGTGGCTCAAAGAAGACGAAATCCAGCGATACCTAATGTGAGCATGTCATATTATTGAACAGCTACGTGCTTATTTGATGTGCATGCTATTGTTCTAAATTTTTCATTTTGGGTATAGCAACCATTGAGTCAGCATGTTCACGCAAAGCTCGAGGCTACAAAGCGAAAGCTTCAAGAAGGTTACCAAGAAATCAATGATGGTATGTTTTTTTGTTTCTCTTACTTATTTTCAGAATCTGAAAATTTCAGAGTCATAGCCATCCTAGTGCTTTCTAAATTCCTGTCGTAAAATCTAAATGACTGTCGGTTTAAATTGAGTTGTCATTAGATACAAAATTACCAGTGTGTTTGATCAGAACACTGTTTGAGTGATTGATGTGATGAATGATGACTCCAATTCGACACAAATGCAGCAAAGAAGCAGCGAACAGTACAAATGGTGGATCCGCAAGACCTACCGAAGCAAGGGAAACGAAACATACAACCCAGTGGCAAGCCAAGGAACAGCAGCACCAGCAACATTCGGAATCGGCTGGGCATCCATCGCTGATTCCATCAAGTTCCACCAATTTTGGATACTCCCTTTCATGCCAAAATTCTCCTCTTTTTCACCACTGGCTGCTGCTGATACATGGATATTTATCGGTCAAGTTTTTAGTCCAGCACCGAACATAATAACCGAGTTCTTTTTAGTTTATGATTTATGGTTTCTTTCAAATAAACAAGTAAGATGGCTTCTCTGTCGCTATTTAGAAGTGGTTTATCGGTATTCGGTTCGTTCACACAAGCGCTCATGTTAGGGCTAAAGACCATAAGCCGCAGCTATAAGCCATAAGACGAAAAGAACCCACATGTGACCAGAGATGCATTATTGTTGCATTCTAACAACCTTGGGGCATAAGTGGCTGGTTCCAGTGCTTGTCAAACCTGTACATTACATTAGTTATAAATTATAATACCAGTTCTGATATGGGATACCACATCGCAGTTTTCTTCGGTCTGGATGCAAATTTGCAACGACTAATAGAGATGGTCTCTGTTTTCAGTAAAAAGACAGTGCACTCGTTTTCTGGCTGGAAGGCATCTTGGGGCTTGTCTTTTGCACTGACTTTAGTTAAGCGTAGCTTGCCCCAGTAAGACTCAAATGGCACAAAGGTACAAATCAATTGCATGTCTGGGAGCAAAGTTTTCCTCTCTTCAGATCTGTGGTTCCATTCAAAGGTCCAAAAAATCAGTGAACTTTGTGCTAGTCAATTCAGCACTCGTGATGTGAACACAATGAACCAGGAATGCGCTAGCCGCTTTCTAGAGGGCATAAACTAGTCGGGTCACCATGTGCCTGAGCTCGTGGGTTCATGGCCCGGTTTTGAGGCCATATGTATAAATTGCTATTGCTATATATGTACATACCTGAAGTAATTGAAAAGCCCTGAA
The DNA here is from genome assembly GCA_017311315.1 of Dendrocalamus latiflorus. NCBI lineage: Eukaryota > Viridiplantae > Streptophyta > Magnoliopsida > Poales > Poaceae > Dendrocalamus > Dendrocalamus latiflorus. Next base: position 35,320,242 of record CM029651.1, on the reverse strand, counting down.
AAATTCAAAAATAAAAATTTCCAATTTTTACTGCATTTTTGAGTGAATTTTGAAAACTTTTCGTTTCGGGAAAGTTTCGTCGGAAATGCGCTTTCCTTTCTCGGCCTTTCCGCTTTCTTCTTCCGGTGGCGCCTCGCCTCCTTTCCGCCTCCCTTTCTCTCGCGCGCCCCGCGCCCGCGTCTCCCGCTGGCGCCGCCTCTTCTTCCGCCTTCCCCGTCGCCCAGCGCCTCCCTCCGCTCCCCTCAGCCGCAAGCGCCCGGCTCCCTCCCCGCCTTCACCTCGCGCACGCGCGTGCGCTGCGCGCTGCGCCGTGGCCGCGCCTGCGCCGCGCCCGTCCCCGCGCCGCCCCGGCCCTCCCTCGCGCCTCCGCCGCCCCGACAGCCTCCGGGTCCGGAGGAGTGGCCGCCCTCGCGCCACGTCGCCCGCCTTCGCGCCGACCCCACCTGGCAGCCGCCGCCTCCTCCCTCTCTCTCGCGCGCGGACGCGCCCTCGCCCCTGCGCCGCTACCTGCTCCCGTCGCGTCGCCACTCCCCGCACAGCGCTTCGCGTCACCCCGCCCCCTCCACTGTGCGGGATTAAACGCCCTTGACGGCCCCGTCACCTCCCTGTCGGCCGGAGCCCCGCCGCTGGCTTCTCCCCGAAGGAACTCGCTCCCCTCCATTTCGGGTATAAAACCCCCCCCTCGGTCTCCCTTCTTTCCTTTGCTCCCCGAGCTCCCCAAGCACTCCCATTCCCCTCCTGCCACTCCCAGCCACCCCCTCGAGCAACCGATTGAGCCCCCGTCGCCCGTAGCTCCGCCACCGTCTTCCCCTGCGCCGGTGACCCCGTAAAGCGGATTCCCTCCCCCACTCAACCATTCTTCGATTGCATTTGCTGGAAGCACCTCTGCTACCCCCTAATCGTGTTAGTACCCTTGTTTGGCCAGGTGGAGCCCTGTGGAGCGCCGCCGCCGAAGCTCACCGCCGCCCCAGTCGTGCTCCCGTGGCCAGCTCACTCCGAAGACCCTGAGCTTCAGCCGCCGCCGCCAACGTGAGCTCCCAACCCCGTAGTTGGTGTAATCCCGGCCGATTGGCCCCTCTCGCCGCCGGTGACCCCCTCCACCGCGAGCTCCCCGAACCACCCCCTTCTTCCTCCCTCTCTCCCCTTTGGTCCCCGCAAACGCTAACCACCCGAGATGGGTTCCCCGCAGTCCCCTCTACCCGTCGGTGCCCTCCGCTACCGCCGGCGAGCCTCCTAGCGCCCGGACCGCCGTCGCCACCGCTGCTCTGCCGCGGCCGCACTGTAGCGGCTGGAGGTAGAAGACGACGGACGTGGCCCCTCCTTCGCCGTCGGATCTTACCCCCACCTTCTAACCTCAGCCGTTGGATCTTCCCGTACCGTTTCACCCGCCCCCTTGAATCTCAGCCGTCCGATCTTCATAACCGTACCGCTCCGCCTCCGTTGGATCTTCCCGTACCGGTTCGCCGCCTCCCTTAAACCTCAGCCGTCCGATCTCCGCTCGCGTCATCCGGGCCGTCAGCCCACCCCGCATCCCCGCCGCTCGCGCCGAGCCACGCGGCGGGCATCGGAGCCGCGCGGACGCGCGTTGGCGTGGGCCGCCTCCCTCGGCCCGCTCTGTCCCGCGCGCGCGCGCACGCGCGAACAGGCCGCGCTGGCCTTCGGCCGCGCGGGCCGTTTTCCCGGCCGGGCTGCACTGTTGCGCCGGGCCGGCCCACTACTGTTCATTAGATTTTCCAGTGATTTATCAATTTCCAAAATTCCAGAAAACTCAAATAAATCCTAGAAAATCACAGAAAATCCCAAAAATTCCCAAATTTCACCACATTGCTCCAAATATTATTCCTGACCCAGTGGTGAACTCCTTTTCCACAGTTCCATCCTAAAAAAAATTCCTAAAATTCCATTTGGAGTGTTTATGCAATTTTATTTCTTTTTAATAGATTAATTTTTCCTCGCTTGATTAGTTGCAAGCTGGATTTAATTTATTTTACGTGTTTACGCTAGTGTCGGAGGTTCCGGAGATTCAGGAGCAGGCTCAGGATCCAGGTACTTCGACGTTCGAGCTCGCAGAGATCATCCGGATAGACGGCAAGTCCCAAATCCTTTGATCATGTTGAATCCCATAATGTTTAAATATGTTAATATGTTATTTGCATTGAGCTAGTTCTGAAATGTTAGTTCGAAAATAAAAATAAAATGTTTAGAATGACATGTGATATAGTTAGTCCTACCACCATGAAATGCCCTGTTTAAATTGTAGCCATGCCATTGAAACCCTAGAATTAACTATCTGTTAATCTAGATAATTGTAGGTTATTACTATCATGCAAAATGTTACACTAATAAGGTTGTGGCTGTGGGCCAATAGAATCTGGAAAACCCGACTCTAAGGTAGGGTGGTATGGGACACCGTATCTTAGAGCGGAGAGTGCCGGCGTGCACAAGGTAGGGTAAGGGTTGGGGGAGAGCCGCGAGACGGTCTTTGCCCACCTCTTATCCTAGGGCTGGAGTAGGGTAAGGGTGAGTGGGAAACCGCGGGACGGTCTACGCCCACCGCTTACCTTAGTTTGGGTCGCGGACCTGGCGAGGTTGCGGGCCATGTGAAAATATAAGGACTGAAACCCTTACGCTGAGCAAATGTCACAGTGATCGCTCAACCACAGGAGTTGACTTGTCAACCCTTGTCTTTTAGCTGCTCAACTCGATTGAAACTCTACAGGAGGGTAGCAGTGAGGTTAGGCAGGCCGTGCTACGGATGCCTAACAACGGTGGAATTCACTCGAAGCGGACGTTGTCCTCTTGTGTGTGTGTGTGTGTGTGTGGATGTGAGCCAGACCCGAGTGAATTCTACTGGGTAGAGCCTATACAAAGAGTCGAGCAGTGAAAAGACCTGGCTTTCTTAACTCTTTAGCGGGAGTTGAGAGATCGTGTGGGTAAAGCTGAGCAAACTCTGCAGAGTCAAATAAATGGTATTCGAATACGCCGTGCTCCCGGTTATTGGAGCTGTGTCACTTGGGTGATTCCAGCAGCAAAGCTTAAGTAGATTTGTACATACTTTAACTTGGTTAGTTGGTTAATGAACTCTTGTTGAAAAACCCTGAGTTCTTAAGAAGTAAGTTTTGTGTCCGTCTTATGAAAATGTTTGCAAATAAAATTGCATCCACCAAATGTAATAAACCAAGTATACTCCCTTCCTTTGACTTTCCGTGCATGTAGTAAATTAAGATCCCTTTGGGATTTGCTGAGCCGGTTGTTTGGCTCACGGCTTGCTTAATCCACTCTTTAGAAGATCAAGACGAAGGAGAAGGTCTCCCCGTTGAAGAAGTTCCCGAGGATCTTTTCTTCGACGAGGACCCTTGGCTGTAGGTCTCCGCCGCGCTTGAAGCAGTTTCTGGAGCCTTTTGTAATGTATTATACTTTGGGCTTGCACGCCCCGCTGTAAAAGCTGGATGTTATTCCGTATGTCAAATATATGCTGGACTTTTGTTGTTAGCATGCAATGGTATACTCTTGCGCGACAGTCCATAACTGTTCATGCGTGAATAGTTACGGGGTGCCGTGTCCGTACGCGCCCCTGGAAACGGGGGCGTTACAAGAAGTGGTATCAGAGCAGGCTCTTTGACCGTAGGTTGAGACCTAAGGCAGTCTAGGAAGCGATTTTATCGCAAAAATTAATTTAAGGCATAAAAAGAGTTTATGAAAAATATAAGTATTATTGCTGTCTTGTTCCTCTCTTGTTGCTACTTTCCCTGTCTTAGTTTATTTCTGCTTAAGTTTTATTTTCGCAAATGTTTACTGTCTTACTTGTCTAACTTCAAAATTTCGTTTCCGGCAGATGGTGCGCCTCGTTTTCTCCCGCCCCGACCGTAGGGATGGATGGCACCACAAGCTGTGGGAAATGCGACGATTCCTCGGAGCGAGAGGAAACCACGGCCCAGTGATCTATGCTGAGGGACAGTTTCGCCAGGACCAGTTCTATGAGTACAAGGCTTGGGTGGTCCTCGATCCCCTGCCTGTCCGCCCGGACAGGAAGAGGAGGTTCATCGCCCGACGGGTGAACGACGAGGATGCTGTTCAGGACGTGGCTCTGAAAGCCGCGCTCTACATCAGAGACTACTACCACCAGGAGCTAGCAGGGACACCTTTCGACCTGGTGCCGCGTCCGCACTTTGGGGACTTTATAGTCCCTAGGTTCGGTGAGGATGACGATCCCCGCCTAGCGGGTATCGCCACCCTTATGGCGCAGCAGGTCGCCAGCTACGACAGAGCAGTCGAGGAGGCCAGAGTCTGGCAGAGGCAGTTGTGGGACACTCGTGAGGAAGTTCAGCGCCTCCGGGAGTCCCTCGCCCGCTTTGAGGCCCAGGAGGCAGCAGAGGGTTCAGACAGTGCGGAGTCGCCCAGCGTTCACTCTTCTTGTGCTTCGGTGCAGTCTAGGCCCAAGCGCCGGATGACTGCGGCGCAGTACCGTGCCCGGTTCCGCCCCGCAGCCCCGCTTGCCCTTCCAGCACCCAGGGACAGGGAGGAGTAGACGCTGTACGCTAGTGGTAGCCTGACCTTTTGTAGTAGTTGTACTTTTGTTATGTAATGCAAGTGTAACTCGAACCCTAAGTGGTCTGCGTACCACTTGCTTTATTGTAAATTTATGTTAATTAATCCTTTATGTTGTTTGCTTAATTATCAGTATGTTCCTCCTGTGTTCAAAGTTTTCTTCTGTCCCCTTTCGCTCTCGTTCTTATCTTTTCATCCTATACTTGCCTTGAAATTCTAAGTCTTACTTATCTGTTCTTGATTGCCAAAGCCGCTGCAAAGCTAACATGAAGTTCCCAATCAACAGATGGAGCCAGCAGAGCAGACAGCAGAGCAGACGGGTCAGACCAGCCGGCAGGGTGCACCTGCCACCAACCAGAACACACTTGCTGATGTTATTGCAATGTTAGAAGAGAATCGATACCAAGGAGAGCAGAACATACTGCGAGTGTTGGATCAACAGGCCAAGTTGATTGAACAGATCGCCACCGGATCTTCAGGAGCACAGGGTGGAGGAAATATTCCTCGGGACGGTGCTCCAATTTCCTCCCGATGGAATGACTTTCTAAAAACCCGTCCACCCACTTTCTCCACAACCGCTGATCCTATGGTTGCTGAGGATTGGTTGGCAGATGTGGAGAGGAAACTCCAGACTGTGCGGTGCGATGATAGAGAGAAAGTTTTATTTGCATCCCACCAGTTGCAAGGTGCAGCAGCGACCTGGTGGATCAACTATCAACGCATACTGCAAAACAGAGAGGTTAGTTGGGAAGATTTCACCAAGGCCTTCCGCAAGGCCCACATCCCTGATGGCATTATGGAAGCAAAGCGCCGGGAGTTTTTGGCGCTTAAACAAGGTGGCCGAACTGTGATGGAGTATTTACACCAGTTTAACCATCTCTCAAGATTTGCCCCTGAGGATGTTGATAGTGAGGACAAGAAGATGAACAAGTTCCGTGCAGGGTTACAGCAGTCCTTGAGATTCCACATTTCAGCTTTGAAGTTCAAGGATTTAAATGATATGGTTGATGGCTTAATCACCTCCGAAGAAGCCAGAAGTGAGATGGAAGATTATAGAAAACGCAAGGCGGCACATAAATCGCAGTCATCGTCACACCCCACTCAACGAGCCAGGACATCGGGATCTTCTTCATATCGATCCCCATCCTCCCGACAATATGTGATGATGCCGAGGAACCAATCCAACCAGACTCAGCATTATGCCTCCCCCTTACCATTGGCTCTCAAGTGTCCCACTTGTGGTGGGAATCACCTGGCTAGTGGCTGCCCACGAAGGTCAAACGCATGTTTCCACTGCGGTGAGATAGGGCACTACAGAGATCAATGTCCTAGGAAGAATTTGCCATCAGATGCAGCCAAGCTACAAGTTCAAAACCAACAGCAGCAAGAGGGCAAGTCACAAGCAACCCCTGGTACCCCCAAAGGAGGATTCTTGCAGATTAAAGCAGCCAACCCCCAGTCACCTGCAGGCACTGCAAATTTCTCAGCTACAGGCAGAGGCAGAGGCAGAAGCAATGTCAGACCTACTTTCTATGCCAGAGTGAACCATGTATCTGCAGAGGATGCCGCTGGAGCCAGTGACATCATTGCCGGTATGTTCCCAATCAATTCCATACCTGCATTGATTTTATTTGACCCTGGTGCAACGCATTCTTTTATTTCAAAGAGTTTTGCTGCAAGAAATCAATTGCCTTCTGTTGCATTACCCAGACCCTATGTGGTGGAAACCCCTGGGGTTAGAATGGAGTCCCACCGTGGGTGTGCGGGACTTAACATAAAAATCCAAGGGGTAGACTTTAGAGCAGACTTGTTGCAGTTAGACATGTCTGGTTTAGATGCCATCTTGGGCATGAACTGGTTGGCCAGAAATAAAGGCAAGGTAGATTGCGAGATTAAAACAGTGTCATTGGTCAACTCTGAAGGTCAGAAAATAGTAGTAGAGACAGATCGACAAGTGCTGAAAGATGCCAAGAAACGTATGATCAACATGATAGCAGCTACACCTGATCAAGTGCCAATAGTACAAGAGTACCCTGATGTATTCCCAGAAGAATTACCAGGTAGACCCCCTGACAGGCAAGTAGAACTTGCAATAGAGTTGGTACCTGGTACCAAGCCAATCGCCAAGCACCAATACAGAATGTCAGCTAGTGAATTGAAAGAGCTGAAGAAGCAGTTAGATGAGTTACAAGAGAAAGAATTCATCCGACCCAGTACTTCACCATGGTCAGCCCCAGTGCTGTTTGTGAAAAAGAAGAACGGCGAATTAAGAATGTGTGTAGATTACAGAGGTTTGAATGCTGTCACCATCAAGAACAAGTATCCCCTCCCAAGAATTGATGATCTGTTTGACCAACTTAAAGGAGCCAAAGTGTTCTCCAAGATCGATTTGCGCTCGGGTTATCATCAGCTCAAGATCCGAGAGCAAGATCGAGAGAAGACGGCCTTCATTACCCGATATGGATTGTTTGAGTTCACGGTCGTACCTTTTGGTTTGACTAATGCGCCAGCGTATTTCATGAATCTTATGAACCTGGTGCATATGGACCAATTGGATCGATTTGTGATTGTTTTCATTGATGACATTCTGATATACTCCAAAAGTGAAGAAGAGCACAGACAACATCTGCATATGGTTTTGACCAGATTGAGAGAGCATAAGTTATATGCAAAATTTGATAAATGCAGTTTTTGGTTGAGAGAAGTCGCTTTCTTGGGTCATGTTATATCTGAAGATGGAGTGAAGGTCGATCCAGAAAAGATTTCAGCAGTAATGGAATGGAAACAGCCTAAGACAGTAACTGAAGTGAGAAGCTTCCTAGGATTGGCGGGTTATTATCGCCGATTCATAGAAGGTTTCTCAAGAATATCTCGCCCACTCACTCAACTGTTGAAGAAAGACAGACCGTTCACATGGACTGATGCATGCGAAGAAAGTTTTCAGATGTTGAAGACCAAGTTGACAACAACACCAGTGCTGACTTTACCCAATCCAGAGAAAGAATTTCAGATTTATTGTGATGCCTCAAAGCAAGGTTTGGGTTGTGTGCTTATGCAAGACGGAAAAGTTGTTGCCTACGCATCAAGACAGTTGAAGCCGCATGAGGAGAATTATCCCACACATGACTTGGAGCTAGCAGCTGTGGTGCATGCCCTCAAAATTTGGCGGCACTACTTGCTAGGAAATCGTTGTGAGATATTCTCAGATCACAAGAGTTTGAAGTATTTGTTCACACAACCGGAGTTGAACATGAGACAACGCAGATGGTTAGAACTGATTAAAGATTATGATATTGATCTCCAGTATCACCCAGGCAAGGCAAACGTAGTTGCTGATGCACTTAGCCGCAAGGCTCGTCCCAACAAAGGCAGTCAATCAGAGTACCCACCAGAGCTGCAGAGAGACATATTACGACTGAACTTGGTAATCACAGAACAAGGTGAAGAAGCAGCTTTAGAGATTCAACCACTGTTGCCAGATCAGATTAAAGCAGCCCAGGATGAAGATGAAGAAATTCAAAAACTGAAAAAGGATATTCAAGGAGAAAATTCATCAGAGTATGCGATAGACGAGCATGGGATCCTTACCTTCCGTGATCGCTATTGCATACCCGACAAGAAGGAGTTGAGAGAGTTGATCCTAGCTGAAGCCCATTCCTCTCAATTCTCAATTCATCCAGGAGGCACAAAGATGTATCAAGATCTGAAGAAAAGATATTGGTGGAACCAAATGAAGAGGGAAGTGGCAGAATATGTAGCTAAATGTGATGTCTGCCAGCAGATCAAGATAGACCACCAAAAACCATCAGGACTGTTGCAGCCTTTGCCAATTCCCGAATGGAAATGGGATAGCATTGGCATGGACTTCATCACTGGACTTCCCAAGACGCGTGAGGGATATGATGCTATTTGGGTCATTGTTGATAGATTGACCAAGGTAGCTCATTTCCTCCCGATCAAGCAAACTTATGGGAAGGATAAACTTGCCGAGTTGTACCTGACCAGAATTGTGACATTGCATGGAGTTCCGAAGAAGATCGTGTCAGATAGAGGAGCACAATTTACATCTAAGTTCTGGGAAAAATTGCATGAAGCCATGGGCACCGATCTGAATTTTAGCTCAGCATATCATCCACAGACAGATGGACAGACAGAGAGAACCAATCAAATTTTAGAAGACATGTTGAGAGCTTGTGCGATAGTGTATGGAGCAACATGGAACACCTGTCTACCATTTGCTCAGTTCTCATATAATAACAGCTATCAAGCCAGCATTCAGATGGCACCATTTGAAGCACTTTATGGCAGAAAATGCAGGACTCCACTGAATTGGACAGAAACAGGAGAACGACAACTCATTGGTCCCCAGATTGCTCAAGATGCAGAAGCACATGTCAGAATTGTCAGAGACAGACTGAAGATGGCACAAGACCGACAGAAGAACTATGCAGATAACCGCAGGAAAGACTTAAGTTTCGAAGTTGGAGATTATGTCTATATCAAAGTCACTCCATTCAAAATAGTCAAGAGATTTCAAGTCAAAGGCAAATTAGCACCAAGATATGTGGGACCGTTTCAGATAATTGGAAGAGTTGGGGAAGTAGCTTATCAAGTGCAGCTTCCGCCCAACTTGTCCAGAATTCACAACGTGTTCCACGTATCCCAGCTTCGGAAGTGTCTACGCCAACCAACAGATGAAGTGCCACTGTCAGATATTGAATTGCAAGATGACTGCACATATGCTGAAGAACCACTACAAATACTTGAAACGACAGAAAGGCAGCTCAGAAACAAGAACGTCAGGTTTTGCAGAGTACAGTGGAAGAATCATACACCTGAAGAGTCAACTTGGGAACGAGAGTCAGATTTGCAGCGAGATTTCCCCAACTTACTCCCTGGACCAAGTTAATCTCGGGGTCGAGATTCTTTTAAGGGGGGTAGGTTGAAAAGCCCTGAAAAATTCAAAAATAAAAATTTCCAATTTTTGCTGCATTTTTGAGTGAATTTTGAAAACTTTCCGTTTCGGGAAAGTTTCGTCGGAAATGCGCTTTCCTTTCTCGGCCTTTCCGCTTTCTTCTTCCGGTGGCGCCTCGCCTCCTTTCCGCCTCCCTTTCTCTCGCGCGCCCCGCGCCCGCGTCTCCCGCTGGCGCCGCCTCTTCTTCCGCCTTCCCCGTCGCCCAGCGCCTCCCTCCGCTCCCCTCAGCCGCAAGCACCCGGCTCCCTCCCCGCCTTCACCTCGCGCACGCGCGTGCGCTGCGCGCTGCGCCGTGGCCGCGCCTGCGCCGCGCCCGTCCCCGCGCCGCCCCGGCCCTCCCTCGCGCCTCCGCCGCCCCGACAGCCTCCGGGTCCGGAGGAGTGGCCGCCCTCGCGCCACGTCGCCCGCCTTCGCGCCGACCCCACCTGGCAGCCGCCGCCTCCTCCCTCTCTCTCGCGCGCGGACGCGCCCTCGCCCCTGCGCCGCTACCTGCTCCCGTCGCGTCGCCACTCCCCGCACAGCGCTTCGCGTCACCCCGCCCCCTCCACTGTGCGGGATTAAACGCCCTTGACGGCCCCGTCACCTCCCTGTCGGCCGGAGCCCCGCCGCTGGCTTCTCCCCGAAGGAACTCGCTCCCCTCCATTTCGGGTATAAAACCCCCCCCCCTCGGTCTCCCTTCTTTCCTTTGCTCCCCGAGCTCCCCAAGCACTCCCATTCCCCTCCTGCCACTCCCAGCCACCCCCTCGAGCAACCGATTGAGCCCCCGTCGCCCGTAGCTCCGCCACCGTCTTCCCCTGCGCCGGTGACCCCGCAAAGCGGATTCCCTCCCCCACTCAACCATTCTTCGATTGCATTTGCTGGAAGCACCTCTGCTACCCCCTAATCGTGTTAGTACCCTTGTTTGGCCAGGTGGAGCCCTGTGGAGCGCCGCCGCCGAAGCTCACCGCCGCCCCAGTCGTGCTCCCGTGGCCAGCTCACTCCGAAGACCCTGAGCTTCAGCCGCCGCCGCCAACGTGAGCTCCCAACCCCGTAGTTGGTGTAATCCCGGCCGATTGGCCCCTCTCGCCGCCGGTGACCCCCTCCACCGCGAGCTCCCCGAACCACCCCCTTCTTCCTCCCTCTCTCCCCTTTGGTCCCCGCAAACGCTAACCACCCGAGATGGGTTCCCCGCAGTCCCCTCTACCCGTCGGTGCCCTCCGCTACCGCCGGCGAGCCTCCTAGCGCCCGGACCGCCGTCGCCACCGCTGCTCTGCCGCGGCCGCACTGTAGCGGCTGGAGGTAGAAGACGACGGACGTGGCCCCTCCTTCGCCGTCGGATCTTACCCCCACCTTCTAACCTCAGCCGTTGGATCTTCCCGTACCGTTTCACCCGCCCCCTTGAATCTCAGCCGTCCGATCTTCATAACCGTACCGCTCCGCCTCCGTTGGATCTTCCCGTACCGGTTCGCCGCCTCCCTTAAACCTCAGCCGTCCGATCTCCGCTCGCGTCATCCGGGCCGTCAGCCCACCCCGCATCCCCGCCGCTCGCGCCGAGCCACGCGGCGGGCATCGGAGCCGCGCGGACGCGCGTTGGCGTGGGCCGCCTCCCTCGGCCCGCTCTGTCCCGCGCGCGCGCGCACGCGCGAACAGGCCGCGCTGGCCTTCGGCCGCGCGGGCCGTTTTCCCGGCCGGGCTGCACTGTTGCGCCGGGCCGGCCCACTACTGTTCATTAGATTTTCCAGTGATTTATCAATTTCCAAAATTCCAGAAAACTCAAATAAATCCTAGAAAATCACAGAAAATCCCAAAAATTCCCAAATTTCACCACATTGCTCCAAATATTATTCCTGACCCAGTGGTGAACTCCTTTTCCACAGTTTCATCCTAAAAAAAATTCCTAAAATTCCATTTGGAGTGTTTATGCAATTTTATTTCTTTTTAATAGATTAATTTTTCCTCGCTTGATTAGTTGCAAGCTGGATTTAATTTATTTTACGTGTTTACGCTAGTGTCGGAGGTTCCGGAGATTCAGGAGCAGGCTCAGGATCCAGGTACTTCGACGTTCGAGCTCGCAGAGATCATCCGGATAGACGGCAAGTCCCAAATCCTTTGATCATGTTGAATCCCATAATGTTTAAATATGTTAATATGTTATTTGCATTGAGCTAGTTCTGAAATGTTAGTTCGAAAATAAAAATAAAATGTTTAGAATGACATGTGATATAGTTAGTCCTACCACCATGAAATGCCCTGTTTAAATTGTAGCCATGCCATTGAAACCCTAGAATTAACTATCTGTTAATCTAGATAATTGTAGGTTATTACTATCATGCAAAATGTTACACTAATAAGGTTGTGGCTGTGGGCCAATAGAATCTGGAAAACCCGACTCTAAGGTAGGGTGGTATGGGACACCGTATCTTAGAGCGGAGAGTGCCGGCGTGCACAAGGTAGGGTAAGGGTTGGGGGAGAGCCGCGAGACGGTCTTTGCCCACCTCTTATCCTAGGGCTGGAGTAGGGTAAGGGTGAGTGGGAAACCGCGGGACGGTCTACGCCCACCGCTTACCTTAGTTTGGGTCGCGGACCTGGCGAGGTTGCGGGCCATGTGAAAATATAAGGACTGAAACCCTTACGCTGAGCAAATGTCACAGTGATCGCTCAACCACAGGAGTTGACTTGTCAACCCTTGTCTTTTAGCTGCTCAACTCGATTGAAACTCTACAGGAGGGTAGCAGTGAGGTTAGGCAGGCCGTGCTACGGATGCCTAACAACGGTGGAATTCACTCGAAGCGGACGTTGTCCTCTTGTGTGTGTGTGTGTGTGTGGATGTGAGCCAGACCCGAGTGAATTCTACTGGGTAGAGCCTATACAAAGAGTCGAGCAGTGAAAAGACCTGGCTTTCTTAACTCTTTAGCGGGAGTTGAGAGATCGTGTGGGTAAAGCTGAGCAAACTCTGCAGAGTCAAATAAATGGTATTCGAATACGCCGTGCTCCCGGTTATTGGAGCTGTGTCACTTGGGTGATTCCAGCAGCAAAGCTTAAGTAGATTTGTACATACTTTAACTTGGTTAGTTGGTTAATGAACTCTTGTTGAAAAACCCTGAGTTCTTAAGAAGTAAGTTTTGTGTCCGTCTTATGAAAATGTTTGCAAATAAAATTGCATCCACCAAATGTAATAAACCAAGTATACTCCCTTCCTTTGACTTTCCGTGCATGTAGTAAATTAAGATCCCTTTGGGATTTGCTGAGCCGGTTGTTTGGCTCACGGCTTGCTTAATCCACTCTTTAGAAGATCAAGACGAAGGAGAAGGTCTCCCCGTTGAAGAAGTTCCCGAGGATCTTTTCTTCGACGAGGACCCTTGGCTGTAGGTCTCCGCCGCGCTTGAAGCAGTTTCTGGAGCCTTTTGTAATGTATTATACTTTGGGCTTGCACGCCCCGCTGTAAAAGCTGGATGTTATTCCGTATGTCAAATATATGCTGGACTTTTGTTGTTAGCATGCAATGGTATACTCTTGCGCGACAGTCCATAACTGTTCATGCGTGAATAGTTACGGGGTGCCGTGTCCGTACGCGCCCCTGGAAACGGGGGCGTTACAGTAATGAACCAGGAATTACCTGGAGTTGCCATTTTTGGAAAAGGGGCTCAGTATTAGTACACACACAGTACATAAGTATACATGGGTAACTTTGTAACAAAGTTCAATTCCCACTAAATTACACATCAAGTGGGTTATTGGAGTGATTTTTTGTTCATGTGTTAAGCATTGGTGATAGCCCTAGGGGTGGCTCCCTTCTTTTCACCGAAGCCTTGAGGCTTAAGGTTTTACTCGAACGAATAAGTAAGATGAGTGCTCGGCTGTTTTTTCGAAATGACTTATCAAAACAGTTTTTTTAAAATAACTTATTAGTATTCAGTTTATTTACATAAATACTTAAGGGTGGGATCATTTTGGCTTATTTTGAGTGGTTTATGGCTGAAAAGCACTATAGCTGGCTGAAAAAACACTGTAACTGACAGAGGCTTATTTAGCATAATTAAATGTAAAAAAATTAAAAAATATGTTAGCCCATTACGTATAATACAAACAAATACAGGAAAAAAGAACCGGCAAAAAAGCTCAACAAAAAGCCAAAAGTTCAGAAAAAAGACGAAATTTATAAATAGTGAAAAATAAGTCGGAAGCTAAAAGCTGAAGCCGAAATGATCAACACCTTATGATAGAATAAAAAACTATTAACAAACAGTTTTTTAAAATAACTTATTAATATTTAGTTTATTTAACACTTATGATAAAATAAAAAAACTATTAACTACAGCCTTCAGTGGAAAAAACCAAGACGCCAGCACAAAAATCGCACCACTTATTGGCGCACTGGTGCAGGTAGCATAGGGCTGTTTTTTTTCGGCTGCGGCTTATGGTTTTTGGCTGTTTACGGTACAGATTACGGAGAGACAGATACTCACTTTGTGATTTTGGCTAGTATAGATGTTGGGTTTTTAACGTATATATCATTTAACTTGTAGACCCCATCTTGAGAAAATACTCTATTTGAAAGTTAGGTACTGTAGCAAAAGCCAAAAGCCGCTGACTTGTGAGGTAAAGAACACGATCATAGGAACCTCAGAATACATCACATCCGTTGGGCGTACTGACATTGACTTCTCGCCATCCCTACCGGCTTTTGTAGCCGCTGCTGATGGTATTTATTTATGCTCCTACCTGTCAGTTCATTTCCCTTCCTGTCCAGCGGTCAATTCTCCCCCCATCCAATTGTTCGCCGCTTTTCATCGCCTTTCAAAGTTTCAATACCCATCCAATGTCAGATTTACAGCGGTGTTTCTAGCCCACCAGCATTTTTACTGTAGTACAAAACATCCTGATTTTAATCGCGGTGGGAAGAGGTTGAATTGGTTAAAGTATTTTTACCGTCTCTGCGTGAGCATGGAATCACTGCTGATTTTCGACAGTTGAAGAATAGGATCCTTCGACTGGCTCACTAGCATGGGACAGTGAAAATCACTGGCAACAGCGAAAGCTTCTCCCTGCTGATTTCACAAATAAAATTTCAGTTCAGCGCCACAAAGGGCACCAGAGGTCAATGCTAGCAACAGTGAAAACAAGCAGCTGTGTTGACTCTGCAATGGATGGGGTGCCGTGGCAACAGTGAAAGTCAGCGCCAATCCAAGTAGTAATAGTAGAAAATGAGTATGGTCGGAATCAAACATCAGTACTGGCGCTGGGAGCCATGGAGAGAGAAAGGGAAGAAGAAGGAACAGGTCGGGCAAAAGCAGGACAGCCAAATAATGTCGGCAAATTCGCGTGCTCATCCGGAGCGCGTCAATCCTTGGACGCCCCCATCCAACTAGCCTCGGTTAGCTTTGTCGTCAACACTGGCTGGAGGCAACTCTGACAAGCACTTTTTCCTCGAAAAAAAGAGAGGAGAAGCTACGGTGTTCAGAGGATCCATTTATTTGGTATATGTTGCAGTAATAAAGTTACTGTAATCATACTCGTATACAGGCCGGTTCTTTTTCAGTTTTTAATTTCTACTTTTGATTTTTCTACATTAACTAACTTTTAAACGGAGTGTCTTTTAGAGATAAGATCTACTAAGTTAATTGTATTACATATTGTATTGACTTCATTTATATCGGCAAAAACCGCATGTGAGTTTTTGTTACTCTGTAATCTCTTGCACGAACAGTTTAAAAGTCACAAGCCGCAACCAAAAGGCATAAGCCTCAGCTAAAAAGAACAGACCCTTACATATTAATATACTATCTATTACTCGTTGTTTTGGACATCAATGCAATCTCTAATTAATTACCTCCTCTGTTTTTCTATTTAACGTTCTAGAATCCGTATCATTAAACTTTTTAAAGTTTGATTACCAATATATTTAAAACTATATAGATTGACTATATAAAAATTATATCATTAGATTTCAACATCTTTCTTTTTAACTTATGTCTTATGGTTTCTGGTTTCTCCCAAGCAAATAAATAGGACGGTTTTTTGTTGTCTTTTCAAAGCGGTTTATCGAGACAATTTTTTGAAGCAACTTATCAACTTATTGTCATTCAATTTATTCGTACAAACGCTCGTGTTAGGGTCAAAAACTATCGGCCCCACCTGAAAAGAATCCACCATTCTCCTTAAAATACTTTCATAACATTATAATTTTATTAATATATCTTAGTATAAAGTTATAAAAAATAACACTTAAAATTGCATATAAAACATTATGAAAAATCAAAAACATCAAGGAAAAAAGAACGGAGGAAATATATATGATCCAAATTTGTTAACAAAATGTAAAGATATAAAAATAGTTTTGACGACAAATATAAGTGTTGGCTATATGCTAATCTATGCTGTGCATTACCACTCGAAGAGGTCCCATCGACCATCTTAAAAGTACCACTAATAATTCTCGAGAGATCCACCATGCTACCAGCTAAGGGCTTCCATACTCTCTCCTAACCACAGACAACCCCTTTCTCTTATCGCTCTCACAATAACATCAACATACAACAACACCAATGCAATGGAAAATCTCTTTGTATTTGCTGATCTTTTTAACGTATAATTAAACTGCAGAAGGTGTGCATATAATTGACCCCACAGTTACAAGTTTCGGGATTAACCGCTACCGTCGCATGTACTTCAAATCATTCATACAAACAAAAAAAAGGACAAATGAAATGACTAAAATGACACTGAGATCCCTATATACAGCACTTGCATGGTGTTGGTGATGTGATCTTATAAAAGAGGGGGGGGGGGGGGGGGGGGGGACAAAAAAAGATGCATCATGATACATAAAGTTTGTGACTCATGAGAGCACAATGAGACCGAAAGATGACACTAATAGATTCTTTCAAGCACCGGTAGACGGTAGTAGTCTGTTGTAGTGGCAGCTAGATGGGCAGAATTTCTTTGTGACGAGGGGAGTGACCCACTTTTGACTTGAGCCAGCTAGAGAGTGACCCCAGCACCAACAATTGGTGCCATTTGTTCGATGCCTCCTCTCGCCACCAGCCTGAATAATTTTGTGCGATTGGCATGTGATGTGGTGGTCTCGGGACAGTGAACCGTACCCTTGGTTAGTTCTCGGTTTCTTCAGTTCATGAATCATAAGACGAGATCAACTAGTACATACATTAATTGATTGCTTTGGACCAACTTGCGCAACTTGTGATCGGTGGTCACTGGGGGCAAGCAAATGTGCAGTTGCTTGCAACTGTTTCCTTCCTCCAGGGGGAAATTTAACTTTTTGCCACTCTTAAGAATACCACCTATCCAAATGCTATTCTCTTCGTTGCCTTCAATAATTTGCCACTCTTAAGATGTGGTTGCCTAATTTATCGCCACTTTTGAGCCCACGAGGCGCCAAATCATGCCATGTCACACGCCCGTGCCCCTCCCCGCCTGCGCCCGCGCGCCTCCCCGCCTGCGCCCACGCCTCCCCGCCTGCGCCCGCGCCCGGCCTCCCCGCCGCGCCCGCGCCTCCCCGCCTGCACACGCCCGCGCCGCCGCCTGCGCCCACGCCCGCACCTCCCCGCCTGCGCCCGCGCCTCCCCACTGCGCCCGCGCCCGCGCCTCCCTGCCGCGCCCGCGCCCGCGCCTCCCCGTCTGCACACGCCCGCGGTGAAGGTTGGCGGGAGGGGTCCGGGAGATGATTAAAATGCGATCCCCGTGTGACGGTGAAGCTGATGGTGAAGTCGGCCGCGGCTGAAGGTCGCCAGAGGGTGGTTGGCAACGTGCAGTGGCGGCGGCGCTGGGAGGAGCTACGGTGGCAGAGGGCTACGGACGATGAGGTGTTCCGGCGAGGGTGGGATTGTATTCGTGGTGAGCCGGAGGTGGTGTGGTGGCGACGAATTAGATTTTAATGGCTCGGGGTGGCGAATTGGATGGTCGCCGGAGTTGGAGCGGTGCTCGGCTCGCCGGCGATTGAGGGTAGTAGAGGTCGATTGCTTTCGGTGGGATGGAGAGGGAGTCGTGGCGGCGCAAGCGGGGAGGCGCGGGCGCAGGCGGCGGCGCGGGCGTGTGCAGGCGGGGAGGCGCGGGCGCAGGCGGGGAGGCGCGGGCGCGGCGGGGAGGCCGGGCGCGGGCGCAGGCGGGGAGGCGCGCGGGCGCTGCGGGGAGGCGCGGGCGCCGGCGGGGAGGCGCAGGCGGGGAGGCGCGCGGGCGCAGGCGGGGAGGGGGCGCGGGCGTGTGACATGGCAGTGACATGGCATGATTTAGCGCCTCGTGGGCTCAAAAGTGGCGATAAATTAGACAACTACATCTTAAGAGTGGCAAATTATTGAAGGCAACGAAGAGAATGGCATTTGGATAGGTGGCATTCTTAAGAGTGGCAAAAAGTTAAATTTCCCTCCTCCAAGTGGTTTTTTGCATTGAACATTTGGGAGATGGTTTGACATTGTAGCTAGATGTCATATTCATGCGTGTAGTGCAGGAAACCCTACAGGGCTGATTGCATCTTGAGTCATCTGGAAACTACATGACAATACTCTTGGGTCTACTTGGCAATTGCAGGTCGTATCACTTTTTTCACCATTCAAATTGCACAAGGTAAGTGTTAGAATTAGGTGCCTTTCACCTTTGATCTTCAAGCCTACATGGTAGTCCTTCGTCTAATTTTATAGGACAAATTAGTGTGATGTTCCTTTTATACCTCTAATAAATATACAACTTTATTTGCTATTCTTTACATGTATGTATTGAATATAGTGATTAGAGATAATAATTATCTAATCATTTTTATATATCCTTAGTCTATGTGACAAGAAAAAATACACCCTATAAAGGGCCACTCCAAAGAGCTTAAGTTTCTAGCAATTAGCTGAAATTTCAATGTAGCGGTTATTAGTTTTTCTGAATCATTTAATTAAAAGAAAATTAAAAAAATAAAAAATATTATATTGTCATGAACAAAACAAAGCAATAAGAGGGAAAAGAAAAACAAAAAAATCTAAAAAAGTCAAAATAAGTCGAAACTAGAAGCTGACTTCTAGCTTAAATAAACTAAAAGCCTAAAAAATTCAAAATCTAAAAGCTGAAGCCGTTTCGTGTGCATAGCTTAGCAGTTAAGAATCATTGTAGCGATCGACACAAAGGCTGCCTTTTGTGGTTTAGCGCTCACTCCCTAGGCCCCACCATTGCTTGCCATAAAGCGTTCAAATTTTCTTCCAATGTAATGTGAACCTTGGGAGCAAAAACTTTGTTGTGACTAGCCTCAAGTTAGCAAGCTCGTGCATGTGTCAATATCGATTTAAGAGCATCATTGCACATGCATGAACAGAGTGTTTCTCCAACTAGTACAATCTATGTCTATACTTCATAGTTTAAAGTACTCTATACATGGAGATACAGCAGGGGTAATTAATCACCAAGTATTAAGTCAAGATTGTGCCTAATTACTCAGACAAACACACGCACTGAAGTTTTGGGCGACTGGTGGATCCATCATGGGAGTGAACCAAACAAGTAGGAGTACTTCACATGTACGTTTGAGAACACGATGGCGGCAAAAAGAACCATCAATATATGCAAATCAATCAAGCATGCCTCGGTTCGGAACACAAGTAGGAACAGTTGTTGCGGCAGTAATCGAGATTCCTCAGAAAAGAAAGGGAGAATGGATCGTTGTAGACTGGTAACCAACTGCGTGTCTCCCGCCTCGCCGACACGGAGGCCGCCGTGTGCCCGCTGTGATGCACGCCATGCCATAAGGCAGGCAAGCGCGCCCGGGGGGAGGGGGTCTACAGCTCGGAGTGCGCGGCGTCCTCCCCGCCTCTTCTTCCTCCAGGTGCCCCTCTCTTCTTCCTCTCGGCCAATGCTCTCCTCGCCATCGTCGCTGTCTTCTTCTTTCTCTTGAGCTAGCACCTCCACCGTCGCTCTAACCGTGTCCAACGTAATATTCACATTGCTCCGTGCCGTCCGACGTCACCACCGCCGCCTTCCTCTCCCGCGGCCGGCGGCACCGCCATCACCCACCCACCGCCGGACCACCACCTCCCTCCCTCCATCTACAACCAGCGGCCTCGGTTGTTGGAAGTAATCTTGTTGTTGTTGAGTGGTCGTGGCTGTACTCGGTAGTTGTAGCTAGCCACTGTTGAGTGTGGTCGTAGTTGAAATACTCAGTGTGTTCAAGTACTGCGTGGTCGTAATTGTGCCTTAGTATGTTGTGTTCTGTATAGTGGTCATAGCCACAGTGGTCGTAGCCAAATATACTCGTGTGTCATGTACTGTACAATGGTCATAGCCAGCGGTCGTCGCCAGTGGTCGTCAGTGGTCGAAGCCAGACGGAGCTGCCGTGGTCGATGGTCGGTAGTCGGAGCTGCCATGGTCGATGGTCGGTAGTCGGAGTTGCCGTAGTCGATGGTCGGTAGTCGGAACTACTGTAGTCGATAATCGGTGGTTGGTTATGACCATGTCGTGCGTGGTCGTAATGACCGAGTTGCTGTGTGGTCATTTACGACTAGTGTGTGGTCGTAACTACCCGTGCTTTGGTCGTAAGTACCGTGGTTGTAGCTCCTATGTGTCCGTGGTCTTGGCGCTTGTGTTTGTAGTGGTCGTAGCTGCAGTACCGCGGTCAAAGCCAAACTTAGATCAGAGAAGCGGTCGAGGAATAGCCGAGGTTGGAGCTAGTGGCTATGGTCATGCAGGCGTTAGCACGGGTCGTCGTGGATGACGCAAGCCATACCTTGGTCGGTCAACTGCCCGGCATGGACAGGTGATTGGTCGCTGTAGCAGTTGTGGGGCGGCTGAGCGAAGCGGCATAGGCAGATGGCTGGTTTCTGTAGCAGACGTGGACGGTTGAGCTGAGCGGTAGAGGTAGGAGTCGTAGTGGGTGAGTGGCCTGTGTGGCTTAGTAGTATATATACCCTATAATCCTTGTGAAGTTGGTAAGAGAGTGAGTTTGAGAATAAAACAGAGTGAATAGAACAAAGAAGACGTGTGTTGCGGGAGAAAAACAATTCCTCTCTTATGTTTTCGCTAGCTCTTTCTTTACTCTCCTGCGCTTCTCATCTGTGGCCTGGGCCAACATCGATGAACCTCTCTCGAACCTCTGGTGAAGCTATCCCTAACCTCACGCTGGTCGCCGTTGGGAAAGGCGCACCGCGGCCGCGGAGCACGCGCGCCTGACCTGCGAACTGAAACGAGCAAGCGACAAAAGCGTATGGACAGTCAAGTCGAGTGCCGATCGATTCGCCGACACGTACGGGCCTACACGAGGCTAAGCAAGCAGGCCGCAGGCCAAATAAATAATCGCTCGCGGTGACGCCCATCTGAGACACACAGGCTGCGAGCGATGGAGAGGCGGAGACAGCGGTACGCAGGCCACTCCATTGGGCCGGACGTCCTGACCTTCGCGCGCGCGTGGCAGCGGCGCAACGCCACATGCGTGCACGTGCGCTGCTCAGCCTCCCTGAGCCATTGTGCTCCGGTGAACGAGGTGGTGCGCCCGCTCGGTCGGCGCCGTCGCCTGTTTCTCACATGCACATGCCGCGATCACACGGTGTGCCGAGCGTGCAGCACTGCAGCTGGCTACCGCGCGCGCACGGTGCCTGGCTGCTGCTGCACACTTTTTTAGGTGCCACACGGTTGAACTGAAATAAACTAATTTATGACTGAAATTGTATTATGGCTGCCTGAAATTATACTGTTGCTGATGATGGCTTATTTAGTATAACTAAGTTTAAAAAAATAAAAATAGAAAAAACAGGTTAACCCATCATAAATAATGCAAACGAATACGGGAAAAAAGAACTAAAAAAATAAAAAAGTTAAAAAACCAAAAAAGACGAAATTTAGAATTAGTAAAAATAAGCCAGAAGCTCAAACCGAAATGAACGGGGCCTCACGATATCCTGAATCTAAAACTCTTTGGAGCGACGTGTGGTGGAAGGCAAACTTTGAAGTCATGTTATGAACTATGCCACACTTTTTGAAATGGTACATCCTAGGGGCGGAGCCAGGCCCGACCTAAGCCTCGGGCTGGGTCAGTTATCTGTGCTGAATCTACAAAGAGGAACAGCAAATCTACAAAGAAACATCATATTCTCAAATCCTAAGTTCTAATGGGCCTTAATACTGGGCCTTAGGCTATAGCCCACCTAGCCCGAGGTCTAAATCCGCCACTGGTACATCCTGAAATTTTCCAAACTCAATTGATTAGGCAATTAAAGTACTATACAGAAATACAAATGTCACCATGGGTTTTAGTTTGCTTGGAGCCTTAGGCACTCAAATACAGATCTTCAATATGTGTTTACAAGGAAGTGAGAGAAACAAAATACAGCACGAATGCTGCGACCTTTACACGTTGAAATTCAGTGAAAAACACACAATATGCCTTTTTTATTCCGCTTAGTTTCAGATAAGGCTTTTTGAGGTGGTTACTTCTGTTAATCTTTTTGGATCAGTCTTTCATCTGAAGAATTGAAGGATATCTAGGAACTTCAGTTTTAGTTATATATAGTGTGTCCATACCTATGGTTAATAATTTTTGTCTTCAATCCCTTCTTATTTTATTTCTGTGCTGTCTTTTGTTTCAGGATGGAAAGCCTTAGCATGTTCTAGAGGGCAAATGTTTTCAGAACGACTGTGAAGGACTGTGCGAGAACCTAGGTAAAGAGCTGAGCTGCTGCTGTACGCTGCTTTCTTTTGTTCATTTGTGAGTAGTCCGATAGTATGTTGGTAGATTTTGCTTTCCGGACCACACCATCTGGGTACCTTTACTGTGCAGCCAAGCAGTGCACTAGCTGAATGATTTAGATATAATATTTATTTTTTTGGCTTTTAGACTTTTTGACTTATCCAAAAATTAAAAAGCGAAATGTTGAAGGCTTTTAGCTTCTGCTGGTAGCTTTTGGCTTCTCTAAAATTTAAAAAACCCAACGTCAAAACGGTCAGCCTCTTGAAGTAGATTCTTCAAACGACTTCCTAAACTTAAAACCATATGTGCCATCTGCATCAACGTCTTCACTGTCCGCTGCCATGTCGAAAAGTGTAGATAAAAGTTATTAATGCACAGTTAAAAGTCATTAATCGCAACTCAAAAAAACACCCCAATATATATTGATTGCTTCTTCGTTATATCATTGGTCCTTAGGAAACAGTGGAATTGGTATATCTTCTAATTAAAATGACAGTTGGTAGTTTGCTGACAGTGGGATTGATTTTTTTTGACGATTATAACTAATTATCACCAAGATATTTCTAGAGCGTTGGTACTGATTTGGTGCTCAATGCTTTGGTGGCGATTGCATTTGTATAGGTTGTCTTTTCCAGGTTGGCCACCCGTCCCCTACCGTTCGAAGTGGTGGCAGCGGAGCCGGCGCCTAGTCGAGGTAAACGCGTGAGCGCTCCGTCACCTACCCTTCGAAGTGGTGGCAGCGGAGCTGGCGCCTAGTCGAGGTAGACGCGCGAGCGCTCCGTCCCCTACCCTTCGAAGTGGTGGCAGCAGAGCTGGCACTTAGTCGAGGTAGACGCGCGAGCGCTCCGTCTGCTCCCCTTCGAAGTGGTGGCAACGGAGCCTGCGCCTAGTCGAGGTAGACGCGCGAGCGTTCCGTCCCCTACCCTTCGAAGTGGTGGCAGCTGAGCCGGCGCCTAGTCGAGGTAGACACGCGAGCGCTCCGTCCCCTACCCTTTGAAGTGGTGGCAGCGGAGCCGACGCTTAGTCGAGGTAGACGCTCAGACGCACGGGCGCTCCGTCATCTACGAAGGCTGACCCGCGGGTAGGGTTGCTTCCCGACGCTGATGACTCCCATACTTGCTGTCAGGGAGTGCGCGTGGGGACAACGGCCGCACGTCCAAGTTGTGTTCCACGGGGTGCGCGTGGGGGCAAGCCTCTGTTGCGCCCTATCGGTGCCCCGTGGAGTGCGCGCGGAGGCAAGCCTCTTGTGCGCACTCCGCGGGGTGCGCGCGGGGGCAAGCCTCTTGTGCGTCTTGTTTATACTTCGTGGAGTGCGTGGGACCATCAACCACGTCTCATTATACTCCGTAGAGTGTGCACGGAGGTATGCCTCGACGCTGCGTCTTATTTATACTCCGTAGAGTGCGCACGGAGGTATGCCTCGACGCTGCGTCTTATTTATACTCCGTAGAGTGTGCACGAAGGTATGCCTCGACGCCGCGTCTTATTTATACTCCGTAAAGTGCGTGCGAAGGCGTCCCCCCGCACGTCTTTGGCCGGACGAGTTTTGCAAATGTGAACTTCATTGAATTCCCGTTTGTGCGGGTGAGCGATTACAAAAGGCGAGGCACTAACCACTGATCGCTCAAGGGCGGGAATGGTGGCGACTGTCGTTGCCATGGCGGCGAGGCGGGGCACGGTGGGAGCCTCTCTGCTGGAGCGATCCACGTGAGAGCTTGGCGGGGTGCTTCCTGAAGCCGCTGAGGATCCTTGCACTGGCATGCTCGGCCTAGGCGTCCCGTTGAGCCTCGTGGTGCGGTCCTCTGGTGCCGAGCTCTATGCGCCGGGCCACATCCTGATCACTGTGGGCGGTGATGATGCCCTGCGGGCCGGGGTGCTTCATGCATAGGAAACCGTGATGTGGGACTGCCCCGAAGGAATTGAGGGTTGGTCGCCCCAATATGGCATTGTAAGGGTATGGGATATCGACAACGTCGAAGGTGACGTCTTCGCTCCTCATGTTGCCGTCCTGGCCAAAGGAGACCTGCAGGCATATCTGGCCCAGCGCCCTCAGGGGCTGGCCTCCGAGGCCCTGCAGAGGGATTCCCGAGGGGCCCAGGCAACTTCGGGGGATCCCCATCTGGTCAAAGGCCGCTACGAATAAAATGTTCGCGGAGCTTCCTCCATCGACTAGGACACGCTTGACGTCGCATCCTGCGATGGCGACCTGGATGACTAGGGGATCTTGGTGGGGGAACTCCACGCCTTTGGCGTCGGCGGGTGTGAAGGTAATTTCGTGTTGTGCCCAGTCTGGCGGTGCCTATGCCGGGTACGCCGCCACGTAGTGTAGTCTTCGCGCATAGGCCTTTTCCTGCCACGCCGAAGCAAACTCCAGTGAGGAGCCCCCGGAGATGATGTTTATGACTCTGCGCTGGTCTCCCTCCGAGGCTTGGATCCGCAGGGGGCCCTCCTGGGGTTGCCACACGTGGGCTTGGATCCGCAGGGGCCCTCCTGAGGCTGCAACCCTTGATGTTGGATTCGCATGGGGCCTTCCAAGGGATACTGGACGTGGGCTACGATGGGCGGCCGCACCTCGGTGTTTCTGTCCCTGGCGACACTCTGCCAAAGTGCAGCGATGGTGGTGCATGCGCGCGTGTCGTGGCTGCCTCGACCATGTACCTCACACCACAAGCCATGCTACTGGTCGTCGTATTCTGCGCGGGTCCTGTCGTCGTGACCCCGACCGCGCCCCCGGCCCTGGCCTCGGCGAGCTCTGCCACCGCGACCGGTGGGGGCATTGTCTTCGGAGCCGCCTTCGATGTCGAAGACGTAGCGGGCTCTCTGAGACTTTTGTTGGCCACGCTTAGGCTTGTCGCCCGGCGGGTCCTTGTGATGGGCATCCTTGCGCTGGGGGGAATCCTTCGATGGCTCCTGCTTGCGCTTGCCCTTCGAGGAGCCTTCCTTTGGTGAATCTCCGTTCTTCGTTTGATTGGTGTCGGAGTCATCACCTTGACGCCGCCGCGCGCCTTCTTCCGCTCTGGCGTACTCTTCCATCTTATCAAAGAGCTTTGCCACCATCTTGATTGGCTTTCGCGCATTATATTTGGCCAGTGGCCCTGGGCGGAGGCCCTGTACCACTGCGTTGATAATGGTTGTCTCGTTGACATCCTTGACCTGGCAACGGACCTTCGCGAAGCGCTTGAAGTACTCCCGGAGCTTCTCCAAGGGTTTCTGCTTGACCGCGAAGAGCTGGTCCGCGTCGACGCACTCGACATAGTTTCCCTGGAAGTTGTTGTAGAGTCGATCGTGGATCTGCTCCCATGCGTAAATGGAGTTTGGCTCGATGGTGAAAAACCAAGAGAGCGCCACTCCCTGTAGCGCGAGGGGGAGTCCCTTCGCCTTCGTGGTGTCATCTCCGCCGGCAGCTTCGATGGCGGTGTCGTACACACGCACGAACTCCCGGGGGTCCGTGTCGCCCTTGTACGTCTCGATGGCACTGGGGAACTTGAAGTCCTCCGGCCAGGCCGACTGCTGCAGGCCTGCAGAAAGTGGGGACTCCGGATCCACGCGTCGCAGCGGGACGCAGCTGGACGTTGGAGCGTCGCGGCTATCCACCCGCTCTGGCGTGGGCTCCGGCACGACCACCGGCGGGGTCTGCTGATTCCGAGCCTCTTGCATATCCTGCATGGCCCCGCGGAGATCCGTTAACTCCCGTTGGAATGTGCTGAGGGCCACCAGTAGAGCGTTCTCTGCTGTAGGCGTAGACGGGGTAATCGGCGCACCTGGTCGCATGGCCGGGACAGCGGCGACCACGGCCTGTGCTCCTGGGTTGCCTGTTGCGCTGGCGTGGTGGACTCCAGAGTCGAAGACGAGGCCCACGTTGCCACCGGGACCGCTCGTCGTGCCCGCACCGGGTGTAAGGATGGCGGCCGTGCCAACGTGGGCACCAACGCTACCGCCCCCAACCACTCGGTTGGCGCTGCCGACGTTGGCTGCCGCACCCGCTACGGGATCAGTCGTCGCGCGCGGGGAGGTTCGACCGTCCTGGCAGTGGCCGCGAGGTCGACCGTCGTGGCGATGGTGGCGGGGGCGACTGTCGTACCATGAGCGTCGATGTTCGTGGCTGTCGCACCCGCGTCGCCGTCCACGCCTGCGACTGCCGACGCCGAAGCCCTGGTGTTAACGCGAGACTCCGTCGCGCCCGCCTTCTTCTTCTTTGCTGCCGACGATCGAGCTTTCTTCGGTGCCATCCTCCTTCGGATCTTGAGGCTTGCTCTTGTCCTCCCCACGGACGGCGCCGACTGTTGTGGTTACAGACCAAACAGAGAGAGAGTATGGTAGTGGAGAGTTAGGTGAGCAATGCTTAGGATTTCCCCCATGACCTGTATCACACACACACACGCGCGCGCACACACACACACACACATATATATCCACATGGGGAGTGTTTTTACAACTTTGCCCTTACACCTGAGTAATCCCCTCAAGGGCATTTATGCCATTATATATGTCCCATATTGGGCTTTACAGCCTTCTAACAGGCCGGTTGGGCTTAGGTGGGGGCCACCCCTACAACAGTATGACTTCCCGCACAACTTATGAAGACCTACCTCGGGTGGACAAACTTCATATGGGTGGACTGGTAATGGGGTGAGGTAACTATGAAAAGCTGCGTGATGGCCACTCGATCTACATGATCAAGGAATCGTGTAGAGCATCGGTTGATTGTCTCTTGTGCGTAAAGATGTATATTCTCTACAGAGTGTAAACTGTTCGAACAGCCATGTCTACGGTAAAGAGTAGACATAAGAACTTTTTTGAGTTAGATCTATTTCAAAAACCTTTATGGATAGTATGAAAACTCGTCAGGCAGAGATAACCTCGACTTTCGTTTTTTCTGGAGGGACGTACTCCAGTGGTGATAATAATCAAAATTAGCATTCGGTGGAGGTAACCATGCACTGTTAAAGATGGATGTAACATGTGCTACTGTTATTACTACATTATCTCAAGCAACTTTAGAAAATCTGGTTTTGTTAAAAACTGCTACGTCTCAAGAATTTTCCTTTTTATCGTAACTTTCAAAATAATGCCTTCAGCAACTAAAACAACTTCAAGCCTTTCTTGACAGTTTTGCATCTATTATTATTGCATTCCGTGTGGTGGCTTATTGAGTTCCATTGTATTCATTCTTGCTCAATTACCATTATTCAGTCAATAAGAAAAAAAGATCAAGACCTGCGGTGAAGCAAAGGAGACAACAGATGTTGAAAGCAATGAGGCCAAGAACTAGGTCACTAAACTCCAATTAGCTACCTTTGGGCATGTCCTTGGGGTCTCACTTGTGCGAAGTTTCTACTGCTGCATTTATTTGTTTTCGTCCTGATTGGCCTATGAGTAAATTATTACTGTATTATTTATGTTTTCGTATGGTATGTTTTTAGTATGTAGTGATTAGCCTATGAGTAAATTATTACTGCATTTTTAGTATGTTTTTCGTCCTCACCACTCATCTCTTTTAAACTACTTTTAGTTAAAAGCTATAAATTATAGCCAATATGAATAGACCCCAAGTAACCGGCACAGGTGTGCCCTCCAACTCGTTGTCTTGCAATACCACGTCGATTCTGTGCTCCGACCCGTCCATCTCATGAGATGGCCTGCATCTCACTAAAGCCGCTTACTAGTTGGTGGCCCATGGCATGTTGATGGGGCATATGCTGTGCCTGCCATACCGCCCAAATGCAGAAGCTTATCCCAGAATACTCCAACATGTACATGCATCCAATGCAAATACATTTCCTACCATATACGTTGATCAGTGATACGTAATAAGCATGCATTTCCATGCATATGTATCCTAAATGGAACTCAGAATAACTCATGTTACCATCGAGAAACATTACGAGAATGTGACCAATATAAGATGGCCTAATCCTCCAAACATGGGGTTATCATTTCCAATAAAGCATGCAATGAACATTTAATGAGCATGGCGGAAAGTTAGCATGGACCAAATGAACATCTTTAATGATAAAAACTGGGATTTGGACTGGAGTAGCAATTCCATTCGACATATGCATAACAGCATGAAATACCAAAGAAGCGGTTTTAATCAGATTTAATGATGTTCAGGATGTGACAATAGCATCAAATTCTGACAAGGATTTTGTTCAAGACAAAAAAAGGTGGTGGCTACACTCCAGCATCTCTAATTAGAAAACTAGGAGGCATTAGATCTCGACAATCCCGAGTTACTCCTCAAGCCGTCCCAGTATGTCGTGCTCTCTGAAAAGAAGGTACCTGATGTTTCAAGTAGCTGGGTTAGACCACCAACATTATCAGATCCAAAAGAACTGTATATACATAATGTTGTTAGCATGCAATTAGATGTTTAGATTGAGATTGAAACATATTGTGAAAAGAATGGTATGGCTTCAGTGTTGTCCAAAAAAACATCAATAGACTTCTATTTACTGAGCAATGTAGCTTCAAATTGCTACCTTCACACACAAAACCAAACCCTTCCATCACTGAGCAGCATGGAAAAAGAATTACAAGTCTTGATTAATCCTAAGTTATTGTTTAGTGCATCAAATAAAGAAGTTGTCTGTTTTTGCAAACAAGCAGCTTGGTTAGCAGCGTATGCGCTCAAGTAGCCAGCCAGCTTAAGCAAACAGCTGCATGACAGAATGTCATCGAGGAAGCAGCCCAGCTACTGTCACTTATGCTTAAACAGGCACCTGTTCAGACTATTAACGACCTTTTCGAACACAGGTTCCTATGCGGCTATGTCAATCTTCTTCTTTTTCTCTCTTTTGTATAAGGTAATATGCTTGATTTCAGTGACACATTTTGAAGATATGTCTAGCTAAAAAAATAAAAAACACAGTGCCAAATTAATATGATATACGAGTTTCACGTACTCTTTCTCAGCAAGCTTCACTTGCGTTCCTCCATACTCAGGCAGAAGAACAGTGTCACCTTCCTTCAGAGATACAGGATTCAGCTTGCCATTCCTTTCACGCTCACCAGGACCAACAGCTACGACTTTTGCAGAGTTCAGCTGGATTCAAGGGAAGCATTAGCTCCCCAATAAACATACAAAACTCCAGACCTACTAGTCTACCATGAACCATCATTCAATTACTCCAAACGCCCAGTACAGTTTCAAATAACAAAAAGCCAACCAGAAAGCACCTTGATTTAATATAATGGCACTTAAACTTGCGCTACCTATTACCTGATGATGATATAGGAGCGTCCATAGATAAATGCTAAAAAATTCAGCCTAGATCACTCATAAGCAATATCTTTCTAGACTCTATGCGGAGTGTTCGAAGAATGACATAACCAAGGTGGCAATAATGGCCTTACGGATTGACGCAATCATGAATCACGGACCAGCAAATTAGCATAACAGATTATACAACCCTATTTCTAATACATCCCACATGCACAAGAAAGCAACTTGATTACTATCAAGATCTACAACACAGATACATCAACCAGGCTGTGCTTAGAAAGCAAAGAAATAGAAGCTATGCAATCGACAAGACACGTTTTGTTAATGTTATCACAGAAGGTTATCAAAAACTCAAAATAACACTATTCAGTGGCCATGCGGCTAGAAAATACTATCCTTCTTAACGTGCTCAGCCGGATCAGTATGACAAGAGCATTCCCATTAAAAGCCGCAGAGCACAGAAGGGCAGACTAACCTTGCCTTACCATGGAGGCATGGAGGACCAGGCAAGCCCATGTTATGGGGACAGCATTTCTATCTTTAAAAGCATCTAGACAGGGTTAGTAAGATTTAAACTTGGACTCAAAGAGTCATGAATTCAAGATGCAACTGGTTAAGGACATCCCCTCCCGGAAACAGTTCGAGGGCACAAACCATTGTTTCCAAGAGGGCACAAAGTCGGGCATCCAGGATAATACAGGTACAGTTCAATTTTTTATTTCCATAGGAACAGAGAATTTCCCCCAAATGCAAAGAATTGCATTGGCACGCTTCAATTCCACCCCGGCCACTACTACAACCTTGGAACGATCTGAAAATTCCCAACCTAACAAGAAACCAACCAACAATTCCAATTCCATCAGTAGAGACCAATCAAAGAGCTCTAGTCTACGGGTAATCAAAGCAAGTTCTCCCCGCGCCCCCCACCCGCGATCCTAACCGTTACCCACGGATCTAAAGCACCGAACGTCACGCCTCGAAGGCTACTCGCGCAGAGGTACAAAGCCCGGATCTACGAAGACAAAAATGAGGGGGGGGGGGGGGGGGGGGAAGAAGAAACGAGATCGATCTCCCTCTACCTGCTTGGTGGTCTCCGGGAGGAGGATGCCGCCGACGCTCTTCTTGGGCTGCACCAGCTTCTCCACCAGCACCCGGTTCAGCGACGGGATCAGCCGCTTCGCCATTGCCGCGCCGCGAGGAGCGCTGCTCTTCTTGTGGAGCAAGTTGACGGGGGACGGCGGCTTAACTCTTGCCGCGGGGTTTAGGCTTTCTAATGGGAAAAGAGGGCGGGGTTTTAATACAATTTACGGTTTTACTCCCAGGGTTTGTGGGGAGGAGATGGAGCCGTGGGCGAGGGTAGAATGGGGAAATCTTTGGCCTCTCTCTCGCTCGCGAGGTCTGCAAGGAACTCGTCGGCGTACTTCCTTTTCTTTATAAAAGTACTAGCGTGTCCGTGCTTCATAATGAAAAATCAAATATTACATATATTTTTATTTATATGAGAATTTATTGTAGAAAAAATTCAGGCCAACATAGATGATAAATCAGATAGCATATCTCTAATGATGCTAATTTATTCATCGGCAAATTCAGTAATAACGTGACACTACAGAGAACCATGGTGAGATATGCAATAGATTTAAGAAGAAAATAGTGTTACTTATGCATTTATCATTTCCAAGACAATTATTTGATATTTCTTTTTTTGTTTCCAAGATAATCATTTGGTATTTCTTTTTTTTGTCATAACAAACTTATACACCTAGTTATATCCACGCTGAATGAGGATGGCACCAAAGTTACAATTGCATTGGTACTCAAGGCGAAAGTCATCAACCAGTACATTGTATATTTTGTTAGTCCCTCGGGCCACAGCGTATAGCTTATCTCAAGATGAACTAATAAGCCTCCAGAAAATACGGGAGTAGATCGCAAGCACCACTAATAGCTTCATATTAGTAGCTCCCTCCAGGACGCGCATGAATACAAGCAAACTAATGATGAAATGTAGCTCACCTGTATCTTGTATCAACTACTAGAAATATGGTGACAAGGGATTAGGTAAACTATTACACAACATGGGATTGGGAGGCATCTTTGAACCATAGCTACTCCTATGGTCTGAGCTAACAGGGAGCATTTCTAAACAATAAATCAAGGGGAAAAAATCGTGAGGAAATTGGGACCATGGCAGATCGAAGCATAAAGATGGTATTCAGTACAATAGGAAAACCATTCTCTATGGCATCTCATGTTGACACGATCACAATTATTAGATGAAAAGATTTTCGGCTATCATCTTGGAACAGAACACCAAAGTCATGAAACTAAAAAACAATCATGTCTCAAATATATGGGTACTTCTTTAGTTGTTTGACTTAGTTATTTCAGATAATTAGGGCTTGTCATGATAGTGGTAAGAACAATAGCAGGGCTAAAAAA
The DNA here is from genome assembly GCA_017311315.1 of Dendrocalamus latiflorus. NCBI lineage: Eukaryota > Viridiplantae > Streptophyta > Magnoliopsida > Poales > Poaceae > Dendrocalamus > Dendrocalamus latiflorus. The sequence continues at coordinate 35,288,403 of CM029651.1, read as the reverse complement.
ATCGTTTGGACATGGAACTTACAATAGTTGCCCCTGCCTGGCCAAAATAACCGACAAATATTCAAATTCTGACTTCAATTGTAATCTAGTTACTAAAGACCATCTGTGTTTGCTTGCAATCCCTAAACTAACAAATCCACATAATAATTCGCCTTTACAATTTCTAAAACAATATGATCTTTTAGCTTGAATCAATGGATTTTGGTTGAGTTTATGGTTTGCATTCTTGCACTCAACGTAGACCCATAATAAGAATAATCAGGATGGGATCATGAGGTGTCTGTTGATCTGTTCTCTAATATGCATGTGCAGAAGTTCGACATTTGTGACCTTAGTTGGCTTTAAGTACATATCAGTGAGAGCAATGCAGAAATATATCTTTTCATCTACATAACACAAGGCATATCATTGACCCAAATTAAGAAATGACTACATATATGCACATGCATATTAGATAGAACTTTTGAATAGATTATCTCAATCACAAACAATTCCTAAACAAAATCTTCGATTCAGCCCTTCAGCCTACAGATAAGCAATCTGAAAAGTTATAGAGCACCAAACAAATTTAATTGGGAAAACTTTCGTTACATGGCCTCTCGTGCTATCCCTCACAAAAGATTTCTTTTTTTCCGAAATGAACATGTATCTGGAAGTCTAGATAAAAGAATCCCTTTACACATGATCAAGGGCGGAACCAGGCCCCGGATAGGATAGGCTTCAGCCCGGGGCATGGAAAAATAGCTAGTGTATAGCCTAGGTAAATTCAGCACAGTCTAGGGTAACATTCTCATGGTCCAGCCCAGATCATTCCACCATTGAGCTTGGGGTATAGCTAAATCCTGGTTCCGCCATTGCACATGATAGGATCAAAGGCATCCATCAAAACATAATTTCCAAACTGAAAGTATAGCACTGTGTCAATATGATTCAATTTACATAACTTTGAGCTAAAATATAGTCGGGTGCTTGTACAACTTACAAAATAATTTAACACGATACTATAAAACAGCATGAATGTACAATTTCCTAGTTAATGTAGATCACTAAAGAATTAACTGATAAGAGGAGCTCACTGCTTTCCATACCTAACTAACATAAGCTGGAAGGTCATCACCTGAGAACAAGGACAACAATGCTGAACTCAAAAACCGGCGTTGCTTTGGTCCAGAGCTCCCACATCTACACAACCTCCTGGCCATCTTCTCCTCACGTAGCATAACCTGGACGCATCCTTAGTTTCTCAGTAGGAGAAGCGCCATCACGGTGGAGCTCATGGCGACGTAGGATTTATCCGTTCCTTAAGCAAAGTTTAGCACAAAAAACAACTATAGCAATTTGACAGCAGCCTGTATATGCCCATATAACTAATTTTCAGTCTCTACCTGAGCACCCACCATCAAATTCAACATAATTCAAAACCAAAGTAATAATACAACCTCGAAGTAGGCCTACTGGAAGTGTGTCAAAGCACGGATTTGTTTTAGCATAATTTCCCCATGTTATCTGTCACCATGATATTACACCTAAAGGATGTTCTTAATCAGTTGTCCACACCAAATACTGTTCATGATACAAAACCATACTCTTCCACTGAGATGTATAAAAAGACATTGCACAGCTATGCCAATTGATACACACCATTTTGAATAACCACCCAAACTAATTGTGCAGGGAGCAAGTACCTGAGCTATGTGGTTGGCAGATATAAGTTCAACCATCACGAGGGACGCATGCCACCCTTGCTTCAATCCAAATATTTCGAGAAGACCGTCATCTGACTGGGCTTCGACAAATCCTCTCTACTGGCATTAAAACAAAACAAAAGTTTACGTTGTTGCATTTGCCGATACAGTAAGCAATAAATGATCACAGAAATTTACTCAGCACACCTTTTCCAAGTATTCAGGCTTCAGGTTTCCCCATAGGTTCCTTCCACTCGTGTAGTTGTGAAGGTTTAACGCAACAATAGCTCTGTGAGGCGCCATAGCTGCCAGTTTGCAAGAAATCATCGCACCTGTTTGCAGAGATCCACGGAGTCAGTGCCTAGTCTGTACGTACAGCTGCCAAAAGATAAAGCATCAAAGACAAGACCACATGAAGGACTCACCCATGGAGTGGCCAAAGACATGGGCTCAAGGCCAGTGCGTCCCTCGCCATGATCGCCGTCCTGCCAGAGATGGACGTCCACATGGTCAGTACTCAGTACCACCGCGCGTTTGAGTTTTCCATGCTTCAGCAGCGTTTGATGAAAGATATCCCCCTCTTTCTTCTCTATCAGTACATATTTTCTCATGAAAGCTATCTCGGCAGGAATCGAGTAAAACGTGAATTTATTCTCATCGAAAGGTACATGCAGCGCAGCTCTTATCCTCTTCTTGATCTAAATCTATCTACATCTTCACAATTGAGATACATCTCGAGAGGAATGGTTGCTTCGTTTTCATCAGTTTTTAGCTTTGTGGTATGGCACATATTGTGTAGGTCGCGGCGTGCGCATAGGGGGCCATGTTGGCCATGATCTGTACTCGTTTGATGCTTAAATTCATGAATAGAGTTATCAGAAAAGGAGCAGAAGTCGAGCAGCACAAAATCCTTGTGTTTCCCTGAGTGTCGCGTGCGTATCTCCGAGTGTTTCTCGTGGTCGTAAACGAGTGCTCATAGTCGTAACGAGTACTTGTGATTATAAGTCATAAACGAGTGCTCATAGTTGTAACAAGTACTTGTGGTCATAAGTCGTAACCAACTATCAACTTGTTGCGACAAGGAGTGGTCGTAAATAACTTTGTGGTCATACGACTGCAGGCGTGTCTGCTCTGACAACTGGTATTAGAGTGGGTGTTCAGTGATCAACTACTAGACATGTCTTCGTCGTGGGCTCTGCCAGGAAGGCAGTCAATGACTCCACAGCGAGGCCACTTGCGCTCGCTGTCGTCTCCTTCGCGCCAACCGCGGCACCATGACAATGGTGGCCGCACGCTTGTCATCCACCGCGTCGTCAAGGAGGCCTCAGGCTCCGTTGTCTACCCCATACTCACGCGAATGAACTACAATGACTAGGCCCTGGTCATGCGAGTAAACCTCCAGGCGCAAGGTCTCTAGCAGGCCATCAAAACCGGCAACATGGAATACTGTGACGATCGGATTGCACTGTTAGCAATTCTCCGCGCCGTGCCGGCTGAGATGCTGTCAACTCTCGCTGTCAAGCACACGGTGAAGGATGCCTGGGAGGCTGTGAAGACCATGCGTATGGGCGTTGACCGCGTGTGCAAAGCCAACACCCAGCAACTGCGCAAGGAGTTTGGCGGTATCTCCTGCAAAGATGGTAAGTCCATTGATGATTTCTCGATGAGAATCTCTGGGCTTGCCAACAACCTCCACCTGCTCGACGATCCCATCTAGGAGGAAGAGGTGGTAAAGAAACTCCTGCAAGTGGTCCCAGATTGCTACCTCTAGGTGGCCATTTCCATAGAGACACTCCTCGACGTCAGTGCCCTCTCGATCGAGGAGGTGACGGGTCGGCTTCGAGCAGTGTAGCAGCGCTACTCCAATCATGGTACCAATGACAAGGGAACCCGCTCGCTCCTCACGGAGGAGTGCCAGGCACGAGCGCAGGCATGCAATTGGGACGGATCAACGTCCAGCAGCATCAACTCTTCCGCGCGCCATGGCAGGCCGCGTGGTAGGCGCGGGCGAGATTCCTCCAGCAATGGAAAGGAGACTTATTCTCGCAGCGGGCCTAACAACTCCAAGAGGGATGAGTGCAGGTACTGTAGAAAATTGGGGCATTAGCCTCACGAATGCCGCAAGAAGAAAAGGGAGGAGGCGATCTGGTGCAAAACACCGATGACGAGCCATCTCTCCTGATGGCCCAAGTAATGAAGGTGGAAGAGGACATTGCCCGGGCACCCACTAAGCCAGAACACATTGGTGGGCAGGTCTTCCTCAACGAGGAGCACACCAGGTCGGTCTTACTCAATGAAGATAATGAGGAGGCCTCCTGGTATGTCAACACCGGAGCATCGAATCACATGACGGGATGTGGCGCAACTTTCTCCGAGCTCGATCACAGGATCATCGGCTTGGTCAAGTTCGGGGATGGCTCGGTGGTCGAGATCCATGGGCACGGCACCGTGCTATTCACGGGAAAAGGGAACTGACACTGCACCCTCACCAACATGTACTTGATCCTGCATCTTTGGAGTAACATCATTAGCGTTGGCTAGCTTGATGAGGGCGGCTGCAGCGTGCTGATTAAAGATGGCATTCTATGCGTCCATGATCGACAGCGCAACCTCATAGCTAAGGTGAAGAGATCACCAAACCGGCTGTACAAGATTGCCCCGAGTGTGGTATAGCCGATCTACCTGAGCTTGTAGGTCGACGACATGGTGTGGCGCTGGCATGCCCACTGTGGGCACTTCAACTTTGATGCGCTCTGGAAGATGTCGGCCATGGGCATGGTGTGCGGACTTCCTCATGTGAACCACGTTGATCAGATCTGCAACGGGTGCCTCATCGGCAAACAACACCGCACGCCTTTTCCTCTTGAGACCAAGCACCGCGCCAACGGGCGCCTCGACCTAGTGCACGGCGACCTGTGTGGACCCATCACACCGGCGACACACGAGGGCAAGCACTATTTCCTCTTGCTCGTCAATGATATGAGTCGGTACATGTGGCTCATCTCCTCCGAGGCAAGGACGAGGCCGTTAGCGCAATCAAGAAGTTCTAAGACGCAGTGGAGATCGAGATCATCCGTAAGCTGCATGCCCTATGCACCGATGAGGGGGAGTTCACCTCGGTGGACTTCACTGAGCACTGCGCCGAGCAAGGAGTACACAGGCAGCTCATAGCACCGTATTTACCCTAGCAAAACAGTGTCGTTGAGAGCTGGAACCAGACGGTGATGGCAATGGTAAGGTGCATCCTCAAGGACTGGAAGGTGCCTGGCGAGTTCTAGGGGGAAGCCATAACCACGACTGTCTACATCCTGAACCGCTCTCTCACAAGCAGCGTGAGCAGGAAGACCCCCTATGTGAAGCCAGCTGTGTACTTCCTCCAAACCTTTGGCTACATAGGACATGTGAAAGCTTGACGACATTAGCGCTCTCATGGTGTTCATCGGCTACGACGATCGCTCCAAGGCATACCGGATGTTTGACCCCTCGTTTGGCCAAGTGCACATCTCCAGGGATGTCATCTTCGATGAGGGGAGAAGCTGGAATTAGGAGCAATCCTAATAAGCCAGTGGCACCGGCCTCCTTGTCCGTCCGCGGAATCTCGTCGTCGACCAGCTCCACCGAGCCAATCAGCCCCTTTATCTATGGGCCCCACAAGTCATGCTTTGGATCAGGCTTTGGTGGTGTCGCCTTGTTGGACTCAGACTTCAATGACTAGCCCTCCTCCTCCTCTTCATGCTAATGTGGTGATGTTGGATTCCTCGCCCTTCTACGGCAGCGGTGGTGGGTTCTTGGGGGTAGAGGAAGGGTTCACGTGGGTGGGCTCCTCGTTCGACTGCTCCTCTTCAGAGGTCTCTGATTCCGCGGAGGTGGGGGCAAGCGACGCGGGGGCGATCTCCTCATCCAGTGAAAGCGGCGGTAGGGCTAGGATAGGGAGGAAGAGGCGATGAAGGGTCGGGAGGGAAGGAGGAGGATGCGGCACATGGGGAGGGAAGGAAGAGGAGGCAGTGTGGAATGAGGAGAAGGCAATGAGGGGTGGGGAGGGAAGGAGGTGGCAACGGCAGGTGGGGAGGGAAGGAATTCAGGCGAGTCGATACTAAATCTGGACGGCTGAGAGCGGGTGGTAGCAGATGAACCACGGGGTGAACCATTACCAACTCGTTCTTTTAAGTAGTAGAGATTTAGATTACGCATCGCTATACCGTTGAGATCGATTTCGAGTATAGCTCTAGCTCCTCTGGCTTCCCTCCCTCCTCCTCCTGCTTTCTTACCTCTATTGCCTCTCTTCCTCCGTCGCCGCCAGGCTGGTTGCAGCTCCGTGCGCCTCCTCCTCCGTCCCCATCTCTGCCCCTGCCTCCCCTGCGGCCAGCGGCTGCCCCACCCCACCAGTCACCTCGTCCAACCTAAAATTTTCTTAGCCCTCACCTCACTGACCGGCCCTCTGACGCCGTTCATCGGCGGACCATCACCACCACACCTCCCTCTACAACTAGGGGGTGCGATGAACCCCGGCTATAGTGGTAGCGCCACCCCCATCAGCCGTTGCGCGAGAGGGCATGAGCGAGCGAGTGTGCGAGAGAGGGAGTAAGCAAGAGAGAAGAAGTTGAGAATGGTATACCGTTCGAATGGCATATCGTTCCTTAGTTTTTCTCTTTTCTTTACAATGACCTCTTTTAAAAAAGGAAAATCTTGAAGAAGAGTAGTAAGCTGCACACATCTCATTACAGGTTTGAACAACGTACTAGTGCATATTCTCTGTGCACGAGGGTAAACCCGAGATCTACACGAATTCGAAAAGCAATAATGAAAAGGAACGATTTGGTCACACAACAAGAAGCAAGGGACGAAGAATGTAAACTCAGCAAGCCATCTACTCATTCAGAGAACATCGGTCAAATTAACGCTGGTGCAAATCAAAACATTGCATTCGACAGTTTGACATTTCTCATGGAAAATCTTAAAAGTACAACAAAACATAAGAATAATAACTATATAACAAGGCAGGAAGGCCACCAAGAAAGATTCAGGAGAAGAAACAAGCAAATCATGAAGAAACTAGATAACACAAAGAACTCAACCAAGTTGCTAGCTAGATATGCCTCCCTATGATCAGTTGTGAAGAGGATTAGGCCCTGTGAGGACCTCCCTCTCCTCCTCATCAAACACCTCTCCATCTTCGTTCGCATGCTTCACTAATCCCTTTGCAAGCACCTCATGATGCCCTATCAACAACCTTCTTCCAACAAGCTTCACAGCTCCTCTATACTGATCATCACAGCAGGAGGAAGAAGAGTACCCTACAGTACTCCCCAGCTGCAACAGCACCAGAGTTAGAAACAAGGCGGCAGAGAGGAGCCCCTTCCTTGGCAACACCATTGTATCTTGTCCCTCTGTATCTCTTCGAATAACTAGTATTGGTAGTCCATGCACAAGCTAATCATTCTAATGTAGAGTTTAGACTTTAGTGTGATGGATTAGGTGTGCTGAAACCCTGGAAGGGAGACAAGGTGAGCTGCAACCTAGCTCCCTGCCATAGGGTTCTGGGACACTCTGGAGTCTGCGAAAAGTTGTGTGTTAATTTGGTCAAGGCTTGTATTAGTTAAAGTAATTAATTGCATTGGTGATGGTGAACATGGAGGTGATTAGTCTGGCAATGTCACACAGCTCAGAAGTCCAGTGTTAGAAGCTTCCTTAAATTAAGCTGTAGTACTGCTAGTTTCAGAGTACTGCTGGTTTCCTTGACTTGCACAGAAAGCATAGGTTATGGACTTGGGGTAAGAAAACCAAAAGACAGAAGAAAGCATTCTGACATCAATTTGAATTAGCTGTTTTTTAACTCTAATTCTTCATGAATTGAGTTTTTGTACAACACCATGGCACCATGCACATACTTCAGGTTATTTTCGAGTCTAGTGTTGTTTCCAAGTACTAGTATTGGAAATTCGCGTTAAAAAAATGGAAACAGTACCGGAAGATTGGTCTGCCAACAATATGGTACGTTTTGAATCGAACAATACAACATCAGTGTCAAGTTATCTCAAGTCAAGTCTTTTGAGAATATGCATGGCTCATTTTCTTTACTTTCAGAATTCAGGCATGTATCCGAAGTGGTTGAAAGGCATGAGTTTCCAAGATGCATTTTGTTGTTTGCTTAAGAGTATCATGAATTGGGTTTGGGAATTACTACCCATTGTGCATATGGTATCCGACGCCTATATGCCCATGGCCCACCACACTCATAGTTCTCTTAATTCTTATCTACTATATTTCACTCTAGCACTCAAAACACTCATGTCCATTAAAGTGTCGTATGCTTTTTCTATGCCCACACGATAACCTCCCCACCTTTTTTACTCCTACTCTTTCTAGTTTCTTCTCCAGCTAGCGATGCATAACAACAGACCAAAACTTTTGTCTTCCCTACCTCTCTCCTTACATCTCTGTCGCCATGGCCATGGTTGGCAGGAGCTTGCATGCCCTCCTCCCTCCCTCTCTCTCGCTACCCGTGGTCTGAGCCCCACGTGGATGCCCTCCCCTTTTCAAGGGTACTATTGTTTGTGCTCACGAGCACCATCTAAGCCAACCATGCTCCATGGTAGGCGGGCTTGGAGTACGTACTCCATGAGCGTCGTGGCCATAGTTGATGAAGAAGAAAAGCTCACCCTTTGCAAAGATGTGAGATATTGTAATATGTTGTTTGAATTGTTGCAATAAGAATTTAGAGATGTTTCATCTATTTTGTTTTTATTTTGCAATAAAATTTCAAAATTTTCGGTTTGAGAATTCAGGATGTTGCATCATCTTATTATAAATGTTGCAATATCGCAAGGTTATAAATTTGTTGTTTGAAATTTTTGATCTTATTTTAGCACTTAGCTAAGTTCTATAATATTCATAACTCATTTAATTGTTTTTGTTGAGAATGTAATATTTTTTTAATTTCTTCTCAACATTCCACTGTTATTGTACAATTTGTTGCATATATTGGTTATGAATATTGCAAAGGTTGTTAACCGATTTTGCTTTGGAGCGTCTGATGGGAAGTTTTTCATCGGACGTATGAACACTAGTTGGTCCCATTGGGTTTTCAGTACACAATGCATGCATGTGGATTCAGGACCACCTTTGCCTTGTCTAATTTGAGAATCCTTCCATTTATTAGGACCATCTCGCTCACTTCTGCAACATTAGTACCGTATCTAGCCCCTTCATACATCTCTTGGGGTTTATATACATGAGTGGAGCAGGATATGAAATTCTCATCCTACCCCGTAATAATTACAAAATGTGATGGTACATTCATATATTTCTCTATACTATTGAGCCTATTACATATTGGGCCAGTTGCAAGGCCTAGTCACGAGGTTTGGGTCACATCTACAACAGTACTCCCTTGATAGCAAGCGCGGAGGTCCCGATGGACGAGCTGACGTGACCAACTATCCCAGCCCCTGCCCCCTACCAGCAAGCATGAAGGTCCCGATGAGTGAGCTGATGCAATTGGTAGCTCCAACCCCTCCGACACCGAGGCTGCGGCTGTGTCGTCGGGTTCCTATTCCGACATGGGCGACACATAAAGGCAGAGTCGTGGGTTGGGCCGCCCCTCCGAGGTGATGCCTATGAGGAGGGCAGCGAAGCCCCACATGTAGCCGAAGTCACCCTGTGGAGGTGTGGCTTTTGAGGCGGAGTCGTGGGTTGGGTCGTCCCCCCGAGGCGATGCCTATGAGGAGAGCGGCGAAGTCCTACGATGCAACCAAAGGCGCCCCGTCGAGGCGGAGCTTTCGAAGCGAAGTCATCGGAGTCTCGGCCATGAAATGTTTGGATGAAGTGTCGACCACGAGGTGGTCGGATGGAGTCATGACCGCGAGGCGGTCAGACGGAGTCATGACTGTGAGGCAGACGGATGAAGCGTCAACGACCATGAGGTGGTCGGACGAAGCCTCGCCCACAGGGCAGTCAGACGAAGTGTCCCTATTTGCTATGGCCCTGCTTTATATTCATCAACTCCATTGTTGTAGCTACTGATTGGCCATCACTGTCGCTCCTCCGCTATAATTCTCAACTCCAATAACTAAGGATCCACAAGTTGAACAATAAAAAACTCATAGCTCCAAAAATTACTCATGATTTCCACCAATCATTATTCACCTATTTATCTCAGATTAACCCCAACTCAAGAACAATACTATCGAAGAGATCAATTCCCTAATGCCTCCATGGTTCCAATAGATCCACTAATCATTTGCTTCACTAGAACCCACTTAATGCTTATACCTTACCTAGGGTAATTCTTCCAACATTCTTCAATTTTTAGCCATCACATGAATCAGATTATCTCCTAATTTTTAATTCCCTTCTATTATCAATTATCATTCTAGTTTATTCCACCTAGATCAAATCCACCCAGAATAATACCGTAGGACGTGTAACAACTATCATGCATGAATAAACCATGTCACTAAATAGATAAATTCCATAGATGCTATTGACTTTACTAAGACTTATCAATTATCTTTGACATCTAAAGGGAACCAATTGAGTCACTATCCTATAAATATATAACAACCTGTATATGTCAGCTTCCTTTAATCACCATTCATTATGTAACTCTCTTATCTCATCATCCAATTCCATATATTCTGTTCATGAGAACACACTACAATTCCTTTGTCACCATCTAACCCCTTTACTCATCTACTAGCTGCCTCTAGTAGGTTTCTTTGGTACAAGACTTATTCTTGGCACTAGCTCATTGATAATTCTTCTACTGTACTATGGTGATATACCCATTAAATATTCTTCAGAAGAAAGTAGGTACTCACTCCACCCAACATCTATGGCATCAATATCCTTCTCTTTACTATCTCTTCTAATGCTCTTATTAAATGACTCTTGATTTCCAACAAGAAAAGAGATGGAAAAGCACAAGGTAAGGGGAAATAACAGGGGTATGGTACTTAGATTAATTAAATTGATTTAAATTGGAAACACAAGAACCAATCTAAAAATAAATGAAAAATAAATTGGCAAAGACAACAAAACTGCTGATTTAATATGAAGCGTAAGTTTTGTATGATTTGCGAAATAAAATGCCCATGGTCAAATAGGCAATCCATACGACACAATAGTAACATATTATAGCCATTCATTTTAGTGTCTACATGCGTAGACTCATAACTAAAAAGGGGTACATAGCTCACTAAATCAAGAAAGACACTAAGAGGTTTAGGAACTCTGCTTAAAGGTCTTGTCCTCGGCACAGGCAGGCTCGTGGGTAGCGGAGGGTGCCACAGGCTCCATCTCACACTCCTTAGGCTCAGTCTCTTTTGAGGGTGTGTCTAGTGTTTTGTTTCATTTGAATGCAAATATTCGTGCTTTGCAATCCTGAATCAACTTAGGGAGATTGATGCCATGTCGCCTACAAATTTGGTAGGCTGCCCTGTGGGCCACACCTTGAATGGCGAGGTCTTCACTAGTACTATGATACTTCAAACTATGGTGGAGAACATGGCGTCTAATCCCTTGTCTTGACGTACAGCTTCGCGCACAACCCAATAGTGACACCCATTTGACGTTCATGCAAGCTAGAGTAAAAAGGTTGTCTCTTTTTTCCTAGTTTCCATAGGCGCCCCTGTTGTCATCTCACCCTATGGGTTGCTCCCACTTGCGGTGGATCCCATACGTTGCACAGGATGTAACCACGAATACTAGCGTATTCGGACTCCACTTTCCACAACGCTAGCACGACGTGTTACTTCACCCTCCACTCGGTGTCCCTTTAAGCTTCCCCTTGCCCTTTCAATAATCCCTCCTTTCCACTACCGGTGAGATGAGTTGAGAGTTTTGATAGATTTACTTAGCTAAGTTGCACTTCGCAGACTTGTGGTTGTACTATTGTACTAGGAGGTCATGACAAGATTAAGTTCTTAGTGGTATCTGTGCGGTTCTACCACAAACCACATACCGTGCTTCCACTGCACCATACACCGGCTCCCGTACCATCCGCCCAGATATTTAAGCAAGTTTGGGGTTTTTGGGATAATAAAATAATCATACTCAAATGTACTAATCATTTCTACCATAACTTCCCAAATCTGTTTTTCATAATTAAAAGGTGGCGCTTGGGGCATTTTGGTGCCCGAGAATATCTAAGAAGTGCTAAGCATGGTGTATAATTAAGGATTTATTTTTGAAAGTGTTATCATTATAATTTGGCTAGGGTGACAAGGATCAAATATTCCAATGTTCCAAGGACATGTAATGCTAGCAAATCAATTTATGGACATATATCTAGAATATTTAAAACAAACATATATTTGCATATGAAATAACTGCATGCAATTTGATAATTTAAACAAAAGTAAATTTGCAGAAAATGTAGGCTCAATATGATCAAAGTATTGACTCACCTTGGTCATAGTTGGCTTGGTCTTGATCATCGAGATTTGCTTCCGCCTCAGCTTCTTTCTCTTGGGCCTCGTACGCTATTTTTACGTTGCACGAAAATTTGGATAAAAACCAGTAAACCGAACAAATTCTCACAAAAAAATTCAAATGAGCTTCAAAAATTATGGTTTTAGTTCCATTGGATAGATATTGAATTTAGATGAATTTAAAATTTTGTTTCACTTAATTTGGAGTTAAAATGAATAAGTTATGCCCTTTTGAAGTTCTCAGTTTAAATAAATCCGAAAATAAATAAAAATCTAACAGGTGGGGCTCACAGTCGGTTTTTAATTTTTTTTTATTTTCTTTTCTCTATACCTATGACAGGTGGGACCGGTTACTGTTTTAATTAAAGGGCATGGCCCACATGTCAGTGACTCATTACTTTAACTACCAATCATCAGCCTTAACTGCTGTCTTAATTGTAATTAATGACTATCTTAAGCTAAATAATTACCCTCTCTCTCTCGCTACTGTTCTTCTTCTTCCAGCCGAGGAACAGCGAGCTCGCCGTCGGCGGCCGGAGCTGAGCATCCCCAAAATGGGTTGCTCACGCCCGTGCCTACCCGAGGGCGAAGTCTCACCGGCCAATACGGCTAGGGCGTTGGCCGGTGGTGACCGGGGGCGGTGGCAGAACAGGAGAGTGGTGGCTACGGCGGCTGTCGGAATCCGGAGTAACGACTCCTGGATCCTCTGTGTAAATCGCACTAGTCCAGGATCAGCTAGTGCACACAGTCACAACAAAGATAATAACCAAGCACAAATGACTCAATATATTAAATAAAGGGGTACGACCTTATGGCAAAGTCTTACATCAACGCCCATTGGCAAAATAAATAAAGGAAATAACTGCGGAAGCAAACTGATAAATAGCGAAGCCCAAGCCTGCCCACAGGCAAACGATAGTAAGACGCGGCCTATTCGTCCAGATCTTCACCGTAGTTGACATCTTCCTTCTCTGTGCGGAAAAAGCAACGTGAGTACAAACTTGTACTCCGCAAGTCACCCGGAAAAATGCAACATAATGATAAAGGCTTCAATGGAAGGCTTATAGGGTTAGTTTGCATAAAACAGCATTTAAGAAATACAATAAGTAGATTGAAATTGCTGAATTTAATACGATAAGTAAAAACAATACTTGTAGTTGAAAATAATACCGTCAGTGCAGGCTCCGACCATACACCAACCTATCCACGGGCATCCCACCCGGACCATCTTTTCCAAAAGCTCACGTATGGATTCCATCCATCCACACGCTTTCACTGCGCAACTCTGATGAATTCCATCCATTCACCAGATTTTCATCTCTCACGGATTCCATCCATCCGCAAGGTTTTTATCTCTCGCGGATTCCATCCATCCACAAGGTTTTCGAAAACATTTTGAAAAGCAAAGTCTAATCCATGAAAAACTTTTACTTAGCATGCCCATGACTGAGGGCACGGCTATCCAGGATAGATTATACACTCTGCAGAGGTTGTACAGCTTTACCCACAAGACACGATCATCCCGTTGTACCACTAGATTACACACTTCCTTAGGTGTGCGGTGGGGAGTCGTGACAAGGCCTTTACAATGCAAAGCCTTCAACCTGGTCGAGCCAACTCTAAGGTTTCACCCCAGTAAGGAATCCACCAGACCGGGACCCCCTCTTGAGCCTAGACGAGACTTCTCATGGCTTCACCACGCTCGCCCAAGTGAGACTTCACATGGCACCAATCACGCTCACTTTCAACCTACGACTCAACTCAGATTGGGACTTCACAAATTATTCAGCCAGGGCTATCCCATACCAGCCATGTGGTAGTACGATTAGGGCTTTGCAACAGTAGCTCACAGACCGGTCCTTAATTTGACTCAGGCCTAACCACATACCCTCGTGCACGACAATCAACCACTGCGGCTCCAACCAACAGGGCATGCCTGCACCCACCACTCTAACCAGTTGCCTAAGTCTAAACCAGATTTCATATTTTGTTTTCAAAATAATTCATAAACCTCCTTGACTCACCAAAGTCAAGAGCATATCATTTTATGTAAAAAGGGTCATCATTTTATGCGAAAAGGTATCCCAAAACAAATATTGTAGCTAAGCAGGTCTAAGCATTTAATATGAAATCTCTCTAGCCAATACTAATGTACTAACTAGAGTTTTATTCTAGGGTGACAAGGTATTGAGGAATTCAAATTCAATAGAGGGATTAACAAGTAGGCATTAACTAAATTTAAAACTGAATTGAAATACGTTGAATAAAAATATGCATGCAATATAATTTAAATCAACATAATTTTATTTTGAAAACTGGGATCAATATGATCAAGGAGGGTGATTTGCCTTGCTCTTCAACTTGGTTCAAACCTTCGTCGTCGAATTTTCCCGAATCGTCGAAGTCTACACGTGAAAATAACCCACCACAAACAAATAAATTCAAAATAAATTCAAATCGACTTCAAATATTTTAATTGAGGCTAGAAATGGATAGAGGGGAATTTTTGATGAATTTAGAAATTTGAATGGGCTAAATCGGAGTTAGAACGAGGGAGAACGGGCTCCGGGAAGATTAAAATCAGGGAAAAAGGAAAAACTGGATTTTTGGATTTATTTTTCTATTGGAAAAGAAATTTATGACGTCAGCCTTGCGTCAGCTCGAGATTTTAATTTTCGGCCGATTTATTTTCCAACGGGAAAAGAAGGGGAAGGGGCTGACATGTGGGCCCTTGGTCCATGGACCGAGTCCACGGGAAAGGGGGTGGCCGACGTGGCACGGGGCTGACGGGGCAGAGGAGGCCGAGATGGCGCCACCAGGCGGACACGCGGCACCCACGTCAGCGCCAGCTGCTGACGTGGCTAGGCCGGCCGGGGAGGATTTCGGGCCCGGGGGCTCGCCGGCGAGCGGCGGCACAGCGGCCGGTGGCGAGGTGGGGAAAGGGGAGAGGGGCGCACGGGGAGTGCGATGGTGGGGTCAGGCTTTACCGGGGGCGACCGGAGTTGAGCCGGCAACGAGGAGGAGCGGCGGCGGCACTCGGGCGGCGACGGCGAGGGAGCTCCGGCGGCGGAGTGGTGCAGGCGAGGGGCGGCCGAGTTGTGCGCAGGCTCGGCGAAGACGGCGGTGGGGACGGCGAGGCGCGAGGCGGCCTGCGGATCCGGCAATTCCTCGCCGGAGGTGGGGCGGAGCTCGGGAGCTAGGCGCACGGCGTGGTGGCGCTAGGGCGGCGGAGAGGGGGAGCGGATGTGAGGGCGAGGTGCGGTGGGAGGAGGTGAAGCTCGGGGGCATTTATAGGGGGGGGGGGGGGGGGCGGCGACCGGGCGGCGAGCTAACCGCCCGCGCGATAATGGCGGCGGTGGCGGCCGTTGCGGGGAGTGGGGTGATGGGGGCGCGGGAGCGGGTCGTGCGGGTAGGGGGTGGGCGCGGCTTGCGGAAGGGGGCGGCGCACGAGCGGGAGTGGGGCGGAGAGCTCGGGGAGTGGGGGAGGCCGGGAAGGGCGGAGGGGCAGGTGCGGGTGGGCGCGGGAGGAGGCGGCCGGAGGTGGAAGAGGGGGCCGCGTGGGAGGCTGCCGGGTGGTACCCGGTCGGCAGAGGGAGAAGGGAGGGGGCGTGCCGACAGGTGGGCCCGACTGTCAGCGGGGATGAGAGAGGGGAGGAAACGGGTGGCCGAGATGGTGGCACGTGGCGCTGGGCAAATCGGGCGGCCGAGGGAGGAGCGCGGAGCGAACGGCCAGGATGGGCCGTGGCGCACACGTGGCGGAAGGGGAAGGGAGGAAGGCGGGATGGGGGTGGTGGCCGGGATCCGCCGGCGGGGATGGGGCGACGTGGAGGGGATCCGCGCCGTCCACGTGGCGGCCGGTGGAGGGGAGGGGAATTTATTTTTGGATTTTGATTTTTCGATTTTAGAAATTGCTAAGAAATGCAATTGGCCTCAGAAAAATACCAAAATACTCCTAAAAATTGCAGAAAAATTCCTAGAATCTCCTGGACACTTTTTGGGTTAATAAAAATATTTCCAACTAATGTAGGTATTTAATTTTCATATTTTAAAATACTTTTTAATTTCAAAAATACATTTTTAAACTCCAGAAAAACCAGGGAACCAAATAAAAGCCAAATAACTCCAAATAATTAATTTGACATAAGATTTTTATAGAAAATCAAAATATCATTTTATTTAGTAATACTTTTAGGTTTTTCTGAAATTGCTTTTCAAATCCAGCTTTTTCAAAAACAGAAATTCAGGGCAAATCCAAATTTGAACTTAGGCAACAAAAATACTTATTTTAATTTTAATTTCATTTTATTCTATTTTTATTATTTATTATTTTTTTTATTTTAGCAAAAATTTGGGATGTTGCAGCGGCACACGGCACCGGAGCTCAATTAAATGAGAGGGGAGCATCTAGACAAGCTCAGGAGTCTACCTCGGGGGTTGGTGTGACTCGGGAATGGCGGTGGTGAGCTGGCAGCGTGCGATGGCGACGGGCAGAGGGAACGCTAGTGAGGGTGAAGTAGAGGCGATGAGAGGTCCGACTAAGGAGGGGAGCGGCGTCGCGGTGCTCCAGGGGTGCTCCGGTGGGGAGGAATCAAACTACGGCGACGCCAATCGACGGATTGCTCACCGGCTAGATTTGGGGAAGAAAATGTCGCCGGCGAGCTGTGGGGCACGGGAGGCTAATTGCTTCAGGTGGGTGATGAAGTGAAGTGCGGCAAAGCGACCAGGAGTGAGGGCTGGGCTTTATAGCCATGGAAAAGGCGGTGACAGCAGAGGAGCCATTGGCCGGTCATGTCCACGGCATGGCGGCAGCGCTGCTACGGCATTGGCAACGTGACTGCGGTTGGAATGGGCGTGAATGCACAGTGGTCGTGTCAGTGCAGTTGGCGATGCTCTGGCCGAGGCGGATACGACGGGGCAAGAAACTGTGGGCAGCAGCGGCACAACCGGCGCGCTGACCAGGGCGACGCGATGGAGGTCACTGTGCAGTGGCACTTTGGCGGTCATCAGCAGCATGGGTGCGGGGCAGGTGGCGACCGACGGAGCTCACGAGGTGGTGGCGAGGAACGAGCGGCGACGGAGCAAGCAAGGCGTGGCTTCGGCTTCGCCGGAGCAAACTGTCGGGGGGGGGGGGGGGGCAAAGGATTGGGTTGGCTTGGGCTGGCTCAGCCAAGCTGATCTTTTATCCATTTACATATATTTATTTGTTTGTCACCCTTTTATTTAATATTAACTTTATTATTATTATTACTATTATGATTACTAGGCCCAAATTGAAATTCAAATTTGATTCAGATCTTTACCCTTCTCCTTTTTTGATGGATCATCTTTTCATATTTGATTTCAAATTAAAAATTTTCTATTATTTTTACATTTCCTTCATGACTTTCCATTTGTTGCATTTTTCATGATTTTCTTCATTTGTTGGAACCTGAACCAAAAATTCAAAGGAACACCACTAAAATCCAAATATCGAGAAAATATATTTCAAAATAATTCAAAGGCTACACATTTCCAAATTCAAATTTTCAGGATGTTACATAGATGGAGGCGGCACTGACCAGCATCGGCCAATGTGTGGCTCCACCATCTGTCATTTCATTCTGGTAGGGACTAGGGCTAGGGTTAGGGATGACGAGGGGGCTCGGTGCTAAATCACACCGAGGAGGCAGGATGTTTTTGTAAGAAATCATGTAAAGTGGATTTGGGGGTCCTGACCCCTTGGATCGTGAGCTAAGGGGTGAGATCGTCCAAGTGCATGAGTACACGGAGGAGGCTATGTGCATAGGATAGTTACGACACTAGGGAATAAATACAATATACACATATACTCTAACACCCTCTCTAGATTATGGTGGATCCGACACATTGAGTTTGGAGAGATAGAAAATATGATGTACTCAGGTCTGCAGCTTGGTGAACATGATGTGCTTAGGCCTACGGCTTGGTAAATAAGTTGGCAAGCTGGAGTTCTGAAGGCATATACTCTAGGGAGATGACACACTCTAAAACCTAAGAGCATGTATAGGAAGTATCAACACCGATGTGTTTGGTGAGCTCATGCTTCACAGAATCACGAGCAATGCTAATTGCATATGTGTTGTCAGGCATCAGGCTTGTTCGACCCTGAATAGGAACACCAAGTCAGTGAGTAACCGCTGTAACCATATAACCTCAGTAGTCACTGATTCGATAACTCTCAACTCAAACTCACAATAGGCAAAGAGCTGCCATCGATTAGCGGGATCACTAGCACATGTCACATTAGAAATTGTTAGGTCAACCTTAAGAGCTTCATAATGTTGGATAATATATATTTTTAGTTTTACCTTGCCAAACATTTTGGCGGTCATTTATTTTTGTCTCGTCAGCAAAGTGTTGTCACTTGCAATCATGCTTCTCTTTTCTTTGGCAGCTATAATTTCATATTAATCATATTGTCCCATTTATTCCTTCTAGGAAGGTGGATTTGCATGTTTAGTAATTTTCTATGGTAGCTACATTCCTTGGATACATACACTGCGTATTGTAAATATATTTTTCTATAGCTTAACATCGTCATTACAAAATTAGGAAGCTTTGTCATCACACTTCAATGCATCGATGGTACCACCAAGGCTCGTGATAGGAAAGAGATAGTTGATGTGTGTTTTTTCTTTTTACATCATGTTAGACTTGTTAAAATTTTCTTTTTTACTAATTTGTAGTGTATCTTTAAATCCTCTGGGATTTTAAAGAAAATTCTGAGACTCCTGCTCCAATATTTTTCTTGACATCGCAGAACAGTGCATTTGAATTAGATTGGCCAAGGCCTCAAAGGTGGTATCCTATCTAGAACCTTAGGTGCTTACAAGTTAAAGTGTACTAGTTAAAGTACACACCTTAGTATTTTATTATTATATTTTAAAATTGCTTGTAGGAATAGTTGAACTTTTAGGCTTAGAGCACATATATTTGGTGTATTTATTGTGACTTTCATAAGCCCTATGTAATTGTGCTCACAATATGTTTGATTTCTTTTAATCATATAATTACTTGCTTAATATGTGAAAAAATTCATAGATATCTTTATTAGTTGTATTGTAATGTAAAATAGATTATATTGAGCTAACTTTGCATAGGTATCGTATTTTATCAACTATGTTTGTATTTTGATAGTCTAACACACTCTTGTTTTATGTTACTAGCATTGAGAAACAAAAGGTAGATCAGTTATTATGCAATAGAAAACTGAAAGATGATGATGTAATTGTGTTGGCTGATGACATGTGAAACCGTTGAAGAAAAAGACTTACAAAATGCAGGTTCTTTTTTAGGAAGATAATAGTTGTTGAAATTTTATCTATCTTGGTAGCAATTTGGTTACAAAACTCATGTCAATTAAGAAACTTTTAGCTGAGTACTATGGCGTGATTTAGCTATTTCAGGATTATTAGTTTTGAAAATTTGACTAGTGATTGGTTAAATTTGACAAAATATACTACATTATTATTAATCTTATTATTGTCAGGTTTTAATAGGTAGTGCCTCAATAGTTTTTACTAAAAAGTTTATCATGGACGCTACTTCACTGAAGAGGTATGTATGATCTTACAAACATAATGAATTCAAGAGAGATTAATCCCTAAGCCCTATTGAGTATTATACTTTTTCTGTTGTTTCCTTAATAGGAGCTGTATGAGTTTCTAACACTATCAACACATTGATTTGATATACCATTCACACAATTCGAACTAGAAAAAGGTTCATGGAAAACAACTTGATTGGTAAGGAAGAAGTCTGCTTGACTTATTTTGTCAGATTTGTTTGAAATGAAATGTTCTACCATTTTCGGATTAGATATATGATTAGTACATTTAATTCATACCTTAAATGCATGCTAGAGTTGAGGGCGATGATTTCAAGCATCATATTATATGTTTTGGAGCAACAATGTATAGTGGGTATCACGAACCACACAACAAGCTGTTCTCTAAAGCAACAAAAAAAAGTCTAATTTGATTAGAAATGATAGGTTAGTCTTACCGTTAGCAAGATTTATGTGCAAACAAAATTTCCTTTTGTTTGTCATGATTTTTTGTTTTTTTGCAGACAAGATTTTAAAACTATCGTCGGGAGTTTCTATTATAAGAAGTCATCTTCAGAAGTTGTCATTGATGGGAAGTGTTAGGAACTGTAGCTAAACTTAGAAGCAATGGGACATAACAAAAACAAGAAAACAGAGGAGTGTATATATGCTCAAGCTCTCATACTACATTTCATTTATCTCACAAGCTTATGTTACATGGGGGTTTACATGTCCTTTTATAGACTCTATTACTGACTTAACAAACCGACATACAACTTACCTAAATAATCTTTTACAGCTCCAAAACAGCTAACTCTTAGTAGTACATTGTCTAGATATTTCTTACCCTCATTGGCTCCTTTACAACCCTAGGTAAACAGCCTCCAGTACAAAACCAGCTCGGTATGCAAATCCTTGCTGCCATTTTTCACTGACATGCAAGCTCATCATTAGTTAAGTGCACATTGACTTTCTCCACTCAAGAAAATAAATCAATTTCCAACAAACTCTCCATTTAATTTATTTTCTTGAGAAATCTTTTTCTGCAGCAAACTTCATTAGACATTCTACATGAAAATATCTTCTAGCTGATATTTTATCACTAACAATTTCAGCTACAAATCTTCCTGTCTTTCTGACTGAAAGAACCTGCACTCACGATTACTTTGTAAATTCTCGTGTCTTTAATTTATTTTCTTGCCTCATATTTGTTTATCGACCTCCAAGCATTTTCTTCCAATGCTAATTTCTTTTCCCATAGGTGTGACTAAACTTTTAAGCTTTACAGCTTCTTTAATTGTCGAGAAATTGCTCGACTCACCTATCTCAGTCTGACTCCTAACTTTTATCAAAGATGATTCTAATGTAATAAGCTGTTCGCTAGCAGTGGAGCTATAACTTGAGATTAAACTCAAACTTCAGTTCAAACATGAACTCAATCCACGTGTACATGAAGCCATTTTTTTTTGGCATTGTAGCCACTTTATTTTTTTAATTTGGCCCTTGAATATTCGTTTTTACAAATCTAACCCCCTATGTGGACTTAACAAGCTCGGCAAGAGTCCTGTTGAGCCACCCGAGTGCAGCAGCAGCAAATGCACAGTTGTTGCTAATTAACTTGTTCATGATTAGTTCTAATGCACATGATAGTGCTAATGCATGTGGTGGTTGGCTTGCTACCGCGCTTGGGCAGCTTGGTAGGTTGCTTGCCGAGCTCCCTAGCTTGATAGGTGCCTGTCGAGCTACTGTAGTTCGGCAGGTACCTGTTGAGCTCCCATAGCTCGACAGGTCAATGGAGGAGGCTAGATTTGCAAAATCGGGTGTTTGGAGGCCAAATTTTGAAAAAAGAGTGGCTACAATGATATTTGTGTGAACAATTCCGTTTACATGGAGCGTTATCACACTCTTATTCTTAACCACTAAAATATGTGGTAGTCTTGACGAGATAACCATTTCGGTATACTATAGTTGTCAACAACCTCGCTTTGTAAAGCTAATTGAATTGGATAACTCATAAACAACAGAAAATTCCTGTTCTTATCCATATCTGCCTTTGCATTAAGGCGATTTCTATTTTTGTGGTCAATTATTTTGCAAGAAACAACTTCAAAATGAACAACGTACCCATGTTCTAGTAGCTGCCCAATACTTAACAAATTCTACTTCAATTTGGGTACCAATAGCACATCGTGAATAAACTTATGACCATCTTCTATTTTGAATAGCAACTTTGCCCTTTCCTTTAGCTTGGGCTAAACATCCATTGCCGATGCAAATCTTCGCCTGATGTGATGAGTCGACATCTCCAAATATTTCTAGATTGGTTGCCATATGGTTAATTTGTGAAACCACTATCCATAATCCATATATCTTGTTTTTCTTCTTACACAGTTTGGCAAGAATAAACTGCATATTCTTGATTCTCCTTCTCTGGTGAGAAATTTGCTTGATTATCATATCGAGATTTACAGTATCATGCAATATGATCTTGTCTCTTGCATTTGTTGCAAGTCATCTCTTCCAGCATCTATCTGTAGTATGACTAGACTTCCTGCAAATACCACAACAAAAATTAGAACTAGCGGTGCTCTTTTCTCTTCTAGCATGGGCTAGCTTCTTTTGCAAATCTGGCCACGGATCACCTTTTACTTGATAATTCCCGCTGTTTCTCGAATTGTGGTATTTGAAACTCAACTTTGCTTAGAAGGCTCTTTCCACTGAGCTCCCTTCACAGCATCCTCTCTTCACGAGACTCCAATGAACTCGTCAACTATTGCACATTAAGTGTCACCAAATCCTTCGACTCCTCGATAGCAGCAATAATATATTCAAACTTTTTAGGTAAACTGATCAAATTTTTTTCAACTACCTTTTGGTCAGCGAGACATTCACCGTAGTTGGGACAACATATGACGAGGGAATAAACTTTTGATTGGGCACACATGCTGCATAATCTAGAATTTCTGGAAGAACATTGGGGAGAGGGAAGTGCACTAGGCTGTACTGGACAAACCATCAGAGAGAGCGCCGGGACGAATTTTTTGTACGGATAATCATTTTTTATTTGAAATTACAGAAATTACCCGCGGGAAATTTTTTTACAAAACTAGGCTCCAGTCACCTAATGGTTGGGCGACTGGAGCCTTTCGCCCAACCAGAAAGCGACTGCATCCAGTCGCCCTTTTGTGTGGCGACTTGCATGAAGTCGCCCGCCCATTAGGCGACTTGCATGCGTCGCCCCCCCTTAAGCGACTGCATGGAACCCCTGTGATTGTTTTAAATTTTGTGAATTTTGTAGTTTTAAACTGGTAAAAAATGTGGTAGAGTTGTAATAAAAGTTTATGTTCATTGTATGTTATAGGTGCGTAAAAAATTTTAGAAACTTTTTTTTATGAAAGATTGACTGTAGAACGATCGGTACATACACTATTAAGTGACATACGATGATAATTCCAGTGCGGAGAACCGGTATGTTAATTTTTTAGATGACTTGATATATGAATGATTGAATGCGAAAAGAAGAGATGATAGACTTGTTTGAATTTAAATAAACTTCATAATATAGCTGTGAGTAACATGCCGCATATTTTTTCATTACATGCATAAC
Organism: Dendrocalamus latiflorus; assembly: GCA_017311315.1. Taxonomy (NCBI): domain Eukaryota; kingdom Viridiplantae; phylum Streptophyta; class Magnoliopsida; order Poales; family Poaceae; genus Dendrocalamus; species Dendrocalamus latiflorus. The sequence goes on along the minus strand of CM029651.1, from coordinate 35,265,117 downwards.
ATATAGCATCAGCAGCACCCCTCACTCACCACCCTGGTATGCCCTGTCACCGCGCCCGCGTCCTCCCGTACGGCCCCGCTTGGCCGTCCTTCGGTGCAACGGGTTACGACGCCCTGACAACGTAAGACGATCAAGAGCGTGTCGCACCCGCCCCTGCGCTGGTGGAGTCAGCTGCACCTCTGGATGTGTGCCCTTCGGTGCACCGGGGAGGGCACTGCCAGAGAGAACCTCCGGTGCTGCGTCGGAGAACTGCCCGGGCCAGTCCGCAAAAAACTGGTCCACATCGTCGTGGCTCGGGGAGACGATGTGCTGATGGTAAGCACCTGCAATAGTAATATCGTTAGTTCGTTGCATGTCGCCTTGGGATAAAAACGAGATCGAACGATGCGTACCCGCAGTTGGCGCCATCGAGGTAGGAGGAGGGGCGTACACCCCCTGCGTGTGGAAGTCGGGATGTGCAGAGGAGGCGTGAAGTGAGGTGGTGTAGGAGGCCGTACCCAGGCTAAACCCCCTGGCTGCTCCGGGTGAGGTGGTGTAGGACGTGTCCACGTACTACCTCCGGAGTAGTGCCACGCTGGTCGGGGTGGCACTGGTGGACGACCCGTCGGAGCGCTGGGCGTGGGTGTGGAGACCGCTGGTAGCCTCGTGCAGGACAACAGGCTAACGATACGTCTACACCCGGCCTCCACCCGACGTAGTAAGCTGATGTTCCCCTCGTGGGTCAGCTCCGCACCAGTGGCGACCCTCTCCAGTAGTGAGGCAGACTCAGTCCATAGGACAGCACCGACGTTAGTCTGGACACAAAGACATAAAATGGTCCATCATCGAAACAACATTACCATTTGGAAATCTTTGAAATTACATGTAACGTACTGCAATGTGAGCGTTGCGCGCGAGGTGCGCGAGGTACATGTCTGTCAGAGTGGCGACGTGTGTGGCAGGCGGCTCTATGACATGTACGAGCCTGGTACGTGTCCGCCCTGGTACCAGGCTCAAGGCTGCATGTACGAGCAGGTACAGGTCTACGACATGTACGAGCCTGGTACGTGCACCCTCCCACTGCGCGACCCAGGACTCCCTTCGCGTTGTGCCTGCGTATAGAACCATTACGTAATGTGAGTACTTGCGAACACAGTAGTAAGTATGTACATATTTAGCAGAAGCGATCACTCACGCATGCACGTTCCGTGGAAGCAGTGGTCCGACTGGTACAGGAAGCGCCTACCGTAGCCCAAACTGCCGCATGACTCGCTGGGGTGCGTAATCCTCCACGTAGATATGGTACATGAGCTTCCGGCGGGTGAGCCAGAAAGCCCGGTCACGCCAGCAAAGTGTGGACAGCCCGTCAGGAGCGTGGGCCTACACTGTCGTATCTGCGTAAGGCTCCCAGCGCACATTGTCGGCTGTGAGGCGGTCGAACTGCTCCACAAAGGGCAGGTACGCCCGCGTGACCTGCATGTGTGCGAACTGTACCTACAAGAAAGACAAGTTATTTAGTATGACGATCGTCAATAAGAAAGACATAGTTGACTGTGATAATACTTACTCGTCGACGGCACCAGAGAGAACCCATCGTCAGTCGGTCGACGTCTCCCCCCGGATACATCTCGGCCCCGTACGGACCCATGTCGTCTAGCACAGGTCGTCCGAGGCTGAAGCGCTCGAACGACCACAACTGCAGCAGCAGGGGACAGCCTGTGAGGATCGAGTTCGCCTTGATCCTCATGCATGCATCGCACAGGGCGTGGTACGTCACGACAAGTACGGCCAATCCCCAGCTGACCTGGTGGGGCTCGTTGTCCGCGATCGCCCTCGCATAAACGATAAGGCACGCATCCACAAAGTTGCCGTGGCTGGTGGTGAAGAGCACCCAACCAAACAGCCACAGCACGTACGCCTCCAAGTGGCGCGATACCTGGTAATCATCTGCCTGTGGATCCATGCGCTCCACCTGAATGCAAACAAGTTGTTATTAGTATGTAATAGCACAAATAAGAGCTTCGAAGACACAATCGATTTTTAAAACAACGTACCCGGTACTGTGCGAACCACCTCAGCGTCGACCCATGGGTCTGATCCTCTCCGAAGATGTGGTGGTCATTGGCCGGTGGAACGACCCCCTCGAATCTGCCGAGCAGGTCAGCGCGCCACTCGGCCGGGGGCCTCCGGTAGGAAGGCAGCGCCTCCCGCGATCGGAAGGCCGAGGAGCAGGGACACATCCTGCAGGGTCAGCGTCATCTCCCCGAATGGGAGGTGGAAAGTGTGCGTCTCGGGCTGCCAACGGTCCACCAAAGCTGTCAGCAGGGAACGGTCGAACGGGAAGCGTCGTGATCGCTCCACGCCCGCCTCGTCCCCTCCCGCTGCCAAGGCGGTTCCATCCTCCTCTGTGGCCTGCACCATCCGGGTAAGAGGGAGTAGCTCGGCATCCCGCAGCCTGCAAACAAAGTGAAGGTCAGCACGGAACGTTCTTACGGTCGCACTAAAACGATGGTGTAGTGCAAACCTGGCAGTCCAACGGGGGTCGAGTCCCTAGGCCACGCGAGGCGTGTCCGGACCACTCCCAGCTCAGGCAGCTCGTTTGTGTTCCCCGGTGACGGCACACGATGGGAAGCGCGATGCACGTGGTCCACGTGCTCGTCCAACAGCGGGTACCGCCAGTCGGAATCACGTCCAACACGAGTCATACCTGCAAAATTTGTACAATAATTTTAACATTAAATTTTGTACATATAAATTTCTACAATAAATTTTCTATAATAATACATCAAAAATACTATACAAAATTTGTACACTACATTTTCTACAATAATACATAAAAAAATTTTCTACATCTAAATTTCTAAACTATATTTTCTACAATAATGCATTAAAAATGGTATACAAAATTTCTAAACTAAATTTTCTACAATAATACATAAAAATACTATACAAAATTTTGACACTAAATTTTCTACATCTAAATTTCTAAACTAAATTTTCTAAACTACATCTCAATTTGTAAACTACATCTAAATTTCTAAACTATATTTTGTAAACTAAAATTTTAAACTAAATTTCTAACCTAAATTTTCTAAACTAAATTTGTAAACTAAATTTTCTAAACTAAATTTCTAAACTAAATTTTCTAAACTAAATTTCTAAAGTAAATTTTGTAAAAGAAATTTCTAAACTAAATTTCTAAAGTAAATTTCTAAACTAAATTTTCTAAACAAAATTTCTAAAGTAAATTTCTAAACTAAATTTTCTAAACTAAATTTATAAACTAAATTTTCTAAACTAAATTTTCTAAACTAATTTTCTAAACTAATTTTCTAACACTAACAAAAAATACCTGGAAATCACGCTTTCCCTCTCCTTCTCTCCCCTTCCTCTTCTCCTCTCCCTCTCCTTCTCTCCCCCTTCTCTTCTTCCCCTTCTTCTCCTCTCCTTCCTCTCGAAATCGCGCGGCCGAATGAAAACAGTATGCGGAATGCGGCCGACGGCCAAGCGGCTGGGTTTTTAACTCACCCCTAGTCGCCAAACGGTGGGGCGACTGCAATTAATTGCCGAACCGTTGGTAGATTTACCAGATGTCACTTTCTGGTTGGGCGAAAGGCTCCAGTCGCCCAACCATTAGGCGACTGGAGCCTAGTTTTGTAAAAAAAAATTTCCGTGGGTATATTTATGTAATTTCGAATAAAAAATGGATTATCCGTATAAAAAATTCGCGCTGGGACTGGATTGATTTTGTGGACTCTTTTTTCAACCATTGCTGCCAAGGTGAGTGGGTAGGGGCTTACGAAGGGGTAAGATTCGGCAGAGATTCTGACGCCCTTCCCATGTGAAATTAAGAATTTTCCTTGCTGTTACCTCAGATTACCGGTAAGCATCAGGAAGCTAGGTAGAATTGATATACAACCTCTTCTTGACTAGGTCAGCGAAAAGTTGCCGGGTTGGAAAGGAAAACTGCTAACAAAGGCGGGATAGCAAACGCTTGTAAATCCAATACTATCCTCCATACCAACTTACCATTTAACAGTCTTTGCTTTGAACGAATGGGCTATGAAGAAGATCTACAAACACGAAGAAACTTCGTGTGGAAAGGTGCTAACGAGGCAAAATGGAGGACATTGTCTAGTAAATTGGAACATGGTATGCCGACTGAAGAAATTGGGGAAATTTTTGTACGGATAACCCATTTTTTATTCGAAAATACAGAAATATACCCGCGACAAAATTTTTTACACAAATAGGCTCGAGTCACCAAACCATTGGGCGATTTAAGCTTGTCGCCCCACCAAAACGTGACTTATAAAGAATCTGGTAACCGTTGGGCGATTAAATGCAATCGCCTCCCCGTTAAGCGATTCAATTGAATCGCCCCCCCGTTCGGCGACATAAAGAAGAGTCGCCCAACGCGGGGGGGGGGGGGGGGGGGGGGGCGACTGCATGTGAATACAGCTCGACGGCCAAGCCCTCTTTTCTTCCCCACGCCTGCTCGCCATTCAGTCTCCTACGCGCGAGGAAGCAGCAGAAGAGAGGAAGGAAGAGGAGGAGGAGAGGGGAAGAAGAGAAGGAGAGGGAGAGGAGAGGGAAGAAGAGAAGGAGAGGGGGAGGAGAGGGAAGAAGAGAAGGAGAGGGAGAGGAGGAGAAGCCGCGGGATTTGCAGGTATTTTCCTAATTTTAGAAAATTTGTTTAGATAAATTTAGTTTAGAAAATCTAGTGTAGATATTTAGTTTACAAATTTAGTTTAGATATTTAGTTTAGAAAATTAGCTTAGATATTTAGTTTAGCTATTTAGTTTAGAAAATCTAGTTTAGAAAATTTAGTTTAGAAAATCTAGTTTAGAAAATGTAGTGTAGAGTGTAGATATTTAGTTTACAAATTTAGTTTAGATATTTAGTAGAGATATTTAGTTTAGAAAATTAGCTTAGATATTTAGTTTAGAAAATCTAGTTTAGAACATTAAATTTAGAAATGTAGATGCAGTTTACAAATTTAGATGTACAAATTTAAATGGAGAAAAATATAGTTTTTTGTATAATATTTGTAATGTATTATTGTGGAAAATTTACTTTAGAAATTTATTGTAGATCATTCAATGTAAAAATGTAGATGCAGTTTACAAAATTGAAATGAAGAAAATTTAAATGTAGAAAATTGTTGTGTCGAAATTTTGTATACTATTTTTCATGTATTATTGTAGAAAATGTAGTGTACAAATTTACATTTAGATAATTTTACAGTTATGGCGGGTGACTGGTGGTACACGCTGTTGGACGAGCACTTGGACCGCGTGCACCGCGCTTCCCGTCGTGCGCCGCCACCGGGGAGCACGGACGAGTCGACTGAGCTGGGAGTGGTCCGGACACGCACACCTCGTGTGGCCTGGGGACTCGACCCCCGTTGGACTGCCAGGTTTGCACTACGCCAACATTTTAGTATTACCATAAAAATATTTAATGCTGACCTTCACTTTATTTGCAGGCTGCGGGATGCCGGACTTCTCCCTCTTGCCTGGATGGTGCAGGCCACGGATGAGGACGGAGGTGCCTTGGCCGGGGAGGGGGACGAGGCGGGCGTGGAGCGATCACGACGCTTCCCGTTCGACCGTTCCCTGCTGACGGCTTTGGTGGATCGTTGGCGGCCCGAGACACACACTTTCCATCTACCAGTCGGGGAGATGGCGCCGACCCTGCAGGACGTGTCCTTACTCCTTGGCCTTCCGGTCACGGGAGACGCTACCTTCCTACCGGAGGCTCCCGCCGAGTGGCGCGAGGACCTGCTCGGCAGATTCCAGGGGGTCCTTCCACCGGCCGATCAGCACCACATCTTCGACGAGAGGCAGAAGCATGGACCGACGCTGAGGTGGCTGGCACAGTACCGGGTACGTGGTGTTTCAAGTCGATCGCGCCTTCGAAACTCTTATTTGTGCAATTACATACTAATAAAAACTTGTTCGCATTCAGGTTGAGCGCATGGTTGCAGATGCTGACGATTACGCCGTCGCGCGCCACCTGGAGGCTTACTTGCTGTGGCTGTTTGGTTGGGTGCTCTTCACCACCAGCCATGGCAACACCGTTGACGCGCGCCTTATCGCTTATGCGAGGGCCATTGCGGACGGCGAGGCCGTCCAGATCAACTGGGGATCGGCCGCACTTGCCGCGACGTACCGCGGCCTGTGCGATGCGTGCACGAGGATTAAGGCGAACTCGATCCTCACGGGATGTCCCCTGCTGCTGCAGTTGTGGTCGTTCGAGCGCTTCAGTCTCGGACGACCTGTACTAGACGACATGGGTCCCTACGGGGCCGAGATGTACCCGGGGGGAGACATCGACCGGCCGACGATGGGTTCTATTTGGTGTCGTCGACGAGTGAGTTTTATTTTATCGTAGTCAACTTATTAACGATCGTCGTACTAAAATAATTTGCCTTTCTTGCAGGTACAGTTCGCGCACGTGCAGGTCACGCGGGCGTACCACCCCTTTGTGGAGCAGTTGGACCGCCTCGCAGACTCCGACGTGCGCTGGGAGCCTTACGCAGCGGAGGCAGTGCAGGCCCGTGATCCTGACGGGCTGTCTGCACTGTGCTGGCGCGACCAGACTTTCTGGCTGACCCGCCGGAAGCTCGTGTACGGCATCTACGTCGAGGACTACGCACCGCAGCGCGTCATGCGGCAGTTTGGGCTGCGGCAGACACTTCCTGTACCAGTCGGGCCGCCGATTCTGCCCCGCGTGCACGCGTGAGTGATCGCTTCTGATATTTTTGTACGTACTTACTATTGTGATCGCAAGTACTTACATTACATAATGGTTCCATAAACAGGCACACCACGAAGGGCGTCAAGAAAGGCACGGACTGGTCCAGGAGGATGCAGCCCTGGATTGCGCAGTGGGAGGGTGCGCTGGATGACCGCGTGGAGGAGGACCGGCCATACGACATAGCCGACTATGCGGAGTACCTCATCTGGTACCAGGCGCGGACTCGTACCAGGATGGTACATGTCGTTGACCCACCTGCCCCACACGTCACCGCACCGACAGACGCGTACCCTGCGCACTTCGCACGCGATGCTCACATCGCGGTACGTAACTTGTAATTTCAAAAATTCTCAAATGGCAATATCGTTTCGATGATGGACCATTCTATGTCTTTTTGTCCAGGCTGACGTCGGTGCCGCGCTGTGGTCGGAGTCATCCGCACTAGTGCAGAGGTGGGGCACAGGTGGGGAGTTGACCCGCGAGGAGGCCGTCAGCTTTGCGCGACGGATGGAGGCAGGGTGTAGACGTATCGTCAGCCTACTGTCCTGCACGAGGCTACCGGTGGTCTCCACACCTACGGCCAGTGCACCCCGACCACCAGTGCCACCCCGACCAGCCTGACACTACTCCGGAGGTAGTACGTGGACACGTCCACCTCCCCCGGAGCAGCCAGGGAGTTCTACGTAGACACGTCCACCTCCCCCGGAGCAGCCAGGGAGTTCTCCTTGGTCACGGCCTCCTACGTACATCCCTGGCTTCCACACGGATGATTTCATGGCGCCATGTACGGGTACGCATCGTCCGAGCTTGTTTTTATCTTAAGACGACATGCAACGAACTAACGATATTACTATTGCAGGTCCTTACCAGCAGCAGGGACGCTTCTCCCCGGGCCACATCGAGGTGGACCAGTTTTTTGCGGACTGGCCTGGGCCGTCCTCCGACGCAGCACCGGAGGTTCTCTCCAGCGGTGGCCTCCCTGGTGCACCGGAGGCCACACAGCCGGAGGTGCAGGTGACTCCACCGGCGCAGCCGCGGGTGCGAAACCCACCTGATCGTTTTACTTTTTTGGACCCTCGTCCCCCGCCGCCTCGTAATCCGTTGCACCGGAGGACGGCCAAGCGGGGCCGTATGGGAGGACGCGGGCGCGGTGATGGAGCACCTTAGGGTGGGGAGTGAGGGGTGTATGTCATGCATGTAATGGATAAATACGCGGCATGTTACTGCGTTATATTATAAAGTTCATTTAAATTCAAACAATGCTATTATCTCTTCTTTTCGTATAGAAAATTATTTCTATATCAAGTAATGTGACAAATATTAAATACCAGTTCTTGTGTGACTTAATTACGAAATTACAAAATAATGTGACATATACCAGTATATGTGACTATACCACATTTTTTACGAGTTTCAAATTACAAAATTCACAAAACCCTTAACAGGATCCATGCAGTCGCCTAGAGGTAGATTGGCGAGCAGGCGTGGGGAAGAAAGGGGCTTGGCCGTAGGGCTGTATGCACATGCAGTCGCCCCCCCGTTGGGCGACTCTTCTTTATATCGCCGAACGGGGGGGGGGGGGGGGGGCGATTCAATTGAATCGCTTAACGGGGAGGCGATTGCATTTAATCGCCCAACGGTTACCAGATTCTTTATAAGTTGCGTTTTGGTGGGGCGACAAGCGTAATTCGCCCAATGGTTTGGCGACTCGAGCCTATTTGTGTAAAAAATTTTGTCGCGGGTATATTTCTGTATTTTCGAATAAAAATGGGTTATCCATACAAAAAATTCAGAAATTGGGAGGGTTTGGAGTGCTATACTTGACAAATTTTAGTATGCACTCAGTGGCAGGTCCAAAACAAAAAAATAACCGGGGGTCAACATACATATCACCACAGGTGATTAGGGTTTGTTGTGATTACTGACCAAACAGTAAATAAGAGTACTAGTAGAGTGAGTATAACAAAATGAACTAGCCTAGCTCTTTCCTTGACCCAGATCCTATATATATGACCATAAGGCCTGATTACAATAATATCCTCTACAGTGGCGTACTATTCCAGGGTATAGGTGTCTTTTTACATGTTTTATTGGGCCTTTTTGGCCCAGCAGGTAGAATGAATTTAAGTGGGAGCCACCCCTACAACAGGGTCATTGGACTTGAATTGCGGAACTGCACACCTATGAATATATGTGCTGTTTGGGGTTATTGGACTTGAATTGCAAAGGTGCACACCTATGGATATATGTGTTGTAATAAGGTAAAATAAAAGTATACCTGATGCCCCGTGCACCCCTCCAGTTGAATGTGGATATGCCTATGAGCAGGGAATTTTTTTTACCAGCTGGTATAGATCGATTTTCACTGTTTTCGGTTTTATTAGCCCACTCTGTTTGCTTTCCAAACCGGGCCCAAAAAATTTGGTCAAATTTAAATGCAATCCTGGCTTGAACTAGTCCATTTGGCCACCTTAGTGCCTTGACCTAGTTGATGGTCTGCAAGATGGCAGGAGAAAGGCACTCGCACAGGCTGGTGGCTATGTTGCTTTGGCGCGGTGCTCCCCTCTGCTTTGCCCGCTCCCCTCCTCTCCGCCCACTTGATTCGCTCCCTCCCCTCTGCTTTGCCTAGATCTACCACGGCCGGCCGGATGGTCTTTCCGTGGTTGGCAGTTGGTGCATTGAGGATGACGACGGCTGTTTGTGTAGATTGGATCATTTTTTATGTTCTTTTGGTCGATCTGCTCTTTTGGTTGATCTGTTTAGGACCAAAACCTTCAATCCATTTTCTTTTTTCAATTGCAAATGAGATGCTTCAATGTGCAAGATCGATAAAGAGTATAATAAGTGCTTTGATGCTCCGGATGTCTTGTTTTTTTCCCGCATGTTTCTTTTTGTTCTGTTCCTGTATTCTCTGCCCTTGAGTGATGATCATGGCTAATACAGTCAGTGTCAGTGTTAGAAAGGAATAAGGACATTTAGGAATGGTATTTGAAAATGTCTCTGTCACCTAGCTTTCTTGAGGAAAAGACTATTGGGGATAAAATAACAAAATTGCATTGTTTTAGCCATAGGCAAAGCCAAAGATGTGAGGAAGACAATATACAGTATATGTGAATTGAAGGTCAGTAAAGTGCAAATATGAAAAACATAAGTGATTCCTTCTAATGTGTTGTGCTAGACTGCTGATACTGACAATGCTAAAAATTACATGATGCCAAAAATTATATGAACTGATAAATGATAATAGGTTGGAAAGTGATTTTTGTTTCTGTAATATGAGTTTAGCTTCTGTAATCTGAACTGAGTTTAGCTTCCGTAATCTGAACTGAGTTTAGCTTTGGTGGTAGGAGGATTTGTGACTGCGAAGTAACCTGTTGTATGCGAGTTCATACTTCAGAGCAATGCTTTTGTGGGAGCGCGACCTATGCAGAGCTTACTCTTGCTGTCTTGCAAAGTTGCATTGCAATAGCTACTTTGTTGTTTATGTTGGAAATATGAGCAGTATTTTAATTCCAAGTTCTACTAGGAGACAAATACAATAAATAGGTGATGCAAAACTCGCAACTAACAGCAGGCTACTCATCATACTTTAGAATATACACAAGGAAAGTATAGTATCAAAGTTGAACGAACGCGCGAACGACTTACAATTGGGCTTGATGAAGAACAAGAAGCAGCGTAGGCTTGATGCAGTGCAGATTGTAGATGACACAGTGAAATGAGCAATCGCATAGATGTGCGTTATCCAGAAACCTTATTGCCGCCCCCATGCATGTCTTCACAACAACAAAGGCTCGGAGATACCACTCCCCTTATTCACGGTGCACGCGTCACAACAGCACATAAATTTGCAGGAGGAAGAGAATGGAGGCAGTCAGATTCTTCACACATACTCTAGACATCTCCAGGCATATGTAGGACCCAGATTTTACAATCTGGAATCCTTTGTGATTCCACCGCACTATTCCCTGGATCAGTAGATAGTGCTCACAAATACAGAAATGAACATCAAAATACATATCATGCGGAAGCATAAATATAATAGAAGACTTACACATGGGCCGATTAAGCCGAAATCAATAAAATGCAGCAGCGGAATCGAAGTACACAGGTGGGACCCTCAGGACATGCCTACAGGCAGCCAACTGGGGGTTCGCGACCTAGCCCTTAGCATCTTCATCATCTTCGCCATCATGACCTAGAGTGTTGCTGAAGCATAGCGATCTGGTTCCCGATTCTGGATTTGTTATGAGAGCGAGAGTGAGCACAAACCACAGTGCTCTGCGAGCCAATACACATGATGCAAATAAATAATATGCAAGGCTTATCAAAGGAGAGGCTCGGGTTATTTTATTTGCCATAAATTGTTTTTAGTATTATTATTATTATTTAATCACGGTGTTATTGTTGCCGTCTAAAACTCCAAACAGCAAGTGTCATTATTTATTTAATCCACCGATCATACACTTTCTATATTGTTACCTACCATTTCATTAATCCAGCCAAGGGTGTCTGATTCTCACATAAATCCTAACTTCCACCATAAATTTGTAAATCAATCTCGGGTGACTGTATATTCCCAATCTCAGATCCACTATATGCCAATATGTTCACTCTACAATTCAATAACAATCCAATACCTTTAATTTGGATCCACCAATCAAACAATTCCCCTTGCATTGTCTAAAAATTCTATTAATCAAATTGGGGTTACCAACTCTCGTATGAATCTAAATTTTTACCACCAATTTATAGATCCAATCTCAGATTCATTAGTTACCAATTCAATCAGTTCCTCAGTCTAAAAAAAAATTTAGTATCCTTTGTTTTAGATCCACCAACATCTTCTGTGTCAGAATTCCTAATAATCCAACCTTATAGATTCTATTCATCTTCATTTCTGAAATTCTAATGGTTATCCCACATAATTACTTTCAAATCCACCGGTATCATTTGCATCAAGACTTACTGATATTTCAATCTTTTCTGCTATTGATCAAAAACCATAATTTGCTCTTCCAGTAATCATCCTTATATTCCCATTATCTATCTCTATCTAATTTACTAGTATATATCCATTGGGAATATTATTGATCAAGTTTATATTCCAATAGTTCTACAAATCCCCAAAAATTCAATTGACACATCTAGTAATCGATCATATTCTATCATCCCATTATTGTCAACATCTCCCAAGAATTCATATTATTTATCAGTGTTGCAATCCAGCAATTACTTTCGCACTCTCTAATTCTCCAAAAATCATTTAATTCATCCATCTAGCCAATCAATTTAGGCTCCACCAATTTATCTTCCCAACATTCACACTATCGTTCCTTTTGATGATCGATACGAAACCCACCAACATCTTTATGCGTTTACCACAAACATCCATCTCCTTTACTTAAGACTCTATTTATTCTTCCTTACATTTTATTATGTAAGAAAAGAAGTATTATCATTATTTTAAAATATGATACATAGAAATTTCCTAAGACCTAGCAGTTTGGACTTAAAACATAATGCGTAAAAGAATGCAATAATAATAGCGATCCAGATTCCATCCACCGTTACATGGTCTCTGCACCATATGCTAGACCTTCAGCGTTATAGCCACTTACATTATCACTGGGACGACACTCAGGGCAACACAAATCAGGGCTTTCCACTGCCTTCCACTTTTCCATTTCCACCCACAAAGCTTTTGAAATAGAACTATATCTGGTTAAGTTCCCATGTCCGCCCTTGACCGTGGACACGGCTATTTGAATAGTTTTCCACTCTGCAGAGTTTGTACACTTTACCCACAAGAGATAATCCACTCGTTGTTCCACACGATACGTTAGACATGTGGTTGAGTAAATATCAAAGGACCTTTACGATGCATAGTCCTATTGTGGTTACACCCGCTAAGGTCTATCTTCTGTAGGATGCATACATCCCTCGAGAAGGGTCCCTCGTGAGCCATCATGGGCAAAAGCGGGGATGAGACCATCCATCCCTTTGCTCGTGGTCATACCTTCACGTAACCACCTTAGAGCCACACAAATTAGTTAGCCCTGCCTACACTTTGCTAGCTTGTGGTTGTACTGTTGTACCTTGGGAGGTCATCACAAGATTCAGTCCTTAGGGTTATCTGGGCGGTGCTACCACTAACCACACTCTCGTGCACCGCTGCACCACACCCCTGATCCATCCGCCCAGATATTTAAGCAAGTTGGAGTTTTTGGAAACATAGAATATCCTTGTCCAAATACACCAGCCATTTTCACCATGGCTTCCCAAATTAGTTTCTCATGATGTAAAAGTGATGCTTGGGACATTTTGGTGCCCCTGAATATCTAAGCAATACTAAGCATAGCGTATAATTACGGACTTATTTTTAAAAGGTTACTATCATAATTTTGCTAGGGCGACAAGGTTCACATATTCAAATATTCCAAAGGATGTGTAATATTAATCAAGGTAAACAATGGGCATATAACTAGAATCTTAAACTAAACATGTATTTGCATATAAAATAACAGCATGCAATTTGATAATTTAAACAAAAGTAATTTGCATAAAATGTAGGTTCAACATGATCAAAGTATTGACTCGCCTTGCGCGGTCTACCGCGGTCTTGAGCTCACTCAAAGCTTTCTCATTTGAAGGTCCTGCTTTTGGTCTTTATCTTCACTTCGATCTTGGCCTCGCTTGATTTATTGATTCTTTAGGACTCCAATTTCTAGTTACGCGATAGGCAACTGAATCCAAATAAATGCAAATAACTCAAAAGATCGAAATAACTCCAATTGAACTCAGTTAATTTTTATTATGATTAAATGGATGATCTGAGGTTGGGTTGGTTAGGCACAGAGTATTGATAAGGTCAACGGGGTTGGAGCGAAGTGAGGAAATGACAACAGGGAAATCCGCTGAAATGGACGTTAAGGGAGGTTCTTGATAAAGGAATATCCACGAGAATATTCTGCTTTGGATTTGAGGGTGGCTAGGCACAGCTGGTTTTAGAATTCCATGGACCGATCTTTTATTTAATAATTTCTTTTATTATTTTCATGTTTATTTAGGAAGTTCCATGAGTTAGGTTAGATCTATGAACTGGTGTATGACCTTAGCTTGTTATTTCTTGGATGGCACTAATTTGTACATTGCAAGAGCATTAACTCTGACCTAGGGGTTTACACATCATTTTTTTAATCTAACTTGCATTCGGAGCTAAGGGTTAATCAATATGTTAACTATTTTCAACTTTATTTTCCTGATAGTCACATCTATTAAGATCCTTTATTGGTCATAACAGCTCTAATCAATTATTGATGGTGTCAGCTATATTCCAAGGAAATAGGTCAATGGGAATGGATACTATAATTTAGGTGTCACTTACTGCGGGGTTCATCTAACTTTATTCGAGGTAATGTTTAAATTAAATTTTGCATTCGAATTTAACATTAGTGACTCAACGTTCAGTTTAATTCCCTAAATCGTTCAGGTACCATTTGGATAGGGTTTCTTATGGCTTTGGTGCCATTTAATCATATGCGAGGGAAATCCTTCATCTAAGTCATGTAATTATAGTTTAACTATTAACGGCTCAACACTTCCATTCCTTTAACGGTTGTTTGAAGTAGTATTTTCATGACCTTTTAAAGATATAGGGATGACAACCATATTTTAGACGATTACATTTTATATTAATCAAATGTACCACTAAAATTAAATTAGTAAATCTAGATTTGACGTACAATAATCCCAGGCTGCATCTTTACTTTGCATGAGTCTTAATGCTAGGGTTTAACTTAATTTATCCCTACATCATATTTTATTTGTGTTTTAATTTAAATTCTAATTAATTATTTAAAATTTTCCTAACTATTTCCCTTAATCACTTAATTGTTCATATGCACATAATTCTATATTTTGATGTATATAAATTTTATTTGAACCTAAATCAATTATCTTAGCTCCCTTGTTTTATTTCCTAATTATTTTCTCATTGAAATGTGCTAAAAGGAAGATAAAACAAAAACATGCACAGAGGGGATTCGAACCCAGGACCTATGGCTCAACGCACGGCTCGGCTGACCACTAGTACTGGGCTGTTGCCCATTGGTGACACACACGGAGAAAATAACGCACAAGACATGAGGAGCGGTTGAACCAAAACAGAAGAGGCAGCTGGCCGAAACAGAGGAAAGTGGCGGCGCCATGGGGTGAGCTCGCCGGCGGTGATTGATGGCCGAAGAGGCGATGAAAACTGTCAAAATGGGACAAGGGGAAGATGAGCCAGCTACAGGAGGCGGCGCATTGACCGAAGTGGCGGCGAGGCGGGCCGGCAGCGACCCGAAGTGGCCGGCAGCGAGGTGGCTACGGGATGACGGCGCTGGAGGGGGTGGGGAGTAACATTAAGGTGAGCATGAGCTTAAGGGGGTCTAGAGGAACTCATCAATGGCGACGGCTTAGCCAGGGAGGCACCGTGGTGAGCCGGCGGCAATGGCCAGTGGCGGCGCGGGGAGGTCGCCGTGGAGGGAAAACTCGGGTGGTGGAGGGCGCCGGTCGGTGGTTGGGAGAGCTTCAGGGCGCCGAGTAGTCACTTCGACCGTGCGGAATCGAGAAGAAGTAGCCCGAGGAGGAGGTGGCGGTGGGAATGGCGGCGGCGGCCGGTGTTGGGGAAGAACGGCAATATGCGAGCTCGGGTGCACAAAAACCCAATTAATTTGGAGAGGGAGTAGAGGGGGATTGGTGACACGGTATGACATGGTCATCTTGGCTGGAGCTTCAACGGCGGTTGGAATCGCATGGGAGCATGGCGGCGGCCGACGCGCAGTGAGGCAATGGGGAAGAGGGAGGAGGCGCAGGGAGCAAGGGGGAAGCAATGGAGGCGGCAAGGCTCTTATAGCAATGGGGGAGTCACTGTGGAGCTCCTGTGGCTGTCGATCGAGGTGCAGTGTGCGGCATGGGCGACGACATGGCACTGGGGATGACGACACGGTGGGGGCAAGCATGCGCAGGGCATGGCGACGGGAGTGATGTTGAGGCGACAGTGATGGGGGCAAGTGCGCGGTGACGGATGCACAGGGAGGGGCGGCGAGGAAGAAGGAAAGGAGGGAGACGCGATGCAAGCTCTGCCACGAGACAACGAAAAGAAAAGGAAAGCATGGCGGTCAGACCGTGAGAGACCATGTGATTGTGACCTCATGTGTATGATGAGTAATTGACATCGGTTCAGGTTAGTCGATTTTGATTTGGGTGGTTCGGACCTTGACGTCGTGAGGTGCAACGGGCTCGGTCGGACTTGGTCAAACCTAGTCAATGTGTTTAGGATGCATATTCTGATGTTTCGACAGGTTTGGACTTCATCATGGGTAAGTATGATGGTTTTATACTATTTATGCTTTCATGTGTCGAGCGGTGCTATTTGATGTGTTTCTTGTTTGTGATGGCTACAGGACATCGAGACGGAGTCGTGGTGAGACACAAGATGACCGGACTAGACACAGGCGGTGTCGAGGTCAGAACGGTCGGATGTGTCGAAGACGGCAGAGATTCGATGTGGTTGCGAGTCGTGGACGACAAGGAGCGCGGAAGCTTCCCGGAAGGTGCAGGAGGGGCGAAACGGTGATTTCGCAAGGCTGCACAAGCGGGAGCGGGCTCCGTTGGATTTAGCGGGCGTAACGGGGTGGAGACCCGTTAGCCAAGGGCTATAAATAGGAGTGGGTGGCTGCATGCCCCCTCATGGATTCTAGGGTTTACTTTAGTCAAAATAGGCTTTAGAAGGTTGTTTTGGTTTTAGTCTTTAGTTGGTGAGAGTGGGTGTGAAGGGCAGAGCTTGTCCCCTTCGATGTTTCTCTGAGTGTCCGAGTGTTGTCTCCTCTCCAAGAAGATGTAGGGTTTGTGTGAGTTCTTGAGGATTGAGAGGGAGAGGATGGATTGAGAGTCTTGTAATCATTCCTCTTGTTCTAATGTCCATACGTATCGGGACTCCTATGTAATCCTTGCTTGGTTGAAATGAAAATCTGAAGTTTTTCTCCCGTGCAGCCTCTCTGTTCTTCGTTTTCTCCTTTTAGGTGAATTTCCTCTTTTTGTGATTTGAAGTTCTTTCTTGCTGGGAAGGCCCAAAATGGGTTGCTCTATGTTGGGATGATGCCTCAAGATCATTTGATCAAGTTTCCCAAGAGCAAACTTCGTTTAATCTCAGATTTCATGTTTGGGACTTCTCTGTTCTTCATTTCCTCTTCTAGGGTTTTGATGATCTTCGTGTTTCCCTTCATGAGAAAATGTGAAAATTGGCATGCAGAGTCTTATGGCTATTAATTAGCTATCCTCAAAGTTTTGTAGCCAAAGGATCAATGGTTAGATGGGAATTTGAGTTTTTGGGTAGCTCTCTGTATTTTTCAAGCTCTTGGTTAATCTCTGAATTTCTTGTGTTCTTGCTTAGTTCTCATGTTGTTTGAGGCCCTAAAGGTATTTAGAATAGTCCCTTGATGTCTCTCTCTGAAAAGATCAGAAGTTTTCCTTTCGTTTCCTTGATTTAGCCAAAAATCCGAAGTTTCAGAACTTCTGTCAGCCTGCTCTGTTTGCTGTTTTCTTCGTGTGGTACTACCGCTCCTCGAGAGGTACTACCGATCAGAGGTACTACCGCTCGGCTCAGCGGTACTACCGCTCGTCTCAGAGATACTACCGCTCGGCTCAGCGGTACTACCGCTTGCAGTCAGACCTGCTCTGAAATTATTTTTCTTGACTGTCTCTTTCTGGATCTGGTTTATCCTTGTTGCTGTGACTTCCAGTAAGTGCATATCTTCTATCTTCATAGCTTCCATAGCTATTGGAGAAGAAGCATAAGTGTGGATACTTGAGGGGCGAATTTAATTTTTAGAAAGCAACATTCACCCCCCCTCTATCGCCATTTCGGTCCAATAGACCGGCTTCATGCTGGCGGTCTGACCGGCGCACAACCAGCGGTCTGACCGGCCCTTGTCTGCTCAGACTGATGTCTGTGGGGTTTTGAGTATTCAGTTCTTCTGTGCTTCTAGTTATTTGCCTCCTTTTTCTTCTCTGGCTACTAGGGTTTTTCAGTAGGCTTAATCTCTTTCCTCATAGCACTTGTTGCTATCAGTAGAGATCTTTTTAATTGGATTTTGATTTTAGTGGGGGACGAATTTTTAGGGAGCGACATTCACCCCCCCTCTGTCGCCATTTCGGTCCAACAGAATTCAAGGGCTTAACTCGAATCATTTGGACTGCGAATTTAAATATTGTTTTGATTTTAGTTTCCAATTATTTCGACCCTCAGTTTGAGTTTTAAAATTTTAATTTTAGTTTGGATTAAAGTGTAATTTATAACTAATTTAGAATTCATAATTCATTGTTTTATATTATTCCCATATCTTTTACTAACACCATTTTTATTATTACTTGGATATTATTTTTCAATATATTTATTTGCATGTCACAAAATTCAAAAGATTTCAACTAAATATTAAAAAGAAATTCAAATGCCAGCAAAATGCAAGAAATTTTTTTAAAACTTTCATATTTCTGAATACCTGAAATTTAGGATGTCACAGCATATATATAGATAGACTAATAACTGATGTAATTAAATAGTCATTTGCCCATTGGTAACTGATAGATTTAACCAGCCATTTACCCACTGGTAACTACTTGTCATCAGACCCAATAATGCCTCATTCAAATGTTTCAATTTTATTTAAACAGAGAGAGAAACAATGGTGTATGGTTTAGCAAAAATAACGATGAACTTGGTCTACCAAGTGGCGCGTTACGTCACTGTAATAGGCCAGGTTGTTATGAAAATAAATATAAATAAATAAATAAAAATGAATGAAAATAAAGTTTTAAATTAAATAAGTATTTTTGTTGCCTAAATTTTATTTTTGGATTTGCCCTGAATTTCTGTTTTTGAAAAAGCTGGATTTGAAAAGTATTTTCAGAAAAACCTAAAACTATTATTAAATAAAATGATATTTTGTTTTGTATAAAAATCCTAATTCAAATTAATTATTTGGATTTTATTGGTTCTCTGAGTTTTCAGGAGTTTAAAATCTATTTTTGAAATTAAAAAGTATTTTGGTTATAAAAATATAATACCAAATTTAGTTGGAAATTAGTCCAAAATGTCTCCAGAGAGTTCTCTGAATTTTTCTGAAAATTTTGGAGTTTATTTTAGATTTTTCTGAGCCTTTTTGAATTTATTGGGCTTTTATGAAAATCCTAAATCAGAAAATAAAAATTTAAACCACAAGCTCCCCCTCTGGGCGCCATGTGGACGGCTAGATACCGCCCACGTCGCTGCCCTCCCTGCCGTCCACTAGCCCCGCCTTCCGCTCCCCTCGGGCCGACACGTGGCCGGCCCGATGCGCGCCACGCCGCCCCCTCGCTCCCATCCGCCGTCCGCCCGCATAGCCTCTCTAGCCGTCCGATTTCCGCCCTCGACCACGCGGCCTCATCTCTGCCGCTCGTGCCCGCTCTCTTCCTCTCTCCCCGACCACACCCGTCGGCCACTCGTCCCCCTCTTTCTCGCTGCCGCTCGGGCCTGCCTGTCGGAGCCTCCTTCTTCCCCACCCGTCCCCTTCTCGCGTCACCCCTGTGCTGCAACCGTCCGCCCTAACCGCCGGCCACCTCGCGCCCGCCCACATCGCCCTCGTGCGCCACCCCCCGCAAGACCCGCGCCCACGCTTCACCTCCTCCCCCGCCTTCCCCGCGCACGCTCCCACCTTCTCCCCGCAACCGCCGCCACGCCGCGCCATTTTCGGCGAGAAATCGTCGCCAGCCTACCCCTCCCCTTCCCTACTTAACCCCCGCCCAAGCTTCGCCCCTTCCCACTCCACCTCCCACCGCTCTCCCGAGCTCCGCAGCGTCCCCGCGCCGTGCGCATTTGCCGCTGCCGCCGCCCCATCCTCCGGTGAGGAATCCCGGCCACTCTGGTCCTCCTCACGCCCCGCCACCGCCTCCGCGAGCTTCGCCGCGCCCGCGCGAAGCTCCCCGACCCCTCGGCTGCCCTTCCTCGCTGCCGGAGCACCGCCGCCGCGTGAGACCTGTGCCGCTCCGCCGCCGGCCCATTCCTGGCCACCCCGGTAATGCTCACGCCCACCCCCCGAGTCCCCCTCGGTCTCCTCTTCCCGTTGCCGCCCTCGCCGCCGCCCGCCGGAGCGCCGTCGTCGTGGCTGACCCGAGCGCCTCCCTCGCCGGCCGGCCACGTCAGCTCGGGCGCGCCTGCATGGCAGCCGACGTGGCGCCATGTCCTCGGCCACCTCGGCCCCTCCAGCCCCGCCAGCGCCACGTGTGCACCCGACGCCTTCCTTGCCACCTCAGCAGCTCCCCCGGTCCATGGACCTACTCCACATGGACCAGGGCCCACTGTCAGCCCCTTATCCCCAATTTCCAATATAAAAATAATTCGGCCGAAATTAAAAATCCCAGGGCTGACGCAATGCTGACGCCATAAATCCCTTTTTCAGTAGAAAAATAATTCTAGAAAATAATCCTTTTCTTTTTCTCTCTTTTTAAATTTTTCGGAGCCCGTTCTTCTTCGTCCTAACTCCGATTTAGCCCATTCAAATTTCTAAATTCATCAAAAAATTCCTCTCTATCCATTTCTAGCCTCAATTCAAATATTTAAAGTCAATTTGAATTTTTTTTTGAATTTATTTCAATTTGATGGGTTATTTTCACATGTAGATTTCGACGATTCGGGAAAATTCGACGACGAAGGTTCACACCCAATTGAAGAGCAAGGCAAGTCACACTCCTTGATAATGTTGATCCCAATTTTAAAAATAAAATTATGTTGTTTTAAATTATAATGCATGCATATTTTTATTCAACGTATTTCGATTCAGTTTTAAATTTAGTTAATGCCTACTCGTTAATTCCTCCATTGAATTTGAAATCCTCAATACCTTGTCACCCTAGAATCAGACTCTAGTTAATACATTAGTGTTGGCTAGAGAGTTTAATCAAATGCTTAGCCCTGCATAGTCATATAATTTAGTTTTGGGATACCTTTCACATAAAATGTTGAACGTTTTCACATAAAATGATATACTTTTGATATGTTCTTTTGACTTTGGTGAGTAAAGGAATGTTATGAAATATTTTGAAAACAAAATATAAAACCTGGTTTAGACTTAGGCAAGTGGTTAGATTGGTGGGTGCAGGCATGCCCTATTGGTTGGAGCCGCAGTGGTTGATTGTCGTGCACAGGGGGTATGTGGTTGTGCCTAAGTCAGATTAAGGACCGGTCTGTGAGCTACTGTTGCAAAGCCCTAACGTACTACCACATGGCTGGTATGGGACAGCCCTGGCTGAATAATTTGCAAAGTCCCAATCTGAGTCAAGTCGTAGGTTGAAGGTGGGCGTGCTTGGTGCCATGTGAAGTCCCACTTGGGTGAGCGTGGTTGTAGCCATAAGAAGTCTCACTCAGGCTCAAGAGGGGGTCCCGGTCTGGTGGATTCCTTACTGGGGTGAAACCTTAGAGTTGGCTTTGCCAGGTTGAAGGCTTTGCATTGTAAAGGCCTTGTCACGACTCCCCACCAAACACCTAAAGAAGTGTGTAATCTAGTGGTACAAAGGGACGATTGTGTCTTATGGGTAAAGTTGTACAACATCTGCAGAGTGTATAATCTATCCTAGATAGCCGTGCCCACGGTCATGGGCATGCTGAGTAAAAGTTTTTTATGGATTAGATTTTGTTTTTCAAAAATGATTTTTCGAAAACTTTATGGATAGATGGAATCCATGAGAGAATGAAAATCTTATGGGTGAATGGAACCCATGAGAGAGATTGGAAGCTTGTGGATGGATGGAATCCACGAGTGTTTGGAAACGTGTGGATGGATGGAATCCACGAGTGTTTGGAAACGTGTGGATGGATGGAATCCATACGTGATCTTTTGGAAAAGATGATCCGGGTGGGATGCCCGTGGATAGGTTGGTGTTTGGTCAAAGCATGCAACGACGGTATTATGTTCAATTACAAGTATTGATTTTACTTATTGTATCAAATTCAGCAATTTTAATCTATTTATTGTATTTCCTTAAATGTTGTTTTATACAAACTAACCCTATAAGCCTTCCATTGAAGCCTTTATCATTATGTTGCATTTCCCCGTGTGATTTGCGGAGTACAAGTTTGTACTCACCTTGCACCCTCCCTATAGAGAAGGACGCCGTCAACAACGGTGAAGATCTGGACGAATAGGCCGTGTCTTACTGTCGTTTGCCTGTGGGCAGGCTTGGGCTTCGCTATTTATCAGTTTGCTTCCGTAGTTATTTCCTTTATTTGCTTTGCCAATGGGCGTTGATGTAAGACTTGGCCATAAGGCCGTACTCTTTTATTTAATATAAGAAGTCTTTTGTGCTCGATATGTATCTTTGTTTTGCTGTGTGCACTAGCTGTTCCTAGACTAGTGCGATGTACACAGAGGGTTTCGGAGTCATTACTCCGGGATCCGACAGTCACGATGGTTTAGCAAAAATAACGATGGACTTAGTCTGCCAAGTGGCGTGCCACGTCATGGCACGGTCGTGTGTTGCAAGTCACAAGTCATGCAATTTTCACGTGAAAATGTGCGAGCTAAAGCCCTCCTTATACCATCTCTATCCATATTCAAGGAGTGGTGAGGACTCCACCTTATAAATTGGTCTCTCCCACCTTACTTTTGCAATATAGTATTAAACCATATATGTTTTGGAATTAAGAAAATAGGTATTACTCATATAGACCAATTTCTAACAGTTTGGTCGATCTCTATGTATACGTGCTACTGCTTATGGACCTTTGGACCATTTTTTGTGTTTTGCACTCTGAGTTCTGAATTCTGATTGCTTTGCTATGTGCCATTGCCATGCCATCTGCTGATCTGCATGCTTTCTATTGATGTGCCGACTCTGAATTCTGAATGCTTTGCTATGTCTCTAGAAATACCAACCGAAATTTTTTCCAATTTTGAAACCAATTTTTAGCAAAATTTGGTTGATCTTTATTCAAAATTTAAATTTTATTTGAATTTTTTAGATCAAAATATTATGAAAATACCCAAAACTTGGTTATGCCAGCCTAACCGGCCCCTCGGGTAAAATTTCAAAACCGGTTATTTGAACCCTGCCCATGAGTGTGCTGGCTTTGGTACAATTGGAAAGAACTAGATAGACTAGAGCCAAAGCCACTTTTGGCACTGTTTCGCACCGTATTTACAAAAATAGTAGTATGCCGAGCTTATTGACAAAAATATCATTTCTGCCGTCTGGGGCTAGGCGGCAGCGCCCGCAAGGCGACACATCGCTCTGCCGCTGGCGGCAGGCACCTGCTGCCCCCTCACTGGACGGTATACTTGCCTGCCGTCCAGTGAGGGGGCGGTAGGTAATTAAGCTGGCTAATTAGCCGGCTTAATTACTTGCCCTAATTTTTTGTTTAGTGATTGTTTGAATTTTTAAATATAACAAATAAGCTCAAAAAATTATGAAAATTTACGTATAACCTTCCAATACAACGTAACTCATAGTGTAATTTTTGGGAATTTTTATCCATTGCGAATGTTGCTAAAAAATCCATACAATTTTGACAGTTTTACAAGTTTTTACATATAGCAAACGAACTCCAAAAATTACAAAATTTTATGTGAAACCTTCCGATATAGTAATAGTTATAGTGTAATTTTCTAAAAATTTTATTGTTCACCTGCAGCTGTGGAGTTGGGAGCACCTCCCTGTTGGACGTCCGACGATCGTGATGCCAGTACACCCGTTCAGCGAGTTCGTCGATATAACTGAGAGACCATGTGGTTATGACCCCATATTTGTGGTTAGTATTTGACATTGGTTTAGGAAAGTCGAGTTTGGTGTGTGTGGTTCGGACCATGTCGTTGCGTGGTGCAATCGGCTTCGGTCGGACTTGGTCAAACCTGGTCAAAGGGATTAGGATGCATATTATGTTGATTTATCAGGTTTGGGCTATTCCATGCTTAATGTGGTTTCATTAATGCATTTATGCTTATATGTGTCGAGCGGTGCTATTTGATGTGTTTCTTGTCTGTGATGGCTGCAGGACGTCGAGGCGGAGTCGTGGCGAGACACGGGGTGACCGGACTAGACTCGGGCGGTGTCGATGTTAGAACGGTCGGATGTGTCAAAGACGGCGGAGACTCGAGGTGGTTGCGAGGCTTGGACGACAAGACACGAGGAAGCTTCCCGGAAGGTGCACGAGGGGTGTTTCTGTAAAAGCGCAAGGCTGCACAAGTGGAAGCGGTTCCGTTCGGAGTTGGCGGGCGTAACGGGTTGGGAACCCGTTAGCCAAGGGCTATAAATAGGAGTGAGTGGCTGCATGTATTCTCATGGCTTTGGCAGAGAGTTAGGGTTTGCTAGAGTCAAAAGAAACTTTGAGAGTTTGTTTTGGCTTTAGGCTTTAGTTGGTGGGAGAGATAGAGTTTCTGTTGGTGTGTGTCCCCTCTGTGAGTGCTCCCTTCATTGTCTCCTCTCCAGGAAGAATGTAGGGTTCTTGTTTTCTTGAGTTGAGGAAAGGGAGAGGATGGATTGAGACCCTTGTAATCATTCCTCTTGTTCTAATGTCCATGCGTATGGGGACTCCTCTGTATTCCTTGTTTTCCATGAATGAAATCACTGAAGTTTATTTCTCTACCTCCTGTGTTCTTCGTTACTCTCTGTGTGATTTTTGAGTTTTTGCGATTTGAGTGATTTCTTGCTGAGAAGGGCCAAAATGGGTTGCTGTATGTTGGGATGATGCCTCAAGATCATTTGATCAGTTAAAATCCCAAGAACTCATTCTTGATTCCAGATTTTGGCTTTTGGCATCCTCTGTTCTTCATTTCTTCTCCTAGGGTTTTGGTGCAAATCTTTTTTCCCTTTTGAGATGGCATAAAACTTGGTACCTAGAGTCCAGAGGCTATCTATTAGCTATCCTCAAAGTTTCATGGCCAAACGATCAAAGGTTGGGGAGTAATTTGAGTTTTGGTCCTGTTCTTGCAAAGTTGCAAATTTTTGTCAAAATCTGAAATTACTTGTCTTCAGTTGATTTCTCTTGGTCCTTTGAGTTCCCCTTACTATTTGGTAGGTTATCTTGTAGTTCTGGGCCAAGAAAACCAGAGGGAGATCTCAATTTTCACTGCTGGCCAAAGTCCACAGTTTGTCTGAAAATTGCTCCCTGCTGTCTGCTCTGAAAACCCGAGGAGCGGTCTGACCGCCGTTAGACCTGCGGTCTGACCGGTCAGGCATCGGCGGTCTGACTGACCCAGGGTAGCCGATCTAACCAGCCCAGGCACAGTGGTCAGACCGGCCTGTTATGTGCGGTCTGACCGGCCTGTTGTTGTTGCTGCTGTCTTGATGCCTTTTATGGTTTTTGTTTCAAGCAGGTTCTCCCTTCTGTTTCTTCTCTGAGTTCTTGAGTTCCAGTAACCCTTTTTGATCTCTTCTCTCAGCTTCACATAGCTGTCGAAGGAGATCTTCTAAGTGGTACTTTTTGGGGGCATGTTTTTTATTGATCGACATTCACCCCCCCTCTGTTGCCATTTCGGTCCAACAATTGGTATCAGAGCTGGTTAGCTCTTCTCAATAGATCTTAACCGGTCTCTAGAGCCATGGCGACAAACAAGTACTCGACCAAGCCTCCAATCTTTGATGGCATCGATTATCCGTTCTGGAAAAGCCGGATGGAGACCTACATCCAGGCCCAAGGATATGCCATCTGGAGGAAGGTCAAAGTACGATTTGTTGTTCCTGCCGATGAGAACATCAACGCTGGAAACATGCATGATGTTGAGGCGAATGCGAAAGCAAGGAACATCATAATCCAGGGGTTGAGTAGAAGCGAGTTCGATCGCATCTCTCATCTTACGTCAGCCTTCGACATCTGGGTGACCCTCGATGCATACCATGAGGGCACCACCCAGATTAAGACGGTTCGACAGGACCAGTTTAAGCGAGATTACAACAAGTTTGAAATGCTCGCTGGCGAGTCCTTGGATGAGTGCTTCGCTCGTTTTCACAAGATTCTGAGCAATCTACGAGCGGTCCGTCTCACATACCCCGACTCGGACAATGCTCATCAAATGATGTCTACTCTTAATTTACGGGTTTGGGAGATGAAGGTGACTACCATCAAGGACACCACCGACCTCTCGACTTTGACTCTTGACGCGTTGTACTCACGCCTCAAGACCCACGAGATTGACATTGTCTCTCGTAAGTTGAAGTCGCAGTCGATGGCTTTAGTCACCGATCCCACTTCTGGACCTTCTTCCGAGTCGACTTACGGATTCTCCCTTGTTGCTCTCTATGACATAACTGATGATCCGTTAGAGCAGCTTGCGGATGAGCAGTTAGCCCTCCTAGCTCGGAGATTTTCCCATGTTTCGAGTGTTGTGGCCCCAACCACATTCGAGCAAACTGCCCCAAGATGAGGAAGGGCAAAGGTGACTACGGCGGTTCGGGCAAGAATGACTACATCGACAAGAACCGCAACAAGAAGCCCTCAGCTCACGCCCAAGGCAAGAAGAAGTTCCGCGACCTTGGCAAAGCCAAGAAGCTCTTCCACCACGTCCTCACCGCCTTCGACGACATCGACCTCAGCGAGGTGGAGGGGTGGAGCGACGACGATGGAACGGACGAGCAAGATCCCAAGGGCGGCGACGACTTCTCCAGCATATGCTTCATGGCCATTGAGGGCGAACTGAGCGACAACGAGCTGTACTCCAACTCTGACGAGGTATCCCCCACCTATAACCAGCTTAATGATGCTTTTCTTAAGCCAGGTAGATTCCATGCTATATCTAGAGCTAGGTGTAGCGAGTTGGAGAAGGAAGTAGAGAGTTTGCCACGGGAGCTTACTTCACTTAGATCTGCTCCCTCCCGTGACGATTGTGATGTATGTTCTACTTTGCTGAATGACATGGAGAAGCTAAGGACCTTGCATGATAGTGTGTCCTCCGAGCTTGACATGATTAAGGTGGAGAACATTAGTCTTCTTGCTGAGCTTGAGATGAGTAGGGCAGTTCCTGTTTCATCTGCTACTATTGAGACTATTTCTTGCACCTCATGTGAGGATAAGGACAATGCGTTTAGAGGTATTTACACCATGTTGCTCGATCTGCCCGAGACTTGTGAAAATTGCAATAACCTGAAGATGAACCTAAAACAGGTAGATCATAAAATTGCTGAACTGCAAGCTTCACTACTTGAGCCCATTGCTTCATGTTTGAACTGTTCTAAGTTAACTGCTGAACTTGAATCTGTCTCAAAACATTTTCAAGAAATGATTGACACTAATAAGAAAATGGCTCAGTTCGCGACTAAGGACCCTGTTAGCTCACCATGCATTAGTTGTGATAAACTAAAACTTGAACTCGTTGCTTTGAATGAAAAATGTGTGAAGCTAACTAAGGATCAACTAGTGAAGCCATCAACTGATTGTGATGTGATTGCTGGTGTGGGGGAGAAGCTCAAGGGTAAAGTTGAGACGCTTAGCGACGTGAACCAAACTGCTAGCAGTAGGATTGTCCCTTTCGAGTCGACTGTGCGTGCACAAGCCATTCACTCTTCTGCTATTGGTTCTTCATCTGCTCCCTTACCTCCTGCTGTCTCTTCTTCTCCCTGCTCTTCTTGCACCTCTCTCTTTCGGGAGTATCAGTACCTTATGAACACTCTTGAGAGGTTTGTAGGAGGCAAGAAGAAGCTGAATCTTATTCTAGACCAGTCCAAGATTTGCAAATTTAATCAAGGTCTAGGATACGATTTCTATGAGGACATGAGGAAGCATCCACCTGCCTTGCTCAGACCCATAGCACCAGGTGTGATCGAGATTGAGTTCAGGACCGAGAAAGTTCAATTTAAGTCAGCGGGCTTTGTCCAAGGGATTTCTGACAGCAAGGTGACTCCCCCTGCAGCTTCGACCTCTCAGAAGGCGAAGCCTCACCGTGTTATTTCTACCTCTCAGAAGGTGAAGTACCACTGCACCTTCTGTCAGAAGGATGGGCATTTGATCGATCGATGCTTCAAGCGCGCCAAGATCGCGCGTAGAGACCGTGTTCGTGATCTTAGGCGTATTCAGGGTCAGCCCCAGACCTTGAGAGCACCTAAGACCAACACGAGGTCTAGGCTTGCTTCTGTAGATGGATTTGGGAAGCATCGAGGACTTGGTTTTTCCGAGTTTTCTGGTTTTCGTCCTCATGCTCACTTTGGTCGTGACTTCCGCCGTTCTGAGGGTAGATCTCGTTTTCCCCGTCGAGATGGCTACCCACGGCGTGATCAGCCTGTTGCCGGTGCTCCGACTCACTCTCCCGTAGCAGTCGGACCCAGCAACAGCTTTTGGTCTACACGTAGACCTTCTGCTTCTTTGAGCATCAGAGAGTGTAGGGTAGTTAGAGGTCAGTTGTGCTTGACTACTTCTGCTGCTCGACGTGTTACTCAGTATTGGGTGCCAAAATCACTCTTGATTTACCCCAGTACTGAGACTATACTCTCTGTTTGACTCAGGTTCGCTGGGCAGGGAAGGGAAAGGTTTGGCTCGTAGACTCCGGGTGTTCACGACACATGACCGGAGACTCCCGTTGGTTTTCTTCCCTTGCCCGTGCTCCAAGTGATGAGACGATCACCTTTGGAGACGCTTCATCTAGGCGCGTCATCGCCAAAGGTACAGTGCGCGTTAATGATTCTATCATTTTGAAAGATGTTGCCTTGGTTAGTAAGCTGCAGTATAATTTGCTTTCTGTTTCTCAGCTTACCAATGATGGTTTCGAGGTGAGCTTTAAGAAAAACGCTTGCAAAATTCTTGATTCTTCGGGTAGTTTGGTCTGCGGGATTTCTTGTTTTGGGAGGATCTTTCGTGCTGATTTTTCTGAGTCTTCTGGTGATCCTCTCAGGTGTTTAGTTGCTTCTGAGTCCCGCAACCTTTCTTTCTGGCATAGGAGACTTGGTCATATTAGATTTGACCATTTGACCCGAGTTAGCGGCCACAACCTCATTCGTGGTTTGCCGAAACTCAAGGTGGTCAAAGATCTAGTTGTGCTCCTTGCCGGCACGGCAAGATGGTCGCCGCTTCTCACCCTCCGGTCACAGTGACTATGACCGATACATCGGGACAGCTGCTCCACATGGACATAGTTGGACCAGCTCGAGTGCAGTCAGCAGGTGGGAAGTGGTATGTTCTTGTCGTGGTCGATGACTTCTCGAGGTACTCTTTGGTGTTTTTCTTAGCCTCGAAGGATGAGACGTTTACACATTTTCGAGGTCTTTTCAGTAGGCTTTCTGTTGAGCTCCCGGGTGCCTTATGAGCGATCCGAAGTGACAATGGCACGGAGTTCAAGAATTTCTACTTTGAGAGGTTCTGCGATGAGACAGGTGTAGAGCACCAGTTCTCTTCTCCGCACGTCCTAGAGCAGAATGGTATCGTGAAGAGGAAGAACCGTACCTTGGTCGAGATGGCCAGGACGATGCTCAATGAGTACTCTACACTGTAGAAGTTTTGGGCTGAGGCTATAGCCACCGCGTGCCATGTTTCGAATAGAGTTTTTCTTCGGGCACACTTGCATCGCACTTCTTATGAGTTGAGATATGGGCGAAAGCCCAATGTATCTCATTTTCGTGTGTTTGGTTGCAAGTGTTTTATTTTGAAGTTCGGGAACCTAGATAACTTTGAGTCACGTTCGTGTGATGGGATCTTTCTGGGTTACTCGACTTCTTCGCGGGCTTATCGGGTTTGGAACTGCGAGTCTAGTAAGATGGTAGAGACCTGTGAGGTGACCTTCGATGAGGCCAGTCCGGGGACTAGGCCCGATATCTCAGGTTCTTTAGAGCAGTCCGAGCCCATCTTTGTGGATGATGAGGAGGATGGAGATGAGGGTTGTCTACTCGATCCAGTCCCTCATCCACCCCTCGTGGTGCCTTCTTCCATCGCACCTCCAGGTGATCAGCCCATGCCTTCTGCTTCCTCTGGAGCTAGTGGCTCTGTTCCTATCTCGTCAGCTCACGAGGTAGAGGCCACCTCTTCATCTCATCTTGGACCTCCTCGACATATCCAGAAAGCTCATCCTTCCGAGCAGATTATTGGAGACCTCTTTGAGCACGTCACTCACTCAATGTTTGGCATGTCACATTTCTGTCTCCATTCTGCCTTTGTTGCCACCTTTGAGCCCAAGGATGTTAGTCATGCTCTTTCCGATGAGTCTTGGGTCAATGCCATGCATGAAGAGCTAGAGAATTTTGAGAAAAACAAGGTCTGGTCGCTTGTTGAGCCCCCTCGAGGTCACAATGTCATTGGGACTAAGTGGGTGTTCAAGAACAAGCAGAGTGAGGATGGGGTGGTTATTCGAAACAAGGCTAGACTGGTAGCTCAGGGCTTCATCTAGGTTGAGGGTCTAGATTTTGAGGAGACCTTTGCCCCTGTAGCTAGACTTGAGGCCATTAGAATCCTGCTTGCCTTTGCAGCTTCTAAGGGTTTCAAGCTTTACCAGATGGATGTCAAGAGTGCCTTCCTCAATGGCTTTATTGAGGAAGAGGTCTATGTCAGACAGCCTCCAGGTTTCGAGAACCCCAAATACCCACACCATGTCTTCAAGCTTTCCAAAGCGTTGTATGGACTTAAGCAGGCCCCTAGAGCTTGGTATGAGAGGCTTAAGTCCTATTTGTTGAGTCATAGTTTCGAGATGGGTAAAGTAGACAAGACCTTGTTCATTCGCTGGCATAGCACTGATCTTCTACTCGTCCAGATTTATGTGGATGACATCATCTTTGGCGGCTCCTCGCATGCTCTCGTTTCACAGTTCTCGGATGTCATGAGCACCGAGTTTGAGATGAGCATGATGGGTAAGTTGACCTTCTTCCTTGGCTTCCAGATCAAGCAGACTCGGGAGGGTACTTTCTTGCATCAGGGCAAGTACACTCGCGACCTCCTGAGACGCTTTGACATGAGTGATGGTAAGCCCGTGTCAACTCCCATGGCATCTTCCGCCACACTTGACCCGGATGAGGACAGCGAGCCAGTTGATCAGAAGGAGTATCGTAGCATGATAGGCTCCCTCTTGTACCTCACTGCCTCGAGACCAGACATATACTTCTCCATGTGTCTGTGTGCTCGCTTTCAGGCTTCTCCTCGCGTATCTCACCGCCAGGCGGTGAAGCGCATTCTTCGGTACCTTCGAGCTACCATTGACTATGGTATCTGGTACTCTTCCTCGTCCTGTCTTTCCTTGAGAGCCTATTCAGACGCAGACTTTGCTGGCTGTAGGATAGATTGGAAGAGCACTTCGGGCACCTGCCAGTTCATTGGCACTTCTCTCGTTTCCTGGTCTTCAAGGAAGCAGTCCGGTGTTGCACAGTCCACCGCAGAGGCCGAGTACGTTGCTGCAGCCAGTTGTTGTAGCCAGGTGCTCTGGATGGTCTCGACCCTGCGGGACTTTGGGTTAGTTATCGACAGTGTTCCACTCTTTTGTGATAACACTTCTGCGATTAACATTGCTAAGAATCCAGTGCAGCATTCTCGGACCAAGCATATCGATATTCGCTATCACTTGCTTAGAGACCATGTAGAGAAGGGTGACATCGTGCTCCAGTTTGTGGAGAGTGACCACCAGTTGGCTGATATCTTCACCAAGCCTTTGGATAGCTCTAGGTTTTCAGCTCTGCGGGGAGAGCTTGGGGTGGTTTGTCCTTATGGACTGTTGTGAGGGGGAGCTCTGTGTTTTACTGCTTTATTATATTGATTATGCTGTTACTCCTTTCTGTTGCATTGCATATGGGTGCATATGGGTTAGTCCTCCTAGCATAGATTAGAGTGCTTATATTGTCTAGCTGTTTAGACTTCTTACTCTTAGCTTGTGATTCTAGGATGCTGCTTATTAGCTGCTTCTCTTCTCACTAGGTTGAGCTCACTCACTTCTTGTAGGTTCTAGCGAGGGTTGGGCCACCCTCGGGTAGACAGGGTACGTGTTTGCTCTTTAGTGAGTTAGATGATCAGTTGATAGTCCTAGAGTCATATGGGGTAGATGAGAGTCAGTCTGAGCCATAGTTTCCTCTACATCTTGTCTATGCTTTAAGGACTGCTCCTTCTGTTTTTATTGCCAGCTTCTCATATTTGTTGCTTTGGTTCAGGGGGTTCATTTGGGAGCTTCTGGAGCTTAATATTGACATAACTACACTTGAACTAAAAGTTGCATCACGTGTTGAGGGGGAGCTGGATTTTCTGCATTTCATTTTAATATAAATATATGGAGCCTCGATTATTATCCATTTATGACATGTTTACAATGCTTTACATCTTGCCATGACTTGTGCTTCATTGCTAGATTGATCATGACTTCATATGTGTAGCCTAGCTTTTGCCATGATAAGCTAATTAAGACTGCTCAACTTGAATTAAAACTTGTCATGATAGTTCTCGAGACTAGTCTTTCTCTAGTTATCCTTTTATGATTCATGCCATGTCAAATAGGCTGAGTTGAGTCTTGAATCTGTGTTGAGGTTTAGATTGAGCTATTCTAGTTTCTTGATGACGCATGAGTTAGTACAAGTCTTTCATTCATAAAAATGCAAAAAGATCTCTTTTGTGCAAAAAACTGATCTCACCAATTCTTTCTCATGAGACGGCTTGCCATTGCACAAGGCATGAACTCAGGGAGAGTTTTGCATGACCAAGATCATCTTCTTAAGCTTCTTGCTTGGAGTGGTCGCATAAGGCTTGAGATCTAGCACATGACTAAAACAAAAATCTGGTTGGAAACAATCATGCGTTTCTCAAAGTTAAATATGTCAATTGTGCTCACTTTGCTAAAAATTTCAAGATTTATAAGTACTTGAACAAATGTCTCATTATAGAACTTGTAGCACTCTATTTTGACTCAACACTAGCTTCTTGGTTCCGCTTAGCTTATTGACATGGCCTGCATCACCTTTGGATACCTCTAGCTAGATTATGATCATGGATGACTTGACATGCTAAGAATTTGCACTAAAATTTTAGATTGTGACTTATTTGGTTTAGCTGGATTATATATATCTTGTCATGATCTAGATAGCATGTTTATGTGTTATGGCTCGGTGTAATACTTCATAATCATTTTGGATAATTCTCATGGCTCTAAATGCTTAGAATAAATTAACTTGAGCCATTTCATCCATTTCCATGACTTGTTCTTATCCTTGCATCCTTGATGTGTTTATTGCTAAAAGGGGGAGAATAGTGGTAGAAAAAGCCATTTTGGGAGCTTTGAGGAAAACTTGCTCTTTCTTTTGCTCCTTGTGTCAACATGATCATTAGCATCATTTTCTTCCTTTGGACCATGTTTGACTTTCTTATCAAACTCAACTTTGCGTTTTTTCTGGGTTTGTCAATATACTCATCAAGGGGGAGATTGAGAGACCATGAGGTTATGACCCCATATTTGTGGTGAGTATTTGACATTGGTTTAGGAAAGTCGAGTTTGGTGTGTGTGGTTCGGACCATGTCGTTGCGTGGTGCAATCGGCTTCGGTCGGACTTGGTCAAACCTGGTCAAAGGGATTAGGATGCATATTATGTTGATTTGTCAGGTTTGGGCTATTCCATGCTTAATGTGGTTTCATTAATGCATTTATGCTTATATGTGTCGAGCGGTGCTATTTGATGTGTTTCTTGTCTGTGATGGCTACAGGACGTCGAGGCCGAGTTGTGGCGAGACACGGGGTGACCGGACTAGACACGGGCGGTGTCAAGGTCAGAATGGTCGAATGTGTCGAAGACGGCGGAGACTCGAGGTTGTTGCGAGGCTTGGACGACAAGACACGAGGAAGCTTCCCGGAAGGTGCACGAGGGGCGTTTCGGTAAAAGCGCAAGGCTGCACAGGTGGAAGCGGTTCCGTTCGGAGATGGCGGGCGTAACGGGTTGGGAACCCGTTAGCCAAGGGCTATAAATAGGAGTGAGTGGCTGCATGTGTTCTCATGGCTTTGGGAGAGAGTTAGGGTTTGCTAGAGTCAAAAGAAGCTTTGAAAGTTTGTTTTGGCTTTAGGCTTTAGTTGGTGGGAGAGACAGAGTTTCTGTTGGTGTGTGTCCCCTCTGTGAGTGCTCCCTTCGTTGTCTCCTCTCCAGGAAGAATGTAGGGTTCTTGTTTTCTTGAGTTGAGGAGAGGGAGAGGATGGATTGAGACCCTTGTAATCATTCCTCTTGTTCTAATGTCCATGCGTATGGGGACTCCTCTGTATTCCTTGTTTTCCATGAATGAAATCACTGAAGTTTATTTCTCTACCTCCTGTGTTCTTCGTTACTCTCTGTGTGATTTTTGAGTTTTTGCGATTTGAGTGATTTCTTGCTGAGAAGGGCCAAAATGGGTTGCTGTATGTTGGGATGATGCCTCAAGATCATTTGATCAGTTAAAATCCCAAGAACCCATTCTTGATTCCAGATTTTGGCTTTTGGCTTCCTCTGTTCTTCATTTCTTCTCCTAGGGTTTTGGTGCAAATCTTGTTTCCCTCTTTGAGATGGCATGAAACTTGGTACCTAGAGTCCAGAGGCTATCTATTAGCTATCCTCAAAGTTTCATGGCCAAAGGATCAAAGGTTGGAGAGTAATTTGAGTTTTGGTCCTGTTCTTGCAAAGTTTTAGATTTTTGTCAAAATCTGAAATTACTTGTCTTCAGTTGATTTCTCTTGGTCTTTTGAGTTCCCCTTACTAATTGGTAGGTTATCTTGCAGTTCTGGGCCAAGAAAACCAGAGGGAGATCTCAATTTTCACTGCTGGCCAAAGTCCACAGTTTGTCTGAAAATTGCTCCCTGCTGTCTGCTTTGAAAACCCAAGGAGCGGTCTGACCGCCGTTAGACCTGCGGTCTGACTGGTCAGGCGCTGGCGGTCTGACCGGCCCAGGGTAGCCGGTCTGACCGGCCGAGGCACAGCGGTCAGACCGGCCTGTTATGTGCGGTCTGACCGGCCTGTTGTTGTTGTTGCTGCTGTCTTGATGCCTTTTCTGGTTTTTGTTTCAAACAGGTTCTCCCTTCTGTTTCTTCTCTGAGTTCTTGAGTTCCAGTAACCCTTTTTGATCTCTTCTCTCAGCTTCACATAGCCGTCGAAGGAGATCTTCTAAGTGGTACTTTTTGGGGGCAAGTTTTTAATTGATCGACATTCACCCCCCCTCTGTCGCCATTTCGGTCCAACACTAATAGATGGGCCCGCTATGGGCATCCAGTGGACTGCTGCTCGTTTGCGGTGAGCGAAGGGCAAACTGTCAAGGTGCTACTTGCTATGGCACAACGAGTTCGAGTCGTTGCACGATAGCGACATTATATGGAGTCCTTGGAGGTAGATTTCGTGCATCGTGTATCGCCGCACGGGCTGTCCCTGCATTGCCTGGAGGACGGAGAGCTATAGATGATGACACACCATCTGGTATTCTCGTACATGGTGGAGGCTTACGCGTCACAGCTTGTAATGCAACAGTTGGGTTTGCACCAGGGCGTGCTCCCTCTAGATGGTAGGTTCCTACCGCATGCCATGCACCGGTGAGTCAAACTCCATCCGACTATTGTGTACACTTTCTATGTCTTGCTATGTAATATCGATGATTCTAAAAATGCATGCAATCGAGGGCTGGTTAGCATGGTACGGACTGGCGGCCAATGCAGCAGTAGTGGACGACATCATGGACGGAAACGGCACATGTCGATGTCATCATGGAGCAGCGTCCATACGACGTCTAGCGTACGATGAGTACTTGGAGTGGTACGTGCCCCGGTCACGTAGCAAACTGATCATTCCTCCACCAGATTGCCCGAGCACATCACGCACGAGGAACGTCTGGAATGCTCCATCGATCCCCATAGTGCTTCGTGGTGACATAACAGCGTAAGACAGTTCAAATATCTTTTTGTTCCATTCAAGAAGTTCATAATGCTCGTTACTGAACCTGTTTCGTATGTCACTTCAGTTGGAGCGGGCGTAGCGCATTCCAAGCGTGTCGGAGGCCGCCATCAATAGTCCGGAGACGCCACCGGCCCTGCAGAAGACTATGAAATTCATCCTAAAGCAGGCCAAAAAATAATGCATAACCTAAGTTGCGGCCATTCCACGGATCACAATACGCACATGAGCCACCTAGTGGGGGAACCATGCTCACCTGCCAGGTCATTGCGACCTAGTGAGTCCGGTTGGCCATTGCAATCTACTAAGTTTGCATGTCATCATAGTACTAGCCGCCGATCATCCGTGCACCGTACCGATGAGGAGGTAACTTACGTACGAACCTACATTTTTTTCTATTACGCCTTGCTTTCCACTAACATCATGGTGTTCTTCCACCGTAGATCAATCGCCGAAATGCATCCCTTTTGCTGTCTGCACCACCTGCACAGACTACCACTCCCTGTCGTTCATCTTCGCTGCACATTCGGGAGGTACGAGATTCGCATTGTACATCCGAAATATTTATTGTGACTAATATCGTTTCATCTTGTAGCCTCTAATTCAACATGGGGGTGACGATAAGTCCACTGATGATGACACGGGCCTCCCAGATGCTTTCAGGGAGTAGTACACAGTGCTAGGCTTTGCAGCTACGCAGGGCAAAGCTCAGCGTTCTCGACATACCCAGGGTTTGGACACTTCGGTGGGCAGAGCTCCTCCGGCTTTACTGCCACGTCATACGGTCAGGGCGAGAGCTACTTCACACCACAAAAGAGATTTCTAGAGTCCTTCGTACACGACATTATTACGGGCGACTCGCAGTTCGGTATGTCTCGGCTGGATGACTTCGACCCTTACCGGACCCAGCCTACTGTACCTCAGTCTACTGGACCACCACCGGCCACTGAGTAGACATAACGGTCTCCATACCTCCTCCGATCCGAGACGCAACCTCCGAACCGACTGACGTACCCAAGAGGACATGCTCGTGCGCGACAAAAGACAAGGCTACAGATGAGTGAGCCATATCGCATCCAGTGTGATGCATATTTTGTACTACTGTAATTACTTTTAATTGTACAAATTCCTAATGTATAAAACTATAAAAAAACATGCAATATTCGTAAATTTATGATTAAGTTAACCCGAATAAATATAGCAAATTCGGATCACATAAAATTCTTAAAAAATTACACAATAACTAATACTATATTGGAAGGTTTCACATAAAAGTTCGTAATTTTTGGAGCTCGTTTGCTATATGTAAAAACTCATAAAAGTATCAAATTTGTATGAATTTTTGAACAACATTCGCAATGGATAAAATTACCCAAAACTTACACTGTAAGGTAAGTTGTGTTAAGAGGCTGTACATAAATTTTTGTAATTTTTTGAGCTCATTTGATATATTTAAAAATTCAAACAAACACTAAACAAAAAAATTAAGGTTGGTAATTAAGCTAACTAATTACCTGCCGTCCCCTTACTGGATGGCAGGTAAGCCTGCCACCCCCCGGGGCGGCAGCACCATGTGTTACCTCGCAGGCGCTGCTGCCCAACGCCCAAATGGTAGAAACGATATTTTTATCAATGCGTTTCGTATATTGTTATTTTTATAAATACGGTGCAAAACAGTGCTAAAAGTGACTTTGATTCGATAGACTATGAGTCGGTACTGAACCACCGTGTGACAAGTGGATAAAGTTCTCTTTGAAACTTGGATCAACGTTATATTATCTTCGGGAATAGGAGAAAGCGAGGTCCTGGCATCCCAATTCGCTTGACGGACAGTCGCCAAATAGTATCACACCACACCTGTTCAGGCTTGCGGGGAGGAAAAACACGACAGTACATGAAGAACAGCACAATTAACAGTTGGATGCGAGTAATACTGGATGGGACCGAGCTGCGAGAATTTGTTGTCTTACTGAGGAAACTACGGCAAATTGAGTCTTTTTTAGCTACGGTTTTATGATTTTTTTTTGCTGTTTACAAGAGAAAGTATAGGGAGAGACATTTACTTATAATTTTGATTGATATAAATGAAATTACTATAATATCTACTACAATCGAGTTATATATCTCGTTTTTAAAAGATACTTTATTTGAAAGACAGTTACTGTAGAAAAGATAAAAACAAAAGCAACAAGCAAGGGCCATCATCCTGTCGGAGATGCCAGATGATATAACGTGGAGGTGGAGGACGCACACGGACGGAGAAGACATCATATATCTTCCTCAGTTCAATGGCTCCTATGCCAGGTTTAATACCGATCGAAATGGTGTGGAAGATCAAGGCAGAAAACAAACACAAGTTCTTTGCATGGCTACTAATACAAGAAAAAATACTAACGGCTGACAAGCACTGCTCACATCTGACGACGTGTCAGTTGTGTTTACAGGCACAAGGGACGGCAGAGCATCTCCCAATGGAAGTCTGGACAGGGGTTGATCGCTGGGCTAACTGGGATCCAAATCTACAAACCTTAGCGGCATCCAGTGCATGCAAATGGAGACTGGTGGACATGGCAGGCGCTGAAGCTGAAGAAGGCAATCGCCACTGTTGCTATCTACCCTGCCTGGAATCGGGGGGATCTTCCAGCAGGAGAGTTTGAGCGCGCAACAAGCTGTGCGCAAAAAAAAATAGTGATGATGTGAGCGCGCAACAAGCCGTGCGCAAAATAAAAAAAAAATATAGTGATGATGTGGTGCAAAGGGGGAAAAAGTCGAATAGAGATGTGCAAAATAAATTAATGGAGATGCGGGGTATCGATCCCCGTACCTCTCGCATGCTAAGCGAGCGCTCTACCATCTGAGCTACATCCCCTTGACAATAGGCTTGTTTTTATCAATTTTACCATTTTAAACATTCTATTGGGCCACAGGGAAAAAATCGCCTAGAGCATTAATTTAAGTCGGCCCATTTCGCACCGTCGGATCCCTTGCTTGCAGCTTTCCCGCAAAACACGCCAGCGATTCTTCTTCGTCTCCACCAGCCTCGCTCCCCCATGGAGATCCCTCCTCGTATCGCGGGCGGCAGCGGCGGCCGCAAGCCGAGGGTGCCGCCGCTCCCGCCGGCGATGACCCTCCTGACCGCCTTCGCAGCGGCGGCGGCGCTGGCCATCCTGTGCCTCCTCTCCTCCTCCTCCCCCACCTCGTCATTGTCGGGTTCTTGGAGATCCGGGGAAGAACGGCGACAAATACCTGTACTGGAGCGGCCGCGTCGACTGCCCCGGCAAGCACTGCGGCTCCTGCGCCGGCCTCGGCAACCAGGAATCCAGCCTCCGCTGCGCCCTCGAGGAGGCCCTCTTCCTCGGCAGGTACCGTACAATCCGTGCTTACCGCTCGCCTAATAATGAATGGCTCATTCTTGGATTATGTCGTCGGGGTACTCGGTGTTGGTTACGTGGGCTAATTCCATATAATTCTTCTGAAATTGCTAAATTCTGACCTCAAATATTCCATTCACAGCCAGAGACGATAGGGTAAATGTCGGGAAGTATTGAGGGATTGGTGGTTGAATTGAGGAAGTAGAAGATGAAAACTAGCGGTGGAGAGTGGGTTTGTTAAAAGATTTTTCAATGGAGGGTTCGTTCTACTACTCGTCGAACAATCCTCACATCACAGCTTAACTCACAAGTTCTTTGGTCGTTTGGGAGCTATTAGCCTGTTTCCAGATACTAAGCTCAATTGATTAGCAAACGTTCCATACAACTAGTGACCACCATGTTATTAGAAAATCAATTTCAGGCGTTGCTGGTGCTCTCCTTTGCATCGGTGATTGAAGGGCTGCTAACAACTTAAAAGCTTTATTAGGCACGGGCTTGCATCTTGATAACTTGTTACATACTTAGCTGTTTGTATAGAAATGAGTTAGTTTTCCATCAGGAATGCCAGGCCGAAAGCCCGAAACGT
Organism: Dendrocalamus latiflorus; assembly: GCA_017311315.1. Classification (NCBI taxonomy): domain Eukaryota; kingdom Viridiplantae; phylum Streptophyta; class Magnoliopsida; order Poales; family Poaceae; genus Dendrocalamus; species Dendrocalamus latiflorus. The sequence goes on along the minus strand of CM029651.1, from coordinate 35,225,568 downwards.
TATGTGATTTATAGACTTGAATGGAGACACGTAGGTGGTCGAACTTCGATAATACTGTTGATGTTGTCTTTGTGTCTGTTCATGTACCTCCATAGCACTATTGTATAATCAGGGCTAACATCTGCAAAATACTTGCATACCAACTATGCAGATTCATATTCCATGTTAAGCGTTCCTTTGTTGCCTCTGTATTTTCATAATATTCATAGCTGTATCGGTCTATTACCAACCAATGTTTATTTGTATTCCATCTACATGTGTATCGTTATGGATTTCTATCTATATCTGAATCGTATATGAAAACAAAATATGTAATTACTGTTTTAACTTTTTGGCAATATCCACTCCATTTCCTTCCCTAGTACACATGAATGTTTGCCATCACATATAAGAAAACTCAAGCTTGGGCTGCTTGGTGGAGTAGTGAAACACCCCACAAATTCGAAAGGATTTGAATTTTGCTTGGACCTCGGTTAATTCGAGTTCATACCCAATTTGGCAATTCGTGGTCGTTTTCTGCTTTCTACTTTTGTACTTGCCGCTTCCCTCAGCCCTTGACACGCCTCAAGAAGCCGCCATTGCTCCTATTCATCGTTCAACAACTGGTCTCACCCGATTCGCTGCCGCAACCTGCTAGTTGCCGCTGCAAGCACAGTCAACCGCCGTACCATCATCTGCCGTGCCTGACACCACCCTTGCATGCCCCCTGACTGCCGTCGGACAAGTCAAATCGGAGCTGCCAGCAGCCGCCTTCCCGTCCATCTCACGGCCGACATACCGCACCCGCCATCTTTGATTGGTTGCGTGGATTGCATTGATGATGATTATTTCTCAACATGTTATCAGTACGAATCGCTCTATAAGGTGTAAGGTATGCAAACCTCAAACCAATCTATTACGCATTGCAATCTTGTAGATCAATCTAGATTGAAATTCTGTTTGTTGCAATGCCATGATTAGATTACGAGCGTTCTAGTTGATTCTAATCGTAGATTGATCTATAAATTGTTCGCATGATTATTCATCTCTATAATCCGGTAGATTGAATATCTAGGTTCTAGATCGGAATGCCTAGTCAGGTTAGAATCTGGATTGATTCAAGAGAAAAAAAATCTTGCAAATTGTCACGCATGGATTTGGCGCAATGCTGTGGGGAGTCAAGCCGGCCACCAATGCCACCGAGGCGCTGGCCGCTTTGTTCGCATGATTATTCATCTCTATAATCCGGTAGATTGAATATCTAGGTTCTAGATCGGAATGCCTAGTCAGGTTAGAATCTGGATTGATTCAAGAGAAAAAAAATATTGCAAATTGTCACGCATGGATTTGGCGCAATGCTGTGGGGAGTCAAGCCGGCCACCAACGCCACCGAGGCGCTGGCCGCCCAAAGCCACCGACGTCGCCACTCGCCTGAAGCCACTTTGTCGCCGCTTGTCGGCTACCGAGGCCGCCTCCGAACCACCACACCTAGCCACCTTCGAGCCTGAGGCTGCCTCCGCACCTGACAGCCCCCGCGCATGGTGCTCGAAGCCACCACCTGCCACTCAGATTTGTCCGCCGGAGAAGACACGGACTCTGCACCCAAGGCCGCCACTGGGAGCCGCCTTCTCTGCATCTAAGGCTGACTGCCGGGAGTCGACCGCCGCCTCCACACCCGCTGGGAGAAGACGCGGAGCCTGAGCTCGAGGCCATCAGCTCCAATCACCCACGCCCGAAGTCGCCGCTTTGCCCGGCCTACTTCGCGCATGCCTGAAGCCGCTGTGCCGCCGGCTCCACTCACCCGACCGCTTACCGCCGCCTCAGCGCGTCGGCTCAAAGCCACAACCACCTAGTCTCCTTGGCCTTCGCCTGCAACCGCCAAGAAACCGGGGAACTAGTGGCTAGGCTTTAAACCCTAGCCACCGACCTTTTTGGGGCCAATGAGGCACATGGGCCAAATGGGTCGAACCCGGCCCAATAGTGCGAAAATAAAAAAAGGAGGAAAGAAAAATCCAGCCAGCCACTTTTCGGTTTAACCCTTGGATTTTAGGAAAATTGGAAAAGTCTATTGAATAATGCAATAATATTCCAAATTTTGACCCTGAAGTTTGTCAATATAGCAAATAAGTCCAGCAAACTGACTTTCTCTCCAAAGAAATTATTCTTAGATTATATGAGCTTTATTATAATCTTGCTAGCACTTTGATATTATCATATTTTTTGGATTTGTTTTCTTTAGTAATTTGTATCTGTTTATTAGTAATTCTAAAAATTGCTTATTGATTAGCAGAAATTCATTAAAAATTATTAAGAAATCCTAGAAAATCCTAAATAATATCTGCTGAATAGATAAAATCCATACCTTACTGATTTAGCAATATTCATGCATTTTTACTTGTCATAAATTTAGAAGTTTGCATGAATAATATAGGAAATGTCTTACATCACTAAGAAGGAGTTTGTTGAGCTCGCCCTGGACGGTAGCAACTACCTCACATGGACAATGGATGCTAATGTCAACATGATAGCTCGATCGCTAGGTGCTGCCATTACCCAGCTAGCAGTTGGGGGCTCTCGTCATTCCTAAGGCCGTCAAATATGTGGCACTGCACTTCTTGAGACGCTACATCCATCTAGACCTAAAGTCTTGATACCTGCTAGAAGAGGACCCGTTGGCATTGTGGAATTTCCTTAAGGAAAGGTATGACTAACAAAGGTCCATCATGCTACTTGAAGTACAGTGTGAGTGGACCAACATAAGGTTCTAGGACTTCAAGAAGGTGTTCGCAATTCCGCATATAATTCTGCTATTCATAAGCTTGTTGCCAAGCTCAAGTTCTATAACCAGAATGTTATAGACGCTGAGATGATAGACAAGACTTTGAGCACTTTTCACCTTACCCATAGGACACTCCAGCAGCAGTACCATCAAGCCAAGTATAAAAAGTACTTAGAACTGATTACCACCCTGCTTGAGGCTGAGAAGAATGGTGAGTTATTGATGAATAACTATCAGACTCGTCCCACTGGGTCACAACCACTGCTAGAAGCTCATGGTAATTTCCAGAAGACTAGTGGTGGTCGGGGCCATGGAAAGGGACCCAAGCAAAAGGGTGGAAAGCGGAAGAATTTAAATGTGCAGAAGGGAAATGGTAAACCCCGTTAGATGGGCCAAGGGAGAGGAAAGCAACAGAAACCAGACTTAGGCAACAAGGCAGCCTACCCCCGAGTGCCTTAATTACTATAGGTGTGGATGTATGGATCATTGGTCCCGTACTTGCCACACCTCGAAGCTTCTGGTAGATCTCTACCAGGAGTCCATTGCAAGAGCAAGAAGGCGCTAGGAAAGAAGGCAAAGTCACACTTTGTCGATCAACCTGATGCTGATAAGAGTGATGCATCGAATGGAGAAATGGAGCTCGACACTACAGCAGGGGTGATCACATAGAGCTTGATCTATGGGCCTGTTTGGCAACGGCTGCGGCTTATGGCTTTTGGCTGGAATTTTTGAATTTTGGCTGTTTACGGTACAGATTACGGAGAAATAGATATTCATTTATGATTTTGGCTGGTACAGATGTTTAGCTTTTAACGTGTAGATCGTTTAACTTGTAGACCCCGTCTTGAGAAAATACTCCGTTTGAAAGTTAGGTACTGTAGCAAAAGCCAAAAGCCGCCAGCTTTGGAGGAAAAGAACAGGCCCTATATGGCGACTTGCAATAGTCCGTAGGCAGCTCCCCCGGGCAACTCCAAATGTCAAATTTTTCCTTAAGATTGCTTTATCAGTTTAGATTATTCTAGGAGAATAATGGATTATTTATGCTCTTTCGGAGCATTAATTGTTTAGGATTTAAATATTATTCTAGATGAATAAATTAATTACCTATTCTTTTGATCTTTATTCCTATTGAATTATTGTTTGATTATATTATGTTCTATATAGAACAACTCCTTAAATCCGATAGTGGTGATGATAGTGGTGGTGGAGATTTGTCTGATAGACAATGGAACTACTAACTCGATCCTAAGGGATACCAAGTATTTCCAAATGTTAACCAAGAAAACGGGAAATGTCATGACCATCACTAGAAGTGATGCTCTAATCGTTGGCACTAGAAGGGCCACACTCGTTCTCCCTTTGGGTACCTGAATAATGATAGAGGATGATTTCTTGTATCCCGAATCAAAGCGTGCCCTATTAAGTTTAAAGGATATTCGTTTGAACGATCTCCATGTAGAGACTGATAATGAAGGGGGTACAAAATATCTCCTCCTAAGTCTGACAGTGATCAGAAACAAGTGATTGAAAAACTTCCCTCCTTTTCATCTGGGTTATACTATATCTACATCAAACCTGAAGAATATGTTACAATAAAAATAGAATATAAAACCTCAGAGTCCTTTAAGATTTGGCATGATAAATTAGGGCATCCTGGGGAATGATGAGAAAAATTATAAGGAACTAGTAGTATGCCCGTGCTAACGCTACGATAAAATATAAAACAAGATAAAATTTATAAAAAATAAAACGAACAATCAGATTCATTAAGATTTATGTCTCATATATTGTTTAACCAAATATTTTTGTCACATAATGAATATCACATAACGACTAATCCTTTGAGGAGGCGACAACATCATTGGATTCCTCGACTATTTCTTTGGAATCTGGATTCCGGAGAGAGCACTGTTTGAGGGAGGTAGAGAATGTTCGAACATATACATTGAGGCCTCGTTTGGATGGTCCAGGATAGGACCGAATTTCTGCCCATCCAAATATATAGGTATTGAAGAGCAAATTTGCTTTGTTAGTTTCTTTTTGTTTCCAATGTTTGCACAACTTTATGTTCTTAAACTAAGCTCGTAAGTTTAACCACTATTTACCATACATGCATGATGCACCAAAGAGTAAGAGGTCAGCTCTGAAATACGATATTTACGATTAGAGTAGCGAAGAAACGTGAGTGCAATACACAGCAGCACTACTTCCATTATCATTTACGACCAGTTTTCGAGTACATACACAGCACAGTTCGCTTCCACAGCCAAACGAAACCTTCGCGGCACAGTTGCAGTCCCAAGGTCATCTATATTTGAGATTAATTGGGTATAAATTGAATGTCCATCCGTTCTCAACGAGCTCAAATTCCTCAGCCCAAATGCATACAGAACTTAAGGCACTCGAACGATGGCAAGTACACCAAAAAAAAGAGGAAAAAAGGGCCTACAAAGAGAATGTGGGGTGTTTTCTTCTTTCCAGGAGCAAGGGAGACTTAAAAAAAACAAATACCGAGCTCTTCCTTTCCTAGCTGCAATTAGTGTCCGGGAGACGGGCTGGAAGGTGGATCAAATTTACTACGGGCTGACTGACCCGGTAGCCAATGCTCTTAGAATCTGAAATCCGGGTCGACGTCCATTGCCCATCCAAATTTTGCAATAAGTGATTTGTTGAAAATCTGTCAGTAAAAACACCAATGGAAGCAGGTTCTGTTACTATAAAATAATAATAATAATCAAGTTAACCATTTGAACATATGGTGTTAGATCGGAACTGAAAATCAAAAGGCAGAAGTATCACATGAACTTTACTGTCTGCACAATGCAATTTCAACCATGAGATATCATAACAAGGTTATACTGTTATAGCGTTCTGTAAGCTTGTAGTGATCCTATATAGAAAAAGGTCAGAAAAGTTTATTATTATTATATATATATATATATACAGTTATGGGCTTATGGTTGGCCACCTCCAGGGTTACAGACTTACAGAATGGCACACCAAGTATGATATACTAAAAGGTGATATAGATGAGTAATATTAACATGCGCCTATGAACTTAATAAAGGAGCAGCAATAAACTCATAGAACTAAGAAATGAAAATAGGAGTTGTCCTGAAACCACGATACCTTCTCAATAGGGACTTCATGTCGTTTGCACCATGCCACAGTAATTGGCATTGTATTCATACACCTCCAGGTCGCCCCAGGGAGTTGGGGAGATTTCATTGGTCATGTTAAACCATCTTGGAGTAAATTGCTCACCCTTCCCATCTCGAGTTCTTTTCTCAGCTCTCTGTTGTTCTTCAAGCCTGAAGGTTTTCATGAACACAAGGTAAAAATTGGAAGGCAACCAGAGACCTCAAATTCCAATGACAATTGTAAAGTGAACAGCTAAAAGCTCACCAACAGCAATGCAAATTTAAGAAAAAAAGTGGGTAACTACCTGCTCTTTTCTGCACCAGATTTAGACATGTCACCCTTCTCCAGGGCGTATCTGTCAGGCCTCAATCGGGAGTCTGATGCCAATAGCTTCTTAGGTGCCGTATCGAAGCTATTTATTTTGTGTGCGAAGTATGTATACTGGTACTTGTCATTTGGAGGAGTAGGAGCAACTCTCCAGATCTGGGATAAGTATAAATTTGGGTAGTTCAGTGGATATCCGCAAATAAGACTGCACTATTGCCTGAACATAACAAACATCCTCCCTACTGACGAATATTGAAAGAAAGCCTTGCCTTCTTTAGCTCAGTCCCTGGAAGAGGATCACCTTCTTGATCGCATGGCTGGCAACTCATGGACTGATTCCATTTGCCTGTCATCATTATTTTGGGTTCTTCAGCTGCACTATATACATACCCATCCACCTCGTATCGGCCAGCCCTGAAATGAAAAGTAAACTGAGACTGGCCTAGACAAAGAATTATGAATTAAAGCTTTGGAGACATTACAAAGGCAAACAAATACAAGACCACAGAAAAAGATTTGAGTGAATTGTCCCAGCCTTCCCAAATGAAATCAGTGCACACATGGAAGAGTCCGCATTCAATTTCATGGTAAATGATAATTAATGAAATTATGGTATAAAATGCAAGACTGAATAATATGCTACAACAATTTCAACACAACCAAAAATGCATCAGCACAATGAAGCTCAACATCATCATACCCAAACCAGCCGCATGGCTGGAAATAAAGCACAACTTTGTCTCCAGTTGTCAGGTTAGTTAAGACCATCTCTCCAGGAGAGTCAACCCAAGTGCGACCAAATATCAAGTTGTTGGCCTTTGTTGGTGGTGGTACCAATTCCAACACAACACCAGATTTTTTTGAGTGTCACTCTAGTCCTGTATTGCAGAAACAAGATCATTCAGGGATAAGATTTACATAACTGGTTTCTTCACAACCCTGAAAAAGGTATCGTAGTTTTGTGACTTTTGTCCATAAGCTCAGTAGCACAAAAGCTTTCAATACATACAGATCAGATATCCATGGAAGCAAATACAGCTCAAGTAATTTACCTTCCAACTGGATAAACTTCCACCGAGTTTCCCAAGAATTTGGTCTTCAACTTTGATGTAATGTCATAAGTAAAATGCTCGTTTTCAGCATGAGCTACACCCATCGGAGGGTGATGGCTTACCTGAGAAAATAACATTAAACAACAGAAAAAAAATATATCAAAGGTAACATACAGTAGACAAAATGCAGAATTAACATCATTAGTTAACAAAATTTATACGCAAAAGGTTTCTGCAATGACAATATTTCACATTACTAACCTGCTCAGCAATAAATGTAATACCCTGGTGGTTAACCATCTCATATGTCTCTCCGAGGATGGGATTGAAAGGCTTCCATGTTCGCTGGTATGCAAAGTAGACCGATACAGCCCATGTAGCTGAAAAGTTGGGTTAAAAGCTCAGACAACCAGGATATGGCATTGAAATGATGTTGCAGGTGAGGGAAGGGGCAAACTCACAAGCATATACCAAACGCATATACGGATCCTCACATTCATCTGCATATACGGAAGAAAGGAATCATCAGTGAAACACTTCAGAGAATAATGAGAAATTTCATAAATTGTTACAGACTCTCTTTATTTTATTTTATTTTTTTGTTGAGGGAGGAGAGGCTGTGTTTGGGATGGTTCACTCACCTCAGCATAGCCTAGGTGATAAATCTCTTGTGGACAATCTGCCAAACACACAAGGAAAATATTCAATATAGTGTGCATATGCTCTTTCAGCTTCAACCCATTCACCCTTTGCTTCAAACAGCAAGGCTTCCAGCCGGGCTGCATTTTAGAGCAAGGTGTGTTCAACATATACAGAAAGATGGCCATAATAACCAACATCATATGACTTAGCAGAAATCAATACTTTGAGCGCTTAAATAAAAAATAAGGGATTTTGATCTTAGCACTTATTGTGTACACCAGGACTTAGGTAATCATCAGTCCTTAATTAGCAAACATGTCACATGTGCCACCTTCAATATCACTTCTTAGGCTGTTGACGGAGCAAACTATTGTTGGCCCAAATTGTAACATTTCATAAATTTATGGACTGAATAGATGATATCTTTTAAAGTTTCGTGTCAGACTTTAGTCGTATCTTTGAACATACCCTTTTTCCATTTGAAAAATATTAAACCCCTTCTGAAATGATGTAGCTTTCCTCCACCACATGTCGCATACAAGGTTTAAGATCTAGTAAGCTGCAAACTTCATGTCTATGTTCCAAAAGAACTTACCAACCCGTGCACTGCCAGGAAATTGCTTGGAGAGGACTCCAACACAATCCTACAAATCCATGAAAAGGCGTCACTTCATCAAGAAATTACGATAGCTAATCCCCCCCAAGGTCTGAATTTTTCAGTGGACCAAATAAAATTGCGCTCAATCAGAGAAAAAGAACTGAACCACGAAACATCACAAAAGGATGTCATTAAGTGGCAGAAAAATCTCACCTTTGAGACATCAAGATGCTGGCAATCCATGGCCGCTACTGCCACCTGCTCGTAAAGCGTCCACTCTGCATCGAAAGAAATAACCTCACGTTTACAACTGAAACCAAGAGCACAACGAGCAATCGGGAGCTGCAAAGTAGACACAAAAGCCTAATTCAACATATCCCACATAGCTGCACTGCAACAGAATAGGCCCCAGCAGAACTTGGAAGGATAGTCCCTTATGAAAACATTCCTACTGTAGCCTACGACGTAGAAGCTGAAGGACTGCTTGCGATGGGCCATTGTGACACGGGTTACAGGCACCACCGAAATGATGTCTCTCGCAAATGACCCTTGCAGATGGTGGAACTGGCAGCCGGCTAGCAACAACTTCTGAAGAAAATTGGTTGAGTGGGTATGAATCAGCAAAGAAAGCAGGAGTGCATTGGTATGCCTGTATATTGCATAGTTGCACCCCTTTGGCTCGATGAAAAACTTCATCAGGAACCGAGGCAGCTCCCGTAGTTGCGCTAACTTTTCTCACTGACAGCGTCTCCCTGGAAACAGAAGAGTTGCGAATGAAACAAAACTATACAAAGTAGCTTGTTTGAAACATTAAAAAAAAGCATAAAAAGACTAATCCCCAATAGTAAAAATGGTATAGCTTGGTGAAAACATCACCACGGATCATGAGCTCCTTCTTATTGACAAAACCAGTTGTACAAGGCTACTGGGTATATCATGATTTTGTGATATAAACTGCTCTGTTGGCTAAACCCCTACCTATGCTGCTATGCATAAGCACTTACTTATGGCAAGATATCAAGTCACATAGATATTTTGTAGTATAAATGAAAAATTAAAAGTGAAGCCTCTCCTGGTTGTGCAAATATGACTTTATGCAGTTTTTTTTTATCTATTGAAGCTTCATCATTCCTTTACCAAGAACAGCTGGTGTGGCCTATCAGTAGCACCCCAAACTCTTGCTTCATGAACTTTCACTCTACTCTCCAGTCTTATGAACTCTCCAAATTACACCATCACTTAGGTCTCCAGACTTAGGTACTAACAACAGCAAATGTACTCTTAGGAAACGAAAGAGAGAGATTGAGTTTGTAGTATTGAAGATTGAGCGCATAGCAATAGCATACATGGTTGTGCAGCGCCTTGTAATCGGTGACAACCTTGACGCTCTGGATGCCCAATCCGAGCGCCGCATGGAGGCCCTCCATGAGAGCCATTCCCTCCAGCACCTCGCGGCCGCCCACAAACCCTTCCACCGGCTTCTGTATCTGGAGCACCACATCCCCTTGGGGCCCGCACACCGCCACGGCGAGCACCGCCACGCCGGGGTGCCGGTCCCGCGGCCCAACCACCACCTTGCTCGCCATGCCCTTGAAGAAGACGCGGAAGAGGGGGTGGGAGTCCAGGGGGCGCTCGAAGTAGTCGCCGTCGTGGGCCCACCGATCCTCCGGGATGGCGGCGAGCTCGCGCGCGAAGAGGGCGTCGTGCGCAGCGACGCGGAGGGAGGCGGCAGCCCGGGCGTGGGCTGCGCGGCAGGCCTGGGCATCACGGCGAGCCTCCTCGGCGCGCGAGAGGTCGGCGGCGTAGAGCGCGAGGGCGTAGGAGGCGTCCGAGGACTCAGGCAAGGCAGGGGCGGCGGCTTGAGATGATGATGATGATGATGACGGGTGGGGATTATTGGGGGTATTATTGTGTGCGCGGAGGGATGCCTGGACGGCCTCGGCGAGTTGGAGTTGGAAGGCGAGGTCGAGGTCGGAGGCGGAGACTGCGGCGGAGGAGGCGAGGGCGACCTGGTGGCGGAGGGCGGCGAGGTCGTCATCGCCGGACATGATGATCGGAATCGGCGGTGCGGGATGGGGAGAAGGAGATGCGGGGTAGGGAGGGAAGGAGGCGGCGGCGGCGGGTGGGGAGGGAAGGAGGAGGCGCCGGCGCGTGGGGGCGGAAGAGGAGGCGGTGCGGGATAGGGAGAAGGCGATGTGGGGTGGGGAGGGAGGGAGGCGGCGGCGGGCGGCGGAGAGGAGGAGGCGGGGAGAGGCGGAGCAGGAGGCTCGTGCTAGGGTTTACTGTGGGGGCGGAGCGCGCTGCGCGCCTGCGCCGTGAAAACGGGGAGGGGAAGGGTTCAATGATGTGCATGATCCAAATGATATTGGCCTTAGGATCTTCAATGAGTAAGAGAAGAAGGCTTGAGAAGAGATCCAGGCCATTCATTTGTATGAAGTTGGAATTTTTTGGTACACAAATCTGGGTAGACTTAGATTAGGCATGACTGTAGGGGTGGTTGAGGGGGTTGCTTTAGTAAAGAAGAAAAATTTTGGTGTATTATAGAGTAGGGTAGATTCTATTGGCCATAGCTTAAAAACTCTATCCTTTTCTAAATATGAAGATTTCTTGTGCCCAACTTATGTCAAAGGTAAACTCATAACTAGACCCTCTCATCTGAAAATTAAGGGGGAATCACCTATTTTCCTGGAGAGAATACAGGGTGATATCTGTGGACCTATTCAACCCCTGTCAGGCCCCTTTAGATATTTTATGGTGGTATTAGATACTTATACTATGTGGTCCCATGTATGCATGTTGTCTATTAGGAACCACGCCTTTGCTAAACTAATAACACAAATTATTAGATTATGAACAAACTTTCCAGATGAAAGGATTAAGTCCATTAGAATGGAAAATGCTAGCGAGTTTATCTCTAAGGCATTTAATCACTACTGTTTAGCTTTAGGCATTAAAGTGGAGCACTTAGTACCACACATCCATGCTCAGAATGGCCTTGCAGAGTCATTCATTAAAAGGATTAAGCTTATTGCTAGACCACTATTGTAGAATTGTAGGCTTCCCACCAGCTACTGGGGCCATACAATGTTGCACGCTACCGCACTAATAAACTTAAGACCTACTACATACCACCAGGATTACCCATTACAACTAGTGCGTGGAAAAGAACTAAGTATTTTCCATCTGCCAAAATTTGGCTGTGTTGTATACATGCCAATTTCACCACTACAACCTACGGCCATGGCCTCCCACTGGTGGTTGGGAGTCTATGTAGGATTTGAATCCCCGTCGATTATCAAATAACTCAAGCCTACTAGTGGAGACATGTTTACGGCTCATCAGGCCAACTGCATTTTTGATAAATATAATTTCCCGACATTAGGGGGAGCAAAGTACCTCACTGAAAAATGCTGACAAGTAGATTGGAATGTCTTGGGCATCTAAGCCCTAGATTCACGCACTAGAGAAATTGAACTACAAGTTCAATGAATTATAAGCTTGCAGTAAATAGAAAATAATATGTCAGATGCATTCACTGATCAAAAGGGAGTAACAAAATCTTATATATATACAGCAGTAAATACCCCGGAGAGAGTGGAAGTACCCCAGACGAATACTCGAACCACTCCAACCCCTCATATGAAGAAGAGGGGGAAAGCATGAGAGAATGAGGCCTCAATTCCACAGATATGTCTGCAAAAAAACTCAAAGAAAATAAGTTACCTCCCGAATCAGTAGAAGAAACTCAAACTAATGTTGAAAAAAATTCTTGAAGCGAAGGATCCTGAAGATAGTAACCCCAGAAAAATTGCACCCGAACAGCCTAATACTATGACATTGAAACAACCAGACCCCATCGTTGTGGGAGATCACGAGGAGCTGGATGAACCAAATGAAGAAATGTCTACTAATTTTATTGAGTCGGGAGAATTATATAAAATAAAGACTACAATTATCGACATCTATTTTGCCTTGAAAATTGCTACAAATCTTGAACTAGATCCAGAACCAAAGTCCTTAGCTGAATGCCAGAAGAGCTCAGACTGGGTAAATGATGGAAGCAATTGAGGCAGAATTACTCTCGCTGAATGAAAGGAAAGTGTTTGCCCCAGTAGCCTAAACACCACCTAAAGTGTTCCCTGTAGGATCCAAATGGGTTTTCATCCAGAAGAGAAATGAAAATAATGACCATGAGATATAAAGTAAGGCTTGTAGCATAGGTGTTCACGCAGAGACCCGACACCGATTATGATGAAACTTATACTCTTGTCATGAGTGGAATAACGTTTCAATATTTTATATCAATGACAGCAGGTATGAATTTAAGTATGCAGTTAATGGATATAGTGATCGCATATTTATATGAGTCACTTGATTCGAAGATTTATATGAAACTTCCGAAAGGAGTAAAAATTCCGAATCCAAATAAATTAAATCGCAACATTTATAGCATGCATCAAATTAGAAAGGTCGTTATATGGATTAAAACAGTCTGGAAGAATGTAGTACAACTGGCTTAGTGAATTCCTCCTGAAGAGAAGGTACAATAATAATGAGGATTGTCCCTGTGTATTCATAAAGAAATCCCAGAATCGATTTTGTATTATCTCGGTGTACGTTGATGATCTGAACAACATCGGAATGACAGAGGACATAAAGGAAATAAGTTCCTATCTTGTTAAGGAGTTTGAAATAAAAGATTTAGATTGAACCAAATTTTGCTTAGGCTTGCAGTTGGAGCACCTCTCTAGAGGGATTTTAGTACACAATCATCTTATACCAAGAAAGTGTTAAAGAAATTTAATATGCATAAGTCACATCCATTACGAACCTCGATGGTAGTATGATCCCTAGAAGCGGACATAGATCCTTTTAGACAAAATGAGGAAGTTCTTGGACCTAAGGTTGCATATCTAAGCGCCATTAGGGCACTAATGTATCTTGCTAATTGTATAAGGTCAAACATTGTTTTCGTAGTCAACTTGCTAGCCAGATACAGCGCAGCTCCAACACGAAGACATTGGGCTGGCATAAAAACTCTCCTTATGTATCTTCAGGGTACATAAGATTTTGGATTGTTTTTCCCGAAGAATCAAGACTTGACTATGGTTGGATATACAAATACAAGATATATGTCTGATCCCCACAATGCCAAATCCTAGATAGGATTTGTATTTCTTTGTGTTGGTACAACCATTTCTTGGCGGTCATTTAAGTAGACCTTGGTAACTATGTCTACTAACCACTTAGAAATAATCGCATTGTATGAGGCCTTACGAGAATGTGTTTGGCTCAGGCGAATGATTAGCCACATTAAGAAGTCATGTGGCATAAACACCGTTAATAACTCCACTATTATCTATGAAGATAATGCAACTTGTGTGGCGCAGATGCAAATGTGATACATTAAAAGTAATATCACGAAACATATTGCTCCTAAATTCTTTTATCCCCACGAACTCTAGAAGAACGGAGAGATAAAGATATTGAAAGCTAGGTCTTGTGATAATCTTGTAGATATATTTACAAAATCTCTCCCAGCCTCTAGCTTCTAGAAGTGCGTGCAAGGCATAGGTATGAAAACTTAGAGAGTTAGGCCCCGTTTGGCAGAGCTGGTCATCTATAGCTCTAGGAAATTCTGGATCTAGAGTTGCAGGCATGTTAAGTGCATTTACATGACTCATTTCATTTATATTATATATTAAATCAAAATATTTAAATCACTTTAATTTAGTCAACAAACTACAGATCCAGCATAGATCTCGGAGCTAAAGCTGTGCCAAACGGGGCCTTACAAGGATCTGGGGAGTAAATCCCTAAATCATAGCCCTTATTTAAGACTAAAAGACTTATATAATCCTGAAGATCTAATGGTGTACTCTTTTTCCCTTTGTGAGTTTTCTTAAACTTTTCTCACGTGAAGGTTTTTAATGAGGTAACAAATGCGACACGAGAAACGGATGCAATGTACTCTTTTCTCCATCCCTTTTTTTTCCTACTATGTTTTTTGGAGAAGTTTTTAATGAGGCATGTGTATGTCGTGGTATTCGCCCAAGGGGGAGTGTTACGAAACCTAAAAGGTTGTATTGTGGGCAAATACCAAAATTACCTATGAGGAATTTTGACTATAAATAGACAAGCCTATGTACAAGGAGAAGTGATTTGAGATTAATAAAGACTATGTTCCCTTGGTGTTTCCCCCCCAATTATTCTCTAGTAATTATCTGTTGATTGGTTGCGTGGATTGCATTAGTGATTATTATTTCTCAACACCAGCATCGCCTCCTGCACAACTACTCATGCTGATTTCCACCGTGGCAAAGAGAAGCATTTTTTTTCCCAAAGCGCCCAATTAATCGAGATGACCTAAGAAGCAGAAACAAATATCTCTCCGCAAAAAATGGGCATCAAATTGTTGAGGACCGGTTTCGCTGTTTTCTTGAACCCCGGGGTTTGTATATTTAACACTTGTATGTAACCGATTAATGCCTAAGAGCAACTCCAAGAGGTTAGCCAAAAATAAATGCTAAATCTCTTGATTTAGCCATCATGTAAAATAGAAAACTCCCCAAAAAAGAAGAGTGCTACAACAGCCTAGCTAAAATTTTTTCTTGTCTATATTTAAATCGGCCACATCATCAAAGCGGGAACATAGAGTGCCCCGTTTTGACTGATACATGATTACTATGTGTAGACTGCAATTTGTTTCCAACCAAACACATTATTTAAAGCCTTTCACTGATAGTCCTCGCACTAAACATACTGGTGGCTCGGACTTCTCCTCATCAATTGCAACATAGACCGTCTTCATAAGATCCATATCGATTGGCTCCGGGGGATGACTGGCCCCAGAGAAAGAACTTCGGCAACCCTCATCTGAGGAATCCACGCTCTGGAAGCTCTCCTCGCCATCAGCTGGCAAATCATTCTCATCCTGCTGCTGGGAGCTCTTCCCTTTCCATGATGCCTTTATCGGTATTGGCGGCTCCAAGTTCTGACCACCAACGGGTCTTTGGGCTCGGCAATCTTATCTACTATCTCCATTCAGTCTTAGCACAAGTGCACAACCACTAACCAAGATTCGATCGCTTCTTCGCAATTCAATCGAATGAGGCAAATCTCCTAAGCAATTGTCTCCTACAGAAATGCCCCAAGAACAGGATTCTTGGCACCAGGTAAGCAAATTTCAGCACAAAGAGCACTTCACCTGCAACGAGCCCAAAGATTAAGGAGCCGAAGAAGACCAAATTTTCTCTTCAATCCAACGGGTCCCAAGAATCCAACCTGCTTCCCGGCTAATTATTTGGCACCAAGCGACGCAACCTTCGGGAGTACAAAGAACACCAACCTGCAGAAACAGTAAAGTGCCGTTCAATCCACCAAATTAGACATTATTTCCTTCAGAAAACAACCATCCGCCAAATTGCACCTAAACTTCTTAACTTCCAAGAATCCTAACCCAAAGCAAAATCCCAAATCCCCCTGTTGTTTTATCACCTCAAAATGCACCCACCCACATTCAGATATTCCCCGCACACACAATCAGACCAAACAGCAAAGAAGAGCAGAAACCAGCGGCCCAGCGCTTCCCCAAGAAAACAAGAACGAAACCAATAAAGTCCAGGGAAAAAAAAGAATCACCTCGAATGGGGGAAGTGAAGATCCCCAGAGAGGCCTGGGCCGCGGGTGCGCTTCGTGTTCTCGCTGTTCTCCGCTCTGCTTGCCTCGCCACCGCCCAGGAAGAGGGGAAAAGGGGAAAAGGCGAGAAGAAGCAGCGCCGGATGGGAAGGAAACGGGGAGCACAGGCGCACGCGAGGCTGGCGCGCGGAGAAGGAAATCGAGCGCGGGAGAGGCAAAGCCCGCGCGCGGGAGTCGATTGCCGCCGCGGATAGCATGCAAGACTCGCTCGGGAAAGATGGGCAGTGAGAAGAACGGAATACCGAGCGGGGAAAAATAGAAAACAATATAGAGAGACTGTTGGACTGCTTTTTTTGGGCACAATAGCTACATTGGGTTTTACGGATACATTTAGCCAGTCTGTAGGAGTTGCTCTAAAGCTAGCATTCTAAAGAACTATCTATAAGGATAGCTATTTGATGCTTACATACACACAGAATTTATAGAGGCTGCCTCGTTTGGCGTTATAGACTAGTGCTTAAGGAAGAGCTGGCTCGATTTTTTTTGCATACTCTCTTTCCTCCACATAGGATATATGCTGATGTGTACATGCATATAGCTAGCTGACTCAGACCATTGGAGATGCCCTAAGCGTGTCGTGAGTGCTAGCTCTAACTAATTAATTAACTCCTTGAAAGAAGTGGAGTAACTAGTTAGGTCAAGCAGATCGAGACTATTTTCAAAGAAGAGAAAGGTAAACATGGACTAGGAGTTGGGCCGTACTTTTTCTGGCCAACACGAGGCCCGACCGGCACAATACAGCCGAAGTATGATATGGCGCAGGCTAAGTTAGCCTGAAAATCAGGCATATCGGGTCGCACGATATGGCATGCTTCAATGGGCCATGCCTGGGCCGGTACGGCCTAAAAAACCTGATGCAGTTAAGACCAGTTCCTCCCAGATGATTTGCTCGATCAAAACCATGCGTCTAATACGGCCTGGCCTAGCCCATCACGGCACAGTGACGGCCGTCGTGCCTTGGGCAGTATCTGGGCCTTGATAGAGGCAAGTTGTGTTGACACAGCACGAATCCAGTGGGCTTTGGACCGTGTCAGGATGATGGCATGGCTTGATTATTTCGTTCGAAATTTTGAACAAAAGAACGAATTTCATTCATTTCGTGCGTCTGGCTGCCCTCCGAGAATTTTTCCAAAACGGAAGTTTGAACCCTGGGTCTAACTACTACTCATTCCTCTTAAGCAATTAATAAGCCACATAAAATGGAAGCTAGCTAGCTAGCCTGCAGCTACATGCATACCTCTCCTCTCCTCTCCTCTCTTAGCCTCTATGTACACAAGTAAACTACGTGCTACGTCTACAGTGACCTACACCTAACTTCCCTGGTCATCACCATCCCCATCGCCATGGTCGCCATCACCTTCTTCTTCTTCCAGCTGCACCCTCCTCTTCTTGCCCTCGTTTAGCCTCACGCCGAACAGCTTCACCGCCGTGTCGTCGCCGCGCTGCCTAGGCCGCGGCGAGGCGCCACGCTCGGCTGGGCCGAGCTCCACCAGCCTGCAGCTGGCCGGCGGCGTGGGCGGCGGCACCGGCTCCACGTGGTTCTGCAGGAAGTAGATGATGTCGTTGTAGAGCTTCCTCATGTGCGCCAGCTCCGACAGCAGCAGCGAGTTGCGCCGCCGCAGCTGCCGGTTGTCCTCCGACAGCGCCGCCAGGAAGTCCCCTCCGCCGCTGTCCACCGCACAGTCTTCCTGGAAATGATGGTAGACTGGAGGAGGCGGCGGCGGAGAGAAGAGGCTGAGGTAAGGCTGGTGCGGATGCAGCGGCGGCGGCTGCGAGCAAGACGACTTCCTCCGGTGGATCTCCGAGAGGAGGTGCTTGGCGCCCTTCCTGAAGAACTCGTTGGCGAACTCCCACCTGTCAGCCACTATCTTCCTGAAACCCTGTAAAAAATATATACATATACCAAAGAAAAAACAAGCAATATTCAGCAGAAGATGCATGGATGTAAATTTGGTAGTCACACCAAGGTTCAAGAATAAGCAAGATCGATTGTGTGATGCCCTAATGCAAATGCATACGGTTGTGTTTGTTGTGTAATTAAATTGATGATGGCTAGACACAATGCCATTGGCGACATAGGAGTTCGTGTACTGTACTACATGTGTGCATGCGTAATGTCAATCTTTTCTCTGCCAATGATTGGGAGTGAAGATCACTGCACTGCGCGATGTGTTGATTGGTGCTTGAGGCCATGAGTGCATGGTGTCTAGTGGAGACTGGAGAACGACTGGAGAGGGGAATGGGGGAGATGGATGATGTTGCAGTCACTAGTACTAAATTGCTATAGTGCAGATGGTGTAAGAGTTTTGATTTTTTTCAAGAGCACGCAGGAGAGCTGTATATCTTTGCATTAAGCTGATACCAGAGTTTTGATTGGAGGCCACATGATCTGGAGGTACTAGCTAGGGACTTAATTAGGAGGGGAATGGACAAAAAAAACTCGTGGTGGTAGGTACATGACTACATGAGGGAGCAGTGTGTGGTACTGAGGTGAAGATCAGAAGGTTCTCGTAAGCTATTTTCAAGTCCAAAGGAGCAAAATGCAAGAACAAGATGGCCAGTATATGTAGTACACTCCTCATCTTGGAAAAGAAATATGTGAGTTTCCCATACAAGACTCAAAAAACAAAGAAAAAGAAAAGCTAGAAGAGAGAATACATGCTTCATTGTTTTCGCAGACCAGGAAACAAGAATGTGGCAAGTTGGAAGGTCACACCAATGCATTATCAATCCCATCTAACTAGCAAGAAAATCAGCAAAAGATGGCCTCTTTCCCACTCTATTCGCCAACCATCCAAAAACAAACACCTTTACTTGTCCCGTTCTAGGAAACAAGAAAAGGAAAGGATAACCAACACAAAAATCACCAGACATGTATATCGTATTATTGTACTCCTCTTTTTACCACCAAAAAAACATCAAGAACACACAAATATTGCATCCCCGACTTAACACAGACCTTACTGAAATCAAAAGTTTAAGCAAATTCAAAAACTACCTAGCTATCACCGCATTGCATTGAAAAAAAGCTTAAAGAGTGGCTGACATATGCATAGACATGGTTTAATCAGTTGCATACATAGGTGTTGAGCTGCCTGACGAAGCTGGAGAAGTTGTTATGCTTGAAGTAGTTGGGGAGGAGGTCCCTGGCGAACTCCGGCGGCCGCCACACCACGAAGGTGGTCTCGTCCTCCCCCCACGACACGACGTGGTCGGTGCAGGGGTCGTCGACGAGCTGGTACGTCTTAGTCAGGAAGGGGGCAGGCACCGGCTTGGCTTGTGAGCTCTCCATGGGCACCACCATCTCACCACTACACCTCTCCACAAGAAATGCCATCCCTCTCTCTGTATGCCCAATATTGCAAGATAGCTCAGTATAAGCAAAGCTCAAGCTTTCCTTAGTCAATGCAAGCTCAGAACATGAGGAGAAAGTGGCTACTGTATGGAACAAGACAGGCAATATATGCAAGAGAGAGAGAAGAGGAGGGATACTCTTTTATCTCTCTTCCCTCAAGCTATATCTCCAGTCTCACTGTCTCACACTGGAGCGCACATACACACATGCACGCACACCCCACGACCCTTCAAATATTCTCATGTGGGTCACTGTCTGGACCGACCTCTGAGGCTCTGAAGCTAGTCCCTCTTCAATCTCTCTCTCTCATCATTATATGTGCATATGCATGGGTATCTGTGCAAGCCAGTACTGGGTGCTTCAAATGGCTGTTCCGGTCCTGAACATGTACTCAGAGTTCTTATTAAAAAAAAAAGAGTTCATACAGTACAGTTCTTGCTGGGAGGCCTTGTGGTGTTGGTTTTAATTTCACGGCGGTTCAAATGGCTGTTCATGGCCTTGTCGTGCTGGGAAACTGTTCTATGATATGTGACCATATGTACCGCGTTCATGGATATAGGGTGGATTTTTTTATTTATAGCTCAGTTTTCTATAGTAATTAGCTTTTAAATTAAGTAACCTTTTAAAACAGAGTCTATAAGTTAATTGTAGTAGATACTATCCCAACTATATCTATGTTGGCTGAAGTCACACGTAAATATCTCTTTTTATACCCTTCTTCATAAACAACTATAATTCAAAATTTTTAAAAAAAATCTGTAAACCACAGACAAAAAGGGACTACACATGCACGTATGCGTGGGGAGTTAATGCACGGGTCGACGTACGTTGCATGTTGGGTAGCTAGGAACAGGCCTGTATTTGATACATTCATGTCAAACATATTGATAACAGAATCATGATACGTTCACTACAACACTGCTAGCTAGATGATGATGTGGGATCCGGATTTTAGATTTTATCAATTTAAAATCCTCTGCGATTTTATCATATTATTCTCTAGATCAGTAGATAGTATTTACAGATATATTACTACATACCAAAAATATATCATGCGAAAGCGTAGATAATACAGTAATAACTTACACATGAGCCAGTCAGATCGAAATAATTAAAATACAGCAGTGGAAACGGAACTCCACACAGGTGGAACCCTCAAGACACATCCATAGGCAGCCAACTAGGGTTCATAACCTAATTCTTGGCCTCGTCGTCTTCCAATTTTATCGATTTCCTTTAGTTGACTGTAGAATTTGACTTTATCCTTCTTACTAATTGAATAATGGTAATTGAGTAAGAATGAGTAAACGGTACTCAGCCAACCACCACACAGAATATAGTAATAATAGATGCAAAACTGTCAAAGGAGGCTTGAGGTTCTTTTATTTACGAAAATGCCAATATTTTGAGATACAATTATAGAAAATTCCTGAGATCTAGCATTTTTACTAAACCATATTTTTAAGGATTGTAAGAGTGTACAGTAAGAATAGTAATGCAGGTTCCATCTACCTATTACGGAGTATGATTCCATCCATCAAATGGTAGTTTTGTTACGAGGGTTATATCTACCTATTATAATCACTGGGTTACATCCACCCAGGGTAATTTAAATTCAGGGTTACATTTACCTGATGAGTTTTCATCCTACCTATAAAAGTTTTTGAAACAGACACTAACTCGAGCAAGTTCCCATACCTACCCTTGACCGTGGGCATGACTGTTCAAATAGTTTATACTCTGTAGAGACTATACACTTTATCCACAAAACATAATCAACTTGTTAGGTTTCACACATTTCCTTAGACATGGGAATTAAGGAGATCATCATAAGGCCTTTATAATACATCCCCCCAGTGTAAGCTACACCTGCTAAGGTTTCATTTAAGGGTGGCTACTTCACCATACTCAGATCCCATCTTGTGCCACACGACGGCTTATACCAAGGACACGACCCGTGTCCACGATGGCTTAAGCCATCGACACGACTCGTGGATCACTCCAATTGTGCAACTCACACTGGTGGATATAAATTATTTAGCTAGGTCAAACTAAATAGGCTTGTGGCTGTACTGTTTTACATTGGGATGTCGTCATAGGATTCAGTCCTTAGTGTTATCTGGACAGTGCTACCACAAACTATAATTTCTCGTGCTACATCCGTACCAACACCTCTTACCTTCCGTCTAGATATGTAAAGGAAAATTTAGGGTTTTGAGAGGCACAAAATACTTTAAACCAATGTATTAGTCACTTCCCTCCAGTGACTGCACAAAACTAGTTTTATGTTTTAAAAGATGATGATTATGGCAAATTAATACCCTGTTACTTAAACAAGATTAGCATGGTGCTTAAGTATGATGTATATATAGCTAATAAAGTTACCATTTAGTATCTAAGGTAATAAGGATTATGTGGTTCAAGTGTCCAAAGGATGGTATAGCAATATTACAATGTCAATTAGGTATGTAACTAACCTTAAGTTTAACACACACTACTACAAAAGGGTCATCACAGACGGTTCAAAATTATCATCACATACGGTTTTTTGAATCGTCTGAATTTACGTGTCAGTAATAATCAGAGGTTATCACAGACGGTTTATAACTAGAACCGTCTGTGAAGAACACTATCATAGACGATTCGAGCTACCAACCGTCTGTGATACTCACACATCACAGACAGTTTTAGCTACTAACCGTTTGTGATGTGTGAGTATCACAAATGGTTGGTATATAGAACTGTCTGTGATACTTCTCCATCACAGACGGTTTTTGGTTCGAGCCGTTTGTGATAATTCTTCACATACGGTTTATACCACAAAACCATCTGTGATAGTTCATTCTATATCTAATTTTTTTTCTATTTTTCGGTTAGCCTTAGGAAATGTTAACTATATCATTTGAAAACAAGCAAATACAACAACAAACATAAAAACATATTCTATTTCCACTAAGATTAGAATCGACCATTACAACATCACAAGATATCGAGTAGGTTACCCATAGCACTGCATACACAAGAGGACACTTACAATTTTACAAAGATAAGATTCATGGTTACAAATTCAGAAAAATGCTTACACTACAAGAAATTTTAGGCTAATACAAGCTAGACTTACACATTCTTCATTAAACTACAATCTAAAACAAGTGGTGCGGAAAAATTTTCAATTAGTAGAAACAAAAGGCAACGAACACCATTTTCAGCTTCTATGATAAAAATCAACAGCTTCTATGCTAGCGACTTAGAATAGTGCAAATTTGCCATTGCCTTCTTCCTTTCCATCTTGCTTCAAGCGAAATTTCAATCGCCCTTACCGAACCCCTTCCCACTCTTGCCGCGCACAAACGAGTTGGAGTAGTACTGGTGCTATTGGTTCTTTGAGTAGGGAGAGGGGGTTAATAAGGGGCGAGAGGCTGGGAGGAGAACGATGCATATCGTTCGATGCGGAGAGAATGGACGGGTGAGATCGAGATTCTGGAGGATATGCCGCGGATCGGTGACGTGGTGGGACATCACAGACGGTTCAGATTACAAACCGTCTATGATAGAGACATCATAGATGGTTCATAACAAAAACCATCTATGATAACAGGAGATATCATAGACGGTTCATAACAAAAATAGTCAGTGATAATGGCGTCACAAAGACAATATATCACTACAATATAAATAGCTAGTCTCAAAAGATAAAATAGCAAAATTTCATATGGCTTATATATACTCGTTTGAAAGGTTTCAATGAGATCTACAACTTTGCAGTTGAGGCAAAACCCAAATTCCGAAGGGAAGATAAAAATTTTTCGCAAAAATAGAAACTGAAAACTTAAAATGCAAATTTGGGACTAAATATGGCTGATTTTGAATCGGGCTCGTCGTTAGCTTTCCAACGAGTACAAAAACGTCAAAAACGAACACCGTATGCAAAAGTTATGTCGGTTTTACTAAAGGTCTCAAAACTAAATCTTACTCAAACGCAGGTGGGAGATTATGAAATTTGGGGGATTATGAGGCGGAAAACATATCACAGATGATTTTTAATATAAATTGTCTGTGATAACTTCATTATCACAGATGGTTTTTTATTTAAATCATTTGTGAAGTATCACAGATGGTTTAAATAAAAAAACTGTCTATGATGTCTTGTATTATCACAGATGGTTCGTATAAATAACCGTATGTGAAAATACCAAAGACGGTTATTCGTATAAACCGTCTGTGAAAATATCAAAGACGGTTATTCGTATAAATCATCTGTGAAAATATCAAAGACGGTTATTCGTATAAATCATCTGTGATACTTACAGCACAGACGGTTCCTAGTAACCGTATATAATGTAAGCGTCCAGTTTAGCCTCTTTTGTAGTAATGACATTTGCATAACAAATAATGGCATGCAATCAGATAATTGAAATGAATATAAATTTGCATAAAATATAGAGTCAATATGATCAAAGTGATGACTTGCCTTACCCAATTTACCATGGCTTGATCTTACTCAAAACCTTCTCAGTTAATGATCTTGAAACTCTTTGCCTTCGTCTTTATCCGGATCTTGATCCCACTCGAACTTATCACTTCTTTGACACTTCAACTTCTAATTACATGATAAATGATCGAAATCCAAATAAATCCAAAAAACATTCAAAAGGCCAAATAAATTCAATTGAGCTCATTTAAGTACTGCTATGATTGAGGATATAAGAGAAGATTTTTGTGTTGCGGGAGGCTTGACAACATTGAATGAAATTTGAGTGAAAGGAGGAAATGACGAAGAAACTCCGCCAGGGAAGTTTTAGAAGGAGGATTGAGGTCGAAGGAGCATTCACAAAAACATTCTACTTTAGATTTGAAGATGGCAAGATATTGCCATTTGGAGAAAACCAGAGCTTGATCTTTAATGACTTCTTTTATTACTTTATGTTTATTATGGAAGTTCTATGAGTCGGGTTAGATATGGGAGTTCACTCGAGGAGATGGCATATTATTTAATGAGTTAACTTGTGAAGTGCATAACTTCAATTTATCAAGAAATATTAGAGTTCATAATTTCTGGCAAATCAAGATGGGGGGTTTGCTATTTAACCAATTGTTATTTTGCCAATTAATAAGATTTGATGAATGACCAACGGTTTGCAATTTATTGGAAAGATGATTTATAAAATAACAAGGTTCTCTTGATAAAGTTGCACCTTGAATTATTGGTATATTAATTATTTTTAATTACCATTAGAGATTTAAATTAAGGGATAAATATATGACAAACATTATTTTAGGCAAGATCAGACTTCCAATTTAAATTGCAAATTTTAATTTAAGTGGGAGAGACATATAGGTTCATTACCTTTCCTTTAATTTGATTTCCATCTACACAAAATAACATATATATTTATTAATGTCCTTGATTAGCAATTTGGAAATGAGATAAATATTAATGATTTCCCCAATTATGTTTGAGAACTTTTAATCATGTACAAGGTAATATTTAATTTAAAATCTTGTTATTTATAGATGTCGTAGGGGTGGCCCCCACCTAAGCCCAGCAGGCCTGTTAGGAGGTTATAAGAACCAGAGTAACGTATGTAATGACATAAGTGCCCCTGACGGGGAGGTAAGCATGTAAGGGTATAACTGTAAAAGCATACCCCATGTGTATATATATCAGGATGAGGGGGAGGATGAGGCAGAACACTCCCACCTCTCCACTACCATCTCTCTCTCTGTTTGGTCTGTAGCCACAACAGTTGGCGCCGTCCGTGGGGAGGACAAGGACAAGCCCGAAGACCGAAGAAGAAGGATGGCACCGAAAAAATCTTCATCAGCGGCGGCGAAGGGAAAGAAGACGGCTGGGTCGGAGCGGCGCGTGAATACCAGGGCTTCGACATCGGCCGCCGAAGGAGCTGGCGGCAGCGCAGGCGCCGTGGTCGCGGGCGTCGACGCTGGCGCCACAGCGACCGACCCCGCCAGCGCCGCTACAACGATACCCAACCCCGTCGCTGGCACTGCAACGACAGCCCCCGCCACCCTCGCCGGCAGCGCGGATCAGGCGGCCGGGGGTAGCCGCATTGAAGCATCCGGCGGATCTGGAGATCGTGAAGCGATGGTCCCTGCACCGCCTCGTCCGCTGGGTGTCCCGGCGGCTCCGACATCGCCTGCGGTGGAAAGCGCCATATTAGCAGCCCTCAACGCGTTCCAGCGGGAGCTAGGGGACCTTCGCGGAACCGTCCGCGATATGCAAGAGGCTCGGAGCCAGCAGGACGCGCCAGTAATCGCGCCCGAGCCCACGCCAGAGAGGGCGGACAGTCGCGAAGCCCCCACGTCTAGCCGTGCGCCGCTGCCGCGCGTAGATCCGGAGTCCCCGCTTTTGGCAGGGCTGCAGCAGGCGGCGTGGCCTGAAGACTTCAAGTTTCCTGGCGCCATCGACTCGTACAAGGGCGACACAGACCCCCGCGAGTTCGTGCGCGTGTACGAAACCGCAATCGAAGCCGCGGGCGAAAACGACACCACGAAAGCGAAGGGACTCCCCCTCGCGCTGCGAGGGGGGCGCTCTCTTGGTTCCTTACCATAGAGTCGGGCTCCATCTACGCGTGGTAGCAGCTCCGCGACCGTCTTCACAACAGCTTCCAAGGAAACTGCGTCGAGCGAGTCGACGCGGACCAACTCTTCGCTGTGAAGCAAGGACCCTCGGAGAAGCTCCGGAACTACATCAAGCGCTTCGCCAAGATTCGATGCCAAGTAAGAGACGTTAATGAAACCACCGTCGTTAATGCAGCCATACAGGGCCTTCGTCCGGGCCCGATGGCTGAGTACAACGCGCGGAGGCCAATCAAGACAGTCGCCAAGCTCTTCGACAAAATAGACGAGTATGCGCTGGCGGAGGAGGATGCGCGAAGACGCAGCATTACCGCCCTCGACCTCGCCCATGGGGAGCGCCCCCCGTGCGAAGTAGGGGCGGGTGGTCCCTCCTCGAGGCAGGGCCGCGGCCGAGAGCCTCGGGGAGACCCTCCCCAAGGCAGCAACACCGGAGTACGGGAAGGCTCCTCAAGGAGCAGGCATAAACCTCGGCGCCGCCAGCGCAGGTCACAGGCGGCCCATCATGCCCTCGGCACCGAAAGCGCCCGCCAAGGACCCGACCCTGCCTCCCAAAGGGGGGACCGGGGATCGGAAGGCGGACTTGATTGCGGCGGCCAACCCCGCACAGAACAAGAGCTCCTACACTATGGCAAGTGGTGCGAGGTACACGGCTACGGTGATCATTACACAAGGGCATGCACCGCAGTTCTGGAGCCGCGGAGGGTGACGGCCGGGTCTCGAGCTCTGCCTCCTCGGCCCCCTGCCGGAGCCCACGTGGAGCACCCAAGCGGTAGCCCCATACGAGCCGCCGCAACGGAGGGCGCGCAGCATCGCACCGTTAGCGTCATCACCGGAGGCTCCTCCTCAAGGGCCCCCGGGGAGCAGCCGTAATTATGGATGCCGCCCCGCAATATCACCTTCGACGTGAGCGACGCCAGCGGTGTGGAGTACCCTCACCAAGACCCTCTAGTTATCCAGGCCCACATAGCACGCTACGACGTCAGGCGCATCCTGGTCGACGGGGGAAGCTCCGCGAATATCTTGTTCGCCGAAGCCCTCGATCGTATGGGGATCCCCCGAACCCGGCTAGAGCAGCCAGGAGCTCCACTTCAAGGCTTCGGGGGTCAACCACTGCAGGCCTTGGGGCACGTGTCCCTTCCGGTCACGTTCCGTCAGGAGGGCAACAAGGGTAACATCCCAACCGAGCAAGTCACCTTCGACGTCGTAGATATCCCACATCCCTACAACGCCATACTGGGCCGGCCCGCCATCAACTCTTTCGAGGCGATCCCGCACTACGCGTTTTTGTGTATGAAGCTCCCGGGTCCAGAGGGTGTTATCACCGTCTTCGGCGATCAGGACCTGGCCAGACGTGCCGAGGTCGGCAGCCGCGTTCCGCATCACCCGGTGCACGCCCTCTCCGGCACGCTCGGCGATGGCCCCTCCGCCCCTGGGTGGACGCCCAAGCCTCGGCCCAAGGGCGGAGTCAAGAAGGTGCCACTCCAGGCGGAGGGGCAGTTTGTGTCCATCGGCGAGGGGCTCCCACCGGGGGTCGAACGGGATCTGCTCCGAGTGCTTCAGAACAACGTTGACATTTTCGCGTGGTCCCCGGAAGACATCAAGGGCGTAGACTGAGCCGTAATCGAGCATCGCTTGGCGGTCCGCCCCGACGCCAAGCCGATCAAGTAGAGGCTCCGGCGTATGTCGATGGATCGGCAGCAGGCGGCCAAGATGGAGGTGGCGAAGCTTCTTCGCGCCGGGGTCATCCGCGAGGTCCACCATCCAGAGTGGCTCGCTAACCCGGTACTAGTCAAAAAGGCCAGCGGGGCTTGGCGTATGTGCATCGACTTCACGGCACTCAACAAGGCGTGCCCAAAGGACAATTACCCCTTGCCGCGCATCGACCAGCTGGTCGACGCCACCGCGGGGTGCGAACTCATGAGTTTCCTGGACGCCTATTCCGGCTACCACCAGGTGTACATGGCCGAAGACGACGAGGAGAAGACCAGTTTCATCACACCTCTTGGGACGTTCTGCTTCGTCAGAATGCCCTTTGGCTTGAAGAACGTAGGCGCTACGTTTACCCGTCTCGTCGCTATTGCCTTGGCCGCCCAGCTCGGGAGGAACGTCGAAGCTTACGTCGATGACGTGGTGGTCAAAACCCGGCAGCTTGCTCTGCATGGCCGGGACCTCCAGGAGACCTTCGACAACCTTCGGAAGGCGGGCATCAAGCTCAACCCCGACAAATGTGTCTTCGGGGTGCAGGCGGGCAAACTCCTAGGTTTCCTCGTGTCCGGACGGGGCATCCAGGCAAACCCCGACAAAGTAGACGCCATCCTGGGTATGGAGCCGCCCAAGACAACGAGAGAGGTCCAGAGGCTGGCGGGCCGCATGGCAGCATTAAGCCGCTTCCTATCTAGGGCGGCGGAGCGGGGCCTGCCGTTTTTTAAGACACTCCGCGGGTGCGACGGATTTCGTTGGGACGGGGATTGCGTGAAGGCCTTCAACGAGCTCAAGGAGCACCTGGCAAGCCTCCCCACTCTGGTCGCCCCAGCACCAGAGGCTCCCCTCCTGCTATATCTGGCCGCGTCCGCCACCGCGGTCAGCGCCGTCCTCGTCTTAGAGGAAGGCGCCATGCAGCGGCCCGTATACTTTGTCTCTGAAGCCCTCCAAGGCGCCAAGACAAGGTACACGGAGCTTGAGAAGCTCGCCTACGCGCTGGTCATGGCCTCCAGAAAACTTCGGCATTACTTTCTGGCCCACCCGATCACAGTGCCTTCTTCATTCCCCCTGGCGGAGATGTTACACAACAAGGAGTCCACAGGGCGCATCGGCAAATGGGCCGTCGAGCTCGCCCCCTTCTCCTTGACGTATGCTTCACGCACGGCAATCAAATCCCAAGTCCTGGCGGATTTTCTCGCCGAATGGACCCCGCCGGCCCAACCAGTCCAGACGCACGATGACCCCGTCTGGACGCTTACCATTGACAGAGCTTACGGCGTCGCGGGCGTGGGCGTAGGCGCGGTGATCGTCACGCCCGAAGGACAGCGTTTGCTATACTCGGCGCGCCTCGCTTTCCCCGCCACCAACAACACGGCTGAGTACGAGGCGCTGCTCTTTGGCCTGGCGAAGCTCAAGGTAGTCAGCGCGAGACGGGTGCTAGTACGCACCGACTCGCGCTTGGTGGCTGGTCATGTGGATAAGTCATATCAAGCTAAGGACCCTGAGTTGGCCAAGTACCTCGCGGCTGTGAGGGCAAGGGAAAGGCACTTTTTGGGCGTCACCGTCAAGGCCATCCCCCACGCGGAGAACGAGCAGGCCGACGCCCTCGCTAAGGCGGCCAGCCAGCAACTCCCCCCCGGATGGGGCGTTTTATGAGATATTAGCGCAGGCGGCCATCGCGCAGGATAACCGGGACGCGGCACTCGTCCACTACATTGACCGGCCGGGTGATTGGCGAGAGCCCATCTTCAATTTCTTGCAAGGCATCGCCGAGCCGGAGGACCCCGCCGAGCTTCGGCGCTTGCAGCACCGCGCAAGATCCTTCCAGGTGTTCGAAGGGATACTCTACAAGAGAGGGGTTTGCGCACCGCTCCTGCGTTGCCTCTCGACTGAGGGGGGAAAGGAGCTCCTTGCGGAGATCCACGCGGGCACGTGCGGATCCCACCTGGCGCCGAGGTCATTAGTTGGCAAGGCGTTCAGGCAAGGCTTCTACTGGCCAACTGCCATCACCGACGCCCAGGACCTCGTCCGTCGGTGCCAAGGATGCCAGTGGATGGCGCGCATCATCCGTAGGCCCCCGACGAGCCTCAACCCTATTCCTCCGATGTGGCCACTGGCACGCTGGGGCGTCGACATAGTAGGACCGCTTGCCCGAGCTCCAGGGGACCTCCGGTTCGTGGTGGTCGCGCTGGAGTATTTCTCCAGGTGGCCGGAAGCGGTCGCCCTGGCTAAAGTAACTTCTGCGGCCATACAGCGCTTCCTCTGGCAAAACATCATATGTCGCTTCGGCGTGCCCCGGGAGCTCACGGTCGACAATGGCTTGCAGTTCGACGCCACCCTATTCAAAGACTATTGTGACAGCATGGGCATCACCCTCCGATTCGCCTCGGTAGGGCATCCCCAGTCCAATGGGGCGGTCGAACGGGCGAATGGCGCCATCTCCGCTGCCATCAAAAAGCGCCTGGTCGGGTTGCCGAAGGGCAAGTGGCCGGGCGAGCTTCACAGCGTTCTTTGGTCGCTTCGCACAACGGTAACGCGCCCGACGGGATTCACGCCGTTCAAGCTCCTTTTCGGCGACGAAGCAGTGACGCCCGAGGAAATCAAGGCCGGCTCGCGCAGGGTCCTCGTCCAAGCACCCGAAGAGGAGCGCCGTGTGTCCTTGGACCTCCTCGACGGGCTACGGGCAGAGGCAGCCCACCATGTCAAGAAGTATGCGCGGCAGACAGTGCGTACTCGGGACCGCTCTATATGCCCGCGGGGATTCAAGCCTGGGGATCTCGTTCTCAGAGTGGCGCTTCAGGCGGAGACCGCTGGCAAGCTGGAGTCCAAGTGGGAAGGCTCGTACATCGTGATGGAGGCATTGCCAAAGGGGGTGTACCGCCTCGCCACGCTCGAAGGGCAAACCCTCCGACACACATGGAATGCGGACAGGCTGCGGCGATACTACGCCTAGAAGTAGGACAACAAGCGTAGAGCCGCCAGCCCTTTGTTATACGATGCTCGCCCGCATAAACGGGAGTTCAATAAAGGTTGCTGTTCCCGGCGCATTCCCTGTCCGCGCTAAGCAAAACAAAGTCCACGGACTTTAAATAAGACGTAGCATCGAGGTCCGCCTCCGCACGCGCGAGTCTCCGGACTATAAAGGAAGATGTAGCGTCGAGGTCCGCCTCCGCACGCACTAGTCCACGGACTTTAAAATAAGACGTAGCGTCAAGGTCCGCCTCCGCACGCGCGAGTCTTCGGACTATAAAGGAAGACGTAGCGTCGAGGTTCGCCTCCGCACGCACTAGTCCACGGACTTTAAAATAAGACGTAGCGTCGAGGTCCGCCTCCGCACGCGCGAGTCTCCGGACTATAAAGGAAGACGTAGCGTCGAGGTCCGCCTCCGCACGCACTAGTCCACGGACTTTAAATAAGACGTAGCGTCGAGGTCCGCCTCCGCTCGCGCGAGTCTCCGGACTATAAAGGAAGACGTAGCGTCGAGGTCCACCTCCGCACGCACTAGTCCACGGACTTTAAATAAGACGTAGCGTCGAGGTCCGCCTCCGCACGCGCGAGTCTTTGGACTATAAAGGAAGACGTAGCGTCGAGGTCCGCCTCCGCATGCACCAGTCTACGGACTTTAAATAAGACGTAGCGTCGAGGTCCGCCTCCGCACGCACCAGTCTACGGACTTTAAATAAGACGTAGCGTCGAGGTCCACCTCCGCACGCACCAGTCTACGGACTTTAAATAAGACGTAGCGTCGAGGTCCGCCTTCGCACGCACCAGTCTACGGACTTTAAATAAGACGCAGCGGGGGGACGCCCTCGCGCGCACCAGTCTACGGACTCTAAATAGGACGTAGCGTCGAGGTCCGCCTCCGCACGCACCAGTCTACGGACTCTAAATAAGATGTAGCGTCGAGGTCCGCCTCCACACGCGCGAGTCTCCGGACTATAAAGTAAGACGTAGCGTCGAGGTTTGCCTCCGCACGCACCAGTCTACGGACTTTAAATAAGACGTAGCGTCGAGGTCCGCCTCCGCACGCGCGAGTCTCCGGACTATAAAGCAAGTCGTAGCGTCAAGGTTCGCCTCTGCACGCGCCAGTCCACGGACTTTAAATAAGATGTAGCGTCGAGGTCCGCCTCCGAACGCGCGAGTCTCCGGACTATAAAGGAAAGCGTAGCGTCGAGGTTCGCCTCCACATGCACCAGTCCGCGGAATATACACAAGATACAGAGGTCTTCCCCTCGCGTTTGGCGGCAGGTAACACTAAGAAAAGTACTGCTTGGTTTCATCATAAAAGCAAGGGGGCTACATGCCTACAAGCATACGAACCAGTACATCATCCCCTCGCCCTACCCGACCAACCGCTCAGCCTTGGCGCGGTGCGGACGAACCCGTGCCATCGTCGCCGTGACCCTGAAGGACTCCTTCGAGCCAGTGGAGGAGGTCCCCCTCCCCATGCAGCGTCTGCTGCACGGCGACCCTCGCTGCATCTTCCCCAAAGCGGCCCCAGATCCGTTGATGGAAGTTTTGCAGGCTAGGCCCGATGGAGCGAATGGCGTCCGCCATAACTTCTGGACGGCCGGGAGGATCCAGTTGAGGATTCGCCAGCTCATGGGTGTGTCTGCACCCACGAATGTGAAGCAGGGCGAGGGCGAAGCACGCACCAACATAGCCGCAGTGCTCGCCAAACATTCTGGCGCCACAAAGAGCAACCCCAGCCCCCTCCTCGATCAACCCGAGCGTCTCCGACAGGGCCTCCGGCCCGTGCGCAGGGTCCGGCACTCTGACGCACAGATCTCGGAGGGCCTGGTTCAGAGACTCCATGGCCCGCCACGCCGACGTGGACGCATTTTCCAAGATGAGACTGTTCCCTGCGGCAGACTCCGCCAGCTGGGCGTTCTCCCCTTCTAGGGCGGCGATCTGCTGCAAAAAGGCGGCGCGCTCCTCAGCCGCGGCGCACTTGGCTTCCGTGGCCTCGAGTTGTGCGGCCGCCATGGCGCCCCCAGCACGCAAAGCTCTTCGTCCTTCGCTGCGAGAGCATCGTTTGCTTCACGCAGGCTGGCTTCCAGAGCCCTCCGCTCCCGAACGCGGGCCTCGTCAAAGGACCGGCTAAGGGCAAGCGTCTGGCAAAAACAACAAGTCAGCAGGCGCCCAGCAGTACCTTGCAAGATGAAGCGCACATGTTTACCCTCATCTCGGAGGCCTGCAGCGCGAGCGCTAGGAGATCCCCCTCGCACGACGACAACATTTCTCGGTCAAGGCCTTTGTCGGCACGCTCTGCGGCTGCAGCAAGGACTCGAAGTATCTCCAGGAGAGGGAGGAAGTCCGAGCAAGCGAGCCCCGGCCCCAACGCGTCAGGATTTACCGAGGCCGCGGCCACGTCAACAGCAACGGACATCTGCGGGGCACCCTGCACAGCCCTTTGGACTTCGCGCATACCTCCGCTGCTCGATCCTTCGCCATGTCCGGGAGACCTTGTCTCGCCTGATGTTGGCAGAATGAGCGAGCAGATCGGAGAGAGTTTCGCGAAGTCACGAGAGGAAAGGGATTCACACCTACCCCCTGCGCCTCTCGTCGCGGTAGGAAGTGGCGCCGTTCCGTCGGCCAAGCGGGGGGCGGGCGTCTCGGCGGTCGGCGAGGAGGTCTTCTCGGCCGCGCCAGATGCCGTGATCCCGCGACAAGGCCCCGCAACGGTGTACCGACCCCTCACTAGCGGCGGGGACTGCGTCCGAGGGCGTTTCGCCGGCGGCGGCACAAGTGATTCTTCCGGGGCAACACCAGCTACAGTTCCCGTCGCCCCCACGGTTTCCTCCGTAGGGGGCGCGCCCTCGCCGCCCGCCGCGGGTGGTAGCGCACCATCGACCATGTTTTTGTCGCCAGGAACGGTGCTCCCCCCGGGTTGACGAGTTCCAGCTCACCGATGGCCGTAAGCACGGGCTTGTTGGCGTCGACGGAGGGTGCCGGGGGATTCGACGCCACGCGTTCCTCCGAAGCAGTGTGGCCGGGCCCACCGCCGGTCGCACGCCCCGTTCCAGCTGTGCTAGTCGCCGAAGGGCCTGCGGGGTCGCATACGGCAGACGGGGAACGGGCCCGGCGTCGCGAGGATAACACCCTTGCAGGGCTATCACCGTCCTAAGTGCTCGAAGTCCCGGCGGGAAGCTCCTCCGGCACCAAGCGTTCGGGCACAGTAATGCCTAGAGCTTCGCATGTGCGGTTTACCCGCCCTTGCTTAGCCGCCTTGACTGCGGCCTCGCGAGTCTGGTGCTCCTTAAGTGTGTACGGGCCGAGGAGCGCCGTAACCGCGCGCTCCGCATCTTCTAGCCGAGCCACTGCGCAGGAGATTACGTCAGCCAGGCGGAGACCAAACCGATACAACGGCGCGCGTAAAACGTACTGGACAACTTACAAGGAGCGGAGGGCGGAAGTAGGCGAGATACGAATGGGCTGAACCCGTCCTCGCGGGGGCCGTTCTGTCCAACATACTTCCCCCGGGAGGAGAGGGGCGCCGCCCCATACATTGTGAACTCCTCGGCTAGGTCACGCAGGCTCATTCGACGGGCGACACCGACAAGACCCTATAGCCTTCGCGTGTCGTCAGTCTCTGCCTTCAAACTCGGCATGCTGTTAAACGAGATCGGCCCACCTTGGCACTGCATTCCGCTCTTGTCGGTCACGGTGTAGTAGAACCACTGACGAGTCCAGCCGGACTCCCATTGCCTCGGCGAGGCTGGCACCGGGAACAACGTCGGGCACGACACCCGGAGCACGAAGTCCACACCGCCGAAGTTGGACACCGCCCCGTCAACTTTTCGGGGTCGACAGCGTGCGTCGTGCAGGGTGACGAATAAGCTCGCACTGGGACGCCACCCCTCTGTCCGCATCGCCCACGTGAAGACAGCTAGGCGGAGTATAGCGTGGGGCGTCAGTTGGGCTAGCTCCAACTTGTAGGCCTGCAGGACTTCGCCCACGAACAACGTGGAGGGCATTCGAAGGCCAGCGTCGAAAAACGCGACAAAAACAATCGCCTCCATTGCCCGGGGCTTCGGCTCCGTCTCGTCCCGACGGGGTAGGCGAGCCCCATCGCGATCCACGATCTTCCTCTCATCCACGAGTCGCTGCAGCGTCCCTTCAGTCACACGGCTCTTCCCTAGCACACGGGAACACCTGCCTCCCGAGTGCTCCACGGCGTCCCACCACTTGTTGGCGCGCGAGCTCCCCCGCGGCACCAACTCGTACTCCCTGGAAGGAGGGGACACCTCGCCTTGGCTAGGCAAGGAACCGCTGCGGGGATGGTAGGTGGCGGCGTCATGGCTAGCCATCGCTCTTCGCGACCAGCGAGAAAGAAGCAGGGAAAAGAGCAACTGGCGTTACAATTAGCACGGGCGGAAGCAAAGCCGCAAACCAAAAACAGACAAAAAGCAAGCAAGGGCGCCTCCACCTCAACACTGGCACTTTATAAAGGCCGCTCGCCCCTCATGTGGCTCGAAGCGCAGACAGATCAAATGCGCAGCGATTCGGCTGCCCACGTTCTGGAAAGAAGAACCGCCGGGGCCTGGAGGGCCGTGCCCGGTAGG
The DNA here is from genome assembly GCA_017311315.1 of Dendrocalamus latiflorus. Classification (NCBI taxonomy): domain Eukaryota; kingdom Viridiplantae; phylum Streptophyta; class Magnoliopsida; order Poales; family Poaceae; genus Dendrocalamus; species Dendrocalamus latiflorus. The sequence continues at coordinate 35,190,134 of CM029651.1, read as the reverse complement.
TGACCAAGCAGCGCACAACGCCTCCACGCCTTCAACACACGTCCAACTTCCCTGGGGAAGAGGCGAACGGCCGCGGTCACGCAACCGCTCACATCCCACGACGCACCAGTCGCGAGTCGCCGCGTGTCCCACCTGCAGAATGGCAGACGGCACGACGTGACAGCCTGACTTCTGCCAGGCCAGGCGTCGGCGTGATTCCAGCCACCATTAAAAGCACACTACCAGACTGCAAGGTCACAACAGCTCCAACGCGCAACAATATCGGCGCCAAGCTCCAATTTTAGCGCGGGGACGGAGCGCGCGCGCGTCTACTTCGACTAGGCGCCAGCCTCCGCTGCCACCCGTTCGAAGGGTAGGGGACGGAGCGCGCGCGTCTACGTCGACTAGGCGCCAGCCTCCACTGCCACCTGTTCGAAGGGTAGGGGACGGAGCGCGCGCGTCTACTTCCACTAGGCGCCAGCCTCCGCTGCCACCCGTTCGAAGGGTAGGGGACGGAGCGCGTGCGTCTACTTCGACTAGGCGCCAGCCTCTGCTGCCACCCGTTCGAAGGGTAGGGGACGGAGCGTGCGCGTCTACGTCGACTAGGCACCAGCCTCCGCTGCCACCCGTTCGAAGGGTAGGGGACGGAGCGCGCGCGTCTACTTTCACTAGGCGCCAGCCTCCGCTGCCACCCGTTCGAAGGGTAGGGGACGGAGCGCGCGCGTCTACTTCGTCTAGGCGCCAGCCTCCGCTGCCACCCATTCGAAGGGTAGGGGACGGAGCGCGCGCGTCTACGTCGACTAGGCGCCAGCCTCCGCTGCCACCCGTTCGAAGGGTAGGGGACGGAGCGCGCGCGTCTACTTCGACTAGGCGCCAGCCTCCGCTGCCACCTGTTCGAAGTGTAGGGGACGGAGCGCGCGCGTCTGCTTCAACAAGGCACCTTCCATCCCAGACCTCGGACTCCTCAACCACACGCTTGGAGGAATTCACAGGCCGCAGGGGACGGAGGGGGCCAAAGGACTCGGCGGCATGGCTTCGGCCCTGTGAAGCCCTTCACCATGAGAGGCTCCTGTCGTAGGGGTGGCCCCCACCTAAGCCCAGCAGGCCTGTTAGGAGGTTATAAGAACCAGAGTAACGTATGTAATGACATAAGTGCCCCTGACGGGGAGGTAAGCATGTAAGGGTATAACTGTAAAAGCATACCCCATGTGTATATATATATATATATATATATATATATATATATATATATATATATATATATATATATATATATATATATATATATATATATATATATATATATATCAGGATGAGGGGGAGGATGAGGCAGAACACTCCCACCTCTCCACTACCATCTCTCTCTCTGTTTGGTCTGTAGCCACAACAATAGATATTTATTAGAGACTTAAAATTCAAATGGTTTATCTTACTTATTTAAGCTTTATTGGAAAAAGGAGTCTCATGATTTCTAAGATACATAAGTAATGTTTATTATTATTGCATGGCTTAATCTTGCATTAATTATTCTCATAATAATTATCTTGCTAATTACATGGTTGACATGAAATTAATCAAGAGTAAAATCTTTAGTATTTTCAATTGGTGTAAACTTCCATTATAAATTCATAATTAAAATTGTATTCTCATTATTATTATTTATAAATCATATTTTATTGGATTGCTCATTTGAATATTTCTTAAACATGAAATTCAAAATGTAGCCATATGTTGAAAGAATACTAATGACATACATGGACTAGATGCCATTATCGGGGGGGCACACAAAGCAGAAGAGGATAACAGAGGAGCCGGGGGGCAGCTAAAATAGAGCATGTGGGGGGCTCGTTGCTGATGAGCCGATGGGCGGCTGTGGCTACTAACTTGGAAAATGGGTTGCTCACGATGAGTGAGTACTAGGCATGGTGGTGGTGCAGCTCAAGTCGCGCCCAATGGTGGCTGGTGGCAGCTAGACCAAGGAGAGAAGAAGAGGTGAGCATGAGCATAAGGGAGTCACGAGGAACATACTGGGGTGGTCGCCGAAGCTAGAGGGTGGCAGAGGCGGGCCGGCGACATGCGTAGGCGGCGGTATGGGGAGGTCATCGTCGAGGGAATGCTCGGGTGGGGTAGAGCCTCGTCCGGAGGTGGGGAAAGCTCGTGGACATCTAGTAGATGCTCCAGGAGGGAGGAATCGAAGGGTGGTCGGTAGTGATGGTGGCAGCTTTGGCTAGTGGTGGAGAAGAACAGTCACGAGGCGAGCTTCGCTTCATGGAATTCTAATTCAATGAGGGAAGAAGAGGATGATCGGGAACACATTTCAACATGAACAGTTTGTGGCGGAGATGGCTGGAGCGGCTGGGAACAGGAAGTGGTGGTGGCAGCCGGCGCACGACGCGGTGGCGTGCAGGGCTCCAAGATTTGCATGGAGTGGGAGGGGAAGGATATGGGAAGGGGGAGCTAGAGGAGCCGCAGGGAAGCTTTTATAGCCAGAGGGGCGGCAAGCTGCTGTTGCGCCACAGTGGAAAGTGGCACAACCAAGTCACAAGGGCATGGTTGGACGGTGTGGCGCATCCGATGGGCATAGGTTGCTCGTGCACACGGCGTTGGAACGTGAGGCACGGCTGGCGCTGTGCGTGTGCGTCAGGCGTAGTGCTAGGCAGTGGGCACTAGCACACACAGGTGCAACGCGGTCCACGTGTGGGAGTGGCAGGTGCGGGTTGGACACAGCATGGCGCGGTGACATGTGCACGGGTGATGCGCGCAATGCGCTGCCTGGGCACATGCGGTGTGGGTTGACGCGGTTGACGCGGCATAAGCGGGACGCTAGGGCTGGGTCTGACACCAAGAGGGCCATGGCAGAGAGGAAAAGGGAGGAAGGAGGAAGGAAGAAAGAAGTGGGGCCCGGCTGGAAGTGAAAGAAAGGAGGGAAGGGAGAAAAAGGGCTTTAGCCAAATTTTGGATCATTTATTTGACTTGTTCTAGGATATTACTTTTGTTGTTTGAATTGTTTGGCAAAACCAATTCAAGATTCTCAAATAAATTCCAAAAATTTTGAATAACACTAGAGTCTAACAAATTATTTTAAATTTATCAAAAATACAATATGTCCCATATTTGGGATGTAACAGATGAACACGTACTTAGGTGCTACATCCCATCTTGGGATTGCAAGACTTTGCTTAAATTAAAAAAAATTCAAATTTGTGTTTGAATTCAAAATCTCAATTCAAATTCTGCTCAAATCCCAAAATTTCAGAAGTTTGAATCTCTTTTGGGCTTGGCCCAACCTACCCCCTCCTCTTTTTCTCTTGGCCCAGCCCGTTTGGCCTCTGGCCCAGCCTGGAATGGCCCATGCCTGCCCGGCGTGCTAGAACTCACACTGGCCACATCGCACACACGTCTGCACCTCACCAGTAGTGCCTAGAACCTACATTGCCTGTACCTCTTGCCTCGCTTACGTATTATGGGATTCCTGGCTTGCGCCATGCCTGCTCTGCCCCATCCTCGTCGCTCCATCACGAGCTAATGCCCGGTTGTCTTCCCCCTTATTCCCACTGCGTCATGCAGTCGCGCCTGATGCCGCCCCATCCCATCGCTTCATGCTATGCCTCAGCACCTTCCTTCACGTGCTGGGTATTCGCCCGATGCCGCTCTATGCCACTCCCTTGCGCGCCTACCTTGGCCCTCTACCGACTTGCGCCACAGCCGCCATAGGCCATCATAGTGCCAACGGCCACCGAGCCCTCTCCCTCTCTATAAAGCGTCTCGTTTGGCTCTCTGCACCTCCATCCATTTCCCCTCACCACCAATCGAGCCCAAATGCCTCTGAGTCCCCTTCATCCTCGTCTCCGGCCAATCCATCACCTGAAGCCACCCTGGCAAACCATAGCTCCACCGTCCGATTGCACACGTGTGAGGCATCACCCTCGGACCCTAAAGCTCCTCTGAGCCCTGCAGAGTGGCATCGTCTTCTCTAGCCGGCCCTCCACGTTGCTCCCCTTGCCGTCGACCAGGTCATCATCACCACGCATTCTGCCTCATCCCCGAGCTCCATCTTTGCTTGTCGTGTGTCCACCACCACCCATAGACACTCCTCTAGCGAAGACTCAAACTCTAGTGCCCTGTGCCAACGTTGTGCCATGCTCCCTATAGCGTCGCACATGGACTCATCACTGGCAACCCTAGCCACCAAATTAGCTCGCGCCAACTCGTATGGAGGTTCACACAAGGCCGTAGAGCCCATTTCCAACCATGCTATCGACCGCTGAGGTCCCCACCACCAACGAGGAGCTTCGCCACTTCTCAGTGACAAAGACGCACTGTAACGATGCCATTTAGTTGACGCGCATGATTAGTTTATCTTTAATAACCAATATTAGCATTGTTAAACACTCGCTGACCCATGGACCCATCCTGTTTTAATTAAGCTCTCATTCGTACGACAAGTAGGCCTCTCAACCTATTAAAAACCTTTTAACTGGTTAAGTGGAGGTTAAGCCACTGACAGGTGAGCCCACTCTACCGTTTGCACAGTAAAGGGGTCCCACCCGTCAGCCTCTCAGCTTTTCTTTTGGAAATTAAATAAATATTTAAAATAAAATTCCTCCCAGTCCCACATGTCAGTCTCTTGGTCTTTTCCTTTAGAAAATAAATCCTATTTAAATTAAAATCCAGTAAGACCCTCATGTCAATCTCTGTAACATTTTTGAATAGATATTTCATTCAAAAATTAAATAAAAATCGTGGCCCCCATGTCAGTGAGCGTAACCTCTCTCCTGTTTTATTTTCTCGAATTAAATCCTATTCCGAACTTCAAATGACTTGTTCTCGCTCATTTTAGATCTAAATTTAATTAAAATTGTTTCTAATTTTTCTAAATACAATATCTACCCAATGGCACTCATTTTGTTCAATTTGGAGTTCATTTGAATTTTTATTTGTATTTATTAATTTTCTTAATTGTGTGCATGATTTACGATGCAACCATCCGAATAGAGTATGAAGACGCTGAGGAGACGTAGTTCAAGCAAACTTAAGAATTCCAAACCACTCTGCTTGTGAGCTAGGAAAGTCATCACTTTGATAATTTTGCTCCTATATTTTGATGCAAAGTATTTCAATTTAAATTATTAAAATGCATGCTTTAATTTTGTTATGCAATTATATTCACATTAGATCATAGTTAATTCCTTATGTATGATTGCATAACCCACTCCTTGTCTTTGGACTTAACACCTTGTTACCTTAAGATTAATGATTAATCTACTAGTAATAAGTCCCTACTTAAAGATGCTTAGTCAGCCTTAGATATGAGGGGGTATTAATTTGCCCTAGCATCATTTTATACATGAAAACTCATTTTGGGAAATTACTAGCGAAAATTGGCGGGTATGTTGAACCCCATTATTTTATGCTCCCAAAAGGCCCAACTTACTTAAAAATCCGGGCGGATGGTAAGATGGGCTGGTGCAGTTGATGCACAAGAGTGTTGGAGTGTAATAGAACTACCCATATAACTTTAAGGACTAAATCTCATGATGAGCGGTGTAACTACAAGTCTATAATGGGTACGACTTGGCCAACTAATTTACATCGATCCAATGTGGGATGCGCCATAGGTGTGAACACATGTAGAAGGGAACGCCTATGATGTGATGGTTCGAGAGGGGGCCTCTGGAGGGGTTGTTGTACCCTACAGTGGTGGAAATCTTAGCGGGTGTGGCCTCGCTTGGAAGATACATTGTAAAGGCCTTGTGATGACCTTCTTGATCTGCGTGTCTAAGGAAACATATGGAATATAACAAGTGGTGGTCTCTTGTGGGTAATGTGTGCAACCTCTATAGAGTGTGAACTATTCGAACAGCAATGGCCACGGTCATGGGTGGGCATGGGAACTTACTTGAGTTAGTATCTATTTCAAAAAAAACTTTATGGGTGGAATAAAAGTGTCAGGCATTGAAGCCTAAATTGTGTTGCCCTGGGCGTAGGTCCCAGTGATGATAATGAGCGGATGTAATGCTGAAAATCTAGCATATGGTACAGGTAGCCATGTAATGGTGGATAGAATCTGTACTACTATTAATAATGCAATCTTTCATATACTTTAGAAAAATATGTTGTAGTTAAAGTGCTGAGTATTAGGTATTTATAATTATTCATAGTTTTAAATGTTGGCTTTAGCAAATAAAAGAATCCGAGCCCTCCTTGTTAAGCTTGGATATATAAATATTACATTTCCGTGTGCTGGCTCGTGAAGCACTGTTGCTTGTGCCCACGCTCGCTCACAAAATCCTCAAAACCTGTGGATCAAGAGCAGTATGCATGCTACGATGATCAAGGAGCTGATGGTGATGAAGATGGTGAAGTTTAGTTAGGCTCTAGTAGATTAGGTATAGCCCTAATCTAGTTAACTAAGGTGGCATTTGCGTGCACCAATATTATCTAAGTCTTTAGTTAATATTGGTCACACATAAGCCTTCTCCAGTTGTTTGCCTATGGCAAATTGTGCCCTCCCCTAGTTGTTTCTTCTACCTAGAGATGGCAACGGGTAAATACCCATCGGGTATTGTCATTTCATACCCGTACCCGCTAGGTGTAAATTTACCCGTCGGGTTACCCGTATCCGCATGCGGGTAGGAAAATTTACCCATACCCGTACCCGCGCGGGTATTACTACCCGACGGGTAACCCGTACCCGCAAGCATACCCGGTTCAACACATAAGAATATCATCAATTTAGACATTCATTAATCATACATGCCAAGCACAAAAGCGTCTAATGTTCAAAATTAGTACATCACATAAACATACTTGACATGACCATATCAACATATGACAAACAAATAAACAATCAACAACAAGTAGATAATAAAATTAACATTTGAGTGGGGTGTCTAGTTGTCTAATGCGGGTATTCATTACCCGCGGGTAGGCGGGTATGGGTAGTATATACCCACACCCGCACCCGCCTACCCCGCGGGTAGAGGATTTCGCCCAATAACGTACCCATGGGTACATAAAATTTTCCATACCCGTCTCTTTATCGGGTAAAACCCGTCGGGTATTTGGGTATCGGGTACCCATTGCCATCTCTACTTCTACCGCTTCCGCATTTTATGTAATGCATATCATTTGGCCTAGCCAAATCTATTGTAAACTTGTCCCGATGCGGTCTATTTAAACTCCGATGTTGTAATATTAATATATGGTATAGAGTACGCCCTGTATAAAATGATTCAGTGATGTATATGTAAGCACTATCTACTTATCTAGGAAATAGTGCAGTGGTTTCATATATGATTCTTGATTGGCTAAATCCGGGTCCAACATTAGGTGACTATGGTCCTCGACTGGTAGCAAATAGATGTCCCGGCAGCTTCAGAATTCCAATACTTGGTTGTACACTAACTAGCTAGCAAAAGGAAGTGCAGGATTATTCAGATTTCTAATACTTTGATCCATTAATTATGTATGGCTCCAAATAATGTTACCAATATAAAGCATGCAAGTTGCATATGGGAGGTAATAGCCTTTGATATTCTTGAAAGAACGTTATAGCATCTTACATGAAAAAAAGGAAAAGAAATGCTAATTAGCGTCCATAACTAAAATTGCTAAATATTGAAGATAATAGTTCTTTACAAATATTTTGAGCGAGACAGCAGCCTTTATCTCTGCAAAAATTAATCCCTAAACGTAACTCACTTTAGAGAATCAAACATGTTTGGTGCCCAACTAGCAATTTTGAACGAATTTTATTTTAGCAGAAACAATTTTAACCACCAGACACTACTAGGACCTGTTAAGTTCCCGAGTGCCGGAAACACTCAAAATAATATAAAACACTCGGGAGCATCTTTCCTGAAGATCGACCGTCGGGAAAAAGCACTCGGGATTTGATAAACTAGAACTCAATCTAAGGTCAAAATTAAAGATATGTTTCCAGCAGGTTTAATGCAATTTCTAATCTGAACTTCTTCCATGAATCTTCAATATTTTGCTATCTTGTTGCTTTGTTTGTAACTACGTCCCTATTCATATTGGCTTCTGGTTAGAAAAACCAAAATCCAGTACGAACACCCAACTTCTTAAGCAGTTTTTTCACTCCTCTCGCTACCGTCTCGCTCCGGAAATAAGGCAAGGGACTACGAGTGCATCACGCACTCCACCCTCTTGCTCCCGTCACGCATATGTATCTCTCCCTCACTTTCTCCCCTCTCACACCCTCCTTGTTAAAGTTACTTCTTTCAGCCATTACTATTTATTTTCAGCCAAAAGCTATAAACCATAGTAAAAGCTATCGAAAAAACCAATATGAACGCCCCCTAATTAACTAACTAACTAAAGCAAGGTTTGCAATTAAAATTTGTATACTTAACTGTTAAATGCTAGACAGGCATACGATTTTTGCCATATATACCTCCAACATTTTTTTGAAACCAATGGCAGAAGCTCTGCCATTCATTTCTAGAAGAGAAAACCAACACTTGTCTACCGGCCCAAAAGAGTTTAACGCCTACAGCACCTGTCCCAAAGGGCACACCGAGCAGGAAAACAACAAACAATCCCAACTACACTACCTCCTACACATCAAGATACTGCATAACATAGCAAACACCACCAGTTGCTACTACAACAAGCTACACTAAATTAAGAGACTCTAAAGGAGAAGAAGGCCTAAGAAACCGCCAAAGAAACACCAGTAACAAGGTCCCACAAGGCACCATCTAAAAGCACAACAACCCTTAAGCAACCCTGCAGAAACATCCCTTTTAGTTGCTTCGCATAGCCCTCTATCACATCTTCATCCAGTTAACCATCCTTCCTAATAATGCCTAACTTCTTCAACAGCTTGATATTGGACTTCCTCGCTCTAGCTTTGGGAGCTGGATAAGCAAACCTGTTGTCAGACCTGGATTTGATCAATCCAAAATCCTCTGTGCTTCCACCGCACTATTCACTGGATTAGTAAATAGTGCTCACAGATACATTACTACATACCAAAAATATATGATGCGAAAGTATAGATAATGCAGTAATAACTTACTCATGGGCTGATCAGGCCAAAAACAAATAAATGCAGTACCAGAAACTTCACATAGGTTGGACCCTTAGGACACGCCCATAGGCAATCAACTGAGGTTTATGACCTAGTTCTTAGCCTCTTCATCTTTCAGCTCTGTCGATCCCTTTAAAACACCGCAAGGCTTGACCTTCTTTTTCTTACTGGTTGAATAATGGTAATTGAATAAGAATGAGTACAACGATACTCAGTAAGCCACCGTAGATAATGCTATAATAATAGATGCAAAGCTGTCAAGGGAGGCTTGAGATTCTTTTAGTTGCTAAAGGCATTGTTTTGAAAGCTACAATAAATAGGAAAGCTCATGACACTTAGTCATTTAACTTAAAACTGATTTTCTAAAGTTGTTTGAAAGAATGCAGTAGTAATAGTAGTGTGGGTTACATCCACCTGTTATAGAGCATGGTTACCTCCACTGAATGCTAGTTTTGATCATTAGAGTTACATCCACTTTATTATCAATACTGAAGTGCTTCCCTCCAGGAAAAAGCCAAAGTCAAAGTACATCCCATCGATGAGATTTCATCCCATCCATAAAGATTTTTGAAATATAACTAACTCGAGGAAATTTTCATGTCCGCCCTTGACTGTGGGCATGACTGTTCGAACAGTTTATACTCTGCAGAGACTGTATATCATTACGCACAAGAGATAATCAACCTAATAGCTCTATACGATTCCTTGGTCATGTAGATCGAGGGATCACCATGCAGCTTTTTGTAGTTATCTTGCCCCATTGCTAGCCCATGCATTATGAGCTTGTCCCACATGAAGTAGGTCTCATAAAGTTGTGTGGGAAATCATACCTTGACATCTAGCACAGCTAGACTACGATGTTCCCCAGTGCTAGTGAGGTGGGTACACATCACCCTTAAACGGTATCCCATTCATGCCAGACTTTCGTCTGAACATGCACTACTCCACTCCCCCACTAGTGGAATGACTCCGAGGTCTAGTAACCCTACTTGGCCTAGTTGCATTTTGCAGACTTGTGGTTATACTATTTTACAATAGGAGGTCATCATAGGATTAAGTCCTTAATTTATTTGGGTGGTACATACCACAAACCATAAATTCTCATGCGATGTTGGCACCAACACCTCTTACCATCCACCCAGATAGGTAGCCGCAAGTTTTTTTTGGTTTTGAGAAACATAAATTAAGTTATTTCAAATTATCAATCATCTACATCCCATGACTGTCCCAAAATATTTTTTCATGTTTAAAGAGTGATGATTAGGACAAATTAATTCTCTAATACTTAAGTAAGACTAGCATGACACTTAAGTACGACTTATAACTAGTAAGGATACCTAAGGATACCATTAATGTCTAGGGTGACAAAGATCCAGTAATTCAAGTGCCAAGGAATAGCATAACAATAATATTGTGATGTCAAGTGGGCATGTATCTACCTTAAAGATTGACATATGTTTGAATATTAAATTAAGCATGCAATTTTACTAATTTAAATGAACGTAAATTGCATAAAATGTAGGTTAAATATGATCAAAATAATGACTTGCCTTGCTCAATTTATCATGGCCTTGATCTTATTCAAAGTCTTTTTAGTCGATGATTTTGAATTTTTGATCTTCATCTCTATCGAAATCTTGATCACGCTCAAACTCGTCGCTTCTTTGAGACCTCATCTTCTAATACGCGGCAAACGAATGAAAGACCAAATAAATCCAAATAACTAACAGAGGTCCAAACAAGTTCAATCAAGCTTATTTATATTTTGCTATGATTGAGGATATGAGAGAAGATTTAGCGAGCTGCGAAATAGAGACGGATTCAAATGAATTTTTGAGTGAAAGTGAAGTAACAGAGCAACTTCACCGGGAAGGATAGAAAGAAGGATTGATTTTGAAGGAATACTCACGAAAATATTCCGCTTTGGATTGGAGCATGGCTAGACATAGCTGATTACAAAATACCAAGGTTCGATCATTAATTAATAACTTATTTGTTTAATTTATATTTATTAAGGAAGTTCCATATGTTAGGCAAGACCTATGGATAGATAGGAGAGTTTAACCGGTATACTGGGTATTATTTATCGAGTGTTAACAACCTAGTGATTTTAGAATATGGGTTTCACATATGATGTGTATAATGTGGATGGGTGGAATTACCTTGATAATTCAAGATGCAATATTATCAGAGATTGCGACTGCTAGAAAAAATTGAACCATTAATTCCATAACTTAATTAAAGTATGGATTGGTCATTTTACTAATTGTTATCCTAAGCAAGGTTGATTATTTCATTGATTAACAGATTTGTTATTAATGGCCAATGGCCCGCATTTTATTGGATAAGGAGTTAGTATTTTAACTAGTTTCTCTCTCTTAAGATTGCATTGATTTACCAAGGTATCAATTATTCTCAACTATTATTGGTGAATTTAAATCCCGAGATCATGATTTGATTATTATTAATTAGGGAAGATTACACTTTAGCATGACTTTTAATTAAAAATGATTTTTCATGAAATGACATCATTTTATGTACCTTTTAGCAAAGTTGGATTTAAGATACACATTGGTGGCATACAATTATTTTTGGGAGTCAACTAATTAGAGATTGGATTCGAGATAAGGATTAATGACTTGGTCATGTTTAAAAATTTCTTAATCGTAAATAAGGAAATCTTTAATTTAGATCTTAGCATGTTACATATAAATATTAGGATTGAAAATGATTTACTAAAATTGATTAAACATTAACTGAGAGAGGGGCTAAAGACTTTTTGATATATATATTAATAGCACATTAAATTGATTTTGAGGATTAATCAAGCCTATGCAAAGTCACTTTTAATCTAGGGTGTGCATTTATGATTTAAATATTTGTGGCTCAATATTCTAATTAATTACTTAAATTTGTTAAGCATTAATTGGAAAGAGCTCTCATGGTTTCTGAGACAAGGAAATAAATTCAATTAAACTTACATGGCTAAAATATTAAGTATTCCCATAAGAAGATTAATTTGTTAATCTTTAATGGCATGAAATTAGTCCAAGAGTAAATTTCTAATATTTCATGTTTCAAAATTTTGTTACATCAAGTACATTTAATTTGTATTGATAAATTTAGATCAAGGGATAAAGATATGATAGGATCCAAGATTAATATTCGAGTTTCTAGAGCAAAACTTGAAAGCATGAAAATTATCTTGAAAAGCTTCAAATTTTATTTCATGGTAACGTGGAAAATTGAATTCTTGTATTAAACATTCTCATTATCTTGCAAATTCTCAGTTGACATGGAATTTAACAAGATTAACTCTAGTACTTTCAATTTGCATAAACTCTTCATTTAGCTTCATAATTAAACTTTACTCTTAACGTTCTTTTCATTGCCTCTTTGCTAATCACTTGAATTTCACAAAATTATTTTTACATGAGGATTAATTTACAAATCCTTATTGGTATGCAATTAACCAAAATTAAAATCCTAATTATTTCCATTTTGCATAGCCTCTATTTTTAATTCCATAATATAATTTGTTTAACTGATTATTTTATTTTTCTTGGAATTATTTTCTAATGAGGAAGGGAGATAGGCATTGACATGTGGGGGCACTGACTAGTGCATGGCTCGCTGTCATTAACTCCCACTGAGAGGGAGGGAAAACAAAGGATGTTCAAAGCACAGGGAGAGGGGTGGCTGAAACAGGGGAGAAGGGGGGCGCATGGCCGGCGGATGGTGGCCAAGGGAGGTGTAGTGACCACCAAAATGGACTGCTCGGAGGACATGGGGGCTAAGGGAGGGATTGGCATGACTCGAGGCGGCACCAGGGATGGCCAGTGCCCGAGGCAAGGAGGCCATAGGGGCGACGGCTGCCAGGGAGGAGGGGGAGCAAACCAGGATGAGCATGAGCAAGAGGGGAGTCAGGTGAACTCACTAGAGACGAGGAGGGCCAACGGCACGAGCCTAGGCAGTGCAGGGGGTGGCTTCCGACAATGGTGAGCTAGGGTGGGGGAGAAGCCTGGGCAACGGTGGGGAAACCTTCAGGGCGCCGAGGTGTTGCTCCAGGGCAGAGAATTGAATATAGACTGGCCAGAGAGGGGATGGTGGTGGAGGTAGGGTGGCGGCTGAACTTTGAAGAGAAAGCCGATGTAGGGAACTGCGGTGCACAGAAAAGCAATCGAGTGGGTAGGGAGGTGGAGAACAACTTGGAACGCATGGTGACGCGGGTGGCTCAGGAAGTACTTGCCGGAGGCAGCCGGGAACGGGGTGGTGGCTGGTGCGAGCGCGGGGACGGCTCGACCGAGTGTGGGGAGAAAGGCAATGGGGGAAAGCAATGGGGCACTATGAGCTTTTATAGCTGGACAAGCACTGTGGTGGTGTTGTGCGCCCATAGTTGAAGGCAGTGCAGCAGGGGGCACGTGGACACGACCAGGCGGCACGGCGGTACATGGGGCTAGGTCGGCGACTCGGCGCGGGCACGCGGGCAGCGTGGCACAGAGGCGCACGGGGCGCTGCATGCCCGGTGGAGCTGGGTCGACAGGGCCGCATGTGCGTGGCTCAGTGCGTGTAGGTGCAGGCGAAGTACGGCGCCCGATCGCAACAGGGCCAGGTCAGCGACTCGATCAAGCATGGCAGAGAGGAGGGGAGGAAGGAAAAGAGAAAAGGAGGCCACATGCCAGAGAGAGAAGGAAGGAGAGAATGGCGAAAAGTTTAGGAAAACTTGGATTTTAATGATATTTTCATTTCCTAGTTCCGAAGTTTTAGCTGTCTTTAAATCTAGATTTGAATTTTCAAATCCTTTCTTTTGAAAATTTGATTTTAAATTTGCAAATCCTTTCTTTTGAAAATTTTATTTTGAATTTGAATTCCTAGCTTGGTTTTATTTGAGTGCCAATTTAAATTTGAATTCTTGGCTCAAACCGGGTGAAGGCAAAATTTTAATATTGCTTTGCATTTCACATTTTATTTTATTTCGAGTATGGGATTTAATTTAAATTTTCATATTCAAATTAGAGTCAACCTAATTTTTAAATTAGTTGGCTCTTGCCTTTTGGATTTTTATTTTCCTTATTTGACAAAACCGAAACAAGAGCTTGAAATATAGCCAATTTTTGAAATACACTAAAAAAGCAATGGAAAGGTTTTAAATTTTTCTAAATTACATTACTTCCCATATTTGGGATGTTATACCTGCAAGGGGTGAACTCCTGAGATGATGGCTTCAGCTTGGAAGAGAGATTAGGCTTAGAGCCTAACGATTGCTCAAAAGGTTGCTCCTTGTGCTGAAGAATGCTTGGTGTCTCAATATGGCTTAAGGGCAAGAGAGGCTGAGAAGGGCCATTCATCTCAATGCCACACTCCATATTCTTGACCTTGTCCAAAGCTTGCTCCGCGACATCCAAAGGGACTTCCAATTTAGAATCCTCGAAGGGATCCAAGGCAACCAGAGGACAAAAAATTCAACAGGGCAACAACCTCCTAGAGCTTCGGGTCGCCTATGTTTGAATCCCCAAGGAAAGCCTCATCCTGTGACTGTGAATGCTTGCAAGGAATGCCCAAATGCAAGGTTAAATCCGCTTGTTGAATGAAGCTAGGCCATCTAGCTGAGGAACAGCAAGAACACGCATCGACTAAGGGGCTAACTCACTATTATCAACGCGAGAACAAGATCTCGATATGATGAAATCAACACAACTTTCTTGAAAGCCTTGATTGGAGAAGAGCTCCATGGTGAGCGCATTGAATGGGATGTGAAGCTTGTCACAAACTACCTAAGCAACCACTGTCTTCACCCTCCGACATCGTTGCCTATGTTGCTCATGACAAAGAAGATGTCACCTATACAAAGAGGCCAGTGAAGATGACTGTGTCCTCTCGAGACAAAGACAAGCAAGGTGAAGCTTTGGGCATCTGCGAACTCGAATCAGCAAAGAGGGTGAAGGCCTTCGAGATGTCGTTATCTATGGCTAGCATGGTGAGGAGGAAGGCGTCGGAGATGACAGCAACGGTGGCGGCCTCTCGGACGTGAAGAAGAGCAGCAGAGGATGGCCTGGGCACCAGCGACTAGCTCCTAAATGGTGACGACAGAGGAGCCAGGAGGATCTTAGCGAGGCCCCCAAGTGGTTAGATCAGGTGGCGACAGAGGAGGGCAAGAGACGACGGTGGTGGAGACAACCCCTCAAAGGCAAAGACGAGTAGCGCAGCGGCCTCAAGCGACAATGGGTCGAGGTAGTAGTAGTGGCTGATCTGGCATCATCGATCGGGGAAGGTCGCTAGTGGCCGAATCCAGTGACGACAAGGTGAGGGTGCCCTGGATTTGACGACGATGGGTGGTAGGGAAGGCAACGGTCGATTTTCGAGCGGTGGAGTGCAGAGGGAGCCAACAAGAGTGGGAGACAGAGAAAGGGTGTGGGAGTGAGGACAGTGTGGACGCGGGATGCCGTGGATGTCGGTGTCAGAGTGGCGGCCGGCGGTGGCAGCGGTAGCGTGGGCTAGAGCTAGGTCTCCCCTAGCGTCACTAGTTGTCCGTTGGAGGAGCTCATGCTTATTGTCAGGGGTATTTCCATATATACCTTCAATATTGCCTGCATGAATTTTTTTATGTGGAAATATCACATGGATTACCAATGATATGATAATATCATAGGGATATATCAATATATGATAACCACATCTCAGTGTCCTGCTAGTATTAGGCTTCAGTTGAGAATCTCTGTTCTAAGATTCTTACTATCAGCATTGGACAAATTGGTTGACATTAACATATAGTACATGCATAACCCCAAAGTTAGTAAATTTCGCCTTGTAGCTAAATATGTCGAGAAAGATAACTATAGCAAAAAGCACCATCTTGCACATAATCTGTCCTAAAGGAGGGCGTGCACTTTTACAGTCATATATTTTGTAATAAATGAAGTAAATGGCATATATTCTGTAGTCGTATTAACTTTACAGACCAGTTCAAAGACTAGCTACAAAAGGAGCCTCTCTATCTCCAAATACAATTGTACATATATAGGCACTATGATTTGACAAGATAGCACAGGGCTTCATGTATGAAGGCCAGGAGAAAGTACACATAAACAAACTAGAGTATAAAGGCATGCACGAGTCATAAATTAAAACAAAATTAAGCTCTGCAAGAATGCATGGGAGTTGAAAAAAAAACTCTAGAGCATCTATACATTACTCTTTTGCAGGCAAGAGAAGCATATGTACTGGCAACTGACTGGTATCCCCATGGTATTTAGTGACCAAATTGTTCCACACACCTCACCTTGCTAGTTGCATTGCTCATGCAAAGATGTGTTTGTTTGCCGGGAAAGAAAGGATGATACTTTCTATGTTAAATTTTTGAAGTTTCAAGGCATGCCCGTGACCTCCAGGGCATTCATAGGAGTTAAAAGAAGTGAGATAGATAAATTTTATAGTAATATAACTACACCCACTGATGAGTATCCTCTTTTGATGCAGCAACAATTTCCTACTGCTCTTCCCAGCTATTGGACTGCATGCATGCATGGGTGTGATGCAATGCAGGTAACTGCTTCCATCAATATCATATCTCTGCAAGAGAACAAAACAATTCCACCCCCAACTTCTTGAAATGATAACTGAACAAAGTTTCCTTGTCTTTTGACTCCAAGGTGGATTGATTAACTACACCATCATCATGTGTATGTCCACTTAGATCATGAAAGTTGGTGCATGTTTCTTCTAGCACTTGGGATTTGAGGAAAGGGAAAAAGTTTTGTGAATATCTCTTGATTATATGATTCGTGAAATCAAGGGTACTCTCCACAAAAGGAGAGGTTAGGAGATAAACATTGTAATCAGAAAAACATGAAAGAAGAGATGAGCTTAGACAAACCCATAGCTGGACCAAAAAGCTGGGTGCTGAACATGATTTGTGGATTGCTTTTTTGCAAAGGAGATCTAGCTAGGGTTCTGGTGTGCAGTACTCAAGCCCCTCTTCTATCACTTTCTCCATTCCTTTCTCTGTTGCTTTCCAAGCACCAGTTTGTATAACTAGCCCTAAGAGAGCATATGCCACCCCATGCACACATCCATTTCAGAGCAGCCCTGGTGATGAGCCCAGGGTCTTGGCATGCCCCTAATTGCAGTGCTGCACATCCATCACCTTTAGCTTGAGGGCCAAAAACTAAAAGATAAATCACCTAAATATTAAACAAGCCATAGCTCACAAGGAGATGGCACACACACACACACACACACACACACACACACACACACACACACACACACACACACACACACACACACACACACACACATTTGTGACAAAAACAATTTGCTTGTGTCCTGTGGGGATTGGCTGTGAAATTTGAATATCACGGAAGATTCTGTTCCATATATGACAAGCTGCTTTAATGATGTGTTTGCAGAGACATTTTATGAGTACATCACATGACCTTTCTCCATCCCACATGTGGCCCACTGCATTTGACTGGGTAGATCATATAAATACCCAAAGAAAAAAAGAGGAAAAAATTGATGAGATGGAGATCATCACATTACCCATGAGATGAAAGAGAGGGAATACTATGTTGGGTCTTCTATATATAGATCACGCCAAAAATAATCTGATGACATCATGCATGCCACATTACAAAAAAAACCAGCCTTTTAGACATGTAGTATCTGACAGTTATTGTCGGTTATCTTCAGATCCCTGGATTCAATTATTTCCACATCAGATTTTTTTTCTGCGGTTGGAGGGTCTGTATATATCAGATTATTGTAGCACTTTTCAGCCCACGCAAATTTTTTTTTGTAATATTAGCCATATTGATGGTTTGGATTGAAATGAACCATCGGCCATTATTGATCACTACAATAAGATACTAGGAGTACCAGGGAGCTCTATGCAAATATGAAACTGGCTAGATAGGAGATCTTATGTGAATATAGACCACTGTTCATGCATGTTCCTAGACTGTATGGAGAAGAGCTGCACATTAGTTGGATTTTAGCATGATTGTCACTCTTGCACCTGCAACCTCGTGACCATTGGATACACTTGATTAAAATCGAGATCCTTTTATTATGAACCCGCCACCTAACTCTAATACCAGGCATGTAGAAATAATGTAGGGAAAATACGTACAGCATTGCCCACACTTAAGGTTTGTTCTTTACCTCACAAGCTGACGGCTTTTAGTTTTTGCTACAGTACCTAACTTTTAAACGGAGTATTTTCTCAAGACGGGGTCTACAAATTAAACGATCTACACGTTAAAGGCCCAACATTTGTACCAGCCAAAATCGCAAGTGAGTATCTGTCTCTCCGTAATCTGTACTGTAAACAGTCAAAATTCAAAAATTTCAACTAAAATCCATAAACCGCAGTCATAAGCCATAAGCTGCAGCCATAAACCATAAGCTACACAAATACTTTTGTCCTCAACAAAATGATCACTAAAGATCATACTTTGTACCATGCAGAACTCCAATTAGATGGAAGTTATTATCACACAATTACCATTGCAAAAGTATAGCTTTTGCCGAGGCGCGAAGGTGGCGAGTGGCGACCCCTGATCAACTCGGCTTCGGCTTCTGGCTTATTTTTCACTATTCATAAGTTTCGTCTTTTTCTGAACTTTTGGCTTTTTGTTGAGCTTTTTTGCCGGTTCTTTTTTTTCCCGTATTTGTTTGTATTATACGTAATGGGCTACATATTTTTTTATTTTTAATTTTTTTTTAAATTTAATTATGCTAAATAAGCCTCTGTCAGCTACAGTGCTTTTTTCAGCCAGCTACAGTATTTTCAGCTATAAGCCACGAGCTTTTCAGCCGAACCGATCACCACCTTAATACAGGCATCAATGTTGGGCTAAAAGTACAGAAATCAGAACGAGGAAGGGGCAAGTAGATCCACCATCATTCATCCCAGCAAACTGTACAAAGTTATGTTTTGCATGAGCAAATTCCATCTTTGTGTGATGCTTTAAGGCATATAAAAGCTTTTCTGTAGGGATATTATTTTTACGAGAGCAAATGCAGTTCATGTAAAGATAAGAGCAAATGTTTTTTCCCTCGACAAAAAACCAAAAAACAATAAACATGATGGGAGAACTTTTCGATATTTCCGTAGTTTAGCAATACCCACAGCCTTTTTTGGATTATTATCTACTAGAACAGTTGTAACTTCACATTGGGCAGGAAAGACCAGAAACATAATTATTCAGTAACACTATTGGTTCAAGCTTTATATTTTGCTTGTTTAATAAAAAGTTTCTTAAAACAGCTACATGCACCTTTCTGAGTTATTAACAGATGAATGTGCCTCTTAGGGTCACTCTACTAGAAGTGGAGCTTAGTGAAATCAGTGGAAAATATCAAATATCTTTTTGTTGCCATAGAAT
Organism: Dendrocalamus latiflorus; assembly: GCA_017311315.1. Classification (NCBI taxonomy): domain Eukaryota; kingdom Viridiplantae; phylum Streptophyta; class Magnoliopsida; order Poales; family Poaceae; genus Dendrocalamus; species Dendrocalamus latiflorus. The sequence continues at coordinate 35,170,709 of CM029651.1, read as the reverse complement.
TACTTAAAGGTCCATTCTTTTTAACAAGTAACAACCACAAACCACATGATCAAGCTTTTTGTGCAGGAAACAGAGAAAAGGAGAAAAAGGCGCTTCAAAGATGAGGAGGTTGCCCACCCAAGGAAAGCTTTTCAGAGAACATTTCCTTCTTGCCTCGGAGAGAGAGAGAGAGAGAGAGAGAGAGGGGGGTGGGTCAGGGTTCAGAGCATTAAGGGAAAACTGATTAAAGTCTGTGCTCATAAAGGAGCTGTAAAGATGTGAATTTACCACCCCTCATTTCCAAACTCTTACACACCCCACATGTGCATGCCCCCCGCTCTCTCATGCTGCCATGGGTCGCCTTAGGATACAGAGACAGGAATTCCTCTGAGCACTGGATTTAGGCATCTTTTTTGGGCTTTTAGTTTTTTTAAAGTCGAAATAAATATGACGGTTTCTTAAAGCGGATTTTTCAAACGGTTTTCTAGGCCTAAAACCGTGTGTGCCGTTCATATCCACGTCTCCACGGTTCGCTGCTATATCAAAAACACAGACAAAAACGATCAGCCCCCAAAAGAACAAGGTCTTAGGTGTTTCTGCATTAATAAGCAGAGGCCATCATCTTGTGTGCACAGGAGCCTCGTAGATGAACCAATTGTACCACCTCTGTCATGGGTGTGGGCTTTGAGTCCAACCAGTTTATTATTAGGAAGTTAGAGATTAGTTTCTATTTGTTAAATATATGATTAGAGATATGATATTAGTTTCTATTTATTAGAGATATGGTTAAGATTAGATTCTATCTATTAGGGGGAGCTCATCTATATAAGGTGGTTGCTGCATGCTATTAGAACCAAGCAAGAAATAACAAATCATTCACATCTAGAGTCTCTCCCTCCCTTTACGCCGACGTCGCTCGGCTATCCTCTCGGCGGTATTTACCTCTATGAACTAAGGTTCATAACAATTTGGTATCAGAGCCAATACTATGGCTTTTGCTGCCGAGTTAACAGGTAGCAAGATCATTGTTGGCTATGAAGAAATTATCGCTGGACTAAAGAATATCGAGAGTATGTTGAAGAAGATGATGGCAACAAAAGATAAGGCACAAGCAGTTGTTGCTGCGCGATCTACGATGGCACAAGGAGCAGGAGCAATAGTGGCCGTGCCACGGCAACGGCGTTGCTACTGCTACTTCTTCATCCAGTGCGGGCAGTAGTGTGACTTGAAGCGACGCCGGCGTGGCATCTTTCGAGGTCGGCGCATAGGATACAAATTGCACCCTGTGATGGTGACGACACTTGGAGAGGCGAGCGCAGCGATGCGGCTCTAAGCAACCGTGGCGTTGCATCAGGATGCACCCCTACTCCAAGAGCGCACGCCGGTGTAGCCATGGCAACCTCCGTCACGTTCGGTTCCTCCACCGCCGCGGGCTCTAACGCGTCCTCACCCTCCTCCACCGGCCCAGCCCCAGCCCCGCCACTGCCAAGGCCGTCGCCTCCTTTCCCCATGTCCCTGCCTACGCTGGCAAGATCTCCTACACCGCCGTTGCCGCTCCCTCCCCGTCCTCCTTCGCCGCGGGCGTCATTGAGCATGGGGTCTAAAACTTCGCAGCTGGCCCAACCATGTTCCCACTCTGTCCTCCAGAAGGCACAGGCGGAGCTCATCGACTACTGCGGCTCCGGCATGAGCATCATGGAGATGAGCCACCCTGGGAAGGATTTCGACGCTGCCATCAAGAAGGTCGAGGCCGACCTCCGCGCTCTCCTCGACGAGCTCTCCACCGATGACGCCGCCCTCTCCGCCGTCGAGCGCGCGGTAGCCCAAGTCACCCTCGCCGTGCCCGTCTGCACTGCCGCCAACGAGATCTCTGTGCTCCGCACCCGCCTCGCCACTGAGCAAGTGGTAGACCAAGCCATCCTCGCTGCGCCCGTCCGCGTCGCCGCCACCGAGGTCTGCACTAGATCTGGCATCGCCACCTCGCCTCGGGTTCTTCCTCGACACCGCCTCTTGCCGAACCCCGACACTGGATCGACGCTGCCGCCTTGGCCCACCTTGAGCGGCGGTGAGTGGATATGACGCATCTCACATCTGGACGCTCTCCACCGGCTGTCAACCATTGGGAGCTAGAGCCATCACCGGTGGGGAGCCAGAGCCGATGCCATTGGGGAGCCGACGCCATCACCGCCTCTGCTTCCGTCGATGTGTACCATGCCTCACGCGTCTATGGCAATAAATAGGAAACAAAGGAGCCAAAAAACCAAAAAAGAAAAGGAAAAATATCTTCTTTTGCAGGCACCGTTGTCGACGTGGAACTACAACCATGGTCACCGCCTAGCATCTCGAGGACGAGCTACATGTGCGGGAGGGGTGTAATGTCATGAGCGTGGACCTTGGGCCCAACTGGTTCATTATTAGAAAATTAGAGATTAGTTTCTATCTGTTAGAGATATGGTTGAGATTAGATTCTATCTGATAAGGGGCATCTATATAAGGGGGCTACCACATGCTATTGGAACTAAGCAAGAAATAACAAAGTCATTCTCATCTAGAGTCTCTCTCTTTACACCGACGCGGCCTGACCATCCTCTCGGCGATGTTTACCCATATGAACTAAGGTTCATAACAACCTCATTCATCTCAGCACAGATGAACAATCGTTTTATATTGGCGAGCATGCTGAGGTTCCATTTGATCATATTCTATTAACTAGTTCACACAACACAAATTAAGAAAGGTATATTTTTGCGAGTAACTGAGTATAACTTCTTTCTCCCAGAAAAGAAGGTTGATGCTCTCTCCAAAAAGTAAAGAAACAAAGTTTGAACTCAATATGCTAGGAGCCTGGGATAGCAAGTAGCTTAGAAAGGGTTAGCAAATGAGAGTTGCGAGTCGCTTACCGGCCACCTGTAGGCTGTAAACCAACTGGTAAAAGACACTGATATCTTGGCAAAGTTCTGACAGCATGAATAAGCACTTGAGTTAGAAATACGGCAAGAGGACATCTGGAGGGAAAAAACCATTACAACTAAGAATGATTAAACGGTCTATTAATACCACATAAATATACGATAACGTTCCAAGAGAAAAGTAAGTTCTCATGAAAATAACCATTTACTTTCATCCCCTTATGCATATATGTATGTATTATATAGCATACGCCACGTCAACCATCTGATCACTTGCAGACATACAAGATAGTGAAGCAGCTGCTAGCCGGCGCACAGATGAGCTAGCAGAACAAGCCCATGCATGCCGGCTCACTAATTATTTCTGCCTATATATGGCGCTGCTAGGTTCAGTCGGCCAGACATGAGTCCAAGCTCGTGCACTGCACACGTGAGTTGACACCAGGGCTCATGTCCATGAAGGTTCCAACCAACACACACACACACACACACACACACACACACACACACACACACACACACACACACACACACACACACACACACACACACACACACACACATTTAAACTTGAACCACACAAGCTAGCTACCAATCTGCAGAGTGCAGCTAAGCTCTGTGCGGTGCAGTGAAGCCTCTCTCTCTCTCTCTCTCTCTCTCTCTCTCTCTCTCCCCTCCCTCCGTCCTTCCCTCCCTCCCACACACACACAAAAGTGCATAGCCGAGGTCTCTCGTCTGGTCTTCTGTTGCACCACATGGAGTCACATGCACCAATGCCTCCTCCCTCCCCTTCTTTTCTTCTTTTCACAATCCAATTCGCAGAAGAGAACAGTTTTACATGTTTCTGTGTGTACCTACTGTTTGCCTGGCCTTTGCATCTGAAGCAAATATTTCTTTTTTTCCTTTTTTTTAATGGACCTATGCCCTGTGGATGGCTTTGCATAGAGCCATGCAAGCACAGATCTTTCCTACCTCCTCTTCCCGAATCTAGTCATGCTCAGGGTTCAGCACTGGCCTCTTGTCTAGAGAAACCACAGTGCGTTGGTATAAACAAAAGGTTAATTAGCCCACTGACCTAAAATTATGAATGAATCAAGCGCATAGTATACTCATGTTTGACAAAAGGTCTTCTATTGATAGCTCTTATTCATGGTTTACCTTCACGTCCTAAAGTAAGATATTCCTAGGAATAATAGAGCATCTAAAGGCCTTGGTTTCATAAGTTGAACAAAGCAGAAGTTGATCGTTCAGGCACCTTTTCAGCTTAAGCAAAGTGGTGAGTGGAAGAAACAATCAAATCAATGATCCCTGACCTTAATTAGTTTCTCGAGAATATAGAATATCAGATGGGAACAATGGCAGGTGGTTGAGGGGATGTTTTCTTAAACTTAAATTGATTTCTCAAGATAGAAAGAAAGGAGCTGCAACACTAAGGGCCTGTTTGGGAGAGCTCCACCACTGAAAACGTGGATCTGGAGCAGCAGCTCCATCATGGAGCAGCTCCACCGTGGATCTGGGATCCCACCATGGATCTGGGATCCTACCATGGAGTGTTTGGCTTGTACAGCAGCTCCAGATCCACGAAATTGAGGTTTTGGTGGGAATAGCCACTTTTGGTGGGATGGGTTGTGTAACCAGTGGCATTGGTGGGTAATTACCACCCAACTCCACGGTGGAGCACCCCTTGAGGAGCTCCATGAAATCCATGGATCTGGCCATCAGATCCAGGATTTTGGTGGATCCAGATTTCGCGGAGCTGGAGCGTTTGGGTAAAATTTCGTGGAGTGAAGCTGTTTTTCGTGGATCTGGAGCTGGTGGAGCTCTCCCAAACAGACCCTAAGGTTGACAGTAAGAAAGCTAGTCCTATGTTCAGCAGTTAACTTTGTCCCCCAAAAAAACACCATAAAACCCAAAAAAGGGGATCAATAACACATCCACTACAGCCACAACAAAAGGCAGGACTAGCCATGTACCAGAATTTGTTAAGGTAAAAACAACTAACACATTTCTAATAAGACATTTAAATGTGATCCAAAAGGAATTAAAGAAAAAGGACATCTCTACTCACTGTGATATATGTGGATCCCATCATTCAGTCCTGAGCTGCTCTCTGATTTAATTTCCAGGCTTCCTGCTTATCCAAGTACCAGGTAAATTAAGGATCACAAGATTCATTTGTTTGTCCCCTGAGAGGCAAAAGATCTGCTCCCAACTTCATGGTGTATGGCTGTATGCTACGTACTAACCTGATCTCTCTCAATCTCAAGGCCTTGACATGTGTCTCCTTTGGAGCATTTTCAGAGCATCTTGTGTGTACATAGAATATGCAAACGCACACGATGGCCTTGTTTACAGTTTGGTGTGTCATACTGTTCAGCTCGGTTTCCCGCTCATGTACAAATCATAAAGAGATATATACTACTGGAATACACAGAAAAGAAAATGTGGTGTAATATTTACTTTCAGCCTATATGTTATGCAAAACATACCATTTCCAATCAGATTTTTTTTTCATATCTGAGACTACACACATAACCTAAACGGCTAAACCAGGCTTAAAAGTTTATGGCCTCATCAATTCACACTACTACAGAAATCGACATTACAGACGGTTCAGAAACGTCATCACAGACGGTTTTCTGAACCGTCTGAATTTATGGGTCAGTGATGATCGAAGGTTATCACAGACGGTTTTCGAACCGTCTGTGATTATTAGATATCACAGACGGTTTTTAATTAAAAACCGTCTGTGATTATCAGATATCACAGACGGTTTTTAATTAAAAACCGTCTGTGATATCTAATAATCACAGACCGTTTTTAATGAAAAACCGTCTGTGATACATATCACAGACGGTTTTTACTTAAAAACCGTCTGTGATATTCCTTCCTCCTAAACCAAAATCTATTTCTGTTTATTGGCTAGCCTCAGGAAATGCTAGCCATGCCCTCTGAAACAAGCAGATAATCACAGACAAAAAACATACAATTCACACATCTCATTTGCTTTCAGGTACATTTCGCAGACATAAAACATCCAATTGACATCGCACTTCATCTCACAGACATAAAGCATGCATCCATTTCGCAAATCAATTAATTGAATTGAACTGAAATATCCATTAACAAATGCACAGTTACAAAAGATCTACACTGCATTTACACTTAGTGATAAGACCAATAGGAAATCAGTGTGCGCAGTGGAACCGTCCTTCTGGCTGTATGACTTGAGTCAGCAAAAAGAACGCTAACTCTGATTGAACCTCTCGAAGCTCAGACTGTTTCAATGCAGTTGACGGGATTGATACAGCCTGTCGATAGGAATATCAATGTACATATATATGTAACGTGATAAGTATGAAGTAATTATGGGAAGAGTGACAAACCTTGCGATTGGTGACCCTCGAGGAATCGAGGAGTAGTTCCATATGTTGGCAAACGTAGTATCCACATGTGTTGCCCGGCTGCTGCTGGTGGCACTGCAAAAAATGGAATGTGTTAGTTCAAAAGGCATTAGTACCATCTGTTGCATAGGATTAATTAATGTGAAATAGCGAATACCTTAAAATCTCGAACATGTGTCAGCAGGCCGTTGGCCCCGCGCTTCGAGTCACCTCCCTTTTCAATGTACATCGCGAACGCCCTACGTAATTCGAAAAGGTTAACCTTAATCATTCGGAAGGAAAGAAAGAGTACAATGTAGATATGTATGGGGAATATGTGCTTACCTATCGATTACTTGGCCGACAATTGTGAAGTCCATTTTATTCTTACTTAGGGAATCAAGGTAATATACCTTGTTCCATTTTGGTACAATTACTATTAAAATCCAATGAAAGCTCTGATTGAAGGGCATAAGTACATAGTCCTTATTGCGACAACTCAGCAGGCCTGATGCAATGTACCTCTCGACGAGGGATGCCTCCACGTCGATGGTAGTCTTGGCGACCAATTGTGGGTCCAAGAAACCAGCTGATGAGTTCGATACTCTAGCTTTAATCAGCATGTGTCTATATATATACACACGAAAGCAAAAAATTAGATATGGCATTTATCGGTATGACATTAACGGAGACTGTGATTGTACACACTTACAGCGTCCAGCATCGAACGATTGAGACGTCAAGAGCGTTGAGCATGAACAGCTCGAATAAATCCTCAAAGGCGACCACGAATGTACACTCTTGAAGATTGTGGTGTAAATCTTCCTCGGAGAATTTGACAGTGATACTTGAAGTCCGTTCTCCCTCTGGCTTATTGGACTGCTGCATATACCACGTGTGCAATTGCATGCAACTATATGGTAGCTTTTGGAGGGTTTTTTGCTCGAGCAACGGCTCGCCAAGCACGAATTTGCGGGCCAAAGGGTGGTACGGAAGATCATCATTGGTCTTCTTTGCTTTGCCCTTGCTGGCCTTGCTGCCTCGGCTATGGGTCGACTTCACGGAAGTCGACTTTGAAGGTAGCAGCGGTGCAAGTTGCTCTGGCGAGAATAGGGCCCGTGGAGATAGCACCGTTGTAGTATCCGGTGGTGGAACCGACTGGTCTTGTACTGGAGATGGCACCAGTGCATGTTGCTCTGGTCCTGCCACCGGTGAAGAAGCCTCCAGGAAGATGTCGCTTTTGGGCCACTGGATGAATGTTCCAATGGCCTGTCCTAGAGTCACGATCTCGTCGTTGGGGGGCTTCGGTAGCGGGACCACCTCAAAATTGACATACACACCATCCACATTAACTTTTGCGAAGCCTGGCGCTAAAGCTTGGCCGTGCACCATGGCCCCGTTACCAGACGAATATGCCTGGCCCTAAGCAGCGTACAAGGGAATGGCGCCATATCTCACTTGGAGCTTGCAGTTCGTAGGCTCCTACATAACGATACAAAATTAGCTACTCGAATAGGCCTACCAATGGAGCAAGCATTCGAGAGGTAATAATTATTACCAGGATGTCGTCCACAGGAAATTTGGACTGGGTATGCGTCGGATTGGACGCGCAGCTACTCGGACGGTTGTGCGGGCTACCTAGCATAGCAGCGGCGGTGGCGGCCTGCTGACTTTCTGTCTGTTTCCGCACCTCTTCTCTGATTACTTCACCCATCTGAGCAAATAGCTCCTCTCGAAGAGATTCCTTGATCTCTTCTCGTAGCTGCTCCTCACGCTCGGCTTTGTTTCTCTTCCTACGCCGATACATTCCGGAGTCATCTTGGAAACCATGTTTCCAAGGAACGTAAAGCCCAAGGCCTCTCGTACGACCCGGGTGCTCCTTGTTTCCCAGGGCCACGGAGAGCATATCATTCTCCCTTGTTCCCTGGAATGATCCCAGGGTAGATTCAAAACTCAGCTCTTCCTGCAAGAGCACGACATGTCATTTCAATTCGTACGAAGTTGTGGAGTAATTACAAGCTACGTAGTTCGATCGATATCTTACCAGGCGCTGGGACACTTGCTGGTCTGCAGGGTTTCGAAAGGAGACGTCCCCCGATGTCGTTGTAGATGACCTTGCTCTAAGCCAATTTCGAGCGCGGGCCATGTGCTATGTCGGCTGCTCATGCTACTGAAAGGATTCATTCCATCTGTACTCAGTCCAAACCTTATATTCCTTGGTTCTGCACCGAACTCTGCAAAACTCCTATCGATGTTTCTCCACTGCGCGGAATCAGCAAGGTGTCTTATCATTCCATCCTTCTTGCGCTCCTCCGAGTGCCAACGCAGCAGTTTTGCCTCCTTTGGATTTGCAAAAAACCTTTTCAAACGGGGAATTATAGGAAAATACCATGTCACCTTAGCAGGAGGTCCTTTCTTCGCCTCTGTTCCCTCGCCATCAACTGATTGATTGTTACGTTTGTATCGGGATGCGTTGCACACCGGACATACATGCATGTTTGCATACTCTTTACGGTAGAGGATACAATCGTTCGGGCATGCATGTATTCTTTCTACTTCCATTCCCAACGGACAAAGAACCTTCTTGGCTTTATACGTGGTTTTAGGCAACTCATTTCCATCCGGAAGCATGTCCGCTAAAAGACCTAGCAGCGCCGTGAAACTCTTGTCCGACCAACCGTTGCTTGCCTTCAATTTCAACAGTTCAAGCACGGCCAACAACCTCGTGTACTTGCATCCCGTGTACAAAGGTTTCTCTGAGTCCTCCATCAAGCCACGGAATTTAACATACTCTCTCTCATCATAGTTCTCTTCAACATCGCGAAGCATCTGATCCAGATTATCATCGTGCAACCTATCCGAATCCGACCCACAATCGACATCAGCCGGCGGCATGTCATTCAGTTCACAGGCGATGTCATCCGGGGGCATATCATTCACTTCACCGGCGATGTCATCCGGCGGCATATGATCATTCACTTCGCCATGACTGGTCCAACACGTATAATCCTTTTTGAAACCCCTCCGAATCAAGTGCGATTCAATTTGCCCTCGGTTCTTAAACATCTTCACATTCTCGCAGTCAGTGCATGGACAGCACATATATATCGCCCCCTTATTCAACATATCCTCCTCGGCAGCTCTTATAAAAGCAGAAACGCCATTAATGTACTCTTCACTCACACGGCTCGCGGCATACATCCAGCTTCGGTCCTACGTTACGTACATATATAACAACTTAGTATTAAAATCTAGATTAACTAATTATAACTACATATATACCGGCCACATTTATTATATTGAGACTTTATTTGCTAGATTCATATTACAAACACAACAGCTATTATATAACCAACAATTTTGCAAATTAACCATCTTCAATAACCACTCATGGATTACTTAGAACTAAATTGTAATGCAATTAAAGAAAAAAATAAATTGCATTACTAACCATATCTAGAACAACCAGCAAAGTATGAATCTTCAAAGCTCAATCTCTGCCTCTTCCCACCAAATTAACAAGGCCTGAAATCGCCTAGCTTCCTCCCGAGTGAAAAAGTGCGTAGCAGTGGCTAGATCTGGATCGAAATGAAGACAGATGCGGTCTGAGCAGCGCAATAAATGCCTACTGACATTATCACAGATGGTTTTTAATAAAAAACCGTCTGTGAATTATCACAGACGGTTTTTAATTATTAACCGTCTGTGATAACAAGGTTATCACATACGGTTTTTATTTAAAAACCGTCTGTGATAATCTGGGATTATCACAGACGGTTTTTAATACAGACCGTCTGTGATACAAACGTATCACAGACGGTTCATAGTTAATAACCGTCTGTGATAATCCATTTTCCCGCCACAAATACCACAGACGTCCTCCAAATTACAACCGTCTGTAATAGTGCTCATTAGAGACGGTTTCACAAAACCGTCTGTGATGAGGCGTCTACTATTAGGCTTTCTGTAGTAGTGTCATCAGATAGCATGTGAGCATATATACTGGCAAGTTAGAAGGACAATGAGAAGATGGGACAATTTACTAGCAACACAATAACATGGGATGTCTCTACAGCGTGCTAAAAAGGAAGCATGTAGGGAAGTGCAAATGCAGGGAATTAACCAAGTGACTGAAGAATGTTGCGAGCAATGATTGTCCTAGTGAGCTCCTCTTTTGATATGCCTCCCTTGAGGTGGTCTCAGCAGACTCTGATACAAAGATTTAGATTTCCCTGGATAAAGTGGGAGGGAGGGAAGCAAGAGGAAAAGCAAGTGGGAATCATTAGAAGGTGCCAACTTTCTGAACCCAGTGGGTCCACTATGGATCAAAAGTTGCCCAATGACCTCTAAATATGCGGAGTTTTCTAAAGGCTGACTCCATACTGTAACTCTTATGTACCAAAAGAATGTTGTCTTAAACATGGTATATCTAAAGATGGAGGCTGTCTTTACTGATTTTCCAGGGAAAAGAAGCAATGCATTACCAATGAGAAGGTAGAAAATTCTTTGAACAATGCAAGATTTTCTTGTAGCGGAACAACAGATACTTAAAAAATATGATGCAGTTTTGGATCTCGTGTGCATGCAACTTATGTGTCATACAAAGCTGAGAAGGCTAATAAACTTAAAAAGAAAAGAAAAGAAAGAAATTGCAACTCTAACATGTTATATTTAAAAGATATTGGCATGCTGAGACTTGCTTAGTAAAGGGCATATTCTGTCAACATACGTGGTGAAAGAATAGAAACAAAAAAGCATATGTACACGCATGCACATCTTAGGTTATAGGAAACTCATAGGACCTCCATATGTTGGTGCAATGCAGTCAGGAAAGAAGCATAAATCCAAAGAGAACTGATAGATTCCTCTAGTACCTTCCTTTGGTCCAAGGGATTTCCATACCTGCAGAAAAGCAAAAGTCACTTTTGAAGTTTAAACGAAACATGGACTTGCATCGGATTGTCACCATCAGAAAAATCAAAATTTGTAAAGGCTTTACTTGGAAAGATGGCACTTCTTTTCACACAATCCACAAACGGGCAAAGGATCCTAAGAAGAATGCGATACAATAAATTGCTTTGCAAAATCTAAATATTTCTTTCTGTGACAAACAGTAATTAAACACACTAACCTCTATAAATAATTAAATAATTGATAAATCATCCGGTCAGTGTAAAACATTACAATATAAGTGATAAATGCACCAACTAAAAGATGATCCAAACCTTAGCATTGAATTCTATAAGTGCAGTGTAGGAACCATATTGTGTATGTGTTGTGGTCGGTGTTGGTTGGGCATGGGTCTAAGGACCGAGGGTAAAGCACTCACTCTTGATCGGCTGGCCATGCCACACCACCAAAACTCTGAAGCCTGTTGAAGAAGAGAGGAAGACTAGAAAACTTTATTTATTTCTTTACTTAATGGTAATAGGTACAATGTTGTCCTTTTATAGGGATGGCTAAACTTGACCCCAAAAAAAAACACACACACACACACACACACACACACACACACACATATATATATATATATATATATATATATATATATATATATATATATATATATATATATATATATATATATATATATATATATATATATATATATATATATATATATATATATATATATAAAGCAAACTAATCCCTAATAATAAGAAAGTTATCTCTAATACATGAAAATAATCTAAAAGGAAACAAACCCAAATATTAAGAAAATTGCACCCGGGCGGTGCTACAATACCGCGCAGGTACTGTTCATCCACCGCGGGTACTGTTTATCCGGCGCTGCGATACCCCACAGTATTGTTCGCGAGCATGCTGTGTGCATCTCTGGGATCCTAGGCCATTACACCCCTCACCTATGTAGCACGGACACGCCTCAAAACCATTGTATCCGTGTCCGACACGTGTCGGACACGGATACGACACAGACACATGTCGGCGACGTATCGGCCGATTTCATAATTAATTTTAATTATTAAAATTCTCGACACATGTCGGACACACTAAATATACGAGTCGGACACGGCCTGGACACAGCTGGCCCAGGAATGGCCCAGGACACTGTCGGCCCATAACACACGTACGAGCGTTGCTCTAGCCCTAACCTCCCGCCCCGGATACCAAGCGCCTCATTCCCATCGCGCTCGCGCTTCTTCGCTTCTCCGCATCAGCCGCTCGCTCCCGCATCTCGCCACCGCCCGCTCCCGCATCTCGCCGCCGCCCCGCTCTCGCCAACTCCCCCATCTCGCTGCCGCCCACTCCCGCCAGCTCCCGCACGTCGCCGTCGCCCGCTCCTACACCTCGCCGCTGCCTGCTCCCGCTGGCTCCCGCACCTTGCCGCCGCTGGCTCCCGCACCTCGCCACCGCCCGCCAGCTCCTGCACCTTGCCGCCGCCCATCGGCTTTCTCCCGTGTGCCGCCGACTTTCTCCTGCGCACCGCCGGCGTCCCTGCTCCACCGAGGTATCATCTTCCCGCTTCTCTATTTTAGCATTTAGGGTTGAGATGCAGACTGCAGTAAGCCAGCAATATATATTTTGGCATTTAGCAAACTTGTGCTTGATTGCTTGTTTCATCATTCTAGAAAAATGCAAGACGCTAATTCTAGTGCTAGAGAGGAAATTACACTTTACAAATTACAAGTTTACAATTTACATTATTTCAATTTAATAAGCATGTGGAAACATAGAAAATAATACATATATATAATTTATTTATTATTTAAATATATATATAGCCGTGTCGCCGTATCGGTATTTTTGGGAAAACGGCGAATTCCCGTGTCGGTGTCATGTTGTGTCGACGTATCCGTGTCCGTGCATCATAGCCCCTCACAGCAAGACAGCTCATCCTCACGTTATTAGGTGGCGGCCATGGTTGAAGTCCTTCGTAAATCCATGTCGACGAGAGGACACGATGATGATCTTATGTCGCATGGAAGAAAATCAGTGAAGCTCCAATGAACATCAACCCTTGGGCGTGATTTGATGACGCAGGAGACGTTGAGGGCATGGGCACCCAGCACATAGCAGTAACATCACCCTTCTTGCCTTGGGATGCAACGGTTGTAGAAGAGATGCGACGATATTGATGACGCCTACATGGAAGCCGTTGTGCTCCACACTTGCGAAGGCACGGTGTCGGCCGATCGCGTGGAGATGACCGCCGTTGGACAGCGACAACCTTCTTCCTTGGCAAAAGCACCAAAGGTGAAGCCTGAAGAGGAGTCGTCATTGGTGACGTGGCCAGTGCCAATGCCGTCGCCGGGGAAGGTGATGGCAGCGTAACCATTGCAATGGCACGCGACAGCTCTTTCTGCTCCTTTAGCTTGTCCATCAACTCCATAGCCTTCTTCAAGGTGGCCATCATATTGTCGAGTAAAGACTCTATTTTCTTATTGCTAGCCATCATCATGTCCAACGGAGATAATACAGCATTGGAAGCCATGGTGAGTGGCTCTAATACCAAATATTGTGGTCGGTGTTGGTTGGGTATAGGTCCAAGGACCAAGGGTAGAGCACCCGCCCTTAATCGGCTAGCCATGCCGCCGCTAAGGCTCTAAGGCCTGTTGAAGAAGAGAAGGAGATCAGAGAATTTTATTTATTTTTTGCTTAATGATAATAGGTACAATGTTGTCCATTTTATAGAGATGGCTAAACTTAACCCCTAAGAAACATATCTCTATATTAAGAAAACTAATCCCTAATAATAGAAAAACTTATCTCTAATACATGAAAATAATCTAAAAGAAAACAAACCTAAATAATATGAAAATTACACCCGGGAGCCACTATACCGCGCGGGTACTTTTCATCTGGCACTACGGTACCCCACGGTATTGTTCGCAAGCCTGCTGCATGTATCGTCGGATCCTAGACCATAACACTATGTTTCAGTGCCGACAGGTCATAGCTAAACTACTGAAGCCCTGAAACAACTCCATCGTGCCCTTGACCATTTTAAACTAGCCTGATTGCATGAACCATGTCGAGGGGATCCAATTGAGTGATGCACAACTAATTTTATTGATGTCACTGTTATTAACTGGAGCTGCAAAGGAAACATGATGACAGGGCACATCTTCAATTGACAGCCAGCATTGCCAGGCCTCTCAAGTTTGCCTGTCCTGAATGCCGCCTCAGGTTCCAATCGTTGTGGTTATGGATTCTTTGCTTGTCAGTTATCTGGAATATGATCTGATGTTACATATATAAATGCAGAATAGTTTTGACAATTTGATCATTACTTTCATAATTCTAGACTTGAAGCATAAATAATCAACTATTTATCCCGAAGAGTTGAACAGCCACGGCTCATGTATGATTGATCACATTTATTAGTCATATTCATGTGTCAGTCATTAGTCATTACCAAACATTAATCTGCTTCCTAACACAATCCACTATTATTGCCTCTTAAACATCTACAAGTTCCCTAACTGTTAGTTGTCAAAGGACATGACTGATGGTCATACCGGGCTCCCACCATGGAAATGAAAGATATTATTAGTTCACACATTTACCTCACCAAATAAGTAGATAACTGTTTATAGATGAAATATGTCACATCACTCCAGTGTTCAAGATTCAGCAAGTTCAGAGGATGAATTAGACTCCATGATGCCAAATTACTACAGGATTTACCAATTGTTGTAAACATCATTGAATACAAACAACAGCAGAGTTTGCTTAGCACTGACATATGAAAAGAAAACTAATAGCTCTAATGTTTGGGAAAGCAACAATAGCAATTGATTCTAAGGGAATATGCACACACTGCACTGTAAAATGTATGACCAAAAGAAAAGATCTGAGATGTGAATTAATGAAGTTCTTTGTAGACGACATCCATAGTACCTTTTTCAATTCTCTGGCAGCTGGCACGAATCAAGGCCTATAGATTTCTCTTCTGCTTTAGTGCTCTCCGTTCCGCTACCTTCATCCACATAATCAGTATTGGAAGCCAATTCAGATTCAGATGATCTGATTATGTGACATATCTCTGATGCTTTGTCTTCTTCTGCTTCCTTTTGCGTCTTTGTCTCCTATAATCTGAGTCTGAGGAACTATAAGTTGTGCTGCTTTAGATGAATATTTAGAGTCAGTCACTGATGATTCACTGTCAAAGTCAAAACCTGAAGCTTCACTACTATCATTTTATGAATCACTATCTAATTGGTGCTCTTCTCCTACTCTCGGTGTTCTAGAAAGCGTTACACGCTAGGTGGGAAGGCAAACCCATTAGAAAAAGGCAAAGAAGTTTTTTTTAACGGTGGCAAAGAAGCATTTGGCTAACACAATAAGAAAGCCTTCTCCGTACTCGTAAGTCATAAGATTATCTGTATCTCGGCTTCCTTCCTCTTTTTCCTGAAGCTTGGTCTTTCTTTATGTTCATAGCATTAAAATTGCTTCTCTGCTGCTTCACACTGGCTTCATTGTAACATCCCCCAAATTTTGCATAAATTTGAAAAACAATTGAATTTTCAAAAACTTTTGCAAATTCTCAAACTAGAGCCTAATCCTCACCAATTACTAAGCAAATCACGCACTAATCTTAAAGCAAATCTCCTTCTCTCCACCTGTTTTTGCGCGGCACTGTTCATCCCCCGAAACTACCCCGCCGCCTGCTCTTTTCTTCGCCACCGCGGGGCCGTTCTCACGCTTTCCCCACGCCAGCGCACCCCTGCCAACTCGCCACCTCGCCCTTCGGAGCCCTTCCCCGCCAGCTGCCCCTGCCCTCCCTCCGTGCCCCTGCCCTGCCGCTGCCCGCCCTCCTCGGTGCCGACCGCCTTTCGGGGCCTCTTTAAGCATGCCGAGCCCCTCACCGCTAATCCTACACTCCCTCGCAGCTCACCAAGCAACCCCTGGCCGCCCTTCCTCCCCCATTGCCGGTAATCGGAGAAATTCCCCAAAGTGGAGCCCTAGCGCAATGTCCGACCTCCGGCCAATTTCTTTTCAACTCCTTTTGTTGGTAGCAGCCCTAAGCCCCTAGGAACCTCCCCGCGCTGCCGCCTTAGCCTCCCGAGCACCGCTCTTCTCCGGCGTCGTGAGCCACTTCACCGCCGCCCGCCCCCGCCGTGGCTAGCTCGACACGAGCTTCCCTAGCCTAGGCCGACCCTTCCCCGAGCTCCCCCACCGCTCAAGGATGCTCTAGCACCCACCCAATGGCCTGGAACCTCTCCCATTAGAGCACGAGTTCAAAAATGGCCGCGGGAAGGAAGTCCTTGCCGCCTCCGCCGGCCTCCTAGCCACCCAAAATGGACTCCCCTTAGTACCCTCTACCCAACCATGCCCTCGGTTCGCATCGCAGTGCACCGGAGCGCCGTCGCCGACCGCCGCCTCCCTCCTCTGCTCACTGCGCGCGCGGGAGCCGGGCGAGGAAGAAGAACAGTGCGCACGCGCACTGTTCCCCCGGCCGAACCGCCCCGACTTGGCTGGGCCAAGCCAGCTCGGCCGCACCAGGCGCGCCTGACCGCGCCGCTCGCCCCGCGCCCGTTCCAGCCGACCTGAGCTTGAAGCGACGTGATCCGACCGAACCAACTCGCCCGAACCCGATGAACAGTACACCGAGCCCAATGAACAGTAACTCACCCAAAGTCCAAAAATTGATGTTTGTACTCCCCGGATCCGTTTCGAGCCCACCAACCCATTTCTTAGCTCCAAATATTCATACCAAGCCTCCAAAAATCCCAAACCTATCTTATTTGAGTTTTGGTGAATTTATTTGGTTATTTCCATTTCCTTATTCCTAGCTCATTTTTCGTCGAGCGTGGAATTAAATTGATTTTCTTTATTTTTACGCTAGCATGTGACGTCGAGGATCAGCTGATTCAAGAATACGAAGCTTCAGATCAAGATCAAGGCCCAGAAGTTGAAGAATACGAAATTGTCGAAATCATAAGCCCGCAAGGCAAGTCACATGTTTTTTGATCATATTGAAATCCCATTAAATTACATTATTTATTTAATGTATTTTCATTATTGATAGTTGCGAACTGATAATTGCTTAAAACAAAGATTTAGAATGGCATGCTATCTAGATAATCCTACCACTGAGAAATAGCCCTGTTTACCTTGATGGCCATATTCACCTTGACAACCTTAGTAAGAATTAACATATGATATAAATGTATACAAGATCATTTCATTCAGTATGATATACTACTAAGTGACTCTGGCCGTTGGCCGGTAGGTTTGAAAAACCCGGATCTAGGGTAGGGTGGTATGGGACGCCGTGCCCTAGACCGGAAATGCTGGTGGGCAGTGTGGGGTAAAGGTGCTGCGCGAAACCGTGCGGCGGTTTCACCCACTGCTGTACCCTTCAACATGTCACACTACTAAGGTGTGAGCCGTGGGCTAATAGAATTGAAAACCCGGAGAGGGTAGGGTGGTATGGGACACCGTATCCTAGGCCGGTGATGCTGGTGTGTAAGTTAGGGTAAAAATGGTGTGGAGGTCTGTGTAGGACTTCGTCCACCGCCTTACCCTGAGCCTGAGGCTGCGGACCTCAGGAAAAGTATAAGGGCAAGAACCTTGTGCCAAGTAAAAGACACAGTTATCGCCCAACCACAAGCGTTGACTCGTCAAACCTGGTTTAGTAGCTGCTCAAATCGATTGAATATCTACAACTTATTTTGGGGACTCCGACTAAGGGATGTCCCGCGTACACAAAGTTGGTATGGAAACAATGAGACCATATTCAACAACGGTAGGATTACACGGAGTCGATGTGCGACTTTCTGCGTGGGCCAGCGGAATGCCGACTGCCTGTGTTGCCTCGTCCCTACCGGGTAGAGGCTATATAAAGAATTGAGCAGCGAAAAACCATGTTTTCTTAATGTGAGACGTGGAATTAAGAAATCTTGTGGGTAAAGCAGGGCAGCTCTGCAGAGTGAAATAAATGGTATTCGAATACGCCGTGCTTCCGGTTAATGAAGCTGTGTTAATTGGGTGATTCCAACAACAAGGCATAAGTAGTGTTTCTGAGATTGTTAAAGTGAGTAATGATGAGACTTTATCTGATAACAGAAAACCCCTGATCTTAAGGAGCAAATATTTTAAATTTTACTTGATTGCAAATAAAACTGCATCCACCTCATAATAAAACCACTATACACCCTCCACCCGAGAACCCTGGCAATTAGTTATATAGTATTTCCACATGTGATTTGCTGAGTACGGGGTGGGAGTACTCAGGCTTGCCGAATTTTCCCCCAACAGATACCAGAAGAAAAAGGAAGCAATTCAAGATTTCGCATTAGGGTTACGACCGCACTCAAGCGTTCCTGTGGAGTTTTCTTCGGCTCTTTTGTATGTAAGTTAAGTTTTGGGCTTGAATGCCCTTATTGTCGTTAAAGCTGGCCATTAGGTCTTACTTTAATCCAATTAACTCTTTTTAAATGGCTTATAAGCAGGCATGATACACTGTTAAGCCGCAACAGAACTCCTGGGCTGTTGCAGGCCGTACGACGTCCCTGGTCCCGAAAATTGGGGGCGTTACAAATGGTATCAGAGCTATGCTTGACTGTAGGATGTAACCCTAAGTATAGGTTTGATTTCGATAGGAACACGATTTTACAAAATCTAAATTTATGATACAAAAGAGTTACAAAAATCATAAGTAATATTGCTGCCTCACTCTTCCTATGTCTGCCTTATCTATCCTAGACATGCATTAAAAAAATTTTGTTTGGATTGGTCAAAAGCTCAAAAATACGAGTAGTCGTTTAGACTAACTTCTTGCTGCAGGTCTTTAACCAAATGGAACGAAGACTATCTTTAGTAGAAGTGCTAAGGATGGTGTTAAGAAGAATAGCACGAATGTCCCTGACCAAAACTTTCCTTTTGAAAAGTTGAAGTCACCGTCCGAGTAGATATTACATCATGCCCGTTTAATTCCCTTGATGTAACGGGTAAAACCAATTGAGTAGACGAAGTTTTCTGATTGTAACAGTAGCCAAATTGCACTACGAGCCTGGTAGGCTGCTATATATAAGCAATTTGTGCAAAAAGTTGAATCTTTGGTTTTAAGAAAAATTTATGTGGAAAACTTTTCTACGTCTACCTCCCTTCGTCTCAGCTTGTATCTATGTTCTTCTGTTCTGATTCTTCTCGTACCTTTTAAACTCAAAATTTTGGGAAACTTAAATGCAAGTTCCTGATTGCAGTGAAAGTTTCCTAAACCTCTTCCTCGAATCTCGAGGACGAGATTCTTTTTAAGGGGTAGTGTGTAACATCCCCCAAATTTTGCATAAATTTGAAAAACAATTGAATTTTCAAAAACATTTGCAAATTCTCAAACTAGAGCCTAATCCTCACCAATTACTAAGCAAATCACGCACTAATCTTAAAGCAAATCTCCTTCTCTCCACCTGTTTTTGCGCGGCACTGTTCATCCCCCGAAACTACCCCGCCGCCTGCTCTTTTCTTCGCCACCGCGGGGCCGTTCTCGCGCTTTCCCCACGCCAGCGCACCCCTGCCAACTCGCCACCTCGCCCTTCGGAGCCCTTCCCCGCCAGCTGCCCCTGCCCTCCCTTCGTGCCCCTGCCATGCCGCTGCCCGCCCTCCTCGGTGCCGACCGCCTTTCGGGGCCTCTTTAAGCATGCCGAGCCCCTCACCGCAAATCCTACACTCCCCCGCAGCTCACCAAGCAACCCCTGGCCGCCCTTCCTCCCCCATTGCCGGTAATCGGAGAAATTCCCCAAAGTGGAGCCCTAGCGCAATGTCCGACCTCCGGCCAATTTCTTTTCAATTCCTTTTGTTGGTAGCAGCCCTAAGCCCCTAGGAACCTCCCCGCGCTGCCGCCTTAGCCTCCCGAGCACCGCTCTTCTCCGGCGCCGTGAGCCACTTCACCGCCGCCCACCCCCGCCGTGGCTAGCTCGGCACGAGCTTCCCTAGCCTAGGACGACCCTTCCCCCGAGCTCCCCCACCGCTCAAGGATGCTCTAGCACCCACCCAATGGCCTGGAACCTCTCCCATTAGAGCACGAGTTCAAAAATGGCCGCGGGAAGGAAGTCCTTGCCGCCTCCGCCGGCCTCCTAGCCACCCAAAATGGACTCCCCTTAGTACCCTCTACCCAACCATGCCCTCGGTTCGCATCGCAGTGCACCGGAGTGCCGTCGCCGACCGCCGCCTCCCTCCTCTACTCACTACGCGCGCGGGAGCCGGGCGAGGAAGAAGAACAGTGCGCACGCGCACTGTTCCCCCGGCCGAACCGCCCCGACTTGGCTGGGCCAAGCCAGCTCGGCCGCACCAGGCGCGCCTGACCGCGCCGCTCGCCCCGCGCCCGTTCCAGCCGACCTGAGCCCGAAGCGACGTGATCCGACCGAACCAACTCGCCCGAACCCGATGAACAGTACACCGAGCCCAATGAACAGTAACTCACCCAAAGTCCAAAAATTGATGTTTGTACTCCCCGGATCCGTTTCGAGCCCACCAACCCATTTCTTAGCTCCAAATATTCATACCAAGCCTCCAAAAATCCCAAACCTATCTTATTTGAGTTTTGGTGAATTTATTTGGTTATTTCCATTTCCTTATTCCTAGCTCATTTTTCGTCGAGCGTGGAATTAAATTGATTTTCTTTATTTTTACGCTAGCACGTGACGTCGAGGATCAGCTGATTCAAGAATACGAAGCTTCAGATCAAGATCAAGGCCCAGAAGTTGAAGAATACGAAATTGTCGAAATCATAAGCCCGCAAGGCAAGTCACATGTTTTTTGATCATATTGAAATCCCATTAAATTACATTATTTATTTAATGTATTTTCATTATTGATAGTTGCGAACTGATAATTGCTTAAAACAAAGATTTAGAATGGCATGCTATCTAGATAATCCTACCACTGAGAAATAGCCCTGTTTACCTTGATGGCCATATTCACCTTGACAACCTTAGTAAGAATTAACATATGATATAAATGTATACAAGATCATTTCATTCAGTATGATATACTACTAAGTGACTCTGGCCGTTGGCCGGTAGGTTTGAAAAACCCGGATCTAGGGTAGGGTGGTATGGGACGCCGTGCCCTAGACCGGAAATGCTGGTGGGCAGTGTGGGGTAAAGGTGCTGCGCGAAACCGTGCGGCGGTTTCACCCACTGCTGTACCCTTCAACATGTCACACTACTAAGGTGTGAGCCGTGGGCTAATAGAATTGAAAACCCGGAGAGGGTAGGGTGGTATGGGACACCGTATCCTAGGCCGGTGATGCTGGTGTGTAAGTTAGGGTAAAAATGGTGTGGAGGTCCGTGTAGGACTTCGTCCACCGCCTTACCCTGAGCCTGAGGCTGCGGACCTCAGGAAAAGTATAAGGGCAAGAACCTTGTGCCAAGTAAAAGACACAGTTATCGCCCAACCACAAGCGTTGACTCGTCAAACCTGGTTTAGTAGCTGCTCAAATCGATTGAATATCTACAACTTATTTTGGGGACTCCGACTAAGGGATGTCCCGCGTACACAAAGTTGGTATGGAAACAATGAGACCATATTCAACAACGGTAGGATTACACGGAGTCGATGTGCGACTTTCTGCGTGGGCCAGCGGAATGCCGACTGCCTGTGTTGCCTCGTCCCTACCGGGTAGAGGCTATATAAAGAATTGAGCAGCGAAAAACCATGTTTTCTTAATGTGAGACGTGGAATTAAGAAATCTTGTGGGTAAAGCAGGGCAGCTCTGCAGAGTGAAATAAATGGTATTCGAATACGCCGTGCTTCCGGTTAATGAAGCTGTGTTAATTGGGTGATTCCAACAACAAGGCATAAGTAGTGTTTCTGAGATTGTTAAAGTGAGTAATGATGAGACTTTATCTGATAACAGAAAACCCCTGATCTTAAGGAGCAAATATTTTAAATTTTACTTGATTGCAAATAAAACTGCATCCACCTCATAATAAAACCACTATACACCCTCCACCCGAGAACCCTGGCAATTAGTTATATAGTATTTCCACATGTGATTTGCTGAGTACGGGGTGGGAGTACTCAGGCTTGCCGAATTTTCCCCCAACAGATACCAGAAGAAAAAGGAAGCAATTCAAGATTTCGCATTAGGGTTACGACCGCACTCAAGCGTTCCTGTGGAGTTTTCTTCGGCTCTTTTGTATGTAAGTTAAGTTTTGGGCTTGAATGCCCTTATTGTCGTTAAAGCTGGCCATTAGGTCTTACTTTAATCCAATTAACTCTTTTTAAATGGCTTATAAGCAGGCATGATACACTGTTAAGCCGCAACAGAACTCCTGGGCTGTTGCAGGCCGTACGACGTCCCTGGTCCCGAAAATTGGGGGCGTTACATTCATCCCTGCTAAGTCCCTTAGCATTTGATCTGCTGCTGCCGATATTCTTTCACATGCAGCCTGAACCTTATCATTGTTGCAAGACACATTGATTTATGGAACAAGACCCTCTAGTTTATGTAGGCAGCCATCATGTTATCCTGCAAGATGAACAACCCACATTGGTTAGCCAAGCGTTTACTTCAGCGAACAAAAACTGAAATGAGATAGTAGCCACAGTACCAGTCAGAGTCAACATCCACGAATTGCTTGGCCTGAAATGCGGTCTCCCATCACTATGAGCCTCTGCATTAGACCTCCTAACACAGTTGCCAACAACCCTAATGCTTAAAATGAAGTAAATCCAACGCAGCCAACCCAAAAATTTAGGCATTTAATTAGTGAGGCTTGTCATACACAAACTGGATTGCCTTAGAAGAAGTTGGCTCTCCAGCAACTACATAAAGAAAAATCATACAGTTTGTGATCATTACATAGCATGAAATCCTCCAAGGCAAACCTCAAGCAGAAGGCAGTGGCAAATCATAACTTTCCTTGGCCATGCGAACACATAGCAACCAATCTAACACCTCCACATTAGGGTCCTTCTCCAAAACCACATCTCTAACAGCAATCTGGATTGTACCACGGTGCATGACGATCCTCCCTCGAACCCTCAACAGAGTGCCCAGAGTCACCACCTCTGACATTTTCAATGCCATCTCTGCAGTTGGTCAGAATCTAGTGTCCCAGATGAACTGTCTGCAATTATGTGCTGATTGGTTCAGCCACAGGACACATGGTACACAACCAGAGCCATCATCAGATAGGAACGGAAGGGGCGGCGTAATCCTCGGAGATGAACCCAAAATCAGATAGGAAAGGAAGAGAGCCCTTACCCTCCTTGCCTGTTGGATTGGAGAGGTGCCGCTATCGCGGTGGCCTAGGGCTTTGCAAACAGGGGGGTAGAGGCGCCGCACGTCGAGTCACGGGAGGCAGCGCACCGCCGCGGCCCAGCGTAGCCGGAGCACGGCGAGGGAAGAGCGGCGCGCGGAGGGAGCCGTGGTGAAGACGCGAGCGGCGCCGAGCACGGCCGACCGGGAGATGGGAGGCCGCGCGCCGGGAGGGGCGGGCGAGCCGGAGCGAGGAAGCGGCGATGTGCCGCCATGGCTTGATCCAAATCCAAATTTAATTAATAAAAGCCTGATCCAGTCTAGGTCCAAACTGTTAAAGCCCAAGCTTGATCCAGGCCCAAATTCTGGCCTGGGCCTTAGCCTGAACAGTCCTTCACCACACGGCGAAGTCAATGCAGCACGCATCGAACGCGAGCAGCGCCGCCGCCACGCCGGGCCGGTGAAATTGCTGCAGTCGGAGAAGGAGGGGAGCGCACTGTCACCGCCGGCAGTGATCTTGACGACGCGGCCATGTCGAAGAGCACTTGACCGACTGCACCTACAAGTGCCGGCCCAAAATATATGGCAATAGCTTAAAATTGGCAGCTAAATCGTGAGTAGTTACAACGTGTAACTGGAGGGAGACGTACGGGAGTCAGTTGTCACAGCCGAGCATGAGGACGAGGGAGGAACTGGGGAGGCAGGCGCGGAGGAGCGGCCGCAGCGCCGGGTAGTCTGGTACCAGTCGAATTAAGGGGTGGATTTAATCCACTAATGGCTTATAGTTTACGTACTGTGCTTTAGTAACTCTATTTTAAATTATATGTCTTTTTAAAATGAGATCTACAAGTTAATTATAGTAGATATTATACTGACTTCAATTGAATCAGCCAAAATTGCATATGACTGTCTCCCTCTTCATAATCTTTCTTGTGAATAGCCATAAGTCTGTAGGATCGGATATGGCAACAGAGAGAGGGTGAATGGTGCCTCTTTAAAACATACGCCCCTCAAAAGTATCCACAAAAAAACTCCACTCCAATAGCTATGTTGAACTATGAAGAGGAAGGAGAAAAGAGCTTACTGGAGATCTACACTAACAGAGAAAGAAGCAACGATAAATATCACAGCGAAAGAAACAAAGCAGCAGCAAAGGACAAGAAACAGCACTGCTTCCATAGGGCCGGTCAGACTGCAAGTCAAGGGCCGGTCAGACCGCACCTAAGCCGCCGGTCTGACCGCCCATTGTTTCCCGGTCTGACCGGATTGGTGCCGCCGGTCTGACCGGTGTGGTCTGGCCAGTCTGACCGCCATGGACCGACCGGTCAGACCGGTCTAATCCTAATTTCAGACTTCTCGGCTGAAACCTGAGCAGATTTTTGCACAACTTCAAATTACAGAGAAAATGAGGAAATTCTTTGGTTCTTTTCAGACTCACTGAATGAGACTTTAAACCAAATACCAAAAGGGCCTTAGGAAACAAGGGAAATCATCACAGGAGCAAGAAGTCAAGATTTTGAGTGAAATCTGAAAATGGTGTTAAGAGAGATACTAATTTTCAGATTTCTCAAGATTCATTCAACCTTTGCTTATGAAATTTTGCAATCAACTTAGAAAAGGTCTCAGGACTTTAGAACCCAAATCTCAAGTCACCTTTTGAAGGGAACCAAAAGATTCCATCATCCCCTGCATAAAAACCCTAGAAATGTTGGAACAGAGGAAATGGTCACATGAGCTAAAAAGATTGATTTTTGATTCTTCCATTAGGCTCTTGGGAATCTATTTGACCAAATGGTCTTGAGGCATATTCCCATCACAGAGCAACCCAAAAATCATTTCTCCACACAAGATTTGCTCAAAATCCAGAGAATTAACAGAGAGATGCAGTAAACAGAAACGAGCAGAAAACTGAAGATAACTCAAATCGATTCATTTGCAAAGAAATGAATGATTACATAGTGATTACAAGCATCCCACTACGTCCCCATACGCAGTTGGATAAAGAAAATGCTACCTCCTCACTACATGCTTGAGAGAGGTGCTCACACACGCTGAGAACACTCAGGAGCTCACCCACTCCTTCTCCACTAGAATGAGCTAACCTCCATGCCTACACTTCTTGCTGCACAACCTCCTCCTTTTAACACCAAGGGCACACCCTCAAGGAGAAATACAAGAAGTGTCATACTCCACCCACTCAAACCTCACACACACACAAAATGAGGTAAGAGTCAAACCAGATTTTTGGAGGGAAATCTGCCTCCACCTCCATTGCTTGAGTCAAATTACCAATTTGCCCCTCAAGCACCTTCTCGGAAGCTTTCCGCAACTGGCACCTTTGACCGACTGGACCTCGACTCCTCCCTGAGTCTAGTCTGGTCCGCTTCGCTGCACACGACCGCACCCGGCATCCTGACCGTCTGGACCTTCGACTCCTCCCTGAGCCTAGTCCCGATCCACTTGCCGCTGCCCGTCGTGTCCACCGACACCGACCGAGACCTCCGACTCTACCTGAGTCTAGTCCGGGTCTGTTCCGTCGCACCCGACTGCAACCGACCTCCAAACCGTCTGGACCTCCGACTCCTCCCTGAGTCTAGTCCCGGTCCTCTCGTCGTTGCCCGTCGTGTCCGTCTCCGGTAGCTAATAACCATATTGACATAAGGAGCAAAAGAAAGAGCAATTTTTCCTCAAAGCTCCCAAAATATGGCTTTTCCTCCACTATTCTCCCCCTTTTGGCAATAAAGTCATCAAGGTTCTTTGGAGGAAAAATAATGCATGGTGTGGCTGAATTTTATTCATTGCTAAGCAAATAGAGCCATGAAGATTATCTAAAATGACCATTAAGTATTACACCAAGCCATAATTCATATGAATGCTATCAAAATCATGACAAGATATGCATAATCAAGCCAAGCCACATAAGTATGAATCTGAATATTAGATGAAATTTTGAGCATGTCAAGCCATTCAAGATCAAAGTCTAGCTAGAGGTATCCAAAGATGATGCAAGCCATGTCAACAATCTAAGTGGAACCGAGAAGCTAGTATTGAGGCAATTTAGAGTGCCACAAGTTCAAGAATGAATCATTTGTTCAAGCACTTTAGTCTTTTGTAATTAAGCAAATTGAGCACAATTGACAAGTTTTACTTTAAAACTCAAGGTTGTTTCCAACCATAATTTTAGTTATGTGCTAGATCTCAAGCCTTATGCGACCATTCCAAGCAAGAAGCTTAAGGAGATGATCTTGGTCATCCAAAACTCCCCTGAGTTCATGCCTAGTGCAATGGCAAGCAGTCTCATGAGAAAGAATTAGTGAGATCAGTTTTTTCGCACATAAAAAAGAGATCTTTTTGTTTTAAATAGTTGTACTAACTCATGATTTATCAAGAAACTATCATAGCTCAATCTAAAGCTCAATATAGATTCAAATCTCAACTTAGTCTATTTGACATGGTATGAATCATAAATGGATAACTAAAGACAGACTAGTCTCAAGAAGTAACATGTCATGTCTTGATTCAAGTTGTGCAATTTTAAATAACTTATCAATGTCAAAGGCTTGACGACACATATATAGTAATGATCAAGCTAGCAATTAAGCACAAATCATGGCAAGATGTAAAGCATTGTAATCATGTTAACTAAGGATAATAATCAAGGCTCCATGTAATTATATTACAATGCAGAATGCTGAAATGCAAGAAAATCTAGCTCCCCCTCAACATGAGATGCACCTTTAGTTAAAGTTGAGTTAAGTCAAAATTAGGCTCCAGAAGCTCCCAAATGTACCCCCCTGAACCAAAGCTATAAACTGAGAAGCTGGGAAAGAAATCAGAAAAGACAGTCCTTAAAGCATAGACAAGATATAGAGGATACTATGACTCAGACTGACTCTCATCTACCCCATATGACTCTAAGACTATCAACTGCTCTTCTAACCCACTAAGGAGCAACACGTTCCCAGTCTACCTAAGGGTGGCCCAACCCTTGCTAGAACCTATAAGAAGTGAGTGAGCTCGACCTAGTGAGAAGAGGAACAGCTAACAAGTAGCATCCTAGAATCACAACATAAGAGGAAGAAATCTAAGCAACTAGACAAGAAAAGCACTCTAATCTATGCTAGGAGGACTAACCCAATGCATCCCGATGCAATGCAATAAAATGAGAACAGAAGCATAATATACATGATAAAGCAGTAAAGCACAGAAACTCCCCCTCACTACAGTCCATAAGGACAAATCACCCCAAGCTCTCCTCGCAAGGCTGAAAACCTAGAGCTATCCAAAGGCTTGGTAAAGATACCAGCCAACTGGTGGTCACTCTCCACAAACTGGAGCACTATGTCACCCTTCTCCACATGGTCTCTAAGAAAGTGATATCGAATAACAATGTGCTTGGTCCGGGAATGCTGCACTGGGTTCTTGGCAATGTTAATAGCAGAAGTGTTATCACAAAATAGTGGAACACTGTCTATAACTAATCCAAGTCCCGCAGGGTCGAAGCCATCCAAAGTACCTGGCTGCAGCAACTGGCTGCGGCAATGTACTCGACCTCTGCATGGATTGTGCAACACCGGACTGCTTCCTAGAAGACCAAGAGACAAGAGAAGTGCCAATGAATTAGCAGGTGCTAGAAGTGCTCTTCCTATCTATCCTATAGCCAGCAAGTCTGCGTCCGAGTAGGCTCTAAGGGAAAGACAAGAAGAGGAAGAGTACCAGATACCATAGTCAATGGTAGCTCGAAGGTACTGAAGAATGCGCTTCACCGCCTGGCGGTGAGATACGCGAGGAGAAGCCTGAAACCGAGCACAAAGACACACGAAGAAGTGTATGTCCGGTCCGAGGCAGTGAGGTACAAGAGGGAGCCAATCATACTTCTGTACTCTTTTTGGTCAACTGGCTCGCCATCCTCATCTGGGTCAAGTGAAGCTGTGGATGCCATGGGAGTTGACATCGGCTTACCATCACTCATGTCAAAGCGTCTCAGCAGGTCTCGTGTGTACTTGCCCTGATGCAGGAAAGTACTCTCCTGAGTCTGCTTGATCTGGAAGCCAAGAAAGAAGGTCAACTCGCCCATCATGCTCATCTTAAACTCGGTGCTCATGACATCCGAGAATTGTGAAACAAGAGCATGAGAGGAGCCGTCAAAGATGATGTCATCCACATAAATCTGGACGAGCAGAAAGTCATGTTGGATCGAATTCGGCGACAGAAGGGGGGGGGGGTGAATGTCGTCTTTTAAAAATTGCCCCCAAAGTATCCACTCGCAATTCTTTTTCTCCTCTGATAGCTATGATAGCTATGAAGTTAGAAAATATTTGCTCGCTAGGAAAGGTAAGAACAGACCAACAAAAATAGGCAAAAAGAAGCTAAGATGAACTTGGAGAAGAAGCAAGTTTGAGAGCCTTCCTGGAAATGAAAAAGAAACACAAAAATAAAAGATCCTTGCCAAGAACAAGAACTAGAAACTAGCAAACTTCTCAGCTGCATAAAGCAACAATTTTTAGCTGAAAATGGCAGCAACTTTGACTGAAAATTGCAGTAAGAAGGTGCAAATCGAAAGTGCTGTGCAGCAGCTTGAAGGATTCAAAAGTGCATTGCATGCAGCAGCCAAGTGCCCCTTTTTTCCTTTCCTTTTGCAGACCAAACCAGCAAGAAGACCAGCCGAAAATGAAAGCTCAAAGAGCAGGTACTGCTGCTGTCCTAGAGCTGAAAATAACTAGTGCATGCAAAGAGATTTCGGACACAACAACAGTCCTCTTGCTACCACCGAGAAACACTTTCACAGGCCGGATTGGTTCCTTAATTTGCTGCTGAAAGTAGCAGCCGAACAGCAGCTAGATAAAGCTGTTAATACACCAAACCGAACACAGGTTTTCAGATTTTGCAAACATGCAGCACTTGTAGATGAGCCCTTCGGTTTAAACTTGATGTAAAGCAATAAACAACACTGCCGACTGCCAACAAAAATTAAACTGAGAGGAGAAATAGGACTGCAAGTTATGGAATGCTCTCATAAATTCACTAGCCCAAAGACTGTGATTCAGATTTCACATGAGAGAACAAAAGTGCTTTGCAGTCACTTGAAAGGAAAACAAAACAAAGAGAGAATAACAAGAGAAAACACGAGCAAGACAGCTCTCATAAAATAAGTCGGAGACAAGAAACTAAACACAACCAATCCATTTCATTTCACCAAACAAACCCTACATCCCCATACGCCTGGAGAGCATAGAGAGAACATCTCACCTTCTCTCTTTCTCTCTTTCTCAACAAACAAAGATTAGAAGCAAAACCCTAATCCATCTCTCATTTTTCATACATAGAGAGAACCAAATGAAACCCTAACTCTTACACCCACTCTCTCAATTTCAGCACTAGAGAGCACCTCTCTATTTATAGCCTCCACTAATGGGTTTGCAACACACTTTACCCATTAGCTCTCAACAACTCATGGCGCTTTATCCACAATCCACTTCCTTTAGTGCAGCTTTGCGTATTCACCAAAACGCCCCTCGCGCACCTTCCAGGAAGCTTCCTCGTGTCTTGTCGTCCAAGCATCACAACCACCTCGAGTCTCTGCCGTCTTCGGCACACCTCGACCGTTCTGACCTCGGCACCGCCCGTGCCTAGTCCAGTCCTCCGTGCCTCGCCACGACTCCGCCTCGACGTCCTGCAGCCATCACAGACAAGAAACAAATCAAATAGCACCGCTCGACACATGAAAGCATAAATAGCATTAATGAAACATACTTACTCATGATAGAGCCCAAATCTGTCGCATCACAGAATATGCATTCTAATTACTTTGACCAGGTTTGACCAAGTCCGACCGAGCCCGTTACACCACGCAACTACATGGTCTGACCACACAAACCAAACTCGACTTTCCTAAACTGATGTCAATTACTCATCATTCACACAGAATGACCTCCACATGGTCTCTCAATCTCCCCCTTGATGAGTATATTGACAAACCCTGAAAAAGCACAAAGTAGAGTTTGATTCGAAAAAGCACAAACATGGTCCAAAGGAAGAAAATGAAGCTAATAACCATGTCGACAGAAGGAACACTTGGAGCAACAACTGAAAGAGCAAATTTTTCTCCAAAGCTCTAAGGTGATCCCAAATGACTTTTTCTCCTCTATTCTCCCCCTTTTGGCAATAAACACATCAATGATGCAAAGGAGAGAATAAGATCACAAAAATGGATGAGATGGTGAAGTTGGTTTATTTTAAGCATTTAGAGCCATGAGAATTATCCAAAATGACCATAATGTATTACACATAGATGATGATCTGAAATGTAGTGCATTTTGTGAGCATGTCAAGTCATCAATAAGCAAAGTCTAGCTAGAGATATCCAAGGATGATGCAAGCCATGTCAATAAGCTAAGCGAAAACAAGAAGCTAGTATTGAGCCCAAATAGAGTGCTATATGCTCAAGAATGAAACACTGGTTCAAGTACTTGGTTCTTTTTGTAGCTTAAGCAAATTGAGCACAAATGACATATTTTCTTTTGAAACTTATGGTCGTTTCCAACCAATATTTTTATCATGTGCTAGATCTCAAGCCTTATGCGACCACTCCAAGCAAAAAGCTTAAGAAGATAGTCTAGGTCATCCAAAACTCCCCCTGAGTTCATGCCTAGTACAATGGCAAGCCGTCTCATAAGAAAGACACACAGCAGTGTATGTCTGGTCTCGAGGCAGTGAGGTACAAGAGGGAGCCTGTCATGCTACGATACTCCTTCTGATCAACTGGCTCGCCGTCCTCATCTGGGTCGAGTGAACCTGATGTAGCCATAGGAGTGGACACCGGCTTACCATCACTCATATCGAAGCGCTTTAGGAGGTCTCGAGTATACTTGCCTTGATGCAAGAAGGTACCCTCCCGAGTCTGCTTAATTTGGAAGCCAAGGAAGAAGCTCAACTCGCCCATCATGCTCATCTCAAACTCCGAGCTCATGACATCGGAAAACTGGGAAACGAGAGCAAGCGAGGAGCCGCCAAAGATGATGTCGTTCACATAAATCTGGACGAGCAGAAGATCAGTGCCATGCCGGCGGATGAACAAGGTCTTGTCTACTTTACCCATCTCAAAACCATGACTCAACAGATAGGACTTAAGCCTCTCATACCAAGCTCTAGGGGCCTGCTTAAGTCCATACAATGCTTTGGAAAGCTTGAAGACATGGTTTGAGTATTTGGGATTTTTGAAACCAGGAGGCTGTCTCACATAGACTTCTTCCTCAATGAACCCATTAAGGAAGGCACTCTTGACGTCCATCTGGTAAAGCTTGAAATCCTTAGAAACTGCAAAGGCAAGCAGGATTCTAATGGCCTCAAGTCTAGCTACAGGGGCAAAGTTCTCCTCGAAATCTAGACCCTCAACCTTGGAGAACCTCTGAGCTACCAGTCTAGCCTTGTTTCGAATAACCACACCATCCTCACTCTGCTTGTTCTTGAACACCCACTTAGTCCCAATGACATTGTGACCTCGTGGGGGCTCAACAAGCGACCAAACCTTGTTTCTCTCGAAATTCTGTAGCTCCTCATGCATGGCATTGACCTAAGACTCGTCAGAGAGAGCACGACAAACGTCCTTGGGCTCAAAGGAGGCAACAAAGGCAGAATGGAGACAGAATTGAGACATGCCAGATTTTGAACGAGTGACTCGCTCAAACAGGTCTCCAATAATCTGCTCAGGAGGATGTGCTTTCTGGATATGTCTAGGAGGTCCTGGATGAGATGAAGAAGTAGCCTCTACCTCATGAGCTGAAGAGGTAGGAACAGAGCCACTAGCTCCAGAAGAAGCAGAAGGCATGGACTGATCGCCTCGAGGTGCAGTGAAAGAAGGCACCTCAAGGGGTGGGTAAGGGACTAGATCGGGTAGACAACCCTCATCTCCATCGTCCTCATCATCCACAAAGATGGGCTCGGACTGCTCTAAAGAACATGAGATATCAGGCCTAGTCCCCGGACTGGCCTCGTCAAAGGTCACCTCATAGGTCTCTACCATTTTACTAGACTCGCAGTTCCAAACCCGATAAGCCCACGAAGAATTCGAGTAACCCAGAAAGATATTATCACAAGAACGTGACTCGAACTTGTCTATGTTCCCGGACTTTAAAATAAAACACTTGCAACCAAATACATGAAAATGAGATACACTGGGCTTTCGCCCATATCTCAACTCATAAGAAGTGCGGTGCAAGTGTGCCCGAAGAAAAACTCGATTTGAGACATGGCACGCGGTGGCTATAGCCTCAGCCCAAAACTTCCGCGGTGTAGAGTACTCATCAAGCATCGTCCTGGCCATCTTGACCAAGGTACGGTTCTTTCTCTCCACGACACCATTTTGCGGTGGGACGTGCGGAGAGGAGAACTGATGCTCTACACCTGTCTCAACACAGAACCTCTCAAAGTAGGAATTCTTGAACTCCGTGCCTTTGTCACTGTGGATCGCTCGTAAGGCACCTGGAAGCTCAACAGAAAGCCTACTGAAAAGACCTCAGAAATGTGTAAACGTCTGATCCTTCGAGGCTAAGAAAACACCCAAGAGTACCTCGAGAAGTCATCGACCACGACAAGAACATACCACTTCCCTCTTGCTGACTGCACTCGAGCTGGTCCAATTGTGTCCATGTGGAGCAGCTGTCCCGGTGCATCGGTCATAGTAACTGTGACCGGAGGTTGAGAAGCGGCAACCATCTTGCCGTGCCGGCAAGGAGCACAAACTAGATCTTTGACCATCTTGAGTTTCGGCAGACCACGAATGAGATCGTGGCTGCTAACTCGGGTCAAATGGTCAAATCCAATATGACCAAGTCTCCTATGCCAGAAAGAGAGGTCATGGGACTCAGAAGCAACTAAACATCTGAGAGGATCGCCAGAAGACTCAGAAAAATCAGCACGAAATATCCTCCCAAAATAAGAAATCCCGCAAACCAGACTACCCGAAGAATCAAGAATTTTGCAAGCGTTTTTTTAAAGCTCACCTCGAAACCGTCATTGGTAAGCTGAGAAACAGAAATCAAATTATACTGCAGCTTACTAACCAAAGCAACATCTTTCAAAATGAAAGAATCATTAACGCGCATTGTACCTTTGGCGATGACGCGCCCAGATGAAGCATCTCCGAAGGTGATCGTCTCATCACCTGGAGCACGGGCAAGGGAAGAAAACTAACGAGAGTCTCCAGTCATGTGTCGTGAACACCCGGAGTCTACGAGCCAAACCTTTCCTTTCCCTGCCAGGCGAACCTGAGTCAAACAGAGAGTAAAGTCTCAGTACTGGGGTAAATCAAGAGTGATTTTGGCACCCAATACTGAGTAACACGTCGAGCAGATGAAGTAGTCAAACACGACTGACCTCTATCTACCCTACGCTCTCTGTCACTCAAAGAAGCAGAAGGTCTACGTGTAGACCGAAAGCTGTTGCTGGGTCCGACTGCTACGGGAGAGTGAGTCGGAGTACCGGCAACACGCTGATCACGCCGCGGGTAGCCATCTCGACGGGGGAAACGAGATCTACCCTCAGAACGGCGGAAGTCACGACCAAAGGGAGCATGAGGACGAAAACTAGAAAACTCAGAAAAAGCCATCTCGATGCTGCCCAAACCCATCAACAGAAGCAAGTCTAGACCTCGTGTTGGTCTTAGGTGCACTCAAGGTCTGGGTCTGACCCTGAATACGCCTAAGATCACGAACACGGTCTCTACGCGCGATCTTGGCGCGCCTAAAGCATCGATCGATCAGATGTCCATCATTCTGACAGAAGGTGCAATGATATTTCACCTTCTGAGAGGTAGAAGTAGCATGATGAGGCTTCGCCTTCTGAGAGGCCGAAGCTGCAGGTGGAATCACCTTGCTGTCAGAAATCCCTTGGACAAAGCCCGCAGACTTAAATTGGACTTTCTCGGTCCTAGGCTCAGTCTCGATCACACCTGGTGCTATTGGTCTGAGCACGGCAGGTGGATGCTTCCTCATGTCCTCATAGAAATCGTATCCTAGACCCTGATTAAATCTGTAAATCTTGGATTGGTCTAGAATAAGATTAAGCTTCTTCTTGCCTCCTACAAATCTCTCGAGAGTGTTCATAAGATACTGACACTCCCGAAAGAGAGAGGTGCAAGAAGAGCAGGGGGAAGAAGGAGTAGCAGAAGGTAAGGGAGCAGATGAAGAACCAACAGTAGAGAAAAGAATGGCTTGTGCACACACAGCCGACTCAGAGAGGACAGTCCTACTACTAGCCGGTTGATTCACGTCGCTAAGCGTCTCCAACTTACCCTTGGGCTCCTTCCCCACCTCAGCAATCACATCACAATGAGTTGATGGCTTCTCTAGTAAATCCTTAGTTAGCTTCACACATTGTTCATTCAAAGCAACGAGTTCAAGTTTTAGTTTATCACAACTAATGTAAGGTGAGCTAACAGGATCCTTAGTCGCAAACTGAGCCATTTTCTCATTATTGTCAATCATTTCTTGAAACTGTTTTGAGACAGATTCAAGTTCAGCTGTTAACTTGGGACAGTTCAAAAATGAAGTAATGGGCTCAAGGAGAAAAGCTTGTAACTCAGCAATTTTATGATCTGCCCGTTTTAGGTTCAATTTCATATTATTGCAGTTTTCACAAGACTCGGGCAGATCCAGGAGCATGGTATAAAGACCTCTAAAAGCATTGTCCTTATCCTCACATAAGGTGCAAGCACTAGTCTCAACAGAAGTAGATGAAACAGGAACTACCCTACTCATCTCAAGCTCAGCAAGAAGACTAATGTTCTCCACCTTAATCATGTCAAGCTCGGAATACAAACTATCATGCGAGGTCCTTAATTTCTCCATGTCAACCAACAAAGCACAGCATGTATCACAATCATCATGGGAGGGAGCAGATGTAAGTGATGTAAGCTCCCGTGATAGTCTCTCTACTTCCTTCTCTAACTCGGTACACCTAGCCCTAGCTCTAGCATGAAATCCACCTAGCTTAAGAAAAGCATGATTAAGCTGGTCGTATGTGGGGGATACCTCGTGCGAGTTGGAGTACAGCTCGCTGTCACTCAGTTCGCCCTCAAAGGTCATGAAGCACATGCCGGAGAAGTCGTCGCTGCCCTTGGGGTCTTGGTCACCCGTCCCGTCATCGTCGCTCCATCCCTCCACCTCGCTGAGGTCGAGGTCGTCGAAGGCGGTGAGGACGCGGTGAAAAGCTTCTTGGCTTTGCCAAGGTCGCGGAACTTCTTCTTTCCTTGGGCATGGACTGGAGGCTTCTTGTTGCGGTTCTTGTCGGTGTAGTCGTTCTTGCCCGAACCGCCGTAGTCGTTCTTGCCCTTCTCTAGCTTGGGGCAGTTTGCCCGAATGTGGTTGGGGCCACCACACTCGAAGCAAATCACGGGTCCGCCTCTCTTTCTGTCCCTCCTCCTCTTGTAAGCATGAGAAAACTTCTGAGCTAGGAGGGCCAGCTGTTCATCCTCAAGCTGCTCTAACTGATCATCAGTCACATCACAGAGAGCGGCGAGAGGGAAACCACACAGCGAATCAGAAGAAAGACCAGAAGCCGAACTGAGATCGGTGACTAGGGCCATCGACTGTGACTTTGACTTGCGAGAGACAATGTCAATCTCGTGAGTCTTGAGGCGCGAGTACAGCGCATCAAGAGTCAAAGTCGAGAGGTCCGTGGTGTCCTTGATGGTAGTCACCTTCATCTCCCAAACCCACAAATCAAGTGCAGCGAGCATTTGTCGAGCGTTATCCGAGTCGGGGTATGTGAGACCGACCGCTCGGAGGTTTCTCAAGATCTTGTGAAAACGCGCAAAGCACTCATCAAGGGACTCGCCAGCGAGCATTTCAAACTTGTTGTAATCTCGCTTAAACTGGTCCTGTCGCACCGTCTTTATCTGGGTGGTGCCCTCATGGTAAGCATCGAGGGTCTCCCAAATATCGAAGGCGGACGAAAGATGAGAGATGCGGTCAAACTCACTACGACTCAACCCCTGGATAATGATGTTCGTCGCCTTAGCGTTTGCCTCAACATCAGCCATGTTCCCGGCATTGATGTTCTCATCGGTAGGAACAACAAATCGTACTTTGACCTTACGCCAGATGGCGTAGCCCTGAGCCTGGATGTAGGTCTCCATCCGGCTCTTCCAGAAGGGATAGTCGAGTACTTGTCCGTCGCCATTGCTCTAGAGACCGGTTAAGATCTATTGAAAAGAGCTAACCGGCTCTGATACCAATTGTTGGATCGAATTCGGCGACAGAGGGGGGTGAATGTCGTCTTTTAAAAATTGCCCCCAAAGTATCCACTCGCAATTCTTTTTCTCCTCCGATAGCTATGATAGCTATGAAGTTAGAAAATATTTGCTCGCTAGGAAAGGTAAGAACAGACCAACAAAAATAGGCAAAAAGAAGCTAAGATGAACTTGGAGAAGAAGCAAGTTTGAGAGCCTTCCTGGAAATGAAAAAGAAACACAAAAATAAAAGATCCTTGCCAAGAACAAGAACTAGAAACCAGCAAACTTCTCAGCTGCATAAAGCAACAATTTCTAGCTGAAAATGGCAGCAACTTTGACTGAAAACTGCAGCAAGAAGGTGCAAATCGAAAGTGCTGTGCAACAGCTTGAAGGCTTCAAAAGTGCACTGCATGCAGCAGCCAAGTGCCCCTTTTTCCTTTCCTTTTGTAGACCAAACCAGCAAGAAGACCAGCCAAAAATGAAAAAGCTCAAAGAGCAGGTACTGCTGCTTTCCTAGAGCTGAAAATAACTAGTGCATGCAAAGAGATTTCGGACACAACAACAATCCTCTTGCTACCACCGAGAAACACTTTCACAGGCCGGATTGGTTCCTTAATTTGCTGCTGAAAGTAGCAGCCGAACAGCAGCTAGATAATGCTGTTAATACACCAAACCGAACACATGTTTTTAGATTTTTCAAACATGCAGCACCTGTAGATGAGCCCTTCGGTTTAAACTTGATGTAAAGCAATAAACAGCACTGCCGACTGCCAACAAAAATTAAACCGAGAGGAAAAATAGGACTGCAAGTTATGGAATGCTCTCATAAATTCACTAGCCCAAAGACTGTGATTCAGATTTCACATGAGAGAACAAAAGTGCTATGCAGTCACTTGAAAGGAAAACAAAACAAAGAGAGAATAACAAGAGAAAACACGAGCAAGACAGCTCTCATAAAATAAGTCGGAGACAAGAAACTAAACACAACCAATCCATTTCATTTCACCAAACAAACCCTACATCCCCATACGCCTGGAGAGTATAGAGAGAACCTCTCACCTTCTCTCTTTCTCTCTTTCTCAACAAACAAAGATTAGAAGCAAAACCCTAATCCATCTCTCATTTTTCATACATAGAGAGAACCAAATGAAACCCTAACTCTTACACCCACAGGCAGCGACTGGGGGTAAATATGTGCCATATGATTATTACCTAAGCTAAGGCAATAATTATAGGCACACAACACCATAGTCTAACTACCTAGGACTCAAAAGCGCAAGAGACACCCTAGATCTCGGCGTTGTTCCCTCCATCCGTAGCAGGGGTTTCTTCATATGCATAATGGTCCTGGGTCCCTGAATCTGATTTTGGTAATGCGAGTGTGAGCACAAACCACCGTGCTCAGCGAGCTAATACACAGAATGCAGTATATAGTATGCATGGCTTTTCAAGAGAAGGCTAGGGTTCTTTTATTTGCCAGAAATTGCTGTTTTGACTAAAGCATAGTGTATGTGAAATATTGCTGTAATAGTAGTGATCTAGATACCATCCACCATTACATGGTCTCTGCACCTATGTCAAACCTTCAGTGTTATAGCCGCTTACCATATCACCGGGACGACACCCATGATAACTCAAATCAGGGCTTTCCACTGCCCTCCATTTTTCCATTCCCGCCCACAAAATTTTTGAAATAGAACTATATCTGGTTAAGTTCCCATGTCCGCACTTGACCGTGGGCACGGCTATTCGAATAGTTTTGACTCTGCAGAGTTTGCACACTTTACCCACAAGAGACAGTTTACTCGTTGCCCCGCACAATTCCTTAGTCGTGCAGTTGAGCGAACCATCACAGTAACCGTTCAAAGTACCTCGCCCCTTCCATCATCTCACCCCTATGAGCTTGTCCCGCTTGCGGTAGGTCTCATAGATTGTGCGGGATGTTCCCCTCCTATGCGCCTAGCAGCTGGCTACCCACACTGCTAGCGCACCGCAGAAAAACTTCACCCTCAAGCCTGCTAACCAGGCTGTCACTTGCGGGTGTCCCATTCAAGCCTGCCACCTAGGCCGCCACTTGCACTACTTCCATGATGATGACTTTCAGGGTCCGGTAAATTTACTAAGACAAGTAGTACTTTACAGACTTGTGGTTGTACTTGTTTTACACAGGAGGTCATGACAAGATTTGGTCCTTAGGGTTATCTGGGCAGTTCTACCACAAACCACACTCTCGTGCACTACTGCACCATACCCCCAAACCATCCGCCCAGATAAATAAGCAATTTGAGGTTTTTGGGAGTATAAAATAATCATATCCAACATATACCAGTCATTACCACCATGACTGCCCAACCAAATTTCCTCATGATTAAAAGTGATGCTTGGGGCATTTCAGCGCTCCTGAGTATCAAGTTAAACAATGGGCAGATAACTAGAATCTTAAATTAAACATGTATTTGCATATAAAATAACATCATGCAATTTAATAATTTAAACAAAAGTAATTTGCGGAAAATGTAGGTTCAACAAGATCAAAGTATTGACTCGCCTTGGTCACAGTCGGTTGGGTCTGGGTTGTCTTGAGCTTCTAAAGCTGCTGCCTCGGCTTCTTCTTCCTGAGCCTCGTAAGCTAATTTTTACCGTGTGCGAAAAAACGGTATAAAAGCAAATCAGCAACCATATAAATATTCAAAATCAGCAACCACATAAACTTTCACCAGAAAATCCAATAACTCAAATTTTCATATTGTTAATCCCCTTTAAGTCAACATGGAATTTAGACAAAATTTAAAGATTTGTTTCATTTGCTTTGTTGCTAAAGTAATTCCATTTCGATTAATTAAAGTTTAACCATAGTCATTTTTATACAATATATTCTCTAATTACATTTGGGTATCATAGCCTAGGGTTGTTGATAATATCTTATAGCCTATCTTTGCAAATGGTTAATTTCTGCATCCTTTTCTAATATACGAAACTCAGGATTAATGGTTTAGTACACTTGTATTTGATGGGTCATTATTTCATGTAAGTATTCACCCTAATTATATTCTTACTAAACTCTTTTTAATTGCTAAAGATTTAAAAAGGGTTATTCATTACACACACACACACACACACACACACACACACACACACACACACACACACACACACACACACACACACACACACACACACACACACACATATATATATATATATATATATATATATATATATATATATATATAATTTTCTGGCACATGATAACTAACCCTGATGAAAGGGTTAATAAGTACCCCTATATACTAATCAAGTTTCTGCATCACAGGAAATTTGTCTTCATGAGTTTTTCCCCATATTTTCCCCTTGCTATTCCTCCTAGTTTTTCTGTGCTGCTGCTCACACCAAAAAAATGCACTAAAAACCCCCAAAACTCAGCCTGGCGCTGCGGAGCCAGAGGCTCGAACGCGCGCGGCCAGGCGAGTTAAGGGCGGGCGATTCTAGCCAGGAGGGACGCGGGTGTTACCTGCTTATATAGAAACAAAATATGTCTTTAAGCAGTGCAGTAGCAGGGGCCGGGCAGAGAAGGCCAGAACAGGGGAAACTTCGGCAGCAGGCTCGTCGGCGAAGGGGGGGCCGGGGAAGTGCCGGTGATGGTCAAAACGGGATCCCCGCGCTGAGTGGATGCTGATGGAGAAGTCGGTGGGGGGGGGGGTCGTGGGGTGCCGGGAGTGTGTTGGTGGCGTGCCACGGCGGCGGTCCAGGAAAAGGGTCGTCGCCGGCGAGCTGCAGGCCCGGGGGCTCGGCCAAGCACTCGGTTGACTTCACGGTGAGCTTAGGGAGGGGTGGGAGCAAGGAATTGAGAAATGTATGCTCGGCTCGGGGAATTGGTTCGGCGGCCGGCCGTGCAGGGGAATTTGGGCGCCGGCACGAAGGATGGCAAGGGGGTCGATTAGGGACTAGGGAAGGAAGATGGAGCTCGGGCGGTGAGGTTGGCAGCCCCAGGTAGGCTTTATAGTCGGTAATTTGCGCGGGCATCGAGGAGGGCCTGCGACGGCCATGCGAGCAATGTGCGGGGTGGTTGTCCGGCGGTGAGGCACTGCAGGGCCCGGCGTGGGGTGCGGGCGTGCGCGTGCAGGCCCGTAGCACGGGCGTGACTGGCTGGCGCTGTGGATGACTGAGAGGCATGGGAGGTGGTGACCGACCTGGGTGGGAGGACGGCTGAGGTCATGGCTGAGGCGACGGGGCAGGCGCGACGGCGAGTGGCGCTTGACAGGGTGACGAGACGGCGGTGGGGGCCACAGCGACGTAGGAGGAGTGGCGCCGGCGACCACTGGTCCAAGGTGTGCGTCAGGGGGGGCGCGGGCTGCGGCAACGGCCCGGGAGGAAGGAGCGATGGGTGTTCGGCCGGAGTTGGGCAACGAAAAGATGGGGAACGAGGAGGAGATGGGAGGTGGGCCGGGGCGCCGATTGGGGCTGTCTGGCCAGATGGGCTGGTCGGCTGGGCCGGCCTGGCCGAAGGCCTCTTCTCTCTCTCTCTCTCTTTTTATTTTTAATTTATTCATTTTGTTAGCTCCCCACCATCACACTTAATTCCCATTCTTTTATCCTTAATTTCTATACTGGATATTTGATGAGGACATCACTTCTTCGGATACACACAACACACCTCCACTTGACATTCAAGGTCCAATCACTAGAGCTCGCGCCCGACAATTGAATTTACAGGTGAGCTCGTTGCTAAGTACTTCTTTTTGTTCATTTGAGAATCGATTGCTACCTAATGATTTAATAATGATTAGGAACCATGGAGAGGACCTAGAAGTACTTGGCGAAGGACTACGAGGCGCACAAGTCCAGCAAGGGCGGTCGAATCATGTTGGAGGCCCAACTCAAACCGACTTCGAATCCAATTCGGAGTCCAGGACCAGGCCGCATTAAAACGGACGCCCAGATCGCATCCGGACTCCGTTTTGGACGTTCTACATATGTATGGAAAGCTGAGAAGACTACCTTTCCAATGGCTCTGGTCCCATGTCAAAATTCCTTCTGAGTCGACGGGAATCGTCGAAACAAGTGGGCATTCAGAATCTGTCAGGGTGCTGCGCCACCGTCTTTTGGGCCTTTCGGCTTTGTATCGTGTTGGAGCCCATTAGGGGCGCGTCCAGGGGTTTTGCACGCCCCTCAATCCTTTATATCCAGCCGCCACCCCCACCATTAGGGTTGGGTTTTGCTTAGATTGATTTGTCTTTGAACAATTCGCCGTTCATCGGTTTGTGAGACCCCAACTTTCGAGTGCTAAATCTATCGATCTGCAATTCAGTTGTGTTCTTCCTTGTTCTTGCTTGTGTTCTTCGATTCGCAGGCGAGGATTAGCCTTCTTGGCGAGGTCAACCGGGCTGCGCACGGTTGATAACCTGAGGAGACGTGGTGCTGCGATTGCGGGGTTCGGAACGTGTCGTTCGGAAGCCGGATCGATTTGTGTCGCGCCTCCACCAAATCGAATTTACCCAGAACCTGTTGGAAGATCGGGACCCCGTTCCCATCAAGTGGTATCAGAGCTTCAGGTGTTCCTTCAGGTTCGCGTTACCCTCCTTTGTTGTTTTCGGTTTCGTCCTAGAGTCCATGAAAAAGCCCTACAAAAAAATTGTAGTCATAGGTTGTTTCCTGTCCTAGATCTCGTTTAGCCTTTGCACAATTTGATTCCAGAGTCCGTAGTGTTGAGTTTGTGTCCTTAGTCGAGTTGTGTTGCTGGTTTAGATCGTGTTTTGTTTCGGGTTGTCTTGCTTCCGCTACATCTCTTTCATACAAACCCTAGCCGTCATCCATCGCGTTTTCCACCCTCTGTTTTTGTTTTCCCACCCATATCCCACCCTCTGTTTGAGTCATCCTTCACGTCTCGTGATCACACACCACCATCCCCCACCATTCCCTGAGCTTCCGCCACCAATTTCCACCAATTCCCTCCACCCGATTTCGTTTCGGCCTCCACAGAAACCATAACTCGGAGTCCCATCTTCAAACGGCCATAACTTTTGCATACGGACGTCGGGTTTCAGCGAATTTATTTTGCCCAAATTCGGCCTGGAAAGTGCAGTACTCGAGCTCCGAAATTGATTCACCGAATTTCCTGCACATTCATTATTTTCTGTAGGCCACACCTTACATTAGATTGAGGTGAAACTTTGTGTGGTTCCTATTTCTGTGCTCTGCTTTGTGAAAAAAATAACAGAAAAAAGAAACAAAAAAGAAAAATTTCGGCACCTGGTTTTGCCTGAGAGCAAAGGCACCTGAGTTCCGTGCCTAAAAGAAAAAAAGAAAAAAAAGAAAAAAAAAGAAAGAGCACAGTTTTAGGTG
Organism: Dendrocalamus latiflorus; assembly: GCA_017311315.1. NCBI lineage: Eukaryota > Viridiplantae > Streptophyta > Magnoliopsida > Poales > Poaceae > Dendrocalamus > Dendrocalamus latiflorus. Next base: position 35,127,692 of record CM029651.1, on the reverse strand, counting down.
ACAGAAATTCATTTGTTTTGTGCTTATGCTGAATTAAGTCTCTCATTCCCTGGCCATCTTTGTTGCTGTCTTCGCTTACTTTCTGGCCGTGATTCCTTGTTCATCATATCCTAACACTGATATAGGACACATTTAGGCCAGCAACTAGGACCAGTGCTTTGGACATTTATTCAGCATTACTATCTGTTATTGATTTGTGTTCCACTGATATATTTGGCCTTCCAAGCTCCATATATCTACTTCTGGATAGCACAGTTTTGACCCTTGCAATCGTACCCACGCTCGACATGGTTTCACGAACCAGCCACCGGTTGTACCACCTGCTGCTTTGGTAAGAACACTTGTAAGAGCTTGGTAAGCCACTTCCTTTGCGAGATTCCACTGCCCTTCATTTGTAGTTGATAGGGATAATCCTTTTGTTTTCCCTGTGTTTCCACTAACCATGGCAGGAGACGAAGGACACGGGTCACCGGTCGATTTCAACGAGTGTGTTAGTCGCGGCCAGCTACAAGCTGCGCTCGACAAACAAAATGCTTCACTCGGCGCGAGAATGGACACCATCGTCGCCGCCATTGCCAAGTTGAACACCACGGAAGGCATTGAGCGGGTGGAGCGGCGGTTGGCTGACCTCACTGGTCGGATGGACAAATTGGAGGCACGTCTGCCACCTGTCAATGACGGCCATCGTCCTGATGATGACATAGTGTATGATGCAGATGGCAACATTGATCGGCGGGCGACACAAGATGCACGACTACGTCGGCGTCTTCAGCAAAACCGACAAGGTATGGGAGGTAATAACCAGAACCGACATGGTATGGAAGGTAATAACCAGAATCGTCATGGTAACGACGACCCTTTTGCTAAAGTTAAGTTTACCATTCCATCTTTTTCTGGTCTTTATGATGCTGAAATATATCTTGATTGGGAGATGACGGTAGAGCAAAAATTTAATTCTCACTTGGTTCCTGAACAACATAGAGTTAGACAAGCTACTAGTGAGTTTAAGGACTTTGCTATTATCTGGTGGAATGAACTCAGTAACATGCGCTTACAACCTGATACATGGGAGCAGTTAAAAGAAGATATGCGTAATCGTTTTGTTCCTCCCACATATAAACTTGAATTGAGAAAAAAATTGCAGCGCTTAGAACAAGGTGATCGTTCTGTTCAGGACTATTATGCTGAGCTTCAAAAGGGTATGATGCGTTGTGGGGTTGTTGAGGACACGGAGGATAAGATTTGTCGTTTCTATGGGGGGTTACGGCGTGACATTCAGAATATTGTTGATTATAAAGAATTTACTACTGTCAACCAGTTGTTCCACCTTGCTATGCTTGCAGAAAAAGAATTGCAGGGACGCAAGGAATCAGCGAAGGCACGCACTGAACGACCCTTCTACACGCCGCGAACGACTACATCGGCGGGACTACCCAAGTCTTCTTCGAATTTTCGTTCTCCTCCTCTACCTGTGAACAAGATTGCAGCAGCGCCACCGAAGCCACCTTCAAAAAATTCTTTGCAGGTTCCAGCCAAGACTTCTTCTTCCGTGGCTTCAACGGGCCGCTCCTCCGATATTCAGTGCCACCGCTGCCATGGGCTTGGTCATGTGCAGAAGAATTGCCCTAGCCAACGGGCATACATCGCCACCGAAGATGGAGGCTACATCAGCACTTCAGATGTCGAGGAGGACGATGATGTTGCTGCTGCCTCGGATGACACTGGCGGTGGTGATGATGACCTGGTCCTTGGTGGGGCGTCCACAGCGACGCTACGGAGCATCATTGTGCAGCGAGTCCTCAGCACACAGGTAGAACAAACCGACAAGCTTCAACGCCATAATTTGTTTCAGACTTTCTTCGCAATCAAGAACCGGTGTGCACGTGTCATCATTGATGGAGGAAGCTGCAACAACTTGGTGAGTTCTGATTTGGTCAAGAAGCTTGGCTTGACCACGCGACCACATCCACATCCATACCATATTCAGTGGTTAAATGATTCTGGAAAAGCTAAGGTAACACAAACATGCCGAGTCCATTTTTCCATTGGTGGTTATGCTGATCATGTTGATTGTGATGTGGTTCCCATGCAAGCATGCTCTCTTTTATTGGGTAGACCTTGGGAATTTGATAATGATGCTTTACACCATGGTAGTAGTAACAAATACACTTTTATGCATAAGGGAAAGAAAGTTACTTTACTGCCTTTGACCCCAGCTGAGATAATAGAGGCCGATAGGGAGAGAATTGCTGCTGCTAATGATGCAAAGGAACATGATAAATCTGAAAAACAGCAAGTAATCCATTTAAAAAATTCTGTTCTGCTTGCCACAAAATCAGACCTTGCTGAAATTGATGATGTTAATGATACATGCTATGCTTTTGTGTGCAAAGATGCTTTATTTTCTCTTGATAATATGCCTTGCACTTTGCCTGCTCCTGTCACTAACCTTTTGAAGGAGTTTAGAGATGTTTTCCCTGATGAGATACCTCCAGGACTTCCACCTATTCGAGGGATTGAACACCAGATTGACTTGATCCCTGGAGCGAGTTTGCCAAATCGTGCGGCGTACAGGACCAATCCCGAAGAGACTAAGGAGATTCAGCGACAAGTCCAAGACCTTTTGGACCGTGGGTACGTACGTGAGAGCCTTAGTCCTTGTGCTGTTCCTATTCTTTTGGTTCCCAAAAAAGATGGATCTTGGCGTATGTGTGTCGATTGTAGAGCCATTAACAACATTACTATAAGGTATCGTCATCCTATTCCTAGGCTAGACGACATGCTTGATGAGTTGTGTGGTGCTATAATTTTCACAAAGATTGACTTGCGTAGTGGATACCACCAAATAAGAATGAAACTTGGCGATGAATGGAAAACTGCTTTTAAAACTAAGTTCGGCTTGTATGAGTGGTTAGTCATGCCTTTTGGTTTAACTAATGCACCTAGCACTTTCATGAGATTAATGCACGAGGTTTTACGTCCTTTCATTGGCAAATTTGTGGTTGTTTACTTTGATGATATCTTGATTTATAGCAAGTCCATGGATGAACATTTGAATCACTTACGTGCTGTTTTTAATGCTTTGAAAGATGCGCGTTTGTTTGGTAACCTTGACAAGTGCACCTTTTGCACGGATCGAGTCTCTTTTCTTGGCTATGTTGTGACTCCACAGGGAATTGAGGTTGATAGAGCCAAGGTGGAGGCGATATGGAGTTGGCCCACGCCCACGACGGTCTCCCAAGTGCGGAGTTTTCTTGGCCTTGCAGGATTTTATCGCCGCTTTGTCAAGGAATTCAGCACCATTGCGACGCCATTGATTGAGTTGACAAAGAAGGGCGTCGTGTTCCATTGGGGGCCATCACAAGAGGTGTCCTTTAATCTTTTGAAGGACAAGCTTACACACGCACCATTGCTCCAACTTCCGGATTTCGGTAAGACTTTTGAGCTAGAATGTGATGCTAGCGGAATTGGTATTGGTGGTGTTTTGATGCAAGAAGGCAAACCTGTTGCCTACTTTAGTGAAAAATTGAATGGTCCTGCTCTTAATTATTCCACGTATGATAAAGAATTGTATGCTCTTGTTCGTTCTTTAGAGACGTGGCAACACTATTTATGGCCTAAAGAATTTGTCATTCATTCCGATCATGAATCACTTAAGCATATTCGTAGTCAAACCAATTTGAATCGTAGACATGCTAAGTGGGTTGAATTTATTGAATCTTTTCCTTATGTCATTAAACACAAGAAAGGGAAGGATAATGTGATTGCTGATGCTTTGTCTCGACGCTATACCGTGTTGTCTCAACTTGATTGTCGCATTTTTGGTCTTGAAACTATTAAAGGGCAATATGCTTTTGATGCTGATTTTAAGGATGTGTTGTTGCATTGTAAAGAGGGACAAGCATGGAATAAATTCGTGATCAATGATGGATATTTGTTTAGAGCTAACCGCCTATGCATTCCAGTTGGATCCGTTCGTCTTTTGTTGTTGCAGGAGGCGCATGGAGGCGGTTTGATGGGACATTTTGGTGCTAAGAAGACAGAGAATGTTCTGGCCACACACTTCTTTTGGCCAAAGATGAGGCGAGATGTTGAGCGGTTTGTTGCTCGCTGCACTACATGTCAAAAAGCTAAGTCTCGCTTGAATCCACATGGTTTATATATGCCTCTTCCTGTTCCTTCTATTCCGTGGGCAGATATTTCTATGGACTTTGTTTTAGGGTTGCCCAGGACTAAGAGGGGGAGGGATAGCATTTTTGTTGTTGTGGATCGCTTTTCTAAGATGGCTCACTTTATACCATGTCATAAAACCGATGATGCCGTTCATATTGCTGACCTCTTTTTCAAAGAGATAGTTCGTTTGCATGGTATGCCTTCTACTATTGTTTCAGATCGTGATGTCAAGTTCTTGAGTCACTTTTGGCGTGCTCTATGGAACAAGTTGGGTACAAAGTTGTTGTTCTCTACAACATGTCACCCACAAACTGATGGCCAAACTGAGGTGGTGAACCGCACATTGTCTACCATGTTGAGAGCTATTTTGAAGAACAATTTGAAGCTGTGGGAAGAGTGTTTGCCGCATGTTGAGTTCGCCTATAATCGAGCGGAACACTCCACCACCAAGGTAAGTCCTTTTCAGGTAGTGTATGGATTCAATCCCCGTGCCCCTATTGATATTTTACCTTTGCCAACTAGTGAGAGAGTTCATAATGATGCTAAGGCGCGTGCTGATTTTATTGTCAAAATGCATGAGACTACTAAGGCCAACATTGAAAAAATGAATGACAAATATAGGATTGCTGGTAGTAAAGGTAGAAAGGAAGTTAAACTTGAACCGGGTGATTTTGTTTGGTTGCACTTGAGAAAGGATAGATTTCCTGAGTTAAGAAAATCAAAATTGATGCCTCGAGCTGCTGGTCCTTTTAAGATAGTTGAGAAGATAAATGATAATGCATATACACTTGAGTTGCCTCCCGAGTTTGGGGTTAGTCCCACCTTTAACATTTCAGATTTGAAACCATACTTGGGAGATGAAGATGAGGCTGAGTTGAGGACAACTCCGCTTCAAGAGGGGGAGGATGATGAGGACATCACTTCTTCGGATACACACAACACACCTCCACTTGACATTCAAGGTCCAATCACTAGAGCTCGCGCCCGACAATTGAATTTACAGGTGAGCTCGTTGCTAAGTACTTCTTTTTGTTCATTTGAGAATCGATTGCTACCTAATGATTTAATAATGATTAGGAACCATGGAGAGGACCTAGAAGTACTTGGCGAAGGACTACGAGGCGCACAAGTCCAGCAAGGGCGGTCGAATCATGTTGGAGGCCCAACTCAAACCGACTTCGAATCCAATTCGGAGTCCAGGACCAGGCCGCATTAAAACGGACGCCCAGATCGCATCCGGACTCCGTTTTGGACGTTCTACATATGTATGGAAAGCTGAAAAGACTAACTTTCCAATGGATCTAGTCCCATGTCAAAATTCCTTCTGAGTCGACGGGAATCGTCGAAACAAGTGGGCGTTCAGAATCTGTCAGGGTGCTGCGCCACCGTCTTTTGGGCCTTTCGGCTTTGTATCGTGTTGGAGCCCATTAGGGGCGCGTCCAGGGGTTTTGCACGCCCCTCAATCCTTTATATCCAGCTGCCACCCCCACCATTAGGGTTGGGTTTTGCTTAGATTGATTTGTCTTTGAACAATTCGCCGTTCATCGGTTTGTGAGACCCCAACTTTCGAGTGCTAAATCTATCGATCTGCAATTCAGTTGTGTTCTTCCTTGTTCTTGCTTGTGTTCTTCGATTCGCAGGCGAGGATTAGCCTTCTTGGCGAGGTCAACCGGGCTGCGCACGGTTGATAACCTGAGGAGACGTGGTGCTGCGATTGCGGGGTTCGGAACGTGTCGTTCGGAAGCCGGATCGATTTGTGTCGCGCCTCCACCAAATCGAATTTACCCAGAACCTGTTGGAAGATCGGGACCCCGTTCCCATCAATATTTGTGTATTTGTATATTTCAAAAGGGTTCCTAATTTTGGTTATACATACATACATACATACATACATACATACATACATACATACATACATACATACATACATACATACATACATACATACATACATACATACATACATACATACATACATACATACATACATACATACATACATACATACATACATACATACATACATACATACATACATACATACATACATACATACATATGTTTACTTATTTCTTCCACTTGATTTCATTTAATTCCTTTGTCAATACCAATCCTTAAAATAGAATTACATATATTTTGCTTGTGCCTATTCTATTATTTTATTTATTTGTTTATTTATATATGTTTATATCTTTATGCACAACTCTGCTTAAAAATCCTTTGGCCTCTATTTCTTTACTACTAACATTCTCATACATATTGCTTCATTTTTGCTTTAATCATTTAGACCTCAAACCAAAATCAAGGAAAACTTTGCCAGAGTTCAAATACCAAGACCAATATATTCTAAAAGAGTTCAAAACTTACATAACTTTCAAATTTCAAATTCCAGGATGTTACAGCAGACCACGAATGAGATCATGGCCACTAACTCGGGTCAAATGGTCAAATCCAATATGACCAAGTCTCCTATGCCAGAAAGTAAGGTCACGGGACTCCGAAGCAACTAAACACCGGAGAGGATCACCAGAAGACTTAACAAAATCAGCACGAAAAATCCTCCCATAATGAGAAATCCCGCAAACCAGACTACCCGAAGAATCAAGAATTTTGCAATTGTTTTTCTTGAAGCTCACCTCATAACCGTCATCGGTAAGCTGAGAGACTGAAAGCAAATTATATTGCATCTTACTCACTAAGGCAACATCTTTTAAAATAAATGAATCATTAACGCGCACAGTACCTTTAGCGATGAAGCGCCCAGACGAAGCGTCTCCAAAGGTGATAGTCTCATCACCTGGAGCACGGGCTAGGGAAGAGAACCAACGGGAGTCTCCGGTCATATGACGAGAACAACTGGAGTCTACAAGCCAAATCTCTCCCTTCCCAGCCCGGCGAACCAGAGTCAACAAGAGAGTGAAGGCTTAGTACTGGGATAAATCAAAAGAGATTTTGGAACCCAATACTGAGTCACACGTCAAGCAGAAGTAGTCACACACGACTGACCTCTATCTACCCTACGCTCTCTGTCGCTCAAAGAAGCAGAAGGTCTATGTGCAGACCTGAGGCTGTTGCTGGGTCCGACTGCTATGGAAGAGTGAGTTGGTGCACCGGCAACATGCTGATCACGCCGCAAGTAGCCATCTCTACGGGGGAAACGAGATCTACCCTCAGAACGACGGAAGTCATGACCGAAGGCATATCGAGGACGAAAACCAGAAGACTCAGAAAAACCAAGTCCTCGATCCTGCCCAAACCCATCAGTAGAAGCAACTCTCGACCTTGTGTTGGTCTTAGGTGCACTCAAGATCTGGGGCTGACCCTGAATACACCTAAGAGTGTCAACACGGTCTCTACGCGTGATCTTGGCGCGCCTGAAGCATCTGTCGACCAAGTGTCCATCCTTCTGACAGAAGGTACAATGATACTTCACCTTCTGAGAGATAGAAGTAGCATGATGGGGCTTCGGCTTCTGAGAAGTCGAAGCAACAGGTGGAACCACCTTACTGTCAGAGATCCCTTGGACAAAGCCCGCTGACTTGAGTTTAACTTTATTAGATCTGGGCTCAATCTCGATCACACCTATTGTTATGGGTCTAAGAACAGCAGGCGGATGCTTCCTCATATCCTCAAAGAAATCGTATCCTAGACCTTGATTGAATTTGCAAATCTTGGATTGGTCTAGAATAAGATTTAGCTTCTTCTTGCCTCCTACAAACCTCTCGAGAGTGTTCATAAGATACTGACACTCCCGAAAGAGAGAGGTGCAAGAAGAGCAGGGAGAAGAAGAGACAGCAGAAGGTAAGGGAGTAGAGGAAGAACCAAAAGCAGAGGAACGAATGGCTTGTGCACGCACAACCGACTCAGAAGGGACAGTCCTACTGCTAGCCAATTGGTTCACGTCGCTAGGCGTCTCTACCAAACCCTCATGCTTCTTCCCAACAGCACACGCATCACAAGCAGATGGTGATTTTTCTTATAGATCCTTAGTTAGCTTCACACATTTATCATCTAAAGCAATCAACTCAGATTTTAATTTTTCGCAGTTATTACATGGTGAGCTAACAAGGTCCTTAGAAGCATATTGAGCCATTTTCTTATTGCAGTCAATCATTTCTTGAAACTGTTTTGAGACAGATTCAAGTTCAGAAGTTAATTTAGGACAGTTCATACATGAAGCAATGGGCTCAAGCAACGAAGCATGCAACTCAACAATTTTATGATCTGCCTTTTTTAAGTTCATTTTCAAATTATTGCAATTTTCACAAGTCTTAGGCAGATCAAGGAGTATAGTATAAAGACCTCTAAACACATTGTCCTTATCCTCACATGAGGTGCAAGAAGTAATCTCAACAATAGTAGATGAAAGAGCAACAATCCTACTCATCTCTATTTCAGCAAAAAGACTAACATTCTCCACCTTAAGCATATCAAGCTCAGAAGACAGACTATCATGAGAGGTCCTTAATTTCTCCATGTCACCAAGCAAAGCACAGCATGTATCACATTCGTCACAGGAGGGAGCAGATATAAGTGATGTAAGCTCCCGTGACAATCTATCTACTTCCTTCTCCAACTCGCTACACCTAGCTCTAGGTCTAGCATGAAATTTACCTAGCTTAAGAAAAGCATTATTAAGCTGGTCGCATGAGGGGTATACCTCGTCGGAGTCGGAGTACAGCTTGCTGTCGCTCACATCGCCCTCAAGGGCCATGAAGCACATGCCGGAGAAGTCGTCGCCATCCTTGGGGTCTTGCTCGTCCTTCCCATCGTCGTCACTCCACCCCTCCACCTCGCTGAGGTCGAGGTCATCGAAGGCAGTGAGGACGCGATGGAAGAGCTTCTTGGCTTTGTCAAGGTTGCAGAACTTCTTGTCTTTGCTTGGCGGCTTCTTGTTGCGGTTCTTGTTGGTGTAGACGTTCTTGCTCGAACCACCGAAGTCATTTTTGCCCTCCAGCTTGGGGCAGTTTGCTCGAATGTGGCTGGGGCCACCACACTCAAAGCAAATCACTCGTCCTCCTCCTCTCTTTCTCTCTCTAACCCTCTTGTAAGCATGAGAGAACTTTCTGGCTAAGAGGGCTAGCTGGTTTTCTGGAAGCTGTTCTAATAGGTCATCACTCATCTCACAAACAGCGGTAGAAAAACCAGAAACACCATCGGAGGGAAACTCAGAAGTCGAACTGGTATCAGTGACAAATGCCATCGATTATGACTTCGACTTACGAGAGACAATGTCAATCTCGTGAGTCTTGAGGCGTGAGTACAACGCATCAAAAGTCAAAGTCGAAAGGTCCGTGGTGTCCTTGATGGTGGTCACCTTCATCTCCCACACACGCAAGTCCAAGGCCGCAAGCATCTAACGAGCGTTGTCCAAGTCGGGGTATGTGAGACCGACCGCTCGAAGGTTGCTCAAGATCTTGTGGAATCTCACAAAGAATTCATCAAGGGACTCGCTTGTGAGCATTTCAAACTTGTTGTAATCTTGCTTGAACTGGTCCTGTCGTACCATCTTGATTTGGGTGGTGCCCTCATGGTAAGCATCGAGGGTCTCCCAAATTTCGAAGGCTGACGAAAGATGAGAAATGCGATCAAACTCGTTTCGGCTCAAACCTTGGATAATGATGTTCCTTGCCTTAGCATTCGCCTCAACATCAGCCATGTTTTCGGTATTGATGTTCTCATCGGCAGGAACAGCAAAGCGAACTTTGATGTTGCGCCAAATCACATAGCCCTGGGCCTGAATGTAGGTCTCCATCCGACTCTTCCAAAAGGGATAGTCGATCCCATCGAAGATCGGGGGCTTGGTGGAATACTTATCCATTGCCATGGCTCACAGACCGGTTAAAGATCTATCAAGAAGAGCTAACCGGCTCTGATACCAATTGTAGGATCGGATATAGCAACAGAGGGGGGGGGGGGTGAATGGTGCCTCTTTAAAACATACGCCCCTCAAAAGTATCCACAAAAGAAACTCCACTCCAATAGCTATGTTGAACTATGAAGAGGAAGGAGAAAAGAGCTTACTGGAGATCTACACTAACAGAGAAAGAAGCAACGATAAATATCACGGCGAAAAAAACAAAGCAGCAGCAAAAGGACAAGAAATAGCACTGCTTCCATAGGGCCGGTCTGACCGCAAGTCAAGGGCCGGTCAGACCGCACCTAAGCCGCCGGTCTGACCGCCCATTGTTTCCCGGTCTGACCGGATTGGTGCCGCCGGTCTGACCGGTGTGGTCTGGCCGGTCTGACCGCCATGGACCGACCGGTCAGACCGGTCTAACCCTAATTTCAGACTTCTCGGCTGAAACCTGAGCAGATTTTTTGCACAACTTCAAATTACAGAGCAAATGAGGAAATTCTTTGGTTCTTTTCAAACTCACTGAATAAGACTTTAAACCAAATACCAAAAGGGCCTTAGGAAACAAGGGAAATCACCACAGGAGCAAGAAGTCAAGATTTTGAGTGAAATCTGAAAATGGTGTTGAGAGAGATACTAATTTTCAGATTTCTCAAGATTCATTCAACCTTTGCTTATGAAATTTTGCAATCAACTTAGCAAAGGTCTCAGGACTTTAGAACCCAAATCTCAAGTCACCTTTTGAAGGGAATCAAAAGATTCCATCATCCCTTGCATAAAAACCCTAGAAATGTTGGAACAGAGGAAATGGTCACATGAGCTGAAAATATTGATTTTTGATTCTTCCATTAGGCTCTTGGGAATCTATTTGACCAAATGGTATTGAGGCATATTCTCATCACAGAGCAACCCAAAAATCATTTCTCCACACAAGATTTGCTCAAAATCCAGAGAATCAACAGAGAGATGCAGTAAACAGAAACGAGCAGAAAACTGAAGATAACTCAAATGGATTCATTTGCAAAGAAATGAATAATTACATAGTGATTACAAGCATCCCACTACGTCCCCATACGCAGTTGGATAAAGGAAATGCTACCTCCTCACTACATGCTTGAGAGAGGTGCTCACACACGCTGAAAACACTCAGGAGCTCACACACTCCTTCTCCACTAGAATGAGCTAACCTCCATGCCTACACTTCTTGCTGCACAACCTCCTCCTTTTAACACCAAGGGCACACCCTCAAGGAGATATACAAGAAGTGTCATACTCCACCCACTCAAACCTCACACACACAAATGAGGTAAGAGTCAAACCAGATTTTTGGAGTGAAATCTACCTCCACCTCCATTGCTTGAATCAAATTACCAATTTGCCCCTCAAGCACCCTCCCAGAAGCTTCCCGCAACCGGCACCTTTGACCGACTGGACCTCGACTCCTCCCTGAGTCTAGTCCGGTCCGCTTCGCTGCACACGACCGCACCCGGCATCCTGACCGTCTGGACCTCCGACTCCTCCCTGAGCCTAGTCCCGATCCACTCGTCGCTGCCCGTCGTGTCCACCCAACACCGACCGAGACCTTCGACTCTACCTGAGTCTAGTCTGGGTCTATTCCGTCGCGCCCGACTGCAACCGACCTCGAAACCGTCTGGACCTCCGACTCCACCCTGAGTCTAGTCCCGGTCCTCTCGTCATTGCCCGTCGTGTCTGTCACCGGTAGCTCCAGCTCCGGTTCCTTGTCTCCCGACTCGCAACCACCTCACCAACCTCGATCATCTTCGGCATCACCGACCGTCTGGACCTCAACACCTCCTGTGCCTAGTCTCGGTCCTCCTCGCCTCACCATGACCTAGCTCCGAAGTCCTACAGTCACACAGACAATCAAACCGTCACATAGCACCGCACGAAACTGTTGGATCGAAATTGGCGACAGAGGGGGGGGGTGAATGTCGACTATAAAAACTTGCCCCAAAAACTTATCCACTCAAATCCTCTCTCCGATAGATATAAAATCTATGAAAAGAAAGTTTTAAGTTCTCTGAAAGTTCTTACAAGGCAAACATGCGAAATACCGAGAATGACCAAAAAGAACCAAAATGGAAGGCATGACACAAAAAGAAATAGCACTAAAAACACAGGAGCTGCAGGGGGAGGGCCGTCAGACCGCAATGGCATGGCCGGTCTGACCGCACCTCAAACGCCGGTCTGACCGCTGTCATTACGTCGGTCTGACCGGTGGCCTCAGGCCGGTCTGACCGCCAACCGGCTTCCAGTCTGACAGCTCCCCTGATACCCGAGAAGACAGACTGAAAACTGAAACTCGAGAAATACTTCAGATTTTAAAAAGACTGGGAAATTGGGGGTTTGCACCCAATCTTTCCAGCCCAAAGCAACACACCAACATCCTAAATACCAAGCGGGGCCTGGGAAACAACAGAATCCAACTTAAGATCAAGAATTTCATATTTGAGCCAAAATTTGAAAAACTACAGAGAGCTACCTCAAAAATCAAATTCCCATCTCGTCCTTGATTCTTTGATCATGAAACTCAAGGATTAGCTAGGGAATTGCTTTGAGATTCTGATACTCAAACTTGGGTACATTCTTTCAAGAGAAAACAAGAATCACATCAAACACTAGAACTATCAACATGAACACAGGAAGGAAGAAAAGATGATTCTTGCAATTCGATCAAATTGCTCTTGGAACTAGATGACCAAAGGGTCTAGAAATGCAATTCCATCACAGAGCAACCCATTTTACTGCCCCTCAGCAAGAATCAACACGAAAACAGAAATTTGAGAAATAAAGCCTAGAGAGTATCGAAAAGAAAAACCAAACAGAGAAGCAAGAACTCAAATGATTTCTTGAAGGCATTCATTCCCATAAACACAAGGATCACAAAGGAGTCCCTATACGCTATTGAATACAAGAGGAATGATTACATGCACATCAATCCATCCTCTTTCTCTCACAAGCCCAAGAAATCCAAGAACACTACATGCTTGGAGAGGAGCACGGGAGAACACACAGAGAGGAGACACACTCCAACAACACTCTGCCTCTCTCAACCACTAAAGCCCTAAAGCAAAACAACCTCTCCAAAAGCCATTTTGACTAAAGCAAAACCCTAACAACTCCTCAAACCCTAGAATCCATACAGCCACAAGGAGACATCCCCTCCTTATATAGGTTTTGGCTAACGGGTCTCCAACCCGTTATGCCCGCTAAAACCCGAACGGAACCGCTTCCACTTGTGCAACTTTGCGTTTTTACCGAAACGCCCCTCCTGCACCTTCCAGAAAGCTTCCGCGTTCCTTGTCATCCAAGCCTCGCAACCACCTCGAGTCTCCGCAGTCTTCGACACATCCGACCGTTCTGACCTCAACACTGCTCGTGCCTAGTCCGGTCACCTCGTGCCTCGCCACGACTCCGCCTCGATGTCCTGCAGCCATCACAGATAAGAAACACATCAAATAGCACCGCTCGACACATGTAAGCATAAATAGTATCAATGAACCATACTCAGGCAAGAATTTGCCCAAACAACCAATCGAGAAGAATAATATGCAATAAGTCCGTCTAACCAAACCCGACTGACTGAGCCAAATGCCGTCCTGGCACAAATCACTCAAATCAAACTCAATCTTTGCAACATACTTGTTAATTACTCATCATAAACATGTGGTCACCTCCACATGGTCTCTCAATCTCCCCCTTGATGAGTATATTGACAAACCCAGAAAAAACATAAAGTTGAGTTTGAAAAGAAGTCAAACATGGTCTAAAGAAGAAAATGATGCTAATGACCATGTTGACACAAGGAGCAAAAGAAAGAGCAAATTTTCCTCAAGGCTCCCAAAATGGCTTTTTCTCCCACTATTCTCCCCCTTTTGGCAATAAACACATCAAGGATGCAAAAGAGAGAATAAGTCACGATAAAGGATGAAATGGCTGAAATTTGTTTATTTTAAGCATTTAGAGCCATGAAGATTATCCAAAATGACCATATGAGAATTACATCAAGCCATAACACATAAGTATGCTATCAAGATCATGACAAGACATGTATAATCAAGCTTGTTGTGGCTACAGACCAAACAGAGAGAGAGATGGTAGTGGAGAGTGATGAAGATAAGTGTAATGGCCTGCCTTCTCCCCATGATCGGTGTTCTATATATATACATGGGGAGTGCTTTTACAATTATGCCCTTACAGCTGATTATCCCCTTCAGGGGTATTTGTGTCATTACATGTGGCCTATTCTGGGCCTTATAACTTCCTACCAGGCCTGCTGGGTTTAGGTGGGGGCTACCCCTACGACAGGAGCCTCTCATGGTGAAGGGCTTCACAGGGCCGAAGCCATGTCGCCGACTCCTTTGGCCCCCTCCGTCCCCGCGGCCTGTGAACTTCTCCAAACTTGACCCGGGGCTGCGCTGTGGCCGAAGCAAATGCGTGCTCCTTCGGCCGTACACGTGGTGAAGCGTGCTTGGCGCGGTGCGGGCCTTGAGGCGTCGTGACCATCAATGTGACGGCGGACTCCCGGCATGTGGACTTCTGAGGCACGCGCGCTCCACAGTCGTTGCGACCTTGCCGCCCGGTGGTGTGCTTTTTAATGACGGTTGGCTTGCCGAGGGGCAGGCTGTCGCATCGTGTAGTGCGCCTTCTCGTGAGTGGAGCGTGTGACGGTTCCCAGTGTGCACGCGGTGGGGTGCGGACGGTTGCACTTACGCACCCCTGGTAGCTGAACCGCCCGATGCCCCCCGCTTGTGCTTCCACCGGTTGGCGTGCCGCCGATTGGCATCCCTTCATGCTGGCGGCTCTTCGCCTGGTGAGGGTGAGTATAAATATGTTGGTGCCGGGGGCCGCTCCTAGACATCCCTTGCTGTACATCCCGTACCTGTTCATGGTTAACTTCTCATATGTAGGGAAAATTTTGTTCATCTGCGTTTGATGACTGCGTCGACCGACGTCAATGCCCGTGAGCGCCGGTGAACAAAATACGTCCTATTTGTGGAAATGCTTCACAGCTTGATGCGGGAATGGCAAGGCCTGACTTGCTTTCGTAGACAGATATGAAGTCATCCATACGCTCTGATCGTGCGAACGAGCATATGCTGGTGTGGCGACGCATATCTGTTTACGAGATCATGTCTGCTCTTGCCACAAATTGACCTTTGCATGTTCGAGTTATGGTGGTCGTATGTGCTGTTCTCCGTTCTTCAAGCTCGCTCCATCCCCTCGCCTAGACGAAGTAGACGCGCGCGCTCCGTCCACTACCCTTCGAACGGGTGGCAGCGAAGCTGGCGCCTAGTTGAAGTAGATGCGCGCGCTCCGTTCCCTACCCTTCGAACGGGTGGCAGCGAAGCTGGCGCCTGGTCGAAGTAGATGCGCGCGCTCCGTTTCCTACCCTTCGAACGGGTGGCAGCGAAGCTGGCGCCTCGTTGAAGTAGACGCGCGCGCGCTCCGTTCCCTACCCTTCGAACGGGTGGCAGCGAAGCTGGCGCCTGGTCGAAGTAGACGCGTGCGCTCCGTCCCCTACCCTTCGAACGGGTGGCAGCGAAGCTGGCGCCTCGTTGAAGTAGACGCGCGCGCTCCGTTCCCTACCCTTCGAACGGGTGGCAGCGAAGCTGGCGCCTAGTTGAAGTAGACGCGCGCGCGCTCCGTTCCCTACCCTTCGAACGGGTGGCAGCGAAGCTGGCGCCTGGTCGAAGTAGACGCGCGCGCTCCGTCCCCTACCCTTCGAACGGGTGGCAGCGAAGCTGGCGCCTGGTTGAAGTAGACGCGCGCGCGCGCTCCGTCCCCTACCCTTCGAACGGGTGGCAGCGAAGCTGGCGCCTCGTTAAAGTAGACGCGCGCGCGCTCCGTCCCCTACCCTTCGAATGGGTGGCAGCGAAGCTGGCGCCTAGTTGAAGTAGACGCACGCGCTCCGTCGCCTGCCCTTCGAACGGGTGGCAGCGACGTTGGCGCCTGGTCGAAGTAGACGTGCGCGCTCCGTCCCCTACCCTTCGAACGGGTGGCAGCGAAGCTGCCGCCTCGTTGAAGTAGACGCGCGCGCTCCGTCGCCTGCGCTTCGAACGGGTGGTAGCGAAGCTGGCGCCTAGTTGAAGTAGACGCGCGCGCGCTCCGTCCCATACCCTTCGAACGGGGGGCAGCGAAGCTGGCGCCTAGTGGAAGTAGACGCACGCGCTCCGTCGCCTGCCCTTCGAACGGGTGGCAGCGAAGCTGGCGCCTGGTCGAAGTAGACGCGCGCGCTCCGTCCCCTACCCTTCGAACGGGTGGCAGCGAAGCTGGCGCCTTGTTGAAGTAGACGCACGCGCGCTCCACCCCCTACCCTTCGAACGGGTGGCAGCGAAGCTGGCGCCTAGTTGAAGTAGATGCGCGCGCGCTCCGTCCCCTACCCTTCCAACGGGTGGCAGCGAAGCTGGCGCCTAGTTGAAGTAGACGCACGCGCTCCGTCGCCTGCCCTTCGAACGGGTGGCAGCGAAGCTGGCGCCTAGTTGAAGTAGACGCGCGCGCTCCGTCGCCTGCCCTTCGAACGGGTGGCAGTGAAGCTGGCGCCCTCGCCTCGCGAACACCGCCACGCGTACGGTGACTCGGGATCTTGCGGTGCGGTCTTGCGCTGTAGAGGTTCCTGGAATCACGCCGGCCCCCGGCCTGCTAGGGTTAGGTTCCCGTACCGTGCGACCCGACGCGCCCGGGGCACGTGGCGGCCTACGACTGGCGGGCAGCGGGATGTGGACGGTTGCGTGTGCGCGGCCGCTCGCCTCTTCCCTAGGCAAGGGGGACATGGTGTGGCAGTGAATGGCACGGCGCCGGAGCGGTTGTGATCCCCTGGCCCATTAATGCGCCTTTATCTGCGGCTAGGTTGCGTCGTGCTGTGACGGCCCTTGGCGCTTGTGGTCGTGGCCTTCCAGCTTTGGGTATGGGGCATTGCGCTGGACGGGCGCTTGTACGACTGCGGTCGCGCCCCGACGCGGACCTTCACGTCACTTCGAACGGGTGGCAGCGAAGCTGGCGCCTCTTTGAAGTAGACGCGCGCGCGCTCCGTTCCCTACACTTCGAACGGGTGGCAGCGGAGCTGGCGCCTCGTTGAAGTAGACGCGCGCGCTCCGTTCCCTACCCTTCGAACGGGTGGCAGCGCAGCTGGCGCCTGGTCGAAGTAGACGCGCGCGGTCCGTCCCCTACCCTTCGAACGGGTGGCAGCGAAGCTGGCGCCTCGTTAAAGTAGACGCGCGCGCTCCGTTCCCTACCCTTCGAACGGGTGGCAGCGAAGCTGGCGCCTGGTCGAAGTAGACGCGCGCGCTCCATCCCCTACCCTTCGAACGGGTGGCAGCGAAGCTGGCGCCTAGTTGAAGTAGACGCGCGCGCGCTCCGTCCCCTACCCTTCGAACAGGTGGCAGCGAAGCTGGCGCCTAGTTGAAGTAGACGCACGCGCTCCGTCGCCTACCCTTCGAACGGGTGGCAGCGAAGTTGGCGCCTGGTCGAAGTAGACGCGCGCGCTCCATTCCCTACCCTTCGAACGGGTGGCAGCGAAGCTGGCGCCTCGTTGAAGTAGACGCGCGCGCTCCGTCGCCTGCCCTTCGAACGGGTGGTAGCGAAGCTGGCGCCTAGTTGAAGTAGACGCGCGCGCGCTCCGTCCCCTACCCTTCGAACGGGGTGCAGCGAAGCTAGCGCCTAGTGGAAGTAGACGCACGCGCTCCGTCGCCTGCCCTTCGAACGGGTGGCAGTGAAGCTGGCGCCTGGTCGAAGTAGACGCGCGCGCTCCGTCCCCTACCCTTCGAACGGGTGGCAGCGAAGCTGGCACCTCGTTGAAGTAGACGCACGCGCGCTCCGTCCCCTACCCTTCGAACGGGTGGCAGCAAAGCTGGCGCCTAGTTGAAGTAGACGCGCGCGCGCTCCGTCCCCTACCCTTCCAACGGGTGGCAGCGAAGCTGGCGCCAAGTTGAAGTAGACGCACGCGCTCCGTCGCCTGCCCTTCGAACGGGTGGCTGCGAAGCTGGCGCCTAGTTGAAGTAGACGCGCGCGCTCCGTCGCCTGCCCTTCGAACGGGTGGCAGTGAAGCTGGCGCCCTCGCCTCGCGAACACCGCCACGCGTACGGTGACTCGGGATCTTGCGGTGCGGTCTTGTGCTGTAGAGGTTCCTGGAATCACGCCGGCCCCCGGCCTGCCAGGGTTAGGTTCCCGTACCGTGCGACCCGACGCGCCCGGGGCATGTGGCGGCCTACGACTGGCGGGCAGCGGGATGTGGACGGTTGCGTGTGCACGGCCGCTCGCCTCTTCCCTAGGCAAGGGGGACACGGGGCGGGCAGTGAATGGCACGGCGCCGGAGCGGTTGTGATCCCCTGGCCCATTAATGCGCCTTTATCTGCGGCTAGGTTGCGTCGTGCTGTGACGGCCCTTGGCGCTTGTGGTCGTGGCCTTCCAGCTTTGGGTATGGGGCATTGCGCTGGACGGGGGCTTGTACGACTGCGGTCGCACCCCGACGCGGACCTTCGCGACACTTCGCTTTCCGTTACGGGGAATCGCGCTGGGCGGACCTTTACACCGCTGCGGTTGCATCCGGCACGCGGATCATTGCAACGCTTCGATAGCAGCAGTACGGGCGAGGTGGCTTGAAATAGCGCCCCCGCACCTTTACGCCCTTTTTCCTGCCTGCTCCGCCCTCGACACTTTCGCGATATCTTCACCGCTTCAATCTCTCCGTGGAACGCGATGGCCTCCAGTAGCGAGCACGACCAGATGGCTGGTGGCTCTGTCGTTCGCCGGTGGTCCTCGCAGTTAAAGGTGAAATACACGCTCCAAGAGCGCGACCCGGCGGCGGCTGACAAGGAGTGGCTGGTGGCGGAGGAGGAAGGCACGTTCTCCGGCGAGCTTGGCCCCTCGCTCGTAACTGAGGAGACGATCCAAGGGCTACTGCGCGCGGGGAAATTGTCCGAGCGCCAGGAGGTACGATTGCCCGCTGCCGACGAGACGGAACCACATCCCGAGAGGTCGGAGGCGATCGTGTTCGTTGCCTTTTTCGACGCGGGGCTCCGCATCCCCGCGACGGCTGTCGTGGGCGACGTGCTGCGGACCTTCGGGCTGGAGCTGGCGCAACTGACTCCGAACGCCGTGGCCCGGCTCGCGGTGTACAGCTGGGCCTTGCGCTCGGGGGCGTGTTGGCCCAGCGCCTCGTTGTTCGCCTACCTTCACGAGGCACGATGCCAGCGCAAGGACCGGAAGGACGGGACGCTGTCGAGCTTCGGTAGCGTCACCTTTGTCCTTCGTCCGTCGTGCAAGAAGCTCTTCCCCGCGAACGCAACTCGCGGGAAGTGGGAGTCTTACTGGATGAAGCGGTGGTTCTACCACCGTGTGGAGAGCGGGAGCGGCCTTGAGTGCACAGGCCGACCGATCGCGTTCAAGCCCTCGCCCGGCCGAACGCTCGA
Organism: Dendrocalamus latiflorus; assembly: GCA_017311315.1. Classification (NCBI taxonomy): domain Eukaryota; kingdom Viridiplantae; phylum Streptophyta; class Magnoliopsida; order Poales; family Poaceae; genus Dendrocalamus; species Dendrocalamus latiflorus. The sequence continues at coordinate 35,108,231 of CM029651.1, read as the reverse complement.
TGACGAGGACAAGCGGAGGGTCCAGCGACTCGTAGGCGTGGCCGCCCGCTTCAACATGCGCGACCTCGCCGAAGAGTTCGTGATGTATGGCGTGGCGCCGATTGCCTGCGACTGGCGTCTTGCCGCCGAGAGGCGTCGAGACGATAATGTTTTGCCATGGGTTTGCTTGCTGCCGGCGCCCGGCGATCTCCGTAAGCCTCGCTCGCGTCTCTCCTTTGTTCACGCGGAATGCGTTATATGCTGATGGTCTTCTTTGTTCCAGGGATTTCCTTGGAGGAGGCGGAGCGAGCCGCGCGCGTGTTCCTGGGGCCGTACACCGGCAGGGAGCATGAGCAGTGCGCGGCTGCTATTGCCGAGGCGGGGCTGGGGTGAATCAATCGCGTGTGCGAGGCTCTGGGCCTTGCCGTGCCAGACCGTGTCGCTCCAGACGACGGTGCGGCGAAGAAGAAGAAGACCCCGTCTCGGAAGAGGGGCCGCGGTGGGGCGCCTGCCGCGCTTGGCGCGGCGGCTGCTGCTGTTGCTGCTAGTTCTTCCGAGGGTGCGGCGGACGCGGAGTCGGACTCGGCGAGATATGCCGATTCTGGTTTGGGCGGCGCAGACGTCGAAGGCGAGGTATCTTCGGCGAGCGTCCCGGACGGCGGGCTTGCCGCGAGCGGCCGAAGGGGGGAAGCCTCACCGCTAGCCGAAGTCACTGAGGCAGCACCCGTGCGGACCAGCAACGTCGAGGTGGAGCTTTCGACCGTGGCCGCTGTGGTGCCGGAGGCGCCTTCCGCGAGGGCTCACGGAGCCGTGCTACCCTTACTGACAGCAGTAGAAACCGAGGTGCCCCCTGCGACAACTGCCACCATGGAACCTTCGTCCCCGGGAGCGGCAGCCGCGGGGGCTTCGCTAACTGCGGCTGCGGGGGCGGTGTCGCCGCTGGCTGCCCCAGCTAAACGGGCGTGCGTGCGGCCGGAACTCCACCGGACACCGCGGGGATTCGTCGTGGCCACGGGCATCAGAAGCTTGTGGGACGCCAGCGCAAGCGCCGAAGACCCTGCGGCATACGCGCCTTCTGCCCCCCTGGCCACGCCGCCCGCCGCGCGGGGACAGCCATCGCCCTCCCCGAACACGGAGGCTTCTGCCCACGGCGGGACCATTCCTTCTGCTACCGAAGGTAAGGTGGCTTAGCTTACTCTAGTGTGTGCTTGTATGCCTTGGGGTGGTCACCCGTATCCGTGTTTGCAGCGTTGCTCATTCCGGAGGGGGAGCACTCGGCGGAACACGAAGCCTCCGAGCACGTAAACCCCGCGGACTTCGTGCCGCCTCCGGATACGTTGAGGGCGTGGCGCGGGATTGTGAATGACGCGGCCACGAGCGTCGACCCGCGGGTGCTGCAGGCCTACGGTGCGGGACGCCTCGAGGACGCCTTTGAGGTGTCTGGGGTGAGGGTAAGTACTCATGCGACAACGCCTGATCTAGCTGAGCTTGATGAGTCTTCTCCCTCTGCAGACCCTTGTGCTGGGGCAGGCCTTGCAAGCGGTCTATACTCGTGACCGGAAGGCGCTCGAGGATAGACTGCGGGTCGCCGAGGAGGAGCTACGCGAAGCCTCCGGAGCCCGCTCTGCCCAGGACGCCCGCACCCGCCAGCTGGAAGCGGAATGTGCCGAAGCGAGGGCACACGCCGAGGGACTTGTTGCGTCGGCGCAGGAGTCGGCCGCGGCAGCTGCTGAAGAAAAGTTCGTGGCGGAGCGGGACGGGCTCCTGGCGCAGGTTGCCTCGCTAGAGAAGGAAAAAGGCGAGCTTGCCTTGACTCTTGCGAAGCGTAACCAGACGCTTGGCGACGCCTCGGTGGTTGCGTGGGACGCCATGCAAGCGCTGGAGAGCCATCTTCAAGGACTGGTAACTGAGGTGCCGGACCGCGCCTTTGGCCCGGAGGAGTTGTCTCGGACCCTCCGCTGGGTCGAGGATGCCGCCAACGTCGCGCGCGGCGCCGCGACGTCCTTTGGCACCCACGGCGCGTACACTTCGGCCTGCTTGGTGTGTGCGCTCCTACAGCACCGCGGCTGTACGCACGTCGCCGGGCTGGATGACCCCCAGCTGGAGATGCCTGGTGGGGCCGGAGTAATGTCTGGCACCGTCCGCTCCGCTCGCCGTGCCCTCGGGCCCTTCTTCGACCGGATCTGGGATTACGTCAGTCCGGAAGCTGCACGGATCGAGCTCCGGAAGTCGCTCTACGGGACGGGGAGCCTCGGCCAATTTCTGGACGGAGTCCCGCGACGCGGCGAGGGCGACGCTGGGCCCTCCGAAGGCGCCGGGAACTCGCAGGTCTGACGCCGCGGTGCCTAGGTGTAGGCGTGTGTTGTACTGCTCCCTCTCTTTGCGAATGGAGTACACACTTACTGCATTTATTCTGACTTTCGCCTATATACCGGGCAGCTTCCTTGCTGGGGCCGGCTTCTTGCGGCCGACCTTCCAACCCGGCGACGCCTTCGACGCTGGCGAAGGGCCGAAGAGTCGCTGGACTTTTGGGCGGACCGACCTTCTTCGAGCGGGGCCCCAGCTCTAGCACGTGTTAAGGACGAACCCGCGGGATAGCGGCTTAGAGCGGCAAGGGTGTTGCCGGACCTTTGTACTTGTGAGTTTTCCGGTATGCAGATTTTCTGGCATTTTAGGATATGCGCTGTGTTGATGCCACTTTGGATTCACCGTTACGCCGCATGCTACACGGGGACGAGATCTTCGCGCACGACGCGCACCGTTGTCAAAGTAGCTGCGCAAGGGTTCCTTAGAACGGCGCTTACGGGGGCAGTCCTTGCCACCTCGCCTTTTTACAGCCCATAGACTGGCGTGTGCGGAGGCGGACCTCAACGCTTCGCCTTTTGATAGTCCGTAGACTCACGCGTGTGGAGGCAGACCTCGACGCTACGTCTTCCTTTATAGTCCGGAGACTCGCGCGTGCGGAGGCAGACCTCAACGCTACATCTTCTTTAGAGTCCGTGGACTAGCGCGTGCAGAGGCGGACCTCGACGCTACGTCTTCCTTTATAGTCCGGAGACTCGCGCGTGCGGAGGCAGACCTCGACGCTACGTCTTATTTAGAGTCCGTGGACTAGCGCGTGCGGAGGCGGACCTCGACGCTACGTCTTCCTTTATAGTCCGGAGACTCGCGCGTGCGGAGGCAGACCTCGATGCTACATCTTATTTAGAGTCCGTGGACTAGTGCGTGCGGAGGCGGACCTCGACGCTACGTCTTCCTTTATAGTCCAGAGACTCGTGCGTGCGGAGGCAGACCTCGACGCTACGTCTTATTTAGAGTCCGTGGACTAGTGCGTGCGGAGGCGGACCTCGACGCTACGTCTTCCTGTATAGTCTGGAGACTCGCGCGTGCGGAGGCAGACCTCGACGCTACGTCTTATTTAAAGTCCGTCGACTGGTGCGTGCGGAGGCGGACCTCGACGCTACGTCTTCCTTTATAGTCCGGAGACTCGCGTGTGCGGAGGCAGACCTCGACGCTACGTCTTATTTAGAGTCCGTGGACTGGTGCGTGCGGAGGCGGACCTCGACGCTACATCTTCCTTTATAGTTCGGAGACTCGCGCGTGCGGAGGCAGACCTCGACGCTACGTCTTATTTAGAGTCCGTGGACTAGTGCGTGCGGAGGCGGACCTCGACGCTACGTCTTCCTTTATAGTCCGGAGACTCGCGCGTGCGGAGGCAGACCTCGACGCTACGTCTTATTTAAAGTCCGTAGACTGGTGCGTGCGGAGGCGGACCTCGACACTACGTCTTCCTTTATAGTCCAGAGACTCGCGCGTGCGGAGGCAGACCTCGGCGCTACGTCTTATTTAGAGTCCGTGGACTAGTGCATGCGGAGGTGGACCTCGACGCTACGTCTTCCTTTATAGTCCGGAGACTCGCGCGTGCGGAGGCAGACCTCGACGCTACGTCTTATTTAAAGTCCGTAGACTGGTATGCGCGAGGGCGTCCCCCCGGTGCGTCTTTTGTTTATACTCAGGCCCGTCACCTTTGGCTACGGCGTGTGCACACGCGAACATGCGACTTCGATTTATACTCAGTCCCGTACCCTTGGCTACGGCGAGTGCACACGCGAACGTGCGTCTTTGTTTATACTCAGGCCCGTCACCTTTGGCTACGGCGAGTGCACACGCGAACGTGCGACTTCGATTTATACTCAGTCCCGTACCCCTGGCTACAGCGAGTGCACACGTGAACGTGCGTCTTTGTTTATACTCAGGCCCGTCACCTTTGGCTACGGCGAGTGCACACGCGAACGTTCGACTTCGATTTATACTCAGTCTCGTACCCCTGGCTACGGCGAGTGCACACGCGAACGTGCGTCTTTGTTTATACTCAGGCCCGTCACCTTTGGCTACGGCGAGTGCACACGCGAACGTGCGACTTCGATTTATACTCAGTCCTGTACCCCTGGCTACGGCGAGTGCACACGCGAACGTGCGTCTTTGTTTATACTCAGGCCCGTCACCTTTGGCTACGGCGAGTGCACACGCGAACATGCGACTTCGATTTATACTTCAGTCCCGTACCCCTGGCTACGGCGAGTGCACACGCAAACGTGCGTCTTTGTTTATACTCAGGCCCGTCACCTTTGGCTACGGCGAGTGCACACGCGAACGTGCGACTTCGATTTATACTCAGTCCCGTACCCCTGGCTACGGCGAGTGCACGTGCGTCTTTGTTTATACTCAGGCCCGTCACCTTTGGCTACGGCGAGTGCACACGCGAACGTGCGACTTCGATTTATACTGCGGGAACGCGCGCGTTGGCTAAGCCTGCGCGCGTGTGCACCGCGTACTTGCGCGTGATAAAGAAAGATTAGCGACAAACGACGATCTTCATTACATCCCCATTTGCGCGGGTGAGCAACTACAAGGGATGGATATACTAACCGTTTGCCCTTGGTGCGGCCGAAGCCTCTAGTCGCTAGACATCTGCAGGGCCCGCCAAGGCGCCTCTGAATGGCCCCGCAGACCTCCGCGCTGTGACGCCAGCTCTAGGAGCGCCGTTGGGCTTCGCGATGCGGGCGCCTGGTACCTGGCTCGATGCGCCGAGCCATATCCTGGTCGCCTCGGACGGTGATGGTGGTCCGGGGACCCGGGATCTTCATGCATAGATAGCCGTGATGTGGTACCGCGCCGAAGGAGTTGAGGATTGGGCGCCCCAATATGGCATTGTAGGGGTACGGAAGGTCGACCACGTCGAAGGTGGCATCTTCGGCCCGCACATTGTCATCTTGGCCGAAGGAGACTTGAAGACCTATTTGGCCCAGCGCCCGCAGGGGCTGTCCCCCGAAGCCCTGCAGTGGGATTCCCGAGGGCCCTAGGCGGCTTCGAGGGATCCCTATCTGGTCGAAGGCCGCCGCAAACAATACGTTCGCGGAGCTACCGCCGTCCACCAAGGCGCGCCCCACGTCGCATCCCGCGATAGTGACCCGGACGACCAGGGGGTCCTGATGAGGGAAGTCCACACCCTGGGCGTCGTCGGGTGTGAATGTAATTTTGTGCTGCGCCCAATCTGGTGGTGCTTGCGCTAGGTATGCCGCCACGTGATGTAGTCTTCGCGCATAGGCCTTCTGCTGTCGTGCCGAGGCGAATTCCAGCGCAGAGCCTCCGGATATGACGTTAATGACCCTGCGGTGGGTTGCGTCCGGGGCCTACAGCGACAGGAGGCCCTCCCGAGGCTATTGAATGTGAGCTTGGATCCGTAAGGTGCCTTCCTGGGGTTGCATCCCTTGCGCCTGTACCTGCACGGGGGCCTCGTACGGGAATTGGACGTGGGCCACCGCAGGCGGACGCGTCTCTAGGTTCCTGTCCCTAGCGACGCTGTCACGGAGCACCGCGATGGAGGTGCAGGTGCGGGTATCGTGATTGCCGCGGCCGTGGACTACGCACCACAGTCCCTGGTGCTGGTCGTCGTAATCCCCACGACCCTTATCGTCGCGGCCCCTGCCACGGCCGCGCCCCCGGCCACGGCGCCCCCGACCGCCTCAGCCCGCAGGAGCGCCCTCGTCGGAACCGCCTTCAATGTCGAGGACGTACCGGTTTCGCCTCGACCTCTGCTGGCCGCGCTTGGGCTGATCGGATGACTCCTTATGCGAGGCGTCCCTGCGGTCGGGCGCGTCCCTGGACGACTCCTGCTTACGTTTTCCCTTCGAAGAGTCGTTCTTCGGGGGATCTTCGGCTTTTGCCGAGGTTCCGGCCTGGTTGGTGTCGGAGTCGTCCCCTTGCCTTCTCCGTGCGTCTTCTTCCGCCCTGGCATATTCCTCTATTTTGTCGAAGAGCTTCGCCACCGTCTTGATTGGCTTTCGCGCGTTGTACTCGGCCATCGGGCCCGGACGAAGGCCCTGTATGGCCGCATTAACGATGGTGGTTTCGTTAACGTCTTTCACTTGGCATCGAATCTTGGCGAAGCGTTTGAAGTAGTCCCGGAGCTTCTCCGAGGGTTTTTGCTTGACAGCAAAGAGTTGGTCCGCGTCGACTCGGTCGACGTAGTTTCCTTGGAAGTTGTTGTGGAGGCGGACGCGAAGCTGCTCCCACGCGTAGATGGAGCCCGACTCTATGGTAAAGAACCAAGAGAGCGCCACGTCTTGCAGCGCGAGGGGGAGTCCCTTCGCCTTCGTGGTGTCGTCTCCGCCCGCGGCTTCGATTGCGGTTTCGTACACGCGCACGAACTCGCGGGGGTCCGTGTCGCCTTTGTACGAGTCGATGGCGCTAGGAAACTTGAAGTCTTCGGGCTATGCCGCTTGCTGCAGCCCCGCCGAAAGCAGGGACTCCGGATCTACGCGCCGCAGCGGCACGCGGCTAGACGTGGGGGCTTCGCGACTGTCCGCCCTCTCCGGCGTGGGCTCGGGCGCGATTACTGGCGCGGCCTGCTGGCTCCGAGCCTCTTGCATATCTCGGACGGCTCCGTGAAGGTCCCCTAGCTCCCGCTGGAACGCGTTGAGGGCCGCCAGCAGGGCGCTTTCTGCCGCCTGTGCAGGCGGGGTCGCCGGTACTCCCAACGGGCGGATCGGCGCAGGCACGACCGCGTCGCGAGGTCCCGAGCTGCCGGTCGCTCCGTCGTGGCTACCTCAAACCGCCCGGTCCGCGCTGCCGGCGAGGGTTGCAGCGGGGGCGGCGAGGTCGGCTGTCGTTGCGTCGGCGGGGTCGGTTGTCGCCGCACCAGCGTTGACGTCTTCGACCGCGGGGTCCGTCCCCGCGACGCCGGTGCCGGGGTGGGTCGACGCGGTGCCGGTGACGGGGTTGGTCGTCGCGGTGCCGGTGACGAGGTTGGTCGTCGCGGTGCCGGTGACGAGGTTGGTTGTCGCGGTGCCGGTGACGGAGTTGGTCGTCGCGGTGCCGGTGACGAGGTTGGTCGTCACCGCGCGGACGTCGACGTCTTCGGCCACCACGCCTGCGTCGCTACCCGCGCCCGCCGCTGCCGATGCCGAAGCCCTGGTACTCATACGACGCTCCGACCCGGCCGCCTTCTTTCCCTTCGCCGCCGCTGACGAAGCTTTTTTCGGTGCCATCCTTCTTCTTCGGTCTTCAGGCTTGTCCTTGTCCTCCCCACGGACGGCGCCAACTGTTGTGGCTACAGACCAAACAGAGAGAGAGATGGTAGTGGAGAGTGATGAAGATAAGTGTAATGGCCTGCCTTCTCCCCATGATCGGTGTTCTATATATATACATGGGGAGTGCTTTTACAATTATGCCTTACAGCTGATTATCCCCTTCAGGGGTATTTGTGTCATTACATGTGGCCTATTCTGGGCCTTATAACTTCCTACCAGGCCTGCTGGGTTTAGGTGGGGGCCACCCCTACGACAAAGCTAAGCCAAATAAGTCACAATATGAAATTTAGTCAAATTTCTTAGCATGTCAAGTCAACCATGATTCTAGTCTAGCTAAAGGTATCCAAAGATGATGCAAACCATGTTAATAATCTCCACATGGTAAAGGTACTCAACCCTAGAATGCCCAAAACAAACTCAAACTCACTAAACCAACCGTCAATTACTCATCACCAACATGGGGATACCTCCACATGGTCTCTCAAAGTCAAAACCCATAAACTATAGTCCAAAAGAACCCATCCCAGAACTTGGCGCCGTCCTTCCGCTGGTAGAGGTGGGGAGGTCTGGAGGAGCAGTGGCCGTCCCAATAGGTGGCAGCGCCATAGTCATTGTCTAAGTCCTTTCTTTTGAGGGGATCAAATCAAACTTAGATTATTTTTCAGGGGAAATTGAACTAAGGGCATGTTCTTTGCGTCTTCTAAAAGTGGCTTTTGCTAAAGTACCTAACTTTCAAATAGAGTATTCTCTCAAGACGGGGTCTACAAGTTAATTGTAATATATGTTAAAAGCCCAACATCTGTACCAGCCAAAATCACAAACGGGTATCTCTCTCTCCGTAATCTCTGTCATGAACAACCCAAAATTCAAAAATTTCAGCCAAAAACCATAAGCCACAGCTATAAGCCAAAAAAAAGAACAGGCCCTAAGATGTTAGTACATAATAACCAAGAGCAAGTCTACTTTAACCCTTGAATTTTTGTGTTTATCTAAAATTTAAATATTTGCCCTTCTCAAGCATTAATACCATTTATGTTACCCTAGGACCAATTGAAGGCGGTTTTGCTTCAAGTTGGTGCTAACATAGTAGTGGAGTCCACCCATCAGCCTCAGGGGCCAAGTGAGAGAGAGAAAGAGAGATAGACAGAGGGTGGCATTAGTGCATAGGGAAGCAAAACAAAGGATGGCGGTAGTGATACATGGGCTTCATCACCGATGGCAAGTGACAGCGCAAAAAATACGACCAACTACCAAAATGGGTTGTAGGGGCCACAGGAAGGTGAGAGGAGGTGACATCGCAGTCAGAGAAGCATTGTGGCGACGAGGCCATGGTGAGAGGCAGTCGGCTGACGAAGGAACACAACGGTGGCAGTGCTACGACCATGCTATCTATGATTTAGCGTGAGCACGGGCTAGGCAACGTCTTGGAGAATACTCCATTGCAAGAAATCAAACCAATACTCACCGAGGGTGATGAATCGATGATGAGAATTAGTGCGGCTGGTGACATGGAAGAACTTCAAATTATGATGGATGGCTACACAAAAATCAAATTAATTTGAGAGGGATACTCAAGAATGTTGAGAACATGAGAAGACATGGAATATTTTGCACAATAACCACTAGAGAGAGATGACGCGAGGAAGCCTCCCAGGCTGGTAGCATCGCCCTCAGCAATGGAGATGTTGATGTCGTTGGTGCCAAATATGTCGATGAGGTCATGGTCGTTGGGGGCAACGATGCTGGCTTGGGCGCGGTGAGGAGGGAGCTAGCAAAGGGGTTGGTAGTGGGTGACGGGGACTCGGCCTAGAGCTATAGAGCTAGGGCGGGGGGCCAATGGGGGTGCTAGTGCATCGAAAAAAGCAAAGAGGTCCGAGGGCTGACCAGGGCAAGGAGGACGGTGGGGAGGGGCTTGGGTGGCAGGAAAGGGAGGCGGGGCAACTTGAGGAAGGAAGGCATGGGGAGGGGCAGATGATTATGCAGAGAAAGGAGAGGGAAGAGGGGAAAGAGAGGGAGAAGAAAATGGTGTGGAAGAACTCATAGAGCATGACATGTGGGCCCGTATTATTTTTATTTGCTGACTCAAATGACTAGTGTCCATGTCACCAAAAACCACCTAACCTGTCAAAAGCCACTACCATATCAGTGATATGTGGATGAAAACCGGGGAGGAATACTCTCAGGGGATAAGTTGACACGTTTTGATAGCTAAGGGGTGTCGGTAAAGTAGACTTATTCATAATAACTATGGCCCAGGTCTTAGCCAACTACGCTGACCCCTCCCTCACCGCTGGCGAGCACGACAAGGAAATCCATTGTGGGCCTCTCTACTTGCCTATTCTGTCTCACTGATCAGTGGGCCCAGTGTGACATTTTGCTTAGCCTAATCGGTAATCAGTTAATTTTAAGTAGGTAGTTAGTGTTAGTATGGCATGTGGACCTAAGTATATTAGAAATTCTAATTAACCACGAATTTAGATTCTGAGCCATTGACATGTAGGGGTGCAAACGGGTCGGATTCGGACGGATATTGTTGTTACCATATCCTAACCCATATTTTTTTCTCCGAATTCGGTACCAATCGGATTCGGTACCAATCGGATTCGGTGCCGGATCGGTCGGGATTAACCCGTTTGCACCCCTACTTGTTTGTAAGGAATGCATGCAGTACAGCAAATGGAGTAGGAGAACGTACTGTCAAGAACTTGATGTTACTACTTAATAGCTGATGTGGAAGGTTTTATTTTACCATTGCAAGAGAAAATGAAACGTCAAATAGTAGCACTAACCTGAAATCAAACTTGAAGACGTATCGGATTCGGACGGATATTGCTGTTACCATATCCTAACCCATATTTTTTCTCCGGATTCGGTACCAAACGGATTCGGTACCAATCGGATTCGGTGTCGGATCGGTCGGGATTAACCCGACCCGTTTGCACCCCTATTGACATGCGGACCCCGTACCCTTAAAACTGCCATGTAGACCCAGTTTGTAGACCACTATCTCTGACATGTGGGTCCTAATTCCCTACAGACCACTGTGTGGACTAAGTCCATATGGACCGTGACCCCACCTATCAACCACTCCTACTTTCCCAAGTAAAAATAATTAGAAAGGAAATTAAAACTAGCTAGACCCCACCTATCAGCCATTGCATCTTTTCTTACGAAAAATAATTGATAAAAAATAAAAAATCCTGACCGACCCTACCTGTCAGAAATTTTCGAGTTTCTGGAATTCTGGTCAATTCAAACTTTCAAAGTCCATAAATTCCTCACTCCAATTCCAATCCAGTGATATTTGTTTGTAAATTCATTTAAATTCAAAATATTTCCAATAAGACCAAAATCATAATTTTTGGATTTTATTTGTATTTTTATTTGAATTTTATTTGAAGTTGTGTTGAATGTGGATACTTGCATGTACATACTTTGGCGCTTTGAACGCTCCCTGAATGCTCCCATCACTAACGAACAAGATCCTATACTAGGCATATTTGACCAAGGTAAGTTCTTATAATTGATCATGTTGAATCTAGTTTTGAAATACAAATAATCTACTTTCAAATACATGTGCATGCTTATTGTTATTTACTTAAATACTATGTTAAATATTGATTACCTAGCTATACCACATAATTGATACCTATTATTTCCCATTCCTTGATTATTGATAACACCTTCTTGATGTCACCCTAGGATACTTATAATAGATTAAATCCACCATTGGTTGAATTTTACTAGATTATGGTTGTGCTTAGAAATGTTGTTGTGATAAAATAAAATACAACACAAACATTGCCCACTAAAACTTGAAAACATAATAATAGGAGTGATAATGTGGGTTACCACTGGAAATAGAAAAATATTTCATAAATTGGTGGAGACTCAGATGAGTGGATGGAAGGAGACTGGTGCTGTATCGCACGAGATTTGGGTTTGTTGGCTTGTCTCACCTGAGTCGATTAAGGATCGAATCTTGGGGCACTCTCTTTTACACCCAATCGTGCAACCACAAGTCAAGTATGGGATTGATCCGGCTAACTAATTTGCTTAGTTTCAATATGGACCCTTATGCATTAGATTGGTAGGTGAATTTCTATACTTCTATTGTGATTATGTTAGGAGTGACTCGTAATGGTCACTGCCCCTTATCGATTTTATAAACATGAAGGATCGTAGACTCTCTAACAATGGTGGCCCTCATTAAACATGTTGCCCATAATGGTTGCATTTTGGGGTGACCCATAACGGTTCCATTCTACCCATAACGATTCCATTCTGGGGTGACCCATAACGGACACTGTCCCAATGTTGATGGGTCTCACCTCTGGGGTGAGAGAAAGCATTTGAACTAAGAATTGTAAAAGTATTGTTATGATTTTTTCAATCGCACGTCTATGAAAGCATGTTGTAGCTAACATTATGAGTTAATCATATCTTATGGGTAAAGCTATACAACCTTTGCAAAATATGTTAAAAATCTATTCGAATAGTCGTACCCCCAGGTATGGGCAAAGTGTAGAAATGCTACATGTTGTGGGGATGGCCCCCACCAGCATCCATTTAGCCTGCTGGGTCAAGAGGCCCAATAAGGCATGTAAAAGATATGTGTACACTTGGAATAGTACCCTGTGGTAGGGGTGTTATTGTAATAAGGCCTTATGGACATGTATATGTACTTTCTTGGGTTAACAAGGGAGGGAGGATAGCTCATTTCTCATACTCACTATACTAATCCCCTCCTTTATTGTTTGGCCCGTCGCTGCAACAGTTGGCACCATCCGTAGGGGACCGATGAACAAGCCACATGCTTGAGAAAAACAATGGTGCTAAAGAAAGCAACGTCGGTAACCAAGTGAAAACGAAGTATGGTGGCAGCAGCTACTGAGACTGGTGTGCAAAGGCTGGTGGTTGAAGGCCTGTCAGCCCCATGGCAGCGATATGTCAGCGCTGCAATCGACGAGCAGTTTGCACCGACATAGGAGGCCAGCTCCGATGCTAGCGTCAGCGTGACCGTTGACCACGGTGGTGCGACTACCGGCCATGATGCCCACGCCACGACCGTCGACCACGACGCCCATGCGAGCACGACCATGGACCTCAACACTCACGCTGTCATATCCATCGAACTTGGTACTTGTGTTGACCTCATCGTCAACCACCACGCCTACCGCATCAGCACACCTACTGACTCGGGGGGTCCAAGCCGTCTTTGCCAACAACCTCATGCCGAGCACCTCCACACTGGCAGATCTCGCCACACGAGTGATGGAGGGCATGCTAGTAGCGACTCTCAGAATGCTGCAGCACAAGCCGACAGACCTCCGGAGTGCCATACAGGAGATGCAAGAGGATCAGAGTTAGCAAATAGCCATAGCAATAGCTGCGGAGGTCGTGATCAATAAGGCCGATAGTCGCAAAGCCCTACCCCTGCTTGTAGTACGATCCAGTGCATGGATCTAGAGTCTCCTCTGTCCACCGACCTATAGCAGGCTACGTGGCCAGAGGACATCAAGATGCCCACTGTCGAGCCATTCAAGGGTGATACAAACCCTCGAGAGTTCATATGCGTCTATGAAATGGCCATCGACTATCGCTTGCCCTTCAAGTGATAGCGCACTCCTGGTTCTTCACCCTCGTGCCGAACTCCATATACACATGGGAGCAGATTTGGGACCGCATGTACAACAATTTTCAAGGAAACTATGTCGAGCTGGTGGATGTCAACCAGCTTTTCACCATCAAGTAGAAACCTTTGGAGAAGCTCAAAGAGTATTTCCAGTGATTTGCTAAGGTTCATTGCTAGGTCAAAGATGTAAATGAGACTACCATCATCAATGTAGCAATACGAGGTCTTCGCCAAAGGCCACTGGCTGAATATAATGCGCACAAGCCTATCAAATTAGTCGATAAACTGTTCAACAAGATGAAGTAGTATGCAAGAGTAGAAGAGGATGTGCAGTGGCGTCAGGGTAATGCCTCTGAGTCAAAGTGTGCATTCGACCCTACGAAGGAGGGCTCCACCTGTAAAGAGTGAAAGAACCAATGGTACAAGTACGTCTTTGACATCGAGGGTAGGGGTGACAACAACACCACCACCTCAACCGATCGTGGCTGTGGCCGCAGGGGCCGAGGTTGTGGAAGAGGCCGTGGTCACGACAGCGATGGTGAGCATGGGCGTGAGGATGGGCAAAAGCAGGGGTTGTGATGCAAGGTGCACGGTCGTAGAGACCACCTCACCTAGCACTGCACAACCATTGCAATGCTCCGAGAGAGCACCGTCAGGGATAGAGCACTCGAGGCCAAAGCACTGGTGGTGGCACATGTCCAATAGCCCCATGAGAGCCAATTGATCTAAGCCAATCCCACTGCATTGCGCATACAGGCCCCTAACGGCGGAGTGCGCCGAGTCATCAACGCCATCACAGGTGGTTCGTCGTTAGAGTTTCTATCCAAACGACAGAGGAAGGCCTACACACATTGACTACACATCACTGCATATCCTTCCCAAATGCCCCCTGACTGGGCACAGGCTGACATCACGTTCACGATGGCTGATGTAGCTGGCATCGATTTCCCTCACCAAGACCCCTTGGTGGTCCAGGCCAGTATTACAGGCTATGACATTGAGCACATCCTAGTCGACGGGGGTAGCTCTATGGACATCTTGTTCGCCAGCACCTTCAACCAAATGGGCATCCCCGAAGTAGACTCTAGCCATCACTTGTCCCACTTCAGGGTTTTGGGGGCCAACAACTGCGAGCCTTGGGCCAGGTGCAACTCTAGGTGTCTTTTGGCCAACACGACCAGGTGAGAAGAGAGGATATAACTTTTGATGTCATGGATTTCCCCTACCCGTACAATGCCATCCTAGGAAGGGCCACACTCAACACCTTCAAAGTAGTACTACACCACAATTTCCTATGCATGAAGCTGCCAGGTCCGCATGGCGTAATCACCGTGCGCGAAGAGCAGGATCTCGCACACTAGATAGAGCTAGGCTCACGAGGTCCCCTCTGCAAGGTGCATGTTATTAGCAAGATCTTCGCTGCACCGACACCATCTTCACCATCAGCTCTAGGGTGGATTCCCAAGCCTAAGCACAATGGTAATGTCAAAAGGGTCCCCCTAGTGGTAGACACCCAAGCCTAAGCCCAAGGGTCCCCTGCATGACGCGAATGTTTTGTGGCAAGTTTCCATTGGTGAGGGTATTCCTCCGAAGATCAAGCAGGAACTCCTCTGAGTCCTTTGCACCAATGCAGACATCTTCGTGTGGTCGCCAACTGACATTATGGGGGTAGACCACTCCATCATTGAGCACCACCTGGTGGTGCGCCCTGACGCCAAGCTGGTCAAACAAAAACTACGACGCATGTCCCTTGAGCACTAGCAGGCTACCAAAATGGAGGTTACCAAGCTGCTCGAGGCCAGCATCATTCGTGAAGTGCACCATCCGAAATGGCTTGTCAACCCGATACTGGTCAAGAAGGTGAGCGGGGCCTGGCACATGTGCATTGATTTCACCAATCTCAACAAAGCATGCCCGAAGACAACTATCCTCTTCCATGGATCGATTAGCTAGTGGACGCCATGGCTAGATGCGAGTTGATGAGCTTCCTAGACACATACTCTGGCTACCACCAAATTCATATGGCCAAAGATGATGAGACCCGGACAAGTTTCATCATCTCAGGAAGCATATACTTCTTTATTTGCATGCCCTTCGGCCTCAAAAATGCAGGAGCCACATTTACCCACCTGGCCACCATCACCCTTGCCACCCAACTCAGGAGGAACGTTGAAGCCTACGTTGATGATGTGGTGGTTAAAAGCACCCGAGCCAGGTCCCATGGCCAAGACCTCCAAAAAACCTTCGACAACCTCTGACGAGCCGACGTCAAGCTAAATGCAGACAAGTGCGTCTTTAGAGTGCAAGCGGGCAAGCTGGTTGGATTTCTTGTGTCCGGACGAGGAATATAGGTGAACCCAGAAAAAGTTGATGAAATCCTCTCTATGGAGTTGCCCAGGACCACAAGGGAGGTCCAGAGGCTCACAGGCCAGCTGGCTGCTCTCAACCATTTCTTATCCAGAGCAACCGAGCAAGGTCTCCTATTTTTCAAAATGATCTGAGGCTATGATGGATTCCATTGGACCAATGATTGCGCGGTGGCTTTCAACGAGCTCAAGAAGCATCTAGACAACCTTCCAACTTTGGTCTCCCCAGTACCAGAGGCTCCACTGTTGCTCTATCTGGCGATCACACCAGTAGCAGTAAGTGTGGTCCTTGTCTTGGAGGAGGGGTCCATCCAGCGCCTGGTATACTTTGTCTCAATGGCCCTTTAGGGATTCAAGACAAGATATACCGAATTGGAGAATCTAGCCTACGCGCTTCTCATGGCCTCGCAAAAGCTCCGCCATTACTTCCTGGCTTATCGCATCATGGTGCCTTCTTTGTTCCCCTTAGTTAAAATGCTGTAAAATAGGGAGTCAACAGGTCGCATCGGCAAATGGGCAGCTGAACTCACACCTTTCTCCCTAACCTACGTGCCCCGCACGACAATTAAATCCTAGATCCTCGTAGACTTCATTGCAGAGTGGACCCTGCCAGCCCAGCCACAATGCAGCCACCTGCTAAGCCGGTCTGGATCTCCACACTGATGGAGCTTATAACGCCTCCAGAGTAGGCTGGGAGCGATCATTACTACGCCGGAGGGATGTCACCTCTTCTACTCCACGCGCATGGACTTCCCAGTGACAAAAAATACAGCCGAATATGAGTCCCTGCTATTCGGCCTCGGCAAGCTCAAGGCCCTAGGCGCATGAAGGGTGTCAGTGCATACTGACTCCCATTTGATTGCGGGGCATATTAACAAATCTTACCAAGCTAAAGACCTAGATCTCGCCAAGTACTTGGCAGTCGTCGGAGCGAGGGAGTGCCATTTCTTGGGCATCATCATCAAGGTTGTTCCACACACAGACAATGAGGAGGCCAATGCCCTATCAAAGTGGCTAGTCAATGAACCCTGCCGTCAATGGGGGCGTTCACTGAGACCCTACCCAGTGTGGCCATCTAACAGGATCAGCACGACCCCGCGTTGGTCCATCAAATCGCCACTAAGGGCCACTGGAGGGAGCCCATCTCCACATTTCTCCAAGTAACAGTTGAATTGGATGACCCTCTTGAACTACGGCGGCTACAGTAGTGTGTCAGAACCTTCCATGTGTTTGACGGCATACTGTACAATCATGGGGTGTGTGCCCCGCTCCTCCGATGCCTTTCGTGCTATGAGGGACGACACCTCCTACCTAAATTCACACCAGACTCTGCAGCTCCCAAACTACACCAAGAGCCCTCGTCAACAAGGCATTCAGACAGGGCTTCTATTGGTGCACTGCTACCATCGACACGCATGACCTCATCAAGAAGTGTCAAGGATGCTATGGATGGGCAGGACTATTCATAGGCCCCCACTCACTTCCAACCTACCCCGTCAGTTTGGTTGTTGGCACAATGGGGACTCGACGTTGTCAGCCCTATACCACGCGCCACGGGGGACTTATGATTCATCGTGGTCCCATTCCAATACTTCTCCAAATGGCCCGAGGCTACCACCCTGGCCAAGGTCACCTCCACAGCAGTATAACAGTTCCTCTAACAAAATATCATTTGTCGCTCCGAAGTCCCAAGGGAAATCACTGTCGACAAAAACCTATAGTTCGATTTCACCGAGTTCAAGGCATTATGTGACTGCATGGGCATCAAGATTTTTTTCACCTCCGTAGGACACCCACAGTCCAATGGGGCAGTCGAGTGGGCCAATGGCACCATCTCCGTGGGTGTCAAGAAGCATCTCATAGGTCTAGTCCATTCGCACCACAACGACACGCCCTACAGGCTTCACGTCATTCAAGCTCCTCTTCAGGGATGAGGCCGTCACACCGGAGGAAATCAAGGCCAGGTCGAGGTTGGTCCTCGCACCAACTTTGACTAAAGAGAGAGCTATGTCTTTGGACCTCCTCAATGGGATGCGAGTCAAGGCAGCCGACCATGTCACAAAGTATATGCGCCTGACAACACAGTCATACAACAAGAACATGCGGCACTGGGAGCTGAAACCAGGGGACCTCGTCCTAAGAAAGGCGTTGCATGCTGCAACGGTCAGCAAGCTGGAGTCCAAATAGGAAGGCCCCTACATTGTAATGGCAGCCCTCCGGTCGGGGGCGTATCGCCTAGCAACCCTCGAGGGGGTGGACCTGAAGCATACATGGAACATGGATCATCACTTTCGATACTATCTATAGTAGCCATAGGGTGTGTAGCCCAAATGTACTTCATGCCCGTATATCGGTAACAGCTCACCCGCGTAAATGGGAAGATATAAATAAATCCCTATTTTCATATTCAACTCATTCTCTTGCTATCCACGACTCCCAAGCGCGTACGCTCCACGCCAACTCTACGGAGTATAAATCACTGCGTGGAGTCCATAGCCTCCACGCGAACTCTACGGAGTATAAATAACTGCGTGGAGCGCGTACGCTCCGTGCCAACTCTATGGAGTGTAAATCACCAGTGGAGTCCACAACCTCATGAACTCTACGGAATATAAATAACTGCATTGAGTCTATATCCTCTGTGCGTACTCTACTGAGTCTAAATCATGGCACAGAGCGCATATGCTCCGCACCAACTCTACGATGTATAAATCACAGTGCGAAGTCCATAGCCTCCACGCGAACTCTACAAAGTACAAAGAATCACGCAGAGCCTATAGCCTCTGCGTGAACTCTACGAAGTCTAAATCATGGCACAGAGCGCATATGCTCTGCGCCAACTATACAGAGTATAAATCACCGCGTGGAGTCCATAGCCTCTGCGTGAACTCTACGGAGTATAAATAATCGCATGGAGCCTATAGCCTCCAATCGAACTCTATGGAGCCTATACCCTCCATGCCAACTCTACGAAGCATAAATCATCTCAAAGAGTTCATAGCCTTCATGCGAACACTATGGAGTATAAGGGCCTGTTTGGGAGAGCTCCACCAGCTCCAGATCCACCTTCTAGGTGGATCTGGAGCTGGATCCACCGTGGAGCAGCTCCATCGTCGATCTGGGATTCGTCAAAGTGTTTGGTACAGCTCCACCTCCCTCTCTATCTCACTTCCACCTGGGCCCCACGCGTCAGGGGGCAAAATGAAAAAAAAGAATTCTCGACTGGCAGAGCACGGCGCGCACGGGCAAGGCACGGCGGCTGGGCGGGCACGGCGCGTGGCAGAGGAGGAGGCGGAGAAGAGGAGGAGGCGGAGCGGCGGTTGGGGGGCGGTGAGGCGGCTGGCCGGAGGTGAGGAGGAACTGGAGCGCCGGCGGTCGGAGGAGAGGGGGAAAGAGGTGAGGTGTGCGCAAGCACGAGTGAGGTATAGGGAGCTCACCGGTGTGGTCGAAGTGGACGGAGGGGAACGGAGGTGAGCCGGCAGCGAGCGCATGCGGCGGTGCGGTCGGGTCGCTGTGGCGGGGAAGCTTGGGCGGCGGAGGGCGGCGACCGACCATGGGGGTGGCTTCGGGACACCGAGGGGCAGCTCCTACCGCGAGAAATCGTCCTGGGACCGCTTGAGGAGGGGGCGGTGGCGGAAGTGGCGGTGGCCGGCCGGAGGCGGAGAAGAAGTGTGCGCGGTGGATTCAAGTGGTGATTTCTCAATTCATCGCGTGGGGAGGCATCTCAAGGAGGAAGAAGGCGTGGGCGTCGCAGGCGAGGAGGAGGGGAGGGCGTGGAGCGAGGAGACGAGGCCGGCGAAAGGAGGGGAGGGGGAAGCGGAGCTAGTGCTGGCGGGGATGGATACGGCGGAGGTGAGGAGGAAGGAGAAGGTGTAGGCGTTGGGGAGGAAGGAGGAGGAGAGGAGGCGGCGGAGGCGGGGGAAGAGGCAGAGGGCACGGAGAGGGGAGGCCGAGAGGAGGGAGCGGAGGAGGGAGTTGGGGAGGAAGCGGTCGGCGAGGAGGGAGGAGGTCGCGTGCGGAGAAGAAGAATGAAATAGAACGAACCATTTTTTGTGTAATCAGTGGCATGGTGGGTAATTTTCCCCAACTCCACCAACTTGAGTTTGGTGGAGCACCCCTTGAGGTGCTCCACCAATTTGGTGAATCTGGAGTCAGATCCATGATTTTGGTGGAGTAGATCCACGGTGGAGCTGCTGGAGCTAGAACTGTTTGGCTAGTAAAATTGAATCCGGATCTGTTTTTTGTGAATCTGGAGCTGGTGGAGCTCTCCCAAACAGGCCCTAAATAACCGTGCAGAGCCTATAGCCTCTATGCAAACTCTATGGATCCTATAGCCTCTGTGCTAACTCTACAGAGTATAAATCACAGCGCGAAGTTCATAGCCTCCGTGTGAACGCTACAGAGTACAAAGAACCACGCGAAGCCAATAGCCTCCAAGCGAACTATACAGAGTCTAAATCAAAGCATGGAACCCACAGCCCATAGAAAGCTACCTATTACTAGTTGCGCACTTTTTCATACATCATCCCGCCACTGACTTTGTCAACGCTTGTCCGAAGGATGGGGAATAGAGTGCGCTTTCTAGACTTCGTCCTACCGCCAACTTCGTCGATGCACGTCTGAAGGGTGGGGACAGAGTGCGCTTTTTCAAACTTCATCCTGCCACCGACTTCATCAACACCCATCCGAAGGGTGGGAGACGAAGCACACTTTTTTAGACTTCATCCCACCACCAACTTCATGGACGCACATCTGAAGGGTGGGGGATGGAGCGCGCTTTTTCATACTTCGTCCCGTCGCTGACTTCATCGACACCTACCCGGAGGGTGGGGACGGAGTGCACTTTTTCAGACTTCATCCCCTCGCCGACTTCGTCGATGCCCATCTGAAGGGTGAGGATGGAGCGCACTTTTTCAAACTTTGTTCCGCTGCTAACTTCATCAACACCCGTATGAAGGGTAGGGGACAGAGCACGCTTTTTCAGACTTCGTCCCGCTGCTGACTTCATCGAGCACGTCACAAGGGTGGGGGACGGAGCGCACTTTTTTAGACTTCATCATGCCACCGACTTTATCGACGCCCATCTGAAGGGTGGGGATGGAACACGCTTTTTTAGACTTCGTCTTGCCACTGACTTCATCGATGCTAGTCAAAAGGGTAGGGGACAGAGTGCACTTTTTTAGACTTTGTCCCGCCACTTAGTCATTGACGCCGGTCCGAAGGGTGTGGGATGGAGCACGGTTTTTTATACGTCATCACACCGATGACTTTGTCGACGCAAGTTCGAAGGTTGCAGAACGAAGCGCACTTTTCAGAGACTTTGTCCCACTGCTGACTTCGTCGACACTCGTCCGTAGGGTGAGGAATGGAGCACGCTTTTTTAAACTTTGTTCCCCCGATGACTTCGTCAATGCCAGTCCGAAGGGTGCAGGATGGAGCATGCTTTTTGGAGACTTTATCCCACCATCGACTTCATTGACGCTTGTCCGACGGGTGGGGGGACGGAGCTTGTGGTCGTAGATGCTCATCTGACTATCTCGTGGTCGTGGCTTCGTACAACCACCTCGTGGTCGTACACGCTCGTCCGATCACCTCATGGTCATAGCTTCATGCGACTACTTCATGGTCATACATGCTCGTCTGACCACCTCGTGGTTAGGGCTTTTACAACCACCACGTGGTCATAGACACTCATCCGACCATGTCTTGGTTGTGTCTTCATATGACCACATCATGGTCATGCCTTCGTATGACCACGTCGTGGTCATAGGCAATCGTCTGACCACCTCATCGTCGTAACTTCGTTTGACCACCCTGTGGTCGTAAATGACCGTCTAGCCACTCCTTGCGCATGACTCAAGTACCTAAGCATGGCCGAATGGTCGAGCGGATGCGCGGGACCTACACAAAGTACCTACACATGACGGTAGCTTATGAATACATGCGAGCCGCCCTACTCATCGATATCATCCTTACCCAATGCCCAGGATTCCCCTACTTCGGTGTGTGCGATGACATGGTTGTCTCCACGATGGCGTCCTACTCACTAACTTGAGGCCTCGGGGGGTCACCATAGTACAAACACTTTAAACTATAGCTTTCATCAATTGTTACAATTGCACAGCACTCGACGCGCACAATAACGGAGGAGGTAGGCTTCCGTCATGCTACTCCCCATCTGAGGGTTCTACTTTTATGTACTCCTGGATAGAGAGGTCATTCCTATGGGGCCGCTATGCCCAAAACCATAGTGATTCCTCCGCCCATCCCCAGTGTCGTAGCCGATGCCGAACAATGTGATTCGACATGAGGGGACGGCCATCCTCAAGTACCTGTTGGCCAGGAAAACATCAACATAAGGCCACGACATAGACACCCCGCACTTTTCATTGCAAAATGAGGGTTACATCATGCCCATACCCATCACCATATACATAGAGCTGCGGATGGCCACAAACGCAAATTATTATGTATGACGGTGGAAGGCCTTGGCATCGCACCTGCTGATCAGCTGGGACATTGGATGCAGGCTCGCTGTTAGCCAGAGTACTCTCCAATGACTCTAGCGACTCCCATGTTGCTAACAAGGCATCGTCCAATAGGCGGTCCCTCACCACTAACTCCGATACTACCCGGCCCTTCTCCTCTTCCAGCATGGAGATTTGCCGCAGCAATCCCTTGTGCTCCTCAGTGGCTGCCCATTGGCCCTGCTCCACCAAGGCATGCACCTCAGTAATGGCCTTCACTCCCTCTATCTCCTGGAACTAAATACGCTCGTCCTTCGCCGCTGCGGTAGAAACCACATCCTCGGTAGAACGACGAGCGGACATGGCCTCTACCTCCATAGTGGCTAATCACTCTTGTAGACCATTTCGCTCTTGGTGCCTCATAGATTGGATAGCACGAGCAATGGCAAGGGCCTACATACCGATCTGGTCTCAGCAACCAAACTGCAAAAGTTGTCGATGTACTCACTTACACGTACCTTCATCTTCATGGCCTCGATGGTGCTCTCCAGGAGCTCTGAGCTGCACGAAGAAAGCGCATAGTGGTGCAAGGCCGTGTCTGTGCAGTCTGTGGCCCCTGGAAAGCCCTTAGCACCTCAGGACAAGGCACAAAGTCCGCCACAATGAGCCACCGTGATTCCACTCCAGCAGCCTTGAGGATGGTCAGACCCAAAGACACGTCCACACTGGCAGCGCCAGCTGGGCCATGACTAGTTCCGATGCTAGAGCCCTATGTGTGTTCCGGGGACCGGTGGCCCACTGATGCCGAGGACAATGTCAAGGAGCAAAGTGGGGAAAGCCTCACGAAATCACAAGAGGAGAATGAGTTAGTCATACCTGCGACTCAACTAGGAGACACTGATTGGGAGGTGGTGGCCCCAGCGAACTCAATAATTGGACTCGCAGAGGCAGCACCACCGCTAGTACCATACCCTACTTCAGCACCACCAATGTCCATGTCAGAGTCCAAATCCCCCACCAGTGCCATCAGCACCACTTGGAACCCAAAACCCATGGGTACGGGAGAAGATGCTTGACCACGCTTCGCTGCTCCAGTCTCCAGGGAAGCCTCACGAATGGGTGAGGATTGAACTACATCCTTTCAACCATGCTTCATTGCACAAGTATCTGGAGATGTCTAGTGGATAGCCAACGGCAAAGCTATGCCCTCAGGGGCATCCAAGACCTCGTGCCTCGCAGTAGCCTCGGGGCTGCCCATGTCACCTGGGCCCTGATGAGGACATCACTTCTTCGGTTACACACAACACTCCTCCACTTGACATTCAAGGACCAATCACTAGAGCTCGCGCCCGACAATTGAATTTACAGGTGAGCTCGTTCCTAAGTACTTCTTTTTGTTCATTTGAGAATAGATTGCTACCTAATGATTTAATTATGATTAGAAACCATGGAGAGGACCTGGAAGTACTTGGAGAAGGGCTACGGGGCGCACAAGTCCAGCAAGGACGGTCGAATCATGTTGGAGGCCCAACTCAAACCGACTTCGAATCCAATTCGGAGTCCAGGACCAGTCCGCACTAAAACGGACGCCCAGATCGCATCCGGACTCCGTTTTGGACGTTCTACATATGTATGGAAAGCTGAGAAGACCACCTTTCCAATGGCTTTGGTCCCATGTCAAAATTCCTTCTGAGTAAACGGGAATCGTCGAAACAATTGGGCGTTCAGAATCTGTCAGGGTGCTGCGCCACCGTCTTTTGGGCCGATCGGCTTTGTATCATGTTGGAGCCCATTAGGGGCGCGTCCAGGGGTTTTGCACGCCCCTAACTCCTTTATATCCAGCCGCCACCCCCACCATTAGGGTTTGGGTTTTGCTTAGATTGATTTGTCTTTGAACAGATTCGCCGTTCATCGGTTTGTGAGACCCCAACTTTCGAGTGCTAAATCTATCCATCTGCAATTCAGTTGTGTTCTTCCTTGTTCTTGCTTGTGTTCTTCGATTCGCAGGCGAGGATTAGCCTTCTTGGCGAGGTCAACCGGGCTGCGCACGGTTGATAACCTGAGGAGACGTGGTGCTGCGATTGCGGGGTTCGGAACGTGTCGTTCGGAAGCCGGATCGATTTGTGTCGCGCCTCCACCAAATCGAACTTACCCAGAACCTGTTGGAAGATCGGGACCCGTTCCCATCAAGTGGTATCAGAGCTTCAGGTGTTCCTTCAGGTTCGCGTTACCCTCCTTTGTTGTTTTCGGTTTCGTCCTAGAGTCCATGAAAAAGCCCTACAAAAAAATTGTAGTCATAGGTTGTTTCCTGTCCTAGATCTCGTTTAGCCTTTGCACAATTTGATTCCAGAGTCCGTAGTGTTGAGTTTGTGTCCTTAGTCGAGTTGTGTTGCTGGTTTAGATCGTGTTTTTTTCGGGTTGTCTTGCTTCCGCTACATCTCTTTCATACAAACCCTAGCCGTCATCCATCGCGTTTTCCACCCTCTGTTTTTGTTTTCCCACCCATATCCCACCCTCTGTTTGAGTCATCCTTCACGTCTCGTGATCACACACCACCATCCCCCACCATTCCCCGAGCTTCCGCCACCAATTTCCACCAATTCCCTCCACCCGATTTCGTTTCGGCCTCCACAGAAACCATAACTCGGAGTCCCATCTTCAAACGGCCATAACTTTTGCATACGGACTCGAAATCAGGAGATTTTTTTTTTGAAATTGGGTGAAATTAAATTTTGCATCCGAAACCGACCTGACACCGTCGGGTTTCGGCGAATTTAATTTGCCCAAATTCGGCCTGGAAAGTGCAGTACTCGAGCTCCGAAATTGATTCACCGAATTTCCTGCACATTCATTATTTTCTGTAGGCCACACCTTACATTAGATTGAGGTGAAACTTTGTGTGGTTCCTATTTCTGTGCTCTGCTTTGTGAAAAAAATAACAGAAAAAAGAAACAAAAAAGAAAAATTTCGGCACCTGGTTTTGCCTGAGAGCAAAGGCACCTGAGTTCCGTGCCTAAAAGAAAAAAAAGAAAAAAAAAGAAAGAGCACAGTTTTAGGTGACAGAAATTCATTTGTTTTGTGCTTATGCTGAATTAAGTCTCTCATTCCCTGGCCATCTTTGTTGCTGTCTTCGCTTACTTTCTGGCCGTGATTCCTTGTTCATCATATCCTAACACTGATATAGGACACATTTAGGCCAGCAACTAGGACCAGTGCTTTGGACATTTATTCAGCATTACTATCTGTTATTGATTTGTGTTCCACTGATATATTTGGCCTTCCAAGCTCCGTATATCTACTTCTGGATAGCACAGTTTTGACCCTTGCAATCGTACCCACGCTCGACATGGTTTCACGAACCAGCCACCGGTTGTACCACCTGCTGCTTTGGTAAGAACACTTGTAAGAGCTTGGTAAGCCACTTCCTTTGCGAGATTCCACTGCCCTTCATTTGTAGTTGATAGGGATAATCCTTTTGTTTTCCCTGTGTTTCCACTAACCATGGCAGGAGACGAAGGACACGGGTCACCGGTCGATTTCAACGAGTGTGTTAGTCGCGGCCAGCTACAAGCTGCGCTCGACAAACAAAATGCTTCACTCGGCGCGAGAATGGACACCATCGTCGCCGCCATTGCCAAGTTGAACACCACGGAAGGCATTGAGCGGGTGGAGCGGCGGTTGGCTGACCTCACTGGTCGGATGGACAAATTGGAGGCACGTCTGCCACCTGTCAATGACGGCCATCGTCCTGATGATGACATAGTGTATGATGCAGATGGCAACATTGATCGGCGGGCGACACAAGATGCACGACTACGTCGGCGTCTTCAGCAAAACCGACAAGGTATGGGAGGTAATAACCAGAACCGACATGGTATGGAAGGTAATAACCAGACTCGTCATGGTACCGACGACCCTTTTGCTAAAGTTAAGTTTACCATTCCATCTTTTTCTGGTCTTTATGATGCTGAAATATATCTTGATTGGGAGATGACGGTAGAGCAAAAATTTAATTCTCACTTGGTTCCTGAACAACATAGAGTTAGACAAGCTACTAGTGAGTTTAAGGACTTTGCTATTATCTGGTGGAATGAACTAAGTAACATGCGCTTACAACCTGATACATGGGAGGGGTTAAAAGAAGATATGCGTAATCGTTTTGTTCCTCCCACATATAAACTTGAATTGAGAAAAAAATTGCAGCGCTTAGAACAAGGTGATCGTTCTGTTCAGGACTATTATGCTGAGCTTCAAAAGGGTATGATGCGTTGTGGGGTTGTTGAGGACACGGAGGATAAGATTTGTCGTTTCTACGGGGGTTTACGGCGTGAAATTCAGGACATTGTTGATTATAAAGAATTTACTACTGTCAACCAGTTGTTCCACCTTGCTATGCTTGCAGAAAAAGAATTGCAGGGACGCAAGGAATCAGCGAAGGTACGCACTGAACGACCCTTCTACACGCCGCGAACGACTACATCAGCGGGACTGCCCAAGTCTTCTTCGAGCTTTCGTTCTCCTCCACCACCTGTGAACAAGATTGCAGCAGCGCCACCGAAGCCACCTTCAAAAAATTCTTTGCAGGTTCCAGCCAAGAGTTCTTCTTCCGTGGCTTCAACGGGCCGCTCCTCCGACATTCAGTGCCACCGCTGTCATGGGCTTGGTCATGTGCAGAAGAATTGCCCTAGCCAACGGGCATACATCGCCACAGAAGATGGAGGCTACATCAGCACTTCAGATGTCGAGGAGGATGATGATGTTGCTGCTGCCTCGGATGACACTGGCGGTGGTGATGATGACCTGGTCCTTGGTGGGGCGTCCACAGCGACGCTACGGAGCATCATTGTGCAGCGAGTCCTCAGCACACAGGTAGAACAAACCGACAAGCTTCAACGCCATAATTTGTTTCAGACTTTCTTCGCAATCAAGAACCGGCGTGCACGTGTCATCATTGATGGAGGAAGCTGCAACAACTTGGTGAGTTCTGATTTGGTCAAGAAGCTTGGCTTGACCACGCGACCACATCCACATCCATACCATATTCAGTGGTTAAATGATTCTGGAAAAGCTAAGGTAACACAAACATGCCGAGTCCATTTTTCCATTGGTGGTTATGCTGATCATGTTAATTGTGATGTGGTTCCCATGCAAGCATGCTCTCTTTTATTGGGTAGACCTTGGGAATTTGATAATGATGCTTTACACCATGGTAGTAGTAACAAATACACTTTTATGCATAAGGGAAAGAAAGTTACTTTACTGCCTTTGACCCCAGTTGAGATAATAGAGGCCGATAGGGAGAGAATTGCTGCTGCTAATGATGCAAAGGAACATGATAAATCTGAAAAACAGCAAGTAATCCATTTAAAAAATTCTGTTCTGCTTGCCACAAAATCAGACCTTGCTGAAATTGATGATGTTAATGATACATGCTATGCTTTTGTGTGCAAAGATGCTTTATTTTCTCTTGATAATATGCCTTGCACTTTGCCTGCTCCTGTCACTAACCTTTTGCAGGAGTTTAGAGATGTTTTCCCTGATGAGATACCTCCAGGACTTCCACCTATTCGAGGGATTAAACACCAGATTGACTTGATCCCTGGAGCGAGTTTGCCAAATCGTGCGGCGTACAGGACCAATCCCGAAGAGACTAAGGAGATTCAGCGACAAGTCCAAGACCTTTTGGACCGTGGGTACGTACGTGAGAGCCTTAGTCCTTGTGCTGTTCCTGTTCTTTTGGTTCCCAAAAAAGATGGATCTTGGTGTATGTGTGTAGATTGTAGAGCCATTAACAACATTACTATAAGGTATCGTCATCCTATTCCTAGGCTAGACGACATGCTTGATGAGTTGTGTGGTGCTATAATTTTCACAAAGATTGACTTGCGTAGTGGATACCACCAAATAAGAATGAAACTTGGCGATGAATGGAAAACTGCTTTTAAAACTAAGTTCGGCTTGTATGAGTGGTTAGTCATGCCTTTTGGTTTAACTAATGCACCTAGCACTTTCATGAGATTAATGCACGAGGTTTTACGTCCTTTCATTGGCAAATTTGTGGTTGTTTACTTTGATGATATCTTGATTTATAGCAAGTCCATGGATGAACATTTGAATCACTTACGTGCTGTTTTTAATGCTTTGAAAGATGCGCGTTTGTTTGGTAACCTTGACAAGTGCACCTTTTGCACGGATCGAGTCTCTTTTCTTGGCTATGTTGTGACTCCACAGGGAATTGAGGTTGATAGAGCCAAGGTGGAGGTGATATGGAGTTGGCCCACGCCCACAACGGTCTCCCAAGTGCGGAGTTTTCTTGGCCTTGCAGGATTTTATCGCCGCTTTGTCAAGGAATTCAGCACCATTGCGACGCCATTGATTGAGTTGACAAAGAAGGGCGTCGTGTTCCATTGGGGGCCATCACAAGAGGAGTCCTTTAATCTTTTGAAGGACAAGCTTACACACGCACCATTGCTCCAACTTCCGGATTTCGGTAAGACTTTTGAGCTGGAATGTGATGCTAGCGGAATTGGTATTGGTGGTGTTTTGATGCAAGAAGGCAAACCTGTTGCCTACTTTAGTGAAAAATTGAATGGTCCTGCTCTTAATTATTCCACGTATGATAAAGAATTGTATGCTCTTGTTCGTTCTTTAGAGACGTGGCAACACTATTTATGGCCTAAAGAATTTGTCATTCATTCCGATCATGAATCACTTAAGCATATTCGTAGTCAAACCAATTTGAATCGTAGACATGCTAAGTGGGTTGAATTTATTGAATCTTTTCCTTATGTCATTAAACACAAGAAAGGGAAGGATAATGTGATTGCTGATGCTTTGTCTCGACGCTATACCATGTTGTCTCAACTTGATTGTCGCATTTTTGGTCTTGAAACTATTAAAGGGCAATATGCTTTTGATGCTGATTTTAAGGATGTGTTGTTGCATTGTAAAGAGGGACAAGCATGGAATAAATTCGTGATCAATGATGGATATTTGTTTAGAGCTAACCGCCTATGCATTCCAGTTGGATCCGTTCGTCTTTTGTTGTTGCAGGAGGCGCATGGAGGCGGTTTGATGGGACATTTTGGTGCTAAGAAGACAGAGAATGTTCTGGCCACACACTTCTTTTGGCCAAAGATGAGGCGAGATGTTGAGCGGTTTGTTGCTCGCTGCACTACATGTCAAAAAGCTAAGTCTCGCTTAAATCCACATGGTTTATATATGCCTCTTCCTGTTCCTTCTATTCCGTGGGCAGATATTTCTATGGACTTTGTTTTAGGGTTGCCCAGGACTAAGAGGGGGAGGGATAGCATTTTTGTTGTTGTGGATCGCTTTTCTAAGATGGCTCACTTTATACCATGTCATAAAACCGATGATGCCGTTCATATTGCTGACCTCTTTTTCAAAGAGATAGTTCGTTTGCATGGTATGCCTTCTACTATTGTTTCAGATCGTGATGTCAAGTTCTTGAGTCACTTTTGGCGTACTCTATGGAACAAGTTGGGTACAAAGTTGTTGTTCTCTACAACATATCACCCACAAACTGATGGCCAAACTGAGGTGGTGAACCGCACATTGTCTACCATGTTGAGAGCTATTTTGAAGAACAATTTGAAGCTATGGGAAGAGTGTTTGCCGCATGTTGAGTTCGCCTATAATCGAGCGGAACACTCCACCACCAAGGTAAGTCCTTTTCAGGTAGTGTATGGATTCAATCCCCGTGCCCCTATTGATATTTTACCTTTGCCAACTAGTGAGAGAGTTCATAATGATGCTAAGGCGCGTGCTGATTTTATTGTCAAAATGCATGAGACTACTAAGGCCAACATTGAAAAAATGAATGACAAATATAGGATTGCTGGTAGTAAAGGTAGAAAGGAAGTTAAACTTGAACCGGGTGATTTTGTTTGGTTGCACTTGAGAAAGGATAGATTTCCTGAGTTAAGAAAATCAAAATTGATGCCTAGAGCTGCTGGTCCTTTTAAGATAGTTGAGAAGATAAATGATAATGCATATACACTTGAGTTGCCTCCCGAGTTTGGGGTTAGTCCCACCTTTAACATTTCAGATTTGAAACCATACTTGGGAGATGAAGATGAGGCTGAGTTGAGGACAACTCCGCTTCAAGAGGGGGAGGATGATGAGGACATCACTTCTTCGGTTACACACAACACTCCTCCACTTGACATTCAAGGACCAATCACTAGAGCTCGCGCCCGACAATTGAATTTACAGGTGAGCTCGTTCCTAAGTACTTCTTTTTGTTCATTTGAGAATAGATTGCTACCTAATGATTTAATTATGATTAGAAACCATGGAGAGGACCTGGAAGTACTTGGAGAAGGGCTACGGGGCGCACAAGTCCAGCAAGGACGGTCGAATCATGTTGGAGGCCCAACTCAAACCGACTTCGAATCCAATTCGGAGTCCAGGACCAGTCCGCACTAAAACGGACGCCCAGATCGCATCCGGACTCCGTTTTGGACGTTCTACATATGTATGGAAAGCTGAGAAGACCACCTTTCCAATGGCTTTGGTCCCATGTCAAAATTCCTTCTGAGTCAACGGGAATCGTCGAAACAATTGGGCATTCAGAATCTGTCAGGGTGCTGCGCCACCGTCTTTTGGGCCGATCGGCTTTGTATCGTGTTGGAGCCCATTAGGGGCGCGTCCAGGGGTTTTGCACGCCCCTAACTCCTTTATATCCAGCCGCCACCCCCACCATTAGGGTTTGGGTTTTGCTTAGATTGATTTGTCTTTGAACAGATTCGCCGTTCATCGGTTTGTGAGACCCCAACTT
Source organism: Dendrocalamus latiflorus (assembly GCA_017311315.1). Taxonomy (NCBI): domain Eukaryota; kingdom Viridiplantae; phylum Streptophyta; class Magnoliopsida; order Poales; family Poaceae; genus Dendrocalamus; species Dendrocalamus latiflorus. Next base: position 35,077,392 of record CM029651.1, on the reverse strand, counting down.
TCGAGTGCTAAATCTATCCATCTGCAATTCAGTTGTGTTCTTCCTTGTTCTTGCTTGTGTTCTTCGATTCGCAGGCGAGGATTAGCCTTCTTGGCGAGGTCAACCGGGCTGCGCACGGTTGATAACCTGAGGAGACGTGGTGCTGCGATTGCGGGGTTCGGAACGTGTCGTTCGGAAGCCGGATCGATTTGTGTCGCGCCTCCACCAAATCGAACTTACCCAGAACCTGTTGGAAGATCGGGACCCGTTCCCATCAGGCCCTTTGCAAGGCTCTTGACGACGACGCAGTCAACACCACCTGTACCATGCTCTGGCTCAAGCTCGAGGTTTGAGTTCATGTAATCGCCTGACTCCATGTAGGTACCCACGACAGTCTCCTTGGGCTCACCTGCTTCGTCTGGAGGAGGCTGAGAGACCATGTGGATGTGACCCCATGTTTGTGATGAGTAATTGATTTGAGTTCTGGAAAGTTTGATTTTAGTTGTGTGGTTTGGGCCATGTCGTTGCACGGTGCAATCGGTTTCGGTCAGACTTGGTCAAACTTGGTCGAAGTGCTTAGGATGCTTATTCTTTTGATTCAACAGGTTTGGGAGTTTTCGTGTTTAAGATTTCTCTAATGCGATTGTTGATTATATTATATCGAGCGGTGCTATGTGATTTGTTTCTTGTCTGTGATGGTTGCAGGACATCGAGGCGGAGTCGTGGCGAGGCACGGGATGACCGGACTAGGCGCAGGTGGTGCTGAGGTCGGAGCGGTCGGGATGTGCCGAAGACGGCGAGGACTCAAAGTGGTTGCGAGGCTTGGACGGCAAGAAATGAGGAAGCTTCCCGGAAGGTGTTGGAGGGGCGTTTTGGTAAAAGCGCAGGGCTGCACAAAAGGAAGTGGATTTGGTTTTGAGCTAATAGATAACGAGCAAGGGTTGTTTTGAGTTAGCGGGTAAAGGTTGTTGTAAACCCGTTAGTGGAGGCTATAAAAGGAGAGGGGTAGGCTAGAGAGAAAGTTGAGAGTATGTGTGAGGATTTTGTGTGTGTTACTCTCCATGTTTGTGTGTGGTTCCTTCTCTTTGTTGTGCTGTAGTAGGTGGTAGACAGCAGCAATATTTCATTTATTTTGTGTTTTGTGTTTGTCTTTGTGAGCTTGTGTTGTCTCTTTTGTGAAAGCGTGTATGGAGATGAAATGGTTGTAGTCCTTGCACTCTTGTAATCATTCATCTCTCAGCAGCTATGTCAAGTTTAATATCTTGTATGTTATTTGTGTGATGCGTCGATGGCATTCTATTTGTTTTTGTTCTCTCCTTGTTTCTTCTTTTTCAGTTTTGAAGACAATCAATTGCTCTCTGTTTGATTTCCTGCCGAGATGTTTTTTGTCTTAATTATTTCTCTCTCAGTTGACTCTGTTAATTGGAGTAAAGTTCCCCTCATTTGACTAGAAAAAGAAGTGCAACCGATTGAGTTAAATCTCTGGTTATTCTTGGCTCATTCACCCCCCCCCCCTCTGTTGTCGTTTCGATCCAACAATTGGTATCAGAGCCGGTTAGGTCTTCCTCGTAGATCTTAACCGGTCTCTAGAGCCATGGCGACAGACAAGTATTCCACCAAGCCTCCCATTTTTGATGGCATCGATTATCCCTTCTGGAAGAGCCGGATGGAGGCCTACATTTAGGCTCAGGGTTATGCCATCTGGCGGAAGGTGAAAACCCGATATGTTGTTAATGCCGATGAGAACATCAATGCCGGAAACATGGCTGATGTTGAGGCGAATGCTAAGGCAAGTAACATCATAATTCAGGGTCTGAGCAGAAGCGAGTTCGGTCGCATCTCTTATCTGACGTCGGCCTTCGACATCTGGGTGACCCTTGATGCATACCATGAGGGCACCACTCAGATCAAGACGGTTCGACAGGACCAGTTCAAGCGAGATTACAACAAGTTTGAAATGCTCGCTGGTGAGTCCCTCGATGAGTGCTTTGCGCGTTTCCACAAGATTTTGAGCAACCTCCGAGCGGTCGGTCTTACATACCCCGACTCGGACAATGCTCGACAAATACTCGCAGCTCTTGATTTGCGTGTTTGGGAGATGAAGGTGACTACCATCAAGGACACCACCGATCTTTCAACCTTGACTCTTGACGCGTTGTACTCACGCCTCAAGACTCATGAGATTGACATAGTCTCTTGTAGGTCAAAGTCGCAGTCGATGGCCTTAGTCACCGATCCCAGACTGGTTTCTGGATCTTCTTCCGAGTCGATTTGTGGATTCTCTCTAGCTGCTCTCTGTGACGTAACTGATGATCAGTTAGAGCAGCTACCAGAGGACCAGTTAGCCCTTCTAGCCAAAAAGTTTTCCCATGCATACAAGAGGGTGAGGAATCGAAAGAGGAGTGGCCCGATCATTTGCTTCGAGTGTGGTGGCCCCAACCACATTCGGGCGAATTGCCCTAAGCTGGGGAAGGGCAAGAACGACTACAACGGTGTGAGCAAGAATGACTACATCGACAAGAACTGCAACAAGAAGCCCCCAGCTCATGCCCAAGGCAAGAAGAAGTTTCGCGACCTTGGCAAAGCCAAGAAGCTCTTCCACTGCGTCCTCATCGCCTTCGACGACCTCGACCTCAGCGAGGTGGAGGGGTGGAGCGACGACGATGGGACGGACGAGCAAGACCCCAAGGCGGCGTCGACTTCTCCGGCATGTGCTTCATAGCCCTTGAGGGCGAAGTGAGCGACAGCGAGCTCTATTCTAACTTCGATGAGGTATACCCCTCCTATGACCAACTTAATGATGCTTTTCTTAAGTTAGGGAAATTCCATACTAGGTCTAGGGCTAGGTGTAGCGAGTTGGAGAAGGAAGTAGATAGATTATCGCGGGAGCTTACTTCACTTATATCTGCTCCCTCCCGTGACGAATGTGATACATGATGTGCCTTGCTTCGAATGTGATACATGATGTGCCTTGCTTGATGACATGGAGAAATTAAGGACCTCTCATGATATTTTGTATTCTGAGCTTGACATGCTTAAGGTGGAGAATGTTAGTCTTTTGGCTGAACTAGAGATGAGTAGGGTTGTTACTCCTTCATCTACTATTGTTGAGACTATATCTTGCACCTCATGTGAGGATAAGGACAATGCGTTTAGAGGTCTTTATACCATGCTCCTTGATCTGCCCGAGTCTTGTGAAAATTGCAATAATTTGAAATTGAACTTAAAAAGGGCAGATCATAAAATTACTGAGTTGCATGCTTCATTACTTGAGCCTATTGTCTCTTGCACCAATTGTCCAAAATTAACTCTTGAACTTGAGTCTGTTTCTAAGTAATTCCAAGAAATGGTTGATCATAACAACAAATTGGCTCAGTATGCGACTAAGGACCCTGTTAGCTCACCATGCATTAGTTGTGAAAAACTAAAACTTGAACTCATTGCTTTGAATGAAAAATATGTGAAGCTAACTAAGAATCTTCTAGAGAAGTCATCAACTGATTGTAATGTGATTGCCTCGGTGGGGGAGAAGCCCAAAGGAGTAGAGACGCTTAGGCACGATGACCAAACAGCTAGAGGTAGGGTTGTCCCTTCTAGTCCTTGCGAAGACCTCAATGTTGAGGCGGTTGTGCGTGCACATGTCATTCCTTCTTCTGCTATTGGTTCTTCCTCTTTATCCTGCTGCTGTCTCTTCTTCCCCCTGCTCTTCTTGCACCTCTCTCTTTCGAGAGTGTTAGTACCTTATGAACACTCTCGAGAGGTTTGTAGGAGGCAAGAAGAAGCTAAATCTTATTCTCTAGACCAGTTCAAGATTTGCAAATTCAATCAAGGTCTAGGATATGATTTTCTTGAGGATGTTAGGAAGCATGCACCTGCCGTGCTCAGACCCATAGCCGCAGGTGTGATCGAGGTTGAGCCCAGAACTGAGAAAGTTCAATTCAAGTCAGCGGGCTTTGTCCAAGGGATTTCTGACAGCAAGGTGATTCCACCTGTTACTTCGGCCTCTCAGAATGCGAAGCCTCATCATGCTACTTCTACCTCTCAGAAGGTGAAGTATCATTGCACCTTCTGTCAGAAGAATGAACACTTGGTCGAGCGATGCTTCAGGCGCGCCAAGATTACGCGGAGAGATCGTGTTCGCGGTCTTAGGAGTATTCAGGGTCAGCCCCAGACCTTGAGTGCACCTAAGACCAACACGAGGTCTAGGATTAATCACTTTGAGGGTTTTAGGCAGTATCGAGGACTTGGCTTTTCCGGTGTTTCTGATTTTTGTCCTCGGTTTGCCTCTGCTCGTGATATCCGCCGTCCTGAGGGTAGATCTTGTTTCCCCCGTCGAGATAGCTACCCGCGGCGTGATCAGTATGTTGCTGGTGTCTTGACTCGCTCCTCTGTAGCAGTCAAGCCCAACAACAGCTTCAGGTCTGCACACACACCTTCTGACTTGTTGAGCGACAGAGAGCGTAGGGTAGCTAGAGGTCAGTCGTGTGTGGCTACTTCTTCTACTCGGCGTGTTACTCAGTATTGGGTGCCAAAATCACTCTTGATTTACCCCAGTACTGAGACTTTACTCTCTCGTTGACTCAGGTTCGCCGGGCAGGGAAGAGAGAGGTTTGGCTCGTTGACTCCGGGTGTTCTCGACACATGACCGGAGACTCTCGTTGGTTCTCTTCCCTAGCTCGTGCTCCAAGTGATGAGACGATCACCTTCGGAGACGCTTCGTCTAGGCGCGTCATTGCCAAAGGTACAGTGCGCGTTAATGAGTCTTTTATTTTGAAAGATGTGGCCTTGGTTAGTAGCTGCAGTATAATTTGCCTTCTGTTTCTCAGCTTACCAATGACGGCTTTGAGGTGAGCTTTAAGAAAAACGCTTGCAAAATTCTTGATTCTTCGGGTAGTCTGGTTTGCGGGATTTCTCGTTATGAGAGGATCTTTCGTGCTGATTTTTCTGAGTCTTCTGGTGATCCTCTCCGGTGTTTAGTTGCTTCTGAGTCCCGTGATCTTACTTTCCGGCATAGGAGACTTGGTCATATTGGATTTGACCATTTGACCCGAGTTAGCGGCCACGATCTCATTCGTGGTCTGCCGAAACTCAAGATGGTCAAAGATATTGTTTGCGCTCCTTGCCGGCACGGCAAGATGGTTGCCGCTTCTCACCCTCCGGTCATAGTGACTATGACCGATGCACCAGGACAGCTGCTCCATATGGACACAGTTGGACCTGCCCGAGTGCAGTCAGCAGGAGGGAAGTGGTATGTACTTGTCATGGTCGATGACTTCTCGAGGTTCTCTTGGGTGTTTTTCTTAGCCTCGAAGGATGGGACGTTTATACATTTTCGAGGTCTTTTCAGTAGGCTTTCTGTTGAGCTCCCGGGTGCCTTACGAGCGATCCGCAGTGACAATGGCACGGAGTTCAAGAATTCCTACTTTGAGAGGTTTTGCGATGAGACAGGTGTAGAGCACCAGTTCTCTTCTCTGCACGTCCCACAGTAGAATGTCGTCGTGGAGAGGAAGAATCGTACCTTGGTCGAGATGGCCAGGACGATGCTTGATGAGTATTCTACACCTAGGAAGTTTTGGGCTGAGGCTATAGTGACCGCGTGCCATGTTTTGAATAGAGTTTTTCTTCGGACACACTTGCATCGCACTTCCTATGAGCTGAGATATGGGCGAAAGCCCAGTGTCTCTCATTTTCGTGTGTTTGGTTACAAGTGTTTCATTCTGAAGTCCGGGAACCTAGATAAGTTCGAGTCACGCTCTTGTAATGGTATCTTTCTAGGCTACTCGACTTCTTCGCGGGCGTATAGGGTTTGGAACTGCGAGTCTAGTAAGTTGGTAGAGACCTGTGAGATGACCTTCGATGAGGCCAGTCCGGGGACTAGGCCCGATATCTCAGGTTCTTTAGAGCATTCCGAGCCCATCTTTGTGGATGATGAGGATGATGGAGATGAGGGTTGTCTACCCGATCCAGTTCCTTATCGTCCCCTTGAGGTGCCTTATTCCACCGCACCTCTAGGTGATCAGCCCATGCCTTCTGCTTCCTCTAGAGCTAGTGGCTCTGTTCCTACCTCTTCAGCTCATGAGGTAGAGGCCACTTCTTCTTCTCATTCAGGACCACCCCGACATATCCAGAAAGACCATCCTTCCAAGCAGATGATTGGAGACCTCTTTGAGCGAGTCACACGCTCAAAATCCGGCATGTCACATTTCTGTCTCTATTCTGCCTTTGTTGCCTCATTCGAGCCCAGGGACATTTGTCATACTCTTTCTGATGAGTCTTGGGTCAATGCCATGCATGAGGAGTTAGAAAATTTCGAGAGAAACAAGGTATGGTCGCTTGTTGAGCCCCCCTCGAGGTCACAATATCATTGGGACTAAGTGGGTGTTCAAGAACAAGCAGAGTGAGGATGGGGTTGTCATTCGAAATAAGGCTAGACTGGTAGCTCAGGGCTTCTCTCAAGTTGAGGGTCTAGATTTTGAGGAGACCTTTGCCCATGTACCTAGACTTGAGGCTATTAGAATCCTGCTTGCTTTCGCAGCTTCTAAGGGTTTCAAGCTTTACCAGATGGATGTCAAGAGTGCCTTTGTAACATCCTGATTTTCAGAGCCTTTTTGAAGCTTTTAAAATAAAATTCACCATTTGTATTTTTCTGGAATTAATTAAAAGCTTAAATGAATTTTTATGAATTAAAAGGATTTAATATGATTAATCTGAACATGAACATTTGCCAAAATTATTTTATTTGAGTTCCTTGTGTCGCAGGGAATTTATTGGAATTTTTCTGGATTTTTCTGGATTTATTTGCTATTTTCTAGAGCTCAAAAGAATTTATTTGAATTTCTGGAAAAGAAAAAGAAAAGAAAATCCCAACCGGCCAGTGGGCCGAAACCCACCAGCCGGCCCAGCCCAGCAGGCCGCCAGCCCGCACCGCCCCGCCGTGCCACGCGTCGCACATCGGTGCCGCGCACGCGCCCGCCTTGCCCCTGCCGATGGTCGACGCGTGTCGCCATCCCGGCCGCCCGCTCACGCCCGTGCGCCATCCTCGCCGCTCGCCCGTCCGAGCCGCTGACGGGTGGGGCCCACCTGTCAGGGTCCCCGTTTCCGACCCGGACTCTCTTCCCCGTCTCCGATCGGGACGCCGCCGCCGCCTTCCGTTTTCCTCCGCCGTCTCCGAGTCGAACACCTCGACGGCCGTGTATAAATACGGAGGCCGCCCCCTCGACTTCCTCGTCCCGCAGCCGCCGTCGCCGCCGCCGCTTCTGCCGCCGTGCGCCTCGTCGCCGGAACCCGAAGACGCCGCCCTCGCCGACGTCGTTCGCCTCCGCCGAAGCCGCCGCACGTCGCCGCCGTCGTTCGCCGTCGTCGGTTGCTGCCGGTGAGCCCCGCCAGCCAGATCCCCTACCCCGCTGCCGTCCCAGACCCGCCGGCCAGCCACCGCCGCCGCCCGGCCATCGCCGCGGACACGCCCGCACCTCGCCGCTGCCTCGGCCGCGCCCCGCGCCGCCTCGGTCCCCGCGCCGCCACGCCAGCGCTGACGCCAGCAGCGCCCGCCGCTTCACCTTTCCGTGTACCCAATCCACCGTGAGCCGTCCCGCTGACAAACCAGGCCCACCCGTCAGCCGAGCCCGTAGACCTGTGCGCCGGAGGGCCACGTCAGCTTGCCCCGTCAGCAGCCAGGTCAGCCACCACGTCAGCCACCGCGTACACGTGTCGCCACGTGGACGCCACGTCGGCCTCTGCCGCCCGCGTCAACAGCCAGCCGCCCGCACTGTTCCGTGCGCCGAGCCCACCGTAGACCCAGCTCCCCGTGCACCCGGTCCACAGCACAGTGCCCTTTTCCAATTTCCCCGATTTTCTGTAGATTTAATTTTCCAGAGGCCCGTTCTCCCTCGTCCTAGCTCCGATTGACCCGATTCTTCTTCCTAAATTCATCTAAAATTGAGCTCTTTCTTGTGGTTCTGGTTTTGCAGTTTTTGGAGTTTATTTGAATTTTATTTGATTTTATTTCTTGTGTTCGTCTCGTTCTCTCTCCCGTTAGATCGCGCGTTCGAAGGAGCTGAAGCCGGATTCGAAGATCAAGAATTCCTAACTGAGCAAGGCCAAGGCAAGTCGTATTCTTTGATCATGTTGAACCCAGTTTTCAATCTATTATGTATTATTTTGTTTCAAATTATCATGCATGGCTATTTGTTAATAAAACCTCGTAATTGGTAGTTATACTCCTAATTGGTTAAATCCCTCCATGATAACTTGATTGCCATGATTCCATTGACACCTTAGGATTGGGAATTATTTAGTGATAAATAATAATTGTCACATGGGGTTACGTTCAACTGCTTAGCCTGCTTATTATTAGTTCGCTGGGATCTGTCATCACATGTGGTTAATTAATTTTGACTTAATGGTAAACTTGAACGTGGTGGTTAACCACAGTTATAAAATTTGTATGTCATGACATGGGTAGTGTCATGGGCATTGGTTATACAAACTTGCTTTCACTTGGGCGAATGATCGTGCAGTAAAGGGGGTGCAGGTTGCACATTGGGATGTGGATGCTTCGCCTGGGTAACTCTTAAGGACTTAACTTTGTGCGCCATTGATCTGAGCTTAATCGTGCAAACCACATGTCTAGTATGGGATGGACCTGGCATAATAATTTGTGAAGTCTCCACTTTGGTTTTACTACTGATGTTGTGTGGCGCAAGAGGGGGCAATTATCGACTAGGGGGTTACCCTACTCGACGGCGAATCCTTAGCGAGTGGGATCGGGTGGAGATGGATCATTGTAAAAGCCTTGTTGTGATTATCTTTAACGTGAGGATTATCACATCGTGTGGGTACAGTTGTGCAACCTCTGCAGAGTGTAAAACTATTCGAATAGCCGTGTCCTCGGTCATGGACAATGCTCGGTGATTTCACACGAGGGGTAGAGTCTTTATGAAATTCTGGTTTGGTTTGAGATGGGAAGTGAATGGTTAGTTCACTTGTGGTTATGCTCATTTTCCCTTGGTTATTTACTTAGTGTCTGTTGTTAAATTTGCTTTTCAATCTATTTATTGTATTTACTTTAAATTATTGCTTTATGCAAAATTAACCTTTCAGCCATCCATTGTTAAGCCTTGCATATTATATTGCATTCATTTGTTACAAACGACTTGCTGAGTACCAATGTACTCACGGCTTTGTGCCCCTGTTGCTCAGTTGAGGAGGAGGAGTATCACCAGCAGGAGGTTCCAGAAGGAGAGTTCTTCGACGTCTTCGCGGATTAGGCTTCGTTCTCCACTCGATAGCCTGTGGGCGTGTCGATTGGTTGCTGCGCTTTCTTTTGGATTTCCGCTGCTAGTTTCTTTTAAGCCTTTCAGGCTATTAATTGTAAGCTTGACCATAAGGTCGTACTCTGATGATTATTAATAATATTTGAGTCTTTTCTTAGTAAATCGTAATATGTTCGATATTTCATCTTTGTTTATACTGTGTGTACTAGCGTGATCCTGGACTAGTGCAGAATACACAGGAGAGTCCGGATTTGTATATTCGGGTCTCTACAGCCTTCCTTAATGGTTTTATTGAGGAAGAAGTCTATGTGAGACAGCCTCCAGGTTTCGAGAACCCCAAATACCCAACCATGTCTACAAGCTTTCCAAAGCATTGTATGGACTTAAGTAGGCCCCTAGAGCTTGGTATGAGAGGCTTAAGTCATATTTGTTGAGTCATGGTTTTGAGATGGGTAAAGTGGATAAGACCTTGTTCATTCGTAGGCATGGCACTGATCTTCTACTTGTCCAGATCTATGTGGATGACATCATCTTTGGCGGCTCCTCCCATGCTCTCGTTTCATAGTTTTCGGATGTCATGAGCACCGAGTTTGAGATGAGCATGATGGGCGAGTTGACCTTCTTCCTTGGCTTCCAGATCAAGCAGACTCGGGAGGGTACCTTCTTGCATCAGGGCAAGTGCACTCGTGACCTCCTGAGACGCTTTGACATGAGTGATGGTAAGCCCGTGTCAACTCCCATGGCATCCACAGCTTCACTTGACCCAGATGAGGACGGCGAGCCAGTTGATCAGAAGGAGTATCGCAGCATGATTGGCTCCCTCTTGTACCTCACTGCCTCGAGACCGGACATACACTTTTCTGTGTGTCTTTGTGCTCGGTTTCAGGCTTCTCCTCGCGTATCTCACCGTCAGGCGGTGAAGCGCATTCTTTTGTACCTTCGAGCTACCATTGACTATGGTATCTGGTACTCTTCCTCTTCCTAACTTTCCCTTAGAGCTTACTCAGACGCAGACTTTGCTGGCTGTAGGATAGATAGGAAGAGCACTTCTGGCACCTGCCAATTCATTGGCACTTCTCTTGTTTCCTGATCTTCGAGGAAGCAGTCAGCGTTACTCAGTCCACCGCAGAGGCCGAGTACGTTGCTGCAGCTAGGTACTTTGGATGGTCTCGACCCTGCGGGACTTTGGGTTAGTTATCGACAATGTTCCACTCTTTTGTGATAACACTTCTGCGATTAACATTGCTAAGAACCCAGTACAACATTCTCGGACCAAGCACATTGATATCCGATATCACTTCCTTCGAGACCATGTGGAGAAGGCACTACTACAGAAAGCCTAATAGTAGACGCTAAATCACAGACGGTTTTGTGAAACCGTCTGTGATGTACACTATTACAGACGGTTTTAATTTGGAGGCCGTCTGTGGTATTTATGGCGGGAAAAAGTAGTATCACAGACGGTTCTTACCGCTGAACCGTCTGTGATATTCCAATATCACAGACGGTTTTATAATAAAAACCGTCTGTGATATTTCAGATTATCACAGACGGTTTTTATTATAAAACCGTCTGTGATACTGGAATATCACAGACGGTTTTTAATAAAAAACCGTCTGTGATAATCTGGAATATCACAGACGATTTTTTATTAAAAACCGTCTGTGAAACCAGATTATCACAGACGGTTTTTTATTAAAAACCGTCTGTGATACGTTTCCCGCCTTGCAATCCCTCAAAATTTCAAATATTCCCGCTTAAGTCCGAGTATGATTCAGTTTTGAGAGACCTTCAGTAAAATGGGCATAACTTTTGCATACGGTGTCCGTTTTCGACGTTCTTGTACTCGTTGGAAAGCTAACGACGAGCCCGATCCAAAAAAAACGACCCGCTTGCGCCAATCGCCCTCCAAGACCCCGAAAATCGGCCATCTTTGGACCTAAACCTGCGTCGCAAGTTTTTGGTGTCTGTTTTTGCCCTTTTTCTTGGTCTTCCTTTCGGAATTTGGATTTTGCTTCAACTACAAAGTTGTAGATCTCGTTGAAACCTTTTAAATGAGTATATATAAGCTATATAAAACGTTGCTATTTTATCTTTTCAGACTAGTTGTTTATATTGCATCGGTATATAAAATTCTGTGCTCTAATTCACAGACGGTTCTATATATAGAACCGTCTGTGATATGCATTCATCACAGACGGTTCTAGCCAATAGAACCGTCTGTGATAATCTGACCGCTGGGCCCGTCGATCCTCTTCAACCCAATCTCCGTTCCCGCGCCAAAAATTTCGAACTCCCGCCTCTCCCTCCCTCTCCCTCCCCTATAAATATAACCAAACCCAGCCTGTCTCCTCTTCCTTGCTATCCTCTTCCTTGCTATCCTCCTCCTTGCTGTCCTCCTCCTTGCTATCCTCCTCCTTGCTATTCTCCTCCTCCTTGCTATTCTCCTCCTCCTTGCAGACGACGCACAAGTCTACGGGAGACAAGACACCGCAGGGGCGAGAAGGCATCCAGCTCATGCGTTGCATCAGGGGCGAGAAGACATAGAAGATCTTTGCTTCTTCTCTGTTCTTGTTGTGTAATCTGCTTGTTGTTTTGGGATATTGTAATCTTTTTCTCTGTTCTTGTTGTGTAACCTGCTGTTCTTGTTGTGTAACCTTCTCGTTGTTTTGGGATATTGTAATGGTAGGCTCTAATCTTAATAAAAATGGATGTTTTATGTTTGTGAAATGAATTGAGATGTGAATTGGATATGTATACATATACATGTTGATCTGCTTGTTTCAGAGGGCATGACTAGCATTTCCTGAGGCTAGCCAATAAACAGAAATAGGTTTAGGAGTAGAAGAGAATATCACAGACGGTTTTATAATAAAAACCGTCTGTGATTTATAAATATCACAGACGGTTTTTAGTTAAAAACCGTCTGTGATTTATAAATATCACAGACGGTTTTTAGTTAAGAACCGTCTGTGATATTTAATATCACAGACGGTTTTTAGTTAAAAACCGTCTGTGATATTAAAATCACAGACGGTTCGAAAACCGTCTGTGATGACCTCGTATTATCACTGACCCATAAATTCAGACGGTTCACAAAACCGTCTGTGATGACGTTTTTGAACCGTCTGTGATGGTCTTTTCTGTAGTAGTGAGGGTGACATAGTGCTCCAGTTTGTGGAGAGTGACCACCAGTTAGCCGATATCTTTACCAAGCCTTTGGATAGCTCTAGGTTTTTAGCTCTACGGGGAGAGCTTGGGGTGGTTTGTCCTTATGGACTGTTGTGAGGGGGAGTTTTGTGCTTCATGTTTTATCATGTTTATTATGCTCTTACTCCTTTCTTTTGTATTGCATATGGGTGTATTGGGATTAGTCCTTCTAGCATAGGTTAGAGTGGTTCTCTCGCCTAGATACTTAGACTTCTTTCTCTCATCTTGTGATTCGAGGATACTGCTTATTAGCTGTTTCTCTTCTCACTAGGTTGAGCTCACTCACTTCTTATAGGTTCTAGCAAGGGTTGGGCCACCTTGGGTAGACAGGGTACGTGTTTGCTCCTTAGTGTGTTAGATGATCAATTGATAGTCCTAGAGTCATATGGGGTAGATGAGAGTCAGTCTGAGCCATAGTATCCTCTATATCATGTCTATGCTTTAAGGACTGCCCTTTCTGTTTTTCTTGCCAGCTTCTCATTTTTATTGCTTTGGTTCAGGGGGAGTTCATTTGGGAGCTTCTAGATCTTAATGTTGTCATAACTCAACTTGAACTAAACTTTCATCACATGTTGAGGGGGAGCTGGATTTTCTTACATTTCATTTCAGCATTTTGCATTGTAATATAACTACATGGAGCCTTGATTATTATCCGGTTATGACATGTTTATAATGAATTACATCTTGCAATGATCTGTGCTTACTTGCTAAAATTATCATGACTTTATATGTATAGTTTAGTCTTTGCCATGATAGGTTGATTAAAATACTCAACTTGAATTAACTCATGTCATGTTAGCTCATGAGACTAGTCTCTCTTTAGTTATCCTTTTATGATTCATGCCATGTCAAATAAGCTGAGTTGAGTCTTGAATCTTTGTTAAGCTTTAGATTGAGCTATGCTAGTTTCTTGATGAAGCGTGTGTTGGTACAATTTTTAAGTAAGCAAAAAGATTTCTTTTGTGCGAAAAAACTGATCTCACCAATTCTTTCTCATGAGACTGCTTGCCATTGCACTCGGCATGAACTCAGGGGGAGTTTTGGATGACCCAGACTATCTTCTTAAGTTTCTTGCTTGGAGTGGTCGCATAAGGCTTGAGATCTAGCACATGACTAAACAAAAATCTGGTTGGAAACAATCATGATATTTCTAAAGAAAACTATGTCATTTGTGCTCAATTTGCTAAAATTACAAAACTTACAAGTACTTGAACAAATGTCTCATTCTTAAACTTGTAGCACTCTAAATTGACTCAATACTAGCTTCTTGATTCCACTTAGACTATTGACATGGCCTACATCATCTTTGGATACCTTTAGCTCAACTATAATCATGGATGACTTGACATGCTAAGCAATTCGACTAATTTTCAGATTGTGACTTATTTGGCTTAGCTTGATTATACATGTTTTGTCATGATCTTGATAGCATACTTATGAGTTATGGCTTGGTGCAATACTTCACGGTCATTTTGGATAATCTTCATGGCTCATCATGCTTAAACTGAATAATGTTCAGCCATTTCACTCATACTCATGTTTCATTTTCTTCCTTGCATCTTGATGATTTTATTGCCAAAAGGGGGAGAATAATGAAGAAAAAGCCATTTTCAAGGCAAATTTGGAGCTTTTGAGGAAAACTTGCTCTTTCTGTTGCTCCTTTGTTCGACATGGTCATAAGTTTCCCTGTTCTTTCTTTTGGACCATGTGTGACTTTCTTAAAATTTCAAACTCAACTTTACGCTTTTCTGGGTTTGTCAATATACTCATCAAGGGGGAGATTAAGAGATCATGTGGATGTGACCCCATATTTGTGATGAGTAATTGACTCGAGTTCTGGAAAGTTTGAGTTTAGTTGTGTGGTTTGGGCCATGTAGTTGCACGGTGCAATCGGTTTCGATCAGACTTGGTCAAACTTGGTCGAAGTGCTTAGGATGCTTATTCTTTTGATTCGACAGGTTTGGGCATTTTCGTGTTTAAGATTTCTCTAATGCGATTATTGATTATATTATATCGAGCGGTGCTATGTGATTTATTTCTTGTCTATGATGGTTCAGTAGTGCAGTCCTTAGTTTTTTGGCCAGCAATTGACTGTATTTTGGGCAGCTATAATTTTCAGTTTTTGTCTCACGCCTAGCTGCTGTTTTTGATTCCATGTTGGTCTCTTTTGGCTGCAGTTTCATATGCTTTGCACTCCTTTTCAGCTGCCCTTAGCTTCTTTTCTTTTCAGGTTTGCACTCATTTCTTAGTAGCAAAAGCAGTCTCTTTGTTGGCAGCTATTCCCCCAATATTTACTGTAGTTTTCAGCTGCCTTCTATGTTCTTTTCAGTGCACGGCAAGGAGTTTTTGCAGCAACAAGTTTGCTCAGTTTTATTCCTTGACAATCAAACTTTTGTGGGCTCTTAAGTGCTCTGCAGTCTTCATTTTTCTTGGAATTCAATCCTTCCATTGTTGAGGTTCAAAGTCCTTCATTTCAATCTAATTTTTGTCCTTGTCAGTGAGAGATCTTCCGCTCAAGTCGTTTGAACTTTGTTGTTTTTCAGTGAGCTCTGTTTCTACCTCTTTGTAGCTTTTTATAGCTATCGGAGAGTTGAAATTTTTGTGAATATTTTGGGGGCGATTTTTTTGAAAGCAACATTCACCCCCCCCCCCTCTGTTGCCGTTTCGATCCAACAGAGGTGCCGAGAGGAGCGGCTGCGCCGTGAGGGGAGAGCGAGCTCTTCGGGGTGAAGGGGGTGCCTCCCCACTATCACCCTCTTGGCTATAGGGCCAACCAATTCTGGGCACGGAACGCTCCGGCATGGGATGCCAAGGGCTTCGCACACCTGGTTCACCTGGCCGAGGTTCGCTATCACTAACTCCCGAAGGTTGTGCCCCTTTGCTGTATATGGCCCTTCGCTATCACACCTGGTTCACACGCTCGGTGACCTTGAGGGTGAGTTCTACTATGAAAACAAAACGGAATCACCAATGACCTTCTACATAACCAAGGTAAGTTACCAAGTGCTTACTTGGGTCGGTTGGCCTCGACAACGAAGCAATGGTAGGACAAAGGCCATCGTCGTAGATGGGTCCGAATTGAACATTCCACGGACGCATCAGTAGAGACACACCGAACATGTGGTACTCCTCTGTAAGATCCCGCATGTTGAATCGAAGGGCGACCCCCACAAGCCTCCGCGCGCGATGCTCGTCTTCACGGTCAAAGGTCACTGGTGGAGACATGTTGAAGTCCATCGGGCGCCCCGACCACCTCACACTGCTACTACTGTCCACCTGGTGGTAGAACCACCACCGCATCCAGCTCAACTCCCACTTCATTCGCATCACATTCTCTAGAAATAACTTCATGTACGCAGATCAAAGAATAAAATTGACGCTTCCTAAGTTGGAGTATTCACCCTCCGTGAGCTTTTTGGTTGGCACCGAGCATCGTGCAGGAAGAAGAACAGTGCTGTGCTTAGCCACGTCATCTCCGCCCGAGAAGCCCAGCAGTACACCGCCAACCAGACGAGGGCGTTGGGGGTCAGCTGTGCCAGCTCCAACCCATACACCCGAAGGACCTCACCGACGAACATCGCCATTAGAAATCGGAGACCGGAGTCAAAGTAGGTAGCAAACATGACCGTCTCCGAATCCATCAAGTGGGGCTCTGTCTCAAGGATGGAGGGAAAATGGACTGCATCGCGGTTCGAGATCTTCCCATCACACACTAGAGACTGAATTAGCTTTTCGGTCATCAGACTCTACCCTAGCACGTTTGTGCACACGCCGTTCACCTTCTTAGCCACATTCCATCGCTTGTTGGTGATCGATAGATCATGTTCAACCAGCTCGTACTCCACCTCGATCGCCGATGAGCTCCTACTGCCGGACACGTCACCGCGGCTCAACGAAGCACCAGCGGCTATGCGACGAGGATGCTGATCGCCGCCATGAGCCATTCATTAAAGACGAAGGGCAACGCCGGTTGGTGCGCTTGCAGGCGAGGCATCGATGGCACGGTCGAGAGAGCAGCAGCACAGGGGCAACTGCTACAGTGGAACCCGCGAGCGAGGGCACTAACCAGTGCACACACGAGGAAGAAGAGCTATAGTAGGAGCGGTGGTTCGCTAGGGGTGTCGGGCTTTAAAGGCAAAACGCCTTTTTCGGGAGTCCCTTCAGAACTCGTGCCACAAGACAAGACGGCGCACGACGTGCCAACCACAAGTGGACGCGTGTCCCCCATTACAGCAACAGCGCATGACCACGGTCAACAAGACCAACGCATAGGCCAATTCCTTACCAGGCCGAAAGGACAGGGGGGCAAAAGGCCTAGGAAATATGGTTTGGCCTGCTCAAAATGAAGCACTTTACCCATGAGAGACTCCTGTTGTTAGGATGGCCCCACCGGCATCCATTCGGCTTGCTGGGCCAAGAGGCCCAATAAGGTATGTAAAAGACATATGTACCCTTGGAATAGTACCCTATAGTAAGGGTGTTATTGTAATAAGGCCTTATGGCCATATATATATATATATATATATATATATATATATATATATATATATATATATATATATATATATATATATATATATATATATATATATGTTTCATGCACCAAGGTGCCTAGGCACCAATATCAATACCCGTTGATTTGCTTCGAGATTCGCAACGTTTGATGTGGGTATCTTCATATACCCATAAAAAAGTATATTTGAGATGTCAAACTCCGAAAAAATTTAAATTCAACTTCAGTTTAATTAGTTTGAACTATTTTTATGGTATATACTCACTGTAGTTGCATTGAACTCAAAACTAATTCAAACTAGTTTGAACTGAGTTCAAAACTTACTTACCATAAATATATCAAGGGTATAAAACATTTTCATACCCAAACTCAAAAAAATTATCAATCATACACATGTATCGGATGTTGGTGCCTAGGCACCATGGTGCCTTATGTAATTTTCCTATATATATATATATATATATATATATATATATATATATATATATATATATATATATATATATATATATATATATATATATATATATATATATATATATATATATATATATATATATATATATATATATATATATATATATATATATATATATATAGACACACACACACACACACACTTTCTTGGGTTAACAAGGGAGGGAGGATAGCTCATTTCTCATACTCACTCTACTAGTCCCCTCTTCTACTATTTGGGTCGTAGCCACAACACTACACTTGTGTAGTTTTCATAAATTAATGGTTACTGGATAATAATGATTATGGACGAAAGTATGGAAAATGGTTGTGATAACTTGATATGGAAATAAATATGGTGAAGAGAACTCATTTTCTTTACTTAACTAAACTGAACATTTTGGTTTTAGTAAAAAATGGCTAAGTCATAGGTTTGGAAACTAGCTATAGTTTGTTGTTTGGCAAATTGGCTCCACACAAAAAACATAAGACCTTCCCTTGGTTAGGCCTTACATGTAGATATATGTCCCTATAAATGCATTCTGCTATAGAGACTTGCTGAATAATTTTGTATTTATTGTTGCTTAATATGTGATTTTAGATAATGGAATTGATGATCTAGTGTGTGGATACATCTATGCCCCCAGTTACGACATGGAAGATGAATGTTACAACTAGGTTTAGCTCTAGTTGATTGCCTATGGTAGAACATTGAAGCCTCTTTTGATTTATTACTTTCCGTTGTTTTATTATAAACAATCTCATTTGGCCCGTCGACCTGTTCTGTAAAATTTATGGGTTCTTATATAATATGAAGTATCATTTTATTATACACATATATGGATGTGATATTTATCAATGTTATATTATGTAGGTTAACTACTGATCTAGAAACTAGCTCAAAACCCACAGAAAATTCGGACTGAAAAATCGAGATCACTACAATACCCCTTTTAAATAATCTTATTTATAATTAATGGTACCCCAGTTACTACAGTCCAATGCCTCAAGTCAATGCCAATCCCAAGTTGTCCCATAGCAGCTCGGTAGCGATGGGGTGATAGCTGGTGCACTCTTTTTTTTTTAGTAATTGATACACTTGTTCCTCAAAAGGATAAAAAAAAAGCTTGGTGTTAATACACCTACCATGTACTATTTCTACTGGTCGTCGGCGTATGCGTCGCCGTCGTCCAGCACCCCAGATTTATATCCCCCACTAGCGACGCATGCACTCACCTAGCTAGCGACACATGCCTTTCGCCGTGAGCGAATCAAGTCGTGCCTCCTAATACAATTGCCGTTTCGTGGGATTCCACGGCCGGTGGTTAAGCTCACCAAACCCTGAGGGTGACACCGACGCCCAGCGATGGTTCGCGCCACTTCGTGGATTGTCCTTGTCCATCACTCTCCTTCACCTACTCGGACGTTACTACGTCGCTCGCCCAGTGGCGCGAGAGCTTCACTGTTCTCCGTGCGACCAGCTGATCCAAGTGGATACGCCATGCATGCTGCCAGCCTGCACAAGACGCATGCTAACGAATTGGCGTCCTGTTTGGGGGAGTTTCAGCTTTACCCAAAAACTCCATTAACTAAGGCATGGTTTATTTCAGCTTGTACTTTTAATTTCTAGTTTATTTTTTTACTATTTCTAAATTTTGTCTTTTTCTACCATTTTAGTTTTTTTTAGCTTTTTCGCCGGTTCTTTCTTTCCGTATTCGTTTGTGTTATCTATGATGGGCTAACCTCTTTTTTTCTATTTTTAAATTTTTTCAATTTAGTTACGTCAAATAAACCACTATCAAATACAGTGTAATTTCAGTTAGCTGCAGAATAACTTTAGTTATATCTTATTTCAGCTCACCCGAACGGCATCTAAAACATCCTAGAGTGTACGTAAACCGTTCTAGATCAGCCGGATCCAGGGCCGTCTTAAGGGGGGGGGGGGCAGGAAGTGCGACGACCGGGGGCCCATGCCACGGGGGGCCACCAGCCCATGAGTATGTATATTAGTGTATGTATGTATGTATGCCACGGACGTCGCTTCCTATCCGATCGTTTTGGCGTTTCGTCTCCCTATTGCCCCGCTGCTGCTTCAGTGCTTCTCCGCCCGGGCGCCATAATTCCGATCTGCGATCGGCCGGCCCTCGCAGGCAGCAGCAACGGTGATTGGCCCTTCTCAGTTTTCAGCGTCATATTAAAAAATTAGATTGCTGGGCTCTTACTGTCTTGCTTGCCCAGAGGCCCTTGAAATTGTTGAGACGGCCCTGACCGGATCCCTCTTAATTTGTACAAGGAACCGATCAGCCCTCTGTCTCTATACCTTGTCTGAGAAGCTAGCTGCTCGAAGAAGAGGAATTATGGACACATGTCCCCGTTCTCAAAAAAAAAAAACTAAAAACGTTCTACAGAAAATGGACATGTCCATGTATTACGAGGGCAATGATCGTTTTGGCTACTTTCTGTTGTTTTTAAGACACGTTTGGGTTTTGGATCACGCATTGAGACACCTTTCGTACGGCAGGTAGTAGAATTAAAGCATATGTGATACCCATTCTCTACTCATCACCATCTCCTAGTCTCGAAACAGCATTATTTTTAAAAAAAGTAAAGTGTCAGAATAAGTTACCCACTTTACAAACATTTGCAGTACAGTTTGTTCGGCTTTGCTAATTCTCATTTGCCTGGGAATTTTTAGAAATCCCGGTCACCTTTCCTCACCGTTGGATCTCATTGTAATCCATGTAGATCATCCTCTCCAATGACAGTAGACAGTGGTGGCAGCGGTTGGCAGATTAGGGCCTAGGTTCACCCGTTTAGGGTTCGAGTTCACTGATGCCCCCCACTCTTTGGGCTTAGAGGGAGGCCGGGGTGGCGAAAGATCGACAATGAGCGACGGTGACAGCACCGCTAGAGGTAGGCGAGGAGGAGGGCGGTGCAGGTTAGCGTGGATGACAAGACCAAAGTGGTTAGGAGGGTATGGGTAGTGGTGGCAAATCCGACGGTGCAAGAGCATATCTCACCGGAGAAGAGGAAGAAGGTGGCGACATCAGCTTGGGGAGGCGGGGCAGAGGAGGAGGTGGTGGCATTGGCGAGGCGGCGGAAGGCAACGAGTGTGGAGAGGGTGGGGTGCAGGCTAGCACTACAACACAAACCCGATACATAGAGGTGTTTTCTTAATACAATAGACGTATTTATTTTTCCTGTCTATACAATGTACAGAGATTTTTTAAAAAAAACACACATCAGAAGCTCCTTTCTATGCATCGTCACTATGAATAAAGACATATTTTAAAAATATCTCTATATTCTTTGCAACATTTTATAGAGATGCTTTATTGTGTATCTAAGGAAATAGAAACATTGTATAGAGATGTTACCTTGTGCCGCTAGTATAGCAAAACCACAAAAAATAAAATCTATTAAATACATAGACTCTTGTAAAGGTTGGTTCTTGAACTTTAGACCTCATGGGAATATTTTTTTTGAACTTTCCACTCTAACCACTCAAACCCAACAAGCTCACTTGTTTAGTTATGTATTACAATATTTATATGTAGTTTTTTTAACACATATCAACCACCTAAAAATGCTTCCAGAGGGTTGGAATGCGTCTCAAAAATGTCTTTGCACAATAAAAACTTTAGGCAAATTAGAGAAAGCCTCAATATCGTCTTGTTTCTACAAGATAAAACTCTACGTGTGTCTCAAAAACGTCCTAACATCATCCCAAAACCTTACGGTACAATATTTTGGAGCGATTTTCAAGTGTCAAAAAAAGCCTATAGACTATAGGACTTACGGGGTTATTCTTGTAGTGCGGGTCTGGGCGAGGAGGGGATGGGTGGGTTAGGGTTATAGTTGTTGCACGAATCGTGGAGCAAGTGAAAAGTGAGTGATCTTCGCAAAATTTCAAGCAACTTACAGATAGACAGCCTATTTGGATTATATTATTCATCCAGTCACATCGATCCGACAAGATCTGGTAGACATATCTGAGATTGTTCCATAACTTACCGCAAGAAAAGGGTAAGGAAATTACCACACAAGCAACATCTCAACGACTTGTGTACGTCAAGCTCACCAAACCAAGCTTCTTTAGGACTGCCTACATGTAAATGTAAATTATGATATGGGGAAGTTTAACGAACACATAAAACCATAGAACCATGATAAAATGTGCACGACTATTCAATAATCACAGGAGTGCTGAGCTCATCTTGCATATATATAATCGATGCTAATTAATTTCTTTTCTAGAGTTGCTCCTAAGCAATTACACCCTCTAATGCAAACTGCGGAGTGCACTGCTACAAAACATGGCAACATCTCCATGGCCATTTCGTATTGATTTCTAAAAACTATTTTTTATAGAGTCTAATTTTCAAACGAAGTATCCTTTTAAGATAGGGTTTACTAATCGATTATAGTACACACTATAGTGATTTTATTTATGTTGACTAAAATCACACGAAGTGTCTTTCTATAAATTTTTCAACAAACTATTACTATTTATAACCTAAAGCCAAAACCAAAAGTAACACTCCGCAAGTAGTAGTACTCACTACTCATCAACACTGCAGAGATACGCACATAGGCAGCAACGATAAGACGCCTCACAAATATAAAGGCGTAGTCGAGCAGGATTCTTGCAGAACACAACCGCAGCGCTCCGACACGTCCACCTCGAACTCGATCTCTTCACAACAACGCCGCTCCACCGCCGTGCACGGCCATGCAGCTCGCCGCGCTGTGCACCGACCCCTTCGTGCTGTCCTGCACCTTCCTCTGCCTCCTCCTCCACCTCGTGCTCCGCTCCCTGCACCCCACCTCCTCCTCCAGGCGCCGCCTGCCGCCGGGCCCGCCCGGCGTGCCCCTCCTCGGCGCGCTGCCGCTCGTCGGCCCGGCACCGCACGCCGGCCTCGCCACGCTGGCGCGCAAGTACGGCCCCGTCATGTACCTGAGGATGGGCACCTGCGGCGTCGTGGTGGCGTCGTCGCCGTCGGCCGCGCGGACGTTCCTCAAGGCGCTGGACGCGCGGTTCGCGAACCGCCCCGCGGTGGCCAGCGCCGTAGACATCACGTACGGGTTCCAGAACATGGTGTTCGCCAACTACGGGCCCAAGTGGAAGCTCATGCGGAAGCTGGCGAGCGTGCACCTGCTCGGGGCGCGGGCGCTCGCGGACTGGGCTCGCGTGCGCCGCGACGAAGCCGGGCGCGCCCTGCGCGGCATGGCGGAGGCGGCCGAGGCCGGGCGCCCCGTCGTCGTGCCGGAGGTGCTCGTGTGCGCGCTCGCCAACATCGTCGGGCAGATCACCGTGAGCAAGCGGGTGTTCGACGCGCAGGGGGACGAGTCCAACAGGTGAGGGTCGAGGTGCATGCAACCCTGCAATGGACTCTTTTTCAGCTTTTGATTTCTATTTTTAATTTTTTTTGTAGTAATTAACTTTTAAATAGAGTGTTTTTAAGATAAAATCTACTGGTTAATTATAATATATAATGTACCGACTTCATTTATATCGGCAAACACACGTGAGTTTCTATTACTCTGTAATCTCTTGCACGTACAACCCAAAAACCACAAGACACAGCAAAAAATCACAAACAGCAGCTAAAAGAACAGGCCTAATATTAGCTTTCGTGCCTTCTCTTTTTCCCTAACCTCTTCTTCCCACTGTTGAGGTAGAGAGAATCCACCAGCAGGAAGCCGGTCAGTTCATTCTTGGTGGATTCTGTACAACCTCTGCTATCCATTTTCCAATTGGAGATTGCGGTTGAACTCGACTTGGTAATTAAGATATCTTTTTGCTTCAAAATACACGAAGAACATGCAAACATTACATTTAAAAAAAACCGACAATTAAGATCCCACTCCAGCCCAGGCGAATTTAACCATGGTTTATCGCCAACTGCAATCCACGGCTCGCTCGTACTACCCATGCTTTAGCCTATAGTGGCATAAATCGGCCTAGGCAAGTGTTCTAGCCAGATAGATGCTCTGATCAACTCGGCTTCGGTTTCTGACTTCTAACTTATTTTTCACTATTCATAAGTTTCATCTTTTTCTGAACTTTTGGCTTTTTGTTGAGTTTTTTTGCCGGTTCTTTTTTTCCGTATTTGTTTGTATTATACGTAATGGGCTAACATATTTTTTTATTTTTAAATTTTTTTAAATTTAATTATGCTAAATAAGTCTCTGTCAGCTACAGTGCTTTTTTCAGCCAGCTACAGTATTTTCAGCCATAAGCCACGAGCTTTTCAGCTGAACCGATCACCACTAGAGAGACACAATTTTCAGTTTAAAAAAGCACTAAAACCTTTTCCCCTCACTATTTTTTCACTCTCCACGCTCAGTTATAGGATAATTAGTGGATGGTGGAAAAATGTATGTGAAGTGCATAATGTGCGTAGACATGTGTCACAATCACTAAAAAATGACGGTTTCTTCCATAATTGAACTTCAAGCCTCAGTGTTTCGGGGTGTAGTCTCTTTGTTGGTCAGCTGAACAAGTGACATCCGCTACCCAACTTCAAGGATTTCCCCCTTTTATTTTTCCTATATTTGTGCCCCTTTTCTCTTCATTGGATCCAGTCTTCCATGGCTAGCTACAACATCGCCTCAATCCCCTCCATCTCCAATTTTCCGGCTCTGTCACTGATCGTAATGGTCAACATCAGTTGAGATGATGGCACCTTTTGGCCATTAAAATGCAGTAACAATTTACGAGAATTAACTGGACATACCGATTCCCTAATGGTGAAATCAGGAACACAAAGTTTCAAGATTGTTCTAAATATTTTCATGCTAACGTGTGAACCAGCACGCCTTGGACCGAAAAGATCTCCGGTCAAGTCCTCTAGTCCAAGTGGCGTGCTCGGAAAAAAAAACATAAATACCAGGGCTATTTTGCTTGAATATGGCGGCTCGATCGATCGTGTCCGCAAGAAACTGAGGAACTAATTGCATTTTTTTTTGTGTGTGTGTGTGTGGACATGTACAGCTACAAGGACATGATCGTGTCCCTGCTGACGGGCGCCGGTCTGTTCAACATCAGCGACTTCGTGCCGGCGCTGTCGTGGCTGGACCTGCAGGGCGTGCAGGCGAAGCTGCGCCGGATCCACAACCAGTTCGACGGCCTCATCACCAAGCTGCTGGCGGAGCACGCCGCCACGGCGGGGGACCGCGCGCGCGAGGGCCGCCAGGACTTCGTCGACAAGCTCCGCGCCAGCAAGGACGACGACGAGGACGGCCAGACCATCACCGAGGTCAACATCAAGGGCCTCATCTTCGTAAGTTCCAATCCAAACTGAATATCCTTTCCTTCTCCCTCCCTTCCTTTCTAATCAATCAATGATCAGCGCAAGTGATCGATCGATCGATCAGTTAATTGGACCATTCCATCCTTTTTTTTCTTTATTCTACCTTAATTTCAA
Source organism: Dendrocalamus latiflorus (assembly GCA_017311315.1). Taxonomy (NCBI): domain Eukaryota; kingdom Viridiplantae; phylum Streptophyta; class Magnoliopsida; order Poales; family Poaceae; genus Dendrocalamus; species Dendrocalamus latiflorus. Next base: position 35,052,532 of record CM029651.1, on the reverse strand, counting down.
TGCACACTGATGTGAAAAATGCATCTCGCATTCGTGTGCATGACATGGGAACCACCAGGTGCAATGAGCCATGATCAAAAGCTAGCCAAGTAGGTAACCAAGCTACTCGATCGATCTTGGTGCAATTGTGGGGGCGGATCGTTGGGAGCTAGCTAGTGGGGTGGTTGGAAAGAGATCAAAGCACTGGGACAAACGTTGTTGGTTTCGTTACGATGATGGATGGGAGTGTGGTGGGGCTGCAAGCAGGTCGATCCAAACCAGTCAGGTGATAGCTGATGGTCAGTCTGACTCAAACCTTAAATCAAATTGCCCAAGTCCGTAGCAACTGCGCCATTCTGTCTTGCACAGAAGCTTGATCAATATTATATTATATTCAATTCTTTCGCATAAATACTAGCAAACGATATTTTATTTAGAATTGTGGATTATGTATATGGAGTTACCTGATCTCTCTAGAAAATCGACAACCACAAAAAAAAATTGGGTGGCATCTTAACATATAAAAAGAACTGCATATATTAGGCACCGCTTTAATTAATTGGAAGATGAGAAAAACTCTAGAAATTCCCTTGTTTACAAGGAAAAAGAGGAAAACAATTCAGTTACGAAAAAGGATAAATAATCTGAGCCATGTGATGGACAAGTACGTCACTTCAGATTTATAACTTCAGCTTCCTGCAGTTCTGAAAACCACACTTAAATATGAGCCATACGTCATAGCATTTTGGTGGTGATGGTTCGGCTGAAAAGCTCGTGGCTTATGGCTGAAAATACTATAGCTGGCTGAAAAAAGCACTGTAGCTGACAGATGCTTATTTAGCATAATTAAATTTAAAAAAATTTAAAAATAAAAAATATGTTAGCCCATTACGTATAATACAAACAAATACGGGAAAAAAAGAACCGGCAAAAAAGCTCAACAAAAAGCCAAAAGTTCAGAAAAAGACGAAACTTATGAATAGTGAAAAATAAGCCAGAAGCCAGAAACTGAAGCCGAGTTGATCAGAGCCAGCTTATCTGCCCCAGACCCCCACTTACCTAACACCAACCTATATTATAGACGCCGGATAATTAAGCGAACTGGTGAGAGAGATGCTTGAACCGCAAGCCTAGCTATTAATCTTGCCAACATGCAATAATTTAGCTCTATAAGCCTTAAGAATTAGGCATCCCTTTATTTCGGCTTGAGTTTCTGATTTCTAGCTTATTTTTTTACTATTTATAAATTTCATCTTTTTCTGATTTTTTGGCTTTTTTGAGCTTTTTTATCGGTTCTTTTTTTTATTCGTTTACATGTCCGTAATGAGCTAATATGTTTTTTCTATTTTTAAATTTTTTAAATTTAATTATGCTAAATAAGTTATCTTTAGCTATAATGTAATTTTAACTAGCAACAGTATAATTTCAATCATAAACCACTATTTTTCGATCTAAATAAGCGCACCTAATCTTATAGTGGCAACATGGAAGAACAGTACACATCGTTCATTCATGGTATCATTAATTGGCGCCGGATGCGATGCGTCAACTTTCACCTACACTAACGGATTAGCGAGATGAGTACAATAGTGTAGCATCCACACACGACACCAACCATATATAGGCGCCTACCTGCTGCAGTTCAATCGATTGTATAATTTGTAACGAACGATCTGTTTCTTGGCTTGGGCAAGGTTCAAATCTCAAGACCAAAGTTGTCTTCAGAGATACGTACTCTAGCCAACATTAGCTATAGCTGATGGCGTTTTATTACATCTGATAAATTTTAGCTGAAAATAAATAGCTGATGGCGTTTTATTGCATCTAATAGATTTTAGCTGAAAATAAATAGTATTAGCTAAAAGAAGTGTCTTTTAGAAAAAGACGTGACGATATAGTATCCCGCTAGCATCCGACGGTATAGGTCTAAACCCTTAGATTGTATTTGATCGTACAAGCCAGTCTCCTAATGATTGCATTCTTCCGTGCATCTTTGTCGAGCTCACCTCCTGTTACTCTGTGCCACTAGAGCACATGACAGAGCCTCACCTTCCTCCTCTCCTCTATACGCCGTCCTCCTTCAATTTTGGAGAATTCAAGTTTCAAATTAGCCCATGAAGATGGAAATTTCAAGCTAGTTTTGTTCAAGTTACATGTTTTAAGTTTTGAGCAAGTTTCGTTGATCGATGCGAATGGAGGTTTCAAGATAACTTGATCCATTTTGGTGTTTAGAATTTTCAAGTTTTGAGCAACCTTCGAGTTTTAAATCATCTTTCATGCAATTTTCATCAACCAATGCAAAAAAAGAAGGTTTCATGCAAGTTTCGTTCAATTCCATGTTCCTAGTTTCATGTTTTGAGCACGTTTCAAGTTTTCTTAGGCAAGTTTCATGCATGATGGTATAGACAAGTTTTCTTAGCCAGGAAAGGCTAGCGCACGGTATATCGTTAGAAAGGTTTCTAACGGTATAGGCAAATTTCATCGGATTTCACAATGTTTCATAAAGTTTCAAATATGCTTTATGAAAATTAATCAACTTAGGTATAAAACCTCCTAAAACTTTTGAAATACCATGAAACATAGACATAAAAAACCTTATAAAACTTAGTTAGCTTAGGCATAAAACCTTCTGGAACTGTATGAAACTTAATGAAATACCTAAAACTTAGTCATAAAACCTCATGAAACTTAGTCATGAAACCTTATAAAATTTTATAAAACCTATAGGCAAGTTTTATTGGGTTTCACAAGATTTTATAGGGTTTCGAACATGCTTTATAAAAGTTAGTCAACTTAGGTATGAAACCTCTTGAAACTTTATAAAACATCATGAAATTTAGATATAAAATCTTACAAAACATAGTTAACTTAAGCATAGAACCGCTTGAAACAGTATGAAACTTAATAAAACACCATGAAATTTAGTCATGAAATCTCTTGAAACTTTGTGAAATCCACCGCGCTACTCGCCATGCCAGAGACCCCACATAGGCTTGTCACCACAACTATGCCCACTGTGGTACGCTCTTGCACTTCGCACACCGTGCCAACCGGGGACCATAGCTAGCGCACCTCGTCGTCATTCACCGCACCATTATTGGATCCATGTGCCCTAGCCCATTTCGCTGATGCCCCTACTTAGGCTCGCTGCCTAACTCTGATAGCATGTCACTGTTGTGTGTGCTCCAGCACCATTGCTGCCACACCTGCTCAGGCTCGTTGCCGTCCTTAGCTCATAGCGGCAAAATGCTTTCTTAAGCACCGGCGTGCCCCTGTCATGCGCATCATCGCTAGGCCCGCGAGTCACAGTCGTAAGCTTGCCTCCGCACACGTGCGACCGCCAAACCTCCATGCATGACCGCAACCATAGCTACGCCGTCTGCAATCATGCCAGCTCCTTACATCATCGCATGCCCTCGACCGCGACTGCACCTTCTTGAGCACCTGTGTCCACTCTCCATGCCTTAGCACTATCCCGCTGCACGGTGTGAGATTAGGGAGGAGGAGAGCAGTGGATCTGGTCCATGGTGGTGGCTTGGAGCTCACAGCAAAGAGGGAGACAATGCATGCAGAGAGAGATGCGATGGGGAAAGACAAGAAGAAAACAAACGAATGGTGGACATTAAGATAAGGCTCACGTCAATTAAGAACAGTGAATGAATCATGATCATAGGGTGGTTTCTATCCGATGGCTTAGGCCTATGCCGTTAGAAAACAATATGACACTTCACCATTTTGTAACATTTCTCTTTAGAAAAAAGGGGCGAGGGGTGGGGAAAGTGAAGAAGAGATACGTACGCGAGACGGAAGTGAGATGAGTGAGTTGCGTAATACGTCTATGACCCCCTGCTTTATCCTGTAGTGAGAGGAAAGGGGAAGACGCTTCGAAAAGCAAGATGTTTGTATTGATTTCTAGTTTTCTAAGTAGAAGTCAGAATCAAAAGTTAACATGAGCATAGCTTAGTTAGGGCATAATAATATACATAAATACATACTGGACTTTTACGTATATAGGGCATAATAATATACATAAATACATACTGGACTTTTACGTATAGGCAGCTGGTGTTGGATGGTGCGAGTGCGACATGTTGAAACTACTGCTTAGCAGTACACTACATAAGATGAGTGAAGCAACCAAACCACTCCCAATGGATAAGGTTGGAGAGGAACAGGGCATGCATGATGCATGCATGCACTATATAACTTTAATCTCTTTTGTTCACGTGTGGTACAACATTTGGTACTAGCTGACTATTGTAGCAATCTCTTTGGGACATCAAACTGACTTTTACTGGTCCGATTGATATGGACACCTCCGTTGGTTAGAAACCGGATATCCTTATATGTGTCATATATGGACACACGCGGTAGCGGCATTTAGCGTCTGCGCGTACGTTATGCACATGTTCTGTTGCCTGACTTTCTAGTACAAGTTGTGTTAATTCGGCAGTAACTATTACACGTGAAGTTACCATCATACAAACATAAATTTCGCAGCGTCGAAACATATTCAACATGATCTTGTTTTGTTAAGCTCGTAATTTCAAACATAATGGCACAAATGGATAATAGATCGGACTTTTTATGAAAGAGTTATTATATTTTTTAGCTTATAAACAAGATAAAAAAGAAGTCTTCACATCAACTGTACTACTGCATGCATGCGATAATTTAGTAAATTCGGTCGTGAGGAAAGTTATTACCTATTATGAGTGAAGTTACTACCTGTTAAGAGGAAAGTTACCACCGACTGTGCACTGTAAGCGTTCAGTAGTAATTTTACTCGCTATCAATGGTAACTTCATTTGCAATAGATGATAACTTGATTGCATATGGTAGTAACTTCACCATGTGATAACTTTGTATGGGAATTGTAACTTCATTTCATATGGATGATAACTTCATGCGTAACCGAAAGTAACTTTCCGGAATAGGGTGGGTTGGTGGAGCTTCACCATGGGGATGGTAAATTAATGCGTAACCGAAAGTAACTGCAGACATTACAGATAATAACTTGATGTACATTCAATAGTAACTTTATCATAATTAACAAACGCTAGTAGCATGGGGTGGGATAGTAGAGTGGTTGGTTGGATCAATTAGAGGCGCACGCTTATTTAACACCTGCACGCTGGTTAGTAATTATATATACACACACACTACTACAAAAAGTATCATCATAAACGGTTTGGAATTGCCATCACAGAGATAGTTTATAACTAGAACTGCCTGTAAAGAATACTATCACAGACGGCTCAAACCAAAAACCATTTGTGATACTCAAACATCACAGACGATTCTAGCTATCAACTGTCTGTGATGGGTGAGTATCACAGGCGGTTGGTATATAGAACCATATGTGATACTTTTTCATCACAGACGGTTGGTAGATAGAATCGTTTGTGATGTGCAAGAATCACAGACGGTTTTTTGTTTGAGCCATCTGTGATAGTCATTCATAGATGGTTCATATCAGAAATTATCTGTGATAGTTCATTCTATACCTAAAATTTTTTTCTATTTTTTTTGGCTAGCTAGCCCAAAAAAATGTTAGCTATACCATTTGAAAACAAGAAAATACAACAACAAACATAATAATACATTCTATTTTCATTACAATTAGAATCCACCATTATAGCACAACAAGATAATGAGTAGGTTACACATCTAACATAACAAGAATATAGTAAGAACACATCTCCTAATCGTATGAATCCAACTCTTAAACATAGCAAGAACATAGAAGAAGCAGAGATCCTAACATATAGTAGAAGCTGAAATGCACCGACAAGCTGATGCTTAGGCCCTCTCGGCCCTGATGCAACGCACGAGCTGGATGTCCTTGACGCCCGCTGTCGTCGGCGCCAACTTGAGTGCCGTCTTGGTAGCCATCGGCATCTACTTCGTAAAGGGCATCGGGGTCGGGGTTGAGGAGGACGGTAAGGAAGAGTCTGAAGAGATTTTTGAGAAACAGTTGGTAGGGGATGGGTTTAGGTGAGTATTTATAGAGGGAGAGGTGGAGCTACGATCCATGGGGTGAGGTTTGGTGGGTTTCTATTGGTTGGGAATGAGTTGGGGAGGATCGACGGGTCCAGTTGTCTGTTTATCATAGACGGTTCTATATACAAACCATCTGTGATGTGCGAGTATCATAGACGATTCTATATATCAACCGTCTATAAATTAGAGTATATATATATATATATATATATATATATATATATATATATATATATATATATATTGGGGGTACGTAGTAAATCGAGTGGCGCCGAAACCTAGTTTTCCTGTCTATTAAGTAGTATAGATCAGATGTAGCTTTTGATGCTGATCTCAAACTCATTTCCAAATAACTAACTACAATATCACAGTTCACAAATCTGCCCTTGTTTCAAAAAAGAAAAGGAATTTACAAATGTGACTGTCTCGATCCTGAACCACATCTGATTAGTGACTTGTGCACTAGTCATGCCACTAAAGGTGTAGCAAACGGTACTAGATCATGTGGTGTTCTTACCTACTGCATGTCACAGCCATATGATAAGTTTTTGAATTTTAGTTATTTGTGTAAGAAAATACGAAGAGAGATATTTACATGCGTTTTTTACCGATATAGATAAAATCAAGGTAGTGGTGGTGATCGGTTCGGCTGAAAAGCTCGTGGCTTATGGCTGAAAACACTGTAGCTGGCTGAAAAACGCAATATAGCTGACAGAGGCTTATTTACCATAATTAAATTTAAAAATATTTAAAAATATAAAAAATATGTTAGCCCATTACGTATAATACAAACGAATACGGGAAAAAAAGAACCGGCAAAAAAGCTCAACAAAAAACCAAAAGTTCAGAAAAAAGACGAAATTTATGAATAGTGCAAAATAAGCCAGAAGCCAGAAGCTCAAGCCGAATTGATCAAGGCCAGTCTATTATAATCGTCTTGTAAACCATGTCTTAAAAAGATATTTTATTTGAATGCTAATTACTGTAGAAGTCAAATTATAAACCCAAAAGAACCCACTCATGACCTCACTTGCCTTGCAACGCACTGCTGTTTTCCAGCTAGAAATGTTTCTTTTTCCATGACCTAAAGTTATTAACAACAAATGATCATTTTCACGACCAAACTCGAAAGCAATATTTAATCGTCGTTTCTTTGTAAACAAATTGTGCTGTCTGGAAGGTGGATTAGTTTGGCCCTTGGGTTGGCGAGAAGATGGCCTACTCTCTGATCTCCCGTACTTGGTTGGCACAGAGTAGCTAGTTTACGTCTCGCTTATTTCGACTTAAACTTCTAGCTTTTGGTTTATTTTTTTTACTATTTATAAATTTCGTCTTTTTCTGAACTTTTGGTTTTTTAGCTTTTTTGCCGGTTCTTTTTTTCCATACTTGTTTGCATTATACGTAATGGGCTAACATGTTTTTTCTATTTTTATTTTTTAAAAATTTAATTATGCTAAATAAGTCACTATCAGCTACAGTGTTAAATAAACCCGTTATAGTAAAAATTCAGCTATAAGCTACACTTATTCAGCCCAAATTTGCTTTACTTTCTCTTGAAACGATTAAGACAACTGTATACTTACGCTGTACCACCAAACACGTGGAAACAACGCATCATTCTCAGAGTACATTACCAAACTGACCATATTGCCAAGCAGAGTCATGTTATTGTGTGTTTGTGATGCAGCTAGAGGACCAAATGTGCCGTCAATGCACGGTTTCTCTGAACTATGGAACCGAATTGTCGTATCACAATTAGTGTTATATATTGAAAAAAAACTTGTATGGGACCATGTATCATCAATCTGAAAATGCGTCTTTGATCATCCGAGGCCGATGAATTCATACACAGTTATTGTTTCTCCCTTCAGAACAGAAGTCTCGATACAATAATCAATACAATAAGTTGAAGATTTTCCACTTCCATAAGGACCAGCCTCGCCCTGAAATTTGCTCCGTTCGTTTCGGCTTCAACTTCTGGCTTCCGGTTTATTTTTCACTATTCATAAATTTCGTCTTTTTTTGAACTTTTGATTTTTTGTTGAGCTTTTTTGCCGGTTCTTTTTTTTCCGTATTTGTTTGTATTATACGTAATGGGCTAACATATTTTTTATATTTTTAAAATTTTTAAAATTTAATTATGCTAAATAAACCTCTGTCAGCTACGGTGTTTTTTCATTCGGCTACCGTGCTTTCCAGCTATAAGCCACAAAAAAAACCCAAATGAGCACCTCTACCTAACCGTTTGATCGAGACAATTCACTTCCATTAGACGGTCTAGGTCTAGGTACGACTAGCCGTGTAGAGACACACACTTCTCCTTTGCCATATGCCATATTTATATGCGTCCAAGTAAAGATGCAGTAAAAACGTTGTTTTTTTTTACTGGAAGTCTGAAACAAGTGCATGCATGCAGGACATGTTCACGGCCGGCACGGACACGTCGTCCATCATCGTGGAGTGGGCGATGGCGGAGATGATCAAGAACCCGTCCATCATGGCGCGCGCGCAGGAGGAGATGGACCGCGTCGTCGGCCGCGACCGCCGCCTCGAGGAGTCGGACCTCCCCAACCTCCCCTACCTCCAGGCCGTCTGCAAGGAGGCCATGCGCCTCCACCCCTCCACGCCGCTCAGCCTCCCCCACTTCTCCTTCGAGGAGTGCGAGGTCGACGGCTACCACGTCCCCGGCAACACGCGGCTGCTCATCAACATCTGGGCCATCGGCCGGGACCCGTCGACGTGGGAGGATCCCCTGGAGTTCCGGCCGGAGCGCTTCCTGTCCGGGCCGGCGGCGAAGGTCGACCCGCTAGGGAACTACTTCGAGCTGATCCCATTCGGCGCTGGACGGAGGATCTGCGCCGGGAAGCTGGCCGGCATGGTGTTCGTGCAGTACTTCTTGGGCACGCTGGTGCACGCGTTCGATTTGCGGCTGCCGGACGGCGAGGAGAAGCTGGACATGACCGAGACATTCGGGCTGGCGCTGCCCAAGGCCGTGCCGCTCCGGGCCGTCGTCACGCCGCGGCTCGTGCCGGCCGCCTACCGTTGAGCGCTGCATCGACACGCACGTGACCGTGTGTGAGAGTTCGATCGTGTCCGTGTGGTGTTTTAGGGTAGAACAGGTGGTTTGATGTTGCATCCCCACGTACAGAATTTGTCATGTTCGTACAGTTAATTACCTGGTTTCTGAACATGTGAATTGAATTGCAAACCATGTCTGTCTCAGTTGGCCTTGTCTTTCGAGGCAGACACAATTCAATTTTGAGGCTGGATGCTTTGCCTCAACGTGTTTTTGAGCTTCGTCGATGTATGGGATTAGATTTTGTGAGAAATTATAAGAGCACCACAGTTATGTTACAATTACCTCCATCCACCGTGCCAAAGACGCCATGCCCGGCTAGCTACTCGCGCGCCTCCAGCGCTTCTAGGCCCTCTACTACATTGAGTTGTCGCTCGGTAGACTAAAATAAGTTGATTTATGATTGAAATTACACTGTAACTGATTAAAATTATACTGTAACTGATGATAGCTTATTTGGCGTAGCTGAATTTAAAGATTTAAAAATATAAAAAATAGGTTAACCCATCACGGACAATACAAATGAATATGGGAAAAAAAAGAACCGGCAAAAAAGCTCAAAAAACCAAAAGCTAGAAAAGATGAAATTTAGAAATAGTAAAAAATAAACCAGAAACTCAAGTCAAAATAATAGGAGTTCCAAGATGCTGTGCCCTGCTACAATCTATATACGGAAGAAAATCCTGTAAGGTTGTATCACCTTTAGACCCCAAATAGACCCTTTCGATATTTTTTCGGATTAGTAGACCCTTTTAATCTTATGCCACATGGCGGAATAAATCAACCATCTCTTTGCATAATCATATATCATGATTTGAAAGGAGTCCAAACTCTTAAATTAACTCCCTTCCAAGCATTGTATGGATACCCACATCCTCGGTGACATGCTAAAGAAAAACGCTTTTGACTGGGGACAGCAGCAAACTGATGCATTCAACAAGCTTAAACAGACCATGACATCATGTCCAGTCCCAATTTCCAACAAACTTTCACCATTCCGACATATGCCTGTGGAACTGATTTGGGAGATGTGCTAACGCAGAATGCGGCCACTAGCTTACTTTAGCAAGACCTTGGGTCCAAAAGCCATAGCACAATCTATCTATGAAAAAGAAGCAATAGTATTCTTGAAAGCCATTAAAAGACAAGACATTATCTGATAGGAAATCGATCAGTCATCAAAATTGACCAAGAAAGTCTGAAGTACTTCACAACACAGAGATTAACTAAGGGAGTTTAGCCCTAGGCTGGCTTATCTTCTGTAGTTGCTTTATGGGCTAAAAGAAGCAAATGCTCTTCGTGTACTACAGCTAGTTACTAAGAATTTGTGGTGCTAGTACTCTCCTCGTTGAGTTTTAAAAAAGAAACCAAGTGCATTGAGTTTAGACTGGGAGATTTACACATGAGCTGGAAGTTGTCAGTGCTAAATATTTTTTTGATCCGGTGTCATAGGACACCGGAAGGCCCTAACTTGGTTCCACCTGTGGGGGTATGCGCGTGTACTACCGTTAGTTACTGAGAATTTGAGTTGCTAGTACTCACTTCGTTGAGTTTTAAGAAAGAAACTGAGTGTATTGAGTTTAAACTAGGAGATTTACACATGAGCTGGAAGTCCTGATCAGTGCTAAATTTTTTTGGATCCAATGTCACAGGACATCGGGGGCCCTAACTTGGTTTCACCTGTGGGGTACGTGTTGTGTTTGTTGAATATCTAGTCAATTTTCGGCATATTTTAATCCAGAAATTCAGCATATAAAACATGACATACAAAAGCGATTCAACAATGATGTATTCATATTCGCTAACGAACAAGCTAACAGCAGCACCTATTAACATATTCATAGAGCATAGAAACAAATACACCAGAGAAGTTTTCAGGTTATACCCTCGGGCGGGGCCAGTGTCGGAGACACTGGATGCGCCGTTACCATCAGTCGACATGATGGCCTATTCGATGTAATCGATCGAGGCGTGATGCAGGACGATGTTCGCCGTGCAGTCTTGCGAACAGTTCACCACTAGGAAGTAGACGACGTCACAGATTGAGCAGTCGCGCCAATGCGCTCCCCAAAAACTTGATCGCCCGCCTACCCGTGCAGGTACACAAACAGACGGAGTTTCGGAGGCCTACTCGCCCAGAACTCTTTGCGCGCAGAGTTCTGGACCAGAGATTGCAGAGAACAGCCACAAAAACAGAACCAGAATACTGTTCTTTCTTATATTCTTTTTGTATGGAGTAGAGAGCCTTTTTATTCTCTGTTAGTTTGTAACATCAAAAACGAAGAGGCCAGAGTAACTGCAGCCATTAGTCACTAGTAACTGCAGCCATTACTCGAAAGTAACCGCAGCCATAATTCACTAGTAACTGCACCGTTACTGCCAGCCATTCGTTAATACTATTTACTGCGAGTCAGTGCGTTTCGATTTTTGAATAGATAAAGAAAAAACGCCCGCACCCGACACGCACACGCCTGGCGCACACGCACGGCACGGCACGGCTCGGCTCGGCGTGGCAAGGCGAGCGAGCGAGCGCGCGCGTGTATTGGCTCTCTCCAATTCCACAAGGGGGTTACCACGTTCCACCTTTTAAAGTGGTGTAACTCCCATTCAACTCTCCATATGGGACTAAACAGTTTTTCTATGTGGGTCTAGGAATTTCATTTGATTAATTGCTAAATTAAAATGGACCAAGCCCAATTAATCCAACAATCCCCACCAAATTTCAAGGCACACGAGAAATGCTCTCAGTTCTGCTGTTGTTTGATATACCAGTGTTTCGATGGAGACTGTTAAGTTGAACATCCACCTAGGAAAGGAGTTACACTCATCCACAACTGAACAATGGACTATGCCTTGAATTGACAGTTTTGTGCGAACAAGCTTTACCCAATTTCTTTACTAGTACTAGGCTGCCTAAAGCATCCCCTCTGGTTGGAGCGTATAAGTCATACTCCATGCCTATTCATGTGTATCTAGAGATCACCCAAATCTCATAGACTGTGACTAGCAGTCGAACTCATATAGGTGTGTTCCTTCTAAGATGTCCTGTAGGCCGACATCTCTGCTTTAAATAAGCCACTCGGATCACATTGAGGTAAAAACCAACCTGCCATACAGAATAGGAGAGAAACGCATCATTGAAGAAATGAGCCCTGTAAAGGTCTCTCCTCCCAGTCAACCAACAGCTTGTTTCACCATCCTACTTCACGGGATCTCCGATCACGTAGAACAGGTTACCACTGTGGTATGACTCATGTGGGTCTCAGGCCCATCTCACTCGATGCACTATCTATCACATTACGTGATAAACCCTTTGTAAATTGGTCGGCCAGATTATTAGCTGTCTGGACATAGTCCAGCGCTATCACTCCGGAGTTTTTCAGCTTTCTGACAGACTTCAACCGCCTCTTAACATGCCTAGATGACTTCATGTTGTCCTTAGAACTGTTCACCTTGATAATTACAGTCTGATTATCACAGTTCATCAGGATAGCCGGTATCGGTTTTTCAACCACCGGCAAATCCATAAGGAGTTCGCGAAGCCACTCAGCCTCAACAGTTGTGGTATCTAACGCTATGAGTTCTGCTTCCATTGTTGACCTCGTTAAGATGGTCTGCTTGCAAGACTTCCAGGAAACAGCACCACCTCCAAGTGTGAACACATATCCACTCGTGGCTTTTATCTCATCAGCATTAGAGATCCAGTTTGAATCACTGTAGCCCTCCAGTACCTTTGGGTACCCAGCATAGTGAATACCACAGCTCACGGTTGCCTTTAGATAACACATCACTCTCTCAAGAGCACGCTAATGATCATCTCCCGGATTTGAAACAAATCGGCTTAGCTTGCTCACAGCAAACGAGATGTCAGGTCTCGTAGCACTAGCTAAATACATCAATGAGCCAATGATCTGGGAGTATCTCAATTGATCCCTTATTATTCTTCGATTTTTCCTCAATAACACACTAGAATCATAAGGAGTAGAAGCAGGCTTACAGTCACTATAACCAAAGCGACTCAAGACCTTCTCTACATAGTGGGATTGCACAAGTGTAACCCCACCATCACCTCCTCTCAGTAGCTTAATGTTAAGAATCACATCAGCCACTCCCAAATCTTTCATCTCAAAACTCTTGGACAAAAAGTCCTTGACCTCCTCAATCACATTGAGGTTGGTCCCAAAAATCAGTATGTCATCAACATACAAGCACAAGATCACTCCTTCTCCCCCACCATAGCGATAGTACACACATCTGTCGGCTTCATTCACAACAAAGCCAGCAGATGTCAAAGTTCTGTCGAACTTCTCATGCCATTGCTTAGATGCTTGCTTTAGGCCATACAAAGACTTTAACAACTTGCACACCTTTCCTTCTTGACCTTCTACCACAAACCCGTCTGGCTGATCCATATAAATCTCCTCCTCCAACTCTCCATTTAGGAAAGCTGTCTTAACGTCCATTTGATGAACGAGCAGACCATGAGAGGCAGCCAGGACAAGTAGTACTCGAATTGTGGTCAATCGGGCAACAGGTGAATAAGTATCAAAGAAGTCATCGCCTTCTTTCTGCGTATAACCCTTGGCCACAAGTTTTGCCTTGTACTTTTCAATTGTACCATCAGGCCTAAGCTTTTTCTTGAAAACCTATTTACATCCTACAGGTTTACACCCATAAGGACGGTCAACGACCTCCCAAGTTCTATTAGACATAATAGAGTCCATCTCACTCCGTACTGCTTCCTTCCAATAGTCAGCGTCAGGAGAAGAATATGCCTCTTCAATGGTTCTTGGAGTATCATCCACGAGGTATACAATGAAATCATCACCAAAAGACTTTGCAATCCTCTGTCTCTTACTCTTTCGAGTAACTTCATTGTTATTCTCCTCAGGATTTTCCATAGGCGTTTGCTCAACATGTTCTATCGGCATAAAAGAATCAAGGGAAATTATAGGTTCTTGACTAGATGAGCTAGGTACATCACATTTCATAGGAAATTCATTCTCAAAAAATGTAGCATCTCTGGACTCTATGATTGTACCAACACGCACGTCAGGTACTCCAGTTTTTATAATTAAGAACCTATAACCCACGCTGTGCATAGCATAACCAAGAAATACACAATCTACGGTTTTTGGTCCAAGTTTGCACTTCTTGACAATTGGCACGTTAACTTTGGCCAAACATCCCCAGGTGCGCAAGTATGAAAGAGTCAACTTCTTCTTTTCCCATTCCTCGAATGGTGTTACTTCTTTGTTCTTTGTAGGAACTCTATTCAGGACATGACACGCGGTCAATATAGCCTCACCCCACCATTCCTTAGAAAGTCCCGCAGTGTCTAACATGGCGTTAACCAAATCAGTTAGAGTGCGGTTTTCCTTTCGGCAACCCCGTTTGATTCGGGAGAATAGGGAGGCGTCCTCTCATGAATAATTCCATGTTCCTCGCAGAATAAAGTAAACTCATGTGAAAAATACTCTCCCCCACGATCAGACCTTACCCGCTTGATTTTCCTCTCAAGTTGGTTTTCTACCTCAGCTTTATAGATCTTAAAGTAATTCAACGCTTCATCTTTTGTTTTCAATAAGTACACATAGCAAAATCTAGTGCAATCGTCTATAAGCGTCATGAAATATTTCTTTCCACCTTTAGTCAGCACGCCATTCATCTCGCACAAATCGAAATGAATGAGTTCTAACGGTGCCAAATTCCTCGCCTCTTTTGCTGCCTTGTGAGGCTTGCGAGGTTGTTTCGATTGAACACACGCATGGCACTTAGAACCTTTGACCAAAGTGAATTTCGGGATTAAACTCATATTAGCTAAGCGCGTCATACACCCAAAATTAACATGACAAAGTCGTGAATGCCAAACATTAGATTCATCATCATCGTTACACACATGGTTCACAAATTTATTATAGGAATCCATCAAAGAAAAACGGAACAAGCCTCCGCTCTCATAGCCTTTACCAACAAATGTTCCATACTTAGACACGACACATTTATTGGACTCAATGTAAGCCTAAAACCATCTCTACACAGTAGAGATCCGCTGACGAGAATCTTCTTTATGGAGGGGACATGCTGCACGTTCTTCAGCTGCACGGTCTTTCCCGAAGTAAACTTCAGATCGACCGTACCAACACCATGAACAGCTGCATGCGATCTGTTCCCCATCAACAAGGAGCAACCTCGACCGACCTGATAAGATGAAAACAAGGAAATATCAGCACACACATGAATATTAGCACCAGTGTCAACCCACCACTCAGGTGATTGACAAACAGAAAGAACTATAGGTAAATAATTACCGTACCCCGATGTTCCTCCAGCATCACTAATAACCATGTTGGCAGACTTCTTGTGCTTATCCTTGCGGTCTGGACAATCCTTAGCCCAATGGCCAGAATCACCGCACACAAAAGCATCTGCCCTTTCCTTTGCCTTTCTTCTTAAACTCAGTAGTAGCCTTGGGCTTGACAATAGACTTATTTTTCTTCTTATTATGGGAAGCCTGAGGATTCTTCTTCTGCACCAAATTGGCACTAGAACCTCCCTCAGCAGCAACTTTCTTGCCACGAGTATCTTTTGCCCTCGCCTTCTCTTCAACACCAAGAGTGCCAATGAGATCAGTAACACTGAACTCCTGCCTCTTATGTTTTAGAGAGGTAGCAAAATCCGACCAAGAAGGTGATAACTTGGCGATAATACCGCCAGCCACAAGCTTGTCCGGTAACTCGCATTTATTGTTCTCAAGCTCCTTTGCCAGCGCCTGAATCTCATGAGCTTGTTTTACTACAGAACGGTCATCGACCATCTTGTAGTCATAGAACTGCTCCATGACATACAGCTCACTGCCAGCATCAGAAACTCCGAACTTGACCTCAAGTGCATTCCACATCTCTTTGCCCGTAGGCAAATGCATGTACACATCCACAATGTTATCCGCCAGTATGTTGACAAGTGCACCTCGAAACAAGTTATCCGCTACATTGAACTTGCGTTCGTCCTCAGCAGAAAGAGGCTCAGCGGGCTTGTCTTGTGCAACATGAAAACATTCCTTGGCAGTAAACCACAGGATCGCACGTGCACGCCATCTCTTAAAATTGGAACCATCAAACGGAGGGTGTGGCTTAAGCGACGCAGCAAAGCCAACTACCGAAAAAGACCTATCAAGTTTTTGGATTGTTGAATATCTAGTCAATTTTCGGCACATTTTAATCCAGAAATTCAGCATATAAAACATGACATACAAAAGCGATTCAACAATGATGTATTCATAGTCGCTAACGAACAAGCTAACAGCAGCACCTATTAACATATTCATAGCGCACAGAAACAAATACACCAGAGAAGTTTTCAGGTTATACCCTCGGGCGGGGCCAGTGTCGGAGACACCGGATGCGCCGTTACCATTAGTCGACATGATGGCCTATTCGATGTAGTCGATCGAGGCGTGATGCAGGAAGATGTTCGCCATGTAGTCTTGCGAACAGTTCACCACCAGGAAGTAGACGACGTCACAGATTGAGCAGTCGCGCCAATGCGCTCCCCAAAAACTTGATAAAGAAAAACGCGCCCGCGCCCGCACCCGACACGCACCGCACGGCTCGGCGAGGCGAGCGAATGAGCGCGCGTGTATTGGCTCTCTCCAATTCCACAAGGGGTTACCACGTTCCACCTTTTAAAGTGGTGTAACTCCCATTCAACTCTCCATATGGGACTAAACAGTTTTTCCATGTGGGTCTAGGAATTTCATTTGATTAATTATAGACCAAGCCCAATTAATCCAACAGTGTTTGTGATAACTCGCCTTATTTTCAAAATAAGGTGGAGTGAAAAACACTTTAAAAAGCCGTGTACTCTTATTAGCTTGAACAGGCCCTGAGATCCTACCGCACAATGGCTGCGTTGGACAGACAGGGCAATGCCTGCGGCCTACCATCCGCACCGCACGCGGCGATGGTCACTGGTTATCGAAGCCAGAGCTGCGACGTACGTACGGCGCGCGGTCGGGCGGGCTCGTATACATATGCCGGCCGGCGGCCAGACTCGCCGGTGCGAAAACACGCAACACGCCAACGTACACAAGTCCCTGGCCGGCTTGCGATGGGGCGGGCTATGCAACATGCCATTGTACACGATCGCGGCTGATGCAAGCACAGCACCCGTGGGCAGCCAGCTGAATGCTGAGAGTACCGGCGCTGCGTGCATATCGCTAGGCGGCCTGGCCAAAATGGGCATGTGCTCCATGCTTGTGTATGGGCCAGAGACATGTGGCAGCATTCAATCGCCTTTTCTCACATGGTATCCACTTAGTTGGGGCCGAGTGTCATGCCCATGTCTCAGTCCAAGGACCACGAAAATGCACACAGTTCGCTCAGCAAAAAAAAAAAAAAAAAGGCACACAATTCGCTCAAAGAAAGAAAGAAATAGAAGTGCATGCAATCGTCTCTGAAGGAAAACGGAGTTGCTGTATGACATCTAACAAACAATTTTTATGTTTTCTGTCGAGTTTCTCGTCGTCGAATGTAATTGAGATTCGGTGCAGCTCCACTCCAATTCTAGTGAGCGCAAGCAGCGAAGCGCGTGTGCCGGCCTTCGGCTTTGGCTAAGCCAATTCCAACTCCGGCTTGCCGCAACCCACCTGTCTGCCAGTGGCGGATGGCCCGGCTAAGCCAACATCAACACCTCGCAGTACCTAGCCAAAGGAGACAGCACTGATCTGTTGTTTTGGGCTAAGGTTGATAGTTTTTTTTTTGTAGCTAATAGCTTTTTATCTGTGTTTTTCGAGATAACAATGAAAAATGGAAACATCAATACAGACGACGTACACAATTTTAAACTTGGAAAGTCGTTCGAAAAATCTGCTTCAAGAAGCCATCCTTTTGGTATGACTTTTGGAAAAATCAAAAGCCCAAAAAAAACAAGACTACTGCCTGCTAGTGGCGGATGGTTTGCAACCCACCTAGAGCAAAACAACAAGGAAAAATTGCCTCCAGATTAGGGGTAGCAACGGGGTTAGGGGTCCTAGGGGAGGCCCCCGCGGCCCCGCCCCTATCCCCACTATCTCAGCCCCACCGCAACCCCTTTTGGCTTATGAGGGGCAGATTGGCCCCTGTCCCTGGTCCCCACGGGGACCTGACCCCTATGGAGATCCCCGTGGGGGATTAAAAATAGGCTAAAATGTTTTTAGAAAATAATAATATGGTTTTCTTATTAATTTATAATTATTTAGGTATATATATAGTTTTAAAAAATATAGCTTCAAAATATACATTCTAAAATATAAATTCAAAATTTAGTCCAAATATACAAGAAAAGAATATAATTTTCTATATTAAAAACTATAACTATAATAAAAAAGTATTTTTTATTTTTAGTTCTCGTTGTGGGAGGGCGACCCTCGTCTTGCCCCGCTAGCGTAACGGGGGGCTATCCCCGTTCCCCCGCAGGGGGAGATTTGCCCTGCGCCCCTGTTGGGGAATTCTCCGTGGAGAAATTGCCACCCATACTTCAGATGATGGAGGTCCACCATTGTATCTGATCAAGATTTAATTGTTTGAAAGCTCAACTAAATTACACCATAATTGTTAGTTGTGTGTAGTATAGATGATCCTTAAAAAAAGAAAATTGCATCAAAAAACAAAAAATACATTTGTAGAATATATGTAAATACCATTGCGATTTTTTTAATGGAACAACGCAGACGCACGCTACACACACCACAACATACATATGCGTATGCGCCGACTACACACGTCTATAGATAACCGTTGATCTGATGCTAACAAGGCTTCCGGAGCATGTTCACATATATCTTAATCTTCTTTTAAGGTTGAGGGCAAAATTAAGCATAAAATATTACCATATCATCTCATAGTATTTTACCACACGTATTTAGACCTGGCCAAACTAGCTAGGCCAACTATGTCGCTCCGAAGTATGTTATTGTTGGCCTAGTCCAGATATGTACAACACGATATGAAACAGTAAACGAGTCATGCTAGCTCTGCCAGACTAAGCGTGCCATGCTTGGCCAGCACCTTGGCACGGTGGGCCAATCTGGTATGATACGAACAATAACGCTTCTATAGTATTGCAGTAAAATTGCTTGTGGTTAATAATGAAATTACCTGTCTTAGTATTAATGCACTCTTCTGAGTACGGACGGTGACTTGACAATAAAATTAATTGCAATTAGCAATAAAATTACTTGATTGACAATAAGAATACTTACGACTGGTTGTAAAATTATTTACAACCAAACGTGTCTGGACCTGACATGACCTATTCTCTCTCTGTACCATGTCTAGATCAGAGGATAGACATGTGGATCAACAGGATATGACACGCCAACTTATTAGGGTCAACTGTGCTAAGTCAAATCAAATCGTGTTTTAACTAGATCCATACCGATGCGTGCTAGGCGGCTCATCTGGCCAGGTCTGCGCGTATTGCCGTTGAACGGCTTTGATGCTTCGTCAGTCGCTCTGCAAGTCTACCCACAAACTTTTTCCGTCCTCTGCTCTGGAGTACTCGAGTGCACTGTGAGTTTCTTGAGGAGAGATATTTTAAAAAAACGAAATAGGGAAATAAAGCAACTCTTCGGTAGGCATGATTAGAAAGAGACTAGGGAGCAACCGATTGGAAGCGAAAGGAAGACGCATCCGGACATTTCTCAATTAGGACTTTTCTTGAGAACTCTCTCAGTTGATCTTCATGTCCTGCGCATGGAAACACACGAATAGTCACCGGATGCCGAGCCGAGATCAACACTGCTACACTAGACAAGGTAAAATTAGTGTGTGTGCGTGTTTTGCTAGTAAAATTAGTTTCTCCATACGCTAGTCATCAATTGCATATTCCATGTTTCGATTTCTCTTAGACACCGTGATTCAATGTTGTTCTATCAAAGCTTTTTTTACATTAGCAGCAAAAAAATACAGATGAGATAGAATAGGGAGTGTCTACGGTACATGTATATGTAATATTTTTATCTATTAAAGCTGAATTCAAAATGAAGCATAAGAGAGTGCCACATCATAACATTCGCTTGGTATCGCCAGATTCAAATATAATGAACACAAATAAATAAATAACTCAATAGAGCATACATCTAGAACGTACTAAATGGCACCCAATAGATCATGCATCGATCAAGATTCTAATCTACATGTTTCTATGGAACAATAAAACTTAATAATAACTTTTTCACACTAAATTGCAAATAGAGTTTAGAATTACCGTAGCAACGACATGTGGGCACAATCTTAGTACACTGAATAATTGATGTTGATATTGATTTTTTTCCCACTCGCGAGTTTACTGTGATGTGGTTTTCTCTCCGATGTACAACTTAGGGTGATGGGCATGAGCGTAATAATAAAAAGAAGGGCGACATGCATCTTACTACCAGTAAGTTGCATCAATCAAGTGGAAGTACAGCATAAGTGCAGAATGATTGAACTGATACTAGGTAAAATCTAGCTTGCAAGCATGGACCTCCAAAAGTACATACAAGGGCGACATGCATCTTACTACCAGTAAGTTGCATCAATCAAGTGGAAGTATAGCATAAGTGCAGAATGATTGAACTGATACTAGGTAAAATCTACCTTGCAAGCATGGACCTCCAAAAGTACATACGTAAGCTATGTGTACCTAGTACTGAAAACGCTAGTTAAGTTGCTAATTAAGCGCCAAGCAACGTAAGTTCGCATGCAGCTTCTCTAATACTCGTATGAAATCGTGCTGGACGTGTGGAAAATTTGCATGGGGAAAAAAATCGTCGTGCGGCTAGGACCTAGCAATGCGCGCCATGGGTCAATTCGCACTCTCGCCGTCGAAGGTCGTTCTCAGCGGTCCCAGGCAACAACCTAGAACCCAATCCATCAGCCAAGCTGATGGGAAGCTCTCTCTCGGGTTCCCAGCGGCCATCGCCCATCAGCCAAGCTGCAGTCGGCAGCAACCGACTACCGGACTACGACCGCCGATATAATACTGATGACCCGGTCGGCGACGACCGTCACATCTGATGGGAACAGTACCCCTGGACCCCCTACGATTACATCCATATAGCCGTGTGGTACGCGGCATTTATCTCACTTTTTCTTGCAAATTTTACATCAGTGGTGTATCATGTAACACGAATCTTACTCGGGTCGATGAATTCATACGCAGTATGCAGGGGGTTATGTCTACCTCCTTCGATTGATACAACGACAATAGTCTTGCAATACATGCCAACAAACGGACAAGTACTACTGGTACATACATAGAGGGTTAAAACTAACAATGTTCTTACTGGATTAAATTAACTCTCATTGATCCATCGATGTTTGTTGAGCTAAACATCTGACCCACCTCTTAACCCTAAACCAAGTACAACGGTTACTGGGACTCTGCAGTAGCTGTTACTTTTGGTTTCAGTAATTGAAGCCGGGGGCATATGACCCATTCATATATCATATATGTACTGAACCAGCCAATTCAACCCCATATGTCCATATATCAACGGCAACATTGTAATTTTTCTTTTGTTTGAGGGCAATACTGTAACTCCAGGGGTGCATGTATCACCGTTTACTCTACAGTTTTGCTATTGCACAGGCGACTGAAATTTTTTTATGTTTCAGTCACCTAAAATTGCACTCTCAATAAACTAAACTTGCAGACTCCCTAAAAAAACAGCTGCAACTTTAGGTGATTCAGAGTGCAACTTCAGGTGACCTGAAATTGCACTCTCAATCAACTAAAATTGCAGCCCCCCTCTAAAAAAAACATGTGCAACTTCAGGTGATTCAAAGTGCAACTTTAGGTGACTGAAAGATAAAAAAATTTCAGTCGCCTGTGCAATAGTCTATCCCTTTACTCTAATATAATGCAGAGGAGACCCATTAGGGTCTTTTATCCTTAAAAAATCAGGGTTAGGGAACCACTGTTGCTATTTGTATTAATTATCAACACCCTTTATTCTAAGACAATCAACACATTAATTAATTTCCTCGTGCTCGTGCAAGTACACTGTGAATGAACTTAAGCTAGGTGGCACTTACATGTACTCACTATAGTCGCAAAGCCATGTCATTTTGAATATTAATACGGTCTATAAAATACAACTTTAGTCACTAATCTGTATTGTAATATGTTTATAAAACTGAATAAAAACATAATATTATGAAAGTACTTTTCAAAATAAATCTACATATATAATTTTTTATATGTCTAATTTAAATATTTAAAAAGATATTGATAGTTAAAATTTTAAAAGTTTGAATATACCTATATGCAAAATTGATATGTATTTTGTGACGGAAGAGAGTAACAACTAAGCAAAAAATCCGACCAAACCCTTGTTAATTTGAGAGGGCACATGCTGGCAGTACTGTTGACATGGTCCGTCAAAGCATGGGTCTTCTTCCATGGTTCCATTCCACCCGTAAATAGCTTCCTACTCAGCTATATATTCTCCATCGACCACTTCTTCTATTCTTACTCAAGCTTGAGTGCAAGAAACAAGTACAAGCTAGCATAGACATGGCTACTAAGCTGCCCGTTCTGGCGGCTTGTGCCTTGCTGCTCCTAGCTGTGGCGTGCGAGGAAAGCCCTTACTGGCCTCTGGAGATGGGGTTCTACGATGACAAGTGCCCGCAGGCAGAGGCCATCGTCAAGGACGTCGTCAAGAAGGCCATCGACCAGAACCCCAGCAATGGCGCCGCTCTTATCCGCATGCTCTTTCATGACTGCTTCGTGGAGGTATTGGTCTTTTTTATTGAAGACTATGTATCGCATAATTGAGCATCAATCAGCCCCAGGCCAATTGCCACCTTGTACCAAACCCGTCATGTCTATGTTCTATTGGTTTTTGTTTCTAGTTTCTTCTTAGAAAAGCAAAAAATCAATACGAATACCCGATTTTTCGAAGTGGCTTCTTCATTCCTCTCGCTCCGAAGATAAGACAGGAAGTCATAGGTGCATTACGCATTCTACTCCTTCCGCTCCCGTCACGCACACATATCTATCCCTCACTTTTTCCACTATTCGTTCTCTCCTTCTAAAAGCTACTCTTTCAATTATTACTATTTATTTTTAATTAAAAACCATTACCAAAATCTAATAGGAACGCCCCCTTATATACATGCATGCATGATGCGTGAGTTGAGCATATAAAATTAAGGTGCACATTGCATGGCGGCATGCAGGCAGGCTTTGCTTGCTGCCTTGCTTCCTTACAAGTGCACGTATGTAGCTTTCTTTAGAGATTGGGCTTTACCTTAAGTTAGTGCAAGGAATGAATTCGAAGCGCATACTTCGGTAATCGATTAGCTGGACTTACTGGTTGGGGTGTTCATTAGGGTTGTGACGCTTCCATCCTACTGAACCCGGGCCCGTTGAGCCCCCAACCAGAGAAGGTAAGCAAGCCCGTGCGCGGCTTCGAGCTGATCGACACGATCAAGGACGCCGTCGAGGAGGCCTGCCCCGTCGTCGTCTCCTGCGCCGACATCATCGCCTTCGCGGCCCGCGATGCGTCCAACTTCCTCAGCAGCGGCAAGGTCAACTTCGACATGCCGGCAGGCCGCCGCGACGGCACCTTCTCCAGCGCCTCCGAGCCTCCCAAGTTCCTGGTCCCGCCGACGTCCAACCTCAGCGTTCTCGTCTCCGCCTTCGCATACAAGGGGCTCTCCATGGAGGACATGGTCGTCCTTGTCGGCGCGCACACTGTCGGGCGGTCACAATGCTCGTCCTTCGTCCACGACCGCCTCAACGCCCCCTCCGACATCGACGGCGGCTACGCCGGGTTCCTGAGGAGCCAGTGCCCGGCGAGCCCGAGCCCGAGCAACGACCCTACGGTGGTGCAGGACGTAGTGACGCCCAACGCGCTGGACAACCAGTACTACAAGAACGTCCTGGCGCACAGGGTGCTCTTCAACGCGGACGCGTCGCTCCTGACGTCGCCAGAGACGGTGAAGATGGTGCTGGACAACGCCAACATCCCCGGGTGGTGGGAGGACAGGTTCAAGGCGGCCATGGTAAAATTGGCCAGCATCGGGGTGAAGACCGGAAGCAACGGCGAGGTCAGGAAGAATTGCCGGGCTATCAACTAGTATTAAGTGGAGATGCATATTCATGCGTGCTCATGCATGGTGAAGGATTGATATCTCGGTTGTTTGTTTCATCCATGCCCCACTTTTGTGTTTTGGTTATTCGCTTTGTTTTGATATCTCCAGCCCCAAGCTATGGTGTTCGCCACACGGAATCCTTCGTATGAGTTGTGTGAAAGTTCTATATATGTATTTGGTGTTGTAAATAATGCGGTGTGAGCATATATTCAGTTTTAATTCCAACTAAATAAAGCATAAATTCAGAACATTTTTAGCAGTATATAAATGACCTAAATTGCATGTACTGATGTAATTTCATTGTGTCATTTATACAAGTGCATATAATCAATGTATATAAGCAAAAACCTACTGAAAAGAATATGACTTGCAATTCTGCAAACAGGGAAGCAATTAAATATAGCATAAAACAAAATAATTGTTTTAAAATTGCTCTTAGAACAGAGTTGCTTGAGGTTTTTGATCTTGGCCTTCTCATGCTAATGTCGAAACTCTTCACAAAAGATCTGATAATTAGAGATTAAGATTTGAGCTCCAAATTATGTTTTCACTATCTCAAATTTGCATCTATAGAGTAGCAAACTCTGAACTTCAGTTTTAAATGTTCAAATGCAATGGAATAACAAGCAGTATTCTGATAGGGTTTCAGAAGATTAAACAACAATCATAAGATGAACAAAGTACAGAAATGATCTGATCTGAACAGAATTGGACAAAAGAGACTACTGCATACAATAATTTCAATTGCATGTTAACAAATCTGCTTAACCGAAATACAACTAGCTATGGTACAAATAGTAGAAAACAATTCAAATGAGCTCAAATCTAATCCAATTATCTAGACTAATTTCAGTATTCGACAGATTCATCACAGAGCACAAGTTCTGAGCCCACAAGCATGCACTACTACAGATAGTGCTATCACAGACGGTTCAAAACGGTCGTCACAGACGGTTCCTGAACCATCTGCGTTTATGTGTCAGTGATAATATGTGGTTATTACAGACGGCTCCCACACCGTCTGTGATAGCTTACAATACAGACGGTTTTTCAGAAAAATCGTCTGTGATACTCGACTATTACTGACTGTTTTTATAACAATCGTCTGTGATATTCGACTATCATAGACGGTTTTTGTTATTAATGGCCTGTGATATGGTTCATATCACAGACGGTTCGGTGTTCCGAACAATCTGTGATATACATTATATCACAGATAGTTAATAACAAAAACCATCTGTGATATCATTCATATCACAGACGATTCGGTGTTTGAAACCGTCTGGGATATATATCACAAACGGTTTGGAACACCGAACCATTTGTGATAGCTATTTCAACAATGACTTTATTTGCTCTTTTTCTGCTAGCCTTAGGATATGCTAGCCATGCCCTTTGATAACAAGCAAGATCATATATATAGCACAGGACAATCATTACATAAATCACACAGATGAATGAAACAATACCAGCAGATCACACACACACACACATAGCATAACAATCGTTACACAGATCTCATAAATGAATTAAATTGAATGAATTGTTTGATTAAGTACAATTGAGTGATTACAATCGAATCTAATGTTTCAACATCTAATTATCACCATTGCCGGGTGGAACTCTCCAGTCTTGTTTATGACCTCTGCTAGCAAGAATTGGGAGAGGTTTCCATGAATTTCGACGAGTTTGTCAAGATCATATATACTTTCGTCGAAGTTCATCTGCTGTCGTTAGGAGCAATGTTAAGTCATTAATTAGCATGTGTGTGTACGTATATACATACATATAATCAGACACAATAATATTAAGCTAGAATATATTGAAATGAACTACGAGTACTTACCCATTTTGAAATTAAACAAAGTAACATTATCTTTCTAAACCTAGCTAGCTAGATCTAAATAAAAACCTATCTATCATCTCTTTCAATTACAAAGCATATAATTATTAGAAGCAATTGAGTACTAACCTCTGATCACTAAAAAGACGTATATAGATCTACAAGCAATATGTTTTCACCAAACTCCCCAAAGCCGGCCGCCTTGCTCCACTGATGCAGCGCAATGGGGACAGATCTGTGTCGAGACCACGTACGCCCAGTATTTAATAGCGCAAATTATCCCAGACGGTTCCAACCACAAACGGTCTGTGATACCAATATATCACAGACTGTTCGTAACCATCTTTGATAATTCACAGATGATTATTCATACAAACCGTTTGTGATGTCTGCAGTATCATAGACGGTTTGTTACAAGAACCGACTGTCATGTCCAGAATACCAGAGACTGTTTTTATATGAACCATCTGTGATGTCCGCAACTTTCACAGACGGTTCTTAACACGAACCATCTGTGATAATATCACAGACAGTTGCTAGTATAAACCGTCTGTGATAGTTTAAGCACAGACGGTTCTGTATGAACCGTTTGTGATGTAGCCGTCCAGTATAGCCTCTTTTGTAGTAGTAATGTATAGCAACTCCCAGTACTTGAACTTAAAATAGAAATTGAAGGACAAGTACAATCACCAAAATATGCAGAGGAATCAATATACTCACGGTGCAGATGTCACTCAAGGCCGTCCAGAAGCCACTCAAGTCGGTGAAGAACAAGAAGAATAGGGCAAGGCACAACAGAAAGTGCTATCCTAGAAAACCTAGCACCCCTCTGTGCCGATTCAGAAGAAGAGTGTGGTTGACGGAGATACAATGCCCTCTCCAACCTCGGGTAGTCGACGCTGGAGTCGAAGGTAAAGGTGATGCAGCACAAGACCACCAGAATGCACTGGCTGGATGCACTCAAATGCAGCCAGATTTCCCCTTTCACCCACAGATTTCCCCTCACACCCCACCAAGCGATAGGGTTCACATGGGAATCCGAAAGCAAAAGCTCCAATTGGAGAAGGTGCAAAAGCACCAACCCTCCACACAACCCAAAGACCAGAGAGGAAGAAAACCAAAGAGGAGCAAGTCGGGATCGGAAGAGATACCGCACGGAGGAGGAAATGGTGCCTTAAGAAGAGGAGCCGGGGGGGGGGGGGGGGTTGCGGTGTGGTGACGCGAGGGGCCAGCTCCTTGGAACCTAGGCCAACCCGCGCCTCTGCCACCTCTCTAGCCGTTGTCTCCCCACTTGCCACCGAAATCACCTGCCAGTGCACCAGATCCGAGCAAAGCGGACGCGCACGGGGAGGAGACTGCTTCTCCTCCCCCTTATCTCTTCGCTTGGCCCACTGATAGGTGGGCCCCACCTCAATTCACTACTACAGAAATAGTATTAGTAGACGCCAAATCACAGACGGTTTGACAAAACCGTCTGTGACGTGCACTATCACAGACGATTTTAATTTGGAGAACGTCTATGTTGTTTGTGTTAGGAAAAAGGAGTATCACAGACGGTTCTTACCGATGAACCGTCTATGATACTAGAATGTCACAGACGGTTTTTATTAAAAACCGTCTGTGATAATTCCAGATTATCACAGATGATTTTTAATAAAAACCATCTGTGATAAGCTGAGAGTTATCACAGACGGTTTTTTTTATTAAAAACCGTTTATGATAATCTGGCTATATATTTATTACGCCGCTTAGAACCGCATCTGTCTTCACTTCGATCTAGATCTAGTCGCCGATGCTGCACTGGAGGAGGCAAGGCTTTTGGCCAGTTTAGGCCAGTTAATTTGGTGGAGGAGGCAGGAGAGCTTTGAATATTCATATATTCCTAGTTGCCCTAGATATGGTTATTAATTAAATTTATTTTTGTTTGCATTACAATTTAGATCTAAGTTTTGGTGAGTGTTATTGAAGATGGTTTGCATCTACTTGACCATACATGATCAGTTCCCGTCATGTGGGAGGCCAAATTTGTCAAAATTGTTGGTTATAAGTGGTTCGTCGATCGCTGGGGAAATAGCTGTTGTGTTTATACTATGAATTAAGCTAACAAAGCCTCAAGCATGTGGTATATATGTAGTAATAATTATTTAATTTAATTTTTAATACTAAGTTGTTATATATATGCATAACGTAGGACCGAAGCTGGATGTATGCCGTGAACCGTGTGAGTGAAGAGTACATTAATGGCGTGTCTGCTTTTACAAGAGCTACCGAGGAGGATATGTTGAATAAGGGGGTGGAGTATATGTATTGTCCATGCACTGACTACGAGAATTTAAAGATGTTTAAGAACCGAGAGCAGATTGAAGCGCACTTGATTAGGAGGGGTTTCAAAAAGGGTTATACGTGTTGGACCAGTCATGGCAAAGTCAATGATATGCCGCCGGATGACATCGCCGGTAAAGTGAATGATATGCCGCCGGATGATGTCAATTGTTTTTCGGATTCAGATAGGTTGCACGATGACAATCTGGATCAGATGCTTCGCGATGTAGAGGAGAACTATGATGAGAGAGAGTATGTTAAATTCCAGGGCTTGATGGAGGACTCGGAGAAACCTTTGTTCACGTGCTACAGGTCAAAGTATACGAGGTTGTCAGCCGTGCTTGAACTGTTGAAATTGAAGGCAAGCAACGGTTGGTTCGACAAGAGTTTCACGGCGCTGCTAGGTCCTTTAGCGGACATGCTTCCGGAGGGAAATGAGTTGCCTAAAACCACGTATAAAGCCAAGAAGGTTCTTAGTCCATTGGGAATGGAAGTAGAAATAATACATGCATGTCCGAACGACTGTATCCTCTACCGTAAAGAGTATGTAAACATGCATGTATGTCTAGTGTGCAACGCATCCCGATACAAATGTAACAATCAATCAGATGACGGCGAGGGAACAGAGGTTAAGAAAGGACCTCCTGCTAACGTGGCATGGTATTTTCCTATAATTCCCCATTTGAAACTGTTTTTTGCAAATCCAAAGGAGGCAAAACTGCTGCGTTGGCACTCGGAGGAGCGCAAGAAGGATGGAATGCTAAGGCACCTTGCTGATTCCACCCAGTGGAGAAACATCGATAGGAGTTTTGCAGACTTCGGTGCAGAACCAAGGAATATAAGGTTTGGACTGAGTACAGATGGAATGAATCCTTTCAGTAGCATGAGCAGCCGACATAGCACTTGGCCTGTGACTCTCTGCATCTATAACCTTCCTCCTTGGTTGTGTATGAAGCGAAAGTATATTTTGCTGTCGATACTTATCCAAGGGCCAAAACAACCTGGGAATGATATTGATGTGTTCCTAGCACCGTTGGTGATCTAAAAGTACTGTGGAACGAAGGGGTACAGGTATGGGATGCATACAAACGAGAGAACTTCACTCTACGCTCCTTATTGTTCTGCACCATAAATGATTATCCTGCTCTTGGTAACCTATCGGGCCATAGAACAAAAGGTGCCAAAGCTTGTACTCACTGTTTAGATGGTACCCAGAGTGTGTGGCTGAAACACTCACGCAAAACCGTCTACATGCGTCACCGCCGGTTCCTTCGGAGGGCTCACCCATACCGCAAGATGAAGAAACAATTTGACGGAGAGAAGGAAGACGGTTCAGCTCCAAGGCATTTAAGGGGACACGAGGTTTATGATATGGTTAAGGATTTAGATGTTGTCCTCAGAAAGGGACGTAAATTGAGGGCTCATGAGAAGAACACCTGGAAGAAGAGATCAATATTTTGGGACTTACCTTATTGGGAGTACCTAGATGTTCGACATTGCATCGACGTCATGCACGTAGAAAAGAATGTATGCGACAGCTTGATTGGTCTTTTACTGAACATTCGTGATAAAACAAAGGACGGCGTCAACACACGTCTTGACTTGGCTGATATGGACATCAGGCCTGAGTTAGCACCGACATGCACTGATAATGGACGAACGTACCTTCCCCCTGCGTGTTACACTCTGTCCAAGGCTGAGAAAACAGAACTGTGCTAGTGCTTGCATGGTGTCAAAGTTCCGTCTGGTTACTCCGGCAACATGAAGAAACTTGTTTCGATGCAAGATTTGAAGTTAAATGGCATGAAGTCTCATGACTGTCATGTGCTGATGACACAGATGCTCCCTATTGCAATTAGAAATATTTTGCCGATCAAAATCCGAGAGACAATCATGAGGCTATATTATTTCCTTAACACAATTGCTTAGAATGTCATCGATCCCCAAGGACTGTTGTAAAGAAATACTGATAATTGGTCTTACTACAGTGCCTGCTGGTTGGTTTAGGTAATAACTGCAGTTAATACAAACGGTTCTAAACTAGAACCGTCCGTGATATTTATTATCACAGAACCGTCTGTGATACGGTTCTAAACTAGAACAGTCTGTGATATATATACCCTCAAGCTAGGGTTTTCCGCGTACGCTGTAGTTATAGATCTACATACCGTCTCGCTGCTCTCCCGATCTAGCCCGTCGCCGTCTCATTCTTGGTTCTCCCTCCTTCTCGCGTCCACGCCGTCACCACCGCCTCCTCGGACCTCCGTCCCCAGTCACTGTCGACCCCTCCATGCCGTCGCCGCCGCCTCCTCAGACCTCCGTCCCCAGTCACCGTCGACCCTCGTCCACGTCACTGCCGCCGCCTCCTCGGACCTCTGTCCCAAGTTGCCGTCGACCCCCGTCACCACCGCCTCCTCGGACCTCCGTCCCCAGTCACCGTCGAGCCCCGTCCACGTCGTCACCGCCGCCTCCTCGGACCTCCGTGCCCAGTCACCGTCGACCCGAGCCGTGGTGACCGGTGAACACTCCCTCCTCTTCCCCTTTCTCCTCTCCTCTCCTCGCCGTCGACCCCCGTCCCCTTTCTCGGTTCTTACCAATGAGCCGTGGTGACCCAAGCTTTTTTCATGAATTAAGATTATGCTCTTGTACTTGGTTTAACGTTGATTAGCTAAAAGATTTTGATAATTCAGCAGCACGAGTGTGTCTACCGACCACGAAGAGATAAAAAAATTAGCCTATCGGAGAGCAAAGAGTTTATAGGCCACAACATGTTAAAACACATCAACTTAAATGTCCTTGAGAAAACACTGTAGCTTGCGTCAATGCTAAAGTGCCTTTGCCCCCCTCATGTTTCCAATATTGAAGTTTTGACGTCATACTTGCCCAGGCAATTGTGCAAACTGCAGTGTTCATAATGACTTGACTGAGATAGAGTCTTTTGTTCATAATGACATGACTGAGATAGAGTCTTTCTTACTAAAATATTACTCTAGTGCATTAATTCAACCATTTACTAAGGTTCTTACTATGTATTGATGTTGCCTGGTTCTGAGCAACAAATACATTTCCTTATTCTACGGGATGGTGGGATATGAATGTTTAGGCACTTCATGTGAGAACAATACATTAGAAAGTATATTTAAGATGAATGAATCTTACTGTTCTTGTGTGTATCCAAGTGCATTTGAGTGCATTCACAAGGGCCTAATGTTTTGAATAGGTTGACACAACTTGGATTCAGATCAGTGCTATTTTGAAGCAAAAATACGTCATAGACCTTGGCTAGCTTGGTTTTTGATGGACGTAATGATCACATGGTGTTGCAGAATGTGCTTGTTTTACATTGTAGAAAACTTATAGGTTGATATCTTTGGCTTAGATCATGTTATATGTGGTTATTGGCACTTACTGTCTTTTGTTCTTTATCAATTGGAACAAATTTATATACTGTTTGAAATGTGCTTTAATATTGCTTAATTATGCTGGCTGATTATTGTGAAAAGGGATGCTTGTGGGAACTGCCATATGCTCTATGAAGTAACTGGTCTTATACTGAGATTGGATCACAAATCTTGAGCTCTAGATTAGTAGTCCTTTCGGTTTGGCTAGAGTAGTCAGAATTCTGTGTAGTCTGTGATCACCTGTTTAGTAGATTAGTAGTCCTTTCGGTTTTGCTAGATTAGTAGTTCATGTTGTAGATTCAAGGTTTGGAGCTACTAATTCACATTTTTTAGAGCTCAAGGTTTGGTTCACATTTGATAGATTCAATCAGTGAAGAGTATAAGACCGTAGTAGTGGGACGGCCAAGATTAAAAACTTAGAGCTACTAATTCATATTTCTTAGAGCTCAAGGTTTGATTAAAATCTTGTGTAACCCTACATTTGAGAGCAACTAAAACCACTGTAACATGCTGATTTTAGCCTTTTATGTCTGGCTACTTTTGATGGCAGCATGTTACTTCAATGATCTATGTCTCAAATTTGAATATATGCTGGTTTTAGACTATTGCATGATATGTTGTTTAGATGGCTTAATGTTTTCACCTGTTTATATCTTGATGAAGTCATCTTTATATCCTACATGTTAACCGCGCATTCTTCAACATCATCGCCGGATGCGTCCGCTCCAAAATCAAAATGCCAAGAAAAAGGGCTATCGAAAAAGTCTGAGGGCCGATTTACCATCACAGAGGTCGATGGATCTGGGACCCCTCTCCTTCCTCGCCGAGCAGCATGCGCATTCCGAATAATGATCGAAATAGTTGCATGAGAACGAATTGAGATCACATTCGATTCGTGGAAGAGCATGACTGGGACTCGGAATCGTGAGGTGCTAACAGAAAGTTTTTGCATTGTTCGAGATCCCAGAAGAACACCAAGACTCCATGCAACGACATGTCTTGCTAGTGGCATGCAAAGCATGGAAGAACTTCAAGAGCATGCTTGTCAAGAACTACGTGGAGAAGGATCTAACGCCTTTTTATAAGTACCCATTCCTAGAACCACAATGGGAAGAGTTTAAGGCGATGAAGACGATCGAAGATTTTAGAAGTGCAAGTGCGGCGCACAAGGCCCTGCAGGCAAAAAACACACACCCCCACAGACTTGGCACAGCTAGGTATGCGGGCAAAATCCCTCAGTGGAGGGCGGAGGACGAACAGGCAATTCTGCAAGACACCGCCCCACCATTTGCCACGATTCCAGATGAGCGCGCTCGAAATTGGATTAGAGCGAGATCATCCACCACATCATCGGAGGGCATCTCCTTCCGAAACCCTACAGACCAAGAAGTGTCCCACCGCTTGTAATTACTCCACAACTTCGTAGGATGAAATGACATGTCGGTCTCTTGCAGAAAGCGCTGAGTGTAGAATCTTCCCAGGGATCATTCCAAGCAAGTAGGGAGAAAGATATACTCTCTACAGCCCTAGGAAACAAGGAGCACCCGGGTCCGGGTCGTACGAGAGGCCTTGGGTTTTATATTCCTTGGAAACATAGTTTCTTAGATGATTCCGAATTGTATTGGAGTAGGAAGAGACCAAAGCCGAGCGTGAGGCACGGCTACGAGAGGAGATCAAGGCTTCTCTTAGAGAGGAGCTGGCTGATTACGTCAGAGATGAGATGCGAAGATATACTGAAAATCAGCAAGCCTCCGCTGCCGCTCTTGTGCTAGCCAACCCCCCAACCGTCGGAGTAGTTGCGCATCCAAATCTTCGACGGAAAGCGAGGCCAGATTTCCTATGGATGACATCCTGGTAATAATTATTATCTCTAGAATGCTCGATCCGTTGATAGGCCTATTGGAGTAGCTAATTTTGTATCGTTCCCTTGTGCTTTGCTTGGGGCTAGGTATATCCGTCTGCTCACAGGTCCATGGTGCACCGTACACCTTTAGCACCAGGCTTCGGAAAAGTTCATGTGGATGGTGTGCATGCCAATTTTGAGGTCATCCCGCTACCGAAGCCCCCCAACGACGAGATCGTGACTCTAGGGCAAGCCATTGGAACATTCATCCAGTGGCCCAAAAGCGACATCTCCCTGGAGGCTTCTTCACCGGTGGCAGGACCACAAGGGTAGTTCGAACCAGAGCTACATGCACTGGTGTCATCTCCACAAGACCTATCTCCGCGGGTGCTATTCTCGCCAAAGCAACTTGCACCGGTGCTACCTTTACAGTCGACTACCATAAAGTCGACCTACAGCCGAGGTAGTAAGGGAAAATCAAAGAAGATCGATGATGACATCCTGTACCTGCCATTGGCCCACAAATTCGTGCTAGGCGAGCCGATGATCGTCCCGGAAAAGCGCCTCCTAACCCTAGGATTTGGTTGCCAAAGATTACATGCATGGTATATAGAACAGGCCAATAAGCCACAGGCAGAACGGTGCTCAGGTTTCACTATCAAATTCAGGCCGAATCATTTACAGCATGAATTTCAAGATTGTGTCTTTGTGGTGACCTTTGAGGATTTATTTAATCTTTTCACGCTCAACGCTTTCGATGCCTCACTCGTTCGATGCTGGACGCTGTAAGTGTGTACAATCACAGTCTCCGTTCATGTAATACCTATATATGTCATATATAATTTGTTGCTTTTTTGTGTATATATATAGATATATGGTGACTGAAGCTAGATCATCCAAATCACCAATTGGTTTCCTGGACCACGCTTGGTCGCCATGGATACCATCAGCGAGGATGCATCCTTCGTCGAGAGCTATTTTACAACAACACTACTGGCTCACCACGATAAGGAATTTGTTCTTATGCCATACAATGAGCGGTTCCATTGGATTTTAATTGTAATTATACCAAAATGGAACAAGGCTATATATCTTGATTCCCTAAGTAAGAACAAAACGGACTACACAGTTATCGCCCAATTACTCGATAGGTAAGTACATTTTCTCCATACATTACCATATTGTACTCTTTCTTTCGTTCCGAATGACTAAGCTAACTTTTTCAAACCACGAAGGTCATTCGCCACGTACGTTGCACAGACACATGGCTCGACGGAAGGGGCCAAGCCCTTGCAACATGTTCGAAATTTTCGGGTATTCGCTAGTACACATTAATTAATCCTATACAACACTTGGTAGTAATGCCTCTTGAATTAACATATTCTATTTTTTGTAGTGCCACCAGTAGCCGCCGGGCAATACGTGTGGATTCTACGTTTGCCACCATATGAGACTACTTATCGATTCTTCGAAGATCACCAATTCTAAGGTTTATCAATCTTTCCACATTTATTTCATACTTATCAGATTATATATGTATGCACATTGATATTCCTATCGATAGGCTGCACCCATCTGTACAACTGCATTGAAACAACCGGACCTTACACAAATTCGAGGAGAGTGCGCGTACTTTTTGTTGTCTAAAGTCATAAGATCAGATGGAGAGTTCCACACCACACAATGATTATTTGTTTGGGATAAGATTGACATTGATTGTAATTGTGTATTTTTTAATGGATATTTTATTTCATTTCAATTAATTGAATTGCGAAATGAATGTTTTATGTTTATGAAATGAATTGAGATGTAAATTGGATGTATACATGTACATGTTAATCTGCTTGTTTCAGAGGGCATGGCTAGCATGTCCTGAGACTAGCCAATAAACAGAAATAGGTTTAGGGGTAGAATGGAATATCACAGACGGGTTTTAGTTAAAAACCGTCTGTGATATTTGCACCACAGACGGTTCGAAAGCCATCTGTGATGACATCGTATCATTACTGACTCATAATTCAGATGGCTCACAAAACCGTCTGTGATGACGTTTCTGAACCGTCTGTAATACGGTTTTTTGTAGTAGTGATTTCTTTTTTTATTTTCTCAATTAGGAAATTACCAAAATGCCCTTGCAAAACCAACATTTGAAACAGTAGTTACAGTTTAGCTTAATTTACGTATGCAACGTGCCATATATTTTGAGCAGAGAAAGATCTTGGATGCATGGTTCGAGAAACGTAATACTTCGGTTGGTTATGTTGCTATCATCGGATGACTAGTAAGGAACTGACTTTAGTTTTACCAATTCTTCCATAGAACAAAGATTTTTCGTTGGGAGTATCCCTTGGAGGATGTCCTCCACAGCCGTCGGTCCGATAGCTTAGCGAGGATCACAATAAGATCATGGCTGTGGAATTATGTCCTCACCTCACCGGAGGACACAGACATACCCATATAAGTTTTTTTCCCGAGAGAGAATACCTTAAAAATCCACCAATTCGCTTGGGGCACACCACGGTCTTGCAATTTACACCCTCAAATTAAACTTATGTGAGCAGGTTTCCCAACTTATAAGTACAACCAATTAACATTAGTACGTGTAAGCTTAGTTTTCTTAGAGAGAGTACATGGACGACACACACTCCGCGTACACCACATATGTGTTACACACTCGAAAAATTTTGTGAAGACTCTAGGGTCTTACGGAGTGAACGCATGCTTTCCTACCCAATTTACACGCGTGTGTGTTCTGATTAAATGAGACACACTGCGTCAATACTAAGGATTGAACCCGGTGGGTTCTGGCGGGTGAGAACGAACACCTTCCATCTTACCACCAGGCTACTGGCTAAGCCAGCTTAGTTAATTACACTACTACAGACAGCTCTATTACAGACGGTTCGGAACCGTCATCACAGACGGTTCCTGAACCGTCAGTGTTTAGGTGTCAGTGATAGTTGGTGGTTATCACAGACGGTTCCCGAGCCGTCTGTGATAACTCACATTACAGACGGTCTTTATTACTAACCGTCTGTGATAGACGAGTATCACAGACGGTTGTTTATAAAAAACCGTCTGTGATAGTCTCGTATCACAGATAGTTTTTCTAAAAAATCATCTGTGATACGAGACTATCACAGACGATTTTTTATAAACAACCGTCTGTGATACTCGTCTATCACAGACGGTTAGTAATAAAAACCGTCTGTGATATACACAATATCACAGACGGTTTTTACTACTAACCGTCTGTGATATTGTGTATATCACAGACGGTTAGTAGTAAAGGTCGTCTGTGATATCATTCACACCACAGACGGCACTCTTTGAAACCGTCTGTGATATTGTATCATAGACGGTTTTTAACAACGAACCGTCTGTGATACCAAGTGCATCATCCATTTTATTTGCTGTTTTTTGGCTAGCCTTAGGATATGCTAGTCATGCCCTCTGAAAGCAAGCAAGCAAGCAGATTACAGATAAATGACAGATATAAGTTAATTGCAACTCATAGCAAATTACAACAAAATTCGATACACAGATGAATGTAACAAACGACCAGCAGATCACATACATATATAGAATGAAAATCGTTACACAAAATCTGACAAATGAATTCAATTGAAGGAATTGTTTGCTTTGTACAATTGAATCCAATGTTTCAACATCTAATTATCACCATTGCTGGCGTGGAACTCTCCCCTCTTATTTATGACCTCTGCTAGCAAGAATTGGGAGATGATTGCACGAATGTCGACGAGATTGTCAAGATCATATGCACTTTCGTCGAAGTCCACCCGCTGTCGCTAGGAGCAATGTTAAGTCATTAATTAGCATGTGTGTGTAATATAAATACATATATATAATCAGAAAATAATAATTATTGGAAGGACCTGACAAACCTCTGGATCATTGATCTTAGTATCCATGATTTCCTTCATATGGCGGCAAACGTAGAATCCACATACGTTGCCCTGTAGCTGCTGGTGGCACTGCAAAAATAGAATTACATACATCGGTATTGTCAATTCTAGAGGCATTATAACAAAGTATGATATAGGATTGTTGTGTTGTAGCGGGTACCGGAAATCGCGTGTTGTGTCATAGCGTGTCACTGGATTTGTCGTGTCTTCCTCCTTGGGCAACATAATCGGCAAACGCCCTACGTGATTCAAAAAACTTAGCCTCGGCCGTGGCAAACAAAAGAAATATTACAATAGAGTTATGTATGGAGGAAATGAGTTTACCTGTTTAGTACTTCTTGCACACGACTGAAGTCGTGGTTGCTCCTAAGGAGGGAATCAAGGTATATTACCTTGCTCCACTTTGGTACAATCACAATCAAAATCCAGTGATGCCTAGTCATGTGTGTCGCCATAGTGATTAATCCTAAGTTTATGCTGCATGTAAAGTACAAATGAAACATATGTGTGCAACTAGTGAAGCACTTACCCTTGGTTGAAGGGTACCATGACGTACTCCTTGTCGGTGTGAGCAATCAATCCCCTCGTTATGTAACCTTGCACGAAGGATGCATCTGCATTGATAGATTGCTCGGAGACCAAGTGAGGGTCGAGGAAACCCACCGGTCGTTGCGATCGCCGGACTTCTTGGATCATGTATCTATACATAAAGAAAGAGTAATGATATTTATCTGTATAACGTGAATGTATTCATTGTACAGTACACTTACAGTGCCCAGCATCGTAGAAGTGAGGCGTCGAGTTCGTCGAGATTGAATAGTAAGAATAAATCTTCGAATGTCACGACGATGTAGCCCGAGTCGTGGAGGAAATGCGGCTCCTTATATTTCAGAGTGAATGCACTCTGCCGGATTGGCTTCATGTTGGACTTCTCCATGTACCTGGCATGCAATGTATTGCAAATCAAACCAAGCTGGGATAATTGTGACTCGGGCACCAACAACACTCCTAGAGTAAACTTCCATGACACGGGATGTGGCTTAATTTTCTTCGCATGAGCCTTGGAGGCCTTGGAGCCTCGCTTATGATATGTTCTCGGTGGCGTCTCGGCGGGAGCCGATGCAACAGACTTTACTGGATTTGGAGGTGGAGGTGGAGCGACCGGAGCCGCTGTGCCAGGTCCAGGGCGACGTCCCTCTTGGGCCACTGGATGTGAAGATTATGGCACAGACATGTCGAGGACGATGTCCCTCTTGGGCCACTGAATGAATGTGTGGACGGCATCCCCTAATGTCTTAATCTCTTTGTTTGGGGACTTCTCAAGAGGGACGGTTTTAAAAATATCATTAATCATGTCCACCTGGACCTTTATGAAACCGGTGTCTACTTGTACACCGTGCACTAGCGTCCCTGGCAGCAATGGATACACCATGCCGCGCCCAGCGTCAACAGGAATAGAGCCAACAAGCCTGACTTTGAGGCTGCAAGGCATGGGCTCCTATATAACGATACAAGATGAGTTAAGGCGTCCACCAGAGAGATCTATGTACCATTCTAAAGAGGTACATTACCTGAATGTCATCAATAGGTAAGTGGGCATCGCTATGTTCAGAAATTTGTGTGGACGCGCAGCTACTGCGACGTTGAGGGGGACTGGGTACCGCAGTAGTAGGAGTGGGTTGCGATTAGTTGCGGACTTGTCTCAGTTCTTCCCGCAACGAATCTATCTCTCCTCGAAGTGAGGCAGTCTGCTCTTGAAGTGAGGCAAATAGTTGTTCCTCAAGTTGAGCACGAAGCTCCTGTTTTATTTGTTCGCTGCGGTACGCCTTGGATCTCTTCCTACTCCTATATGTCTCGGAGTAATCTGGAAATCCGTGCCTCCAAGGTACATAAACCCCCATGCCTCGTGTGCGACCTGGGTGCTCCTTGTTTTCCAAGGCCTGTGATAGTAAATCTATCTCCCTATATTCTTGAAAGGAGCCACGAGAAGATTCGGTAGTCAATGATTGCTGCAAGAGGCAATTAATCATGTGATTTTTGAACCCATGAAGTTCAAGAGATGTTAACAACTATGTTGTTTAACATATTTTACCAGGTGTTGGGACACTTCCTCATCTGCGGGGTTTTTGAAAGAGACACTCGAAGATGTGGTTGATGACCTCGCTCTTAACTAGTTTCGAGCGCGCTCATTTGCGATCCCGGCAAATGGCGAAGAGGCCTCCGATCGGATTGCGACCTCATCCTGCATCCTCCATTGCGGGATTTTACCCGCGTACCCAGCAGTGCCAAGTCTGTGAGGGTGCGTGTTTTGTGACTGGAGAGCCTTGTGCGTCGCACTTTGTTGTTCAAATTCGGTCGTCGTCTTCATCTGCACAAAGGCCTCCCATGTTTCCGGCGACATGAAAGGATACTTTATGAAGGGCGTGACATCCTTGGACACGTACTTCGTCACAAGAATGCTCTTAAAATTATTCCATGCTTTTCTCATCGTGAGGAGCGCCTGCCGTTGCACGAGTCCCTGTACTTCTGCTGGGATCTCGAACGAATTTGTAATTTCCTCCCATAGCTGATTTTTGTGATCCTTTGTCAAATCTTTCTAGCTTGCTATAGTGATGGGGACCCGTTGCCTTCCAATTATCCCGCAGGTAGTCCAAAATGATGACGCTACTTTCGTCGGTTCCAGAGGGATCCCATTCGGAGAGACCACCGTGATGGTCATTCGGCCCTCTGGCCTTTTCGATACTCCTCGGTCACGTTTAGTTTTCGCAATCTTGGGAGCGTGAGACCCAGATGACGACTGTAACATCCCAAAATTTGGCTTTCTGGAAAAAGTTAAATTCAAATTAACTATTTTAAAGTAATTGGATTTTACTTGGCTTTTATTTGATTTTCTGGATTTTATTTCAAAATTTAAAGCAAGAAAATGTATTTTAAATATTTTATTAAAGCCAAAAAAAGGGAAAATTATATTTTTTTTCTAGCCTCTCCTAAAATTTTAAATATTATTTGAGAATTTTCTGAAATTTAAAATCAATTTTCAAAGTTAAAAAGTATTTTATAAATTATTAAAATGCAAATCTGAAATTAAAAATATTTTTAATAAGTCTAAAATGCTTCCAGGAATATTTTATGATTTTTCTGGAATTTTTAGACATTAAATATTAATTTTCCAAGCTTTTATAAAGTTTCTAGTATTTGCTGAAATTTATTCCGAAAATAAAAACCAAATTAATCCTATCCCGCCATGTGTCGCTCTCAGATTAAATCCACCTCTCTTCACGTTTTAATCCTAGCCATCCACCACAACTTACCCCTTCATAAAATCTAAAGGCCATCATCCCCTCACTTGCCACGT
The DNA here is from genome assembly GCA_017311315.1 of Dendrocalamus latiflorus. Taxonomy (NCBI): domain Eukaryota; kingdom Viridiplantae; phylum Streptophyta; class Magnoliopsida; order Poales; family Poaceae; genus Dendrocalamus; species Dendrocalamus latiflorus. Next base: position 35,011,662 of record CM029651.1, on the reverse strand, counting down.
GTCAAGAATCCAACGGCCCGTACCCCTTCACTAACTCTCACTCTCTATGACACATGGGACCCATCTGTCATATCCTTCTTCAACCCCACCTTCTTCCTCCTCCAACCCTCTCTCTCCTCCACCATTAAAACCGAAAATGAGCTTTAAAATCCCGCGTTTCTCCCTCATAAAATCCCGATTAAAGAGTGGAAACGGATGCCCTATTACTCCCCTCCATTCCTCTGGCCGTTTCCCCTCTTTTATTTCCTTTATTCGCGGTTTGCATTAACTCCGGCGAAGCTCCAAAAATCCTGCCACCCCTCCTCCCCTTGCCTATAAATACCGCCCTCCCCTCGGCCTCCCTCACCACCGCCTCCCACCGCCCCTCTCCTCCTCTTCCCGGCCGCCCCCGGCGTCTAACCGCCGCCGCCTCCAAGCCTCACCACCGCCGCCTCCTAGCGCCGCCGTCGGCCGCCCACGCCTCCACCGCCACCGCCGGTGAGTGCCACCGCCTCCCCTCACCCGCCGCCGCCGGCCACCGGCAAGGCCGCCGGCCGGCCACCTCCCGTGCGGCTGCGCGTGCGCCCACGTGGCCGGTTGTGCCCGCGTGGACGGCCACGTGGCCGCCACCTCGCGCCCGCATGGCGCCATGTGGCCGGTGTGCCACGTTGGTGTTTCCCGTGGTCCGTGGATCCGGTTCACGGTAGACCGGACCCACCGGTCATTCAAATAATATTTCCCGCTCAGAAAATTCGAAAATTGATGACGTCATAAATAGCATTTTTCAGTGCAAAAATAATTCCCGAAAGTCAGCCTTTTCCTTTTTCCCTCCTGTTAATCTTTCGGAAGCCATAACTTTCTCATTTTAACTCCGATTTGAGCCGTTCAAATTCCTAAATTTTTCTAAAATCCTAAGCTATCCATTTATGGACTCTTTTTGAATTTTTGAATTTTATTTAAATTTTGTTTGATTTTATTTGTTTTGCTTGTCTGTCTTTTCGCGCGTAGATTCCGCCGTCGCCGAGGAATTCGTCGAGTCGCAGCAAGAAGACCCAATTAGCGCTCAAGAAGGCAAGTCCCCTTTGATCATCTTGAACCTATGATTTCGAAATGTTTTAATTATTTTAAATTATGTGCATTGCTATTTATATAAAAATATTAGTTCAAATCTTAAGGGTTAGTTAAACCAACCTTGTTATACCCTCCGTTGAAATTGAATGCCATGTACCTTTGTCACCCTAGAATTTCATTTGTCTCAATAATGAGATTATTACTGAATCTTTGTGAATAGTGGAATGGTAGTGAAATGCTCAGTCATGCTATTTAATATCGTTGAATTCTTGAAAATGGGAAATTATGATAACCTTGTGTTTATAAATTTAGTGGTAATTGGAGTTGCCACTGTTCTTTTAAAATAAAATAAAATGTGAAAATTTGTTTAGATTAGGGTGGATGGTTGGTTTGGATTGGTGCAGCAAGCACGAGATCTTGTTAAGTGTATGTTCCACCCTAATCAATTAAGGACCGACGCTTGTGTTTGTCCAGACTGAGCATTAACCGTACAACCACAAGTCTATATGGGTACGACCTAGCTGACTAACTTACGATAGTCTAGTTTAGGTGCCACCAGTGGAAAGTGGGTGCCAGGGATGGACTGGTTATCCACAGTGAGGGACAGGGATTTACTGTACTCATATGGCGCAAGAGGGGGCTTCGGTTCGGGCAGTTAGCCTACCTGCGGTGAAACCTCAGCGGGTGGTATCTAGCTAGATTAGAGTAAGACAAAAGCTTTGTGATATTTTATCTGGGTCTCATGCCAAAGGAAGCGTGTTGACTTTTAGGATAATTTATCTCTTGTGGGTAAAGTTGTACAACCTCTGCAGAGTGTAAAACTATTCGAATAGCCGTGCCCACGGTCAAGGGCGGGCAAGGAATGCATTCACATGGTAGATTTCTGGTTTTATTTTAAAATCAAAAGTTTTGTATTCCGAGAGTGGAGGGAACTCTCGGAAGGGTATCCTGGCAGTTGGAGCCAGAGAGGGTGGATGTAACCCGCAGTATTAAACTTGTTCAAGTTGTTTAAGCTAGTGTTGGTAGATGGAACCTTCACTATAGAATTATTGATAGTTTCTGCTAAAACATTTACTTTATTAACTTGATGCCTTCGAAAATAATTAGTAGTAATCGAAATTTTAAAATGTTGCTTTGTGCAAAAGAACCATATAGCCTTCCTTTGTCAAGCCTTGCATCTATGCATTTTTCCCAAGACTTGCGGAGTACTTTATGTACTCACATGCTACACTTAACATAATACTCAGAAGAACATGAAGCTCAAGAAGGTGTTTACGACTACTGCTTCGCTTGTGGCTGTGATGGATTCTTCCCGGAGGACTAGGTCGCGCTTCCCCAGTCAACTGCCTGTGGCATATTGATGGGTCTACTTTGAGTTTACTTTGCTTCCGCTGTGTTTTGATTGTGCGAGGTCTTGAAACCTCCAATGTAATAATGAGACCTGGTGGTCAGTACTCTTTATAATTGTAATAAATGCGTTGTTGGTCATGAATCATTTCTGTTTAACTGTGTGCACTAGCTTTGATCTGGGACTAGTGCAGTAATACACAGAGGGTCCGGGTTTGGAAATCCGGGGTCCCGACAACGACGACGAATACTATGTGGACGCCATCTCTCTTCTAAGAAAAAACTAACTGCAGTGAGCTATAGTCCCAGCTTGTCAAAGTTCTATGAATCAAGTGACACAAACCAGTGCATCAAGTTCATTGAACAAGATACACTGGAGTGTGTCACTTGCTTTATGCCCTTTGACAAAGTTCTAACGATTAACTAACTGCAGTGAGCTATGGGCCTTCCAACATGTGAAGCATATAACATGTGAAGCATATAACATGAGTATATAACATGTGAAGCATATAACATGTGAAGCATATAACATAAAATACATGTGAAGCTCGGAGGGAGCGGCGTCGGGAGGGACCGGCTGCGTCGATCGGGAGGAAGCGGCGTCGGAGGGGCGTCGGGAGGGACCGGCGGCGTCGGGAGGGATCGGCGGCGTCGGGAGGGAGCGGCGTCGGGAGGGACCGGCGGTGGGAGGGACCAAAACCTAGCTAGCAGGGGCGCTGCAGAGTGGAGACAAGAGACTGCGCGAGAGCGGACTCCGCAGACCTAGCTGCGGGTATTTAAAGATAAGCTATCACAGACGGTTCCTTAAACGAACCATCTGTGATATTGGCATCACAGATGGTTTTATCGATATAACCGTCTGTGATATGCATATTATCACAGACGGTTCTATAGATATAACCGTCTGTGATATCCATATTATCACAGACGGTTATATCGATAGAACCGTCTGTGATGTGTTATCACAGACGGTTTCTTTTGATAAACTGCCTGTGATAGTTCACTATAAATACCCGCAGCTAGCTAGGTTCCTATGTCATTTTACAATTACAATATGGAACATAGATACATTTATGAAAAATGCAAGCATAACCATAAATATAACTATTTCTTAGTTTCTTAGTCATTTTACAATTACAATGGAACATACATACATTTATGAAAAACACAAGCATAACCAATATCATTTATTACACTTTGGCTATATCATTTTAAATAAAGCCCTTCACGATGATCGACACGCATATAGCTTGCTTCATCGCCTTGTTCTTCCTCGAGCCTGATGCCGTCTCCGAATGGAGGCAAATCATCAAATTGATTGTACTCTTCCTCATCCACAACATTCTCAACCCCGACAATCCTTCTTTTTCCCTGAAGAACTACATGGCGCTTCTTATTTACCGGGTCGGTTACATAAAATACTTGAACAACTTGCCTCGCGAGTACGAATGGTTCATCTTTGTATCCTACACATTCGAGCTCCACGGTAGTGACGCCGTACTTGTCAACCTTTACACCCCGTGGGAGTTGGACCCAACGGCACCGAAATAAAGGAATTTTGAAAATTATGTAATCAAGCTCCCAAATCTCCTCTACAAGCCCGTAGTACGAGCTTGGGCCAGCGGTACTGCCGTGCGCATCATAGGCATCTATGCGGACACCTGAGTTCTGCACTGTGCTCTTTCTATCTTGATCTGTTGTATAAAATGTGTAGCCATTAATGTCGTATCCTTGCCATGTCACAATTGTAAATTTTGGCCCTTTTGCCAACCATTGTAGTCTTTCACTTGACGACCTCCTAGTCAATTGCGCCTTGAACCATTCGTTGAACTGACGGTTGTGTTGTCTCGTGATCCAAACTTCTGACTGGCCTGCATTCTCCTTACGTAGCATGTCCTTATGCTCTTCAATATATGGGGTCACTTCAGTCATGTGTTGTAAAACCATGAAATGGGCTTGAGCATACGTATTTTGATCCGGAGTTATTGCTTTCCTCCCGATAGTCCCGATACCCTCTAGCCTCCCCTCGTGACGAGATAGAGGTACACCTATCGGCTCTACCTGAGCCATGTAGCCGATGCAGAATTCAATGACCTCTTCTGTTGTATAACCTTCGATGATGCTACCCTCTGGTCGAGATCGATTGCGTACATAGGACTTCAGAATTCCCATGTACCTCTCGAAAGGGTACATATGACGTAGAAATACGGGGCCGCATATTTTTATCTCTTTCACAAGGTGGACAATGAGATGGATCATGATATCAAAAAATGATGGAGGGAAATACATCTCTAGATGACATAGAGTTGTCACCACCTCGGTTTGCAGAGTATCTAGTCCATCTGGATCAATGACCTTCTGAGCAATTGCGTTGAAGAAAATAACATAGCCTTATGATTGTCACTCAAACCTTGTTCGGCAAAATATTTCTAATTGCAACAGGTAGCATTTGTGTCATTAGCACATGACAGTCGTGAGACTTCATGCCAATTAATTTTAAATGTTCCATGGAAATAAGTTTCTTCATGCTTGTGGAGTGACCGGATGGAACTTTCACACCATGTAAGGACTGGCACAGTTTAGTTCTCTCGGACTTAGACAGAGTGTAGCATGCTGGGGGAAGGTACGTCCAGCCTTTATCGGTCTCTATCGGTGCTAACTCGGTCCTGATGTTCATAGCGACCAAGTCACGCTTTGCGTTAACACCATCCTTTGTTTTACCAGGAATGTTCAGTAAGAGACCAATCAAACTGTCACATACATTCTTCTCTACATGCATGACATCGATGCAATTGCGAACTTCTAAGTGCTCCCAATAAGGCAAGTCCCAAAATATGGACATCTTTTTCCACATGTTCTTCCACAATTTACGTCCCTTTCCAAACACAACATTTATATCCTTGACCATATCATACACCTCTTTCCCGCTAAAAATTCTTGGTACTGAGTCATCCTCTTTTTTTCTGTTAAATTGTTTCTTCATCTTGCGGTATGGGTGATACTTTGGAAGGAACCTACGGTGACGCATGTACACAGTTTTTCGTGAGTTGTTCAACCACACACTCTCCGTATAATTTAAGCAGTGCGGACACGCTTTGGCTCCTTTTATACTCAACCCTGACAGGTTACCAAGGGCAGGAAAATCATTAATGGTGCAGAACAACATGGCGCGTAGAGTGAAGTTCTCTCGTTTGTCCGCATCCCATACATGTACCCCTTCATTCCACAGTATTGCAAGATCTTCCACCAATGGGGCTAGGAACACATCAATATCGTTGCTAGGTTGCTTCGACCCTTGGATAAGTAGTGACATCAAAATATATTTTCGCTTCATACACAGCCAAGGAGGAAGGTTGTACATGCACAGAGTCACGGTCCAGGTGCTATGTCGGATGCTCATGTTACCAAAAGGATTCATTCCATCTGTACTCAACCCAAACCTTATATTTCTTGGTTCCACACCGAAATCTACAAACATCCTATCGATGTTCCTCCACTAGGCAGAATCAGCAACATGTCTTATCATTCCGTCTTTCTTACGCTGCTCGCAGTGCCAATGCATCAATCTTGCATCCTTGCGGTTTGCAAATAAACGCTTCAAACGGGGGATTACAGGAAGATACCACATTACCTTAGCAGGAGGTCCTTACTTCACCTCGATGCCCTTCCCATCATCAGAGTCATTTTTACGCTTGTATCGGGATGCTTTGCACACCGAACAAACATGTAAGCTAGCATACTCTTTACGGTATAGGATACAATCATTCCGACATGCATGTATTCTTTCTACTTCCATTCCTAATGGACAAAGAATCTTCTTGGCTTGGTAGGTGGTTCTCGGCAATACATTTCCCGTTGGAAGCATGTCCACTAGGAGACCTAATAATGCCGTGAAACTCTTGTCGGACCAACCATTGCTTGCCTTCAATTTTAGCAGTTCTAGAACTGATGACAACCTTGTGTATTGCGGCTTGCAGCCCGGGAACAAAGGTTTCTCCGAGTCCTCCATCAAGCCCTCGAATTTACCAAACACTCTCTCACTATAGTTCCCTTCTGCATCACGTAACATCTGATCCAGATTGTCATCCTGCGACCTATCCTCATGATCGAAAGAACAGTCCACAACTGGCATATCGTTGTCTCCCTCGATTATGTCATAACTATCTTCTTGTGTACTCTTCTCTTCACCGTGACTGGTCCAACATTTGTACCCTTTTCTGAAACCCCTTCGAATCAAGTGTGCCTCAATCTGCGCTGAGTTGCTAAACATCTTGAGATTATCACAATCAATACATGGGCAATACATATATTTCATCCCCTTCTTCAACATAGACACGCCAATAATGTACTCTTCACTCACACGGTTCTCAATATACATCCAGCTTCGGTCCATCTACGCTACACAAGTGACAAATGGGTGTCAAAAATGATTATTACCCCTACTACTAACCTCTGATCAGATCACTAAGAATGTTAAGTAATTGAGTACTAATCTCTTATCAGATCACTAAGAATGTTAAGTAATTGAGTATACTAACCTCTGATCAGATCACTAAGAAGACGGTGATATTTTTTTCACCCCCAACTTCCTAAAGCCGGCCGCCTTGCTCCACCGATGCAGCGCAATGAATACAGACCAGTGTCGACATCCTTCAAGCAAGTACGCCATGTAATTAATACTACGCAGAATATCACAGACGGTTCCAACCACAAACGGTCTGTGAAAATGATATATCACAGACGGTTCGTATTAATAACCGTCTATGAATTATCACCGACGGTTATTAATATTAACCGTCTGTGATACAAACAATATCACAGACGGTTCAAATTAATAACCGTCTGTGATTGTTGCCTATCATAGACGGTTCGCATAAATAACCGTCTGTGATAGTCTAAACATTATCACAGACGGTTCTTAACACGAACCGTCTGTGATGTCCATAATATCACAGACGGTTTGAAATACCAATCGTCTGTGATTTATGCGTATCACAGACGGTTCGTATATAGAACCGTCTGTGATAGTCCTTCACAGACGGTTTACACTACAAACCGTCTGTGATAGTTCACTCTGTACGCAAACAAGCAATAAAATAATGTTACCCATGCCCTCTGGAAAGAAGATGAAAACAAGCAAATACAGAGGCAAGCACAATAACACATTCAGATCTATTATAGCTAAGAACGAACCCTTCATGGCACGACGGTGCGGCTGAACAAGACACACTTACGGCAAGAGTGTGTTGTCCAGCCGCCCGCCGTGCAGCGACGGAGGCGCTAGCTCACGGCAGTAGTCGGCGTTGTGGAGGAACAAGCAAATACAGAGGCAAGCACAACAACACATTCAGATCGATCTATTACAGGATAACAAGCTAACGAACCCTTCATGGCACAACCGTGCGGCTGAACAAGACACACTTACGGCAAGAGTGTGTTGTCCAGCCGCCGGCCATGCCGTGACGGAGGCGCTAGCTCACAGCGGAGGGGAACCTAGCTAGTGGATGAACTCACGCGTGACTAGTATCAGTGGAAAGGTTGATGAGAAGTTATTAATAAGGGCCGAGCCGTGGGAGGAACTGGTGCTAGCCATTCGATATGGAGAGAATGGACGGGTGAGATCGAAATCCTGAGTATACGCCAATTATTGGTAACATTTGCTTATCACAGACGGTTATTTACACGAACCGTCTGTGATGCATACTATCACAGACGGTTAGTGTTAATAATCATCTGTGATTGTGCTTATCACAGACGGTTTGTTAATAGAACCGTCTGTGATAGACCTTCACAGACGCAAGCACAGCAACACATTCAGATCATCAAATTGATTGTCCTCATCCACAACATTCTCCACTCCGACAATCCTTCTTTTTCCCGCAAAATTCAAGGTAATTTTATTACAAAAGTGCAAAAAAAAGACATTCCCAGATTCTTCGGTGAGCAGCCGACATAGCCGACTTCTTCGCTGAGCGACTATCCATCTTCTTCTTCCCACTTCTTTTCTTCATCGCAGCCCTTGGTGCTCAGTGGCGAGGCGCACTGGGCCGGTGCTCCTCGGTGTTCTTGTGCGGCGTCTCCGTCACCTCAGCTTTGTCGATTTGGTGTGTCCCGAACAACAAAGGTAGGCACTGTATCTCCAACGACCTCGCCCTCTCTCCGCAACATAGCGGGGAGCAAGATTTTCTGGGTCAACACCTTTGGGTGTGCCTTGCCTATTCTTCTCGGTGGCTACGAGTGCCATCTGCCTAGTGAGGTTCTCGACTACTCTTTGCGCATTATTTGTTTTGTGAGCCATACTAGTTAATTGCAAATCTATGAATTTTCTAGTATTGGGAGACATTACATGTGATGCTTGTGGGCTATGGGCTTATTGCTCTGTGATGAAGTGTCTAATGCTGAAATTGGTCTGTACAACTAGTTAGATTTGAGCTCTGGCTGTGGTGCTTACTTCTGTTCCATTGCACTTTGAGTTATATTTTCAGTTTATTAGAAGTGGCATCCAGATCTATGATTATAATTTGTGTAGTGGTCTACTTTTAGATTTCAGATTAGTACTTAGAGGATCTGTTCCTTTATTGCTTCAAGTATCTGTGGTAGTATTACCTGTTCATCTTCTTTTGTCGAACAAAGTACTGTCTTATAATCAATTTCTTGTTGAAAGGCTTTTTTGACCAGCATTCTGTAAGAAGCATGTGCTCCATAGATGCCCCCCATGTATGTCGTGAAGGAGTTGTAATCCTTGTTTCTGCGATATGCATCGCATGAGAACCCCTTGAGTACTCTGTTTATAGAGTACCCCATGGACCAAAGTATACCTTTTGGCCTTACGGGATAAACAATCTGCTTCGAGATCGTTGTTATGATCGGGAAGAAGCTATTCGAGCTAACTGGTCAGCGAGAAAATTATCCTTTCGAGGGATATATTGTATCTCAAAAATGAAAAAAATGCTTCTTAAGCTTTCTGACTTTCGATAAGTACTAAGACATGGTCGAACTAGAGCATTGGTACTCTTTTTCGACCTAATTCATGATTAGTTCAGAATCTCCTCTCACGAGTAGTCGACGAATCCCGAGCGCTTTCGTGGCTCGTATGCCAACCAACAAACCTTCGTATTCGGCTACATTATTTGTAGCTGAAAAGTTTAATTGAATGACATACATTAAGGTCTCTACCGCAGGAGATTTCGGGACCACCCCAGCCCCTGAGCCACTAAGCGTAAGCGATTTGTCAAAGTACATTGTCCACTGATCGTGGGAGTTGTACTGGGGATCCTGAATAGGTTCAGAATTGGTCCATTCGGTGACAAAGTCTGTCAAGATCTGAGATTTAATGGCCATTTAGGACACAAAATGGAGGTCGAACTCACCAAGTTCTACTGATCATTTTGCCATGCATCCCGCTATTTCCCTATTCTGGAGGACCTCTCCTAAGGGAAACTCAGACGACACAACAATGTTGTGCGCGTAAAAATAATGCTTCAGTTTCCTCAAAGACATAAGGAGGGTGTATAAGAGTTTTTGAACATGAGGAGGGCATATAAGTGCTCCTTAGGCCCGTGTAAGACTTCGCTTACATAGTATACTGGTCGTTGGACGTTCTCACACTCTATGACCAGTACTACACTTACTGCTTGTGCCATGGCAGCTAGATATATTAAGAGCGTCTCTTCTGGTTTTGGAGAAACCAAAATAGAAGCACTCATAAGATACCTCTTGACATCCTCGAAGACATCGTTAGCCTCCGTCGACCACTTGAAACTCTCGTGCTTCCTTAGAAGTTTAAAGAAAAGAAGTCCTTTTTCTCCCAGTCATGCGATGAAATGACTTAAAGCTGCCATACATCCAGTGAGTTTCTAAACTTCTTTCTTAGTGGTCGGAGGGCACATTTGCTCAATGGCCTTTATCTTTGCAGGATTTGCCGCGATACCTCTTATTGAAATAAGGAATATGTGCAACTTTTCTGAAGAAACTCTGAACACACTTTTCAGGATCGAGTTTCAAGAGGTGCTTTCTGAGGTTGCCAAATGTTTCCTTTAGATATGAAATATGATTAAGTCATTTGATGCTCTTTACGACTAGGTCATCAACATATGCTTCCAAATTTTGTCCTAGTTGAAATGAAAAAGTCAATTGCGTCAAACGTTGAAAAGTTGGCTCAACATTTTTCAGACCAAATGGCATTTTTGACATAGCAAAATACTCCAAATGGTGTAATAAATGTGGTCTTCTCTTCATCTTCTAGAGACATAGTAATTTGATGGTAACCAAAGTATGCATCTAGAAAATTTAATACTTCACAATTACCAGTAGAGTCAACCAATTGATCGATATGAGGAAGAGGGAAGTCATTTTTTGGACAAGCTTTATTTAGATCAGTATAATCTATACACATACACCACTTACCATTAGACTCCTTAATCAATATAGGATTAGCCAACCACTCTGAGTGATTAACTTCTCTTATAAAACCTACTTTTAGTAGGTTGTCTAATTCTGACCTAACAGCTTCCCGTTGATCAGGTGCAGATCTCCATAATTTTTGTTTTACGGGCTTCTTGTCTAGCCATAGAGTTAGCCTATGCTTGATCACCTCCTTGGGGACTCTGGGCATGTTGGATGTTTGCCACATGAAGACATCTGCGTTCGCCCATAGGAAGGTGATGAGGGCATCTTCTTATGTAGGGTTGAAAGCAACTTCGATGTGAACGGTCTTCTAAGAGGAACTTCTTTGACTTACTCATTCAGCTTTGCTGCAGCTTTAGGCTTCGAGTGCTTGGTCAAAGGCTATGTCTTAGTAGCTTCTTGAGTTGGTAACTGGCCAACCATCTTGAGGTATTTGTGGTCGCATGTAAGCACCATTTTTTTAATCACAATGGACTATGATTACTCCTTTGGGACCTAGCATCTTAAGACATTGATATGCATAATGAGCAACGATCAAAAAATATGCAAGAGTTGGTAGTCCAAGTATGGCATAATATGCCATGTCGAAATCGACCACATCAAAAGAGATTTTGTCTATCCTGAAGTTGCCTGAAGAACCAAATATAACAAGAAGAGAAACTTGGCTAATTTACTTGGCCAAAAATCCTGGTACAACCCCATGGAATGAGTATTGTATGGGATTTATTCTGGTTTGAGGAACTTGCATATCATCCAGAGCACTTACAAACAAGATATTTAAAGAACTACCACCATCAATCAACACGTGATTCACTCGATAGTTGTTGATGGTGGGCTTGACCACGATCGAAAACTGACCCAGTCGAGTTGAAGGGATCAGACAATCACTTTTCTCAAAGGAAATAGTGACTTCCATCCACTTAGGAAGATTATTGATAAGGGGAGTGTCAATAGAGCTTACCTTTTGTTCGACAGCTTTATACTATCATTTTGACTTGTACGTCGAAGATTCTCCATAGATGTGCTCGATGGTGTGCTTCGGATCCTATAATAGCATCTCCTCTTCATCATCTGACTGCTTCCGATCACTCATTTGTCCTGACTCTTCAAGTATAGGGAGTGGTCCTTTACGGGAGTAATAGTTCTCGAGTTTTCATTGGAATACTTGCCAATTGTGAAGGTCGTGTCCTTCCTTTTTATGGAGAGGGCACCATACGAGGACTTTACCTTTGCCCCAATCGGAGTACTGCTTGGGATTTCGTGGCTTCTTATTGCCAATGGCCAAGACATCCTAGGAACTTTCGACTTGAGGCTTCTAACCTTTTGTCTTATTCTTGGATTTCTTGGCCTTCTCCTTCCTTTTGCTACCATTGCCTACCTCTTTGGTACTTAAATTGGCTTGGCCAATGGTTTTGCTCCACTCAACTACTTCAATAGCAGTCACATAATGATCAACCATCTCAAAGAGCTTGGCGATAGTAGTCGGAGGATTCAAGGAGATTGTTGACACCGATTTTGTCATCAAACTTAAAGCATGAATAAATAATAATCATCATCATCATCATTAAATTAATAAATTATGCTGACAGCTAAAATATGTTACAACTGGTTTAAAGAAACAACACATGGAGGGATAAGGAAGGAAGAGACACAAAAAGATACGTGTGATCAGTGGCAATGACCATGGTAGGATGACCTTATGACCGGTTCAGTGTACATACTATTGGTTCACTGTAGCTTTGACCGGCTGATAGTCGTATGCAGATATCTAACAAAAAGTATAAATCGACCATAGTATACATGTGTTGTGACCACGTTGGTTTTAGCCGCGAGGTTTTTTGACGACGTCAGTGTTGGATTTGCTTCACACGGTCGTGAGCTTCGTGTACTCGGAAGACCCCTTCAAGTGCCTTGAGTACTTGGAAGGCTCCAACTCTCGAAAGACTTTTTTTTGAGTGCCTTGTGCATGGAAGACTTCGATAGTATTTGAAATGAACAGTACTCGAAAAGTGAATAGTAATCAAAATGAATATTACTCGAAATGAATAGTACTTGAAGCGAACAATTGGTCAACCATTATATTTCAACCACGTTAGTCGACCATGATATTTTGACCATGTTGGTCGACCATGATATTTTGACCATATGGTTCGACCATGATATTTTGACCACGTTGGTCGACCATGATATTTCAACCTCGTTGGTTGACCAAGATATTTCGACCACATTAGTTGATCATGTTATTTTCGACCATGTTGTTCGACGGTGATATTTCAACCACCTGGTTCAATCATGATGTTTTGACTATGTTGGTCGACCAACATATTTCGACTATGTTATTTTTGACCACATCGGTCGACGGTGATATTTCGACCATGTGGTTCGACCATGATATTTCGACTACAATGGTCGACCATCATATTTTGACCATGTTATTTTCAACCACACTGGTCGACGGTGATATTTCGACCATGTGGTTCGACCATGATATTTCGACTACAATGGTTGACCATCATATTTTGACCATGTTATTTTCAACCACACTGGTCGACGATGATATTTCGACCATGTTGGTCGACCAGGATATTTTGACTACGTGCTATCAACCACATTATTTTCTTCGACATGCACTAAATGACACATAGGTCAACCAAATGCATACATGGATATTTTTTCTGTACCAATAGGAAAGTGGTGTCATAATTGCATACATGCAGAACCATAATACATGAAAATCAAAAGAACACCTGGAAGTCCCAGATAATGCACGTTCAGCAACCGTCAATCGTGGCTGGAACACTGTGCACTCGGTCAAGTAATCGATGAACGGAGTCTAAATAGCCCACATCCTGCACGACCGTGAGTGGAGCTGATTGCAGTGCCTGAACTGCCCATTAGCGGAAAGATGAAGTCAAACATAGATGTTGCCATAACTCCCTCAAAGCAACCACCCTCGCATCCTAGCTCTAAAAATAGGGGTGAAAAGTGAGACATGCGGGGAGGAGAGATGGATACGGACAGAGGAACTACAAAAGAGAGGAAAGTGCTGAGCAAGCTCTAGGAAAAGGAGACATGCAAAGCGCACTCAGGAGAGGAAAAAAGGCGAGAGCAGCCAATCTTGCCTTCTGCTTCTCGGTTCAGCCATCACGGTACAAATCAAGGTGCTTCATCTTATTTATATTCTGGGTCCTCTTGGTTCAGTCCTATTAGTGGATACAAACCTAAAGAACGAGTGCTTGATCCCTCATTTCTTAAGTTCGGTCCTTACAAATGGATATATATCAAGGTGAGGCATGAAGACTTTGTCTCTTCGGTTTGGTCTCTTGCAAATGGATACAACTAAATCCGAGGAGTCCAACGAGCCCCCATTTTCCTCAATACGGTCCTCCCAAATGGATACGAATGAATAGTAGGTATATGCGGCCCAAATAAAATATAAAACACTACATCTGCAAGCATTATACAATGCTAGTAGCAATACTAGGTGGAGTAAAACAATAAATGATGAAAGAAAGGAAATACTTTCATTTCAGTTATGTTCATGTAAGCACTCGATATTCATGAGCATTTTGTAATGCTAGACATCTGCATGCACACTAGCTACAACCATTTGCAAATCCGTTAAATATGACTAGCTCCAAAATACCGTAGCTATGACCATCTCCAAAATACTGTAGCTACAACTATCTCCAAAAAATATAGCTATGACTATCCCCAAAATTAGCTACGACTATCTCCAAAACCTAATAGCTCCGATCATCTCCTGAAGGTACGATCATCTGCAAATTCGATAGCTATGACCATCTGTAAATCCGATAGTTATGACCATCTGCAAATCTGTCAGCTATGAGTATCTCCAAAATACCATAACTATGACCATCTGCAAATCCATTAGCTATGACTATCTCCAAAACCTGATAGTTCAACCATCTCCAAAATACCATAGCTACGACCATCTTCAAATCCGTTAGCTACGACTATCTCCAAAACCCAATAGCTACGACCATCTACAAATTTGTCAGCTATGACTATCTCCAAAATACCGATGCTACGACCATTCCACAAATCTAGAAGCTCCAACCAGCTCCAAAATACCGAAGCTATGGTCATCTGCAAATTCGTTAAATATGAGTAGCTCCAAAATACCGAAGCTATGATCATCTACAAATCTATTAAATATGATGATGAGGACATCACTTCTTCGGATACACACAACACTCCTCCACTTGACATTCAAGGACCAATCACTAGAGCTCACGCCCGACAATTGAATTTACAGGTGAGCTCGTTCCTAAGTACTTCTTTTTGTTCATTTGAGAATCGATTGTTACCTAATGATTTAATTATGATTAGTAACCATGGAGAGGACCTGGAAGTACTTGGAGAAGGGCTACGACGCGCACAAGTCCAGCAAGGGCGGTCGAATCATGTTGGAGGCCCAACTCAAGCCGACTTCGTATCCGGGCTCCGTTTTGGACGTTCTACATATGGATGGAAAGCTGAGAAGGCGACCTTTCCAATGGCTCTGGTCCCATGTCAACATTCCTTCTAAGTCAACAGGAATCGTCAAAACAAGTGGGCATTCAGAATCTGTTAGGGTGCTGCGCCACCGTCTTTTGGGTCGTTCAGCTTTGTATCGTGTTGGAGCCCATTAGGGCGCGTCCAGGGGTTTTGCACGCCCCTCACTCCTCTATATCCAGGCACCACCCCCACCATTAGGGTTTGGGTTTTACTTAGATTATTCTGTCTTTGAACAGTTTCGCCGTTCATCGGTTTGTGAGACCCCAACTTTCGAGTGCTAAATCAATACATCTGCAATTCAGTTGTGTTCTTCCTTGTTCTTGCTTGTGTTCTTCGATTTGCAAGCGAGGATTAGACTTCTTGGCGAGGTCAACTGGGCTGCGCACGGTTGATAACCTGAGGAGACGTGGTGCTGCGATTGCAGGGTTCGGAACGTGTTGTTCGGAAGCCGGATCGATTTGTGTCGCGCCTCCACCAAATCGAACATATCCAGAACCTGTTGGAAGATCGGGACCCCGTTCCTATCATATGAATAGCTCCAAAATACCGTAGCTATGACCATCTCTAAAATACTGTAGCTATGACTATCTCCAAAAAAACTGTAGCTATGACTATCCCCAAAAGTAGCTACGACTATCTCTAAAAACCCGATAGCTCTGATCATCTCCCGAAGCCATTACCATCTGCAAATTCGATAGCTATGACCATCTGCAAATTTGATAGCCATGACTATCTTCAAGACCCCGTAGCCACGACCATCTACAAATCCATCAGCTACGACTATCTCCAAAATACTGATGCTACGACTATCTCTAAAACCCGATAGCTCTGACCATCTCCAAATTACCGTAGCTACAACCATCTGCAAATCCCTTAGCTATGACTACCTCTAAAACCTGATAGCTCTAACCATTTCCAAAATATGAAGCTACAACCATTTGCAAATTTGTCAGCTATGACTATCTCCAAAATGCTGATGCTACGACCATTCCGCAAATCCAAAAGCTCCGACCAGCTCCAAAATATCAAATCTACGATCATCTGTAGCTATGACCAGCAAACTGAGTAAACACCCATCAGTGACGACAAGATTGGAGATCATTTTCTTATAATTTGGTAATTGTCATATGCTATATTTTGTTGTAATGCTTATGTTAGAATTCTTAATCAGGGGTTTTCTTGCAAAGAGTTGTAATTAACATAATTTTTATGTAAATGTATTAATTCTGGAAGTAATGGACCTGCAATACTTGATTTCTTTGTCTCATACCTTCAATTAAATTTAACCAACTTGTCTCTAATGATGCTGAGATGGGTTGCTACCCATTTTCACATCATTAGTGACATCCTCTGTGAACCTCCTATTGCGGACTTCCTTCTTGAATGCCCTGATGATAGAAGCATCAGAGACCTCTGAAATGGAATTACGAACCTGACAAAAGCGCCTGATGAATTATCGTAAGGTCTTGTTCCTGTTCTGCCTTATCCGGTGCAGGTCATCTTCCTTTCCAAGGCGGTTGTATGTGCTCTGGAAATTTAGCAACCACGATCGAGTAGATCCTTCAAGCACTGTCGGAAGGTAATTTGCCATGATATGCTCTCCTCCTCCTACTGCTCTACTTGTAGTCGTGTAAATAAGAAGAAATTTGATGGGATCTTGGGATCCATCAAACTTTTCCATATTTATCAACCGAAACCGCGGTGTCCAGCGTCTGCTTGGAGTTTAGACGTGAACACCCAACATCCAGTATGAGATCATGATGCCTCCTTTGCGGGAAAGGATGGTTGGTGTCCCCAGGCGACCGTACTCGATGCCCGGCAGTCGATAGACCCGACTTGTAATAGGCCTCATCCATACGAGGTGAATACTCCTCGTATTCCATCTACTGCTGCATATTTTTTACTCGAAGTGGTGATCGATCACCTCCTTGATGAACTCACCAATTCGGGGATGTTTGAGGAACTCTTCTCTGATTGGAGTTGTGGTTAGGAGAACGACGTGACCTGTCATCATGTCAATTTCCACGAGGTGATTTCTACAAATGACTAGACACAGTCGTAACTGATTGACACCCAGAGTTGCATTGGTGAGGTTGCTTAGGTCTGGCCATCAAACTTCGGAGTTTTTGCACGATCTCTTCAGTAAAGTGGTCATAGCCTGGTGCTCGAGCAAACTCTTGACTTGGGTTTTCGAACAAGTCATTCATGTGTTGAAGCTCTCAAGCCTCTTTAGATTAGTACTGGATGCACCCAGGTAATGGCCTCTGGATAGCCAATTGTCTCCTTGGAATGGTCTCAAGATCCTCAATACCTGAGACAAGTTGAGGCTGCCTTAAAGGAGAGCGATAATTTTGAGGATTTGTCCCACGCTCATCAGAGTACTAACCTGGCTGATCACTAGAGGCCTCTTCACCATCACCACGAGGGTCGCAGTGTGTGAGTGGCAGGGAGCATCGTCAGCCCTTCCTCCGGGAGAGTGATCAATATCTGCTGGGAGGGCAAAGACCTCCTGGATATAATCTCCACTTCTGTCGGAGGCCCCCTCACTTGAAGAGTCCTCCAACAAGAGCGCATCGTGACTTGGAGTAAGCCCCTCCAGGAAGGGGAATTCCAGGTTATAATTATCTCTCGTTGGAGCTGTACCCTGCAAGAGTATGGGGAACTCGCAGGGAGCCCACCCACGCTCCTTGCGGGGATAACTGGAGAGTTACAACCACCAAATGTCGATGGAGTCCTGTAATGCGGGATTCCAGGACCCGTTGAGCCTGATCGGACGATCACTAAGGGACTCGAACACTTAGGGGCAGGCCCCTTGTCATGTTGTGAGTCCTGCACATGGTCGGATTGACCCTTGCCCTTTGGGAAAACTTGTTCTTCCATTGAGTGCAACACTCTGGGGGATAAGGATCCCTCCTTAGCCTTTTTTGTGGTGCGATCTTCGAGGTCTCATGATGGACTTCTAAGGATAGCCTCACCATCAAAAGAAAGCATGGTCTGTTTGTAGTCGTAGCAGGCATCAATGTCGAGATCTGCATAGTTGTCAAGACCTGAATATTCAAATACAGACTCTCTTGTGTATTCCGCACCAATCCAGGATCACGCTAGTGCACACAGTATAAACAAAGATGAAATATCGACCATATCACAATATACTAAGAAAAGACTCAAATATTATTGATAATTATCAGAGTACCACCTAGTCGATAATTGCCCCCTCTTGCACCAACATAAATCCATGGCTCCGACCACACCACACTCATCCTAATGACGGAACCGAAATTGAAACATCACAAATCAATCAGCCAGGTCCATCCCATATTGGACATGTGGTTGTACGGTAAGGCTTATATCAATGGTGCACAAAGTTAAGTCCTTAGATTTACTCAGGCGAAGCATCCACATCCCAATGTGCAAATTGCACCCCCATTATTGCACGATCATTCGTCCGAGTGAAAACCATTTTTGTATAACCAACATCAATGACACCCTAATGTCATGGCACACAAATTTTATCACTGTGGTTACCACCACATTCCAATATATCATTAAGTCAAAATTAATTAATTGATCACATGTGATGACAAACCCAACGTAACTACAGGCATGGCTAAGAAATTTAAGCGTACAACCCATGTGACAACTATTATTGTATCACTAGATAATTACCCATCCTATGGTGATAATGGAATCATGGCATTCAAATTATCAAGGAGGAATTAATCAATTTGGATAATAGCTACCAATACAAATTTTGTATAAAAATAGCAATGCATGATAATTTAAAAACAAATTAATACATAATAGATTTAAAAATTGGGTTCAACATGATCAAAGGTCACAACTTACCTTGGCCTTGCTCAGTTGATGGCTCTTCATCTTCGAATCCTGCTTTAGCTCCTTCAAACATGTGATCTAACGAGAGAGAAAACGAAACAAGACACCAAAAATAAATTCAAATAAAATTCAAATTAACCGCAAAAACTTCAAACTAGAACCACAATATAGAGCTTAATTTTAGATAAATTTAGGAAAAAGAATGGGGTCAATCGGAGTTCAGGCGGAGGAGAACGGGCTCTCGGAAAATCTAATCCAAAGAAAAAGGCTTAAAATCGGAAAAGCTACTGTGCTGTAGACTTGGCTCATGAGGAAGCTGGTCTACGATGGACTCGGCTCATGAAATAATGCACTAGACGACTGGGCTTGCTGACGTGGCGGACAGGGCTGATGTGGTGGACACGTGTGCACTAGGGCTAACGTGGCATGATGACATGGCTTGACACGTGGATGATGACGTGGCACTGGAACAACTCAGTTGGCTGATGTGGCAAGACACGTGGTAGACATGTTAGACTAGAGCTGATGTGGCGTGTTGACTCGATTGGTCGGTGCATGGGTTTACGGATCAGTGTATCTGATAGTGGGACCCTGCTATCAGCGGGACGGCTTACGGTGGATAGGGTGCATGGGAAGTCAAAGCGACGCGGGCGCACGGGCGTGGGGCACAAGGCAACTCACGCAGGCTGAGGCAACAGCGCGCTGACCGAGGGCGGCAGACGGGGCGGCGGCTAGCTTACGGCGGGGCGAGGACGAACGACGGTGACAGGACCGGACGGCGACTCACCGACGGCGAACAGCGGCGAAGAACGGCAAAGATGGCCAGCGGAGATCGACGGCGAGGGCAGAGGCAGAGACTCGACGGCCGGAGACGACGAGGGCGACGACGCTCGACGACGGGGCTCGGAAGGTGAGGCGGCGGCTAGGGATGCAAAGAATGAGGGGCGGTTGGCCGACTTTATAGGCGCGGACGCTGAGGAGTCCAAGGCGGCAACGGCACGGAGTTCGAATCAGAAACGGCGCGGCGGTGGTGGCATTGTGCCGAACACGGAGATGAGAGTCCCAGTCGGAGACAAAGGCTCTGATAGGTGGGCCCCACGTGTCAGCGGCATGGAGTCGCAAGTGGCCAGGATGAGCGCGGGCGAAGTGAACGCTCCGAATTGGCGACACATGGCGGCCATCTAGCAGGCGGACGTGTGCGTGGATGCACAATGCATGGCAAGAGCGGGCAGGTCGGGCCGGCGGGTAGAGCGGGCTAGTTTGGTGGGCTTCAGCCCACCTAGCCTTTTAGGAATTTTTGAAGTTTTTCTTTTTTCAAAATTTTAAATAAATCCTTTTGAGCTCTAGAAAATAGCAAAAAATCCAAGAAAATTCCAAAAAATTCCTTGAGACTCAAGGAACTCAAATAAAATACTTTTGATAAAGGTTATTGTTTATTTTAATAATATTAAATCCTTTTAATTAACAAAAATTTCAATTAAGCTTTAATTAATTCCTGAAAAATCCAACTCGTGAATTTTATTTTTAAAAGCTTCAAAAAGACTCTGAAAATCAAGATGTTACACTAGTCGGTTAGGTCAAACCAATTCTCCCCGTTCCACAGTCCTACTGTGAGGAGATAAGAAAGAAAAGAACTTGCCAACAAGGAATTACCGAAGTTTGGAAGAAGTTCCCCACAGACGGTGCCAAATGTTGGTATGTTAATACCGATCTTACATATGATTTCTTAGATTTGGGGGGACTCTTGAAGACCTAGCTACGATCACACAGAGAAAAAAATACATGGATTTTTATACAGGTTCGGGTCTTCTCTTGGGAGAATAATAACGCTACTTCTGTGTGGCTATTATTCAATAAACTGATTACAAGTGAGAAAGTAATACAGAATGTCTTGCTCTACTTCTGTTGTCCCTTGGGTCCGTCCACTCTTCTCCCTGACGTCAATCTTTATATAGCATGCGAAGCAACGACAGTTGTTCCGTGCCAAGGGATGCCTTAACACTTCAGATGATAACCGTCTGATAGAAGTTATTGTCAGAGAGACGTGGTATCTTACTTGTTGTGCGGCGATTATTATTAGAGAGAAGATATGCGTAGTTATTCCAGAGAATAAGTGCACGTGCTAACCATGTTGTCAGACAGACCCATGATGTGGCAGGTAGTCATAGACAAGCCAATTGAAGCTAGGATAGTCGTAGGAAAGTTTACGACCACAGGATGGTCTCAGA
This sequence comes from Dendrocalamus latiflorus, assembly GCA_017311315.1. Classification (NCBI taxonomy): domain Eukaryota; kingdom Viridiplantae; phylum Streptophyta; class Magnoliopsida; order Poales; family Poaceae; genus Dendrocalamus; species Dendrocalamus latiflorus. The sequence continues at coordinate 34,990,276 of CM029651.1, read as the reverse complement.
ATAATTAACTTACGACTACATCATACTTGTAGGAGAGCTTACGACCATGAAGTGGTCATAGAAGGACTTACGACTGTGAAGTGGTCGTAGAAGGACTTACGACTAAGATGCGATCGTAGAAGAGCTTAATTATGACTAAGAAGTGATCGTAGAAGAGCTTACGACTAAGAAGTGGTCGTAGAAGAGCTTACAACTGCCCTATGAAATCTCTCCCTTATAGTAAGAGGTATACTCAAGGAGTATAATGATGTAATAATATTATTTACAAATATATAACAATTTGAGGATCGTTATATCCTCATCACCGTGTTTATTGTTTCAGACTTTCAGTCTTTTCTGCGTTTCAGAAAAGTTCTTGTCAAAAGATCCATTTGGGATATATTCTTTCATATGCTTGAATCTCAACTTTGCGAGCCCAAGCAATGTGCCGTTGGTTTTAGTTTCAAGAAATACATGACCTGAAGAAGACAAATTGCCCCTCTCCCTCTAGATAATGAGCACGTCGATTTCCCTATTATATTTCTTGTGACCAATTTTTGTAAATTACCTAGGAGGCGGTTCATCTTTAAAGCAGTAATGCTGGCCATGTGGTAGTTATCATGAAATGTTAGCACTCTACAGTGATTTGAGTTGGTTTATACTGTGTTTTTCATAAACTTTTGATGACTTCCATGAACTCTCTTTTGGATCATTGAGTCCTTGAGAATACCAGAACTGAACTCTCAAAATTGTAGTATTGTGCAGGCCAAATGTACAAGTCTTGACTTTGGATGTAACTTGCCTCAAAAGTCTACTTACGTATTTTCTCAACTGTTTCAGATTTTGGAAATGAACCCTGAGGCTGAAGCTGAAGAGGATGGTGCTAATATTGATCTAGACTCACAAAGCAAAGGAAAATGTGTTGATCTGAAAACATCTACAAGACAAGAAAATAAAGTCTCAACCTTTCTGTTCACCTAGATCGTAAGTCATATTCATGAACCTTTCCCATGGATGGCTAAACAAGCATTAGAATTTTGAGTTGATTTTAACTTTGAAAACTATATCTCTTGGTGAACACCACCAATTTGGTCACTTGATGTTGGCTCTTTTTTTTTTTTTTGGCATCAAGCTCTCCTGGGAGTTGATACCATCAATCACAGATATCAGAATTTTTGAAGTTGAATGAATATTATAGTTTTGTATAGCATTAATATTCCTGTTCCGCACACAACATTTTTGCTGTTAATTAATTTTCTTTGTATCCATATGTACTTTTGAGTGTGTGGGGTTATGGACTATTTGAATTTAGACCCTGACATGGTTTACTTCCACATGCCATTTGATGAACTACATTAGTTTTGTGGGTAATCTTGTGCATTGTGAAGAATCAAATTCATTGTTCAATGTCGGTGTGTGTGTATATATATAGAGGATGTTTAAATAGGGCACCATGGTGTTCAGACACCATGATTTCAAAGAAATAAAGAAATTTCACTTATCATATCCTATATTGTAGTTTTTTTTATTGCTTTTAGTATATTACTAAGGTAAAAGTATGTGTTTACATTGTTATTGTATATTAGTCCTGATCTCGCTCTACTTCTGATTTTTTCTAGGTCCGCCACTAATTAATGAGATAGTTGCAGATATGACCTACATCACGACGACATTAGGTGATGGCTCACATCATGCGTGTGGAAATTAGATTGGCTGTATGAGATAGTTGCAGATATGACCTATATCACGATGACGTTAGGTGACGGTTCACATCATGCATGTGGAAATAAGATCGGCTTTTCAGATAAGAAGAAAAATATTGCCATTTTAAAGCCGATTGTTTCTAACTCAGAAAAGATGCTGTAAGACCATATGATGGTCATGCATATTGTTAATGATGAATAATTGATATTTGATTTTATTGGAATTTGTATTTGTGAAAGTTCTGGTCGATGCACTTTTATGCTTGAGTTTTTAGGATGGCAAAACGACTATGTATGGTTTTGACAATGGATGATAGTTCGATCGGCCTTGTGATGGCTGGTCCAATTGGCCTTATGATGGCTGATCCGATCGGCAGATTCGAACGATAGATTTCGACCACAGTAAGTCAACTACTGCATATTTCGACCACGGTAGACTTCGACCACGTCCTACTTCGACTAAGTCCATTTTCAATCATGGCAGACTTCAACCACGTCCGACTTCGACCAAGTCCATTTTCGATCATGGCAGACTTCAACAACATCCAACTTCGACCGCGTTAGTTTTCAACCATGGCAATCCGACCATGATATTTCGACCTCGTCATTTTTCGATCACGATATTTCGACCACTGAACATCGACTACAGCAGAACGACCATACCTGGTCGAAGACGATAAGTTACAATACTTTTTGATGGTCGTAGCTACAGTACTTTTCGATGGTCACAGCTACAGTACTTTTCAATGGCTATAGCAATAGTACTTTTCGATGGCCATACATACATTACTTTTCAATGGCTATAGCTACAGTACTTTTCAATGGTCATAGCTATAGTAAATTTTTATGGTCGTAGCTACAGTACCTAGTCGATATTCGATAGTCGTGTACTTTACTGATTGCTACTCGATAGTCGTAGACTTTACTGGTTGGTACTCGATAGTCGAAGAGTCATAGACATTGCAGTCTGCTGTCATTATCTTAGGCTTTTCGATCGGTTGTCGTAGACCTCGTGATCGGTAGTTGAAGGTTTTACGATCGGTTGCTATAGGCTTTATGATCGATACTCATAGACTTCATGGTCGGTTTGAGTGCTTCAACTCTTGCTATCTTCAAGTACTTTGGGTACTCATGTTAGGTCAGTGGTATGACTGACTGGTGCATGGTGGTCGGTGATCAGTCAATAGTAGTTGAAGGATTCGGTAGTCGGAAGATGAAAGTACTCGGTGGTCAGTGGTCGTGGTACTCTGTAGTCGGAAGGACTTGATACTTGTTAGTCATGGTATTTATGATCGTGGTCAGCGATCGGTAGTTGGAGACTTGTGGCATGTGATCGATATTCATGGATGGTTGTCTGTGGAGTACTCGGTGATAAATGTGCAGCAAATGGTTGGAGATCGGTAGTTGTAGACTTAGTGATTTGGTGTTTTAGTCAAAGCGATCGGTACTCAGTAGTCGGTACTCGATAGTTCTGAGGTCGGTAGCGATGCTTGTTACTCCTGAGTATTTTGAACGGAGCGATGGTAATTTCCGAGTACTTTTTGTTTTTGAGTACTCGTTGAGCTAGCGGTCGTATTGAGTGACCTAAGGTTGATTTCTGGATAGTGATGAAATTGTGGTCATGGATGACCTAGTTTGTATTCGTGGATGGTTTGGTTCTTGTCTATGGATAGTCGAGGGTGTGATTTGAGTGTGTGTGTGTGTGTGTGCTGATGACGATCGAATTATGGAGAACTTGTGCCAAAAAACGTTCTTTGTTCTTTGATGTGCAGGTTGGCGTGGAGTGGTCATGGTCGGTGACGAGGAGGACCGGGACTAGAATGGGAAATCTAAGGTCCAAGCAGTTGAGGATGTCACGCGAGGTGGTCGGGCTTACATTGGAGCATGTGGAGATCAAAGGTGGTGATTCGTGGAGAAGCTACAGGCGTTGTGGTCCAGGATGCTCTGACATGAGCAGTGATGTTGCGTGGAGAAGCTATAGGATGTGCGGTCCTGGAGGTTTCAACATAGGAGTTGATGGTGTGTGATGGAGATACAAGAGGTGCTGTCCTATAGGCTTCGTCACATGTTTGGTTAGGAATTAGGGATGGAGTCCATAACTAAGAAGATTGAGAGTTTGAATAAAACCCATGTTTCGAAAAGGTTTTGGGTCTCTTGATTTGAGGAAGAGAAAAAGTTTTGTGTTCGTGTTTGAGTCGGACACAGTTTGGACGTTAGCCTATAAAATCAGGGAGAGGCTAAGTGCTAATGTGTGGCTTTTGAAGAGTTTTAGTGTGATTTTAAGAGGGCTTTTGTCGAGAAGGTTTTTAGGGGTGCTTGTGATGGTACTTTGTAAATCCACGAAATTCCAGTAATAAAGATAGTCTTCAATCAATCTGGTTCATGATTTGTTTGTAGTGCGCTAGTGATTACTGGTGTTTTGGATCATACGACAATGAGCAAAGTGATCGAGCGAAACGGTCGAATAGATCGATCAATCGTGCAGGCAGCCAAGCAGAATGGTTGATTAAGCGGTCGTATGCTAGGCATTTGATCAGGTGATTGATCTTTGAGTGGTCGGAAGCCTCACCAATTGTCTGGAGACTTCGAAAATGCGGTGACAATCATTCACCTCCCTCTAATTGTAGTAATCGATCCTACAAGTGGTATCAGAGAAGGTAGTAATGGAATCAGAGAGGTATGTGAATCGTCCCTCATGCTAGATGGTACTGACTTTACTTTTTGGAAGTGTCGTATGCAAGCTTATATTGAGGCTCAAGGTAGTGATGTCTGGAAAAAGGTTTCTCAATCCTATGTAGTTCCTACTGATGTTACTACTAAAAATAAAACAGATGTAGATTTGAATGCACGTGTTCGTAACTCTCTCTTTCAAGGAATTTCTCACAAAGAATTTGATCGTGTAGCTCATATTGCTTCTACTCACTTAATCTAGAAGACTCTTTGCAATTATCGTAAAGGAACGACTAAGATTATGAAAGTGCATAAGAATCTTCATAAAAAAGAGTACTCGAATTTTGCTATGAATCTTGGAGAATCTATTGATGATCTTTTTGCTCATTTTGAGAAAATTTTGAGTAACTTACTGCGATGCTCTTTATGCCCAGCTCAACAGGTGTGAGAGAACCCTAACTATTATGGAGGGTGAAAGGATAGCAATAGTCGCTAAGCTTGAGTGCACAGTGGAGGCAACAACTATCTACTCTCTAGCACCTCCTGGACCCCCTGTCATCCCCAGCAACCCAGTACCGACTCGATCTTTGGGATCCAGCCTGAGAGTCACTGTGCAAGAGCATGCGATGCCCTAGTCCATCGATCATCAATGACATAGATCGGTGACTCCAGTAGAGGATGCAACCTCTCTCGTTGACATCGGTGACTCCAACAGAGGACGCAGCCTCTCCTATTCTCGCTTTTGCTCCTAATTGCCTACCTATAGTTGTAGTCAGTCCTGTTCCCGCTCTTTGGGTGACTGCACTGCTTGTTGTGACCATACCCTCATGGAGGAGTAGGCTGAATTAGGTTCAGGTTAGCTAGCAGTGCTTGCTAGGGCAGTCTTTTGGGTTGCAAGCACTTTTCCTTTCCCCTTTGTACCAGTCGAGTAGACATTATGATTTGTATCCTAGTGGGGTGTCATGGTTGAGTATGGCCTATATGCTATGTACTAGAAGTCATGTAACACTTAACCCTAATTATTAACATTATGCGGCCGCCTTATGCCTTGTATTGCATATCATTGTTTCTCTTATTTGGTTGGTTCTTTTGTTATGCTCTTAGAGGGCTAGTGAACCCCTCATACACACACACACACATATATATGTGTGTGTGTGTGTATGTATATATATATAGCCATTAGTTCTAAGTCAGATTGTTCTCTCAAATGGCCCCTAAGATAGCCATTGCTCGAGGACATGGTGTCACTACCCGCCAAGCTAGAAACACCGTAGGCTAGAAGAGGCCGTGGACGTGGACCAAATCTCCCTTCCCCACCAATAGTTCACCCAACCATGGCTCAAGTAAAGGCTCAGTAGACCTAGATCCTTCATACCATGCTCGCAAGTCAATAGGCAGGAGCAGCTAGTCACAACTCTAAGCTAGCAAATTTCTTGAGAACTCGACCTTTGACCTTCTCTTCGCTAATGAACCCTTAGAGGCAGAAGACTGGCTCCATGACACAAAGAAGAAGCTCTGACATGCACAATGTGTAGAGGAAGACAAAGTAGACTTTGCTACTAACTAACTCAAGGGAACAACAGCTGCATGGTAGGAGAACCACCTAGCAACTTGAGAAGGAGAAAGTTCAATAGCCGATGAGGATTCTGAAGAAGAAGAAGCAGTAGAAGCTAAAGAATAGCAAGGAAAAGTAGGAGAAGCTAAAGGATAGCAAGGGAAAGTAGAAGAAGAAAATGTCGAGGAAGAAACAAAAGAGGCTGTTGAACCAACAAGGCATGTTACCCCTTGGACTGAGTTCAACTCTGCTTTCAGGACAAAGTTTGTACCTGCTAGCAACATGCGCATGAAGAAAAATGAGTTCAGAACACTGAAGCAGGACAACATGTACATCAACAAATACCTCACCAAGTTCAATCAATTGACTCACTACGTTTCAGGAGACATAGCACATAAAGAAGATGTCGAGACCCGAATACGCAAATATGGACTTTCTGTGTATTCTGCACTAGTCTAGAATCACGCTAGTGCTCACAGTGAAAATAGATAGAACATCAACCATATTCATGATTAACCAAGAAAAAGACTCAAGTATTATTAATTATCAGAGTGATCAGAGTTGTGACTTTATGACCAAGTTTACACTTTAAAAGCCGGAAGGGCTTAACAAACTATTAGGGGAAACACAACGAGAATGAAGTGGTCATTTGACATGCCCGCAGGCAATCAACTGGGAAGCGAGACCCTAATCCGAGAAGTCGTTGAAGTATCCTCCTTCAGGTACCTCCGGTTAATATGGTTCCTCTTCTTCAACTAAACAAATGTGGATATAGCCATGAGTACAAATTGTACTCAACAAGTCATTTGTAGCAAGAATGAAATATGGTATGCAAGGATTACCAAACGATGGCTGAGTGGTTATTTTGTAGAAAGTAGTAATTTAAAGTAAATATAGTAAATGGATTGAAAATGAATAGTGGAAAAGATGATTAATAGGTAAATAATCAAAAGAATTGAATAAACCACAAATGAACTGACCATTCACCCAGTGAACTGCCTGTGAACTAACTATTCATGTAATGAACCATTAGTGAACTAACCATTCACTTCCCATACAATCCCCTACCAAGTTTTATGAAACTCTATTCCTCGTGTGAAATCACTGAGCATTCTCCATAGCCAGTGGCATGGCTATTCGAACAGTTTACACTCTACAGAGCTTGCACAATTTTACCCACATGATATGATCATCTCATAGTGACACTACAAGACATGACTTGCCTTGGCCTTGCTCAGTTAACAGCTCTTGGTCTTCAGATTCTGCTTCAGCTCATTCGAACATGTTATCTAACGAGAGAGAGAAAGCGAATGAGGCGCAAATAAAATTAAATAAAATCCAAATAAAATCCAAAAACCTCAAAACTAGAATCAAAAGATAGAGCTCAATTTTAGATGAGTTTAGAAAAGAAACTAGGTCAATCAGAGTTAGGACGGAGAAAAATGGGCTCTTGGAAGATTTAAATCTAAATAAAAAGGAAAATTGGTTTTACTGCAATTACTTTTCCAAAGGAAAATCTTAATTATGATGTTAGCATCTAATGTAATTTTGGTCGAATTATTTTTCTAAGAAAAATTGGAATTACGATGTCATTGTTGATGTGGCGGCTGATTGGGCTACTAGGGTTGATGTGGCATGACACGTGTCTTGACACGTGGCACCTAGGGCTAAGGTGGCAGGGTGATGTGGCTTGCTTGCATGGCTGGCTGACTCAGCCGGTCTACCGGTGCATGGATTAGTGTGACTGTCAAGTGGGCCCGGGGTGTCAGCGGCTTGGTGTACTGTGGACTAGGTTCACGGAGAATTTGAAGTGATGATCGGTGTGGTTGCGGGGTGTCATGTCAATGGTGCAAAAATCAAGGTGGCTTTTTGGGTGCTGAAGGGGTGCAACACAGGCAAATCGAAGCGGTGGGCATGTAGCCCGAGGCAACAGATGGCTAGCTGATGACGAGGGTGGAATGATAGTGTAAACCAAAGAACAGATGGCTAGATGGGTCTCATCAGCGATGAGGTCAATGGCATCGGCTAACGAGACAGAGAAGATGGCATCAGTGAGGAAGACGACGACGACGATGGAGCATGGAACATCGATAACGGCAGACAGGACGGAGATGAGGTGGGTCAGGATGGCTCGAAATATGAGGGGGCGACTAGCTTTATACCAAACATTGAGGAAGCAGGGGTGAGCACGGCATGGTGTCCGGAGGTGGCACGGACACCGAGTCCGTGGCAAATACGGTGAGCATGGTCTTCGAGGTGATTGTGATGGTAAGAGTCCCGATCGAGAACAAAGAACAACACGGGGCCAGATGTGTTACATGTGGCAGAACGGGCGGCTGAGAATGGATCGAGCGATGACCATTGGATTAGCTGGCACAGACGACTTGGATTGGTGACACGTGGCCACCATCCTGCGGATGAGGCAACGACGGATGCACGACAAATGGCAGGCATGGGATAGGGCGAGGTGGACCGAGCTAGCGGAAAGAAGTGGGTTGGGGCTAAGGGTTTCATCCCACTAGGCTTTCAGGAATTTTAGATGTTTTCTTAATTTTAGAAAATGAATTAAATTCTATTAAGCTCTAGAAAATAGCAAATAAATCTAGAAAAACTTCTTTAACTCTTTTTGATTTGGTACACACAAGCTTTCCTTCAACCACAAGGTACCTTTATCGTCCTCAGCAAAACTTGAGGCTTTACCTTTACTCACATTAGTCTTGATTCGATGAATTCCTTCATCACTAGCTTGAGCTTGGTGAATATGACCATCCAAAGTCAGTTGCAACTTCATTGTGGCTAGGAAGCCTTCCTCAACCAATTCTAGACTAAGCTTCTGAAACTCCTTAATTATCGTAGTATTGCAATAGGTCATCCTGCTCAAGGCATTAGCTGCCACATTGGCCTTTCTTGGGTGATAATGGATTGCGACATTATAATCCTTTATCAACTCCAACCACCTTCTTTGCCTGAGAATAAGATTGGCCTGTGTGAAGATATAGATCTCGCAACGATTACCCATGAGATAATGATACCAATTTTTTAGAGCATACACAACCGCGGCTAACTCTAAATCATGTGTAGGATAATTCTCCTCATGTGGCCTCAACTGACACAAAGCATAAGCTAGCACTTTTTTTTTGTCTTACATCAATACACATCCCAAACCTTTGCACAAAGTATTGCAATAAATCTCAAAATCCTTGTTGATGTCTGGCAACACTAGCACCGGTATGGTAGTTAAACATTCCTTTAATTTCTAAAAACTTTTCTCATATTCTGGCATCCAAACAAACTTCTTTTCCTTGTTTACTAGCTACGTAAGTGGCCTTGCTACACTAAAAAAATTCTTCAATGAAACAGTGATAATAACCCGCAATTCCAAGAATCTCTTGACTTGCAGCACTGAAGTCGGTGACTTGCAGCACTGAAGTCGGTGACTTGCAATTGAGCACATCCTTAACTTTTCTGGGTCAACTACAACTCCTCTTGCTAACATAACATGACCTAGAAAAGCAACTTCCTTCATCTAGAACTCACAATTACTGAACTTAGCATATAGCTTATGCTCCTTGAATACTAACCTCAAATGCTCCTCACGCTCTTTCTCATCCTTGAAGTAAATCAGAATGTTGTCAATGAACACAATGACAAACTTGTCCTGGGACTCCATGAATGTATTTTTCATCAGATATATGAAGTAGGCTGGGGTATTGGTTAAATCAAAAGACATCACTGTGAACTCATATAGACCACAACGGGTTGAGAACGTTGTCTTGGGTATGTCTTCTTGATGAATTTTTAACTGATGATACCCCGATCTCAAATTAATCTTGGTATGTCTCCATTAAGCTGATCGAACAAATCATTGATCCTAGGAAAAGGATATTTATTCTTGATGGTAACCTCATTGAGTGCATGGTAATCCACACACATACGCTTACTACCATCCTTCTTGATGGACAACACTAGCGCTCCCCATAGGGATGAACTAGGCCTGACATAACCTTTGTCTAGCAACTCCTGAATTTCCTTATTCAATTTTGCCAACTCATTAGCAGGCATCTGATACAGTCTCTTAGTTATGGGTGTCAACCATCTTTTCACTACGCTGAAGGGTGACAACTGCTGAAAGACTGGCTCCACGGGTCTAAAAGAAGAGAGAGAAAAGCATAGATAAGTGGTAAGCTCATTTAAGGGGGATACTAATGGTAAATCTAAACTAAGCAAGCACCTAGCTAGAAGGCTAACAAAAGAAGCATTAAATTACTCAAATAAAGATCTTGACACGACTACAACAGAATGCTTAAAAGCAAAACTGCAACTCAGATCACAAGCAATTGCAAATAAAAACCAAAATGTTCTATTATGCATTAAGGCTATACAAGAGTCTAATCTAATGGCTCCCACTCAGGTCTTACCAAGTAGGGCCCATTGGGCTCTGCCTCTGAGTCACTGTAGAACACCCACGAGTTATGAACTGGCGATGATGGCTCTCTTGCTTCGGCTGGAATGAAGCGCTGGACATACTCCTGATGATTGCCCGTTATACGTCGTCTCTCCTCCGGACTGGGTGGCGTGGGTGAAGGCAGAGGAACTGGCGACTACAGTAGTGGTTCCTCCATAGCTTCCTCCTACTCTGCTACACTGGGAGTAGTTGCGTATTTGTTGAGACCCGAATATGCAAATCCGGACTCTCCTGTGTAACCCGCACTAGTCCAGGATCACGCTAGTGCATATAGTGTAAACAAAGATGAAATACCAACCATATCGCGATTTACTAAGAAAGACTCAAATATTATTAATAATTATCAGAGTACGATCTTATGGCCAAACTTACAATTAATAGCCTAAAGGGCTTGAGAAACTTGTAGCGGAAAACAAAAATAAGCATAGTAGCCACTCGACATGCCTACAGGCAATCGACTGGGAAGCGAAGTCCTAATCCGTGAAGTCGTCGAAGTATCCTTCTTCTGGTACCACCTGCGGAGTTGGTCCTTCTTCCTCAACTGAGCAGGTATAGCCGTGAGTACATAGAGTACTCAGCAAGTCATTTGTAACAAAGAATGCAATATAGTATGCAAAGCATACCCATGAATGGTTGAAAGGTTGATTTGCGTAAAGCAGCAATTTAAAGTAAATACCATAGATAGATTAAAAAGAAAACTTTTCAAACAATAATAAATAAGTAATCAAAGGAATTGAGATGAACCACAAGTGAACTGACCATTCACTCTAAGGAATCACCCATGAACCAAGATTCACGTAATGAACCTTCAGTGAACTAACCAATCACTTCCCAACTTAACCCATCCAGGTTTTTATGAAAACTCTACCCCTCGTGTGAAATCACCGAGCATTGTCCATGACCGAGGACATGGCTATTCGAATAGTTTTACACTCTGCAGAGATTACATAACTGTACCCACATGATGTGATAATCTTCACGTTAAAGAAAATCACAACAAGGCTTTTACAATGCTCCATCTCAATCCGATCTTACTCGCTAAGGTTTCGCCGTCAAGTAGGCTACCACCTAGTCGATAATTGCCCCCTCTTGCGCCAAAACAACATCAGTAGCGAAATCAAAGTTGAGACTTCACAAATTATTATACTAGGTCTATCCCATACTAGACATGTGGTTTGTGCGGTAAGGCTTACATCGATGGCGTATAAAGTTAAGTCCTTAAATTTACTTAGGCGAAGCATCCACTTCCCATTGTGCAAATTGCACCCCTTGACTGCACGATCATTCGCCCGAGTGAAAACCAATTTTTTATAACCAACATCAATGACACTACCCATGTCATGGTACTCAAATTTTATAACTATGGCTGACCATCACGTTCCAATATATCATTAAGTCAAAATTAATTAATTAATCACATATGATGATAAACCCAACGTTACTATAAGCATGACTAAGCTATTTAAATGTACAACCCATGTGACAACTAATATTGCATCACTAGATAACTTCCCATCCTATGGTGACAATAGAATCACGACATTCAAATTATCAAGGAGGAATTAATCAAATAGGTCATTAACTACCAATACAAAGGTTTGTAATAAAACAACGATGCATGATAATTTAAAACAAAATAATACATAATAGATTTGAAAACTAGATTCAACATGGTCAAAGAACACGACTTGCCTTGGCCTTGCTCAGTTAATGGCTCTTGATCTTCAAATATTGCTTCAGATCCTTCGAAGGCGTGATCTAATGAGAGGGAAAATAAAAGAAAACACAAAATAAATTCAAATAAAAATTCAAATGAACTCTAAAAACTACAAAACTATAACCAAAAGATAGAGCTCAATTTTAGATGAATTTAGGAAAAAGAATCAGGTCAATCGGAGCTAGAACGAAGGAGAACGGGCTCTCGGAGAATCTAATCTAAAGAAAAAGGCTGAAAATCAGAAAAGCTATTGTGTTGGACTTGGCTCATGGAATAGGCGGTCTATGATGAACCCGGTGCATGAAACAATGCATGGTGACATGGCAGGTGGAGCTAACGTTGTAGACACATGGCCTACATGTTGGACTAGGGCTGATGTGGTGTGCTGACTTGGCTTGGTTGGCGCATGGATCTACGGCACTGGTGAATGATAGGTGGGCCCCCTGGGTCAGACACACAGCTCATGGTGGACTCGGTGCACGGAAATATGAACCGGCGTGGGTGCGTGGACCGAGGAGACTACGCACGGGCGGTGCTTTGGACGAAGTGGCGGGGCGAGCAGGCAAAGGTGATGGAACGGCTCGATGGCGGCAACCGACCGGGGGGACTCACCGGCGAAGAACGATGGCGAAGCAGATCGGTGGAGCGATGCGAGATTGGCAGGTGATCTTGACTTAGTTCCTGACAGCAGAACGACCATACCTGGTCGAAGACGATAAGTTACAATACTTTTTGATGGTCGTAGCTACAGTACTTTTCGATGGTCACAGCTACAGTACTTTTCAATGGCTATAGCAATAGTACTTTTCGATGGCCATACATACATTACTTTTCAATGGCTATAGCTACAGTACTTTTCAATGGTCATAGCTATAGTAAATTTTTATGGTCGTAGCTACAGTACCTAGTCGATATTCGATAGTCGTGTACTTTACTGATTGCTACTCGATAGTCGTAGACTTTACTGGTTGGTACTCGATAGTCGAAGAGTCATAGACATTGCAGTCTGTTGTCATTATCTTAGGCTTTTCGATCGGTTGTCGTAGACCTCGTGATCGGTAGTTGAAGGTTTTACGATCGGTTGCTATAGGCTTTATGATCGATACTCATAGACTTCATGGTCGGTTTGAGTGCTTCAACTCTTGCTATCTTCAAGTACTTTGGGTACTCATGTTAGGTCAGTGGTATGACTGACTGGTGCATGGTGGTCGGTGATCAGTCAATAGTAGTTGAAGGATTCGGTAGTCGGAAGATGAAAGTACTCGGTGGTCAGTGGTCGTGGTACTCTGTAGTCGGAAGGACTTGATACTTGTTAGTCATGGTATTTATGATCGTGGTCAGCGATCGGTAGTTGGAGACTTGTGGCATGTGATCGATATTCATGGATGGTTGTCTGTGGAGTACTCGGTGATAAATGTGCAGCAAATGGTTGGAGATCGGTAGTTGTAGACTTAGTGATTTGGTGTTTTAGTCAAAGCGATCGGTACTCAGTAGTCGGTACTCGATAGTTCTGAGGTCGGTAGCGATGCTTGTTACTCCTGAGTATTTTGAACGGAGCGATGGTAATTTCCGAGTACTTTTTGTTTTTGAGTACTCGTTGAGCTAGCGGTCGTATTGAGTGACCTAAGGTTGATTTCTGGATAGTGATGAAATTGTGGTCATGGATGACCTAGTTTGTATTCGTGGATGGTTTGGTTCTTGTCTATGGATAGTCGAGGGTGTGATTTGAGTGTGTGTGTGTGTGTGTGCTGATGACGATCGAATTATGGAGAACTTGTGCCAAAAAACGTTCTTTGTTCTTTGATGTGCAGGTTGGCGTGGAGTGGTCATGGTCGGTGACGAGGAGGACCGGGACTAGAATGGGAAATCTAAGGTCCAAGCAGTTGAGGATGTCACGCGAGGTGGTCGGGCTTACATTGGAGCATGTGGAGATCAAAGGTGGTGATTCGTGGAGAAGCTACAGGCGTTGTGGTCCAGGATGCTCCGACATGAGCAGTGATGTTGCGTGGAGAAGCTATAGGATGTGCGGTCCTGGAGGTTTCAACATAGGAGTTGATGGTGTGTGATGGAGATACAAGAGGTGCTGTCCTATAGGCTTCGTCACATGTTTGGTTAGGAATTAGGGATGGAGTCCATAACTAAGAAGATTGAGAGTTTGAATAAAACCCATGTTTCGAAAAGGTTTTGGGTCTCTTGATTTGAGGAAGAGAAAAAGTTTTGTGTTCGTGTTTGAGTCGGACACAGTTTGGACGTTAGCCTATAAAATCAGGGAGAGGCTAAGTGCTAATGTGTGGCTTTTGAAGAGTTTTAGTGTGATTTTAAGAGGGCTTTTGTCGAGAAGGTTTTTAGGGGTGCTTGTGATGGTACTTTGTAAATCCACGAAATTCCAGTAATAAAGATAGTCTTCAATCAATCTGGTTCATGATTTGTTTGTAGTGCGCTAGTGATTACTGGTGTTTTGGATCATACGACAATGAGCAAAGTGATCGAGCGAAACGGTCGAATAGATCGATCAATCGTGCAGGCAGCCAAGCAGAATGGTTGATTAAGCGGTCGTATGCTAGGCATTTGATCAGGTGATTGATCTTTGAGTGGTCGGAAGCCTCACCAATTGTCTGGAGACTTCGAAAATGCGGTGACAATCATTCACCTCCCTCTAATTGTAGTAATCGATCCTACAAGTGGTATCAGAGAAGGTAGTAATGGAATCAGAGAGGTATGTGAATCGTCCCTCATGCTAGATGGTACTGACTTTACTTTTTGGAAGTGTCGTATGCAAGCTTATATTGAGGCTCAAGGTAGTGATGTCTGGAAAAAGGTTTCTCAATCCTATGTAGTTCCTACTGATGTTACTACTAAAAATAAAACAGATGTAGATTTGAATGCACGTGTTCGTAACTCTCTCTTTCAAGGAATTTCTCACAAAGAATTTGATCGTGTAGCTCATATTGCTTCTACTCACTTAATCTAGAAGACTCTTTGCAATTATCGTAAAGGAACGACTAAGATTATGAAAGTGCATAAGAATCTTCATAAAAAAGAGTACTCGAATTTTGCTATGAATCTTGGAGAATCTATTGATGATCTTTTTGCTCATTTTGAGAAAATTTTGAGTAACCTACGCGGAGTTAGTGTTATACCTGCTGGTGGAGATAATGCAACTAAAATTTTGAGGTCTTTAGGCTCAGAGTAGTTGATGGTCGTCATGACTATTAATCAAATAGTCGATCTAGATACCCTTACCATGGATGATCTATACTCTTGTGTTTTCGTGTCTGCTTTGACTTCTTTTTCAGAGGAACAATTCGAGCAGCTACCTAAAGAAGACCTGGTGCTGATCTCCTCATAGGCATATAAGGCACTCAACAACATGAGGATGAGGAAGCAAGATGGCACTCTTGGTTCAATCAGGTGTTTCAGATATGGCGAGCCAGGCCACATTAAGATGGAATGTCCCAAGCTCAAAAGGAAAAAGGAGGATAGAAACTATTGTCATCGACTATCCAAGAATAACACATGGTAGATCTTTTTTATCGCAAAGAAGGTTTTATCGGCAATCAAGCGCCTTAATCTAAGTGATGGTGACTTTGAGAGCTGTGATGATGATGACCATGATGAAGATGATGTCAAAGGCAAGAAAAAGAGCACTGATGACTTCACGGGTATGTGTTTCATGGCGAGCAACAACAGCGATGACGACTACAGCGATCACAACGAGGCTCGTTGCAATGGAAGGAGAACATATGATTTATTGACTCTAGTTGCACTCGCCACATGACCGAAGACTCACGATGGTTCTCCTCCCTCACTCGTGCCTCCGGTGATGAGATGATCACTTTTGGGAACAACTTTCAAGAATGAATTCTTGCTAAAGGCACCGTGCACGTCAACGACAAATTCATCCTAAAGGACTCGCTCTTGTCAGTAAATTGAGCTATAACTTGCTTTTGTTTTCATAGTTGGTAGAAGATAATCTTGAGGTGAACTTTAAAAAGCATTCATGCAGTATTATGGATTCATCTAGTGATTTTATATGCAAAATTAGTCAAGTTGGGCGCATGTTTAAGGGTGACTTTTTGTATTTAGCATCTTCTGATCTTAGGTGCCTTATTTCATCATATTCTATGGATTTGTTATTCTGGCACCATAGATTAGGTAATATTGGCTTTGATCATCTTGTTAGGCTTAGTAATATGAATTTGGTTAGAGGAATTCCTAGTTTTAAGTTTGATAAGTCAATGGATTTAATCTGTTCACACTATCGATTTTGGTAAGATGGTCTCATCATCACATCGTCCACTCACTTTTGTCATGACTGACTCCCCTGGTCAATTGTTGTATATGGACACAATAGGTCCTTATAAGGTTCAGTTGATTGGAGGTAAATGGTATATTCTTGTTATTGTCGATGATTACTCTAGATACTCTTAGGTTTATTTTATGGCATCTAAGGATGAAACTTTCGGTCATTTTAGAGAGCTAGCTCTTAGACCTATTAATAAACTTCCAGAGCACTTAGACAATTATGAGTGATAATGGAACTGAATTCAAGACGACATCTTGTGCTACTTTTTGTGCTGAAAAAGGTTTAGACCATCAGTTCTCGTTAGCTCGAGTGCCTCAACAGAACGGTGTAGTCGAATGCAAGAATAGAACTTTGGTCGAAATGGCTAGAACTATATTATATGAACATTCTACTCCTAGAAAGTATTGGACAGAAACTATTTCGACTATCTGTTACATTGCTAATGGAGTTTTCTTGCGAGCGAGACTGCATAAGACTTCCTATGAGCTTAGGTTTGGTTACTCACCTAGTGTTTCTCATTTGAGGGTGTTTGGATGTCGATGCTTCATACTCAAACATGTTGACCACAGTTGACTACAAGCGACTCTGCACATCCAAAGATAAAGAAATCATTTTCAGGTATAAGTTCTGCACAACTTGACCTACATTAGCCAAGACATGTATCATGTAACTTTAATCCATTGACCCAAGTTATTCCAATTCAATTCATGACTCAAATACCTAAAACCCGGATTTTCTGGGAAGATCAGTAATACCACACCTACAATACCGGTACTACCGCACTACAGTACTATCACTCACTATGCCGGTACTACCGCACTCGACAGGACTTCTTTGGAAAAAGTTTACCGCCACAAAGTCGAAACTATCGCTTTGTGGTACTACCGCATAAACACCTACGGTGCAATCACGCTTACAACTACGGTACTTTCGATATTTCTGGAATTTCCATAATTCAGTCCAAACCAAATACAATCTTTGTAAAAACTACTTGATCACTCAACAAAACTTACAATAATTTATTACAATAATATTCTAGATCTTCTCGTATAGTTCTTCAAAAAGAGCAGACGTTCGACGTATGAGATAGTTGGAGACGTGACCTACATCATGATGACGTCAGGTGATGGTTCAAATCAGGGTTTGTTTGGCTGCGGCTGCGGCTTATGGCTAAATGTTTTTAATTTTGACTGTTTACGGTACATATTACGAAGAGAGATACTCACTTGCGATTTTGGCTGGTATAAATGTTGGGCTTTTAATGTATACATCGTTTAACTTGTAGACACCGTCTTAAGAAAATACTCCGTTTGAAAGTTAGATACTGTAGTAAAAGTCAAAAGCCGCCAGCTTCGGAGGAAAAGAACATGCCCTCATGCATGTGGAAATAAGATTGGCTTTTTAGATAAGAAGAAAATTGTTGCCATTCTATAGAGCCGATTGTTTCTACTCAAAAGATGGTCTGGACCAGAAAAGGTCAATTCAGAACCAAGCATCGGCAAGCAAGATAATAACACAAGCCGGTCCAAGAAGTCGACATTTGCTATTCACGGAGTACGAATGGTTGGGAAAAGATCGGTCACAGAGGAACACAAATCAAAAGACCGATGAACACAATAAGCAGCAACAGTGTCAGCGACGAAGTCAATGGTCAATGCCGATGCTACCACCACGGATGTGGTATTATCCTTGGATGATGTATGATCTGTGAAGCTTTGCAAATCCACCCCCACATCACCAAAGGAGGATTGATTCCAGGAGAGCAGGAAGTGGTCGGCTGAAAAAGCCGGTTAAGTCTAAAAAGGTTGATCGGGTTATACGAAAATCACCTAAGGCCGATCGACAATCAAGTCAGCAAGTGCGATAGCTGAAGCAAAAGCAACAACGATTGCAAGACCGGAGGCAACAAGTCATTCTAGGTAATGGTGAATGTGACAAAATTCGTACAGTGATTAAAAGAAGAGTGGAAGAGTGGAGTGGCAAGTTAACTCTGGGATTGGCAGATCCAGATACAGATTTGGGATCAGAACGGTCTACGACATCGCCTGCAATATTGATGGCGCAACAACCTGAAGATGCTATATTCGAGATTGTGAAAGCCAAATATTTTATTATGAAGAACTAACAATCAACACAGGAACACACAGCCGATATCAGGAAGTGCGTGTTATCGCCGATGTCCTGTGATCGACTAGTTAAGGTCATTTTTGGTGGGATGGGGTGTGTAACCAGTGGTATTGGTAGGTAATTATCATCTAACTCCACGGTGGAGCTCCCCTTGAGGAGCTCCATGAAATCCATGAATCTGGCCCTCAGATCCAGGATTTTGGTGGATCCAGATTTCGCGGAGCTGGAGCGTTTGGGTAAAATTTCGTGGAGTAGAGCTGTTTTTCGTGGATCTGGAGCTGGTGGAGCTCTCCCAAACAGACCCTAAATGTTAATGGATATTAAGCTTTGAGGCTTTTCGCCTTATAATGGCTATCAATCTATCACTGACAATCTCTACCATATAATGCACCTAAAAAACAATCCTAAAGCCACACAGAAAATTGTACAACACAGTCATTAGCTATCCTAAGTACACCCAAAAATTTACAACCAAACCCAACCAACATTTGAAATGAAGGGACAAGATCCCATCTAACCTTGTCTTTCTCTTACTCACTCAGATCCAACGGATCAGATTGCTGGGACCAAACCTCATCACTCATCCCTCGTTCCCCTCCCGCGCGCACCCCACGCGCCACGGCGCGACGCGCGAGGCCCAACTCTCCCTCTCCCCAACACCCGCTCTCCGACCTCTCCCTCTCCCACGCCGCCAGCCAGCCGCGCAGCCAGGGAGTGGCGCCGCCAGGGAGGGGCGCCGCCAGGGCTCTAGCCACGCGCCACCAGGGCTCCAGTCAGGGACGAGGACGCGCACCGCCAGGGCTCCAGCCAGGGACAAGGACACGCGCCAAGGAACGCGCGCCGCCGAGGAACGCTGCGGCTGGTCGGCTGCCGCAAGGCCGGCCTGCTGCTGCTGCTCGTTGTCGCGGCGGCCGCCAGGGCTCTGCTCCCTCTTCGCCATCGTCGGCGCAGGGACGCCCGCCGCCAGGGCTTCACGCTGGCAGGGACGCGCGCCGGAGTGCCGCACGCGTGCTGCGGCTGGTCGGAGTGCACTGTTCAGTGATGGTTTTCAAATATATATGATATATATCTATACATTGCATTAGATATGTGTCGTTCACCATCGCCAAGCTGTTGAGTGGTTATTCAGTGGTGCGTTCTCTGTTTCAGGTTTTTGGATTCGTCCAGACAAACAGACAGGGCACGAAGCGGCAAACCAGGTTCACTCAATGTGCTCACATTTTTTGTTGTCTGCAATTCATAGCTTCAGATTTACTGTAGTTTCACAACAACAATGATCTATGGTAATTAATTCCATTGTGTTACAGATTTGAATCATATCCTTATGTTCTTGCAGTCTCTAATTTCCTACGATTATACAACAATAAAGTACCATTTTTCAGTAATAGTATAGTTTGTTAAATTGCTTGTCTTGCCATTTGTTTTGTAACCGAGTCTTGTGGTCTGACATGAATATGGATTTTATGATTTAAAAAATGAGTAAATTATATTTGAAACATGACAGTAGCTTTCATTCTAAAATACCATGGATCATTATTATTTTCCTCACATTAGCTGACTCTACTCTTTGTGTTCAATGCATGCTATCAGACCAGCCTTTTATGGGAATTCCCATTATTTTAACATTGTAGATTAAATAATGCATTGTAGGCTCTTCATAATTTTTGCATTGTAGGTGACAAGAATCTGCAAGCTTCAATTGCATCATTGTGCGTCAGCTGTCCTAGGAAACTCAGGTTTGACCATGTCAACTACAATTCGTAGTTTTGGGCTATTTGTAATCAGATGGCAGGTTTGTAGCCTCTGCTGTCATGTAGACCGGCAACTGTTGGTGCACTGAAGATCCTAATCCTAATCCTAATCATGTATGCTCAGGTTTAACTGAATGCTATTATAATGTGTAGACTGAATCAGCATACTATGATTGGTTTCTACTATTTTGGTCAGCTGTCCAGTATTGGTCTTGTCATTCAGAAATTTGGTATATTAGTTGCAGACTATAAAAAATAATGCCTTAGATAAGCTGAGAGTTGTTTGGCCAATTCAATTACTATGTGAATTAGTGAACTTCATATTTATCTGCTTTATGAAATCTTCCATTTGTGTTAGCAAGCTAACACCTCTCAGATGTATTTCATCATCGGTCAGTTCAGTTACTCAGTTGTTCCACCATCTCTCCAGTTACCTAAAATGAAATGTCATTGTCATCATTACCCAGGTTTCCGACTTTTGGAACTTGGGTTTCACAGTAATGATGTTTTCACTACCTCTCTTGTACCATCACAAATAGTCCATGTAGATTATGAATGCGATAGACCTGACTCGCGTGCATGGCTTGCCATTTTGTTTTAATTGTTAACCACAATTTAATACACCTCTGATAGGCATCAAGGCTGTCGCGTGCCATCAAGGCATTTGTTGCCAGTTGCAGTACTACAGGCATTGGCACTCCATTTGCATGTAAATTCTGTGAGGTGGATAATTGGCATCACTCAGGTTCATCTGGAGAAGTATTGCCTCGCAACATTGTTTTTTTTTTGCATCTTACTTCCTGTTTTGCTCAAATGGAATACCCCTCATATGTACGTAATGATCTATTACTATTCATCTAGAAAGTTTCAGTTTAAAAAATTTGATGAAAAAATACAATGGGTTTATCTTACTAAGAGGTGGCTCGTTGTCCCGAAACACCTGCATCATTATCCTTCCATGGGAAGCAAAATCTAATTGTAGTAAGAAAATTCACAATTTAGAAATAACAATTCTTAGAGTTCCATATTTTTTACATGTCCTGAAGTTTTTCTCTGTACAGGCAATCATCGAGTTACTGCATTACAGGTGATCCGACATGGCGGATAAGCGACAAGCCCGCACTGCATTACTTCGCTGCCAAGATAAGTCAGGAACTAAGAGTGATGAGTAAAAATAGTAATACGCTATATTTTTGTCATGGTTTTTCTTAACTTTTGAAAATAAGACTCAAGCCCTTAGATACGACCATTCTAACAAGGATTTAACCCTATAGTCAACCTGGCTCTGATACCAGCTCTGTCAGACCTGGATTTAGTCAATCTAGAATCCTCTGTGAAACCACTGAACTATTTCCATGATCAGTAGATAGTACTCGTAGATATATCACTGAATCATTTCATACATAATGTGAACCATACCATTCATTAATATTACATATCAAAGTTTAAATAGACTGCGTTGGGTCAAGTTTACAATGCATCGGGTCAAGTTTTCAATAGAGCCGTTTAGGCCAAATGGATACATTACATAAAGCAAAAGTGAAAGCAAAAGGGGAGAGCACATCTCACCACAGGCAAGAGACTGACCAGGGTAAGAGCCTAGACTACTAGAGACAATCCTAATTTCCTCCATCATCTTCTCTATCAACTCCTAGGGTATCGTAGTACACATAGTTACATCCACCCATTAACATCACTGTGCTACATCCACCGGAGGAAGAACAAAATCAGGGTTACATCTACCTGAGAAGTTTTCATCCTACCCATAAAGTTTTGAAAATAGACACTAACTCAAGTAAGTTCCCATGCCTACCATTGACCGTGGACACGGTTGTTCGAATAGTTTACACTCTATAGAGATTGTACACTTTACCCACAAGAGATAATCACCTTATTATGTTTCACACATTTTCTTGGACGTGTGAATCAAGAAGATCATCACAAGACCTTTACAATGCATCACCTAGTGTAAATTACACCCACTAAGATTTCATCTTAGTGAGGTTACATCTACCACACCAAGACCCTTTCTTACATGAACATATGTTTGTATAACAAATAAAGCATGCAATTTGATAATATAAAAAATATAAATTAACATAAAAATATAGGTTCAATATGATCAAAGCATCGAGTCGTCTAGCTCACAAGTAGGTTGGTCTTGAAAGTCTTGACTTGGCTCAAATTGCGGCTCTTCTATATCCTCGTACTCTACTCGGTCGATCACAATGAAAAGCAAATAAATACATAAATAAACAAATAAATTCAATTGAAAATTCAAATGGACTCCAATTGGATGATTCTTCTACCATTAGATAGATCTTGAATTTAGATGAATTTAAAAACAAGTTTCATTAAATTTAGAGTTAAAATAAGTGAGAATGGGCTCTCCAAAGTTTAAATTAGGATTAAATCCGAAAATAAATAGAGAAGAGAGAGCAGTCTCTCACTGATAGGTGATGTCCACCAAAATTAAATTGATTTTTGAATTATTTCTTGACTAAAAAAGATCACAGAGGCTGACAGATGGGACCCATGGGTTTTAATTTAATTTTGAATTAATTTCTTAAAGGAAAAGGGCATAGAAGCTAACAGGTGGGACCAACACTTTAGCACACAGTGAAATGGGGCACACTTGTTAGTGGGCTCTTAGTTACTTAACCGGTTTAAACCATATTTTAAATGGATGGGGCCCATATGTCATAGAGTTAATGGCTTAACTTAATGAGAGGGGCCCACACATGAGTGAGGGATTAACTAACACTAACTATGGTCATTAGCTTAATTAATTATGCACCTTAACCCTAATGATGGGTAAATAATGCTTCCTCTTCCTGCCAAGGAACACGTGGCTCGTCGTCGGTGAGAGGGGCCACGGCAATTGGTGGGGAGGGAGAAATGGATTGCCCGCATCCAACCACACCTAGAGGCAAGGTGGCACGACCTAATTCGGCGCACGGGGCGACCGATAGCAAGCCAAGCAGCATGCACAACACCATGGCAATATGATGAGCTACAGCACTAGAACATGATTGCATGCTAAGGGAGCATCACGGGGCTAGGGGGTCTCACTGGTGGTGAAGGAAGATCTCGAGGGGGTGTGGAGTGTGCTAGTGGCATGGACCGGGCCGGTGGTGAGGATGGTGATGAGGGCAGCTCGCCGGAGGGGGTCAGGGAAGTTGGCATCGCTCGGGATGGCTTCGGGACTTCCATGCGATGCTCCTAGCACGGTGAATTGATCAGAGGTACCACAGATCGACGACAATGTTGGTGGCGGGGAAGATGGCCAGAGCTGAGGAAGAAAGGAGGAGGAGGGCTCTCGGTGGTGAGGAAGGCCGTTGGAAGTCCATTGGGGCCACTAGAAAAGGTTTTATAGCTAAAAGGGAGGAGATGGCCATTAGGGCGGCATCAATGCAGGTGGAAGCTGAGGGCAACAATGTTTAGCCTGGCATAGAACAAGGAGGGCAAGGCTGGCGCAAGGTGTGGGCATGCACAAAGGGAGTTAAGGTAATGGGACAGCGCAAAGACTACTATCGAGCACACGAAGACCAGGTCACGACGCGGACATGGCACGAAAGAGGTGGGCACGGGCACGGCGACATGCGCAACAGGAAGAAGAGGGTGAGGTGGTAGGGCATGGGCAAGGTCAGCGTACCACTAGTGAGCACAGGGATGCACACAGGAGGGGAGGCGGAGCATTGTGGCAGCACAATGCTGAGAAGGAACACCAGTGACGCGGTGCGGGCTGGGTGCACACAACACGTGTTTGGCACGTGAGCCAGGGCAGGGAGGGCGGCGTGGGCTGGCTAGGCTAGGCCAGATGCCTAGTGGACTGGAAGGGAGGGAAGGATGGGTTAGGCTTGGCCCAACTGAGGCTTAGGTTTGGATTTTTGAAATTAGAATTGAATTTGATTTTGAACTTTTGATTTGAATTCAAATTGGCAAATTTTATTGAAGCACTTTTTGAGGCTTCCAAAATGGGATGTTACATTTGGCCATACTTGGTTATGTATGAACTATCATGATCTAGATAGTTTCTACTTATTTTATGGCTAGTAGTATTTCTTGTTTGAATCAATATGGATAATCTTCGTAGCTCCTTGGTAAGACAGAATGAATAAATTGCAGTCATTCCATTTGCGTCAAGCTCTTTCTTATGCTTCTTCTTCGACCCTCATTTTTTTTCAAAAGGGGAGAATTTGTCCCTTGAATCAATTGCACTAACTAAATCTAAAAGAATTTGAACCTTGATGAATCTATTGTCTAAGGGGAAGAAATTATGTCCTAAATTGCTCATTGTTCTTTTAAAAAAGTAAAATTCTCATTGTTCTTCAAAGAACATAAATTAATCCTAAAATGGTAAAATTGAGCATTGGCATAAATAGGTTGAAGCTAAATGTGGTTTTTTTTAGCTTTTTTAGCTTTGTTGAGCTTTTCTTGATCTTATTGATTTCTTCTCACCATGACTAAGGTCACATAGAACAATTAATCTTTTATATGGATCTAGAGTAATATTTCCCTCTCTTGGTGAAGTTAACGATTTTTGTAAAAAATATGCTCTTTCTAGTCTCTTCACTTCATTTTTGCTCACTTGGTATTTTTAGTCTTGTTTTCATCTTATGCACCAAGTGGAACCCTCTTTCGCAAATTGATCTTATTTTTCAAAAATTAACTCGATTGTGCTCTCATTTATTTTGTTGGTAGTCTTGCTAATGTGTTCATTAAGGAGATTGTGGAACCATGTTGAGAATATCAATGGTTCACTTGTGTTGAACAATTGACAATCATGTCGAGTTGAGATTTGGATTTACAAAAGTTTGCTAGTTTTCATATTTGCTATTAGGTGACAGCAGTCTAACTACTGTACAGAGGCGGCCCAACCAGCCAACGGGTGGTGGTCCGAACGGGGGTGGTAGAGCGGTTAGACAGGTATGGGTGCCGCGGTTTGACCAGCTTCCATGTTACCGGTTGGTCAATGGTGAGCAGACCGGTTGTCTCTAAAATTGGCCAAGAGGGCTTTGGGAATTTGTGGGAAATGATCCTGGGTTAAGTTTTAGAGTTCTAGATTATTATATTTATGGTACATGAAGCATGCTAAATTAATGTGAGTCAAATTGCGAAGAACTTGTACTACCTAGAGAGGGTTATTGGTTTGACTTTGTGAACCACTTATAGACCAGGTTCTTTTGATCAGTATTTATGGTGGGCTAAGTGTTTCTTAACTGCAAAACCAAAGTTACACATTGTCGGCTTGTCTGCTGTGTGTTGGGCACTGTGGATGTAAAGGAATGCACGTAGGCTACGAAAGCAGAAAACAAAACTTTTCTACCGCACACACAAGGACATCATGCTTAAGGAGGGATCATGGATCATTACCACTAGACGCGCAGCGCAGCGGAAGAAGAGTTGGAGAAGCCGATCCAACCACGCGCGTCGAGGTAGTAGTGGAATTAGCCGATCGTCCCGAACAGATCGTCTCCTCCACGCGATCAACCACACCACGAGCAGATCCAATCTGTAGGTTGTTGATGCCGATCAGCACCGCAACGAGCAGTGCCTCCACCGGTATCCACACGTCTGGGGCTGGAACGCCGATCGCGAGTGTACTAGCACTCGTGAGCGGCTAGGGTTTGGCTCGGGAGGTGGCGGCTAGGGTTTTGCTAGAGGTTAACAGAAGCGTGTGTTCCTCAGCCCCTCGCCTCCATATATATAGACCTCCTCACTTGGGCCTTGTGGACCGAGGCCCAATAGGAGTCTATTCGGATCTCTATCCGAATTGAGCCCACATCCGAATCATATTCGAATTAGTGTTCCAACTCGTTAAGCGTGCGACCCTGTAGGTTCACGTATACTTGGTCGCGACCCGGCAACGCCTTTCCGGTCACCCTGTTAATAGCAGCCTCTAGTAAGACATATTAACCCCAAAGTATACGTAAAGATCATATCGGTTGAACCTGTAATGTTCTCATGTACGAATCCCTTTGTCTCACGATATAGATTGAGCTCAATGCGAGACCTGTGTCATCCTCTTAATAGCTCAATCACTCTCTCGATTCCGTGATGGATTATAAACTTGTGATTGACTCCTCAATCACCTTGGCATGGCTATGCACTTTCATAATCCATTACATCGAGGGGCCCAGAGATATCTCTCGTATAAGGAGGGGCAAATTCTATCTTGATCATTCACATCCAACTACATGTTTCATGGCAAACCCGAAGACTACTTTTATGACTACCCAGTTACGGAGTAGTGTTTAGTAGTCCCAAAATGAGCTACTACGCATGTTGGGAACCATGATGATCTCAAGTCTAAGGATTCCACATAAATACTACTTGAGACCAACTGATGACACATGGAATCTCTGCAGTGTCTCATGGCGGGTCTATCCAACGTATGTTCACTAACACATGTCCATATTATTGATTTGGTATCACCATACCATGATCCATGAGACATGATCATCAATCAATACATATGCTGATCTTTGAATCATATTTGTTCCTCATATGATATATGATCAGGGATCATTTAGAAATAGCAACATTTTAGCATTAAGAGTCTCATGAATAAGTCACATACTCATTGATCAATAATGATAATGTCTATTTCAAAGAACAAAGTAATGTATCATAAACATAGTATGTGATATACACAACATCTCCATATTGCCTCTAGGGCATATCACTAATAGGATGCTGAAAAATATGGCTTGTATTTAGAAAAACTGATTAGATCTCCAATTGAGATCATTTGCTAAGTATGCACTTTTCTGAAATTTTGGACAGGTCTTCACATGGCAGAGGAGAAAGTGACGGTGGCTGGAGCTGATATATGCTACAGGAAGAAGCTTCATGCTGCCAGAACAACCGCAGGAATAGCAAGCGAAGTGGAGGCGCTGCCCTATTGCTCTCGCGAGGAGCTGAGCAAGTACCTATAGCCTTGCTCCTTCCGTTATCAGTATCCTGTTGCTGAGTGTTTGTTGCGACTGGAGATAAGGGTGAAAAGGATGCAGTGCACTGTGGAGCGAAGTGGCGTTGTGCATGCTGGGTGGTGGCACACCAAGGGACACTGTTCAGGCTCCTCTCCGGTCAAAAAAGTGCCATGGAATTGTGCTTTCATCGCCCGTCCAGTCTGCATCATGCTTTCCACGGGGTCATACATGGTATTTAATTCATTTTTCTTACAATATTATATGCAGCTCTTGCATATATACACGTCCATCTGTGTTCAGTTGTACTATACTGCTATCTGCAGTGAAGTGTTAGAACGTTGACAAGATGCCAGAGCCAGATTGCGAGAAGAAAAGTAGCATTCATCTTTGTCTCGTTGTCTCCATGGTTTCTCGTACAAATAAATAAATTTTTTATTACTTTTTAAATAATTTACTAGGATAATCTTTTATAACAGCATATCACCATACCTATATTTAATTTGTTCGTATAAACACTTACACTAAAACAAGAACTTATCAGCCATGGCTATCTACTGTAGCTGAAAAAAAACCCACCTGTAGGAGGCAGGCTTTATCTTTTAATCCCCTGAACTTACGTTGTCTCGTTAGAACGGTCTGAGAGTGAGAATCATTGAGCTTCCTTCTGGGCCGGAGACTGGATCCAGTACAGTTTTCGTTAGTAATACGTGACCACTGACCACTCACCAGCAACCTTTTCGTGATCATTGACTTATATGATTTTTTCGCCTACAAGGACGACGACGTACTGCACATGGGCTGGCAATCCTGTTCCAATAATTTCCAAGTGTCCAACATGCAACAGCGACATGCAGCGACGTACGGCCTAACTAGCTACTCTCTGTTTGGCAATATATGTATATTTTCGTGAGAAATGTCGTTTCACATTGTAATTCCATTATAAAAATTGAAAGTTTTCGTCGAAAAGGAAATCAAGAGTACATGTAGTTTTTGCAGTATTTGCACCTACACCTACTGTACTCTATATTTTTTTGTTGAGGCCTAACCAGCTAAGTGGCTGTAATATATATGCTACTTAGGTAGGTACATATGATCTAATCTAATTAATTATTTTCTTAGATTTTGTGCATGCTGGTCTATGCTCATATACGTACAGAGCAACTGGGCAAGCATTAGGAAACGGAGTAGCTAGGCTCTAGCAGAGATCCCCCGGACAGCATGCGATGTCTACATACGACGTAGACGTGCGTACAAGTTGCACAGTTACGATCCAGATGCATGCATGCTTAATCGCATGCTGATTAACTGAGCCATGCATCCACTACATCGCCAAAATCACACGATTAATAAAGGCATGCGTCGCGATCAATTACGTACGACGCCAACTGCATTGCGCTAGGTACCACACGTACATATATCGATAGATGGATACATTCACAAGGCTCGGAAATACTTTGAAGATTATATGGATCGGAAACTAGAACTGTACGTGCAGCTAGTACACTGATATATACACGCATTGCCTTAGTTGAGCTTAGCAGCTTAGTAAACTAGTAAAGTGAAACTAATTGGGGATAATTCAAGATATACCCCTGAAAGAATAACATAGCTCAAAATGTCATTTCGAAAAACGACTTCAACCACATACCACCTCAAAAAAGTTTAGATTCAACATATATCATCTGCTCTATTTTTATAAATTAAAGCCTTTTCACCCTTTTTGGCCATGGAAAATGACTATTTTTCTCATGCATACCATGTTTTCATGATTTCAATGAATACCATTCAAGCCATTTCGACCCTGGTGCGATCGAGACTACGTCACTTTCATCTATCTGTTGTTCATGTGTCGCCATGTCAGCCTAGTCGATGCCAGCCAGCCTTACTTCAGGTCCATGGAGACCATGCCAAGGGGTTGAACTAAAGGCATGTCAGAGTTTTGCTTTTTTGAACATGACAAGAGATCGATGGGAACTCACCAACTGAAGTTTTGCCTTTTAAAACAAAAAATATGCCATTCTCAATGAATGAATTAGCCGTTCTCCTAGTTTTTCATAAAAAACAATTAAAA
The DNA here is from genome assembly GCA_017311315.1 of Dendrocalamus latiflorus. Lineage (NCBI taxonomy): Eukaryota > Viridiplantae > Streptophyta > Magnoliopsida > Poales > Poaceae > Dendrocalamus > Dendrocalamus latiflorus. Next base: position 34,960,997 of record CM029651.1, on the reverse strand, counting down.
TACGTCTTTCCTCATCGCAAAATATAATTACATATATAGATCCTGACCCACATTGCATTATAATGCTCTGTCCACAAAAAAAGCTAATAGAGCTGGCACCGATTGGATGTGGAGGGACTTGATACCATAACAAAAAGGCTAGTTCGGTCGTATGCCTTGAGTGCTATTTCTTGGAATCATGAAAATATGGCACACATAAACACAATAGTCCTTTACCATGGTCAAAAAGTGTCAAAAGGCTTTAATTTACAATAAAATAGAGGAAATATCATATGTTGAATCTAAGTTTCTTTGAAGTGGTATTGTTGGGATACGGGGTAGGCTACACTAGCATAATTTAAAATTTCTACCACATAAATCAGGAAGCCAAGCGAGTAAGAGGTCATGGATCATCACCACTAGATGCGTAGTGCAGGAGAAGAGTTGAAGCAACCTGTTCAACATAGCGCAAGTCGGTGCAGTGGAAGTAGTCGATCTCCACGAGCCAACTGTCTCCTCCTCGTGATCGTTCTGATCAGTGCCGCAATCGTAGCAGCGTATCTACCGAAGTCCACACATCTAGAGATGAACATCATGCACCGGTATGCTAGCACCAGCATGCACGACAGAGCCTGTGAGTTGATAGCTAGGATTTCAATGGGTATGTACAAGATACATCTCTTAGTCACATGCCTCTCTTAATATTGCTCCTCGGTGAAGCCCTACATTAGAGGGCTAACAAGGTGAGAAGCCACTTCGCTCGTTAGTAATGGATTTAATCCAAACTGATGTGTTCCAACCCATTAAATGTGTTACCCCCATAGGTTCATGTATATTCGGTCGTAGCCCAAAAACTACTTTCGGGTCTACAAGTGAATAGCAATTCCTAGCAGGACATATCGACTCCCAAATATACATAAAGATCATATCGGACGAATCTATATAGTGCTTATGTACATCTCTTTACCTCACGACACCAAATTGAACTCAAGGCAAGAAGCGTGTTATATTATGATAGATCGATTCTTCACTCGAACCTGTAGTAGATTACTCAGTTGTAATTGACTCATCAATCACATTCAGCATGATCGTATACATTTTTAATCCAACCACACCAAGAGGCTTAGAGATATTTCTTCTATTATATAGGAAATAAAAATTTCATCTTAATCACTCATATTCACCTGGTAAACTTAAAGGTTACATTTATAATCACCTAGTTACGGAGTAGTGTTGGTAACCCTTAAGTAAACTATTATACATCTAGAAAACTATGACAATCTTAAGTCTAAGGATCCTACATACATTATGTGTGACACCAACTGATGACACCTCAGAATATAACAATTCTCGCAGTATCTCATGGTAGATCAATTTAACACCATGTTCTTTAACATATGCATATCCATGATTCATGAAAGATGATCATCAATCAATATATGTGATGATCTATAAATCATAATTGTCATACATAATGATATAAGATTAGAGATAATTTACAATAATATCAAAACAAGAATAAAGAGTTATACGAACAAGTCATATACTTGTTGATCAATACAAAAGACATTTAGTCAAGGACAAAATAACATATTATTCAAAAGATCATAAACATATAAATGATACCATTATTTTCATGATCGCCTCTACGGTATATCACTAACAGGTATGTGGTGAACGTCATTCCTCGAAGTGTTATTTTAGGCTACACCATTATTTTGAGTGATATATATCATGATTTATGTGAACAAATTAAAGGCCAAAGATCGAGATGGCTTATTATTGAGAAGATTAAGCTTAGCCTCGATCGATCGATCGAGCTGGACCAGGCAAACAGACATATTGATGTTTATTGGGCGGTGGCAGGTGCGACGGGCGCGTCAGTGTTGGAAATAATCTTGACTTCGAGTCCTAGACGTGTAGAGTCCATCTCCGAGTATAACTCAAGTTGAAGTTGAGTCCCACTTGACGTCCGAATCGGAATACGAGTAAGAGAGTATTAGCCTATATATTCAGGAGACTTGTACCCAGTTTTGTATGCAAGTAAGAAAAAGCTAGAAGAAAAGCAAGAAAAGAGGGAGCAAATAAGAGAATAAAGAAATTCAAAAGTTTCTTCTGTGTTCTCTCAGATTATTTACGATGTGTATATTTTCTCTTAAGTTGTAACAGTCAGCGAGGAGCGGGCCGCGGGACGGGGTGGACGTGCACTCCCCGCCCCGGCCGGCCAACCGTGCAGCACGTATGCATGTCACTATGCACACGCGCCACATGCATCTGTACACAACCTAGCTAGCTCACCGAACATTAGCTTGCCCATCTCTCGCGCTCCAGCCTACAGCACCGTCCAAAATTTGGGCATGTGCATGGGGCGGGCTGATGGTTGCACTGTACGCCTGACGGTGACCGGACGTCCTCGCTCCGGCCGGTTAGGACTAGGCCGGTCAGTGGTCCCTGTCTGCCGGCCGCGCTCCGCAGGCCTAGCCTAGCGTACGCGTATGTGCGTGCGTGCTTCACGATCTGCTCCATCGATCGATCGGATTGAGCTACCGAAGTACGGACGTCATATATATATATATATATATATATATATATATATATATATATATATATATATATATATATATATATATATATAGGCAAAATAACAGGTGCACCATGGTGCCCAAGCTCCATAATTAAAACTTTCCATCTATGATTGATTCTTTTCCAAATTGATACCTTTTCGAATTAATGAATCTTAATAGGTTACCTAATATATTGCACCTGCACGCATCTAAAAGCAATCTAACGACAGAGATGCTTGGTGCCTGGACACCTTGGTGCCCCATTTCAGTATCATATATATATATATATATATATATATATATATATATATATATATATATATATATATATATATATGAAAATTACATAAGGCATCATGGTGCCTAGGCACCAACATCCGATACACGTCATCATCACCAGCGCCGAGATGATCTTGCGATCGCGTCCGGATGGTCACCGACTGAGAGATCATGTGGAGGTATCCCCATGTTGGTGATGAGTAATTGACGGTTGGTTTAGAGAGTTTGAGTTTGTTTTGGATATTCTAGGTTTGAGTACCTTTTATTTATGTTATTGTTGATATGCTGTTTTGTGCGGTGCTATGTGACGGTTTGCTTGTCTGTGTGACTGCAGGACTTCAGAGCTAGGTCATAGTGAGACAAGGAGGACCGGGACTAGGCACAGGAGGTGTTGAGGTCCAGACAGTCGGTGATGCCGAAGATGATCGAGGCTGGTGAGGTGATTGCGAGTAGGGAGACAAGGAACCGGAGCTGGAGCTACCGGTGATGGACACGATGGGCAACGACGAGCGAACCGGGACTAGGCTCAGAGAGGAGTCAGAGGTCCAGACGGTTGGAGGTCGGTTGCGGTCGTGTGCGACGGAACAGACCAGGGCTGGACTCAAGTGGAGTCGGAGGTCTCGGTCGGTGTCGGGTGGACACGACGGGCAGTAGCGAGTGGATCGGGACTAGGCTCAGGGAGGAGTCGGAGGTCCAGACGGTCAGGATGTCGGGTGCGGTCGTGTGCAGCGGAGCGGACCGGACTAGACTCAGGGAGGAGTCAAGGTCCAGACGGTCAAAGATGCCGGTTGCGGGAAGCTTCCAGGAAGGTGCTTGAGGGGCAAATTGGAGATTTGACTCAAGCATGAGAGAAATGGCTGGTTTTCCCTCCATTGCTATGTGTGTTGACTTTTTGCCTCAAGTGTGTGTGAGGCATGGAGTGTGTTTTGTATGCCACTTCTTGAATTCCCCTTTTGGTGTGAATGTTGGCTGTTAAAAGGGGATGGCAAGCAAGTGGAGAGGTATGCATTCTGGAGAACGTAAGCAAGAAAGGGGTGTGTAGCACTTTGGAGAGAAATGAGAGTGAGCTAGGGAGTTGGGTGTGTTCACTGTGAGAACTCCTGCGTGTGTGTTCTGTGAGTGTAGATTCTCCTCTCAAGCATGTAGTGAGAGATGGGATAAACTTTTTGTAATCATTCCTCTTTTTGTAAGCATTCATGGGATGGAATCAATGAGGTGAAAAGTTGTTGGTTTGCATTTACTTTTAGTCTTCTGCAACTTCTCTGTGTTTAGGGTTTGATGGCAGAAACCTTGGGCCCTTTGTTTTCCTAGTTGCAAATCTAAGTTTGAGTTGTGGTTCTTTCCTCTGAGATTATCTCCCTGCCATACTCAAAGTTTCATGAGCAATGGATGGAGGAATTTCAAGAAATCTGATTTCTCCCATGTGGCTGTCTGGTTTCTGCAAAATGAGGTTTTTCATTTTGTGATTGAGTGTTTGTTTGCATTTTCTTCCCTCTGAAATCCTTGTGGTATTTAGTTTGAAGTCATTGTGTGAGAACCTGAAAAGAGCAACAAAAATCTCACTTATTTCCCAGATTTCAGCAAACTTCTGCATTTACTGTTCAATGGATTTTCAGAGCTTTTCTGCGCAGGCTGCCTGCTCTGTTTTTCGGCCACCGGTCAGACCACTAGGGTTTGGTCCGGTCTGACCGGTGAGCCCATGGCAGTCAGACCGGAGATAGTACTGCGGTCAGACCGGCGACAATAGGCTGTCAGACCAGCCGACAGTAGGCGGTCAGACCAGCCCAGGGGAGGCGGTCAGACCGGCCTAGTGACTGCGGTCTGAACGCCCAGTCTACTGCAGTCTGACCGGCCCCCTTGCTACTTGCGTCGTTCTTCCCGTTTGTCTTTCGTCTGGCCTTCTCTTCTGTGTGTTTAAGTTCCAGTAAGCATATGATTCCTTTTCATAGCTTTCATAGCTATCGGAGAGAAGATTCATTTGTGAATACTTGGGGGCATTTTTTAAAGAGGCACCATTCACCCCCCCCCCTCTGTTGCCATATCCGATCCTATACCGACGCATGTTAATTACTTTCGAGATCAACGTGCGTTGATCGGTCCTATTCTTTTCAGCTTCTAAAAACTATTTTTCAGTTTTTCTACAGTAACTAGCTTTTAAACAGAGTATCTTTTCAAGATAGAGTCTACTAGTTAATTGTAGTACATACTTTACTGACTTCATTTATATCGCCAAAAACCACACGTGAGTTTCTGTTACTCTGTAATTTCTCGCACAAACAACTCAAAAATCACAAGCCGCGGTCAAAGGCTAAAAACCGCAGCAAAAAAAAAAAATAGGCCCGATAGCTCCCATGCATTTTTGACGGATTAACGTATGCATGCAGGATAGATGTTTCCTTCCTGTTATTTTCAGCATTCGGCCTAATTAATTAAACCACTAGCAGAGTTGGCACGTCCTTTGGGACACTGAAATGGAGGACTAAAATGGTGACTAGGCTCTATAATTAAGATTTTTTATCTATGATCAAGATTTTTCATCCATGATTAATTCAATACGCTAAATCAATAACTTCCTTTCTAAATTAATACCTTTTTGAATTAATGAATGTTAATGGGTTTGCCTGGTATATTATATATCATTAACTTGCACGCATCTAAAAGCAATCCAAAGATAGAGAGGCTTGATTCTCAGACACCATGGTGCCCTATTTCAGCGTCCTATATGTATGTATATAATTACTAACCAGCGCGCAGTATAAAATACGTGAGAAAGTTACTGCTATTTTTGAATGAAGTTACCATGATTCTGAATGAAGTTATTGCCAAATCTTCATAGTGCTGGAAAGTTATCATCAGTTTTGCATGAAGTGAAGTTACTACCGAACGCTAACAATACAACCGGTGGTAACTTTCTTCACAGCTGATGATAACTTTTCGTACAACCTATGATAACTTGCCAGGGCGCAAAACTACACACAGAATACACACGTGCGTAGAATAGCGCTACCATATATATATAGGAAAAATACCTTTTACTCCTAGATGTAATTACACTCACCTCTAATATACCACCTAAACAAACTTGAAATACTCCTTTATCACTTTGAGTATACTCGTATACTAATTATAAGATACTCTAATGTGAACCATACGAAAAATGCAAGGGAATCCATAGTTTTTAGCGTATTTTATAAATACCTTCATATACGCACATAAAAAAGAGTATATCGAAAAAATGTGCATACCACCTCTGAAAAATTGCTCATACCACCTAGATGGTCTTAAATACTTGTATACTACACGTGCATATATACCCTCTGTTACGTGAAATATTTACTACGTTGTGAGATAGACATACGATGTAATTACGCCTAGGAGTGTATATGTATGTATGTATACACATGCGCACCCCCGTTTGTTTGAGTTAAAACCACTTTTGGCACAATTTCGCATCGTATATACAAAAATAGTTGTATGCGGACCGTATTGACAAAAATATCATTTATGTTGTCCGGTGGGCAGGCGACACGCGGTGCTGCCGCTGGCGGCAGGCATCTACTGCCCCCTCACCAGACGGCAGGCAGCCTGCCACCCGGTGGACAGACAGCAGGCAAGCCTGCCGTCTGGTGAGGGGGTGGTAGGTGATTAAGTTAGCTAATTAGCCTCAACTTTTAGCTTCATTTTGGTAGATACTTTGTATATCTAGCTTCATTTTATGTAGACATTTAAACCTCAACTTTTAGCTTCACTTTTTTCAAATTACAATATTTCAAAAACTTTTGGTAGATACTTTGTATATCTAGCTAGATTGTAGATAGAACAAGTCGTGTTTTATATATTACTGAAATCGGCATAATTAACATTTTAAGTACAACCACAATGTATGGGTATCCCCTCCGCTCTTTGAGATAGTTTTTTTTTTTGCTTTTGTCACCTTGCATGATACCGTGTTATAAAACATTGTTCAATATAGTTAAAGGTCCTAATTAATCAATGCAAAGTGATCGGATCGATCGTTCATGAGATCACCGTATCTCGCTCCACCAAATAAAATGGAGCCATGCAATGAACGGCATGCATGCAGCTTGCTGGCCTGGTCCAGCGACACATATGCTAGGCGTCGTACAGTGTGGCCATGTCGCCTCCCGTTAATCATGTGAAACTAAGTTGCATGCATGGCAAAGGTTGGGTCCAAGCTTTTCCCCTCCGTTTAGGGCATGTGAACGATGCAAGGAAAAGAAGAGTTGGGTGTACTCATAAATACGCTTAGCCGCGTACGAATTAAGTGCATGCAAAGCCGTTTTACGTGCACGTGTACGTATGCGTCTGTATATATGCCTTAACACTCACGAGAAATGCCATGGTCGATCGAGCAAGAACTTAATTTCTCCATGATCATCACATATAATAGCTGCTGCGCTTTGCAACCTCAATAATGTGTGCATAAATGCAGTAGCTAAAGTGCATTGTATATGTACGTCGTTTTGCTGCCAGCTCCATTTGGATCAGGGACCCAAGAACATTATTCCATGATAATGTAAGGGTAACATAATAATATCTACGTACTTGAACGGAGATTAAGTGGATAATAAACTCTACTTTAATTAAGCATGTCATCCATAATGAACTGTACTTTAATTGTTTTGCCCAGCATATTGCACCAATTATACATATTATTCCCTTATCATTCTCTTGATCTTTTAACTTTATTTTCCCACTCAAAATAAGACTTATATTTTGAAATGGAGGTATAATCTTGGTCTGCATCAAAGAGCTATATCTCACGCAAGATATGATTTTCCTCTCTCCTCCTTAATTCCTCTCCACGTCACCTCAAATCCTACGTAGCATGTCTAGATATGGCTAAGTCCTTGCATGCATGTTCTTGTTTTCACAATGTTCGCATGGTGTGTTTTTTGCATGCAATCCTTCACCCATACTTCTTTTCTTACTTCAAACACTACCAGAAACAGATAAATTCTCGAGTGCCCAAAACACTCAGGAAAAAACACCAAACACTAAAGATCATATTTTCCAAAGGTCGGCCGTCGGAGAAAACCACTCGGGACCCTTTCGTTGGGTAAAAACGGGTTTCCTGAGTGTTACACTCAGAAGACATTAATTCGCAGTGTATTCAGATGTACACTTGGGAGAATAGTTGATACAATGGGTTCAGCCACCGTAACGGGATACTTTACTGAGTGTTGACACTTGGGAAAGTAGGGAAATTGTCACTCAAGAACATTTATTGCCCTGAGTGTAAACACTCAGGAAATATAGCCACGTGGCAATCCTTTCTTGATGGGTCCCAAAAATTGACCCGAGTGTTGTAAATAATGCGGTATAAGCATAATTATTAATTTAATTCCAGCAACAATTATAATAGTCCAATCACCATAAACATGGCACATAAATGACTTAACTAATACATCAACATGCGAATTAATTAAGCCATGACAAAAGTAACATATGCTCAACATAGATGTCACATATATGTACATAATTAGCATGTCAACAAGTAAACATGAACATCTGCAGCTGCTGAATCAAGCGCTACCAATTCAGCCTCCATAGTGGACCGTGTAATAATAGTCTGTTTAGAAGACTTCCATGACACGGCCCCACCTGCTAAAGTGAATACATAACCACTCGTAGCCTTCATGTCATCCGAGTCACTGATCCAGTTAGAATCACTGAATCCTTCCAAGACTGCAGGATGACCTGAATAGTATTTTCCCAAATTAGGATTTCCCTTCAAGTATCTTAGTACTCTTTCTAGTGCTATCCAATGATCATCTCCTGGATTGGACGTATAACGACTCAATCTGCATACAGCATATGAGATGTCTGGCCTCGTTGCACTAGTTAAGTACATCAGGGATCCTATGATCTGAGAATATTTAAGTTGATCCTTCCCATGTCCGGTGTTCTTATGTAGCTTTGCATTTGGATCATAGGGTGTAGCTGCTGGCTTACAGTCCGTAAATCCAAATCTGGTTAGGACTTTATCCACATAATGGGATTGTGAAAGAGTAATCCCATTCTCACCCTTTATGAGCTTAATGTTTAAGATAACATCAGCTTCACCCAGATCTTTCATATCAAAATTCTGGGAAAGGAAAGACTTAGTGTCATTGATCACATCCATGTTGGTCCCAAAAAGCAGTATGTCATCTACGTAAAGACATAAAATGACACCTTCGCCCCCATTAAACCGATAGTAGGCACATTTATCGACTTCATTTACACAAAAGCCGACCGACGTCAACGTACTATCAAATTTCTCATGCCATTGCTTAGGGGCTTGCTTTAGACCATACAAAAAATTAATCAATCGACATACTTTCCTTTCTTGCCCCTCAACCACAAATCCTTCAGGCTGCTGCATGTAAATCTTCTCATCCAACTCTCCGTTAAGGAAAGCGGTCTTTACATCCATTTGATGTACTAGGAGTTTGTATGCAGCGGTTAGCGCTAAAAGCACTCGAATTGTGGGTAAACGAGCCACAGGAGAGTATGTATCAAAATAGTCTTCTCCTTCTTTTTGCGTGAAACCTTTAGCCACTAACCGGGCCTTGTACTTTTCAATAGTACCATCAGGTCTACGCTTTCTTTTAAAGATCCATTTGCAACCTACTGGCTTACAACCAGGCGGGAGATCTGCAATTTCCCAAGTTCCGTTAGCTATGATGGAATCCATCTCGCTACGGACTGCCTCCTTCCAGTAATCCACATCCGGAGATGCGTATGCCTCTGAAAGGGTTCGTGGTTCATCATCCACGACATAGGTGACAAAGTCATCCCCAAGTGACTTCTCGGTCCTCTGTCTCTTACTCCTCCTCAACTCCAAATCTGGAGCGGTGTTATCCACACTAGGAAGAATAGAGAGATCATCTTCACCGATATGTCCACTGTCATCATTCGGTCTCATAGGAAACACATGCTCAAAGAATGTCGCATCACGAGATTCCATCACTATATTAGTAGCGATGTCACTCACCTCAGATTTGATCACTAAAAATCTATAAGCCGTGCTATTAAAAGCATATCCTAGAAAGACACAATCGACGATCTTAGGACCAAGCTTCCTTTTCTTCGGCAACGGCACATGCACTTTTGCAAGGCATCCCCACGTTCGAAAATAGGATAAGTTGGGTTTTCTCCCCTTCCATCCTTCATAGGGTGTTTCCTCCTGATTGCGAGGTGGAACCCTATTCAGGACATAGTTAGCTGTGAGAACTGCCTCACCCCACCAATAGTCCGACATACCTGAACTCTGAAGCATGGCGTTAACCAAGTCACAAAGAGTTCGGTTCTTCCTTTCGGCTATTCCATTTGATTGGGGTGAGTAAGGTGGAGTAACTTCGTGAATTATTCCACTTTCTTCACAGAATTGGGAGAACTCATGTGAGACGTACTCACCACCTCCGTCCGATCTTAACCGCTTGATTTTCTTTTCTAGTTGATTTTCAACTTCAGCTTTATAGATTTTAAAGTATTCAAGTGCTTCATCTTTCGACTTAAGTAGATAAATATAGCAATACTTAGTCGCATCATCTATGAGAGTTAAGAAATATCGTTTGCCACCTTTCGTTAATATTCCATTCATCTCACAAAGATCAGAGTGGATTAGTTCAAGTGGAGAAGTGCTTCGCCCTTCAACGCTATGAAAAGGTTTTCGGGGCTGCTTAGCTTGCACACACACTTCGCACTTTGAACCCTTCTCATAATTATAGCTTGGAATTAAACTCATCTTACTTAACCGCGTAATGGCTTCAAAATTAACATTACATAACCGTGAATGCCAAATATCATGAACTTTATTGCAATGGGAAACATTGTAAACGTTTACATTATTCAAATCAAGAATGAATAAGCGGAACATGCCTCCGCTATCATAGCCTTTGCCCACAAAATTACCAAACTTGGTCACAATGACCTTATTTGATTCAAACACAAGCTTTATTCCTTGCCTACATAACATTGACCCGCTAAGAAGATTGCGCGTCATCGCAGGCACGTACAGCACGTCTCTTAGGATGAGTGTTTTGCCCGAAGTAAGCTTCAGGCAAACCTGTCCAATCCCACGCACTGTTGCGGCGGCTCCGTTGCCCATTAGGACGGATCCACCACCTTCACCCTGAAATGAAGAAAAACACGATCGATCAGCACATATATGTCTAGTAGCACCTGTATCAATCCACCAATCAATAGATGGACTTGCCATAAAGGTCATAGGTACATACTCTTCTGAGCTGGTGCTAGCCAGTGCGACATGGACCTCAGCCTTGTGGCTCTTGTGCTGACCCGGAGATGGACCCTTGCCCTTCCGATTGCGGCAATGATTGGCCTTATGGCCAGCCTCACCGCAAACGAAGCAGACGATGTCCTCCTTCTTCTTCTTTATTTTCTTAGGCTGTAGCTTGACTTGGGGCTGACTCTTGAACTTGGGTTTCCCAGGTCCTCCACCATTCTTAAGTTGAACTTGATGAGCCTGAATTTGAGCCTTTCCCGAGCCGTCACCGACATTAATAGCAGCTGACAGCTCATTGAGCGTCAAGCGCTCCTTTATATGCCTTCGAGTGGTCACAAAGTCACGCCACGAAGGCGGTAACTTAGCCAAAATGACATTTACTTGAAACTTCTCAGGCAGAGTGCAGTCGTACTGACATAAGTCACGTACATGGAGTTGAAGCTCATGGAGCTGCTCCATCACCGACCGGCCCTCAACCATCTTGTAGTTCAAGTAATTGGCTGTAACAAAGGACTCATTTCCATTATCTCCCTTGGAGTATTTCTCCTCGAGCTCATCCCAAAGTTGTTTGGCATTAGTGAAGTTGACATAGATGTCAAACAAGCGATTAGACAGGATGGCCAGCAAACGGGCTAAGACTGCATTATTAGCATCTTCCCATTTCATCGTCTCAGGGATCTCCAGCGGAAACGCCGGTAGATTTGAGATGATCCAGAAGAGCTTAACGTCAGTCAGCCAAAGTTTTTGCCTTTGCCTGCCAACGCTTGAAATTGACTCCGTCAAACACTTCAGGTTTCACAACATCAGATGAGGAAGCCATTTCTTTCAATATTGGTTTTCTGGATTGTTGTAAATAATGTGGTATAAGCATAATTATTAATTTAATTCCAGCAATAATTATAATAGTCCAATCACCATAAACATGGCACATAAATGACTTAACTAATACATCAACATGCAAATTAATTAAGCCATGACAAAAGTAACATATGCTCAACATAGATGTCACATATATGTACATAATTAGCATGTCAACAAGTAAACATGAACATCTGCATGCTAATCTTAATGAAGCATTATCATATATGTTTAAACCTAGCATATGAACTGCAATTTGAGAAATATTAATTGCTCTCAGAAAGCGAGTTGCACAAGAATCAATCTTGGCCATCACCGCCATGACAATGCCTAATCTTAATTTTATATGACAGTTGTAGATTTACTTTTGAGCTACAATTGAATCTTGCTATTAACAAGTATTTCCAGATCAAAATAAACTGACTGGACAGAGCCAAACCTATAAGAATTCAACCTGACAGAGTAACCTATTGGATTACAAAGTTTGGCTCAGACCAGACAATAACAAAGCTAGCTGCACCCCAAATTAACAAGTTCGGCAGAGGTCAGGAAAGACCAATCTAGACCTCACACAGATATTAGAACTAGAGCAGCTAGCAAATTTGATACCAGTGAACAATCTAATAGCAGATTCAAATGGATACTCAAGGTAACTCTACCCTCGCATTCATATAAAATTTCAGCAGTATGTCATTTCATCATAGAGCTAAAGGCCCACAGAATTCAATCTTTGCAAAATAACACAACTCACTGATATATGAGGTATATCGCCAAATTGCAAAGATCAAGCACCAGAATACTCACAACACGGTGATACTCGAAATCACCCGAAGTTACTGAAATGAGCAAGGCACGCGATTGCGCTGTCCCAGAAAACCAATGCCCCCCCACAAGCCGAGCAGGGAGATGGTCGCCGGAGATACAATGCCCTTCTTCCCATCCGCCGAAGCCAACAGGTAGTCGAGGTAGGGGATTTGCCGCACAAGACACAAGCCACAAGAGTATTCCGGCCAAGAACACTCAAGCACAACTCAAATCTCACGGTGAATCTCCCGGTTCAAGCCCAAATCAAAACCCTAACCACGGGTCAAGCCTCACAGCTGTCGGCGGAGCACAAACAGCCGACCAACCGTCCAAGAACCCGAGACCACCACCGGAGAAAAGAGAGAGAGGAGGGGAGAGAGCTCACTGGATTTTCGCCGTGTACCGAAGAGAGGAGAGGCCCAGGCTTTATAGCCGAGCGGAGAGCAGAGGGGAGCGGCGGGCTGCAGCGTGGCTGGCACCGAGATGCCCGCGCCGACGCTGCCTCCATCGCCAACTCCCCAAGACTCGGCCGCCGCCGTCGCCGCGAAAGGATCGCCAGATCCGGGTGAAGCGGAACCGCCTGCACCGGCGCTCGGGGGAGGAGACGAAGTCTCCTCCCTTATCTCTTCAATCGGCCCACCGACAGGTGGGCCCTACCGGTACCATTTATTTTTTTCTTTTGTCAATTGGGAAATTCCCATTTTGCCCTCAGTTATACAACACCGAGTGTATATCAACCTAAACACTTGGGAAATATAGCAACGTGCCAATCCTTTACCGACGAGTCCCAAAAATTGGCCTGGGTGTATTCCGACCTAGGACACTCGGGAATCATTTTTGTATCCCGAGTGTATGTCAAACAAAGGCACTCGGGAGTTACGGAACGGCGTATGCACAGCACCGATTTTGATTTCGTATGTACAATTTTGCATTCCATTTTGAACTAAGCTAACAGGAAACTCGGCAATCAAACAGACCATATATTCCAAATCAAGAAAAATTACACCAATTAGCCACAAGTCATTCATATATAGATTCGAAAACATTGACATAATTCCCAAGCTCATGATACAATATCACATATATATAAATCGAACATCCACAACATTCAAGTTCAAATTTGAAAAGCTTGGGATAAGGCATGATACATATAACAGTTCCAAATAAATGTTCAATACATTGGGCATAGCAGGAATATTAGTCTCAGTCTTGGATTTGAAGATCTTTAGAATTTCAAGCTTCTCTTGGTCAGCTTCGGCAAGAGATGTTCCAGCATCAGGCTGCGGTTCAGTTGGAACTTCTGCAGTACCAAATATTGGTGTCAGTCTTTGTTGACCTGCCAAAATTATGTAAAGTCTTTGCATTATTTTGAGTTTGCTTATTCATGCCATTCTAAGTGATACTTCATTTACCATGGTTGCAAAGTAGTAGGTTGAACTCATAGTGAGAGATTACCATAACTCATCATTAGGACATAAACAGTTTTGGCAAATATTGTCAAGTAGGTCATGTCAATCACTGCTCAAGAATTGAGGCCCAACTAATTACCAAGACTATAAACCGCCGATTCCTCTGATTATTTGGTCAACAATGTGCAAACCAAAGAAACAAAAATTTCCTCTCTCTCTCTCTCAGTGCCAATTTTGATCCAAAATCACAGTAGCAGATAGTCATGAAAGAGAGAAAAGGGGATATCATAGTGTTGGGCCCTTTGAGAGAGACGAGAGCTGGCACCTTATTACTGTTTTGTTATTTTTTTCTTACATTCTTTTATTGTTAATTTGATTATACAGGATCAGTGATTTTTGGCATGGACAGAAAGTCATAGGAACATAAATGAAGTTTTTGAACCATTCAATCTTAGTCTAGTAGGATATTAAGCTTGTACAATAGTTTCAGTATGTCAGGTCCCCTCATTGAGGGTACGGGGTATGATTTGTATAAGTGTAAGCAAAGGGTTTTGTATTCAGTGATTTTGTATAAATGTTTGTTGAATATACTCATGTGATCAAATTTCACTATCTGCAAGACTGCAATTATGCCTATTGAATATTTTTAAAAGCTTCAATAAGCTAAGCAGATAAAAATGGTCAAAAAAAATGCAAAGGTATTCAAACATTGCCTTAATCAACTGAGGCATTTCCCTTTCAGATTAGCAGGGCCAGTTGCTTTTGCACTTAGATGGTCCACACGAGAGCAAGACCAATATCAGATAAATGCACATGTATAAAAGTCATGCATTCATTGTACTATAAAAACAAGTAGAGAGAGTAAAAACAAGTAGGAAAACTATATTGCCAAGACAAATCCATCTAGTAAATTTATGTTTTATGTAGAGTACCAATGACTAACTTATTTGGGTGACATACTAAATAGCTCACTTGTGAGTGCACTTGTTTGCATTATCTTTGAGTGGCCTCTCGATAATGGACTCATCCACATGATATTGGTTTGGGCATCTAACATGTGTACCATCTCCAGCATCAATTTCTGAAGCGGTTGGATCTGCCATTGACCCTATTGTTGTTGCCTACATATTCATAAGAAATTGCATTATAAGAAATCACATTCCTGATTCCTCTCATAGTATATAGCTCAGCGGGTATAAAAAATGTGAATATAAATCAAAATAGGAATCAATGTGTGGGAGTTTAGCATAAATCCAGTTAGAAGTTGGAGCTTAATGTGCAATAGAAATCAATGTGCAAGGTAATTCTCTCATAGTATATAGCAACTCGAATGCAGAGAGGGGAAAATATTCAAGTGAACGGGTACAACAATT
Organism: Dendrocalamus latiflorus; assembly: GCA_017311315.1. Taxonomy (NCBI): domain Eukaryota; kingdom Viridiplantae; phylum Streptophyta; class Magnoliopsida; order Poales; family Poaceae; genus Dendrocalamus; species Dendrocalamus latiflorus. Next base: position 34,945,477 of record CM029651.1, on the reverse strand, counting down.
CTAATTATCTCCAAGCTAGCTAAATACAAGTACCCAATAGTCCATTGTCTGAGTGAAGATGGAGAAAAGGAGCTAAAAAAGAGTAAAAAATACGACAGTCCATGTCTCAAAAAACAAATAAAAGAAATGCAACAGTTGAATGCACAGTCATAGCATAAAATCCAATTAAAATGGCCAAGGGAATTGAAGCAAGCAGCGGTAGGGGCTTGCCATTGCAAAATTAAAGGTTGTAACGGATTGGCCAGTAGCTGCAAATTTCACACACACACACACACACACACACACACACACACACATATATATATATATATATATATGATGCTGAAATAGGGCACCATGGTGTCTAGGAACCAAGCCTCTCTGCTTTTGGATTGCTTTTAAATGCGTGCTAGTACAATGGTATATAATATATCATGCATGCTAAATCAATCATGGATGGGAAGTTTTAACCATGAATGGAAAGTCTCAATCACACTAGCACGCATCTAAAAGCAATCTAAAGGCAAGGAGGCTTGGTGCCCAGACACCCTGGTGCCCCTGCTATTTATACTATATTATATGTGTGTGTGTGTGTGTGTGTCAGCAGGATGTAGAACATGTTTGTTTTGGATGCATACAGGAAAAGAAATTTGCAATGCATTAAATTGTAAGATTATGTACAAAAACACCTAACAAAAACAAATACAAGGGATATAGTAAAATAGTACATAGACTATGATAGAGCATACCCAGTGCGATTCTAACAAAGGCCAAAGTTTCCAAAATTCAAGAAAGCAAGCATGGACACACACACATCTATTCATTCCCAAAACTGGAAATAAGGTAATTTCACAGGTTCACAATAATCTAACATAATCTATAAAGGCATTAACTTTTCAACAAAAACCCCCATTTGTGCTAAATAAAGTACTTTGTGAGTTTACCGAACAATATGCAATACAAAAGCTACCATACTAGCATGTGTACTGCATACGTGTTTAGGATAACAAATTTATTTCAAAAGATATATGGACAGATAAACCTCGGGTATGGAGGAGGGGAGACAACGGCGGCGGAGGCAGTGGATCGGCGAGGAAGGAGGAGGAGGAGGATGGGGAGGTGGCACCGGTGGTGGTGGATCTACAGCAGCCGAGGAGGGGGCGGTGGGGTCAGGTGTGGCTACGAGGGACGAGGAGGAGGCATTGACTTGAGTAGATTAGATGGCTGCAAAGGCGATCGGGGAGGGGGAGACAGCAGAGGCAATGGGGGGAGGCAGAGATGGCGAAGGCGGTGGATCGGCAAGGGAGAAGGAGGGGGAGGGCGGGGAGGTGGCGCCAGTGACGATTGCGGTGCATCTGTAGTAGTGGAGGGAGGGGGCGGTAGGGTCAGGTGTGGCGGCAGGAGACGAGGGGGATGGGGAGACGGCATAGGTGGTGGATCGGCGAGGAAGAAGGACGGGGAGGGCGGGGAGGCGGTGCCGATGGTGGTGTATCTGCAGCAGTGGAGGAGGGGTGGTAGGGTTGGGTGTGGCAGCGGGAAACGAGGGGGAGGCACTGGGATTGACAAGCGGGGAGGAGGAGGATGGGGAGGCGGCGCCGGTGACGATGGATCTGCGCGCAACAGTGGAGGATTGGGAGGCTGCTGTGGAGGATGGGGAGAAGGACGAGGACGAGGGTGAGGCTACTGTGGAGGATTGGGGATCGAGAGTAGGGTTAGCACTTGCGCTGCGAAAAAGGGCACGGTAGTGAAAAAAATTGCCACTATTTCTCCCCAGAATGTACAAAAGACTATGGCACTTGGGAATATATTTCACCTTGTTCAGACCCATTGATATCCCATTTCCATGTGCATGACTGCTGGCTCCTGTCTGCATCTACTGAGTGTAATATAAAACACTCGGTAGCTCTATTTTCCGAGTGCTAAATTTACGTCCCGAGTGTCCAATTAAACACTCAGGAGTTTCCCAAGTGTTTTCTACCATACACTCAGTAAAATTATAGGCACTTAAGAAAAACGCGGTTCCTGGTAGTGAAAACAAGCACCCAACGAATTTGGCATCAAATAAATGTACATGATAAAATGTATAAAAGCATGTTAGCGCAAAATTAAAAGCTATAGTACTCACAACTAGATCACATGGGTACATTAATCAATTTGAGTGATTTGGTTATATATAGGCCCTATAGCATACAGTTTTTCCACGTATTTCTGTTACAACAGGAGTTTTGTAGGGAAGTACATTAAGTCATCAACTGTCAAATTAATTTCCCGTCAAAAAACAAAGACTGTCCAATGAATGCAAGTCACAATCGTTTAGGTATACATTTAATTAGTTTGTAAGTGGAGCCGTGCTTATATGTTCTTTAAATACACAACTCACGATCTATCAGAAATATTGTACGTCGTTTCGGACTTGAAACAACCTCTAATTATAGCTCTAGCCACAATTAAATTTATACAGTAAAAAAACCACTCACGGTCTATTAAAAAATATTATACATCACAGTCTCTAATTGTAGTTCTAGCCACAATTAAAATATTAGAGTGATATATTAGAAAAAAAATATAATAATTTTCATTATGAATGTCACAGTATCAATATATGTAAATTGTTTGCATATATATAAACATGGGCGCCGAAATGGGACACTATGGTGTTAGGGCACCATGATTTTAAATGCGAAAATTCTATTCAAATTTAGGGTTTTTTGAAATTTTTAGTTTTAAGGTATATATCCATCTATAAAAATTCAAATAAAACATATACATTTGAAAAACACTCGAATTTAAAGATTTTGAGTAAATTTTGATCAAGTGCTTTGCTGATTTTTGTATAAAATCATCACATACCTACAATAATCAAACTTACCATAAAAGGCAGCTCTAGTTTGGATTTAAGTTCAAACTTGTTTGAACTAGTTAATAAATAAGTTAAACTCATCCAAAATTTTCTGACACAATACCTACAAAAATACTTATTTTAGATCATGGTACACAGGCACCTTGGTATCCTAGTTAATTAGATATGAACTAGTAGTCAAAGTTACAAGAAAGATAAATTTGACTGCATGCCTTCAAGAAGCACACCATATATTTTTAAACGGAAGGAGCAAATTGTCTAAATCTTAAAACAATTAATACAGGTAGTAATGGAAAGCTTGCAAACCAAACCTCCAATTTGCTTGTAAGAATTCAACCTTTTAGAGAGGACTTAAGAACTGTTATTAGCCTATATGAAATCCTCTAAGAAAAGGTTTACAAAAGAACCACGTACACATGAAGCATGCATGTCGAGAATAATCAACAGGGAAATCGGAAAAGTGCACTTTGCGTTTACTGTTCTAGGCCGGTACACGTACGTAGCATGAGTAGTTAGACGTACGCATGGCTTGTAGGTTAATGCACAACTATCATGTACGATCCAAAGGCCAAAGCAATTAAGGGCTTGCATGTATAAATACGCAACTACTTAAGCAATACTAAAACAGGACATATGTACGGCCAAATATATGCATGGACAGACAGACAGAGGGTGGGTCTTTTTGTTGTGGCTTTAGCTTTTAGTTTATGGTTTTTAAATTTTGGCTATTCGTAAGAGAAAGTATATATAGAAAAACAGTTACATGTAATTTTGGTCGGTATAGCTGAAGACGGTACATTGTCTACTACCGCTACAAGAAATCAGATATTAGTGACCAAATATAGTGATGAAAATCTGTTTTGTCACTAATAACCAGATTTGGAGTGACTAAAAATTTTCCCCGCTGCTTTATTGATTATTAGTGACAAAATATTAGATTGTCACAAGCAGTGGCGGATCCAGGATTTTACCTAAGGGTATGCCGTCCAAAATTTTTTATATACAATTCGGTAAAACCATTTGGCAATTCGGTAACAGTTGTAAAATTTGCAACGTAATTCGGCATATATGCACTAAATAACATGATAAGTCTTAAATTTGAAGATTAAGTTGAATACATCCACAAATTACAATATGAATAGTTCAAACGCCATACTGATAGTTCAAAATATAGGCATAAAAGAGAGTAAGAGACTTACAATACTACTTATCTGACTTTTTTAGCCGACGCTTTCTAAGGGACATGAATGTCTTGATTATATCATCTTCATCCACTTCAAAGAAAATATCCCGCTCAATAAAAGTGACTAGACAATCATCCAAAAGACTATCACTCATCTTGTTTCTTAACTTTGTTTTCACTAAAACCATTGCAGAAAATACCCTTTCAACACTTGCTGTTGCCATCGGTAGAAGCAATACCAATTTGAGAAGCAAGTAAACCATATCATACACTTTATGCCTCTGTGTTTCAACAAGCTTAACTGAGAGATCAACAATATTGTCTAGACCTTTGAAGCTATCATTTTGTCTCATGTCATCGATATAATTATCAAGTTGCAATTCAAGTTTTAGCAAATAATTATTCGAGAACTCCTTTGGGTAGAACTCAGCCAGTCTGCGTAGCTTCTGTGCATCAAAAGAAGCAAATGGGTTGGAAGGATTGAAGGCTGACATACAAGAGAGCAGCTCCATATTAATCTCGTCAAACCGATTATCAAGTTCTTGACTAATTTGATCAATGACACCAATATATACTTCTCTTCTGAAGTGATCATCATTTGTTTGCTTTCGGGCACGAGCATACCTTGCTGATTTTCCATAAGGCACATAATCACCATTCATAGCAGGAACTTCAACACCATGTTTATCACAAAATGAAGTGACCCTCTCAAGAAATTGATCCCAACCATCAGACCTCAATTGTTGCATTCTATTTTTTGCCACATTAACAAGTGAGATTGCATTAAGAATATCTTGCTCCCTTCTTTGCAAACACTCAGATAACTCGTTTGTGTATCCAAGAATAACATACATTAAGTGTGCAAAGAAAACAAACTCAAAGGTCTCAAATGCTCCAAGCACAAAATGTATTTTGGTCCAATCATCCTTATGTGAATTATCATCACCAAGATCGATAAATACATCATGGATTGCTTGATACATAGTGATGATGCTGCATACAGTTTTGTAATGAGAGCCCCATCGAGTCTCACCAGGCCTAGGCAAACCCATCTCTTGATTTAATCCACTTCCAGATTCAAGTTCACCACAATCAAGTGCTTTCTTGATATTCTCAAGCCTAGCATTTCGAAGCATGTCATGATGCTTACAAGAAACTCCAACAATATTCAACAAGAGGGATACTTGATCAAAAAAACCCTTACAATCAGTATTGCCCTTGGCAACAGCAACAAGAACTAGTTGAAGTTGATGTGCAAAACAATGTATATAATAAGCAGAAGGTGATTCTTGCATGATCAATGTTTTCAGCCCTTTAATATCCCCTTTTATGTTGCTAGCTCCATCATATCCTTGACCACGAATTTGAGTCATAGTCAAGCCATGACTAACAAGTAAAGCTTCAATGGCACCCTTAAGTGATAAAGAGGTAGTATCATCTACATGAACAACTCCAATAAAATGCTCACATGGCCTTCCCAATTTATCAACACATCGCAAGCAAAGAGCTAGTTGTTCTTTATGCGATATATCACTAGACTCATCAGCTAAAATTGCATAGGGCTCATCACCAAGTTCTTCAATTATTTTCTTTCTAGTTTTCATGGCACAACAGTGAATAATTTGCTTTTGTATATCTGGGCTAGTTAAGGTACAATTACCTGGAGCATTGTCCAAAACATACTTGTTCACTTCTTCACTATTTCCTGCAAGAAACTTCAAAAGTTCGATGAAGTTCCCTCTGTTGCTAGATTCTTCGCCTTCGTCATGTCCACGAAATGCCAATTCTTGATGCAAAAGAAACTTGATACATCTAAGTGAATATGTCAACCTTTTCTTGTAAAGACGAAGATCCTCATTAGTCCACTTCTCAATGTGATAATCAATTGCTACCTTGGGATTCTTAAAGCCAATGTATCTCTCTTGAGCTGCATTATGTGCCTTAGAACCCAGATGTTTGAGAAGTGCTTTCTCTCATATATTCCAATTTCTCCAGCCATCAACAGTAAATTTATCTAACCCGGTACCCTTCTTAAACAAGTAGCATATAAAGCAAAACACAGAATCCTTCTTGATACTATATTCAAGCCACTCATGTTTATGAAACCATATAAAATTGAATTGACGATCTCTATCTCCAATCTTTCTTTTTGGAAAATCATGTGCATAAGGTTGGAATGGACCTTTAATAATATATGCTCTTCGAATTGCATCTTGATCATTAACAGAATAACTTTCAATGGGCTATCTATCACTTGGATCATGCGGAAGGCGATTGATGTCATAAACCGGCGGCGGTGGCGGTGGCGGTGGCGGGGGCGGGGGCGGGGGCATAGAATTCACAACTTTATCAATTACTCTCTCTTGCTCTTGAGTTTGCTTTTCCGCCACAGTTTCAACTGGAGATGGGGCAGGATTTGAAGTAGCAGCCGCCGCCTTCTTGGCTGCATGTTTCTGAAAAAGAGATGCAATGTCCCCGCTTCTCTTCATAACTAAACAATTCCAAAAAAACAATTGCTCAAAAGTACATTAGGGCGGGCGGTGGTCTCATCCGAAACAAAAAAATCACAAAAAAATGGCATCGCTGATCGCTCTCATCCATGATCCATCGAGAGACCTGACGATTTCCTGATTGATTTCGCCTGACGAGCGGAGCGGCGCGTCACGCGCGGGCAGGCGAGCGAAGCTGCGAAGGCGAACCGTCTCGGTGCCGACGGCGAGTCACGCGCGGGCAGGCGATCTGGCGAGCGAAGGAACCGTCTGGCGAGATCTGGCGAGCGATCCGGCGTTCGGCAGGCGAGGAAGCCGCGAAGGGATCGATTCTCATTCGAGCCGCACGCCCGCACGTCCCGTATGGTAGAGATTATTACGTATGGCCGTATGGGTCATGGACTCACGTATGGTAGAGATTATACGTCTCGTTCCTCTGCATGTCATTTCATCTCGTCTCGTCTCACCGGCCGTGCGCAGGCTGCTTGCCTGTACTTCGCTGGGCCCACCGCTACAGGGTATGCCGGGTGTAGATCCGCCAATGGTCACAAGATATTGTAGTAGTGACGATTCTAGTGTGACGAGTTATCATGTTGTTACTACTTCATTTGCAACAGTAGCCACATGTTATATGACGTCACAATTTGCTTTATTTGTGATAAATTTATAGTACTGACAAAATATAATGTTGCCACTACTTTGTTAACAAATAGTGACAACAACAAGACATCTTAGTAGGGACAATTTTACTGTAACCAACTGTCATGTTGTCATTATTTTATTTATCTATCACGAAATATTATGTCTTCACAGGATACCTTTGTAGAGATGAATTTTGTTGTTGTTTTTTAGCGATGAATTTTGTTGTTGTTACGGCTACATTTATGATTAGCGATAAAATAATATATCATGCAAGTCACACTTGGAACCAGCATGAAACCTGATTAGTTATTCATGTGCTAGCGAACAACATCAAATCGTTGCACTGTTGTTGTGGAAAACAAACAGATATATTCCTGGACGCGAGAAATCACTCGAGCCCATGTTGGCCTGGACCCACATGTCATTCAGAGGCTAGTCAAGAGTCTGATCGAGTCTGCGGAAGGGAAGCAACGCCTTGAACAGATGGATATCTACTTGCATTTCAATGTGATTGGATAGTTACAAAGTACTGCGTAAGACTACAAAAAGAACCTATTGCATATCGTAAGAAAAAATGTAGTGTTTCGTCTAAACCTTTCCTGTGCATACTCTTTTGCAGAAGAACCTGTCGTCCGGGTCTCTTTTCGGCTTTTAAAATCGGATTTTGGTTTTTATTTTAGTACCTAATTTTTAAATAGAATATTTTTTAAGACAAAGTCTATAAGTTAATTATAGTATACATTAAAATCATAATATCTGTATCATCTAAAATCACAAGCGAGTACTTCTCTCTGTAATCTCTGTTGTAAACAGCTAAAATTCAAAATTTTCAACTAAAAACCATAAATTACAGCTATATCAAACAGGCCCAAGTGTCAACAGTCAACACATCCATGAACAAGGGAGAATAGATTGGAACAATGCTTTGATCTGTACTTCTTTGGGGGCGACTTTGGGATGCCTTGATTGATGCATCTCATCGACTCATCCACTGCTTCCCCTGCTGGCATGCAGTCTTCATGGACGCCGATGCAGACACCGAGTATGCCTCTAGAATCACCGCCAGCATTGTTACCTTCAGATAACCACCACCTTCCCCATCTGCTCCTCCGTATCTTGCCGCCTTCAACCATCGTCCCTGTGTGGCTCGCACGTACACTTCAATTGGTCACTATGTAGTAGTACAAGAACTGCAAGCTGATAGAAATCCTTGTCTTTCTGACACAGATCGTCGCGTTGCTAATATTCAGATAGAGTGATCATCAAGAAATTCAGCATACAGGGAGTGGTTTGAGGTATTTGTGGGCTTGTGGCATACACTTAGATTCCCACTACATAAAACTATCCAAATCTTAGCATGCCGTTTTTCCTTTCATTATTTTCTCTAACGAATTTTGTTTTGGGCATTAACTTGTTCTTTGATCTGTAGGAACTGGATCAGTGGCAAAAAAAAAAAATTAACGAGGATGGACGCATGCTGAAGGAGGCCACTATGCACTTTTCACTGGGAGAACAAAGCGCACATGAGTTCCTCGCTTCTGGTTCATTTGGAGAACATCATATTTGGGAGGCTGCAGTCATATTCGTTTACTTGTAATTATCTATGTAATAGAGTTGTACACATATCTCCATACATGGTAGAATGTATTGTCTTATGATCAATGTAGAAACAAAATTGTAGCAGTGTGCTTTGAAATAAAGATGGCAGTGAGTAGTTGTGATAACACCTTGTCACTGCGGTATAAAAGTTTTTGTTGCAAAAAATTCACTCCTGATGATGTTGTCATTAATAGAGACGTGCATTTGTGACGAGAAAGTTGTCATGTTCACAAATTATAATTGTGGCGTTTCAGTTGCACAAATATAAATGAAATAGTGAAAAAGAAAGCATCACCAGTGATGAAACTATTTTCACCAATTTAAATTAATTTGTGACCATATAAGTCGTCACTTTTACACAATATAATTGTGGCGGTTTAGTTTTCACAAATGTATATGAAAAGTGGGAAAATAACCATCGCCATAGTCATAATTAGTGATGAAACATTTGTTATAAAGTTAACAGATTTGTGATGATGTATGTTGTCTCTAATGTACTTATTATCTGTGGTACGTTTTCCATTACTAATGAACATGGTAATTTATAGGGAACGAAAATTCGTCACTTTGTTGTGACTTGAGTATTAGTGACGACCAGTGACGGACGAAAAAATGGCCACTAGCACTTATTTATGATGACAAATAGGCATTATGTGATGAAAATTTACACCACAAAACCGATTTACCTTAGTGTATAATCTACCTGTAGATCTTATTTTGAAAAAACGCACCATTTAAAAACTAGTTACTATAGCAAAAAGTGATAAAGCCAAAGCTAAAAGAAACCCAACCAGAGACAGCTTGTAACACATATACATCACAAAGATTAATTACTGGGCCACGTGGGTATAGTAGCAGTATGTACGTACCCCTCCAGTCAGAAATATATGCCATTTTATGATACATGGAATCAAACTTTCGAAATTTTGATTATCGATATGTTTTTAAATATTTATATAAATACATAAAAGTCATATATATATATATATATATATATATATATATATATATATATATATATATATATATATATATATATATATATATATATATATATATATATATATATATATATATACACACACATACATATATATACACATATTTGTCTTGAGAAATACTTTCATAATATTATAATTTTGTTTGGTTTTAAAATATATTACAATAAAAGGTAGTAGTTAAAGTAGCATTTTTGGAGAGTGTGTCTAACTACATATATTTCTCATGGGAGGGAGTAGTATTTATGAAGACATGCATAAACAACGGTATTTAGGTACCATTCATGTTGCCGTATTTACGGTTTTACGTGATGTGTGTGTGACAATACCAGCCTATGCACGCATATCCCCAGCTGTGAGCTCCACGTACAGGTCTAGCTATCCGACCCTTTGATATTTTACGTCAGAATGACATAGGCGTTCGGCCCCCCTTTCGGCTCAGCTAAGGTTCTTTCTCCGTCACGAGGTAACGGGCCTGTTTTTAGGTTTTTTGGTTTTGATTTTTGATTTTTTTAAAAAGTTAAAATAAACAGAACAGTTTCTTATAGTAGATTTTTCAAGTAACTTTCTGAACTTAAAACCGTATGTGCCATCCGCTGCAATCTCAAAAAACTTAAAAAAGTGCCAACAACTCAGTTTGTATAAACTCCCTCTGTGTGTGAGAGAGAGTAAAAAAACTGGTTTTTTGTGAGGCAAAGCTCAAATTAAAGGGATGATATATGTATGTACACGCATAATTAGTGCACACCAAGGATCACTAATTAGCCATCTACCCATAGCAAGAAAAAAAAGCAAGATGCGATTTACAAGGTTCATATTAGTTTCTGCTTCTGATTTCTATTTAGATAAACTAAAAGTCAATATGAACATGTGGTTTCTTGAAGAGGTTTCTCCATTTAGGGGGTCACGGGTGTATCATGTACCCTATTCCTTTTGCTTCCGTCTCGTGCACGTATCTTTTTCTTATTTTTTGCACCACTTGTCCCTTCTTCTAAAAACCATTTCTTTCAGGCGCCACTAATTATTTTCAGCAAAAAGTCATCCATCATAACTAAAAGCATCAGCAGAAGCCAATTCGAACACCCCTTAATTTGGTTGCATTGTACCATGGTTGCTTCTAAGTAGAGGTTGTGGCGAATCCAAGATGTCACGCCCTAGGTTGTAGAGGGCTAGGATTACTATTACCTAGACTGGAGGAAAGGTTGTGCCCTGAGCTTACATAGATTTTGCACTGGTAAAAATCTTATATCTCTGTCTAAAATTTAGACTATCATAGATCTAGATCTGCCAGAGCCGTTCACACTTGACTCACGGTGATGATGTTATGCCCAGCTAGTCTCTCTACTAACATATGCACAGTACCAGCTCAGCCTGTTCCATCAAAGAACTGTCCAAAGCCTGTTTGTGTCCTTCCCATGCATGCATGAGATTTTTGCGCACCTGGGTGATGATTTTATTAGTTTTGGAGAATCTTCCATGACAAAAAAATTGGTAAAACCAAAATACTTTTGATAAAATTACCACAAAATCATATTTATGCTATGATTACCGCTGGGTCCATCGATCCTCCCCAACCCATTCCCAGCCTATACAAACCCACCAAACCCTACCCCACGGATTGTAACTCCATCTCTCCCTCTATAAATACTCACCCAAACCCATTCCCTACCTACCATTGCTCAAAATCTCTCCAAACTCTTCCTCACTGTCCTCCTTCTCGACCTCGGCCCCGATGGCCCTTACGAAGTAGACGCCGATAGCTACCAAGACGGTGCTGAAGTCGGCGCCGACGACAGTAGGCATCAAGGACATCCAGCTCACGCGCTGCATCAAGGGCGAGAGGGCCTAGGCATTAACTCATCAGCGCGGTTTAGCTTCTACTGTCTGCTAGGATCTCTACTTCTTCTATGTTCTTGCCATATTTAAGAGTTGGATTCGTAGAATTAGAAGATGTGTTCTTGCTATGTTCTTATTGTATTAGATGGGTAGCATACTCGTTATCTTGTTATGTTGTAATGGTGGATTCTAATTGTAATAGAAATGAAATGTATTGTTGTGTTTGATGCTGTATTTGCTTATTTTCAAATGGCATAGCTAATATTTTTTCAGGCTAGCTAGCCAAAAAATAGAAAAAAAATTAGCTATAGAATGAACTATCACAGACGGTTTGTGGTATAAACTGTCTATAAAGGACTATCACAGACGGTTCGAATAAAAAACCGTCTGTGATTCTCACACATCACAGATGGTTCTATCTACCAACCGTCTATGATGAAAAAGTATCACAAACGGTTCTTCTGTGATATTTTTTCATCATAGACGGTTGGTAGATAGAACCGTCTGTGATGTTTAAGTATCACAGACGGTTTTTGGTTCGAGACATCTATGATAGTATTCTTTATATATGATTCTAGTTACAAACCGTCTGTGTTGTATTTATCATAGACGGCTCACAAACCGTCTGTGATAACCTTCGATTATCACTGACCCATAAATTCAGACAGTTCAGAAATCCATCTGTGATGGCAATTCCGAACCATCTATGATGATCATTTTTGTAGTAGTGATCATCATATACAACGGGCCTGACATCCTAACCCACTAGTCATACTAACAAGGTTATCCCGTCTCGTAGCACTTCTGCTCGTCGCATCCCACTTTGCCTTCACTCGCAACCTCCTGCCTCTCTCCCTGTGCGCACCTCCAAGACTCGATTTATGTCTTCTAGGAGGTGCCCAAGCTGTTTGGTCAGCCGTACCATGACACAGTTATGCTAGCTAACGGGTCAACTGTTATCCATCATGGCAATTATCTTATGTCAGCCTATAAAAAAAGATGGTCTTGTTAGTCTGACAAGTGGGCCTGGGATGTCAAACATGTTGCATGTGACACTATTGCTCAAAAGTGTGATTTTGTTAAATGTAATGCAGAAATAAGTGTGCTTAAAAGTGCAGCATTATGATAGTTTTGTCAAAGACAGCGTGGTTTTACAAAACTTATTATAGAAATCAAATGCATATAAAATTGTTTGCGTGACACAGCTGATGCCAGCTCTGTGGAGGACGTCCTAATGTTAAATCATTTTCTCCGAAAAGAAGAGTAATGTTAAAGCAAAGTGAATGTCTGTCGGCTCAGAACTACTGGGGCATGAAGGGTTTATGATACCTTTTCCTATCAATCCTTTTCTCCAGAGGAGGCAAGTAACTTCGCTTGGAAAAAGATCGAAAACAACACCATAAACAATACAGTACTACCTAGTATTCCTGCAAAAAAAAAAAAATCAATGAATGATGGAAGGTGGAAAAGGTATTTGCAAAGTACATAAAAGAAAATAGTTTATGGTATATGCTACTGAACAAGTGTATAATCCCTCGTTGCAACGAACCAAGGACGCCAGCCTAGCTCCTCTCTCTCGTTGCATGGCACGGTGGTTCTGGGCCATACATATCACTGACATTCAGTGACTATATATAATGTATAAGATGATACGTAATTTAAAAAAATCAGATGATATCAAAAAAATTATAGAAGGTTAAATATAATGCTTGAGAAGTCTAAGGAGAAAAGATATCATTAAACTGTGAAAACATGTCATCTGCAAAATGTCAATGTATAGTAATTAGGCAATTGAAACTAAACAAAAGAAAAGCAAGGAAAGAAAAGAGGGCATGGGGGAAATAAAAAGAGAGGCCAAGTGCCCCACCATAGCTGTGTGGACAATTACAGGAGGCCTATGAGCAGGCGCCGGTGAAAATTGCCCTTATCATGATTCACGACCAGCTTTATTTCCCGGGGCTTAGCCAGCCAGCAGTACTACCGCAAAGTTGTGCAACCGTGCAATAGCAAAGTTAGGCTGCGTTTTATGGTTTAATAATTAGTGGTTGCTGAAACAAGTTGAAACTAAAAGTTAGCTGAAAAACGAAAAGAACGGCAAAGACTGGCTATTGCTTCTCTGCTAAAGAGGAGAGGAGAGGAGAGGAGAGGAGGACCGGCCTCCGTGGAGGGCACTCCCGCGCTGCACTGGACCGGCACCTACCTGAGAGCGATCGACCTCCCTCTTCCCACCCTAGCCTAGCTCCTCTCTCTCCCTTTTATACCTCAACCCCTCCCTCTCCTCGCTCCCTGCCACCGTCTCCAGCCCTTGTCCATCCTCACGGCGGCTTTGGGTCGACGGCAGCGCAAGGCGAGGCTGCCGTCCAAGTAGCCGGCCGGCATGGCGAGGCAGCAGTCGTGCAGCCACAAGAAGAAGCTGAGGAGAGGGCTCTGGTCCCCCGAGGAGGACGAGAAGCTCATGAACCACATTGCCAAGCACGGCCACGGATGCTGGAGCTCCGTCCCCAAGCTGGCAGGTATACATGACATGCATATGTGTAGTTCCTTCTGCTTAAGCGCGTGAGGACCAAGAGATTACGAGCAATTGTGCAGCTTATTCAGTGGGCTAGTCGATCTTGGCTAATGCAAATCGGTGTATTGCTGGTTGGTTGAATTAGGCCTTGAGAGGTGCGGCAAGAGCTGCAGGCTGAGGTGGATAAACTACCTGAGGCCAGACCTCAAGAGGGGCACATTCTCGCAGGAGGAGGAAGGCCTCATCATACACCTCCATTCCATGCTAGGAAACAAGTACGTTAATTGCCACCTCTCCGGTTCCAAATGCAGATATATGCTCTCCGGTTCTAGTTGATTAGTATAGTACATGACAATGGACTAATGGAGAAGAATTTATAACTCATCAGGTGGTCTCAGATTGCGGCGCAGCTGCCCGGCCGGACGGACAACGAGGTCAAGAACTTCTGGAACTCGTACATCAAGAAGAAGCTCAGGGAGCGCGGCATCGACCCCGCCACCCACAAGCCGCTCGACAAGGTCGCCGGCGCCGCGGCCACGACGTCAGCAACGTGCCGCGCGGTGTTCAGCGATGCCGAGCTCATCCCGACGACGACGCCCGTCCAGGCGCCGCTCGTGGAGGGGGAGCCAATGCTGGACGGCCTGAAGATGCCGCCGGACTGGCCCGTCGGCTTTGCCGGCAACGGGATGCCGGCGTCGCTGTCAGGCTACCAGGCACCGAGCCTGCAGGCGGGCTGCGCCTTCGACTTGGACGCGCTGGAGCACTGTGGTGCCATCCCGGTACCGGTCGTCCCGTCGGCGTCGAGCTCCAGCACGCTGACCTCCATGGCCGGCCTGAGCCCCGCCGCGGCCGACGTCGAGCAGTGCAACAACATCGCCGGCGGCAACCTGCCGTGGCTGGAGCTCGGGCCGAACCACACCGTCGACGCCGTCGCCGGACACGTCGTCGACCACTACGCCGGCGCGCTGGACGAGCTCAGGTGGTCGGACTACTTCGACGGCGCCTTCCAAGCCGCAGCCGCCACCCAAGGCGCCCTTCAGGGACAGTGCGTCTACGGCGAAGGCAAGGAGATCGACGACGACGCGGTGCAATTCGACGTCCATGGCCTAAGCAACTGGTGCTAATACATCAATCAATCAACAAACCAACGGAAGCAGCAACAGTTAATCACCCGGCAAGATAAGGATGGATGCTGAGCATGACTGCCCAGATACTACACTACTACAAGTATTGCAACATTACACTACATTACTACTAGTAGTGTTTCACTCGGCGTTGCTTTTTTTCTCTCTTTAATTTTTTTTTGTTGAGCAGATTTAATTGTGTGACAATTAAAAATTATAATTGTTTTGCCACACATGTAAAGTACAGGCAATGGTGGTACAGACTACAGAGAAGGACGGGCCATGCATGGTTAAATAAAAAGAGGATTAATAATTGATTAATATGGACCTCAGCGTTGATTAATATTTGACTTTACTTTGGGGTCCCTTACGCATTTCGTCGTTTCTTGGTCTGTCCATTACTGCGAATTTTGGTCCCAATACTTGGGTGAACTTTGTGGTTGATCTGTGGGTGTGATCTGGTTCCACTGATCTCTAAGTTGGATTTACTTTGAGGGGCTTTTGGCTGAAAAATTACTGTAGTTAGCTGAAAAAATATTGTAGGTAACGGTGGTTTATTTGGCGTAATTAAATTTAAAAATAGAAAAAACAGGTTAGCTCATCACGGATAGTACAAATGAATACAGGAAAAAGAGAACCGACAAAAAAACTCAAAAAAAGCCAAAAAAATCAGAAAAGACGAAATTGTTGAATAGTGCAAAATAAATCAGAAACCCAAGCCGAAACGGGCTGGGCCTTATATTAGAGTAAGAGTTACTGATATATACCATTCTTCGCCGTAATTCATCAAGAAACCATGAATCTAGCACAATGTTATCAGGCTCACAGCTATAGAACTCTGCATGAGCTAGTAGACACCCGCCTGGTTGAGATATGGCCAAGTCTGGCCCATATGATGGCATGGTAAATTTCAGTCGCTTTGAGTATAGTACCCCCCAGGTTGATTTAATGTAGGAAATTGTTCTTTAAGAATAGTTCAGCAAATTATTATGATCAAGCCACGACTATGCTACAGTACTGCTTGTACCTACAAGGCCTTAAATTTAAGGGACAATTTTTGTTTTTGCCACTAGCTGTCTCACTAAAAGGTGGGTATGAGCCCACAATGTGGAGTGTAACTTCGTGCGAATAACAAAATGTACTCCGTGTTAGTAGGAAAAAAAAAGAAGAGATTAACATTAGGAATTTTGCTGGTCCTTCGGGGTTTCCTGTCCCCGAGTCCTCCAATCTTATATGTCAGGGCGAGCCGGGCCAACCCACTGCCACAGTTCCACACATAGGTCTAGGAGTGCAGAAGTTAGTGCCGGACTGCAAGGTAGAAGCCCTTCTCAAAAAAAAAAAAAAAGAAAAGAAAAGAAATAACTGAGCATGTGCCATATCTTTCATTGTAATTGATGATTTATCCTATAATACCCACATGTCAATGAAACAAATAGGGCAAATCATCAATTTCCAAGTTTATGTATAGGACAAATGATCAAAACTCCAAAAAAAAAAGGGCTGCCAGGTTGAACGAAATGCTACATCTAGTGGTGTCCAAATGGGTGGCATGGCCCGGCAGGGCACGTTAGGCATGGTCCACAGTCTAAACAGCCGTGTCATGCCAGCCTACGGGCCGAGGCGACGACCCAGGCACAGTCTAGCTTGCTATCAAGTCGGGCCAAACTGGTACGCGCCCGTTTAGCCCTACCGGCCAAGCGTGCACGGCTAGCCTGTTGCAGCCCGAATTTTTTTTTAAAAAAATAATGATTCCAAAAAATGTGTAGAATTCGAAAAACACAAAATAAATTATAGAAATGTAATAATGCACTTTATTAATATTTAAATTGCTGCCTCGTTAAAAATTTTGCCAAGTAAAAACCTCAACTTGAGAAAACATTGGCAAAGAAAAAGAGTACAGCCTATAGCTCAGTAATACATGTAAAATATCATAAAAGGTACAATGGATATATCCATGCTCTAGGAAGCGTAGGTATCGTCTAGATAGCGATTCTTGAATGTGTGTTTCACCTCCAGATTCTCCATGCAGTGTTGAGCTCATGCATTAGCTTGTTCTCAGTCTTTCACTATGAGAAGTAGGGGTGAAAACGGATCGAATAGTTTTCGACCGATCTAGACAATTTTCGAATGCAGATTCTATCAGCTCGGATATTTATCGGATAGTATCTGATCGAAAACGAATATGGATTTTCTCTGTCGGACATGAATATGGATTCGGTAGCTCACTATCTGTCGAATATGGATCCGAATTATCCGGATATTCAGGGGCCAGATATCCGCATCCTATACCCTCTATTTTAGCCCAGTCCATTTACATGATACTTTCATAACCCATCATATATTAACATATACATCAATACACAGAGTTAGAGAAGAAACCTTAGCCTATATGAAAATTCATTAATGTTCTTCATTAATGTTTAGATCAAATAAACTAGTTATATTTTTTGTTCATTTTGTGTGTACAATTTAAAGGATTTTTATGTTCCGAGAAATATTCATGATTGTATTCGATTTGATTCATATTCACTCCGTATTTGTGTTTGATATTATTCATATTTATATTCGTATATGGGAAAACTATATTTGTATATGTTGATATTTTAATATCGATCTTACATATGATTTGTTTGGATTCGAGGAACCATAGAAGGCTGGATTTATGATTATGCAGTGCAGAGACATGAGAATTTTTATACAGGTCCAGTCCTTCTCCTCGGAGAATAATAACTCTACGTCCTATGTAGCTATTACTTAGGAGACTGACTATAACTGAGAAAGTAACGTGAATTGTCGTACACTAAGTCTAACTTCCACTGGATCGGATCTCTCTCTGTCATTAACCTTTATATAGTTGACGAAGCGACGGTCATTGCCCTACGCTAAAAAATGTCTCAACACTTCGGGAGATAACCGTCTGGCAGAAGTTATTGTCAGAGAGACGTGGTGGTCCATTCATCGTAAGACGGTTGTTGTCAGAGAGAGACCATGTGCGGTTATTAGGAATAAGTGCACGTTCTAACCACCTTGTCAGACGAACCCATGATGTAATAGGTCGTCGTAGACAAGCCAATCGGAGATAGATTGATCGTAGAAAGGTCCACAACCACGAGATGGTTACAGGACAACTTATGACTATTTGGTTGTAGAAGAACTTACAGCTAAGGAGTGGTCATAGAAAAACTTACGACCCTGTAGTCATATGAGGACTTACGACCATGTACTCGTAGAAGGACTTACGACCATGAAGTCACAAAAGAACTTACGACTAAGGCATGGCCATACAAAGACTTATGACTATGTGGTCGTAGAAGAACTTACAACCATATAGTCGTAGAAGAACTTAAGACTACCTTATGCAACTTCTCCCTTATCGATAATGGGTATACTCGAAGAATATAATGATGTAATAATTAGAGAAATATTATATCCTTGTCATCTAGCCCTTAACTTGTGAAAGTAACTTATTTGAGAAAGTGATATCATAGATGAATGATGTTGAAAGCAAAGCCTTTTCGACTCTCATCGACTAGAAACGATTTTGGTCAATAAGGTAGTTTTGCTTGAGTTGTAAAGATAGACAAACTTCAAATAGAGGAATTAATGAATTCCAATTAATTTTCACCGATATGTGCGCTAGATCGGTTACCGAGACAGATAATTCATACTGCTATAAAAGCTTACCTCGGGGTAACTTTTTGGGTCTCCTTACTTTCCCCTTGCGCTCCAATCTATTTCGAGCTTTCCTCCAATGACCAAGTCATCTTCTTGCTGCAATCTCTTCCAAATCCAAACCAACCACTCGAGAAAATGACAAAGCCATCATCCAATTGGCCGATGTCAGAAATGAATGGTGCGAAATTGAGGGCATTGGAGGATACTGAGAAAATTCCTTCATGGAAATTCATGAAGTGGATTGAAGTTTTTGGACAAAACTGGCCATCAAGGAGGTCGAACAAATCCCAGTGTTCCAGGCATACTGTGAGTGTGGCCTTCGTCTTCCAACTCATCCTTTTCTTACAATCATACTCAAACACTTAGGATCGAATTGGTGAACTTAGTTCCTAATTCTATTATCATGTTGAGTGTATTCGTGTACCTATGTGAGGCTTATCTAGGGATTCCTATGAACCTCGATCTCTTTCAGTATTACTATGAAATGAGCTGGTAGACCACAATTACCGGGAGCTATGGTTTGAAGCTCCATGATGGCAAGATAGAGCAGTACATACACATGTTCACTCGGTCTTCATGGTCGTATTGGAAGAAGTGGTTGTACTGGGAGACAACCAGTAAAGATAGCCTTTCTTTCGTGGGGAAGGCTATGGAGAATAATACTTCCCAGAATTCGGTCCCCAAGGACCTTAGTCGGATAGCCCCATGGAAGGAGAAATCGGCATGGATGTGTGCGTACACATCGGAGCTGAAAAAGTAAAAGGACTTGTCACCGCAACTGGAAGAAGCGATGAGCAAGGAGAAGTACAAGAAGAAGCAACTCATGATGAAATAACTATAAACTATGTGCACACAGCAGAGTCCATGAATAAGACAACAACCAATGTTGATATCTACTTTGCAAAGAAAATTACCACAATCATCGATCTTGATCCAGAACCTGCATCGCTCGCTGAATGTAAAAAAAGATCATATTGGGAAGATTGAAAGAAGACAATAAAACTGAATTATTATCTCTGAACAAAAGAGATGTTTTTGGGCTCGTAAACCGCATACTTCCCCATGTGCACCCTGTAGAGTATAAGTGGGTATTTGTTCGAAAGATAAATGAAAGAAATGAAGTTATAAGATATAAAGCAAGGCTTATTGCACAAGGTTTCACTTAATGTCCAGGAGTTGATTATGAAAGAAACCTACCCCTAGCAATGAGTGGAATTACCTTTAGATACTTAATCTCAATGGCAGCAAACCTAAATTTAGAAATGAAATTGATGGATGTGGTAACTGTATACCTTTATGGAAACTTAGATTTAAAAATTTATATGAAGGTACATGAAGGTATCACTATCCCGAACCAAGACAGAGCAAATAGAAATATGTACAGTGTGAAACTCAGGAAATCATGTATGGACTCAAGCAATTAGGCAGGATGTGGTATAATTGTTTAAGCGACTTTCTACGCAAGAAAGGCTATACGAACAATGAAAATTGTCACTGTGTATTTATACGACGATCTTAGAATGGATTTTGTATAACCTCCGTATATGTGGATGATCTAAACATCATCGGGACCATGGAAGACATAAAAGAAGTAAGTTCTTACCTAGAGTCAGAATTTGAAATGAAAGATTTGGGTAAAACCAAATATTGCTTAGGTCTGCAGCTCGACCATGTCCCTAAAGGAATATTAGTACATCAGTCAGCCTATGTCCAAAAGATGTTAGAAAGGTTCGGCTTTGAGAAGGCATACCAATCGAAAGTACCGATGATCGGGAGATCTTTACAGTAAGAAAAAGATCTATTCCAACCTAGGGAAGAGGGGGAGGAAATCCTGGAACCGGAATTCCCGTACTTAAGTGCAGTAGGAGCACTTATGTATTTAGCGACCTGCACTAGACTGGGCATTGCATTTGCTGTAAATCTATTAGAAAGGTATAGTGCAGAACCTACCAAAAGGTATTGGCAGGGAATAAAGAACATCTTCCGATACCTCCAAGGAAGCAAGGACCTTGGATTATTCTATGGAAAGAATTAAGATTTGAATATGACTGTCTATACAGATGCTAGGTACCTGTTGGACCCGCATACCGTAAGATCACAAATAGGCTATGTATTCCTGTGTGGTGGAACTGCAATTTCATGAAAATCTGTAGGATTAGAAATGACAACAGAGGGGGGGGTGAATGGTGCCTTTTTAAAAACGCCCCCAAGTATCCACAAATGAATCTCCTCTCCGATAGCTATGAAAACTATGAAGAAGGAAATTCATACTCTCTAGAAATCCATACTGAACAAACACGAAAGAGAAGCAAGAAGGAGCTAAGCCAAAAGAAGAAAATCAGCAGCAAAGGACACTGAGACCAGCTCAGTCTGCAGGGGCCGGTCAGACCGCCATATATGGGCCGGCCAGACCGCACCCTGGCCGCCGGTCTGACCGCCCTTATGCGGCCGGTCTGACCGCCAGCAGCCACCCGGTCTGACCGCTAGGGTTAGCAGTCAGACCGCCATGGCCAGTCCGGTCTGACCGCCATGATGAATCCGGTCTGACCGGTTCCCTGAGGCCAGAGCAAAACAGTGATTGCTCGACTGAAGAATACTGCACAGAAAAACCTGAAAGTGCATATCCTAGGGAAAATTGAGAATTGCTGCTGTTTTTTCCCAGGTCAAAGGAGTAAGAACCTATTCTAAATAACAACAAGACCTTAGGAATCAAAGGAAATCATTAATAGAGCAAGGAATCTAGATTTTGACAAAAAAAACTAAAGACTTAAGTAAATTTCCAAATTTCTTTCTATTCTCTCAACCTTTGCTCAAGAGGTCTTGCATTTCAGTTGGACTTGACCTCACAGCATAGTAGCACAAAACTTAAGCCAACTTGAGAAGGAAAAACAAGGGAATCACATAGCCCCTGACTCAAAACCCTATAACAGTGAAAAACAGAGGAATTTCTTCATCTCGGTTCTTGGGGAGAAATCAGCAGAAGAAAAATGATTGCTCTCAGGAATGACTAGCCAAAGGGCTTTGAGGATTCTCCTAATTCATAGCAACCCATTTTGTAGCTTCTAGAACAAAGAATCAAAACAAAGACATCAAGGACAAAATCAGCCAGAACACAGAAAAGGAAGAAAGAAGCCAAATCATCTCAGGCACAAACATTTCTCATATCGATTAGGAGAGATGAATGATTACATGAGGTTTACAACAACTACGTCCCCATACGCAGTTGATACAAGGAGAACACACTACATGCTTCTCACTCTGAGAAGAACACACGCAGTACACACTGGGAACTCTCTCCAGAACTCACTCAACAGCACACTCCATTTCTTGCCTACATGCCCCCCTCTCCATATTTTGAAGGTAAGAGCTCACCCCAAAGAAGCAAAACAAGAAATGTCATACACTCTCCACTTTCCACCTCTCACAAACATGAGGCAAGAAAGTCAAAGTGTCCAGGAGAATGGAGGGAACCAGCCTCCCACTCCAAAACTTGAGTCAATTCTCCAAATTGCCCCTCAAGCACCTTCCCGGAAGCTTCCCGTATCCGGTACCTCGACTGTCTGGACCTCGACTCCTCCCTGAGTCTAGTCCCGGTCCGCTCCGCTGTACACGACCGCACCCAGCATCCTAATCGTCTGGACCTCAGCTCCTCCCTGAGCCTAGTCCCGGTCCTCTCGCCGCTGCCCGTCGTGTCCACCTGACTCCGACCGAGACCTCCGACTCCACCTGAGTCTAGTCCGGGTCCGTTCCGTCGCACACGACCGCAACCAACATCCAACCGTCTGGACCTCCGACTCTTCCCTGAGCCTAGTCCCGGTTCGCTCGTCGTTGCCTGTCGTGTCCACCACTGGTAGCTCCAGCTCCGGTTCCTCGTCTCCCGACTCGCAACCACCTCAGTAGCCTCGATCATCGTCAGCATCACCGACCTTTTGGACCTCAACACCTCCTGTGCCTAGTCCCGGTCCTCCTCGCCTCACCATGACCTAGCTCTGAAGTCCTGCAGTCACACAGACAAGCAAACCGTTACATAGCACCGCACGAAACAACATATCAACAATAGCATAAGTAAAAGATACTCAACCCTAGAATACCCAAAACAAACTCAAACTCACTAACACAACCGTCAATTACTCATCATAAACATGGGGATACCTCCACATGGTCTCTCAAAATCGTCTAAGCAAAGTCTTGTAACGATTTTGATGAACTACTTAGAAATTATAGCACTGTACGAAGCCGCACGAGAATGTGCTTGGCTCCGACGAATGATTCACCAGATCCAGCAGTCATGTGGGATGAATATTATGCAAACTCCCACAATTATTTATGAAGATAATGCAGCTTGTGTTGCACAAGTGCAGACAGGTTACGTGAAGAGTCATTTCACAAAGCATATAAACCCCAAGTTCTTCTATGCTCATGAATTGCAAAAGATAGACGAAATTAAGATACTGCATACTAAGTCATGTGAAAATCTTGTAGATTTATTCACTAAGTCACTCCCAGTATCTAGTTTTGAAAGATGCGTACGAGGAATTGGAATGATGAGGCTTATAGAAGTGCAGAATTCAGGGGGAGATTTTTCTCAAGCTCGTTATTAAAACTTGATCATGAAGATCGAATACCCAAAGAATAAATCATAAAGATTAAATGAAATTGGGTGAATTGTATTCTTTTTCCCTTGACGAGTTTTCCTGAAGTTTCTCGGCCAAGGTTTTTAATGAGGCAATTCGTGCAACGCGGTATAACATGTATTGTGTACTTTTTCTCTAAATTTTTCTCACTGGATTTTTATGGAGTTTTGATGAGGTATGAACGTGTCGTATGAGTGCCCAAGGGGGAATGTTAAGAAACTTAGGCCTAGGCTTAAAGCTTTGGCCATGGTGGGCACCTCATCATTAGGCTATAAATAGGGAGTACTATTGGCTGTTTTATATACAGAATCAGAAAGAAAGCAATAAAAAAGACCAGGAGTTCTCTCTATCTCTCTGTGTTTTCAATCTATTATTTCTACCTTCTGTGATTGATCTGATTTTATATAGCAGAGAAATCGATCAGGCTGATCGCCAGCGACGGTTTCTCCACACTCCGGTCCTATTATGGTTCGAATCAAAAGAAGCCATCCCTCGTGAGCCTGCCTGGCAACAAGGTACAGGGTCTGGGATATTTGAGATCTGTGCTTAGCTTGATCTGATATATGATCAGGTTTTTGCTACCGCACAACTGAAGCACACGCAGACGCGCGCGCGCGCACGGAGAGCGAGCGAGAGGAAGCTCTCGGCCATGCATGAATTTCAACAAGAAACCAGGTAACCGCTCGGTTCTGCAATGATGCTAGCCAGCGTCCATTCCCCAATGCTTCTCTTCTCAACGTTAGTCTTGTTGAGAAACCGTCGCTGGCGACCAGTCCGAGCGATTCCTCTGTTTAGAACAAGAACGAATCAATCACAGAATCACAGAAGAATAGATTGAACACACAGAGAGATAGAGAGAACTCCTGATCTTTCTTTATTGCTTTCATTCATGTGTACATAATGAGGAGGTATGGCTCTCTATTTATAGGGTACAATGAGGTGCCCACCATGGGCCCTGGGCTACCGGCCCAGGCCCAGGTTTCTTAACACTCCCCCTTGGGCACTCATCCGACACGTTCATGCCTCACTAAAACTCCATAAAAACCCAGTGGAAAAAATTTGGAGAAAGAGCACATGATACATGTGATGCTGCGATGCACGAATTGCCTCATTAAAAACCTTGGTCGAGAAACTTCATGGAAAACTCGTCAAGAGAAAAAGAGTACAATTCACCCAATTTCATTTGGTCTTCAGGACTTTATTCCTTTGGGTACTTAATCTTCATGATCAAGATTTAATAATGGGCTTGAGAGAATTCTCCCCCTGAATTCTGCACTTCTCTAAGTTTCATCATTCCAATCCCTCACACGCACCTTTCAAAGCTAGATGCGGGGAGTGACTTAGTGAACAAGTCTACATGACTTAGTGTGCAGTACTTTAATCTTGTCCATCTTTGCAATTCATGAGCATAGATGAACTTGGGGGTTGATATGCTTACATAGCCCATCTGCACTTGTGCAACGCAAGCTGCATTATTTTCATGGATAATTGTGGGGGTTTGCACAATGTTCATTCCACATGACTGCTGGATGTGGTGAACCGTTCATCGGAACCAAGCGCACATTCGTGCGGCTTCATACAGTGCTATAATTTCTGAGTGGTTCGTCGAAGTAGCTACAAGGCTTTGCTCAGACGATTTCCAGGAAATTGCAGTCCAACCACACAGAAAATACATAGCCTGTTTGTGACCTTGCGGTATGCGGGTTTAACAGGTACCCAGCATCTGCATAGTCAATCAAGTTCAGATCTTGATTATTTCTGTAAAACAATCCAAGGTCCTTCATTCCTTGGAGGTATCGGAAGATGTCCTTTATGCCCTACCAATGCCTTTTGGTGGACTCTGCACTGTACCTTGCTAACAGGTTCACGGCAAATGCAATGTCCGGTCTAGTGCAGTTTGCTAAGTACATGAGTGCTCCCATTGCACTCAAGTATGAGAATTCTGGTCCCAGGACTTCCTCCCCCTCTTCCCTAGGTCGGAAATGATCTTTTTCTTGCTGTAAAGACCTCCTGATCATTGGTACTTTTGAGGGAAATGCCTTCTCGAAGCCAAACGTTTCAAGCACCTTCTGGGTGTCGGTTGACTGATGTACCAAGATTCCTTCAAGGACATGCTCAAGCTACAGGCCTAAGCAAAACTTGGTCTTGCCTAAATCTTTCATTTCAAATTCTGACTCCAAGTACGAGTTTGCTTCTTTTATGTCTTCTGTTGTCCCGATGATATTCAGATCATCTACATACACAGAGATTATACAAAATACATTCTGGGATCGCTGTATAAATACATAAGGATAGTCTTCATTATTCGTGTAGCCTTTCTTGCAGAGAAAGTCGCTTAAGCGATTATACCACATTCTTCCAGATTGTTTCAGTCCATACAGTGACTCTCTGAGTTTCACACTGTACAGATTTCTATTTGCTCTGTCTTGGTTTGTGAGAGATATTCCTTCGGGGAGTTTCATATAAATCTCCGAATCCAAGTTACCGTAAAGGTATGCAGTCACAACATCCATCAATTTCATTTCTAAGTTCAAGTTTACTGCCATTGAGATCAAGTATCTAAAGGTAATTCCACTCATGACTTGGGAGTAGGTTTCTTCATAATCAACTTCGGGACGTTGAGTGAAACCTTGGGCTAGCCTTTCTTTGTATCTCACTACTTCATTTCTTTCATTTCTCTTTCGAACAAATACCCACTTGTGCCCAACGGGGTGTATGTGGGGAGGCGTGCGGTATATGGGCCCAAACACATCTCTTTTGTTCAGAGATAGCAATTCAGTTACTATTGCCTTCTTCCAATCTTCCCAATCTGATCTTTTCATACATTCAGCGAGCGATGCAGGCTCGGGATCAAGATCGATGATGGTGGTAATTTTTTTTGCGAAATAGATATCGATATTAGCTGTTGTCCTATTCAGGGACTCTCCCGTGTGCACATAATTTATAGCTATTTCTTCATGAGTTGCTTCTTCTGGAGCGATTGCTTCTGCTGGAGCTTTACCTTGCACATCGCTTCTTTCAATTGCGGTGGCAAGTCCCTTTAGTTTTTCGGCTCCGATGTGTGCGCACACATCCATGCCGATGGGGATATTCAGATCCGGTATGCCTTTTTCGGAAGGTGTCATACTTGTACCAGGTCTCAACTGGCTCCCCTTCTCATTCTGGGGGACTTCAATGATCGGCTGTGATAAATCCCGCTTATGCTTATCCTTTTTCGCCAGGCGTCCCCGGTTACTAAGGATTCGAGGAACCGGAGTTCTCGTCCTCATTTTTTTTCTGAGGCCTCTGGACGAGATTAGGGATACCTTCTGCTTTCTTTGGTATTTCAACCCTCTCCGGTGCAGTGCGTGCAGGCACATGCGACTTAGTCACGCTCTTCAAATCACTAAGTGATCAGGCAGCTGATTTGCTAATGCTTGCAAATCTATTTTGTCTTCTGGACTTCTATTGTCTTCTAGACTTCTCTAGTGCGCGGGTCATCTGCATGGATTCCCCAGGCTTGCCACGAAATTTCCCGACATTCATCATCAAGGGGTTGATTTCCTCCCCCTAATGTTGGGAAATTTTCGGTGGTGACACTTGCGCTAGTTGCATAGGTGAGTGGATGTTGTAGGCCGAAGGTCTAAGGTTGATGAGATTCGCTGCATGAAGGACTACGTGTCCCCAACATGTAGCTGGCAAATTACTTTTATGCAAAAGGGGTCGGGCAATAAATTTAATTCTTTTAATTAAAGTCTCTGCCAAACCGTTCTGGGTATGGATATGCGGTATCGAGTGCTCAACTGCAATTCCCATCGCCATGCAATAATCATCAAATACCTTTGAAGTAAATTCTCCGGCGTTGTCCATTCAGATGGACTTGATATGATGATCTGGAAACACATTTCTGATGCGAATGATCTGCGAGATCAATTTTGCAAAGGCGTGGTTTCTTGTGGACAACAAACCCACATATGACCATTTCGAAGAAGCGTCAATGAGCACCATGAAATACTTAAACGGCCCTGAGATGGGCTGAATGGGACCGCAAATATCTCCCTGGATGCGTTCCAGGAATGCAGGGACTTCATCCTTCACTTTCAGAGTGGAGGGTCTAGTTATTAGTTTCCCGGTGGCACATGCAGGGCACACAAAATCTTCATGATTCGGGAAATTCTTCACAGTAATATTATGCCCATGTGAGTTATTTATTATGTTTCTCATCATCCTAAGACTTGGGTGGCCTAATCTGTCATGCTAGAGACAGAAGAGTTCAGAGCTTCTAAACACTGTTTTCAGAACAGTGTACGCTGCAGGCGCCTTAATGTTGGTATAATATATCCCAGTTTCTAGTGAAGGAAGTTTTTTTAATACACTGTTCTTTTCATTCTCTTCGCGCTTCATAATGAGCAGGTATTTCTTACTGTACTCTTCTTCAGTCTCAACGTGGAAACCATTTGCGCGGATATCCTTAAAACTTAGGAGAGTTCTAGTCGATTCTGGGTACAATAAGGCTTCTTCAATGACCAAAGTTGTGCCCATTGTGGCTCTTCCCGAACCAATTATACATGCATCGCTTCTGGCGATTATCGTAAGACTGCCAGTGCTCTTACGAATCGACTAAAAATACTCAATCTCTCTTAAGATAGTATGTGTTGTGCCGCTGCTGGCTAAGCACACTCCCTCCATTGGGCGCTACACGCGTTCTAATATATGGTATTTTATTAATATGAACTAGAAGGCATTCAGCACATAAATAAAATATTCCAATATCAGAACATATCATGCCATCATAAACTGAATAAATGAATGAATTCTTCAAATATCATCCAACCATCATGAGAAGATAACAATTCTTAAGTACCATCCATGCAAATTCTAACATATTCTTTCGCACAAAATAAATGACAATTAAAGTCGAAATGCATTTAGTGCACTGGACTTCTTCTGCTATTTTCTCGGGGTGATATTCTCTTCAAAAGAAATCATGACGGTGGCTGCTTCTAGGTCGAGAGGGGTGTTGCTGTCGTAATGGTCTCAAACACCATCAGCGCAGGCAGCTGCTCAGAACGCTCCCCCTCAACCAATGCAGAGTGGGCTTCATGTGCCCTTTGCCATCCCGTTTTGGCTTGCTAGCCTTATTCTCACGTGGAGCATCTGAATTGCCTTTCTGGGCTGCGGTCTTACCCTTCCTTTCCCTTTTCTCTATTAAGGACTTTCGCACCTTGTTGCTCCCGGCGTTGGCTTCACGGCCAGTGGAGCTACCAGATGGCCGAGTGACTTAGTTCTTGCGGAGAACTTCGTCCTGAGCTTCCGCAATTTGCATCATATCAATCAATTCGGCATATTACTCATAGCCATCTTGACGATAATTGCGAGCGGATTATACTACATTGGGGTGGAAGGATTTTCTCAATTTTCAGTTTTCGGGTACAAATCCTGTGCAAGGCAGAATTGTATTCCTCGACCGTCTTAAAGTTGGCAAATCTCAGTCTGATCCACTCTTGCTCTGCTTGGGAAAGAATGGTGTACTTTAGCCTCTCAAACCGCTTCTGGAGTGCGGTCCAGAGTGCTAGCGCGCTATTCTCCGTTATGTACTCATTCTTAAGAGTGAGACAGAGGTTGGGCGTCATACGGTCCGCCAATCCAATAGCTGCGCGGAGCTTCCTGGCTCCAAGCACAATCTCGACATCGGATGCCAACATCAGATAGTTTTGGCCATGCTGGGCCAGCTCCTCGAACTCCCAGTTCGTGATGCTAGTCATCTAAATGTGTATAAGTCTACTGCTAGTAGACATGCACGGAATAATTCACTTCGGGTAAATAAATGATACAAAAGGTTCTCGCAATGTTTCAGAATTTTCTATGCATTTTCTATAAATTTTGCTGCTATTTTCAGTGATTAAAAGCAATTAAAACAATTACAATTAATCAAAACAATAAATAAAAACAGAAAATACATAAAACAGTAATGGCATAAATAAATAAGCTTCAAATGCTAAAAATAATTCAAAATTCGGATTCCCGAGGCCCTTTTATGCTAAAATATGAAATTTCAGCAAATTCTGCAATTTCTGGGGGTTTTTACGCAAATTATTCAATTCAGAGAAAATTCGCGCAATTTCCTGATTTACCGAGGGGTTTTCTGTAAAATTCTAGACCCGCTTGTAAATTTGAGGGTTTATTTGCAATTTTCGGAATTACTGAAGCCTCTGCACAAAATTTTGGGACTTCTACGCAAATTTTAAGGGCCTTTCAATAATTATTATAATTTCTGGGGCCTTTTGCGCAATTGCCAGCCCCCCACCGGTTCCCCCTTTTTTTTCTTCCCGGCCGGGCCTTTGGCCCGTTTTTTTTCGTTTGCCAACCCGTTTGGCCCAAAAGGCCCAGCCCGGCCGGCTTGCCTCGGGGGGTAGGGTTTCCCTACCCCCATTCCCACTGTGGCGGCGGCGCCAAAAACCGGGAGGAGGCGGAGCTGCGCTCAGGCGCTTTCGGGCGCGGGAGGCGGCGATCCCCATGCGGCGGCGGCGCGCGGCGTGGAGAGGTCGACCAGCGGCGGAGCCAGCGCGTGCGGGCGCGGGGAGGCCAACCGGCGGCGGCGCCGGTGCATGCTGGCACGGGCGCGGCGCGAGGAGGCCGGCGGCAGAGGCCAGCTGCGTGCAGGCAGGTAGGCCCGTACGGGGGCGCGGCCGCTTCGGGTATGGCGGCGGGTAGGGCCCGAGCTCCTGGCTCGGGCGGGCGGCGGGGAAAGCCAGGGCGGGCGCGTTCGGGCGCGCGCGACGGTGGTAACGGCACCGTGCTGGGCACGGCGGGGAAACCTGGGGCCGGCGGCGCCGTTCGGGGCGGCTTGAGGAGGCGGCTGCGGCGCTTCTTCGGGTGGCGCGGGAGCCAAGGCGCGGCGACGCGGGTGCAGCGGCCCAGGCAAGCTGAGCCGACGAGGCCGGGGTGGTGCAAGCGCGCCGGCCATGCGGGGCTCGGGCGGGAGCGGCAAGGCCGAAGCGACCGGGGCGGGCCGGCGAAGCCAGCGAGCGGCCGGTGGCGGCCCGAGGTGCAGTTCGGGTGGCGCCATGCGGGGCGAGCGGCCGGCGCCGTGTGGGGCGAGCAGCCGGCGGCTTTGCGCGGAGGCCGAGGTGGCGATTTGAGCAGCGCGCAAGGGAAGACGGACCGGTGGCGGCGCAAGCAACTTCAGGCCGAGGCCAGCTTGCGCGCAAGGGAAACCAGACCGACGGCGCGCGTACGGGCAGCGGCGCAGCGGCTTCGGGCCGAGGCCAACTGGCACACGCGGTGGCGCCGTGCAGGGCGCACACACGGCCGGGAAGCCGAACAGTCGGTGTCTTAGCGCGTTCGGGCGGCGCGGACTCCGATGACGGCGTTGACTACTGGCCGGCTACGGGCCGACTGCGCGGACTACCGCCAACGGCATACTGGCTCGGTGGCAGCGCCCGATCTTCCCTGTTTCTTTTTCTTTTGTGCGCAGCGTATAACCGATGCATAAACCGACTAGAAAACATGTGCCATGGTTATGCAGGACCGAACAGAAGAGGATGCAATCAACCCCTTTTTTCATGCAATGATTGTGCAGAATACCATGCAAGTATTTTTCGTTTTCAATCTACGATGCAATCAACATCAACCCTGTTTCTCAATCTACCGATCGACATTGTGCCGGCGACTTCGGGTCTGCTCGCGGTAGATTAGGGCGGATTTGCATCGTTCTAATCTATAGTGCAATCAACATCTACCCTGTTTCACAATCTACCGATCGGCATTGTGCCGGCGACTTCAAGTCTGCTCGCGGTAAATTAGGGCGGATTTGCACCGTAGAGTTTCAATCTAGAACGCGAAAAGAAAATACAGATTCAAAAGCGATCTAGAAAATTCAATCTGTGCTTCGATGATTACCTCGTTCACCGGAGCGAAGTCGTGCTGATAACGTGTTGAGAAACCGTCGCTGGCGACCAGTCCGAGCGATTCCTCTGTTTAGAACAAGAACGAATCAATCACAGAATCACAGAAGAATAGATTGAACACACAGAGAGATAGAGAGAACTCCTGATCTTTCTTTATTGCTTTCATTCATGTGTACATAATGAGGAGGTATGGCTCTCTATTTATAGACTACAATGAGGTGTCCACCATGAGCCCTGGGCTACCGGCCCAGGCCCAGGTTTCTTAACAAGTCTAACCACTCGTAAATTGCAGAAAGCCGCCGTTCATTTGGTCCCTGGCCCTCGTC
The DNA here is from genome assembly GCA_017311315.1 of Dendrocalamus latiflorus. Classification (NCBI taxonomy): domain Eukaryota; kingdom Viridiplantae; phylum Streptophyta; class Magnoliopsida; order Poales; family Poaceae; genus Dendrocalamus; species Dendrocalamus latiflorus. The sequence continues at coordinate 34,913,734 of CM029651.1, read as the reverse complement.
AGCCTTGCCATCCGCGCATGCATGCATGCATCCCCGTGGCTTCACTTCACGCGTCCGCAACCGTAAGAAAGCCCCGGGCTCACCGGTGATCGATCGATCCATCCCCGTTGCACGCACATTTGCCTCCCTCCCTCGTATGCGTCTGGCCGTTGCCTGACCTCCGCAAGCAGGCTCTGCTCGATGGCGGACAACACGGCGACCTTCGTCGACCTCATCCTCGCCATCATCCTCCCTCCCCTCGGCGTCTTCCTCAAGTTCGGCTGCGAGGTACGCACCTCCACACACCGTCGTGCGATCGATATGGGTTGGCCTTTACATGCGCATTTACGCACTGGAATGGCATTTCTTCCGGAATTCATCATCTGATTGGTCCTTGTGGCGCAGATTGAGTTCTGGATCTGTCTGATCCTGTCCTTCTTCGGGTACCTGCCAGGAATCGTCTACGCCGTCTGGGCGATCATAAAGGAGTAGCTTAGATTAGATCACTTGGAGGTGTTGTGCATTACGACAAAGATTGAATTTTCTTTGCAAGCTCCCTGAGGAGGAAATGTTTCGCATCTGCAAGAACATCTCTTGGAGAAAGGGGGCAAAAAAATGGTCGCTATTGAAGAGTTGCTCGCCGCAGTTCTAGGCTAGTTTGTTTCTGTCTGAAATAGCCAGTCGCTAGAAAAAGTTCAGCTTTAACTAGTAACAAAGTACATGTGAACAGCAGAGCAGGTGTAACTTGTTTGTGCTAACCTGATTGTGCTGTGACTTGTACGCTTATTGACCACATTTGCATTTGCAATGTAAGATAGATTACGGGCACATGCTCAACAAAAATGGCAAACACATTTTATTACCTCTCAGTTATCACAAAAATGAGCACAGAAATTCGGTTAGAATGGGAATGTATTCCACATACACAAGCTACAATCTTATGATGAATGTACTGCAAGACATGCATACCGCCTATATGGATTTTGGAGAATATCAGCCCTTAAACTGCTATACAACAAAGGGATAGACTATTGCACAGGTGACTAAAATTTTTTTATCTTTCAGTCACCTAAAGTTGCACTTTGAATCACCTAAAGTTGCACATGATTTTTTTGGAGGGGGGCTGCAATTTTAGTTGAGTGAGAGTGCAATTTCAGGTCACCTGAAGTTGCACTCTGAATCACCTAAAGTTGCACCTGTTTTTTTGGAGGGGGGCTGCAATTTTAGTTCATTGAGAGTGCAATTTCAGGTGACTGAAACATAAAAAAATTCCAGTCGCCTGTGCAATAGCAAAACTGTACAACAAAACATCAGAAGTTGTGTAAACAGGGTAGTGGTAAGTCAACTAATGGAATTCACAAAAATAGTTATGCAAAACTAAAGAATCAGGATATTTGTGAATTTTGCAGAAGACCATGGAAGACATATATAAAGCAGATTTACACTATAAAGGCATAAACATTTCCTATGTTTTAGAACAATCAATAATAGCTAATGCCTCTCTTAACAATGCGGTACACCCTCCTGCGTGTTCGAGAAAAAAACAATGCGGTACACCCTTCTCAAAAGAAAAAAAATGCAGCACACAAAACTATCACCTTCAAGTTAATCTTAAAAAGCACTTGCAGCAATGCAGAAAACAAGCAGACCAGCACTCCCATCAGATAAGAGAGTAGCATGCCGAAACCCAAGCAACAAAACTAGATTGGTAAAGCAACTAAACATCAAGATGAGTATCAGTCACCAAGGCCGACAATATCATAAACAACAATTTAGCAGCGCATGTTAAATCAGAAGACTGAAGACAGCAATGGAACAAAACTCATCACATCTAAGTGATAAACAAACAGCAACGCAGTTTGCCATCATGCTTTTGGCCAGGTCAAAAGCAGACCTAGCTAATTTGCATTTCAAGCTTCTCCATTGCTCATTTTGGCTTCACCGTTGGGCTTTTACCTACTAGTTTTTTAACTTCGTCTTTTCTGGTCTTTTAGCTTTTTTTAGGTTTTTTTGTCTTTTCTTTTTTTCTCATATTACTTTGTATTGTCCGTGATGAGCTAACATTTTTTTTGTTAGACCATGTGGATTGTCGTAAATAAAGATATGATAAATAATTGACATTTGGTTTGGTTTGAATTTTGCGTTTGTGAAAGACTTGGTCTGTGTACTGCTTCGAGTGCCCTTAGTCGGCTCTTGCGTCATATTACGACCATGGCATGCAAATTACGACCACGGTATGGCCAAACGACCACAAATTTCAGACTTCGACCACGGCATGCTTCGACCACAGCATGACCACATCTGGCTTACGACCACGTACAATCTTTGACCACAACAGCTGTCAACCACGTCTGGCTTACGGCCACGGCAGCTGCCACGGCAACTTTCGACCACGGCAGCTGTCGACTACGTCTGGCTTTGACCACGGTAGTACAACTTCGACCTTTCGACCACGGCAGTACGACTTCGACCTTTCAACCACGGCAATGTGACTTCGATTTTACAACCATGGCAGGTACTTGTAGCTACAGTACTTGATAGTCATAGACTTTACTAGTCATACTCGATAGACGAAGGTTTTACTGATCGATAGTCGAGGGCTTTGCGGTCGATGGTCATAAGTTTTACGGACAGCCTTCATGGTCGTAGCTACAGTACTCGATGGTCGTAAGTTTTGTAGACTGCTTTTATGGTCATACCTACAGTACTCAATGGTCGTAGGTTTTGCAAACTGTATTCATGGTCGTAGCTACAGTCCTCGATAGTCGTAAACCTTACTGGTCGTACTCGATAGTCGAGGGTTTTACTGGCCGATAGTCAAGGGCTGTGCGGTCGATGGTCATAGGTTTTGCAGACTATTTTCATGGTCGTAAATTTTGCAGTCTTGTCGATACTCGTAGACTTCATAGTTTGTTGTTCTGTCTTCGGTAGTCGGAGGCTTAACGATCGGTTGCCGTAGGCTTGACGGTCGGTACTCGTAGACTATCATGGTCGATACGAGTACTCCACTCTTGAGATCTTCGAGTACATTAAGTACTTGTGTTAAGCCAGTGGTTGACTGGTCGATATGTGGTGGTCAATGATGAATGTCGTTGCTTGAGGTACTCGTAGTTGGACGACTCGGTACTCGGTAGAAGTGGTTTCATGATCACGATAAGTGATTGGGTGTCGGAATGTTGTCTGTACTCGTAGGCTTTGAGTACGTTTTGCAACTAGGATTTCTTATCGATACTCGGTAGTCGGTACTCGATAGTCAGTCAGTAGTGGTGCGAGTGGTTTCCGAGTACTTGTGGGTTACGAGTACTTTTAGTTAGCGGTTGTATTAAGTGGTCAGTGGGTTTGTTCCAATTAGCGATAGACTTTACTGGTTGTAAACGATCTGGGGCATGGTCGTAGATGGTGTGGTTCTTGTCTGGTGGTAGACAAGGGTATGTGTTTGCTAATGTGTTGTACCGGGAGATGGTTTCTTTGGTCTTTGCATGTGCAGCTGGGCATAGAGGCGGCCATGGTCGGTGACAAGGAGGACCGAGACTAGGAGGGGGTAATCTGAGGTCCATGCGGTCGGGATATCACGTGAGGTGATTGAGCTCATACTGGAGCACATGGAGGTCAAAGGTGGATGCTGCGTGGAGGCGTAGAGACGATCACGGTCAGTGACGAGGAGGACCGAGACTAGGAGGGGGTAATATGAGGTCTAGGTGGTCAGGTGGTCACATGAGGTGATTGGTCTTATGCAAGAGCACGTGGTGATGGTGCACGATGAAGATACAGGAGGGGATATCCTGGAGGCTTCATCGTGTGTGACGTATAGAGTTATGGATAGAGTCCATGACTTGTACGAGGTGGTTAAAACCTGTGTTAAAAAAGGTTTCAGGTCCCTTGATTTGAGGAAAATATAAGATCACGTTGTTGTGAATAGCGCATGTATTCATCATGTGGCCAAAGGGCCAATATATATACATGTACAGGTGGCGTATATGCAAGAAACCCCTTATACAATAGGGTAAATACACAGTTATATAATACACATCTAACACCCCCCTCAAACTTATGGTGGATCAACAACATGAAGTTTGGAGAGATGCAAACTGTGCTGAGCCCTGGTTTGTGCCTTTGTGAAGAAATCTGCCAACTGAAGCTCGGAAGGCACATACTGAAGAGCAACAATCTGGTCTTGCACCTGTGTCCGCATGTAGGAAGCATCAACACCAATATGCTTTGTAAGCTCATGCTTCACCGGATCTTTAGCAATGCTAATAGCACCTGTACTGTCAGACAAAAGAGGAGTCGGTGCAGAAACAGAAACACCAAAGTCCTGAAGTAACCACCGTAGCCAAGTAACCTCCGCAGTCAACAAAGCCATAGCTCGCAACTCAGCCTCAGTACTCGAACGAGAAACTGCTATCTGCTTCTTAGTCTTCCAAGTAATGAGAGAACCACCAAGAAAAACGCAATAAGCAGAGAGAGACCGGCGATCAGAGGGATCACTAGCCCAGGTGGCATCAGAATATGCCTGGAGCTGTAAAGAGCTGGAGCGAGGGAAAAAGAGACGACGAGAGATAGTTCCACGAAGATATCGTAGAACACGCAGAAGATGACTATAGTGGAGCTAAGTGGGAGCAGAAACAAACTGACTCAAGATATGCACAGGGTACGAAATGTCAGGGCGAGTGACACCAAGATAAACAAGGCTCCCAACAAGATGACGATAGCGAGTAGGATCAGCAAGAGGCTCACCATGCGTGGGACGAAGATGAACATTAAGCTCCATGGGAGTCTCAGCTGTCCGCTGATCAGTAAGAGAGGCACGATCAAGAAGATCCTGAATATACTTTTCTTGGGACAGATAGAAACCCTCAGGAGTAGAAATAACCTCAATCCCAAGAAAGTAGCGAAGAGGGCCTAGATCAGACATAAGAAACTGCTCATGAAGCCGCTCCTTGACAAAAGTGATATACTGAGGATCATCTCCAGTAATGATCATATCATCAACATACAAAAGGAGAAGCGTCCGACCACGAGATGAAGTGTGGATAAAAAGAGTAGGATCATGAGCACTCGCCGAAAAACCAGCTGCAGTGACAACAGAGGAGAAACGATCAAACTAGGCACGAGGAGCTTGCTTGAGGCCATAGAGAGATCGGCGAAGACGATAAACCATACCCTCAGGAACAGAATACCCAGGGGGTGGCTGCATGTAGACCTCCTCACGCAACTCCCCATTGAGAAAGGCATTCTTGGCGTCCAACTGAGAGATAGACTACTGTCGAACAGAGGCCACAGCAAGAAGAGTGCGAACGGTGGTCATGTGAGCGACAGGAGCAAAAGTCTCATCATAGTCACGGCCATGCTCCTACTGAAAACTATGCGCTACAAGACGAGCCTTGTAACGCTCAAGAGAACAATCAGAGCGAGTCTTAACCTTATAGACCCACTTGCACGTGATAGGAGTAACACGCGCAGGAAGAGGAACAAGATCCCACGTGCCAGTACGCTCAAGGGCAGCGATCTCCTCCGCCATCGCATGCTGCCACTCCTGATGAACAACAGCATCACGATAAGAAGTCGGTTCGGCAAGAGCAGCGGCAGCAAAACCAAAATGCTCAGGAGGCCGAATAGACTGGCGATCGCGAAGTGTATAACGAGGAGGGACCGAAGGAGATGACTCGACAGAAGCAGAGGGCATATCAGAAGGAACCTCAACTCGCGGCCAGAGCCCAGAGCCGTTGGGAGTCACGGCGGCGAGGGCCAGTACCAACCAGAGTCCCCGTACGACGATCCTGAACACAACAAAAGTCAGAATCGAAAATAACACGACAACCATGATCAGTGAGCTGGCCAGCAGAGATGAGCTGCATGGTTAGTTTTGGAACATGAGAAACAGCAGGAATATGAAAAGAGGAATTGGAAAGAGTGTCTCATCCTGTGACAGAAAGAGAGGTACCATCTGCTGTGTGGACAGTGATAGGAGCAGCTAAAGAACTAATGGAAGTAAGACAGGTGGAATCAGATGTCATATGAAAGGAAGCACCAGAATCAAGAATCCAAGGTGAAGTACCTGAGGAAGGCGAAGTAGAAGGTGGTCTCTCACCGGAAGACTGAGCAGCAAAACCAGCAGAACCAGACGAGGCAGAAGCAACCATGCGGCCTAGCAATGTGAGAAGCTGCTGAGTGTCAGGGGTACCAGAACTCTGCTGTGAGGAGGAACCTCCAGTGCCCCTCGGAGGACGAGCACCACGACGAAGATCCTTCTTCTTCTTGTAGCAAAACTGTTCCACATGTCCATCCTTGTTGCAATAGGTGCAGTGAAGACCCTTACCAACAGCAGCTGTCACTGGTGGAGGCAAAGGCACAGCGGGTGTAGAAGCCGGAGAAGCCACCAAAACCGAAAGAAGTGATGATGATGATGATGATAGCAGACCTGCTCCACGAAGTCGAATCTCCTCAGTACGAATAGTTGCAAGGGCCTCCAACAAAAGTCACACGAGGATGACAAGCCAGCAACTGAGCATGAGTCTGCTCAAACTCAGACCGGAGACGTGTCAAAAAATCGTAGATGTGGCGAAGCTCCATGTGAGACTGCTGACGCTGACAACACTGACAGGTACGGCAAACATCTGGCCCCAAAGAGTCGATCTGGTGCCATATCGCAGACAACTGAGCATAGAACTCATCCACAGTGGCATCTCCCTGCTGCAGCGACTGCTCCTGTCGCACAACAGCAAGGTATAAGGAATCACCAGATGGCTCGTAGCGGCTGCGTAGATGCGTCCACATCGCATGTGCGGAAGCCAATCCAACAACATCACCAGTGAGATGCACCTCCATGCTAGCAACCAAAATAGCGGAGGCACGAGCATCTTCATCAATCCATGTCTTATAAGCTGCATACTGAGTCTAAAAAATCTCCATGGCATCCTCAAAGCCTCAGAAGCCTTTGTACGAGCATCTTCGGAAGCATCCCTCGGGAGTACAGGCTCAACAGGTGGAGTAGGACGAGACGGGCAAGGCAACTCGCCAGTAAAAAAGTCCCAAAGGCGCTGACCACGCATGTGGATGCGCATGTGCTGAAACCAATCCCGAAAATTGAGACCATCGAAGATCACCGGGCAACGAGGAACACAAACGGTGCCTGTAAAAGAAGACATTTTTTTCTCTGTTTTTTTTTCTTTCTTTTTTTTGTGGATACCTCCTCTGTTCGGTCAAAAGACCAACTTCACCTCCTCTGTTCGGTCAAAAGACCAATTCCAGGAGATGGCCGACTCGGTCAAAGACCAAAAAGGAGGAGGCGGCGCAGAAGAAGGCGAAGAAGAGGCGTCGGCCCACCCAGCGCGCACGACGAAGGCGACGGCGACAGCGGGATCGGCGAGGATGATGGCGGGGTCGCCGACGGCGACTACAACTCCTCCGCACCAGCCGAAGCAAGGAGCGGGCGGCGGGCCGGCGACCAGCGGGAAGCAAGGAGCGGGCGGCGAGCGGTGGAGCGGAGGTCGGTCCGGCGCCGGCTGCAGATCCGGCGCTGGCTGCAGATCCGAGCGCCAGCGACAGCGGAGACGGCGACGGAGACGGCGGAGTCAGCGACGGCGATCTCGGGCAGGACGGCGGCCGGCGGTCTCGGTCGTTGAAAACCGGCAGCAGATGCCGACCTCACCACGGCCGGAGCGACCTCACGCGAACGTAGATCCAGATCGGCAGTGGCTGATGAAAAGAGACCCGAGCAGTCTCCAAGCACCGGTCGGCAGGGGGCGGCGGGCACCAGCAAAGTTCGGCGGCGACTGGAAAAAGAACCAGCAGCGCCTTAACAACCGGAGCCGTGAGAGACAGGCGCGGATCCTAGGTATCACGAAACCCTAGGCTCTGATACCATGTTGTGAATAGCACATGTATTCATCATGTGGCCAAAGGGCCAATATATATACATGTACAGGTGGCGTATATGCAAGAAACCCCTTATACAATAGGGTAAATAAACAATTATATAATACACATCTAACACATGTGTCTATATGGTTAAGGACACAGTTTTGAGGTATTCGTGTTGGACACACTTTGCGCGCTGGCATATAAAAGTAAGTGAAGCTGTAGGCTAGCATGCAGGGTTTTAGGGCTTTCGTGGAGAATGTTTTTAGAGGTGTCATGAGGCGCTTTGTAGACAGGAACTTGATGAGAAAATAATAAATCAGATTCTTTCATCTCCGGTGACTTCCAGAGCATCGCTCCTTCCTCTCTATTTTCCGTGCTCTGTTTTTGTCTTCAGCGCGTCTCGTTCGGGCAGTGGTCAAACGGCTGGGGATTTCAGGCAGAAGGGGTCATGACTTCGTGCAGCATTATCGTACCGAGTGATCAGAATGAGCAGGCAATCGATCCAAGCGGTTGTAAACAAGCGGTCGTAAGCAAGTGGTCGTAAGCGAGCATTTGGGACGAGAGATCGTAACAAGCAGTCGTAAGCGAGCGATCGGAGCAAGCATTTGGGACAAGCGGGCGACAGAGCAGTTGTAACGAGTGGTCGTAACAAGCAGTCGGGCGACAGTGCAGTCATAACAAGTGGTTGTAACAAGCAATCGGGCGACAGATGCTTACGACCACGTACGAGAAGTAGTTGTGGTCGGTAATTCAGATTGCTTTTCCTTTGTTTCTCTGCATTGTGTTTTGGTTTCAGGTGGTAACAGCCATTCACCCCCTGATTGTGCCATACGATTCTATATTTTTATTTTTAAATTTTTTAAATTTAATTACGCCAAAAAGTAACCAGTAGGTACAGTGCAAACTAAGCCAAGTATAATACTAAATAGTGAAAAATAAGCTATAAGTCACAAAAAGGCCAAATGAGCAGGGCAGCGACATACTGGATAGGCTAGTTTTAAAGCACTAAAAAATTGTTCTGTATCCAAATATTTGAATCATAATTTCTCTATTGTGCTTTTGTCTTTGTTCTTGTCCGGTTTTATCGTTTAAACCGGCAGAGTCCCCGCAACAATGCACAAGGCGACGGTGGTGAAGGTTCATTTGTCTCTCAACCCTAGCACGTTAACTCCTTTTCCTCTCTATTCTATTATTTAGGGCCTGTTTGGCAGAGCTCCACCAGCTCCAGATTCACCTAGAAGGTGGATCTGGAGCTGATTCACTGTGGAGCAGCTCCATCGTGGATCTGAGATTCGTCAAAATGTTTGGTACAGCTCCACCTCCCTCTCTATCTCACTTCCACCTAGGCCCCACGCGTCAGGGGGCAAAATGAAAAAAAAAGAGGAACGGACACGCACGGAGGCGCGGCAGCGGCCGGCGGGCGCGGCCCCGGCCGGCGCAGGCGCGGCAGGCCCCAGCCGGCGCAGGCGCGGCAGCGGCCGGCGGGCGCAGGCGCAGGCGAGGCGGAGAAGAGGAGGAGGCGGCGCATGCCCGGGGGAGGTGGTGCGGGCCCGGGGGCAGGCGGACGCGAGGGAGGCGGCGCCGGCCCGGGGGGAGGCGGACGCGGGGGAGGCGGCGCCGGCCCAGGAGGAGGCGGAGGCGGGGGAGGCGGTGTTGGCCCGGGGGCAGGCGGACGCGGGGCAGGCGGCGCCGGCCCGGGAGGAGGCGGAGGCCCGGGAGGAGACCACGGCGGTGGAGGGAGAAGGCGGAGGAGGCGGCGGTGGAGGGAGAAGGCGGAGGAGGCGACGGTGGAGGGAGAAGGCGGAGGAGGCGGCGGTGGAGGAGGGAGGCGGAGGCCCGGGAGGAGGCGGGGGAGGCGCGACGCGAGAAAAAGAAAAGGTTGAACCGTTTTTTTGTGTAACCAGTGGTAGTGGTGGGTAATTTTTCCCAACTCCACCAAATTTGAGTTGGTGGAGCACCCCTTGAGGTGCTCCACCAAATCCATGAATCTGGGGGTAGATCCACTATTTTCGTAGAGCAGATCCATGGTGGAGCTGCTGGAGCTAGAAGTGTTTGGTTGATAAAATTGAATCTGGATCTGATTTTTGTGAATCTGGAGCTGGTAGAGCTCTGCCAAACAGGCCCTTAGACAACTAGCTTCATTCGGCATCCACGACGATATACATTCTCACTTTTTGCTCCAATTATGACGTCGACTCCAAAAAAAGTCCCTCTTATGCTACGCGGGAGCTAAGAAGTTACACTGAAGATGCTACAAAACGTTGGCTCGTTATTTTTAGCTGTGGCTTATAACTTACAGTTTTTAAATTCTGGTTATTCACGAGAGAGAATACAGAGAAATAATCATATATGGTTTTAGTCAGTATAGTTAAAATCAGTATAATATCTACTATAATTAACATATAACCCTCATATAAAAAAGATATTTTATTTAAAAATTAGTTAGTATAGCATAAACTATAATAAAAAAAACTATGAAGCAGAAGCGTTAGCGTGCTCCGAGGGTTTTTTTTTCAAAAAAGAAAAGAACTCCCTTGACGATGGGCCCACCTGCAGTCCCGGTGCAAGGCAATCAACTCACGGGAAGGAACCTAGCCCGGCCCGCTAACGCCGCCAGATGAGATCCCCTGCGGTCGAGCCCTATCCAGCGAAAAAACCCCAACCCTAATACCGACTCGAGCCGAGCCCCATCTCCGATCCCATGCTTCCCGTGGTCGACGACCCCTCCGCCGCCGGCGCCGTCGCCTCCTCCTCCTTTCCCGACGCCGACGCCTATGGCAACGGGGACTCCGAAGACATCGATTTCCCGGTCGACCCCAACCCCGCCTTCTCCTCCGCCGCCGCGGCCGCGCCAGCCCCCGCCGCGGCGGCGGTGGCGGCGACCGGGGAGCGGCGGCCCCTGTTCCAGCGGCTGTGGACGGAGGAGGACGAGATCGTGATCCTCCGGGCCTTCTCCGAGTTCACGGCGCACCGGGGCACGGCGTTCGCGTCGCACCAGTACGACATGGACCCCTTCTACGAGGAGATGCGGGGTCGCCTCCAGCTCGACTTCTCCAAGAGCCAGCTCCTCGAGAAGCTCCGCCGCCTCAAGCGCAAGTACCGCAACTGCGTCGAGCGCCTCCGCGGCTCCGGCGCCTCCTTCTCCTTCCGCTCCCCGCACGAGCAGGCCGTCTTCGAGATCGCCCGCAACATCTGGCGCCCCTCCTCCGACAAGCACGCCCGCGACCCCTCTGCCGCCGACTCCGACGACGAGGTTGACTTCGCCGACGCCGCGGGCGCCAACGCCAACGAAGAAGCCAAGTCCCCCTCCTCCTCGAAGGGCCAGCGCCGTCGCCGCCGCAGGCGCACGATCGACTTAGCCGCCGAGGCGCCACAGCCGTACCCTCCTCCGCCTGCCAAGACGGACGACGCGCTCCCGCAATTCTTTCCCCAGTCTGCCATGGACCACACCGACCCTGCCGGGCCACCTGCCGCGCAGCCAGCGGCCAACACGGAGAGCAGCGTCCTGGCGCCTCTGTTCAAGGAGATGATCCGCGCGATGCTAGGCGTCGGCCACTGCCCGGCGCCGCTGGGGACCGGGGCGGCTCCGGAGCCGCCGTCTGCGATTCTCGGGACACCGATGGAGGGGGAGAAGTGGAGGCAGCAGCGGATTCTCGAGCTGGAGGTGTACCTGCGGCGGATCGATCTGCTGCAGGATCAGGTGAAGTCGGCGCTGGAGGAGCTCAAATCCACGCCGGCGCCATGATGATGTGGTTACCGGCGAGGTCACTCCTGTCTCAGCTTCAGCTTTCTTGCTCATTAGTGGTAGATTTGTAGGTGACCTGCAGATACCCTCCGTAAAAAAGGATTTACTGGTTAGCTTTGTTCGCCTTTGGGCATTATCATCATCATCTCACGTGGTTCTGGTTGTCTGTCAGATAGATTGGCTGGTTATTTTATCGTACTATTTTATATATGATTATTAATAAACATTGAGTTTCCCAAATCAACAAATAAGCAACAGGGCTGGCAAGACAGTAAGGCAGAGCTTATCCTCTCCAAGCCTCCAAGATGTCAGAAAAAACCTCTCAACGTTTGTGTGTGAGCTAAACTGCTAATGCAAATCGCCAGCCACTCTCATGCAACTGTTGCTAATTTCTCGGAATTTAGGTCCCCCGTTTGAGCGCAGAAATCTCAAATAAATTTTATATGAAGTTCAATTGTAGCAGGAATTAGGGAAAACCCTTAATTATTCTTTTTCTCTAATTTCTATAGAAACAGAAAAATTGATGTGTTCCAATCGGCGCCTAAAGATGTTAGGAGAAGATTGGTGACTGGTATGCCTGTAGTGCTGCCCCGATCCTGTTCACAGCACATGGAAACATCTGTTATACTTCGTCGTGTGATGCGCAGAGAGAACCTGACAGAATCAGTTCAATAATCAAAAGCATCAAACAGAACCCCACCCAAAGGCAATTGATTCATACGATATATCTGACAAAATTGCATCAGAGAATTGCTACTGCTCATTAATTGCCCACCACATAAGGTGACAAACGACACGCGCATAGCCAAAAAGAAGAAAGTCCAATGCTAACTTCTGCAGCTAACAGCATAACGAATCGGGCAGGCTCTGAAGCGAATTCGAGCGAGGATAGCAGTTCTGAATGCGTTTTCAGAGACGTGCCTCAAGCCAGATAACACCAATTACTTCACAAACCAGCTACGGCTCACTGCCTCACTGAACACCAGGCATACCTAAGGTATCTTACAACAGAATTGTAAAACTCAAATGATGGGAAATAAATACCAATGCTTCTTCAAGGAGCTACGAGCTTCGTCTACTAGCAGCAGCTTCCCACGCTATAAGAAATAGGAAATAAGCCACTGGCACTTCACTATTTTAAGCATTGTACAGTACTTCACTGAGAATATCAAGACGGTATGGATTTCTGCAGCCAAACTAAAAACTCGAGATACACAAGTAGACTTCAACCTCGGTCACTGTTATAATGCTGGGAAGAAAGATAAGTCCACTTGTACTCCTCTTATCTTGCTGACCACAAAATAGAATCAAATTACTGGCTGGATTGCCGAACTAACATCTTCGAAAGAAGCTGAAAAACGGTGACCTGTGTAGCTCCTTAGTACTTGGAACAGAACCAACAGGATATCCACAGTCCTTTCCTTTGGGACTAAACTCCCCATGATTAAAAAAAACTACATCTCAACTACTTCTTGTGGCATCTGATTGCTTACAGTAGAATGTTGATGAACCAACATGAGATATCCAAAAAAACCTTTTAGATGAATGTAGATCTTGAAAATATTTTGTAGTCGTACCAGCGCACCAAAATATCCATCCCACATGAGCGGAGGAAAAGAATCAAGACCTAGCTTCTCCAATAGCATCAGTAGTTGCATCGGCCACTACTGTGTTGAAGGACAACGGCTGCCAGCCTGAAGAATGAGGCACAAGCCATTTCTTTCTGACAATCACAATATGCAAAATCTGTAGAACGTCACCAAGGGCATGATGCTGCAAGCACAAATTCTTCAAGATAGTTGCAGCTTGGTACCTACCAGCAAGTAAAGGCAGAACATGTTACAACATCTGAGAGTAAAAGATGAAATGATTAGCACAAACCAGAAGGTACAAAACCTCACCTTGACTGAGAATTCTTTATTGCTGAATGGCCACTGGTGGACGATATGTACTTACGAACTGTGTCTAGCGTCTCTTTGGGATGCTTTGCATTGCTGTTTCTTACATCCACACATTTCCAGAGCCTTTCATCTTTTGCAACAAATAAAGGCATATCATCTACTAACTTTTTCATAATGACCGCTTGATGTCGAATGGCAAGTTCAAGAGCTTTCTTAACATCAAAACCTAATAAATTCATCTCGCCATAGCGCATACAGTCTGCAATATTTGATTCTGTTGGGAATATCTTCTCAGTCTTTAGTATGTCCAAAGCACGTACTATATTTCTTATGGTACCTTCAGGCTCAGAAGAATTTGGTGGAGATCCTTGCTTCTCTCCATGATTTCCAGGATTTTGCATGTTGCAAGATAGGTTGGGTGGTTCAGGAGGTTTGCAAGTATAATCACTGGAAGGAGGTTGGACACTCTGAGGAGCACTAGAGTGATTCGGATGGAAGCTGACATTAGGACCAGGATGAAAAGAGTATCTGATCTCATGAAGACCTCTTGGATGTCGAGAAATATTTGGCATACTAACAACAGGAAAATTAGCAGGCGCATCTTGAAAAGGTGGCCTGGTCTCACCAGTTCCTCGAGAGCATTCAGAAATAGTCAGATTACTGATATCAGGGCAAATATCAGGTGGACCTTGAAAGGTTGAGCCACTTGGCCATGTTTGTATTTGTGAGGAAGGAACACCATTATTCCCTGCTGATGGTGGGTGTGAGCTGCCAATACCTGAATTTATTGAGTAAGACTGACCGAATTCACTATGAGGATGCGGCGGACCTGAATTATGTTGTTTCGGCAGCAGAGATGACTGGTTTTGCTGATATGACGGATTATAATGGCCACTGCTAGCACCAAAATTAAAGATTCCATTTTTCGGCATGCACTCAATTGATGTGCTAGGCTTCTTACCAAAGACGAACTCTGCTCCCACTTGATGCAAATGAGTAGGTGTGACAGGTTTTTGAGCTGATGACAAGGAGAAAGGAAGATTTTTTATCGGATTTGACCGATTCACCTTTGCCCCCTCCAGTGATGTTGATGACATAAATTGACTTGGATGGCTCAAAATGCTTCCTTTAGAATTATCAGGAAATCCATTAACTAAATCTATTTCACTGCTTGCAGAACTAGACGAAATATTTGTCTTCTTCACATATTCTTGATGTTGTTTCACCTTATATTGATTGCCTGCCTTCTCATTAATATCACCCATTTTACAGTTAAAATGAAGCTTATTTTGTGCTTCAGAAGATTGGGATTGCTGCTGATATGTGGGATGATAATGGCCAATATTAACACCCAAATCACGAGTTCCATCTCTTGACGCATGCTCAGTTGATGTACTAGGCTTCTTACTGATGATGTATTTGTGTGGTGCTCTCACTTGATGCAAATGAGTAGACACCACAGGTTTTGATGACTGGGACAAAGTTGAAGTTCCTAGCCAGCTTGCGCTATCCACCTTTGCTCCCTCCAGTGATTCAGAATTTGATGGTAAAACAGAAGAAAGGTCTAGCCCACTTTTAGTGCTTCCAATAGAACAGTCATAAACTCCAACTGAATCCACTTGATTGCTTGCAGAACGAGATGTGATGGTTGTCTTCTTTACATACTTCCGAAGTGGCTTCACCTTGCGTTCATTACCCACCTTTCCATTAGTATCACCCATATTATGTTCAGAATGAAGCTTCTGTGCTTCCAGAGATTGTGATTGCTGATACATCTGATGATAATGGCCATTACTAATGCCAAAATCAAGAGTGCCATTTCTTGACGCACATTCAGTTGATGTGCTAGGTTTCTCACCAATGATGAAATTGTGAGATGTTCCCACTTGGTGGGTATGAGTAAACACCACGGGTTTCTGAGCTGATGTCTGGGACATGGTAGGAGTTCCTAGCAGACTTGATTGATCCACCTTTGTTCCCTCCATGGATTCAGAACTTGATGATGATGATGAAACAGAAGACCGGCCTAGCTCACTTGCTGTGCTTCCTATAGAACTGTCAGAAGCTCCATCAACTAACTCTACTCGATCTTGATAGCCTGAAGGACTAGATGTGATGTTTGTCTTCTGTACATGCTTTTGAAGCGGCTTCACTTGATATTGATTGCCTGCAGGACTAGATGCGATGTTTGTCTTCTGTACATACTTTTGAAGCGGCTTCACTTGATATTGATTGCCTGCCTTCACATTACCATCGCCCTTGCTATACTCAGAATGAACCTTACTCTGTGAGCACTTTGATGCATCCGAATTATTCAAATTCTGGTTGCTATCTGGCATGCTACGTGAATGCGAGGATTTCGCCAACAGCGGCTCTCCAGCCACAAAGCTTTCCCAGAGCCAAACAGTCTTAGCTGCGTTAGCAAGTGTTTGAGATGATGCATTTGGAGGTTGCGCTAGCAGGATACCGTATTGCTTCATCCTAAGCCTATGGAGGAGACCAGAGAAGTCCTGATCGCCCGAAATAAGCAAGTAATTGCCTGGTGGAGGGTTGTCGAATGCCCAGAACAACATGTCGACCAGCATCTTCTTGTCAACTCCATCTTTAGCTCCTGCCAATTAATAAGGATTTTTTTTAAAAAAAAGTAATTTTCATCTTTAGCACGCACTGAGCAACAAAACCGGTATATTTGCATTCTCTGATTAGGCGGCGATGAAGAGAGAGCGGGTGGGGATCTATACGACTATACCGGCGGGGACGTGGTTGAGGGAGATGCCGGTGGCGGAGAGGGCTTCCAGGACGCTGGGGGCGATGCGGGAGGCGTCGCCGTAGGCGACGATCGATACGGGGCCCGTGTATCCCGCCACGGCGAGCGCGGTGATGACGTTGTGGGCGATGCGGTGGGGGTCGCAGCCGCCGGGGGGCACTGCGCACCTGTCGATGTCCCACCACACCGACGTCTTCGCCGCCGCCGCGGCGCGTTCACCCATCGCCTTCGCAGCAGCCGGGCTGTCCGGTGGATAGGTGGGATGATTTAGGGTTTCGCCGGTGCCGGAGGTTGGTGAAGCCGCCGTGGAGGCGGTGGGACTCTATTATATATATTGTTGGGGCGCCGGCGCTGTCCGCGGCGAAGAGGAATCGGAGGCCGAGGGGGACCCGTTATAGGGGCTGGAGGGAGGGCATATGAACCGCCCGATGTAAAATGAATGGATCAGATCAGCACCTTCTCCTTTCTGGCGTCCGTTTATGCAATTTTAACATTCCATGTGGATTATAATTGTAATGAACTGCCAACATTGGCCGGTCCGACTGACGTGGCACCAAGGATACAAATCTTCAGAATCGGGAGAAAGCTCATCTGACGGCGGGTGGCGGTAACCAGCTGATAACCAGAAAACCAGCCAAAAAATCGATCAAACTTCGAAAATTAAAATTTAAACTTTGGGCTGTTTTGAAACCGATAACAGGAAACCAGTTGATAACTGGAAAAACCAAAAAACAATCAAAATTCAAAAAATAAAATTTTAATTTGGCCGTTTTTCAGTTATCGGTCCTTACCAGTAGAACCAGGCCGGTAACGCTAGGTTTTTGAACCCTACGTGGCACTAAATTTTTTGAGAGACCATGTGGAGGTGTCCCCATGTTTGTGATGAGTAATTAACTCATGTTCTGGAAAATTTGAGTTTGATTTGGTTGGTTCATGCCAAGTCGGTGCATGGCGCGGTCTGGTTCAGTTGGACTTGGTCGAACGCGGTCGGACGTGCTTAGGACACTTGTTCTTTTTCGATCGGCCGTTTGGGCTATTTTGTGTTTGAGTATGATTCATTGATGCTAATGTTGATTATGCTGTTTCGAGCGGTGCTATGTGACGGTTTTCTTGTCTGTGTGACTGCAGGACTTCGAAACTAGGTCATGATGAGGCGTGGGAGGACCGGGACTAGGCACAGGAGGTGTTGAGGTCCAGACAGTCGGAGACGTCGAAGATGATCGAGGCTGCTGAGGTGGTTGCAAGTCGGGAGACGAGGAACTAAAGTCGGAGCTACCGGAGGTGGACACAACGGGCAACGGCGAGGAGGACCGGGATTAGGCTCAGGGAGGAGCTGAGGTCCAGACGGTCAGGATGCCGGGTGCGATCGTGTGCAGTGGAGCGGACCGGGACTAGGCTCAGGATGGAGCTGAGGTCCAGATGGTCAGGATGCGGGGTGCGGTTGTGCGAGGACAGGAAGTTTCCGGGAATGTGCAGTAGGGGCATTTCTGTAAAATGCGCAAGACAGCAAAATGGAAGCGGATTCGGTTGAAGATAACAGGTTGGAAACCCGTTAGTGGATGGCTTTAGAGAGGTTAGGGTTTGGAGGGCTCAAATCCTGGTTCCCTCTCTTTCTTGTGCTTTGACTCTTTGCCTCATGTGTGGATGAGAGTCATGTAGTGGGTGTTGGACCGCAATTCTTGATTTGCTATTTGAGGATGTGAGCTCCTCTATTTAGTGATTGGGAGTTGGCAGTGCAAGTGGTGAGTAGCAGTAGTGTGTTCTCCTGCGTGAGTTCTTGAGTGTGTGTTCATCTCAGTGAGAATCATGTAGTGAGATGGCTGTAAGAAACTCCTGTGTAATCATTAATGTCTCTGTATCGATTTCAAGAAATCTTGTGTTGAGATGTTTTGGTTTCGTGCCTCTCTCTGTGTCTTGTTTCAGTTCCCTGTTCTTTTCTGAAGTTTCTGCTCTAAGCTGAAATCTTGTTGAGAAGCTGCAAAATGGGTTGCTCTGAACTGGGAGATACTTCAAAGCCATTTGGCTAGCCATTCCTGAGAGCAAACTTCTTAGTTGCTGTTTTCTCCCAAAGAAATGAGACAATGCACTTCCTCCGTTTTGGGTTGTCTAGGGTTTAGAGGCAGAGTAACCTCACTCACTTGATGTTTCTCCAAAAGGACTGCTATTTGCTTGTTCTTCCTTGTCATGAGATCATCCTCTGCTAAATTTTGAAGTCTCTTGATCAATGAATGCAAGGATGACAAATAATTTGGATTTTTGGTCCTCCTGCAGACTTCTTCCTGACAAAATCAGTTTTCCCTATTCTTCATTGATCTGAGTCTGCATTTTCTTCTTTTCAGGTCTTCTTGCTATTTAATTCTTAGTCTCAAGTGTTAGCCCTGAAGAGAGCAGCAAGATTTGGTCATTTCACTGCATTTCAGTGATTTTCAGTTTTCTCAATTTCAGTTGTCGGGTTGGGCTGTTCGCTTAACCAAAACCCGGTCAGACCGGTTTCATATTGACGGTCTGACCGGTTGATAAAGGGCGGTCTGACTGCTAACCTTAGCGGTTAGACCGGTTGAGCCCCAGGCAATCAGGCCGGATGGGTAGAGCAGTTAGACCTCCAGAAACACGGAGATCAAACCGGCCACAGTAGGGCGGTCAGACCGGCGGCCAGCCTGCGGTCTGACCGGCGTCCAGATTGCGGTCTGACCGGCCGTGCTCTGCTGTCAGCTCAGTTTCAGGGGTTGCTTTCAATTGCCTATCTCATTTCCCTTGTCCGGATGATCTTGTTGTTTCCTACTCTTTTCTGCATATCCAGTGAGTTTTGATTTTCTTGCTTCATAGCTTCGGTGGCTATCGGAGAAGAAAATGGTGTGGATACTTGAGGGCGATTTTTGAAGGCACCATTCACCCCCTCAGTTGCCATTTTCGATCCTACAATTGGTATCAGAGCCGGTTAGCTCTTCCTCGTAGATCTTAACCGGTCTCTTGAGCCATGGCAACGGACAAGTATTCCACCAATCCCCCGATCTTCGATGGGATCGACTATCCCTTCTGGAAGATTCGGATGGAGACCTACATTCAGGCTCAGGCTATGCTATCTGGAGGAAGGTTAAAACGCATTTTATTGTTCCTGCCGATGAGAACATCAATGTGGCAAACAAGCCTGATGTTGAGGCGAATGCTAAGGCAAGGAACATCATCATTGAAGGTCTGAGCCGAAATGAATTTGATCGTATTTCTCATCTTTTGTCGCCCTTCGATATTTGGGTGACCCTCGATGTTTACCATGAGGGCACCACCCAAATTAAGACGGTACGACAAGACCAGTACAAGCGAGATTACAACAAGTTTGAAATGCTCGCTGAAGAGTCCCTGGATGAGTGCTTTGCGAGGTTCCACAAGATCTTAAGCAACCTCCGAGCGGTCGGTCTCACATACCCCGACTCGGACAACACTCGTCAAATGCTTTCGGCCTTAAATTTGCGCCTTTGGAAGATGAAAGTAACCACCATCAAGGACACGACAGATCTTTCGACTTTGACTCTTGATGCGTTGTATTAACACCTCAAGACTCACGAGATTGACATTGTCTCTCGCAAGTTGAAGTCTCAGTCAATGGCATTGGTCACTGATCCCAGTCCTGCCTCTGGATCTTCTACTGACACTGTTTCAGGTTTCTCTCTTGCTGCTCTGTGTGAAATTGATGATGATCATCTAGAGCAGATCCTAGAAAACTAACTAGCCCTCTTAGCCAGAAAGTTCTCCCATGCATACAAGAGGGTTAGAGGGAGAAAAAGAGGAGGAGGACCCGTGATTTGCTTTGAGTGTGGTGGCCCCAACCATATTCGAGCAAACTGCCCCAAGCTGGAGAAGGGCAAGAACGACTACGGCGGTTCGAGCAAGAACGACTACATGAACAAGAACCGCAACAAGAAGCCTCCGGGCAAAGAGAAGAAGTTCTGCAACCTTGGCAAAGCCAAGAAACTCTTCCATCGCGTCCTCACCGCCTTCGACGACATCGACCTCAGCGAGGTGGAGGGGTGGAGTGACGACGATGGGAAGGATGATCAAGATCCCAAGGACGGAGACGACTTGCTCGGCATGTGCTACATGGCCCTTGAGGGCGACATCAGCGACAGCGAGCTCTACTCTGACTCCGATGAGGTATATCCTTCTTATGACCAGCTCAATGATGCTTTTCTTAAGCTAGAAAAATTTCATGCTAGATCTAGAGCTAGGTGTAGTGAGTTGGAGAAGGAAGTAGAAAGATTGTCACGGGAGCTTACTTCTCTTATATCTTCTCCCTCCCGTGACGAATGTGATGTATGCTCCTCTTTGTTTGGTGATACAGAGAAGCTAAGAACCTCTCATGATAGTGTGACTTCTGAGCTAGATTTACTTAAGGTGCAGAATGTTAGTCTATTAGCTGAATTAGAGATGAGTAGGTTAGCTGCTCTTTCATCTACTACTATTGAGACTATTTCTTACACCTCATGTGAGGATAAGGACAATGCTTTTAGAGGTCTTTACACCATGCTTCTTGATCTGTCTGAAACATATAAAAATTGCAATAATTTGAAAATGAACTTAAAGAAGGCAGATCATAAAATTGCTGAGTTGTATGCTTCTTTGCTTGAGCCCATTGTATCTTGCACCAATTGTCCTAAATTAACTACTGAGCTTGAATCTGTCTCAAAACAGTTTCAAAAAATGATTAACCACAACAACAGATTAGCTCATTATGCGACTAAGGAACCTGTTAGCTCACCACGCAATAGTTGTGAAAAATTAAAACTTGAACTCGTTGCTTTGGATGATAAATGTGTGAAGTTAACTAAGGACCTACTAGAGAAGCCACAATCCTGTTGTGATGCTTGTGCTGTTGTGGGGGAGAAGTCTAAGGGTAAGATAGAGACGCTTAGCGACGAGAACCAAATGGCTAGCAATAGGATTGTCCCTCCTGTTCCTGGCGAAGACCTCAATGTTGAGGCGGTTGTGCGTGCACATGCCATCCGTTCTTCTGCTGTTGGTTCTTTTTCTTCTCCCTTACCTTCTGCTGTCTCTTCTTCTCCCTGCTCTTTTTGCACCTCTCTCTTTCAAGAGTGTCAGTATCTTATGAACACTCTTGAGAGATTTGTTGGAGGCAAGAAGAAACTAAATCTTATTCTAGACCAGTCTAAGATTTGCAAATTCAATCAAGGTCTAGGATATAATTTTCTTGAGGATGTTAGAAAGCATCCACCTGCTGTTCTAAGACTATTAGCAGCAGGTGTGATCGAGGTCAAACCAAAACCAAAATGGTTGAGTTCAAATCTACGGGCTTTATCCAAGGGATTTTTGACAGTAAGGAGGTTTCACCTATTGCTTCAACCTCTCAGAAGGCGAAGCCCCATCATGATACTTCTACCTCTCAGAAGGTGAAATATCATTGTACCTTCTGTCAGAAGGATGGACACATGATCGAAAGATGCTTCAGGCGCGCCAAGATCGCGCGGAGAGACCGTGTTCAGGCTCTTAGGCGTATTCAGGGTCAGCCCCAGACCTTGAGTGCACCTAAGACCAACACGAGGTCTAGAGTTGCTCATGTTGATAGGTTTGGGCAGCATCGAGGACTTGGCTTTTCTCATTTTCATCCTCGATTTGCCTTTGGTCGTGGTATCCGCCGTACTGAGGGTAGATCTCGTTTCCCCCATCGAGATAGCTACCCGCGGCGAGATCAGCATGTTGCTGGTGCTCCGACTCGCTCTTCCATAGCAGTCGGACCCAGCAACAGTTTCAGGTCTGCTCATAGACCTTCTGGCTTTTTGAGCGACGGAGAGCGTAGGGTAGCTAGAGGTCAGTCGTGTGTGACTACTTCTGCTTGTCATGTGACTCAGTATTGGGTGCCAAAATCTCTTTTGATTTATTCCAGTATTGAGCCATCTCTCTCTTGTTGACTCAGGTTCGCCGAGCAGGGAAGGGAGAGGTTTGGCTTGTAGACTCCGACTATTCTCGACACATGACCGGAGACTCCCGTTGGTTCTCTTCCCTGGTCCGTGCTCCAGGTGATGAGATGATCACATTCGGAGATGCCTCATCTAGATGCGTCATCACCAAAGGTACTGTACGCGTTAATGATTCTTTCATTTTAAAAGATGTTGCCTTAGTGAGTAAGCTACAGTACAATTTGCTTTCTGTTTCTCAGCTTACCGATGACAGTTTCGAGGTGAGCTTTAAGAAAAATGCTTGCAAAATTGTTGATTCTTCGGGGAGTCTGGTTTGCGGGATTTCTAGATATGGGAGGATCTTTCATGCTGATTTTGTTGAGTCTTCTGGTGATCCTCTCATATGTTTAGTTGCTTCAGAGTCCCGTGACCTCACTTTCTGGTATAGGAGACTTGGTCATATTGGATTTGACCATTTGACTCGAGTTAGCGGCCACGATCTCATTCGTGATCTGCCTAAACTCAAGATGGTCAAAGATCTTGTTTGCGCTCCTTGTCGGCACGGCAAGATGGTTGCCGCTTCTCATCCTTCGGTCATAGTGACTATGACCGATGTACCAGGGCAGCTGCTCCACATGGACACAGTTGGCCCAGCTCGAGTGCAGTCAGCAGGAGGAAAGTGGTATGTTCTTGTCATGGTCGATGACTTCTCGAGATACTCTTGGGTCTTTTTCCTAGCCTCGAAGGATGAGACATTTACCCACTTTCGGGGTCTTTTTAGAAGACTTTCTGTTGAGCTCCCAGGTGCCTTACGAGCGATCCGCAGTGACTATGGCACGGAGTTCAAGAATTCCTACTTTGTGAGGTTTTGCGATGAGACAGGTGTAGAGCACCAGTTCTCTTTTCCATACGTCCCGCAGCAAAATGACGTTGTGGAGAGGAAGAACCGTACCTTGGTCGAGATGGCCAGGACGATGCTTAATGAGTACTCTACACCTAGAAAGTTTTGGGCTGAGGCTATAGCCACCGCGTGCTATATTTCAAACAGAGTTTTTCTCAGGGCACACTTGCATCGCACTTCTTATGAGTTGAGATATGGACGAAAGCCTAATGTCTCTTATTTTCGCGTGTTTGGTTGCAAGTGCTTTATTTTGAAGTCTGCGAACCTAGATAATTTCGAGTCACGATCTTGTGATGGTATCTTTCTATGTTACTCGACTTATTCACGGGCGTATAGGGTCTGGAATAGAGACCTGTGAGGCGTCCTTCAATGAGGCCAGTCCGGGGACTAGGCCCGATATCTCAGGTTCTGTAGAGCAGTCCGAGACCATCTTCGTGGATGATGAGGAGGATGGAGATGAGGGTTGTCTACCCGATCCAGTTCCTCCCCTTGAGGTGTCTGCTTCTTCCACTGCACCTCAAGGAGATCAGCCCATGCCTTCTACATCTTCTGGAGTTAGTGGCTCTGTTTCTACCTCGTCAGCTCATGAGGTAGAGGCCACTTCTTCATCTCATCTAGGACATCCCCGACATATCCAAAAAGACCATCCTTCAAAGTAGATGATTGGAGATCTCTTTGAGCGTGTCACTCGCTCAAAGTCTAGCTTGTCTCACTTCTGTCTCCATTCTGCTTTCGTCGTCTCTTTGGAGCCCAAGGATGTTAGTCATGCTCTTTTTGATGAGTCTTGGGTCAATGTCATGCATGAGGAGTTGGGTCAATGTCATGCTCTTGTTGATGAGTCTTAGGTCAATGTCTGGTCGCTTGTTGAGCGCCCTAGAGGTCATAATGTCATAGGTACCAAATGGGTGTTCAAAAATAAGCAGAGTGGGGATGGGGTAATCATTCGAAACAAGGCTAGATTGGTAGCTCAGGATTTCTCCCAGGTTGAGGGTCTAGATTTTGAGGAGACCTTTGCCCCTGTAGCTAGACTAGAGGCTATTAGGATCTTGCTTGCATTTGCAGCGTCTAAGGGCTTCAAGCTTTACCAGATAGATATCAAGAGTGCCTTCCTCAATGGGTTTATTGAGGAAGAGATCTATGTTAGACAGCCTCCAGGTTTCGAGAACCCCAATATACCCAAACCATGTCTACAAGCTTTCCAAAGCCTTGTATGGACTTAAGCAAGCCCCTAGAGCTTGGTTTGAGAGGCTTAAGTCCTATCTGTTGAGTCATGGGTTTAAGATGGGTAAGGTAGACAAGACCTTGTTCATTCGCAGGCATGGCAATAACCTTTCTTCTCATCTAGATTTATGTGGATGATATCATCTTTGGCGGCTCTTCTCATGCTCTTATTTCACAGTTCTCCGATGTCATGAGTATGGAGTTTGAGATGAGCATGATGGGCGAGTTGACCTTTTTCCTTGGATTCCAGATCAAGCAGACTCGGAAGGGTACTTTCGTGCATCAGGGCAAGTACACTCGTGTCCTCCTGAGACGCTTTGACATAAGTGATGGCAAGCCAGTGTCAACTCCAATGGCATCCTCAGTTTCACTCGATACATATGAGGATGGCGAGCCGGTTGATCAAAAAGAGTACAGAAGCATGATTGGCTCACTCTTATACATCACTGTCTCGAGACCAGACATACATTTCTCTGTGTGTCTATGTGCTCAATTTCAGGCTTCTCCTCGCGTATCTCACCGCCAGGAGGTGAAACGCATTCTTCGGTACCTTCGAGCTACCATTGACTATGGTATCTGGTACTTTTTCTCTTCCTGTCTTTCCCTTAGAGCCTACTTGGACACAGACTTTGCTGGCTGTAGGATACATAGGAAGAGCACTTCTGGTACATGCCAATTCATTGGCACTTCTCTTATTTCTTGGTCTTCTAGGAAGCAGTCTGGTGTTGCACAGTCCACCGCAGAGGCCTAGTATGTTGCTGCTGCCAGTTGCTGCAGCCAGGTACTTTTGATGGCTTCGATCCTGCGGGACTTTGGGTTAGTTATAGACAGTGTTCCACTCTTTTGTGATAACACGTCTGCTATTAACATTACTAAGAACCTAGTGCAGCACTCTCGGACGAAGCACATTGATATTAAATATCACTTCCTTAGAGACCATGTGAGAAGGGTGACATAGTGCTCCAGTTTGTGGAGAGTGATCACCAGTTGGCTGATATCTTTACCAAGCCTTTGGATAGCTCTAGGTTTTCAGCCTTGCGGGGAGAGCTTGGGGTGGTTTGTCCTTATGGACTGTAGTGAGGGGGAGCTTTGTGCTTTATGCTTTATCTTGTTTATATGCTCCAGTTCTCTATTTGTTGCATTGCATATGGGTGCATTCGGGTTAGTCCTTTTAGCATATATTAGAGTGGTTCTCTTGTCTAGTTGCTTAGATTTCTTCCTCTCATCTTGTGGTTCTAGGATGCTGCTTATTAGCTATCTCTCTTCTCATTAGGTTGAGCTCACTCACTTCTTATAGGTTCTAGCAAGGGTTGGGCCACCCTTGGGTAGACAAGGAACATGTTTGCTCCTTAGTGTGTTAGAAGAGCAGCTGATAGTCCTAGTATCATATGGGGTAGATGAGAGTCAGTCTGAGCCATAGTATCCTCTATATCTTGTCTATGCTTTAAGGACTTGGCTTTTCTGCTTTTCTTGCCAGCTTCTTGTTTTATTGCTTTGGTTCAGAGGGAGTTCATTTGGGAGCTTCTGGAGCTTAATGCTGACATAACTCAACTTGAACTAAAAGTGCATCCCATGTTGAGGGGGAGTTGGATTTTCCCGCATTTCATGTCATTCTGCATTGTAATATAACTATTTGGAGCCTTGACTATTATCCTTTTGTGACATGTTTACGATGTTTTACATCTTGCCATGATCTGTGTTTACTTGCTAGATTTATCATGACTTTATATGTGTTGTCTAGTCTTTGCCATGATAAGTTGATTAAAAATACACAGCTTGAATTAAATCATGTCATGTTAGTTCTTGAGACTAGTTTGTCTTTAGTTATCCTCTTATGATTCATGCCATGTCAAATAGGCTAAGTTGAGTCTTGAATCTTTATTGAGCTTTAGATTAAGCTATGATAGTTCCTTTATGGAGCATGAGTTATTGTTAACTTCTTGTTCTTGAACTAAATTTAGTAAAAGCAAAATGATCTCTTTTGTGCAAAAGAACTGATCTCATCAATTCTTTCTCATGAGACTGCTTGCCATTGCACTAGGTATGAACTCAGGGGGAGTTTTGGTTGACCAAGATCACTTCTTAAGCTTATTGCTTGGAGTGGTCACATAAGGCTTGAGATCTAGCACATGACTAAACAAAAATCTGGTTGGAAACAACCATGGGTTTCAAACGGAAAAAATGTCAATTGTGCTAAATTTGCTTCATTACAAAAAGACTAAAGTACTTGAACAATTGTTCTCATTCTTGAACTTGTAGCACTCTAAAATGATTCGATACTACCTTCTTGGTTCCACTTAGATTATTGACATGGCTTGCATCATCTTTGGATACATTTAGCTAGACTATACTCTTAGATAACTTGACATGCTAAGAAATTCGACTAAATTTCAGATTGTGACTTATTTGGCTTAGTTTGACTATACATAAGTTGTCATGATCTTGCTAGCATTCATATGCGTTATGGCTTGGGGTAATACTCAAAAAGTCATTTTGGATAATCTTCATGGCTCTATTTGCTTAGGTTAAATAAAATTCAGCCATTTCATCCATATCATGTTTTATTTTCCTGCATGCCTCTTGATGATTTTATTGCCAAAATGGGGAGAATGTTGGAGAAAAAGCCATTACAAGGGAAAAACTGAGAGCTTTTGAGGAAAACTTGCTCTTTTTGTTTTTGCTCCTTTTGTCTACATGGTCTTGAGTCTCTTTGCTTTTCTTCCAAACCATGTATGACTTTCTTCTTACTATTTAGTTCTTAGTCTCAATTGTTAGCCCTGAAGAGAGCAGTAAGATTTGGTCATTTCACTGCATTTCAGTGATTTTAAGTTTTCTCAGTTTCAGTTGTCGGGTTGGGCTGTTCGCTGAACCAAAACCCGGTCAGACCGGTTTCATACCGGCGGTCTGACCAGTTGGTAAAGGGCGGTCTGACCGCTAACCCTAACGGTCAGACCGGTTGAGCCTTAGGCAGTCAGGTTGGATGGGTAGAGCAGTCAGACCGCCAGAAACACGGCGGTCAGACCAGCCAAAGTAGGGCGGTCAGACCGGCGGCCAGCCTGCGGTCTGATCGGCGTCCAAATTGCGGTCTGACCGGCCATGCTCTGCTGTCAGCTCAGTTTCAGGGGTTGCTTTCAATTGCCTATCTCATTTCCCTTGTCTGGATGATCTTGCTGTTTCCTACTCTTTTCTGCATATCCAGCTAGTTTTGATTTTCTTGCTTCATAGCTTCGGTAGCTATCGGAGAAGAAAATAGAGTGGATACTTGAGGGTGATTTTTGAAGGCACCATTCACCCCCCCCTCTGTTGCCATTTCCGATCCTACATTTTTCATCTAAATGCTAGAGTTCAATCTGTACCGATGATGGCTCTATTCCAAACAGTTTCTAGCTTTTAGCTTTTAGAAGCCGGAAGTTGGACAGAGTGACTTTTTAAAATAGTTTCTATATGTCGTTTATAGGAGTCATTATAAGAGCTGCTTTGAACAAAGTAGTTTCTTAACATGAATGTCTCTTACTCCCTCAATATTTCTCGTAATCAACCAAAAGTCACAACACTTTTGAACCGAACCGATATGTTGAATTGTTTACAAAGTTTACATAACATATATGAACTCATCCATCGTCGCGAATGTATAAAGAATACATGGCCTGTTCTTTTGAACTATGGTTTATGACTTTTGGCCCTAATACGAATGTTCGTATGAACAAACCGAAAGCCGATAAACTGCTTCTAAAATACTATCCTGATAAGCTGTTTTAAAACGGTAACAAAAAACCGTTCTATTTGTTTGTTTGTAAAAACTGTTCTATTTGTTTGTTTGTAAAAACCATTTCTAAAAACTGTTGTAACAGAAAAGCTATAAGCTGAAAAGAACATGTCTAGTTGATTTTCAAGTCAATGTTTGTCCTCGTGAATGTAATAAAGTATCTGATCAGAACATGTCTCGTTGATTTTCAAGTCAATGTTTGTCCTCGTGAATGTAATAAAGTATCTGATCGTCTAGCCAAGTCTGGCGTGTCTTTGGACCTCGGTGCTACACTGTCATGGCAGTACCAAGTTCCAGACTTTGTATCTAGTCTGGTGTCCAGCGATTTGGCTGTGTCTCAGGTTTAACGGAAGTCCTCTTTCGTCTCAAAAAGAAACAAAGAAAGAGCAGCGCCAGAAACCAATGCCACACACGCAGGAGGAGACGCATTGTATGATCAAAAGCCAGCACTTCCCATTCTGAATCGAACACGGGTAGAATATGTGGGTGCTGTAGATGATATCAGCTCCAGCTAATGAAAGGAACAATTTCAGATTACATTATCCAGGCAACGACTGAACTCCAGGTGCTCTAGAACAACCATTCTACGAGGTAGAGGAATTCTAGTGGCAGTACAAAGTAGAGGCTTCCGAGTTATGACAATATTCCAGCGAGCCGAGGAATGAACACAAAGACAATAGACACCTAGACATAATGACTAGAACAGAACAGCTGAACCATACATATAGGTGGCTGGCCTTGGTAATTATATTTGCATACCAGCACAGCAATCGCGAAAGCAATAATATCCTAATTACAATAATGGTATCAGAACAGGAGTATGATCATAGAGGCAAGGGTTCAGTCCGAATCTCTTAGGGCAAGGGTTCCTCTGAATCTCCCAACCGTGATAGGTGGAGGTAAGCATCAGTTCCTACGTAAAAAAGCGAAGAAAAAGTAATTATAGTCACTCAAATGACAATATTGTAGCTATGTAGTATTTATGAAAGATGACTGTAGGAGAGGTAATGCAACTTCTCATCAACCATGTTTCAAAAGTGGAAGTTCTGGCCAGCTACTTAGGAAAACTAAGTAAGATAGACATAGTTGATGCTTAACTCCCAAATCCTAAGGGCTAAGGGTTTTAACCTTCACTTTTCTTTACAAAAAATAAGAAGAGCAAAATTGTTGTCAACTTTCCGACAGCAATTTATGAGAATCAAAAGGGCAAACATATAGAGGAAAGAACGTTCAACAAAACATGGCCACATTCTTCAGTAATCAGTACTCATTACAAGAACATAAAGAGTGAAATATGGACATACCATATCCTTCCATAGAAATGATTTGCAAGTCCCCACCAAAATATCGAGCATAAAGACGACTAATTGGGATCCCATAACCATACCCAGCCATAGTTACTCCTTCATTATGGCCATCTAGATCAGGTGGGTTTTCTGCTGTACTGTAGAGATAAGTGAAAATTTTTGGGAGGCCACTTCTTGGTATTCCACCACCTTCATCACTAATCTGCATTAGAAAGGTTATAATTGCAACAGTCAAACATAATTATGAAGAATTATATCTATCAAACCTCGCTAAAAAAACATATTATCATGTTTGTGGTCTCATAAAGAGAATTATTACAGTAATACGTTCCAATAGGACAGGACTATCATGCAAGAAGCAGCTAACTAATGAAAGAAACAAATTGTAACATAAAAAGGGAACATGGGATGTTTTACACATTAACATGGAGCCAATTTTCTGTAACAATTATGACATAGTTAATGTGCGACATAGAGTAATGATCTCTCTATAAAAAAAATTGTAGTGGGACTTACTCTCTCGTTCTTTTTTACTTGACGTTTTTTATTTTTCCTCGGTCTTCGAGATGCGACTTTAACCGCTACTATTTATAATTTTACACAAGATATATTAATAAAATTATGATATTATAAAATATTTTTAACGATAAATCTAATGATATCATTTCCGTATAGCCAATCTAGATAATTTTAAATGGCAGTCAAACTTCAAAAGTTTGACGGCACGAATTCTAGAAAGTCAAGTAAAAAAGAACGAATGGAACAATATGCTACTACAACACTGTTCTTGCAGACATGAATCACTCTTGCAAGAGAGAAACATGGCCTGAGCTAATATTTCTGCTTTGAGAGCATGTGGAGCCATCAAGTTCTGGAGCTGGACATGTCATCACTCACTAAAGAAATGATGTCTCTGCAGAACTAATGCATAAGCACAATTTTCATTAAAAAAAACTCGAGTGTTAATTCTCTATTCTCTACATTTACAGTTGCAGTATATGCCATAAGTAATAATAGATGTTGGGCATGTTCTTTTCAGCTTCTAAAAGCTGTTTACGACTTTTTTACAGTAACTAGTTTTTAAATGAAGTTCCTTTTTAAGACGGAGTCTACAAGTTAATTGTAGTATACACTGTAACAACTTTATTTATATCAGCCAAAACCGTATGCAAGTTTTTGTATTCCGTACTGTCTCTCACGAATAGCTCAAAAGCTATAATCTACAGACAAAAACCATAAACTGAAACAAAAAAGAACAGGCCCATTAAATTAAAACAAACAGCAAAGATTAAGGGGAACTCTTGTATCCACAGAAGCTTGTGTAATCGCGAAATTTGTTCTCTAACATGTTTGAGCCTAGAAAGTTCTCAACAATATAGGCAATAGATATTCTTGGGGATAGTCATACCTTGATAGTTACATCCTCTGCTCCATCAGCAACTATGATCCTAACAGGAGGTGCATGTTTATCAGAGTTCATAAAACGTTCCTGTACTGCACGAAGGGAGTTCTTCACCAATTCAAACATCATGAGATGTAGATGTAGTGTAACATATCTGCAATTGGGAAGTCAAAGCAGTTCAGGAAAATCATTTTAAGACCTTCTGCACTTCAACTACATTACTGATTAAATTCACTATAAAGGTTAGAGTTGAACTAGAATGATTTCTCATAAACACAGGTAGGGCCAAAGAATTGCAAATTTGCAATTTGTACATGAACTAGTAAATGAAGCAAATAAGCTGAATGTTGCATAAAAGACATGGAACATTTTAATGACAATAGAAGCATACGAAACCTGAGAGATATATTAACGGAAAACAAGAATTAATACTAAAGTGTGATTAAATCAAATAAAAACAAAGGTATGTAGCAAGAACTTAAAACGGGGGATTTACGGAAATGTAAAATCTGGGTCTCCGTAAATGTTGACATCAGGAGCTGATCCATATTCCCGCATGCAAATAGCACGGGCATCTTCACTAGCAAGTCGAGCCACCAGCATGGGGGACAATCTTGTGTTTATGAGCCCTATGACACCAGGCTCTGGATCAGGATCATGCAAAGCGACATGCTGCCCTGAAATCAAGCAAGTTAGAACAACTCAGAAAAAACAGTGTATTGACAACTGTCTTTATCTATTTGTGTTAATATTTTCACATCAGGACAGGGACAGCAGAATAATTCTATCTTTTTTTTACTTGTTGTCATAAATGGTTGGCAAACTGTAGTTCTCGGTCAGGAAGATATAAAATGTTTGGGTAAGGGTAACCACTAACTACAATAGTCACGAGACCCGGACCGGTCATCGACCCGGTCAAGGTCTTGGGTCACTGGTCGAACCAGTGGGTCACTGATCGGACTGCACGCTTTATTTTAATATAAAAAATAAATATGTGCATGGTGTTGTCTGTCATATGTGCATGATACGCCCTTATATAATACATTCACAAACAACAAACGCAGAAGTCGCTAGCTCAGATGGTTTGCATGCTGATGGTCAACCAGCAGGTGCTGGGTTTGAAGCCTAGTGCTCTCATTGTTTTTGGGATTTAAGCAAACGGTGGGGCGGGTCGTTGGTTCAATGGCCGGGTCACATGGAAAACCGACGGTCCAACAGGATTTGTCCGGGCCAATTGCAGGAACGATCCATTGGGCTGGACTGGCCTGGCTGAAGCCATGGGTCCCGTTTTTCCAGTTGGACCGCCGGGCCGGGTTGGGTCTGATAACTATGCTAACCACCCCACTCCGAGTGAAAAGATATCCCTCCTGGAACATTACAACAATTGCTCTTCTATATCCAACTAAGAAATGCTTTCCCAAACGTGGAGATTACAAATTTTAAAGCATGTTAAGGTCAACCACCCACTACACTGGACCACTACTAACAATACAGTTTTAGGATTTATGCTGCAATTTATTTATTTATCAAGAACATGTAAGAACTACTCTTTCCAAATGAGGTAAGTAAGATATCCATTTCTGCTCCCAAGCTATACTTTCCAAATTGTTTGAGTGCTGAAAAAGCTTTTAGGCAGCTGTCAACCAGAATGACAGGTTCAGGGTAGTTCTTCTTTTGGCAAGGCAGAAAGTAGGAACCAATAAAATGAACTTTTGTATCAGTTGGCTAAGTTGGGGCAGTACGCCAGTAGACAGATTGCATTTCTATCATCAACCCAGATACACTCATTATGAGTTAGGAATGGGTGTTACACACTCGACAGCATGTTAATAACTGAATTTGTCAATAGACACCAGTAAAAAATATATATAGATTAGCACCTAACAGAGGGGCAAGTGCTGAGTCTGCTAACCTATCAGCATGCGGATGCCAATCCTTGACATGTAGAAGCGATCAAGGAACTGGTGGATCTCATCAATTCCAGGGGGGAACGCCTTTGTACCACCAAGGTCCTTCTTCAGCTGCTGCACACCCAACGCCATTGTGGGCACCACATTGTTGTGCCGCACCCTGATCATCTTGATCATCTGGGTGAATGCAAGCTCATCATCCCGGTTCCTCACCTCTGGAAAGTACCGGATGTCGCGGAACGAGTCCAAGTACCAGTCTCTCACCTTCACATTGGCGAATAGACCAAAAGTTAGTCCTGTAAATGGATACTCTAATGGGCAAGAATGTACTGGTTCAATTCTGCAGATCCTTCTTAGAACATGTGCAATTTGATGAGTTCAGGTGTTTTCTGATACCTGAATCGATAAGTTCAACAAGCCAATATGATTAAAAAAATCAAAGCAGTTTAAGCAAGTTGGCAGGAAGGAATCTACAAAATTCCCCCTTATCCTATAGGATACAACTATGCTACACCTCTCTCCAAGAACCGAAATGACAAACAAATGAATCACAATTTTTGCAATTTTCAAACCGGCCTGGGGTTGAACAAGAAGGTTTTCATGATGTATTATAGTCAAAATGAAAAGATAGAAAATGACATAACAACTATAACGTCAACCGAGCACTGGCAGGACAATTTTAATTCGTTAAAGTCTACAGGCTCAAACGAAAGCAACAAAAGAGATAATTCAGTATAAGAGCATCTCCAATAGTGACTTATGAGCTAGCTCTAAGCATATTATTTCATATTTTAATAGAAGAGAGAGAAAAGCTATCTCTTGATCAAGAGCTAGTCTCATACACACATTCCAAGATTATATGAGAGTGTCATGTGAGGCTATTTATGTTATGAGCTATGTGCTAAAAGTTAGTACTATTAGAGAAGTTGTCTTAGAGTTAGTAACTAGCTCATCCTGTTGGAGATGCTCTAATACAATTTGTTATTCCCCAGGAAATGGGACCGTCACCACAGTGGCCATCCATGTTCCTCTTCCCAAGAACTGATCACAAACAGGAAATGGAACGGGGACATTATTATATTAAAAAATCGAAGAACACAGCACGGAATCCTAAACGAACTGTCTTTAAATGCCCCCGAATAAACATCCTAGGAGATAAACTGATAACCTAGTAGTTAGTGTTCGCGAAACAAAACAACCATTTATTCACACGCACATAAACAAAGAAAAGAAAAAATGAGGAAAAAAAAGAATGACTGAGGACAAGTTTGGAGGACACTTGAACAAAGCTGTAGAAAAAGACATTTTGAAGACGGAGGAGCCAAGAGGATGGGCGTTGATCCCTTGTCAAAACAATGAGAAGATGGATGAGGACGAAGCCTGAGAGCGAGCTGGGATGCTTTAAGTTTCTGGCTTATGGCTTTAACTGCTGGCCAGGTACGACAGTAACAAAACAAAGGCGACATGCCGCGTAGTCGCGTACTAGAGGATTCACCTTGAGGACGGCGGGCTTGCTGGAGAGGCCAAAGGGGAGGGAGTCGAGGTCGAGCGCGCGGCGGGCGATGCGGATGGGGAGCTCCTTGTGCAGGAACTGCGCGGAGAGCAGCAGGTTGCGCTCCGTGGGGCGCGCCCCGAACTCCATCATGTACCGCAGGCTCACCCCCGTCTGCCTCATCCCGCCCCACCGCCCCACCTCCTCCGCCACAGCCCGAGCCACCGCCTCCGACGCCATCTCCCCGGCCACAACTCCTCCTCCGGCGCCGCCGCCTCTGTCGCCAGAAATGTCCGCGGCCTAAGGCGGCGCGAGGGCGAGGCGACCGCTGCGGCGCCGTATATAAATGGGAGAAGGGGAAGGAGGTGTGAAGGAAGAGGACACAACTACGAAAACGGGAGGGGGAGGCGCATGTACGGTGGTGGGGGGCTGGGGGCAAGCAACAACGCGACGCAACGCCACGCCGAGGAGGAGACGCGCGGGTCTGTGGGCCCCAAGTGTCAGCGAGAGGAAAGTGGGGCACGCCTGTCAGTGTCGCGTGGGGCGTGGTGCGCCGAGTGGCTAAAGGTGCCTTTGGGTGTGTCGCATGCAGGTGGGGGCGGCGAGACTGGTGGGCCCCGGATGCGGGTTCCGGGGAGGGAGATACCGAGGAGTCGAGTCGGGCCGGTTCCTTTTACGTTGGATGAACCGGTTGTGCCGCTTGCAGGTGGGTCCAGCGGTCGAGGTGGCGAATGAATTGTTTCCTTTTCGTCCCCCCTTTTTTTACAGGTACAGCCCTCTTGACATTTTCTTTTACAAATTTGGGCATAGTCTTTTTGACTACGGTTTATGGCTTTTGGTTACTACTTATGACTTTTGGGTTGTTCATGCGAAAGATTACAGAGTAACAGAAACTCATGTGCGGTTTTTATAGATATAAATGAAGTCGGTACAGTATGTACTACAATTAACTAATAGATCATATTTTGAAAAGATACTTCGTTTAAAAACTAGTTACTGTAGAAAAACCAAAAATTAACTTTTAGATACTGAAAAGAACAGGGCCTTTGCCCTCTTCTTGAACACGGATAAATAGGTGGTTGACACTTCATGTGCCCAGGGAACGCATGCTCGAGAGAGGACCAAATCCGTATAAACAATGCCAAAGAGGCTATATTTGAAGAAAAGAAGGACCGGGTCACAAAAAGGGGGAAAAATTCGTGGCGAATCACGTGTGTGGTGGGTGCACCGTGGTGATTGAAGGAGGGATTGTTATGTGAGCTGGCCGGTGGCACTCTTGGTGGGCTATTTGGGGGGGAAAAGAGATCCGCATTTTCTGCTCCAGATAAGAAACCGTTTGATATACGAGCAACGGCTGAGATCGCGTTCATGTACCGCTATAACTGTAGCGTGGCGCTTTACGTCATCTCTAGCCTGAGATTCTAGATTCAGAAAAGAAAGAACAATTCCGAGAGAGCAGGGTCGAAGCCTGTTCTAACCATCGGAGCAACCGAAAGCTTCGAGGAAAAAAAAATACTGAAACCGATCCTTAACTGAGAGAATAAAATATTCTTTTTTACGGGGGAGAAAATAATATATTCATGATGCCACACCTGGAAAATGAAGAATGCCGCCGAAATTTCGCCGGTAACCGACGGTTACTAGCCTTATCGGTGGGTACCAGTAAGTCAAAACATCCCAAGTTGATCAAAATACATCCAAAAATTTAAAAAATTCAAATTTTCAATTCAAAAGTTCTGTCAAAATTTTTTTTGAAAATTTTAGTAACCGACGGTTACCGGTCGTATCACTGCCCTATGATAAAATTTTCTAATCGATATATTTTTCCCTGGCCTCACCTCAGCCTTTGGGCACGATCGCCTTTCCAAAGTAGTTCATCACCGACGTTTCTAATTTCAGAGGGAGGAAGGTATCTCTAAGTGTGAGGGAGGGGATCAAGGGATTTGATAAGAATGGGTTTGCGATAGGGGTGTCAAATGGATAGGAATTATCATTTATTCGACTATTCTATTAGGCAACATATCCTATGCATTTAAACTTGTGGTGCACTCATGGTGCACCCTAACTAAAAAAAGTCATAAAAATTCAAAAGAAATTCAACATGTACTTCTAAATTTACTCCACCTATGTATAAAATTTCAAGTTCAAATCATTCTAAGTTAGATATGATATGAATATACTTTAGGTTTTTCTATTTTATTGGCAATTTATCTCCTATTCATATTTGTATTCGTATTTTGTATAAAAATGGATACAGATACGGTATGGATTCTTGCCATCCAAAATATTATTTTATCCGCACTATTTGCATTCGTATTCCAATTTGATAAAATGATGTACATATTTTATTACAGTATGGCTAATTAGTTGAACGAGTGTTTTTAGTTTAATGTGAATTCATATTCCTTAAGGTCAATAGATAAACTAGAATGATTAAGTGTGTTGAGGATAAAGTACCATAAATATCTTGTCATTACATAAATTGAGGATATCTGAGTGCTACTGGATTGAGTAGGTATTCTATTCGTATTCATTGCAACATTCGATTCGTATTCATGTTTAAGAATATTCGGTTATGTACTTGTATTCATTTAAATATAAATACAAATATGAAAAAACCATACTTGGTCCGTATTTGATCCATTGATACCTTTAGCTCGAGAGAAAGAGCGATGAATTGATTTCTTTTCTGATACTAAGAATGAGGTACACACTGTAGATACCCTCATAGCACCAGTACTATCTTTTTAAATAAGAGACAACTGAACTACTGCAAGATCTTGTTCAGTTCGCCAATGAGACATATACCAGGGGTTCAGTACATCAGTTAGACGGTTCTACCGCAGCTCGCTACGTAACTACGTTAACGCAGAGGATCCTGTCGTCAACTCAAGATGCGCACACTCGACAGTCTCCACTTGCCGGCCGCCACAGTAGCTTCCTTTCGTTTGCGGAGTGACGAGGATGGATGGAAATGGATGTGGCAGAGCACGTAGGCCTGATCCGAAACGGTGGACGCGGCTGCTTGTTTTCGGTTTTATTCGCGGACGGACGGCACATCGTATCCCATTGGAAAAGGAAAGCCATTTTCACCGGAGGTCACGTACCTTACTTTTTGACGTATCTTGTAGATTATGTCTTTCTATAAATAAATAAATGACTTTTATATTACCTTTTTAAAGCGTGATGTTGAGATATTTTTTAAAATGATTTATTAATTTATTAACATTTAATTTATTCGCACAAATATTCATTTTAGAAAAAAAAAATGAGAAACACAACTATAAGATGCCACTCGGTTGGGTTGAAATAATCTGACTTATGGCTAAAATTATGCTGTAGTTGGCTGAAATTACATTATAGTTAGTTGAAGTTATACTGTAATTGATATGGCTTATTTGACGTAACTAAATCTAAAATATTTAAAAATAAAAAAATAGATTAGCCCACAATAGACAATACAAATGAATACGAAAAAAAAGAACTAGCAGAAAAAGCTTAAAAGTCAAAAAGATAAAAAAGACAAAATTTAGAAATATTAAAAAATAAATCAACAATCAGAAACTTAGTCGAAATAAGTGGGTCCTAAATCATCACGGAGCCGAAGGGAATCCTTTCGCGTCAGAGAGGTACGCATCCTCGATCTTGTCGCTTTCCAATGATTGGGTTGTCTATCTAATCCTAGTGCCGATTTATGTGGCTGGCTAAGCTTGTGATTAGCGAGCTAGCGAAGCATGTTTCGAACGTGAAGGCTCTCACAATTCCTTATGCCAACGACGTTCTAGAGTAGTGCACATGGTATTCGATCGTAGCGTGTTTGCTGTCTAATCTAGAGCACATAGCATCAGAGCAATCAATAGCTAGCTAGTCCTTCTTTTTACAGCTTAGGAGGTGGGACTTGGGCCGGGCTTCTTTAGGCCAGCCCGAAGCACGGCCGGCACGGCCCGGCCCAAGCACGGCCCGGCCCGACACGTGGCGGGCCGTGCCGGCACGGCACGAACGGTGGGCCGGGCTGGGCTTCAAAATCCGGCACGGTGGGCGGCACGGCACGGCACGACAGATCGGGCCGTGCTCGGGCCAGCACGGCACGAAGAGCATGGTTGGCCAGAAACTATTTAAAATTGATTTTCTTAACTATAGTAAATTGTACTCATGACTCTCCTTGAACTTTTCTATTTGACTAGTTGGGTAGGCCTGTGCTAGATTGCCGGGTGATGTCCACATACGCCATAATCTAATTTGCACCAAGATATGCATTCCATTGGACTAGATGACCAAGTTCGAAGGTGAAATGGCATGAGACAATAGAATCGAATTTTAAGTAGGTTTTTAATAAGGCGGATACAAGAGAAAGGAAGATAGCGGCCACCGCTACCATTGTCGCTATCACTTTTGTCGTGTATAGTTACTTTGGGCTGGGCTTGGGCTGGCACGGCACGAACGCCGGCACGGTGGGCTTTGGGCCGTGCTTGGGCCTGGCCGAAGACGAGGCGGGCCGGCACGGCACGACAGGATGACTGGGCCGAACCGGCACGGCACGAAGCGGCCCGAAGCACGGTGGGCCTGGGCCGTGCCGGCACGGCACGGCCCAATTCCCACCTCTAAGCTTAGCTAAACATTCGTTGAACCGATTAGCTGCATGCATGTGACGCACAGCAGTGAAAGCGTCTACAGGAACGTTCGAATTGGCTATTATAGGTGTTTTTTATTAAAAATAAATAATAGTAATTAAAAAGCGACTTTAAAAATAATGACATGAGAAATGAGAAAAACAAGAGAGATACGCTCACGAGATGAGTGGGGTATGTGATACGTCTGTGACATCTGTCTTATCTCTAGAACGGATGGAAGTGAGAGAAGTAGAGAAATCGATTTTAAAAAATTTTAGATGTTTATATTAGCTTTTAACTTAGTAAAAGTCAATATGAACAGAGAATCAATGCAAGGAAAGGGAGGCTCACAAGACGTGTTGTTCCATGGAAATACTCGAAGAAATGTCGAGCTAATTTCACATGCATGCATGGTTCTGGTGCAGATTTAGCCCAAGCTGGATCACATTATTGCTAGATTTGATTTGATTTGATTTGATTATATATGCCTGCGTGTATGCCATTGCCAACGGCGACTGGATCAACAATATATACACATTGACACTTGACTTCCATGAGCGTTATGGGTCAACAAAAATAACTTGAACATCAGAAGTGCGTTCCTATATTCCAATCAACAGAAGTGACAACACAAAGCTCTGTGTGAGGGTGACATGCAACTAGTTAATCAATCACTCCTCTCTTATGCGTGACAGGTGACAACCGAGGTGTGCATGCATAGCAAACCATTAATCGCTCCCCTGTCAGTCAACTTTCACCTTAAAACTAAAATTCTACAAGCCATCAAGCAACTATACATGAAAGTGCCATATATATCTGGCACCGGTGTTTATATACCGTGGAGTACTTCCTATGGATCACACTAGCTAGTCGACATGCACCAAAGGTAACGTAATATCACTCGAACCAAACAATAACTAGTATTGCCATGCAAATCCACTACTCTCAAACTTTGGGGAGAAAAACGAAACAAAGATAAGCCAGGGGTTAATTTTGACTCGACGCCCATCGATCACCTTGTGGATCACATTGTAAGATCGATGTCTACTTGGCAAAGTTGTGCACAAACTTGAACAATAAGTTAACAACTTGGTGTTTGCGTGTACGATGTGCATGTATTTGCTTTCAATTCGTGGGCCTCAGTCAAGGAGGGTGATTGGGTACATGAGCAGTTTAGTTGGAATCACTACGTGCCACGCCGCGAGTCATTTTCCGATAGCTAGCTAGGTACACGCACGGCACCTGTTGGTGCAGTCCCCACGTGTATGCGGCTTCCGTAGTATCACTTCAGCTGTCGATCAACTATACAACATCAGTAAATTTTTTATATAGAAGAGAGAAAAGGTAAGAAAAAAGAATGTGCTATCTTTTATTTAAGAGATCATCTGAGCACATAAACCAACGCAAATGGTAACAAAGTATACGAGGAAAATGTGATGAAAATAATATAAAATAGTTAGAGAAATTAATTTTAGAGATGAACTGTTGGATATGTTGTTTCTAGTGCTATCTTTTAGGTAAGATAAAAGCCTTAGAGATGATCTAAACTAGCCATCTTCAATTCCCTTTCACCAAAAACTAGATCTAAAATATAATGCAATTAGGAACAAATTACTAACCATATATAGTCAAAGAATTTAGTGGATCTACAATCACCTCCTTGCCAAATCTGCAGTCTCCTTTCACCAAATTACCTCAAAGCCTCACCTCCTCAAAGCAGTAACCTGTAAAACAGATATAGAATTTAAGACAGATCTGTGAGGGTCGACCGGAACCGGTCTGCAATTAATAAATGAAATTATCACAGATAGTTTTTAATACAAACTATCTATGATGACTTAATTATTATTAGACAAATTTTAATATAAAACCGTCTATGAAGTATCACAGACAGTTTAAAGAAAAAAACCGTCTGTGGTATTTGGTAATATCACAGATGGTTCTTGCTAATAACCGTTTGTGATACTTTACAGACGATGTTCACCATGAACCGTCTGTGATATTACCTCTTCACAGACCGTCTTGCTTAGACTGGCCTTGTATACTTGGGTTAGGCCAATTGTTGATTATTTCCTTGTTTAATTACAATTTCTTATACTAGATCATCTCAATTCATCATTTTCAGAATGAAGGCACACACTGTTTAGTGTTACAATGAAATATGTAATTAAAGTGCAAATCTGTTGAATTGAGCTGTTATTTAGGGTGCTGTGATTGGTAGTCCTTGTTCATTCAGATGCTCACAAATGACAGTTCCTGGAGATGCCATGGGTTGAATTTGTTTTATACTTTTATGCATCAGTGATGGGTTTAGTAATGGCAAGGCACATCACCGTAGTACGTAGTAATATATGGTTAACCAAATGTATCTGCAGGGAGACAAAAACATTATAAAATTTGACGGGGACCACGATTCACCCCCCTCCACAATTTTACCTTGACAAAAAAAAAATTGTAAACTTTGATCTGCAGTTCTGCACTTATGTTTGGTACACCAATCATGTTAAGTAACTTGTGTGATTTGTTCTGGGACAGCCCGTGCAACTACCACAGAAGATGCCATTGCACACTTGCGTTCTAGAAAATCCAAATCGCTAAATCTAATCTGTGTGCTACTTACCGTATGTATGGTTTACTTCTAGGCATGCTTAGCACACAACTTGCCTGCTCAACATTTCAATCTCTTTGCAATTTGTCAGTAAGTAGCACACGGTCTGATATTGTTTTTTTTTGGCTCTTGTGCAGTTGCTTGGTCCAAGGTCCCCTTGCTAAGCATGCCTTGGGAAGGCGTTTCTAGTTGTCTCAGTTGAAGCTAGTGTATAGCGTCTGATTTTGTTGTCCCCTCTAGCCTCTGCTAAATGGAACTCACGAGATTTTGCTTTAGCTAGCCTAATTTTGCATGATAGAACAAGTAATGGTTGTCCACTGCAGCATGATCTATTTCTGTAGTAGCTCCTTCTGTAGTTCAGTTTGATGTGGAGCTTTACATTTTTACAGTATCATGTTTAAACTCTTCCGACAGATCCTTATCTACGGAGCTACATCTGATCAGAATCATCTTGCTTCATATATTCATGAATGATTTTTTTGGGTGTGCATTTCCTGTTGCTTTCTTAAGATATGGTCGTCTCAAATCATGGATGAGTTGTGGTTGTTTTGCACTTAAACAACACATTTTGTTTACATGTGTTGTAATACCATGATACACTGGTTGTTTGCATGCCACTTTGTGTTACTAATGCAACATTCTAGAAAAAACACTTACTAATGCAGTTCACCTGTTGATACAATGATATCAATATACACGTTAAAAATGGTTCGACCCTCAATGCCCATTAGGTCCTGGGACACTGTAGCTGCACCAAATGGGAAAGTAACTGAGAAGACCAAGCGTGCATTAATCATATGTCATAAAGAAGGCATTAGCACAAGCGAGGCATATAGATATCTTCATATTAGTGAGGGTAGATTTGAAAATGTAGAATGCATGAGGAGAGATTTGCAGAATTATTATAAAGAGCTGAGAGTTGCATTAAGTCATCGGATGCTCAGATGTTTGTTAACAACCTTTGTTGGAAGAATAATACAAATCCTTTATTTTACTTTAATTATATTGTTAATGACAAGGGTAGGTTAGTACATACATTTTGGGCGGATAGTATATGTCAGAAGAATTATGTCCATTTTGAATATCTTATCTCATTTGATTCTACATATAACATCAACCATTATAATATGATCTTCACACCATTCACTAGAGTAAATCACCATAAGGCATGTGTCTTGCTAGAGGCTGCATTAAGCAATGAGAATGATTATATATATTTGTTTATACATCTTGAAAGTAATGGGAGTTGTACCTAGGCTCATCATAATCGATAAAGATACTAGCATGAAGACTGCAATTTGCACTGTTTTCCCTACTAGCACATATAGGTTACGTATGTGACATATTTTGCAAAAGCTTCCAATTAAAGTATTGCCACATTTGAGGAAAAACTCTTTTATTGTACCAACGTGTTAACTCATGCATATGGACCTCAGAAACTCTGGAGAAATTTGAGGAATAATTTTATTCTATTAATTCTGATTTTGCTTTGGAATCTAATGAGTGATTGGCTACTCAGTACCAAATCAATGCATCATGAGTACCCGCTTACTTTAAAGATGTATTCTTAACGGGAATCCTTAGAACCACTTTAAGGTCAGAGAGTTCAAACTCTTTCTTCAATGGTTCATTGGATTCAAAAATACTTCAATGAAGTTTTGGATCAGATTTATTAATGCAGTGAAAGAACGACATCAAAATAAGTTGAAAGCTGATAATGCCACATTACACACAATGCATGTGTTCCAGACTACTTGGGCGATAGAGAAGCACAGAAGTGAGGTCTTCACGTTCACTTTCTTCACTGAGTTTCAAAAGAAGTGTTTGCTGCTTGAGAGCATTGCAATGTGGAGAGCATGAAAACCGCAGGAGAGTATAAAATCTCAATAGCTAGCGATGACTCAAACAAGGTAAGATAGGTACACTGCAACTTTACAACAAAAGATACCAAATGCTCCTGTATGTTTTTTGAGTCATTTGGAATTCATTGCTGCCATATCGTCTGTGTGTTGCAAAGTCCATCATTTAAGGAGCTACCAAGCCTATTTGTGTTAAAGAGGTGAACCAAAATGCTAACTAAGGATGACGTCTTTGATGGAAAGGGTAATTTGCTGCAAGAAAAACTGAGTGCAATACAAACATCTAAAGACAAGTTAGCATAAAAAATACGTAGCAAGATGGAGGAATTAATTCACTGTGCTAAAGAAACATATGAAGGCTTGAAATTTCTATGGGATCGGTTTATCATATTTGGGAAAGAAGTAACTCCTCTGATTTCTAAAAATATGGTAAGTAAAGTTGAAGAGACTGAAGAATTTACAGGTTATCCCATCCCTAAGGAAGTCAACATAAAACCACTTCACGATGTTAACTCCAAGGGTAGGTGCAAGAGAATAAAGCTGGTGCAGAAGGTAAAGACAAATGTGAAGAAAGACGAGAATGTGGAGAACAAAACAAGGGTACCACGTATGTGTAGGTCATGCAAGGAGATTATGTACCATGACAGCCAAAATTGCCCTTTGATCAGGACGATAGCACATTGACCAAGGTTATGATAACAAAATTTGTTCTCTGAATTTTTAATTTATTTTTTACCAACTCTCTTGATCGTTTCAATGTCACGAAGCGTAGCAACAAGAAGGGTATCAAGTGCAAAATTTCAAAAAATTGTGCTCAAGAACCTTATGAATTTCTATGTTCAGTGTAAAACCTTATGAATTTCTATGTTAAGTGTAGAGCCTTATGAATTTCTGTGTTTTGTGATGTTCCATGTTCTATGTAACTTGTGAGAATGCTTCTTGTTTTAGACATTGTAACTGGTGTTCTTCTGCTTGTTTTTGTGATCACTGGTGCAATTACTGCTTCCACGTGCCATCCAAGATGTGGCACCTCCGGACGTCGACAATGGTCCACAGTCCGACAAAGTCATTCTTTTTGGATTTTTGAGATTTGAAATTTGAGTGAATGCAAATGTATATTGTCATATTGTGGAATGGTTGGTGTATATTGTCAGATTGTGGAACGGAAATGTATATTTTTTACATTGTGGAATGGTTTGTGTATATTGTTAGATTGTGGAATGCAAATGTATATTGT
Source organism: Dendrocalamus latiflorus (assembly GCA_017311315.1). Taxonomy (NCBI): domain Eukaryota; kingdom Viridiplantae; phylum Streptophyta; class Magnoliopsida; order Poales; family Poaceae; genus Dendrocalamus; species Dendrocalamus latiflorus. The sequence continues at coordinate 34,869,257 of CM029651.1, read as the reverse complement.
CAGATTGTGCTATTTGATGTTCAGGGCATTTTCTACTTTTCTCATAAAGTAATGAATGGTTCAAAAGAGCATCCTAACATATTGTTTACTCCTATAAATGTTTTTAGTTCTCAAAATTGCTGCTTGCAGTTACTGTGAATTTGTGAATGTGGAAATTTGTGCTCTATCATTGTTGGATATGTGAATGTTGCAGAAGCATCTTGTGTCGATCTGATGCTGTAGAAATTTAGAAAACTTACCTGGCACTCTCAAAGTTACATCAACAAGAGTATACTATTAACAACATCTTCTTGAGATCTAAGAGTATAGATATGCTAGGCTGTAACTTGTGACTGTAGAATATTAGAGTATTCTCACAACCTAACAAGTTACAGAATTGACAGTATACTCTTGTGCTTGAGAGCTAAGAGTATATTGTCAAAATGTGTTTTTCTGATAAAAACTTGCCTAGCATTCTCAAGTTACAGCATGTGTTTTTCTCACAAAAACGGTTGAAGAACAAATCTGACAACCTGACAATATACCCTTAGCTCTCAAGCACAAAAATTTCTCGCAAAAACGATTGGAACTCCAAATGTAACTGTTCATTTGTTGTTTTAGTTTCTGAATGCATTTTTGATTGTATTTCTGAATGTATTTTAGATAATAGTAAGTGCATGAATTTCTGATTGGAACTCAGGTCTGAATCATTCTCAGTTGAACTGTATCCATCACAAAAATTCTCTATTATCTAGAAATCAGGTCTGAATCAGCTTGAGCTGAGCTGAACTTAGGTCTGAATCATCTTGAGCTGAATGCATTCTCTATCGTCTAGAAACAAACTAACATTTCAACTAGCCATTTCACCAATGGGCCAGCTAGCTAGAATGGATGCCACAACTAGCGACATATGCGTCACAATTCACACATATGCTTCTTTCATCTGTTGCATTGCGGCATCTAGTTCGAATTCACGCTTGCAACTAAGCACAAGTGCACAACTAACTGAGGGTATCAGTCACATGCCACGTAACTACTCTATTGTCCAGTAAGCATATCCATCGCTTGCATTTTTTGTATTGTCCAGTAATTACTCCAGGAAACCAACATCCATCACAGAAATTCGATTCACAAATATGATTGAAATCACCAATTCAGGGAACACTACAAAAATTTGATTCACAAGTAGGATTCTTTTTGCACATACATGCAACATCCATCATATGAATTTGATTCACAAATATGACATAAATTAGTTGAACACCACTGAAATTCACAAATATGCTTCACAAATGGGTGTCAGTGTGGTGGGAGAGGCATCTGGAGGCGATATATCTTCGATGGCGGCATGGACCTTGGGCTTCAGTGGAGATGGCCAAAGACTCCCTCACTAGTGCGATAGTGTTGCAAGAGGGCAGCGGTGATGCCTAACTGTAAGATCGAGGAGGCCGACTAGAGGGGGGTGAATAGGCGGTTTAAAAATTTTCTTCTAATTTAAGCTAACAATTTTAACCTTAATGATTGCCTAAATCAAGTAAGCAATGTAGCAATTAAAACAAGTTAAAATGGCTCAAGTGATCACTAGCACAATATGAATTATCCTAAGAGCAAGTGCAATTCTAGTCTAGATCAAAGTTTGCTACTCTAATCACACAAGCAATCAAATAGTTCTAATGAAATAAATTGCTTGAATGTAAATGAAGCACAAGCGAGCAAACCACAAATGACATGATCACTTTTTACCGTGGTGTTCGGAGACTTGCCGGTCTCCCCTAGTCCACGTTCCAAGTATAATTTTGGGTAGATGGTATGATTAATGATCCTGTTTACAAGGCTGGGAATGGGAAGCAACCATGCTAGCTTTCCTGGCACACACCCAGCAGTCCGATCATAATACGCAGTGTATGCTGAAATGGGCAGCGCCGGCCTGCTATACACTTTTTCATAGGCACTTGACTCTGTGTTGACTGCCAGCTCAAATTCATGCTTGGTGCTGTCCACGGGCTGCTGTCCAGTCATCCAACGTAAGTGCTCATAGTTGGGAGAGACATACAGCATGGCATAGAACTGCCGGATCATCTCCTCGTTGTAGCTGGACTGAAGAGCAACGAGGTGGTGAATCCCTGCTCGCTGAAAGAGACGATAAGCACCATCATACTTGTCGATCTGTGACAAGTGATCCCAGTCTACGTACTTGTGCTATGCAAACTTGCGAGAAGGACCATACATCTGCACATATACTTGCTCCTGGAATTTTGTATGGAACTTCGAATTCTGAGAATTCATCGGGAGCACATACTGACTTCGGCGTTGCAAAATTGCATAATCCTCACTTGTGATCTTGTTTAAGTCTATTTCAGATTCTTCTGCTGCGGGCATTTCCTCATCCGAGGCCTCATACTCCTCGCTCTCATGAGAAGCCTCAGACTCGCTCTCAGAGTCGGAGGCGGGACCTTTGCCCCTATCCTCGTGTTCTGGCTCGGGAAGGGCTGCGGAGGAGGATTGACCCCGAACACCAACGTAGGTCTTGTGGGAGGTGTTCTTCATCCTCAGCATCTTCAAACACAGATTAAGATAACAAGGAATAAGCTAGGATAAAAGAGGAACATGTTTGAATTTGAAAAAATTGAAACTTCTGCTGTTTCAGAAAAATCGGAAGTACCAACGGCCAAACTGTGGAACTTCCGGAAATCCGGGAATTCCAGCATTCAAATTGCGGAACTTCCGGGACTCCGGTAGTTCCGGCTGCTCGAGCGGTAGTTCCGATTTTTCTGAGTTATTTCTAGGGCAAGTTTAATATATGAATTTCTGGGGTATTACTTGGATTGAATCCAATGCATGGATGTATAAACATCATAATACACCAATTAAACTAATTTGCCCAAAGAAATTGCAGCAAAAATCATCGCATTTTCAATTTAACCTAGTTTTAACCCTATGGTCCTTAGAGGAAGATAAAGAGGGGGATGATCTCGTTTACCTTGAGGGATTGAATGAGATGGACCCTAGAAGTGCAGAGGAACCCCAAAAACGATCAAAAACTCCTCGGATTTGAAGATTGGGAGAGAGGAGTGGTTTTTGGGAGAGAAAAAGTGAGGGAGCGGAAAAGAGTGGAGGGGTTCGGTTTTGGGACAGGAGAGGAGGAGAGAGAGAGAGAGAAAAGAGAAATTAAAAGAGAGAGAGAGTAACGACAGATGATTTGGCGGTTACAATGCAATAAATTTCGCAGAAAACAGAAGTTCCTCTTGTAACACGCCAGAAGTTCCGATTTCTCATAAATCTCGGAAGTACCGGGAAAACAACGCCGGTAGTTCTGGTTTTCTGGAAAAACTGGAAGTACCGCTAATATAACGGCGGTAGTTCCGATTTTTCTGGAACTTCTCAGGATTTGAACTTTAGAACTCAAAATAATGCAAATGATCCCTAGTTTTGCACTCAAATAAAATCATTCAGGATCATTGTGCATCAATAAAGCTATTGCTTGACTTGGAACATAGTTTTTATGAAAGTAATCAAATTTTTGCCCGAGAAAGGACATAATTCATTGAAATGCCACAAGAGAACATCTAGGACTGTGCAATCGATTTTTTCGGTTTAATCGGATCGGTATATACGGTATATACGGTAAATACGGTGTTTGTAGTTCGGTAATATACGGTATTTTTAGAAGTACGGTTCGGTATCGGTAAATCCCAATTTATTTCGGTTCGGTATCGGTAAATACCATATTTACCAAAGTTGACGCGAATTGCAAACGATATAGCGACTAGCGAGACGAGTAGACAATAATACATATACTATCGGCAATAGAATTAGAATTTTAGAAACACTCTAATGTAGTATGGAGATTCGATGACATATGCATAAAGTAATAAAGCATAATAATTACTGATATTCTCTGCCTATTAAAAATATTTGTCTCTTAGTCTTATTTTATTTGAATAACTTGAAGCAGAGAAACACTCATCAGTGATCATCACTTGAGCTCACATCTTCTCATGCTGTCATGCAATCCCGCCACGCAGCACATCTTCTCATGCTGTCATGCAATGATGCAATCCCGCCACGCAGCAGCAGTCCAAAGCATCATCCTACCACGCAGCAGGAGCAGTCCAAAGCATCTTCCCATCATCCGTGGGAACAGCCGAACAGAGGACCAAAGCATCCGAAGTCTCCCTCCCGTGACCGCCTGCGAAGTCGCTGGCTTTGTTCGGTATTCGGTTTTTAATCGGTTTTTCCCGAAAAAACCGAATGCCAAAAAAACCCAAAATTTGAAAACCTAACCGAATACCAAAAACCGGTCAAACCAAGTTGACCGGTTCGGTTCGGTTTTTTTGGGTCGGTTTTTTCGGTTCGGTTGAAAAATGCACAGCCCTAAGAACATCAAATGAGCAAAATTGAATGAAATAAGAGTTCAAGCTACATTTGAGTAGTCTATGACATTTAACTCATTCCTCAATTTGCAAAAACGGCTTTCATCTAGAGGTTTGGTAAAAATATCCGCTAATTGATCTTCAGTTCGGATGTGGCTAATTTCAATATCTCCCTTGCTCGCATGATCCCTCAAGAAATGGTGGCATATATCTATGTGCTTGGTTCTTGAGTGTTGAACAGGATTATTAGATATTTTGATGGCACTATCATTGTCACACAAGAGAGGCATTTTATCAAATTTAATTCCATACTCCATCAATGTTTGCTTCATTCAAAGCAATTGAGCACAACAACTACCGGCGGAAACATATTCGGCTTCGGCGGTTGAGAGAGCTACGGAATTTTGTTTCTTGGAGGACCAACATACTAGGGACCTACCTAGCAATTGACAACTACCCGACGTGCATTTTCTATCCACTTTGCAACCCGTATAATCGGAATCCGAATATCCAATTAATTCAAAATTTGCACCTTTGGGATACCAAAGCCCTATGCTTGAGGAATGTTTTAAATATGTTAAAATCCTCTTTACGGCCATTAAATGGCACTCTTTTGGAGAAGCTTGAAAATGTGCACACATGCAAATACTAAACATGATATCGGGCCTAGATGCGGTAAGATAAAGTAAACTACCAATTATGGATCTATAAAGTTTTGAATCTACCGACTTACCTCCTTCGTTGAGGTCTAAATGTCCGTTTGTTGCCATGGGTGTCGTGATGGGTTTTGCCTCTTCCATCCCGAATTTCTTGAGTAGATCTTTCACATACTTCGTTTGGCTTATAAACGTCCCATCTTTGTGTTGTTTGATTTGAAATCTAAGGAAGTAGCTTAGCTCTCCTATCATCGACATTTCGAATTCCCTAGACATCATCTCACCAAATTCTTTGCAAAAGTCTTGATTAGTAGAACCAAAAATAATATCATCGACATAAATTTGGCACACAAAGAAATCATCATTGATAATTTTTGTGAATAGAGCTGTGTCTACTTTCCCAATTTTGAAGCCTTTTGAAACAAGAAAATTGCGAAGGCGCTCATACCAAGCTCTAGGAGCTTGTTTTAAGCCATATAGTGCCTTTGAAAGTTTGTAAACATGATTAGGATATTTTGCATCTTCAATCCCGGGGGTTGTTCTACATATACTAGTTCGGAGATTGTTCCATTAAGAAAAACACTTTTGACATCTATTTGAAATAGTTTAATATCAAAGCTAGATGCAAAAGCAAGCAAGATCCTAATTGACTCAAGTCTAGCAACGGGTGCGAATGTCTCATCATAGTCTAAACCCTCGACTTGAGTATAACCTTGAGCAACTAACCTTACTTTATTTCTTACCACAACTCCGTTTTCATCTTGTTTATTTTGGCAGACCCATTTTGTGCCAATTACGTTGTGCTCCTTGGGTCTTTCCACCAAAGTCCAAACTTCATTTTGAGCAATTTGTTCAACTCTTCATGCATAGCATTTATCCAATCCGGGTCGTCTAGGGCTTCATCTACATGTTTTGGCTCAAAAGAAGACACAAAAGAGTAATGTTCACAAAATGAAGCTACTCTAGAGCGAATTTGAACACCCTTACTCACGTCACCCAATATTTGATCTATTGGATGATCCTTGGTTATTGCATTGTGGATCTTGAAGGTATTTGTTTGTTGATCCTTTACTTCATCTTCTAAGACTTGAATGTCACTTGTTGTAGATGAGGTGGATGGCTTCACTTGTCTTGATGAGCTTGGTGAAGTTGGATCTTCTTTTGGTTTGATGTCACCAATTTGCATATTTTCTATTGCTTTGCGTAGTCCCTCATCTCCTACATCATCTAAATTCTCATGCTCTTCTTGAGAGCCGTTAGTCTCATCAAATTGGACATCACATGACTTTTCTACTAAACCCGAATTTTTATTAAACACCCTATAAGCTTTACTATTTGAAGAATAGCCTAATAAAAATCCTTCATTACATCGACTTTGAAATTTAGAGAGCCGAACATCCTTTCTTAAGATATAGCATTTGCAACCAAATACTCTAAAATAGGAAATGTTCGGTTTTCTTCCAATAAGAAGCTCATAGGAAGTCTTTTTCAAAAGGCGATGCAAATAAATGCGATTTATGGCATGACAAGCGATGTTAATAGCTTCCGTCCAAAATTGATCGGAAGTATTATATTCATCAAGCATTGTCCTAGCCATTTCAATTAATGTACGGTTTTTCCTTTCTACAACTCAATTTTGCTCCGGAGTGTAGGTTGTGGAAAGCTCATGCCTTATTCCGAGATCATCACAAAAATCTTCAATTTTAGTGTTCTTGACCTCGGAACCATTGTCACTCCTAATTTTCTTTATTTTAAAATCAAATTCATTTTGGGCCCTTTTTGCAAAACTTTTGAAAATTCCAGAGATTTCGCTTTTATCATTTAGGAAGAATACCCATGTATATCTAGAGTAATCATCCACAATGACTAAACAATAGGTATTACCCCCCCATGCTCTTATAGGTTGTTGGCCCAAACAAGTCCATATGTAAGAGCTCCAATGGCCTAGAGGTTGACATGATACTTTTGGAAGGGTGAGAATTAGCGACTTGTTTCCCGGCTTGACAAGCACTACAAATTCGATTTTCTCAAACTTCACATCTTTCAAGCCAACAACTAAGTCATGTTTGAAAAGCTTTTTGAGTTGTACCATACCCACATGACCTAGCCTTCTATGCCATAACCAACCCAAAGAAGTTTTTGCAATTAAACAAGTTTTTAAACAAGACTCATTTGAAGTGAAATCAACTAAATAGAGATTTCCAAACTTAAAACCTTTGAAAACAAGTTCATTGTTATTTTCTTTCGAAATGATTACGTTTTCTTTAGAGAAAGAGCAAATTAAACCTAGATCACACAATTGAGCAACGGATACATTAGAAATGGAAAGATCATTTGAGATAACAATTTTACCCAAACCAAGTACATTTCCTTTGCTATTGTCTCCAAAGGTGATTTTGTCATTGCTCCCGCTCTCAAAGGTGGTAAACATTTTTCGGTCTCCGGTCATGTGTTGAGTACATCCACTATCCAACACCCAATGCCTTTCACCGATTTTGTTGTTCACCTACAAAAGAAAATCAAGTTCTTTTAGGTACCCAAATTTGTTTGGGTCCTTGGAGGTTAGTGACAAAGGTTTTAGGCACCCAAATAGATTTTTTTAGAACCCAAAATCGAGGTGACAATAAAATGAGCAACAACATTTCCATTTGTAGTTTTCTTAAGCATATAGCATGAATCATATAAACCAATGGAATGTATCTTATTTTTGGAACAATCATTTTGCATATGTCCTACATTTCGGCATTTAGTGCAATATTTTCCATTTTCTTTTACAAACCTTGGAGGCTTGTATGCCGGTTTCTTACCCTTTTTAGGAATAAACCGAAGTCCTTCCTTATTAAAAGAACATCTTTGATCACTTAGCAATTTATCAATGGTAGCCTTTTCCTTGTAAGCTCTTTCTAGACTTTTGTTTAATTTTTGCACTTGTTCCTTTACGTTCTTATTTTCTTTAACAAGTACACAATCATTTGCAATATTTAAAGCATTTTTAGAATCAATAATAGATGAGCATGGCATGGCATGGCAAGTAGATCATCATAAGATGTAGATATGCTAGTTTTTAAAATTTCTATACTAGGCATTTCATTCAAGATATCACATGTAATTCCAATGCTAGTACTAGATTTTTTATTTTCTTAGAGAAGTAAATCATGAGCTTCCTTTAGCTCCTCATAAGATTCTTGGAGAGAAGTGTGCTCTCTCTTCAAGACCTTAAACTTTGATTTTTTTTCTTTCCAAGAAATTCATTCAACTCAATTAGCATGTCCATTAAATCATTATACGAGGGCTCATCATCATCAAGCAATTTTACCTTTTCTCCTTTAGCCATGAGGCATGTAGGAGTGGAGAATAGTGATGGTGCCTCCTTATGCAGGAAGAAGGCTCGACGTCGGAAACCCAAACGACGTAGTAGTCAATGAAGGCCTCTACTCCATCCATCAGTGGGTGCAACATCGAAAGTGTTCATCTACAATTTTTTGAAAGGAGAGAGAAGTCAGAAATGAGTTTTCGAATGATAGCATTAAGGAAGAGGAAGAGGAAGAGTTGAGGGATGAGAAAAGATTGAGGGGGTAAGAATAAGCATACATATGTATATATATACATATATATTTTTGTTTTTGAAAATACGGTTTATTAAAAATAAGTCCTTAGGGTCAAACCATTCTATTCTACCTACGGTCACGTCTTAGTGTCGTCATGGCTCTGATACCACCTTTGTCGGAACCCGGAGTAACGACTCTTGGATCCTCTGTGTGAATCGCACTAGTCCAGGGATCAGCTAGTGCACACAGTACAACAAAGATAAATACCAAGCACAAATGACTGATTATATTAAATAAAGGGATACGGCCTTATGGCCAAGTCTTACATCAACGCTCATTGGCAAAATAAATAAAGGAAATAATTGCGGAAGCAAACCGATAAAAGCGAAGCCCAAGCCTGCCCACGGGCAAACGACAGTAAGACGCGGCCTATTCGTCCAGATCTTCACCGTAGTCGACGACATCTTCCTCTGTGTAGGGGGTGCAAGGTGAGTACAAACTTGTACTCCGCAAATCACACGAAGAAATGCAACATAATGATAAAGGCTTCAATGGAAGGCTTATAGGGTTAGTTTGCATAAAACAACATCTAATGAAATACAATAAGTAGATTGAAATTGCTGAATTTAATACAGTAAGTAAAAACAATACTTGTAGTTGAAAATATTACCGTCAGTGCAGGCTCCGACCATACACCAACCTATTCACGGGCATCCCACCCGGACCATCTTTTCCAAAGTATCACGTGCGGATTCCATCCATCCACACGTTTTCAAACAGTCGTGGATTCCATCCATCCACAAGCTTCCAATCGCTCTCATGGGTTCCATCCACCCACAAGGTTTTTCATTCTCTCATGGATTCCATCCATCCATAAGGTTTTCAAAAATATTTTTGAAAAACAAAGTCTAATCCATGAAAAACTTTTACTCAGCATACCCATGACCGTGGGCACGGCTATCCAGGATAGATTATACACTCTGCAGAGGTTGTACAACTTTACCCACAAGACACGATCATCTCATATTGCCACCGGTTTACACACTTCCATAGGTGTGCGGCGAGGAGTCGTGACAAGGCCTTTACAATGCAAAGCCTTCAACCTGGTCGAGCCAACTCTAAGGTTTCACCCTAGTAAGGAATCCACCAGACCGGGACCCCCTCTTAAGCCTAGACGAGACTTCTCATGGCTTAACCACGCTCGCCCAAGTGAGACTTCACATGGCACCAACCACGCTCACTTTCAACCTACAACTTGACTCAGGTTGAGACTTCGCAAATTATTCAGCCAAGGCTGTCCCATACCAGCCATGTGGTAGTACGATTAGGGCTTTGCAATAGTATCTCACAGACCGGTCCTTAATCTGACTTAGGCCCAACCACATACCCCTGTGCACGACAATCAACCACTGTGGCTCCAACCAATTGGCTAAGTCTAAACCAAGTTTGATATTTTGTTTTCAAAATATTTCATAACACTCCTTGACTCACCAAAGTCAAGAGTACATATCAAAAGTATATCATTTTATGTGAAAGGTTCATCATTTTATGTGAAAGTTATCCCAAAACAAAATTATATGACTATGCAGGGCTAAGCATTTTATTAAACTCTCTAGCCAACACTAATGTATTAACTAGAGTTTGATTCTAGGGTGACAAGGTATTGAGGAATTCAAATTCAATGGAGGAATTAACAAGTAGGCAATAACTAAATTTAAAACTGAATTGAAATACATTGAATAAAAATATGCATGCAATATAATTTAAATCAACATAGTTTTATTTTGAAAGCTGGGATCAACATGATCAAGGAGTGTGACTTGCCTTGCTCTTCAACTTGGTTTGAATCTTCGTCGAAGAATTTTCCCGAATCGTCGAAGTCTACACGTGAAAATAACCCACCAAATTCAAATAAATTCAAAATAAATTCAAATTGACTTCGAATATTTTAATTGAGGCTATAAATGGATAGAGGAGAATTTTTTTATGAATTTAGAAATTTGAATGGGCTCAATCGGAGTTAGGACGAAGGAGAACGGGCTCCAGGAAATTTGAAAAGAGGAAAAAAATGGAAAAAGAGGAATTTTAGAATTATTCTTCTAAAAGAAATCTGGGATTTATGACGTCAGCACTGAATTTCATTTCGGTCGAATTATTTTTCTACGAAAAAATCGAATTAGTGCGCCATGCTGGCGTCAGCATCGGGGAAGGTCTGACTGACCGGTGGACCCCGGGTCTATGGACCGGGTACACGGGTGGCAGAGATGGCTGAGGTGGCGCGGGAGGTAGCTGGCGCGGGCGTGGCGCTGACGGGGCGGACGACACTGAGGTGGCGAGGGACTGAAAGCATCTAGGCCCCTAAAAATATTGGTTTTGGTAATTAATGAAATTATGTGAATATGTGACTAATGTGTGCATTAAGTGTTTGAAAGGATAAGTTCAAATAGCAAAGAAAGAGGCTCACAAAATATCCCATGAAGATTCAAAGATCTCCAGGGCGACAAGGTAAATAGTTTAGGTATCTAGTTTATTTTTACCGGTCTTGGAGATAGGTCGGAAGACCGGATTATAGGATAGACGCCGTACTATTAAGAGGGATCATGGTGATTGCTTGATCATACTCAAATGTGCCCTATGGATCAATTTAGGATCATGCATGCACTTAGAAATTAAAATCAAATCAAATCTGTGCATTGTCAGAAAATCCGGTAGTTCCGGTGTTATTTGGGCGGAACTACCGCAGGGCCGGAAGTACCGGGCGCCCGGGCGGAACGTTTTTTCCAGAGAGCGCCCGGAGTTTAACTTAGCCTCTCGGAAAACGGAAGTACCGCGGGTTGACCTGCGGAACTACCGGATGGCCGGTAGTACCGGGCACCCGAGTGGAACTTTATTTCCAGAGAGCGCCCGGAGTTTAACTTAGCCTCTCGGAAAACGGAAGTACCGCGGATTGACCTGCGGAACTACTGCATGTGCGGAAGTTCCGGATACCCGTGCGGAACTTTATTTCCAGAGAGCGCTGGGAATAAAACTTAAACTCGCTGAAATCGGAAGTACCGGGTCATGGAGCGGAACTTCCGGACTTCCGGAAGTACCGCGATTTCAACGGCGGTAGTACCGCACTCATTGACCAACGGTCACTTCTGACTCTCTGACATAGCCGTTCTGACCGGTCAGCGACAATCCGGAAGTACCGCGGTTATACCTGCGGTAGTTCCGGATTTCCTGATTTTTCAGGATTGTTTATTGTAACGGCTATTTGAGGTTGGTGAGGGTATAAATACATCCCCACCAGAACTTGTATGTGTTGTTGAACCTCCATTGAATACATTTGAGCTTAGTGCAACCTCTCACACCTCATTCTCTCAAAAGTGCATTCAATTGAGGTAGTTGAGCCAAAATTCAAGTGCATTGCATTCTAGTTGATCCATTAGGCACTTGAGTGAGATCAAGCCGCTGTGATCTGCTCTCTTGGTGCTTGCCGGCACCTAGACGGCTTGGAGGAGGTCCGGTGATCTTCTCAAGAAGATTGTGAGAAGGCCCGGAAGATTGTGAAGGCTCGGAGCTCGCCTACCCAGAGAGGGAAAGGGCTACCACTAGTGACCGAGGTGATTAGGCTCATTCGGGAGCCGGTCCGATCTGTTCGGGCTTACCTCAACGTGGACTAGGGGAGACCGGCAAGTCTCCGATCACCACGGTAAAAAGTAATCGTGTCAATTGTGGTTTGCTCTCTTGTGATCATTTTCTTTCAAGCAACGCTCTTCATTCATATTACTTGATTGCTTGCTTAGTTAGAGTAGCAATTGTTGATCTCTACTATTTGATATTGCTCTTAGTCGATTACTTGTGATAGTGATTATTCGAGCCTTACTAGGTTGGTTAGTGGTGTTATTGTTATCTTGCTCTAGTATATCCATTAAGTTTAAAATTGTTAATTAGAATTAGACGAAAATTTTAAAACCGCCTATTCACCCCCCTCTAGTCGGCCTCCTCGATCTTACAAGTGGTATCAGAGCTTGGTCTCTCAATTTTAGACTTAACCGTCTAGAGAGAAAAGGATGGCTAGTGAGGGTATAGCAATAGGAAAGACACCTCTCTTTGATGGCTCAAATTATGCTTATTGGAAAATTAGGATGTCCATTTATTTAAAGGCCATGAGTCCTCAAATTTGGAAAGTCGTAAATGAGGGTTACGTTATGGCTCTTGATCCGGATCACCCAACGGAACAAGAAAGGCGTAATGCTCATTTAGACGCCCAAGCTATGAATGCTTTATTTGGAGCCTTGAACGCGGATGAGTTCAATAGGGTGAGCAATCTTGAGACGGCTCACGCTATTTGGACTACCCTTTCGGAAATACACGAAGGGACATCCACGGTCAAGGAGGCCAAATTGCATCGGCTTAGGATCAAATATGAGACATTCACAATGTTGCCCCATGAAAACATCAATGAGATGTACTCAAGGCTCAACAACATTGTGAATGAGCTTAATGGCCTTGGAACTAACCTTTCCGATCTTGATATTGTTCGAAAGATGTTTAGGGCTTTGCCGGAGAAATATGAAGTGTTGGTGACTCTCTTCCTCAACTCACCGGAGTTGGCAAGAATGACACCAACGCAATTGTTGGGCAACCTCATCACCAACGAGCTCTACAAGAAAGACAAGGAAGAGCTCTTGGAGCAATCTTCTTCCAAGAATAAGAAGATCACCGCCTTCAAGGCTAAAGCGGTGATGAGTGAAGAATCCGAAGAAGATGATGAGGAGAACTCCGAAGAAGAATTTGCGCTTTTAGTGAGGAGAATGAAGAAGTTCATGAGAAGGCGCCCATATCGAAGCACAAGCCATGAGAAGACCAAGAAAGGGCAATCTTCCTCCTACAAGAAGTATAGCAACATTCGTTGCTATGAATGTGATGAAAAGGGGCACATTGCCTCTCAATGTCCAACAAAGAAGGATGACAAGGAGAAGTCATCATAGAAGAAGAACTACAACGGCAAGAAGAAGCTCTTCAAGAAGCTTCACAAGGATGGCAAAAATGAAGCTCATATTGGTGAGTGGAACTCCGAAGAGGAGTATTCGGACTCCGACTCAAGTGAGGACGAATCTCCCAAGAAAAAGGGGCTTGTAGGCATCGCCATCAAGGAGGCTCCATCACTATTCTCCACTCCTACATGCCTTATGGCTAAAGGAGAAAAGGTAAAATTGCTTGATAATGATGAGCCTTCATACGATGACTTGATGGATATGTTAGTTGAATTGAATGAATTTCTTGGAAAAGAAAAATCAAAGTTTAAGGTCTTAAAGAGAGAACACCTCTCTCTCAAAGACTTTTATGAGGAGCTAAAGGAAGCTCATGATTTGCTTCTCCAAGAAAATCAAAAATCTAGTACTAGCATTGGAGTTACTTGCAATATCTTGAATGAAATGTCTAGTATAGAAATTTCAAAGTCTAGCATATCTACTTGTTGTGATGATTTACTTGCCATGCCTTGTTCATCTAGAGTAGACTCTGGAAATGCTTTAAATCTTGTTCATGATGATGTTATTACTAATGAAAACAAAAATTTAAAGGAACAAGTGCTAAAATTAAACAAAAGTTTAGAGAGGGCTTACAAGGGAAAGGAAACCCTTGATAAGTTGCTAAGTGATCAAAGATGCTCCTTTAACAAAGAGGGATTTGGATATGTCCCCCAAAAGGGTAAGAAGCCGGTATACAAGCCTCCAAGGTTTGTAAAGGAGAGTGGTAAGTATTGCACAAAATGCCGGTGTGTTGGACATGCTCAAGATGATTGTTCTAAGAATAACATGTATTCACCCCCCTCTAGTCGGCCTCCTCGATCTTACAGGGACGTGGCGCCACGTAGCTGCCACGTGGGTGCCCGAGGCAGTACCGGCCGGGGAGCGCACGGGGATGGCAGCGGCGGCGGCACACCGGTGGCCGGCGGTGAACGGCGACGGCCGGAGGAGGGAGAGGAGCGCGAGGGGAGTTTGGGGGCAGCCCGGGACTTACCGCGAAAGGCCGGCGGCGAGCGGCACTCGACGCGGTGGCGATGGAGCGGCCGGGGAAAGGAACGGAGGGTAGAGGGAGGCGGGGCGGAGTGAGGCGAAGCTCGGGGCGGGGGATTTATAGGGGCAGAGGGCGGAGGCGCGATGAATTGGTCGCTGGAGTGGGGAGTATGCGCGGCGGAGGTTGCGGAAATTGGGGGGAGTGGGGAGGTGGGAGAGAGGGGGAAATGGGTGCGCGACGTGCGGGGAGGTGGGCGGCGCACGCGGAAAGGCGGGGGGTGCCGGGTAGGGCGGAGGAGCAGTTGCGGGAGGCGGCGGCGCTCGCGGGGAAGAAGGGCGCGGGGATGGGGACGAAGCTGACATGCGGGCCCCACGACGCAGCGAGAGGGGGAAGGGGGATGCGCTGACGGGTGGCCCCGGGGAGAGAAGGAGGGAGCGGAGCTCGGGGACGGCCAAGATTGTGGCGCGTGGCCCCGACCCAGATCAGACGGCCGAAGGGGTTAAGTGGAAGGGGCGGCGGAGATGATCTCGGGCGGGCGACGTGGCACATACCCAGGCCGCACATGCGGCGGGCGGGGAGGGGAGGAAGGTGGGATGGGTGAGCGGCGGGGATGGGCCGAAGGGGACGGCGTGGCGAGATCCAGGCTGTCCATGTGGCGGCCAGAGGGAGAGAGGGGGAGTTTTATTTTCCGATTTTATTTTTGAATTTTAGAAAAGCCTAGGAAATTAATTAAGCCTCAGAAAAATATGAAATAAACTCCAAAAATTCCAAAAACATTCAGAGAACCTTCTGGATACCTTTGGACTTAATAAAAATATTTCCAACTAATGTTGGTATTTATTTTTCATACTTAAAATACTTTTTATTTTCAAAATAGATTTTAAAACTCTAGAAAACTCAGAAAATCCAAATAAATCCAAATATTTATTTTGAACTAGGATTTTCATACAAAAACAAAATATCCTTTAATAATTATTTTTTGGGTTTTCACCTAAAATACTTTTCAAATTAGGCTTTTTCAAAAATAGAAATCCAAGGCAAAACCAAAAAGAAAACTTAGGCATAAAAAATATTTATTTTAATTTAAAATTTTTTAATTTAATTTAATTTTTATTTATTTATTTTTATTATCATAAAAACCTGGGATGTTACAGTGAATAGGCGGTTTAAAAATTTTCTTCTAATTTAAGCTAACAATTTTAACCTTAATGATTGCCTAAATCAAGTAAGCAATGTAGCAACTAAAACAAGTTAAAATGGCTCAAGTGATCACTAGCACAATATGAATTATCCTAAGAGCAGGTGCAATTCTAGTCTAGATCAAAGTTTGCTACTCTAATCACACAAGCAATCAAATCGTTCTAATGAAATAAATTGCTTTAATGTAAATGAAGCACAAGAGAGCAAACCACAAATGACACGATCACTTTTTACCATGGTGTTCGGAGACTTGCCGGTCTCCCCTAGTCCACGTTGAGGTAAGCCCGAACGAATCGGACCTTGTCGTCTTGGAACTCTTTGAATCTTGTAAAAACTTTTGTGAGCCTCTTTCTTTGCCGTTGAGACTAATCCTTTCAAACACTTATCACATAAATTAGTCCCATGATCACATAATGTCATTAATTACCAAAACCAATATTTTTAGGGGCCTAGATGCTTTCACTAACCCTAACCCTATCGCCTGTGGGGATAGGATTGAGTGGGAGAGGCAGCAAGCTAGTGCTAGCATAGTAAGGGGGGATGGTGTAGCACTAGCACGTAGGAGATGGAGACGGCTGGTGGCGGTCGAGAAGAAGGGAAGTGGTTGTGGGTGAGAAGGGGGCGGGCATCGACACATAGAAAGAGCATGAGAGGGAGGAGAGCGATCGAGGAGGTCTTCTAATAGAACTAAAAGCCATGCGCGCCCGAGGAGGGGGGTATCTACAAATACCCTTAAGTGAGACAGTGCATTCCTCCGCCTGGATCATGGCCGTCCAGCTCGGATCCAACAGTCCTAAAAGCTATTAGCATGTTATCACTGAAATGAGCATTTGCACAAGATATGTTCCCTATATATATGTATACATATACATATATTATGTATATGCATATTATGTCCATATATATACATACTTTTTTTATCACTTTGGGTGTACTCATATACTAATTATAAGATACTCCAATGTGAACCACATGAAAAAATTGCAAACGAGTATAATTTTTAGCGTATTTTGTAAATATCTTTATATACGCACATAAAAAGGAGTATGTCTAAAAATGTACATACCACTTAGATAATCTTATATACTCATATACTATACGTACATACCCTCTGTTATGTAATACTCGCTACATTGTGAGATACAACATAGGGAATAACTACTCCCGAGAGTAGAAAAGAGGCTTCATACACACACACACAGAGATATCACTACTCTAAAGACGCTTTAAAAATCATTCATAAATTATGTACCATAAAGACGGTTTTGAGATGTTTTAGAACTACATGCAAAATTTTATCTTGTACAAATGTTTTTGAGATGCTCTCTAATTCGTCTAAAGTTTTTTTGGTTGTGTAAAGATATTTTTTAGATGTTTTAACTATCTAGAGGCTTTTTTTGGTACAGGATACGTGTTAAACAACATACATATAAATATTACATGGCACAACTAAATACATGAAGTAGTGAGGTTGAGATGGCTTACAGGATCGTGCAAAAATAGCACACCCGCAAGTGCACGGGTTGCCACTGAAATAGTGGCGAGTGTCGTGTTCTCCACAGGGACTAGACTGAGGCTACCGATGCTCAGCTAAAGCTAGGTCAAACAAAACGGGGGATAATTAAACCTAAAACGATTACCAAAACAACCGAACGAGCGAACTATCGAACGGACTCTAACTCACACGAACGAAATGACAAACGACTAAACAAACGAAGGACGACGGAACGAACGACCGTACGAATGGACGTCGTACAACCGAACGAACAACACGACGAGAGACTACACAAACGACACACAAACGACACTAGCGACAACACGAACGGACGCGACTACCGACCGTCAATCTAACTAACAACCAACCGCGAGACAGGAAGAGGGAGAGAGCCGAGAAGCACTGGGGAAATTTAGAAGCACGGAGGGAGTCGAGAGAGAAAGAGGAGGAAGACGGTCAACAGCTAACTAGACGACGATGGTACACGACAACTCAACAAACATAGAACTACGAACGCTCGACCTAACTATCGACATACCGTGGAGAAGAAAAGAGAGAGTCTAGAAGCAAGGGGAGGTCGAGACATCACGAAGGGAGAAAACATATGCCAAAGCTTGAAACTAAGATATGATCATTCAAGAGGCTATGACTAGAACCAATTCAATCCGCAAATGGTTAAAACACATGTGTAACTCGCAATGAATCAAATGCTATAGGATCACAAGGTTTCTAAGCACATCAAGGATAATAAACAAAACTCAAGCTCTATAAAAAGATGCCAAGTGACTTAAGACATACAAGAAACTAGTGACAATATAGCTCAATTAAGAAAATTTCGACATGACCTTTCTTAATTAAACATAGCATGGGCTCACATAGACAAGATATACAATCAAGCATAACATGAGAGCAAATAGTAAAGGTCATATATCATCAACATAAGCATAATATTAAGCACAAGAATGACCATATATCATCAACTACACGACAATAAGCTCAAATGCTCACAAATATAATACAAACATGCTAGAACGTCATCCATACACATACAAGTCCTCCCCCAAGCTTAAATTGAGCAATGAATAAAGAATGTGCTTAAAGGGGTAAGAAACAGCTCACCGGGTGTATATGATGTAATGGAAGTAGGCAAATCATCCCATGGCTTCTCGCACATGCAAGGATGAGGATCTAGCACGAGCCCTGAAATAAAAATAAAGAAAAGAAAAGAAACCAACAAAAACTAACAAAAGATATGGAAATAAAAAGATAAAAAAATGCTCATTTGGGTGTAGCGGGAGGAGGGCCAAGGACGGGACATGGAAAAGGCACATGTCCGCCCTCCTCATGAAGCAGCATGCCTCGAAATCCACCCGGATCCCAAGGGATGTTGACTCGAGTCAAGTCCACTCGTAGTCGATGGTACACAAGCGTAACCCTGCATATAACTCAAAAACATGGCAAGTATGTGTGATAGGGTCGACGCCCTCTAAGTCATCAATAGAATATCCAATCACGTAAGCATATCGATAAAGTACATCATGAGGACTATAAGTGAGATGAGCACAATCAGTAATAGAGGATGTCTCGTCAGAGCCAAGGAAATCAAACCTGAGGTGGTCGAGGAAGAGTTTCCATACTACCTGAAGTGTAGGTGAAGTAGAATATACGGTAGTAGAAACCTCCAGAGAGGCGATGTCGACGAAGGAAGTAGCCGGTGGTGGATCAATAGAAATGTGCTCCTCCTTGACATCGGAAGCAGCCCCCTCATCAAGATGTGGAACCTCAGAACTCAAAAGCGTATCCATAATGAACTCATCATCATCTAGCTCAATAATCTCTCTCTCAGAGTCAATAGGCGAAGGATCCGACTGAGGTGCCTCTAGGTGTATTTGTGGTGTCTCCAACAATAGGCCCTCGCTAGCAAGATCAGGTGTAAGACTAATAGGCTGACTCTCATCTCTATCCAGAACTATCTCTGTGGTGCTAATGGAAGGATGTGAAACGGTAAAACTATCCACACAAGTATACCTGGTGCTCATAATCGTCTCAATCTCGTCCTGAATCGCCATCGCACGATCACCACCAGGAGGCACAGTCATCAGTTCCTTGCATAATGCATCAAGTCTGGCAGCCTGATCTACATGTGAAGGAGGTGGCTCATGAGACTGCTCTAACTCAGGCATAGGAACTACAAACTTGCTCGGTGAAGGCATAGGTAAACTACAGGCAGGAGGTGTCGGATCTAACGCAAAGTCACTACTCATTCTACTCTCAAAATCTCATATCATCCTAGACATCCTCTCCTCATATCTAGACAACTGATCGAGCTCAGGAGTAGGAGTCTGATGCTGAGGTACAGGATAGTGCTGGTGTGACCAATGAGAAATATCCTGATCTCCAAATCTAAAACCCTGCAATGGTGTACTAGAAGAAAATGATGAGATATCAGGGTTGTTGTTTCCATATGACAGACTCGAGTGCTCAGGCCATCCAGGGTGATAAGTGTCAGGGTATGGCCTGCTCGGCTGAGCAAAGCTCATCCCATAACACTCTGGAGTGGACAAATAACCACGCTGGCACTCAGCGGGTGAATGGCCCTGAAAACCACAAGTCTGGCATATAGGAACAACTGGAGAGCGGACGTCGGATAAAGAACTGTACTGATCATGCCCGCTCTCTAACACAACTCCTCGCTCTAAAGCATAGCGTTCTAACTGACGAGACAATAGATTTACCTATTCTTGAAGAGTATCA